>OZ038532.1:10186536-12586536 GCA_964036665.1 Gordius sp. MW1 | reverse complement strand
GGAGGCGATGCGCTACTATGCTATGACGCATACATA
Organism: Gordius sp. MW1; assembly: GCA_964036665.1. Lineage (NCBI taxonomy): Eukaryota > Metazoa > Nematomorpha > Gordioida > Gordea > Gordiidae > Gordius > Gordius sp. MW1. The sequence continues at coordinate 12,586,500 of OZ038532.1, read as the reverse complement.
TCCATATGCATAAGTTAGGGAGGGAGGAGAAGGGGAGAGTGCGTGCTGTGCTGCTACAAGCTATGCATAAGCTATGCAGTAGTTAAGAGTGAATAAACATTACTTACATGGCGTTTAGATGAATTAGCTAATTTAGATTTTACCTGAATATTTTCCCTTAATTTAATCCTCCAATGTACTTATAGAAATCCCGACCCTGAAGTGACTTATGGGGTTTGCAGGACCCCATTCTTAAAATGATCATAATTTTAAAACCAATAGAGTAACACGTCTCAAATTTTAAATATAAGTTTATTAAAGCCTCTTATAAGTTTGTAAAAAAATTAATTTAATTATAAATACAAATTTTAAATTTATATGCAATTTACCAAACACTAAGAAAATGAATAAAAATCAAAATGACATGTTTTATTTTTGTAATGGAGACCAAACAGTTAGTAGAAATATAAAAAGCAAATGTTTTTTTATTAAAAGAAGGTTTGAATAATATAAAAAACATGCATTCATGATGAAATGATTATACAGGAAAAAATTAAAAGACTCTAAAATTACTATTATCATCAAAAAAGACATTAATAAGTTCTTAGGTAAATAATTATTAAGCCGTAACCGATTATCGGAAGGTAGTAAACAATTAAATTTTTACATATTGGTTATTTTTTAAGTTTTAATAATATATTGTCGCCATCAAGTTGTCTCTCTTTTAGACTTTGAATTTAAAATATAAAAACATCTAATAAATGCCAATATTTGCGAAGATATCATCAATAAGTATAAAATTAAAACCACTTGATCAAATGGCAAAATTAATATATTATCCCGCCTTCACAGCACGGACGCTCCATATTTATTAACAATAACTATAATTACTGCGCTTGTAGCAGTACAGTACGCTACGCACTATCCCCTACCCCTCCCTCCCTAGCTTATGCATATGGATATGTATGCGTCATAGCATAGTAGCGCATCGCCTCCCATACAAAATAATATTTGGGTTATGTGGGGTCGGAACGGGGTTGGGAACAGGGATGGCCCGGAGTAGAGCAGGGTTGGAGCAAGGCGACTGCCTTGCTCTTTGGGTGTGAATATTTTGGAGCAAGGGTATCCCCATGCTCGCATTATACGCTGGGTTGTGTAAGAAGGGAAAGAGAAGGGGGGGGGAAGTTATATGGTATGGTGCTGTGCTACTACTACATGCGTGGTATAAGATAAGGATCTAATGTGTTAATCTAAATTAAAATAGTTTATAGATGGCTAAAACCGATATAATACATTTACATTTTTTATTACAATATAGTAGAGTATTTATTTGATACTATTATTTTATATATTGATATTAGGATATAATATTATTTTAATTTATTTTTTAAATCAAAATAAATGATAAAAACTCGGGCCTTCGGCCCTCGTGGGAAGGGGGAGAAGGGAAGGGGAGTAGGGGAAGGGAAGAGGGGAAGGGAAGAGGGGAAGGGGGAACTCTTCTATACTCCGTATAAACGTAGCATATTTGCTATGCAATTTATGGGCGAGAAAGGTGGGAAGGGGCGAGAATGCCTATAGGGGGTATTAGATGCAAAATAATTAGTTAATTAGTTATAGGCCCTTGTAGGGGAGGACATAGGGTAATTATCAATGTTAACCAATTCAAAAACAAAAAAAAATTTCGATTTATTTGGCCAATGGTCATTTTTTTATTGGTCAGTAGCCAGCGGACGGTCAAAAATTCATATTATCATTGGTATTAAAATGAACAAATATTAATTTAATTTAAAAAAATTAAAAAAAAAATTTGTCCCCTCCCTGACTTGAACCCCACACCTCCAGTTCACAAGCCGGCGCTATAACCACTATACCACGCTGGCTTTAAAATAGTAGAAGTTATTATGTTATTTATATAGATAATGAAATAATAAAGTTGTGTTTTATGTTTAGAAAATCAATATATTCCGTCGGTCAGTAGCCAGCGGACGGTCAAAAAGTCATATTATCAATGGTATTAACAAAAACAAAATATTAATTTAATGTAAAAAAAAATTAAAAAAAAAAGTTTTTTTTTAGTTTTAAAAAAGGGCTAAATTCTTAAACTACCAGCCCGATTCGCTCGAAACTTTACCCGTAGGTGCCCAGGGCGGCCGGGGGTAAAATAACCTTTTCAGATTCCTAAAATACCTTTTCATTTTAAAAATATCGGACATTTCCCTGCCACACGTGCGGTGTAATATCTATGACACGTAGAAAAATTTTACTAATTATATAAACTTACGCGCGCCATCTAATAAAGTACAATTCGTGTTTAAGTTTAATAGTAGATTCAATTTAATTAGAAATAACGGGCTATGATTATACCTTTGAAGGAGGTTTCGAATTTTGTGTTAGTTTCTATCGATATATTTTATCGTAAATTAGAATCTAATACCTATATTATTTTTTTAAATATTACTTTTTAGGTTTTCTATGAAATCACAATCTAATTAAATGAAATATATTAACCCAATAAAAAAATATATAAGCATTTATAAGGTTAAAAATATATATTACATAGTTGGCTGTCTGTTAGACCATCTATAATAAATTTTTAGGTTATATATAAAATTTGGCCAATGGTCATTTTTTTTCATTGGTAAGCAGCCAGGACACGGTAAAAGTGGATATAAATTCATAAGTCAAAAAAAAACGAAAAAAAAAATTTTCGAATCACATTTTGGCCAATGATCATTTTTTTCCATTGGTCAGCAGCCAGGACACGGTAAAAGTGGATATAAACTTATAATAGTCAAAAAAAAACTAAAAAAAATTTTCGAACCACATTTTGGCCAATGGTCATTTTTTTCCATTGGTCAGCAGCCAGAACACGGTAAAAGTGGATATAAATTCATAATAGTCAAAAAAAACTAAAAAAAAATTTTCGAATTACATTTTGGCCAATGGTCATTTTTTCCCATTGGTCAGCAGCCAGGACACGGTAAAAGTGGATATAAATTCATAATAGTCAAAAAAAACGAGAAAAAAAAATTTCGAATCACATTTTGGCCAATGGTGATTTTTTTCCATTGGTCAGCAGCCAACGGACGGCCAAAAAGTCATAATAGCAATGGTAGTAACAGGAACAATCATAATAGTCAAAAAAAAAACGAAAAAATAAACTCGGATTCACATTTTGGCCAATGGTTATTTTTTCATTGGTCAGCAGCCAGCGGACGGCCAAAAAGTCTTATTATCAATGATAGTAACAAGAACAATCATAAGAGTCAAAAAAAACTCCGGGATTCTAACCCCAAAACTAGTTAAATTGCATAGCAATTACCAAAATTTAAATATAGATATACTTATGCATTAATTTAACGTAGCAATTAAAACCCGACCCCGCCCGAAAGCGAGGGAGATAGAGATGAGGGGTGGGGCACCTCTTGATAGAGATGAGGGGTGGGGCAACTCTTTCTCATGCATTAATTTAAAAAAGCGATAACCTAATATACCCAATGCAAATAGATAGGGAGGGTAACGGACGACGGACGACGGACGGACGACGGACACCAAAAAACGATCCCATAAATTGCATAGCAATTAATTAAGAATTTATTTTATAAAATTGCTTAGTGACCGTCATTCAGCCGAAATATTAGGATATAAAAACCATACCTTATGAATGGAATGGAAACCCCAAGGTGACCTGACCTTGGGGTTTCTCGGGGTTTTGCATTTCGTTCCGACCTGATGTTTTGGGCTAGAGTTTGAATCTTGCCCCAAAATTTTAGTTAGGGACGTTGGGGAACCCTTAGGTGGATGCAAAACCCATGCTAAACCTAATAGGTTTAAGGTTAGGTTGGTGTAAAACCTCGAGGTTTTTCAAACAACCTAACCTAAAACCTGACCTTGGGCGAACCTCGGGTCCGCCCCACCTAAGGTTTTTCCCACCACTAGGTGTGCCATTGGATTCAACAAAATGTACACCAACGCTAAGTTGTTCTGTGCATCTCACATCTCTAATTTCATCTAAAATCTATTAAGTAAAATTTTATTCATTTAATTCTGACAGAATATTTTTAAGGTTCATTTAGCCGTTAAATTTATTAGTTGATTTTAAATTTAGGTGATGTAAAGGGGGGGGGGGGGGGGTTGTACAAATATATCTATAATATCATCAGGGGCATAACTTCTAAATTAAATACTCATTCTCGAACGAATTTTAATTTCATGATTAATTTTTATTTTATATTATAATTACGCCTTTTGAGGATCTAGCCTTAAAAAAGGTGTTTAAATGTTCTCATTGTTTTCCTGATATAAATGCTGCCTGAAAATGCTGCCAATATTTTATATGTAAAATTAATTTGTTATATATATGGCCAAGATTTTTTGGGGTTATGATAATAAAACATTATTATAAAAACGCTGTATAGTTTTTTTACTATTTGCATTATTTTTAGAATGTCAACAATTTCTTGTCAATATCTCCGTTCCACCTTATGCCCTTACAATTAATTTACACAAAAACTTTTTATACCAAGTTAAATTTTCTATACTGTTTCAACAACATTACTTTGTTTTATTTATGAATAAATTTTACTTATTTTATTCCCTAGAAACATGCGTTCAAAGACATACCAGTGTGATGTTATTTTAAAAAATACACAAAGTAGTAGCGGAATTTTAAGTTTGTCCAACGTTTATGAGGGAAAATTTTTTCATTTGCATTTGACCCATGGTCGTATCCATGTTTTTAATTAGGGGAGGGGACATTATTTTTTTAATTTTTAAGGGTTTTTATAGTTAAATTTTTTTTGTCCCCCCCCCCCTATGGTTTGACCAGCTCAGCCCTCCCAAGGCAAAGAGGCTCTACGCCACTGTTTCAAGGTAATTGTCTACTTTGTGTTTTTCGCTTGTAAATTTAATTTCCTCCATTTAAAATCAATTTACTTGGGGAAATGTAAATCATACTTTTTTTATATTTGATGTTAAGTTTTGATAAAATATCAATTTTATACTCTTTTTTTAAATATAATTTTAATTAGATAAATTTATTACAGTTAAACCCCTTTAAGTGCTAACGTTTTTGTCTATCTTGAACTTCGCTGAAATTTAATTACCATAAGTTCGCTCGAATTTATTCGAAAGCATCAATCAAGGTAAGAAATTTTTAAGTTATTTATATTTAAACTACGTCAGCATTACAACTAGGGGTTAAATTAAGAATGTTTTGTTTGGCCGTAAAATATCAAGTTGAATATTTTTAAATGTATGATTATTTTACTGAAAATAATTTTAGGAAGGTTTTATTAAAACGTCTAGGTGACTTGAATTCGCAATAATCGTGTTTTCCTTGATAATTAAGCTATTTATTCTTTACAATGCTTAGCATCTATTTTGTGAAACAAAGTTGTTTCATTTGTTCGGATCAATATCTGTTATATTAATCATATATGGTCAGACTCTGTGACAACTTAAGGCCTTAGGAATTATAAATATGGATTTATACTACGCCTCTGGGAAATTTTCGAGATTCGATTCGAATTCGGATTCGAATCGAATCCGAATTCGAATCCATATGTGTAGGTAAGTTTCGAATCGAATATTTACGCTGCTAAGATTCAAAAATCCGAATTGAATCCTTGAAAAAATTAAATTTTATTTTTTAGGGTTTAATTTCTAAAGGCGCTACGCAGATATTAGATATTTTTATCTTACCGCATTAATTATTTTTCCTGCTACAATTTGAAAAAGTTTATAAAATTTTTCAAACTTACATAAGTTATAGAGAACGAGGATCACAACTTAATCAAAATATGCACTGTGATAAAAATTGCAAGACAGCCCAAAAATATTTCACGATTAAAGGCTATATGTAAATAATTTGACTCACCAATTAATAACATAAAGGCCAAACTTAGGTAGTTAGATGGAAAAGCACCTATATAATGATAGAAAAGGCTATTTTAGTAAGGCAGGCATTGGATTTAGCCTTTAAATTGCTCTTAGGAGGAATTACTATCCAACATTGAATGGGAACAAATTGTAAAGGTTAAATTGATACTTTTTCCCTTTTAAAGTGCAACTAATTTAATATCCGGGGTACAAATCCTAGAACTTGGTATTACAAGTAAATTATCAACCATCACACAAGATCATGCTGTCAAAATGGCCATACAGAAAATTGAAGATAATGGCATTCAATAAGAAGATAGTCTTATTAGTGAGTGTCGTCGATTTAAGGTTAAATTTGAGTGTTTATCACCAGTACATGAAATATCCTATAGAGAAATTAAAGATGAATTGGAAACTGCTACAGGAAGTCAGCCCGATTTTATATCAACTAGCGAGGTATCAACACTGGATCGTCTATTAAGAGCGACAAGGCGAAGTCTCCGTTGGAGGCATTTTTGCACAAACCACGTGTGGCCTCCAATGTTGACAATGGTGAAAATCGAATCAACGTCGTTTTCTAGCCATCCAAAAATTGGCAAAGGATCTTCTTTCTATGCCTGGACCATTTACCTCTTGCGAAAGAATATTTCCAATCGGAACAATTTATTGCCCAAAGACAGGCAATCGTTTAAGGAAAAAGTGTTAGGAAGATAATTTGCCTTAAAAGTTGGCTAAAAAACGGTTCTTGATTGTCTTACACATATCGCCATAGTTTTTAGTTCGTCTTTAAATTTTTATTTTCAATGTGTGTTTTTTTTAAATATCTTTCAAATAAATTTTTCAAATGTATTTGCAAATTAAAATTCTTAGTAGCCCTTTAAATGTGTTTTTTAATAATAAAAAATCTTAATATATATTCGAATCGATTTCGAATCCTTAATTTTTTTTCGAATCGAATTCGAATCTTCATTTTAGTATTCAACGAATCTCGAATCGAATTTTTTTTTTATACAAAACTCGAATCCGAATCGAATACCAAAAATATTCGATTCGATTCGAAATCCAGAGGCGTAATTTTTACTATTTAAAACAAAAAATTTATGATGATTAAATATATTTAGGTGGTCTTAATGCTTATATAAAAATGGAAATGGTGTATATATTTATTTAGTCATTGCACTTACTTAGGAACGTTCTTACCTGTCACGTTGGTTCATTTTGCATTTCGTGTTAAATTAATTTTGAAATTTGCTCCTATTTTATCTTATTTCATATTATAGGACTAGGACTACACTTTTACATAGTTTGTTATAAAATAGCTTCTCTATTTCAAACTAATTAGTAAAGTTTCAGATATTTAGTAAAATTCAAAATTAATGTAAAAAATGCTAACTAATTCATTTAGTATTTTAGTCACTTATTACATCTTATTTAACTTTTGTAAATTTTCAGAAATTAAGATTAGACTTATAAATAACTGTGGGCGCAACTATGGACATATGGATATCAAAATAGTCATTTAAATTTATTAATCATAATTCTCAAAAAACTCTTTTTTACGACCCCAATGTTATATAGAAAAATCAGGGTATATTATTAAAAATTTAAAATCACAACACTTGGAGTCACTAATAAAGAAATCAGCTTAATTATAACGGATCAAGGAGTGGAATATAGTCAAATCCCTTAAAATATCCACCTATTCAATTGCTAGGGATATCTTATTAATAATATCTCTAAACTAGCGGCAAATTTTGCATAAATTTTAAATTTATTAATGGGCTAGGCCATGGGCGTACCCAGGGGGGGGGCAAATTTCAATACAAAAACCCTTGAAAATTAAAAAAAAAATATGTTGCCTCCCCCCCCCCCCCCCCCCACTATAAACTTAAACAACTTCAGCCCCCCTTTAATCCAAAACTTGGCTACGCCTATGGGCTGGGCCTAAGGACAAAATTAAGGATGGCCCGTACGGCCTGAAACTTCTCCAAACGGGTAAGGACGGACCTGAAGTGCACAGAAATGTTACTGACGAACTTGGGTGAGCCTGAAAATTTATAAAACGGGTACGAGCGGGCCAACTTCCTAAAAACGTCCGTTGCAAATCTTTGATTGTGACTATTTATAAATCCTTTTATCTGTTATTTTATTTGGCTATTCTAATGAACCACGTGGTAATCTTATGGTTCAACCTAAAGAGGTTATATTTAGAGGGACTAGTAAAAGGTACATATGTACCAATAATTTAATTTAGTATTAATTATATTTCCAAATTTGTTTAATATAGAAAAATTAGTCAAGATCATTTATCATCCCATCCTAAAAATAAATTGGACTTGAATCCGATTAAAACAAGCAAGTTAAGGAAATAATGGAAATTATATAAGTTCTTTGATTCCTCACCATGATTAAAGTCAAGGTCTATCCATAAGCATAGATTATTTTAATTTTACAAAATTTGAAGCCCCTCTTGAATGCATCCATACGTTTATTAATGAAACAATATTAAAAATAATTCTTTAAAAATCAGGGATATTCCTATATTAAAAAAAATTTATCATTTAATGCACCACTATCGTGGAGCGCCTTTTCAGTTTCGGTAAATTATTTAGCGAAAAACGCACTAGTCTATTAAATGATAATCTTAAATGTACTTTCTATTGATGAATTATCATATAATGTTCGAATAATTTATTTTGATAAATATTGTTTTATTTAATCTCGGGAAAATTGAATGGGGTAACCTTGAATTTAACGAGTTTTTGTAGGTAAGTAACTTGAACTGTATTGAGTTACTTTAAAATATGTAATTGTAACCGTAATTAGTATTATTTTTTGTAAAGTAACTAACCTAACGGAGCATTCGTCATGAGCACGTTGCAAAGCTAAAATTTTGAGGATTAATTACAACTGCTTTGAGTTAATAATAGAGAAATATATACCATTTTGAATTTGATAAATTAAGTCCATTGAAAAAAGCCAAATGTATGCACTATATCTTACAGACTTTATTTATTAGTGTCTCAAATTTTCGCTTTGCATCGCTTCGCGCACAATATCGTCACGTAACTAGTTTCTGTGAAAAAGTAACTTTAATAATTCTACTTGCTGTTGCTAGTACTGCATTTAGTTTCTTTTTTTAAAAGCAATTGTCAGCTAACTATTTCCCTAGAAATAATAACTTAACAACTTAGAAATTCAAATTCAACTTCATATTATATTTTGAAAATATAATACATTGTTATATTTTTGATTATCTTTTGCCCAATTACGATTACTCTCTACGGAAAAAACAATATATTTTATCGTAGGGAAAATGTGATGCATAAAATATTCGGTTTGTTGGACTAAAAACCTATAATTTTGGCTCAATAAATGATATATTACTCCAATTATACTATAAAATTGGTGCAAATTAAAAAAAGCCTTCTAATACTATTATGTATTGATTAACACCAGACATTGGACTTATGATGGCTTATTTACTGCTTAATAAATATAGCATTTTTGCTTATCAGCATTTATACACTTATCTAATTTTGGGAAACGTGAAGCTCATGGGCTTAGCCAGGATTGGAATTAGAGGGAAGCAATGATTAATGAGGGCAAAATCTTCATTTTTTTTTAATTTTAGCCATAATTTGATAAAATTTTTAAAAATTTGGATTTAGGGAAGCCGCCCCTCTCTGCCACCCCCTAGTTATGCCTATGGTAATGCTCCTTTCCTTGTGTCTCCTATATTTAAAAATAGCTTCTTTCCTTGTTAAAGATATAAAAGGGAATTAAGATTTAATTTTGTCCTTACTTCTTAAAAGTATTTTTTTACATAATATGGTGGAGATACTAATGCAAATTATTTTTACCAACTTGTTATGCCATGTCCCGATCTAAGAAAAAATGTTTGGCGCAAAGCTTGATTTTGCTTTTGTTTATTTACCTATTATGAAGGTATAAATATAATTTTTATCGATTTTTTGTTTAATCTGCTTAAAGCTAATGTGTAATTGCATCTCGGTTGAAAGGTATATAATGAATAAGCGTGCCAATTAAAGCACTTAATAATTATTATCAATTACATCAATTGTTCGGGTGGAGCAGATTTGCCTATCTTCATCTAAATTTATAGTTCCAATTCCAAATGACTTTTAATAAACTATTTTGTCGATTATTAAATAAATAAAGGCACTCGATGTTATGGCATAGGCTGGATTTCAGAGAGGGTTGGTCTAAATTTAATAAATATTTCTATTACCTTACATGGGCGTACCCAGGTTTTGAATTAGGGGGGGGGGGGCAAAACGTTTAAAAGTTCATTTAGAGGGGGGCAAAACATAAAATTTTTAATTTTTTAATGTTTTTGCATTGAAAATTTTTTTTCACCGTAAATTAGGGGGGGGGCACCCCCCCCCCTTCCCCTGCGTACGCCCATGTTACCTTAGAATTTTTGATAAAAATTCATTTTTTAATATTAAGTTAGCACTCAGAAAAAGCATTATTTAATTTTTTAACCTAATATCGCCTGTGGCCTGTTTCCTCCAAGGACGTTATATTTTCAAAAAGCTCCTTTTTGCCAACCAGAACCCATGTTACTAAAGTCCTGCAACGCCTCTTGGCTAACTCTCGGGTCTCAATTTGTATTTCTTCCAACAAGTCACTCGACGTTTCGGCATACATTCATATATTCCATATATTAATTTTACAAACTTTATGCGAGGTTAAATTTATTTACCAAAAAAGTGCATTGTTTTTTTAATTTTCAATCAATTAAAAGATCAAAACTTTCAGGATCCACTAAATTAAAATAGCAAATTTTGGGTAAACAATGAGGAAAAATTTATATGTTAAAATATTATCGTAAAAATTGAATAATATGTATTTTAAAAATAAAAATTCCATTTTGTGTACATTATAATACCAAAATGAAAACATAATTTAAATAATTTAGCTGGCCGAAGCCAGGCTTAATTTTACTTAGTCCTCCATGCCCGGCACTTAATTTTCTTTAACAAAAGATCCATGCCAGGAGGGCATCCGCGCGCCGGGCCCAGTCATACTGGCCTCTAGTTTGAATCATTGTTGCAATCTACGGTTAAAAGTTCCACATTAGAAATATCAGAGATATCATTTAATTATCAAATTAATATTAAAATTTTCATTTTGGCGATGCCAACTATATCTACTTTTAAATTGGCTCTTGTTATGATCAATTAATTTGTTCTAGCATGAGGAGTATTAATATTGGTAGAATTTAAAACAGAGATTTTACGTTGAGTTTAAATGAGGCATGCTTGAATGAAGCGTGCAAAACACTTTGTAAAATTATCTTTTACTTTGAGTTCTATTTATAATTTATGATTTTGCACTTCTCTCATCGTATTTACACTCCCAATTTTACAAAATGTATAATTAGTTTTAGAATTAGCTTTTTCATTTGATAATAAATTTTAAGATTAAGATAATTAATTATTTTACGCTACACTTACAACGATCCTATTAATATCATTGAGTTTCTTTTTAGACTTTTTTTAAATTGGTTTTCAAAGGGTTAGAACGGCCCACCCTTGCTAACGCACTCTTTTAGTAAATTTTAACAATCGTTATTACAAAAAAAGGAATTTATTAGATTCCAACAATCTATAATTTAGATTTATTGGTCATCTTCTTCCACATGGCTCCGTGTTTAAGGTTCTCACCTACTTTTGAGAAAATTGCAATCTTATTATAATGATTAAACTTAGGATACTAGAAAGCAAAAAACGAATTAAAAACGTTAATTTATTAAATGATACTTCTATTTTATTAAATGTTTTTCATAAAGTATGTTAATGCAAACAGTGATTCTAATAATTTGCATTAATATGTAGTTATATGCAAAATATCGATTTTTTAACTGTATTTGGTGTTGTTTAGCTCATTTTGTCTTCTAAAAATAGCGGCCAAAAAAACCATCAATTTATTGCCGTTATCTATTCATTGATTTTGACAATATAAAGCAGCAACCAAATTAATAGATATTAAATTTTAGTTAGTAAGTGACATAGTTTGTGCAAATAAAATTAATCAAATTAAAGATTTTATAATTATTTTTAAGAGAACAATATAACATGAATATTTCTAAATCCAAAAATATTAACCTTGAAGGTTTTAGCGACCTAGTGAAATATATATTGCCTCAAACATTATTAATTACCTTACCATCAATTAAACGATTAACAGGACAACGATAAAATTTACAATAAATGTAAAAGTATTTGTAACGACCTATGTATATTTTACACCCACAAATACATTTCGGCAGTTTACACTTGAAGCATCCTAATTTTTTTTATATTTAAAGAAAAGATTATGAATCTTCCACATCAAATATCTACTAGTTCCATCCATTCAAATGATTCATCAATTGTTTTGACCTCGGATATCGGAAACAAACTTCAAAATAGTAACCAATCGAAAAGCGGTCAGAGTTCTGCCAGTACAAGTTCTCACACGCTGAACTCATCCAATACTAAATCAAAATCTTTGAAAGAAGCTGAACCTTCGGGCCATAACTCAAAGGATGCTTGGGTTTGTCCGGATGACCGGCAATTAGCGTTGCGTGCGAAGTTAGCAATTTTTATATTTAAAGTCTTTAAACAATGTTAATTTAAAGCCGAATGCTACATACATGGACGTAGCCAGGGAGTGGCAGGCCGTATTAAAATTAATATTATTGTAAGTATAATGTGCAGGTATTAATTTTTCACACGATGTATATAGTAGGGTGGAGTTTAAAGAAATATGTTGAGAACAAAATAAGAACACTAGTGTCACCGTTTTATGAAATTAATATTAATTCATAATTTAAGGCCAAATTAAAATTTTCAGAAAACGTGCTTACTACATTCTTTGCATATCTTACCAAAATGTATTTTGAAGAAATAAAAAAAAAGTTTGCACTATCTCGGATCAAAAAAGCTATTCTATTATTGGGTAAAGATTCAAACAGAGTACCGTTTAAATATAACATGCAAATTAATTTTATATTTTTAAAACTCTGCGTTTAAAATTGATCTGATGGACATGGCTCGACCATTTGCGGGTTTTAGGAGATATTTTGAATTTAAAGATAAGATTTATCCCACACAGGTTACTCTATCAAGAAAAATACTTGGCTTTTGTTATTATTTTTAAATACCCTGTATAATTTGTTTATGATTAACATGGTACTCCGGTTAAGGGTATTTTAAATTTAAAGGTGGGTGTTTGTCTAGCATAGGGACGCAGTGGTGCATCGTATTTGACTCAAAGATTAGAGTTAAAAATTTTTTAAATGCTCTCGGGTCGTGACGGGTCGGGTCGCGTTGATTGAGAGTTAGATTGAATAAGTGTCGGTTTGGGTCGGGTTATAGACAAAAACTCATTTTACAATATCCTGATGCCTAATGAAATTGAAGGCTTTCTAATTTTAAAAATTGATCTATGAGATTTACTTGATCCTAGAATAACCATAAATGCCTTATTTAATACATTTATTGAAGCAAAGCTAAGATTTAGTTTCTAAATTAGGAAATACCGGGACAAAATATTTTATGAAAGTCTGTTAATTATTAAGACAATGCATGGTCTATAATTATAATAATCATTCAGTTATAATTTTATTTTGAAATTTTGTTGGTTTCAGAATTTCGATTCCAATTCTTATTCTAATTTAACGTTTATTTCTGCATATAATCAATATTTTAGTTTTTGTTTTTTTTTCATCCAATCCCAATCTTTTGCGTATAAATTAACATCCTAAATAAAAATAGCAAGTTAATTTTTCACAAATCAGTGAGATTAAAATCAAAAATTTTCGATTTAATCATCAGTATCTATTAATATTCATAATTATGCATCGTTTAAATTATATTTACTCAAAATTTTTGGCAATAATTAGTTTGTTGAAACTGATATATTAAATTGGCGATTCACTTTAATACCGCAATATTCTCATTTTCGGGTCAAGCCTTGAATTCATATTTTTTCAGGTCGGATTCGGGTAGACGAATATAAAACGCCTTTAGATCGGGTCAAGTCGGGCAGGGGTTGAAAATTTTAAAAGGCTTTAAGTTGGGTCGGGTTGGGATTGGATTGAAAAATTGGACGCGCTTTTGGGTCGGGTAGGGTTCGCGTTAGAAAATAGTGACTTTGCAAGCCTCTAGTCTCGCCCCCCCCCACGCCTATCTGGTCATCTTTGATTCTCTTTTATATAAATTCCTGATCACAGCCGGATTTATTAATTTTACAGGCTACCCGAAATTTGTTTTGTGAATAAGACTTAATTGCTCAAGAAATAATCTGTTTTTAACTTATATTTCAGCGTCCTTGCAACAAAGTTAGTGTGAGTTAAAGAGGCTCTATGAACAAAATTAAGTTTAATCAATTTCCTATTTTTTTGTTACCTATACTATAATACTTAGATTAAAGGCTGGTTGGTCGTGTCACACCTATAAACAGCCAGCCACCGGGAAAAAAATGGAGCAACAACTAACAGATAGCGAGCAAGAGGCTATAATGGAAGTAATTCAACGAGCCGAAATGCTTGAAAATTTGGAAAAGGAACGAGTGGGGTAAGAGTTCTTTAATCAATCTAAATATAAAGTTTAAACTTTGATCGAATGTTACATATTATATATCAATTATTATTTAACGTAGAAAATTGGTCGATAAGTTAGAGAACATGAAGCGAAATGCTATAGGAAATGGTCTAAACCAATGTGTACTGTGTGGTGAGGCATTTGGCATATTATCAGGAGCAAGACATTGCGAGGATTGCAAAAAAGTAATTATATATTAGTCTTTGAATCTACATGAATTTCTTGAAGATTTTTTTTTATAGAAGTAGCTTCAAAAGTCAATATACCCTGAATAAAACGTTTAGAAATTTAATTACTGTAAAAAACTTAAAAATAAAGGCAAAGTAAACTTTTTTGTATATAATGAAAATAAGGATTACTTTAATTTTATAAATGAGTCCTTTCATTAAACAAAGTATTATATAGTTATTTCAAAAGTTGTTAAAGTTCCTCTAAAATAAAATTAGTTTGTGTTCATCGTTTGTTTAGTTAAAAGGAACTAGTTCAGTTCCAAGCCCTTAATTTAAAAAAGGGGGAAGTTCCTTTAATGAATAAAGCATACATTCAATTAAATTATGTATTGTTAAAAAATGTAAAAATTTACCAAAAACAAATAAATTTACCTTAATACATATTCAATTAAAATGGTTAATTATTTAGCCCTGCAAAATAGATTTTGTTCTACCCGAGCTCACCCCGAGTGCGACGTCTCAATTTTTTGCCCGAGCCCGATCCGAGCCTGGATGCTTTTTTTATTTTTGGCCCCACCCGATCCTGAGCCTGGCCCGATAATATAAACTACTAGTCAAACTTTACATTTGAAAATAATTTACCATATAAATATAAAATGTTGATTTAATTATTTTTATTTAAAGCAAGGATAAGCTTGAAATTAAGAATCCAGTTTATCTTGTTACAATTTATTTTTTTTTATAACTTTATCAAAAATATTTTTTAACATTATAAAATTAGTTAGTTTTTTAAAATATTTATTTTATGTTTAAAGTTCTAATAGCAACTATAGATAAATATCAATACTCATGGGCGTCCCCCCCCCCTGAATGACGAAAAAAAAATTTCCAATGCAAGGGGGGAAGGAGGGGCCGCCCCCCTAAATGAAAAAAAAATTTCACAAAAACCCTTAAAATTTATAAAAATCTATGTTTTGCCCCGCCCCCTATATGAACTTTTAAACGTTTCGCCCCACCTCTAATCCAAAATCTGGCTACGCCCATGTCAATACTAGAATAAAATTTTCCATTTAATCAAAAAAATTAATATTGACAAGGGGAAAGGCTGGGGATTGAAAGTATTATGTTTGCTATACGAAAACGATATTTATTTTATAACGAATTAGGTTTACTTAAATCATAATTTATTTATGGTTAGTTGACTTGAATTAAGATTCGGGTTGGGCTAAGGCCTCGGATTAAGCAGTCCTAATAGGCCCGACCCGAGCCTTATTATTTTTTTAAATTTTGCCCGATCCATGCCCACTCCCTTGGGTCGAGCCGGCCTTCGGGCGGCCCGTGCAGGCCCTAATAGTATAGAGTTTATTTTATTTACACACAATATTCAAATAAAACTTTTCTAAAATTGAATAAAAATATAAGAAAAATCTTGAATAAAATTTAAGCTATCATCCGAATCTACCAAAATTACGATAATTTTTGTTTTATTTATAATAGTATGTAAATCAGAAATTTTATATTTAGGTTGTTATCTTTTTTCTTGCTACTGGAAAATCCACCATTATCTCTGAATCTCTTAATTTTTTCTCTCATTATCCACCTTAAAAGTTTACGGAATAGGAATTTTTTAAGAAAATGAATTGAACTAATTCATTCTATAAAGTAGGAACCTGGAACCAAACTAGTTTCTTAATGGGGCATAGAGCGATAAACTCAAACTAATTCCATTTCGATAACTATAAAAACTATACTCAATAAAAAATTGCCATTTTTAAAATTAAATTTTTATAGGGCATTAAATTTTTTTATAAAGTAATAAAAATTATCGGTGAAAAATTTACAAGCTAATAAATAATGCCTTGCAAAATTATATGATTGCTTTTATAATATGTGATTTGTTGAAAAGTTTTTTGTCAATTATTAAAATTTATTATTATTGACAAGATGTATTATTCTTCAGGCTGTGTGCTCTAAATGTGCCGTCGATGCCGGAACGACCGATACAAATGGCCATCATATTTCTATTTGGTTGTGCAAAATATGTAGTGAATCGCGAGAAGTAATAATACGTTAGATTTATGTTCAGCCAAATAAAATAACAATATAATTTTAAATAGTAACAAAAACATGTGTATTTATTAAATTTTAAATCATTGATGACAATTTGATTTATTTAAATGACAGCCTTTATAAATACTAAATTCATCCCCCGGAGTTTATATCATATTCGCGACTTACGATCTATAAAATTTATATATTTGTGGCTGGCTGCTCATTGATTATACTAATTTAAAGGCATGTGATAATGAAGAAGCGATTTTATGTAATTATATAAGCACACCACTTGGTGCTTACAAATAATATTAGTGAATACAAATAGATTTATTAATTTAAATAAATTAACTGGATACGTTTTCATCTTTTATATAATAATATAAGCACGTTATTTAGTGCTTTCAAATAATATTAGTGAATACAAATAGATTTATGGATTTAAATAAATTAACTACTAAAAAGGCGATCTCTAATGTCTCATTAGATTTGAAAGATTACTTTTTTACCAGGCAAAAGATCACATGAAAATCGTTAAATTCAACACGATTTCCATACACGGATCAATGCCATCCGTTTAGTTTTAGGCCGGTTTTATAGTTTCTTAGTCGCGAATGTAATTTTTTATACAATTCTAATAAATAACTTTATTCAAACTACTCTTCTTCTTTATCAATTATTTGGTCCCACATTCGTGGGGTTTGTTTTGATATGTTTCTTCCATCTTGACCAAGTGAGTACCATGTCTTGACTAATCTCCTTAGTTTTTATAACTTTATCGACTTTCCCTTTCCACGTGACACGGGGTCGTGCTCTTCCTCTCTTTCCCGGTACCTCAATACCCAGTACTTTTTGATTTACGTCATCCGTGTCCCTTCTTGGTATATGCCCATACCACCTTAGCCGATTTTCGTTAATCATGTCCGCCATAGGTTGAATACATTTTTTTGTCATGAAAAAATCATTCGTCATATGGTCGAGCTTAGTATACCCCAAGCTCCACCGTATGATTCTCATCTTTGTTGCTTTTAATAGCTTTCCTTCCGTGGTGTTTAATGCCCATGTTTCACTTCCATATAGTAACACAGGTCTTACGATGGATTTGTAAGCTTTGCTCTTCAACCATATTGGCATCTTCTTGTCGCACATTACACCAGATATACTTCGCCATTTAAGCCATCCTTTTTGAATCCGGGCATTGACTTCCGTTGCGCAACCTCCCTCTTGATGTAGCATCGAGCCGAGGTATGTAAATCTGTCTACTTTTGGGTACTTTAGATTGTCATCCAGTGGTGGGGTGCCTGTAACGTTCATTTCCATGTATACTGTTTTTCGATCGTTGACCTTCAAACCATATCCAGCTAAGCGCTTTGACCACTTTTCGGCTTCATCGAATACTTTCTCCCTTGTTTCCTCGCATCGCATAGTACTATATCATCGGCATATAGCATACACCATGGCGATGACTTTTGAATGTCTTTCGTATCGTGTCTGTAATTATATTAAATAAAAAGGGACTTAAAGCTGAGCCTTGATGTAATCCAATATTAACCCGATAAGGCTTAGAGTCTCCAACTGTCGTCCTAACGTAAGAGTTTGAGGCTTCATAAATATTTTTCATAAGCCGTATATATGCGTCAGTGATATTTTGTTTTCTCAGGCACCACCATATTAAATCGCGGGGAACCGTGTCATAAGCTTTCTCCAAGTCGATAAAAACCATATGTCGGTCTTTCCTCTTTTCACCATATTTATCCATCATTTGTCTTAGGGCGAAGATTGAGTCGATTGTGGATTTGCCGGCCACAAATCCGAATTGATTAGCCGATATTCCCACCTCGTTTTTCAGCCTTGTTACTAAGATCCTTTCCATAAGCTTCAAGGAGGGGCAATTAGCTTGATACCTCTGTAATTGCCACATTCCTGAGGGTCCCCTTTGCCTTTAAATAAGGGTATAATCGTGCTTACTCTCCTTTGATTAGGAATTCGCTCTTCTACCAATATCTTGTTAAGGAGGTTTGTCATGGTGGTAACTAGAGATGCACCGATACCACTATTTTATGCCGATACCGATGCCAGCCGATACTTAAGATTTTTTTGCCGATACCGATACCATGCCGATACTTATAATAAAAAAAAATTTTATACTAAAAAATATATGCAAATTAAATATTATAAATTAAGTCACATCCAAATTTTGGTAGATCAGAATTTTGACGATAAAACAATTGTAAAGAAATATTTATAGCCAATCAAATGAAACAATTTTCAAAAATTTAAAAAGTCCTCTATTTTTTAATGGTAGGAGATACTATAAATATTATTTTTTGAGTTTCATATTGAAAAAGGTATCGGCTTGCTAATTGCCGATACTAGCAAAGTATCGGGCCGATTCTTTTGGCAAGGTATCGGCGCCGATACCATGCCGATACTTGGTATCGGTGCATCTCTAGTGGTAACTCCTTCTTCACGACATCCGAGCAAAGGTTCCATAGGTATTCCATCTGGGCCATTTGCTTTTCCTTTTTGCATCTTGTTCATTTGTGTCCTAACTTCATCCTCCTGAAAGAGTTCGACCATACTTATATTTGGCTCAATTTTGGGAAAAGAATCCTTGTCATTTGCAATATTCATAAGTTTCTTAAAATATCCTTTCCACCTTTCCATCACTTCTTTCGGCTTGAATAAGGTTTGACTCTTCTCGTTTTTGACTATTTTAATAACTCCGACATCGCGACTTTTCTTCTCCCTTATCTTGGCCAATTTGCACATAAGCCTATCGCCCCCTTTATGATCCAGTTTGTTTGCCATCTCGGTGTACGCGGCATTCTTCGCTTTTGCAACGGCCTATTTTGCGGCCCTCTTTGCGTCCCTATATTCTTGATAATCCTCCGACTTTTTTGATTTATGCTACCGTCTATATAGATTTTTCTTTCTTTCGATGAAATCTTTAACCGTTTGATCCCACCACCATCGTTCCCTATTCATAGCTTTGCCTCCTTTGGTCTGTCCTAGAACATGACTCGCTGTTTCCTTAATGTCCTTAGATAGCGTCTCCCAATTGTCGTCTACGTCTCTTTGCAACTTTCTTGCACCCAAGAGTGAGGAGGCTTTTTGATGGTATTCTTCGTTCGTCGACGTATCCTTTAGCCTTTCGTATCGAATTAGGTTCATAGACCTTTCTTCTTTCGGGAAAAACTCTTCTGTCAAGATCCATAAAAGGGGACGATGTTGCCTAGCGATTTCTTCTCCCGGTATTACTTTGCAATCCTTGATAATCCATAAGTCCTTTCGCCGTTTAAGCAAATAGTCAATTCTAAAATGCTTCCCACTTCTATAGGTCACAATATGATCTTCGCGCTTTTGAAAATAGGTGTTAACGATCGACATGTCATATGATTGGGATACATGGAGAAGTTTTTCCCCTTCTTTGTTCTTCAGACCATACCCATAGCCTCCATGATTGCGTTCATACCCGAGGCGATCTTTCCCTACGTGAGCATTAATATCTGCCCCAATAATTAGCCTTTCTTCCTGTCCTATTCCTTGTATTTCCTTTTCCAATGAATCGAAGAATACGTCTTTCATTGATTCCGAACACCCAATTTGGGGAGCATATGCGCATATAACGGT
This sequence comes from Gordius sp. MW1, assembly GCA_964036665.1. NCBI lineage: Eukaryota > Metazoa > Nematomorpha > Gordioida > Gordea > Gordiidae > Gordius > Gordius sp. MW1. The sequence continues at coordinate 12,566,168 of OZ038532.1, read as the reverse complement.
TAGGAGGCCCCCTTGATTTGCAATCTTTACCCATATTAGCCTGTCGGAACAGCTTGACTTCCACCACCTTGTCCTTAAACGATTCGCTTAGAACGATTACAACCCCGTTTCTACGATTTGGTGACCCACTTTAGACAAGCTTGATCCTTCTCCTAATTCCCGAGCTTTCGTTCCGTTCCACCTCGTCTCTTGTAGGCAAGCGATGTGTACCTTTCTTCTTTTTAGCATTTGTGCGACCTCGATGCTCTTCCCCGTCAACGTTCCCACATTCCAGCACGTTATTCGCATTCTTTCAACAACTATTTTCCTTAACCGCCTTCGTTGTGAGTTGGGCAGTAACCCAAGTGTATTTTTCACATTTCACGGGCAGGGTATGCAGTGCGCGTCGTTGTGGAGGACGTCCTAGCTTTCTCTTGTAAAATCTTGTTTGAAACTATCATAATTTTGGAGTTGGTTTTTATAGCCGGTTTCCGACCTGACGCCAACCCTCCACTTTTTGTACACGGACTTTGGGACCGTCGTAGTTAGTGTTTTTATTTAAACTACTATAAATAAATTAATTAATATATACATATTATTTAAAAATAATTAAAATTCACCTATAGTTAGATTTTTATTGTAGAATGGTGACATAAAAACACTCTTAAAAAACCAATGACTCAATTATATAATATTAATTTTTAACAAATTTTATGAAATAATTAACACACTATTTATGATCATTTGAAAAACAAGTAATCATTTACTGTTACAAAAACTGAATGGTAATTAATATTGCTTGCAATCATTTTAAATTAATAATTCATTTTAAATTTGATTTTCATAATTTATAATTTTTGCTTCCATTACTGTGATCAATCATCATTAGGGGGATTACTAAATGATAAACGATTATTGTAATAGTACCTAATAACCGTTATGAAGCGAACAGTTGGAAAATTAAGGTTCAGTTATGAGGAGAGGCTCGTGGGTTTAGGAAGTAAAAAAATATAAAAAATTAATTTCAAACTTTATTTAAAATATTCTTCATCGCATTATTGGCTGTTAAGAAATTTTTCGATGTTTATTGTTTCCCAAATTTAAGAGAAAATACATAAAATCTATTATTGTGATTTCTAAATTATTAAAGTGGTTACGCTGAGTGCTGATTATGGCGCTACCTACCCAATCCTGATAATTATCATACATCGATCATCTATATAATATATATAATGTTCTGGAGTGTATTTCCAATTCAAATCTGTCAATTCCTGATTGTGACTTAAAAAATGATTCGTAACTTGCTAAGCTATAAATTGTACTAAACCCAAAATTTTATAATTTTGAAAGGATATTTTCTTAATAACTATTTTATAATATTAATAAATTCCCTATTTGCGATGAAAACCTAATGCTTTAATTATTTAATTAACATGTTTAATTTCGTTGCTATAAATTACTACAACAAATTTATTAAAGCTTTTCAACCCTCACTCTTAAAATTTAACAGAAGCGACCAAAAGCGTTACCTAAATTTTACTTAGTGACGTCGGATAAGGTTTGTGGAAAAGCTTAAGATTGTCTTTTGTATAATAGTTAATATACGTTAGGGACAAGAAATATTCGAACAAAATAATAATGAAATAGGTCTTTTTTAGTGTTTTATGGGAAAACTATGTCACTCTGTGATATCTTAATAGAATAGAATAAAGTTTTGAACGAAATGCAGTTAAATGGATTTTGACGTGGATTAAATCGTGGTTTTGTTGCAAGAGCATCCTTAGGAAGGAGAGTTGTTTGCTTCATCTAAAGTATAAAATTGTGACACATAGGTTTCGTTGGTAAAAAAGTCATAAAAGTATAATTTAAAGAACAGACTATACATTGAATTAATTTTAAGATTTACAAAGTGTCTAAGATCCCAAATCTGCACCTCTCATTGATATGCTAGTTATAAAACAAGTAGGCTCAATTCAATTTCCAATAAGCTCAACAATTAACCTTAAATTTATTTTAATTTCGTTACAAAATATCCATTCCTTTTTAGGCTCGTATAACACCTTTTAATATTACAATTTCAATAAATCATATTATCTTTAAATGTATTTTATAAACCTTTAATGAAAGATAGTTATATTGCGTTAAATGCCCTTTCGTTTTATGTTTTCATTTCATCGCGTTGTTAAACATTAATCTTTACTAGCTTTTTACATACAGAGAAAAAGAAATACATATTTAAACCGAGTTTTATGCCTATAGATTTGGAAAAGATCTGGTGCCTGGTTCTTTAAAGGCTTACCAACTAATTTACCTTCATCATCATCGAATACTAGCATATCTCGCAATAATCGTAATGGAAGATCTCAGAGCCCTTACAATGAATACAAAAGCTATGGACCTTATCCTGATGATTCAAGTATTAGCTCTTCTAGAGCCAGAAGCAATGAAGGTATGTTATTTTATGTTATTAGGTTTCTATAAATAGCTAAAATTTCTCAACTATCAAAAAACTAAATAATAAAAAACTTAAGCAAGCAATTTTCAATCGGGAATAATGATTTCTTCAATTATTATATAATCAATTTCGACGCGTTTTTGATTCAAAGGTTATGGGGGGAGGTGTTACGATGTGAATAATATTAATAAGTTCTTTTGCGAATACAAAAATGTAATAATCAAATCAGTCAATTATCAGGTAATAGAAATGTTTTCCTAAGACTAGGTAAATGAAAGTATTCTTCTGTGTCAGGTATTGGGTAAATACCAGGGTCTTCTGAAAACGCTCTGTACAACGTCCTGATTCTTTCTCATTTTTGGGCTTTTATATCCCTTACATTCTGGCGGGTTCCGATAATCGAAATTATTTTTATTATTGATTTTTCCGCACTAAGATTTAATTATAGTCCCTCGCTATCACGGATTTTAAATTCTTTATAATATATTTACTCCTCTGCTCTATTTCACGGGCCAACTCTATATTTATAGCCTGTCAGTTTCAAGGATTTGGAACTACTTTGCTATGTTTCCTAGGCCAACCTTTGTATATCCTGTAAGTTTCAAGGAATCTAGATTTTGGATAACCTTCTTAAGTCTTTAGCCCACTTTTCGTAGCTAATAATTAATCTATAGCCCACCTCTTTTTCTCCTCTTACGCGCATCCTCTTATAAGGTGCGCACCTAACTAAGCCGTCCTTGGCGACCTGATAATAGTAACTATAATTTATATTATAATATCTTAGTATACATTTTGCCTTTAGAAATGTATATTATATTAAATTAAGCACAAAATTTCATATAAGGGCAAAACTTCAAGCATAAACTCTTTATAATTTTTAGTGAATTAAAAATCAAAGTTATAATAAAACCCGTAGAACCAACGGAAGTGGAAAAAATGACCAATTAAAAATTGATTATCATAAATTAAAGAGTTAATACGATTTGAAATGCTTTTGATTTTTATAAAAAAATGTCGTCACCTAGCTTACCCTATTTGTTCAAATTATTTACGTTTAAGTGAAAATATTTTTAGAGCGTGATAAAGCTGTTCGAGGCCATCGTAAAAACCCTGGATTTGTAGAAGACCACAATAAACAGGTCAAAGATAATTCGCGGATGTGGAAAAGTGAAAAATTGCAATCACATATAGAGGGAAACGAGTTTGGAACTCAGCGACAAATTGCAAAAGATAAAGGTAATTTTCAGAATGGAGCTGAAGTATTTGAGAATTATATTATACTAAAACTTTACCGTTATTTTTGTGAAGGGGGGGGGGGGGAATTGGGCGGGGGAATGATAAAATTTTGAAGTGATTGATTTTGATTTATCTAAAGAATTAATATCGTTTATAAATGTTTAATTAATTGCTATGCAATTTATGGGCTCGTTTTTTGGTGTCCGTCCGTTGTCCGTCTGTCTGTCCGTCCCCCTATCTATTTGCATTGGGTATATTAGGTTATCGATTTTTTAAATTAATGCATAAGAAGAGGTGCCCCACCCCTCATCTCTATCTCCCTCGCTGTGTTATTTTTTAAATTAATGCATATGAGGTGCCCCACCCCTCATTTCTATCTCCCTCGGTGTGTTATATATAAGATTTGTTAAATTAGCTATTATATAATAAACTCGGGCCTTCGGCCCTCGTGGGAAGGGGGAGGGGAGAAGGGAAGGGGGGAAGGGGGGAAGGGAAGGGGGGACGACTCATCTTTACTTCGTATAAATGTATCATATTTGCTATGCTATTTATGGGCGAGAAAGGTGGGAAGGGGCGAGAATGCCTATAGGGGGGTATTAAATGCCTAATGATTAATTAATTATTTATACAAATTTTCCATTATAGGCAAAATGTAATATAGGCAATGTAATATAGGCAAGGGTTAGGGTTAGATTTAGTGTTTGCATCTAGTTGCGTATTACATTAGTTTTTACGGCCTTTAGTGATTATGGGTCTAACAAACATTATATTATAAAACATCACAATGTTAAGAATTTGCAGAATTGTTGGGAGAAATTTTTGTTGAATTAGAACAATTTTTAATTAAAAAAATCAAAAATTTGGCGAATGGTCATTTTTTCTCCATTGGTTAGTACCAACAGATACTCTATTAGTCAATGATAGCCAAAAAAACGGCAAAAAAAATTTGATGCTCACTTTGGCCAATGGTCATTTTTTTCCATTGGTCAGCAGCCAGCACACGGTAAAAATGGATATAAATTCATAAGAGTAAAAAAAACGAAAAAAAAATTTTCGAATCACATTTTGGCCAATGATCATTTTTTCCATTGGTCAGCAGCCAGGACACGGTAAAAGTGGATATAAATTCATAATAGTCAAATAAAACGAAAAAAAAATTTTCGAATCACATTTTGGCCAATGGTCATTTTATCATTAGTCAGCAGCCAGCGGACGGCCAAAAAGTCATAATAGCAATGGTAGGAACAGGAACAATCATTAGTCAAAAAAAACGAAAAAAATAATTTCGATTCACATTTTGGCCAATGGTCATTTTTTCCATCGGTCAGGAGCCAGCGGACGGCCAAAAAGTCATAATAGCAATGGTAGTAACAGGAACAATTATAATAGTCAAAAAAACGAAAAAATAAACTCGGATTCACATTTTGGCCAATGGTCATTTTTTTCATTGGTCAGCAGCCAGCGGACGGCCTAAAAGTCTTATTATCAATGATAGTAACAAGAACAATCATAGGAGTCAAAAAAACTCCGGGATTCTAACCCAAAAACTAGTTAAATTGCATAGCAATTAAAAGTAAACAACTTTTATTTATGTTTATCTTATATATAAAAATGAAACTATGTATGTATGTTTGTGTGTTTGTTTGATTGTGTTTGTTTGTATCTATGCCACCATCAAATTTAGAAAACTAACAGACCGATTTGGCTCAAAATTTCACAGTTTATTCCCCATACTCTGGAGCATGTTTTAAGATTTGTTTGAGCCAAATCGGTCCAGTAGTTTTTGAGGGGTCACGTTCTTTTGTTTTATACATTTTGGCACTTAATAAAGACGTTCCTCAAAAACTACTAGACCGATTTGGCTCAAAATTTCATACTTTATTCCCCATACTTCGGAGCATGTTTTAAGATTTGTTTGAGCCAAATCGGTCCAGTAGTTTTCGAGGGGTCACGTTTTTTTGTTTTATACGTTGGTTTATACGTTTTGACACTTAATAAAGACGTCCCTCAAAAACTACTGGTCCGATTTGGCTCAAAATTGCATACTTTATTCCCTATACTCCGGAGCATGTTTTAAAATTTGTTCAAGCCAAATCGGTCCAGTAGTTTTTGAGGGGTTAATAAATTTTAATATACTCTTTACCAAATAATTACATATGCTTTTTATTCCATATGATAAAAGATGCTTTTCCGTGTAAATTATATTATTGGATAAACTTATTTGGGTTACCCTCAAAAACTACTGGACCGATTTGGCTCAAAATTTCATACTATTCCCCATACTTCGGAGCATGTTTTAAGATTTGTTCGAGCCAAATCGGTTCAGTAGTTTTCGAGGGGTCACGTTTTTTTGTTTTATACGTTGGTTTTTACGTTTTGACACTTAATAAAGACGTCCCTCAAAAACTACTGGACCGATTTCGCTTAAAATTTCATACTTTATTCCCTATACTCCGGAGTATGTTTTAAAATTTGTTCAAGCCAAATCGGTCCAGTAGTTTTTGAGGGGTCAATAAGTTTTAATATGCTCTTTACCAATTAATTACATATATGCTTTTTATTCCATATGATAAAAGATGCTTTTCCGTGTAAATTATATTATTGGATAAACTTATTTGGGTTATATCTATACTGCGTTATGAAAATTTTGTTTTTAGTCAATTATTCATAAAGTGTAAGTCGGAGAAATTTTGTCTATTTTTACATTTTATGAAACTTACATAAACGATGAAAATAAATCCTTTATGCGCCCGCCATAAGCCAAATCGGTCCAGTAGTTTTTGAGGGACGTCTTTATTAAGTGTCAAAACGTATAAACCAACGTATAAAACAAAAAAACGTGACCCCTCGAAAACTACTGAACCGATTTGGGGTGGAGAGGAGGGATGGCGGGCGCATAAAGGATTTATTTTCATCGTATATGTAAGTTTTAAAAAATGTAAAAAGTAGAACATATAGATATTAATTGGTAGTTTTTTTCTTATTTAAATTTTTTATTTTTTTAATATTTTTAATAGGGCAAAACAACGTTTGCCGGGTCAGCTAGTATATAATAAAATGAAACAAAAATAGAACAAGCGGACGGCCAAAAGTCATATTATCAATGGTAGTAACAGGAAAAATTTATTAATTTAATTTAAAAAATAAAAAAAAAAATTTGCCCTCTCCGGGAATCGAACCAGCAATTCAGAACGTTCGCCGGGGTTCGAACCCACATTAATAGAGGCATAGGCTTTTGTAGGGGCACAGGCACCCATATCAGTAGAGGCATAGGCCCTTGTAGTGGAGGGCATAGGGTAATTATAGCAATTAATATCAATGTTACCCAATTCAAAAACGAATAGATATACTTATGCATTAATTTAACATAGCAATTAAAACCCGACCCCGCCCGAAAGCGAGGGAGATAGAGATGAGGGGTGGGGCACCTCTTTCTCATGCATTAATTTAAAAAATCGATAACCTAATATACCCAATGCAAATAGATAGGGACGGACGGACGGACGGACAACGGACGGACGGACAACGGACGGACGGACAACGGACGGACGGACGGACAACGGACGGACGGACAACGGACGGACGGACGGACAACGGACGGACGGACGGACAACGGACGGACGGACGGACAACGGACGGACGGACAACGGACGGACGGACAACGGACGGACGGACAACGGACGGACGGACAACGGACGGACGGACAACGGACGGACGGACAACGGACGGACAACAAAAAACGAGCCCATAAATTGCATAGCAATTAAAACATAAATAAATTGTTTACTTTTAATTGCTATGCAATTTAACTAGTTTTTTAGTTAGAATCCCGGAGTTTTTTTTTGACTGTTATGATTGTTCTTGTTACTATCATTGATAATAAGAATTTTTGGCCGTCCGCTGGCTCCTGACCGATGGAAAAAATGACCATTGGCCAAAATGTGAATCGAAATTTTTTTTTCTCGTTTTTTTTTGACTATTATGATTGTTCCTGTTCCTACCATTGCTATTATGACTTTTTGGCCGTCCGCTGGCTGCTGACCAATGTTATATAATAAACATAAATAAAAGTTGTTTACTTTTAATTGCTATGCAATTTAACTAGATTTTGGGTTAGAATCCCGGATTTTTTTTGACTCTTATGATTGTTCTTGTTACTATCATTGATAATAAGAATTTTTGGCCTTCCGTTGGCTCCTGACCGATGGAAAAAATGACCATTGGCCAAAATGTGATTCGAAAATTTTTTTTCGTTTTTTTTTTGACTATTATGATTGTTCCTGTTCCTACCATTGCTATTATGACTTTTTGGCCGTCCGCTGGCTGCTGACCAATGGAATAAAATGACCATTGGCCAAAATGTGATTCGAAAATTTTTTTTTCATTTTTTTTTTGACTATTATGAATTTATATCCACTTTTACCGTGTCCTGGCTGCTGACCAATGGAAAAAAATGACCATTGGCCAAAATGTGTTTCAAAATTTTTTTTTTGTTTTTTTTTACTCTTATGAATTTATATCCACTTTTACCGTGTGCTGGCTGCTGACCAATGGAAAAAAATGACCATTGGCCAAAGTGAGCATCAAAATTTTTTTTTCCGTTTTTTTGGCTATCATTGACTTATAGAGTATCTGTTGGTACTGACCAATGGAGAAAAAATGACCATTGGCCAAATTTTTGATTTTTTTAATTAAAAATTGTTCAAATTTAACAAAAAATTTCTCCAACAATTGTGCAAATTCTTAACATTGTGATGTTTTATAATATAATGTTTGTTAGACCCATAATCACTAAAGGCCATAAAAACTAATGTACGCAACTAGATGCAAACACTAAATCTAACCCTAACCCTTGCCTATATTACATTTTGCCTATATTAAATTTTGCCTATAAATGGAAAATTTGTATAAATAATTAATTAATCATTAGGCATTTAATACCCCCCTATAGGCATTCTCGCCCCTTCCCACCTTTCTCGCCCATAAATTGCATAGCAAATATGATACATTTATACGGAGTATAGATGAGCCGTCCCCCCTTCCCTTCCCCTCCTCCCCTTCCCCTTCCCCTTCCCCTTCCCCTTCCCTTCTCCCCCTTCCCACGATGGCCGAAGGCCCGAGTTTTATGATATAGTAAGGATTTTTATTCAAATCATATTTGGTTGAAAAATATTAAACTATTTGAATTTTAACTTAAATCTTTGGTATATAATTAACAAGGCATATATTTCTTAACTCATGGCCTTCTTAAATTTGAATGCTTTTTTCTTATTAGAGCCGCTATCTTTTTTATTATGAATATATTATAAATATGCAAAGAGAAAATGTGAATGTTTATTTATTAAAAAATTAGCCTTGCAATGGTTTAGTAGACTTTTTGCATAAGGGTATATGGACTATGAGGGGTGTGTTGTGAAAACAAAATTAAAAAGATTAGTTTACAAACAATTATTTTAAGCTTAAATTTAAATGTGTGATAGTATAAGCTCAACGTCAAAGCTTATCTATTTTATTCGGTTAAACATTATCTTTATTTCTTTTTGGGTATAATTATCATGTTTATTCAAAATGTATTTGGAGTTTGGTGTTGAATATAGTTATTTGATATGGTATGCTTAAAAGCAAAATAATGTGCTTTGTTAAGTTTCTAAAAATATTATTAACACGTCCTATAACTTTCAGGAAAATTAATAGTAAAAATATAATTTACAGAGCATCTATAACTTGATATAACCTTTATTATAGGACTTAGTAAACTATTTAAATTTTTTTTAATTTTTTTAAAGATCAATAATTTTAATAACAATTGATAGCACTACCCTTAATTATCGAAAGATTTAGAAATAATTATATCTTATTTTACACAAAATTAATTAACCAATTCAGGGTCTTGCGTCTAAATTTGTTTATGTTCCATTTTAACCAAGGCATGAATAGCGTGGCAAATCACCCTGGATCTAGACAGTTGCCAAAACTCCCTAACCAGCTCGTATCAAATGATAAGTCAAATGAAGGTTATGAATCAAAAAAAAATTCGACTGCCAATGTATCAGCGAGGAGTTATCATACCTGGTCCAATGCATCACGTGCGAATGGTAAAAATACACTTAGGATTATAATTTAATTCTAGTATATTTATAACTAAAGCTTGCAATCAACTTTATTAGATCTCTATCCTTGTAGTAGATAATAAATAAAATTAGTAACATTGGTTTGTTTTGTGCCCTAACAAATTTAAAATGATATATTTTTTTTATAATGCAAGTTATCATATATATTTTTCATTATCGATATTTAATTAATCTAATTAATTAAATAATGAAATTAACAGAAAAAATTATATTTGTTAATAAATTTTGGGAAAATCTAATTGCTTATAGGTCATTTAGAAAAGTTATGACTTTATATAAATTTTGGTTTAATTGTGAAAATAGGGCTCAGTAAATTAATCAAAAATGACAGCCACTTAATAATATATTGGGATAGAAAAATCGGGCTCGGTCGGGCCTGATGGGGGAGCCCGACCCCGAGCCCGGCCCAAATTATATAACTATAAACTGTGATTTAAATTAACCCAACTCCATATAAATAAATATCTTCGCACAGCCTAAATGATTTAGCATTTAAACTCCAGTTCTTCCCTGTTAAGAATAATTTTTTGATAAAAGTTACGAATTTTATTTTATTTTAGTATTTATATATATCAATTATTGGAACTTTGAATAAAATAACTTCCTATTTTAAACCGCTTATTTATTTTCATCCATTAAAAAAAGTTAATTTTATAAGTACATTCTACTTTAAAATAATTGTTGGACCTACTGACATTGGAACTTGTGACCGGGGCTTGGGAACCACATTTGTATTAGGGGTCTGGGGAACTGCTGTTGCTCCTCCAAACGGGTCTGGAGAAATTGGGGTAATTTGTTGTGCCCGGGGGGGGGGGAGATGATAATTTCTAAATTACGGTAACCCTTTTTCGGGTGGGGGAGATTTAAACCTATATTGTTGTATTCACACGTACAACGGCGTACACTTTCTCGAACAATAGATATATGTCGTGGAGGAATCGGGGTCAAAGTAGCAGAATGATGAAAAAGTAGCAGAAAAATATTTTTTTAAATTATCAATATATTAGAAATAAATCTCAAATGGGGAGGGAATTTGATGTGCAAATAACCCTAACCTAAACGCCAACCTAAAACACTAACCCTGACCCTAACCCTCCTGACCAATCTTAATCTGATCAATTTGGCTGCTTTTTTTCTGCTACTTTGACCGGGTGCCGTCGTGCAGTATTGGAAGGGTTCTTTGGTGTTGTCGGGAAAGGGTAGGGTTTTAGGGGTATGATGATAAGGCTATAGTATAGGAGTAATGAGAAACTTAACCGTAAAACGGAAGAAGTCAAATCAGTTTTTGGGAAGAATAATAAAGGCTTTCGAAACCGAGATTTAACGTGGAGTGATTTTTTCTTTGGTTATATTGATTGAAAGAACCTCGTACTATTTTATCATTCTTCCTTGGCCTCTTTTAGTCGTTTTTATTATTCTTTCCTCCTGCTTATTCACAAAATTTTTTAACATAATCATTCTTCTTCATAAACAATCGACTCCTTAAAAGGAATGGCCTTATAATATATGTGCCGTTCTGTTTTGCTAATATGGCCTCATCCATCACAGGTATAGTATTCAATTAAAAGATCTCATTTCAACCCAACCCCTTCTAGATTACTGAGAACTATTGACGAATAATCTTAATGGTTTGACACCTTAGACTTAAATAGAACAGTGGTTCTTAACCTTTTTATACACGCGGCCCCCCAAATATATTATAATTTGTTTGCGGCCCCCCATGTTTTTCATAATAATTAATATTTGTTATATTATCTATAATATATTGATTTTCTATTATTTTTTCATTTTATTATAAAACATAAAACACAACTTTATTATTTCATTATCTATTTAAAATTTAACTAGATAATGAAATAATAATAACATAAAAACTTCATAATTAAACATAAAAACAATGTTTAAAATAAAAAATACATGAATTCGGAAATATATTTAATGAGATTTCTGCTGCTGAACATCTTCAGCCAATTTGTTAATTCTTGGTTCAATTGATTGTAATGCTATCCTCATGCAGGAATCTAGTCGCAATCGATTGCGTTTTTTAGTTTTTATATCCACCATAGTTGAGAAGCCTTTTTCACACAAATATGTAATAGCGAAAGGCAGCAAATTTTGAATTGCTGCTGAAAATAATGGAGGATATTCTGCACGAATTTGTATCCAAAATTGCGGCAAACTTTTAGTTTTAAACAAAGATTTTAAATTACAATCATTTATTAATTCTAATAATGAATCTTAAGGCAACGAGTTCGAATCCCCTGGTGAGTATTTTTTCTAAAGCTTTTCTGATTATTTTTATTTTATTCTAAAAAAATTTGGCGGCCCCCCGGCAAATTCTCCCGACCCCCTAGGGGGTCGCGACCCCCAGGTTAAGAATCACTGAAATAGAACACCAACCAAAGGGACTAGAAGCGGGTATAATAAGGGGTGGAACGGGTTAGTGAAGACATGTTGTGTCGTCGTGCATCCGACTATAAAATATAGCGAAAATCAAAATTTTTATTATAGACATACCCTCGTGTTATTACGAATAATAACAATTAAGTTCTTTTATATTTATATAATAAAGGTTGTAAAACTTGTCTACTTTTTAAATTAAAAATCGGGCCGAGCTCGGTTTCGGGTCGGACCAAAAACTAAAATAGCATTTCGGGTCGGGCTGGGCAAATTGAAAAATTAAATGTCCGGCTTGGGGCGGACTCGGGCATAGGAAAATCCATTTTGTAGCGCATTAGTAACGAGTGAAGGAGAGGGTGAAGTTGTAATGTACTAACTCCCCTACACAGTTTTATAGGCGAACCAATTAGATAGGAACGAGAGGAAGATAAAATATCTCACGCGATTTTGCAGTGTTTAATACATTAAGTCAAGTTTTAATGTAACACTCATTAATGTAGGGCATTAATTATCTTTAAGTTGGATTTCTTTGTTGGTTTTACAACTTAAGTGTTTTATTTTTAATCTAATCAATTTGTTCTCGTACTTTTGAATGGGGCGAAAACGCTCACTTTTTTAACTTAAAACCCAATAATTTCAAACTTGACGTTTAAAAAAACTTATTTATGTTCACGTTCAGCACAAACAACTTAAAAATATGCTAATCGTTTCTTGGTTGATATTTGCTAACCAGTGTAATTTTTAACAATAATGCCACTTTATGCTTTTATTTATACTAATTTTTATTCTTAAGAAACGACCAACAATTTTTTAGCTAAAACTAATACATAACATAAACGAGCTTACGCTACCAGTTTGACTAAGATTTACATAATAAATAGTCTATGACTAAGAGGTAAATATTATAAGTACTTAATCGCATACCTGCTCTCTTGCCTATTTTACGGTGCTACATTTGTATTTATTTAAAGATTTAAGAAATCATTAAGTTCACTGAGATTTTTTAATGATCGTTAAAATCAACACTATATCATTGGCGAAATATAGTCAATTTATATAAATGACACCTTATTTTTAAAAATAATATGAATACATTGATTAGCAATTAATAAGAATTAATGGTATTTGGTTGAATTGTTATATTATTTAAGAAAGAAACGACCCCTCATCTCTAGTTAACAAAATAATGATGTTAGACGCATCCGCTGAATCATCTTTAGCGAATCCTCAGGACAAAATGAGTTACTCACATTCCTCGACAAATCTTTCGCCGCATTTAAATAAGTGCATCGGAGAAAAACATTCAAGTCCACGACCATCCTCTATTAAAGTGAGAAACAACGTTCCTAATATAAACTCAATGAATTCAAGCAACTCTTCCTCCTCTTCAGAAAATCTCATCATAACTAACGATTCTCCAACAGGAAATTATGCTGAGGGGATAGATAGATACATTGAAAACATTAACAGACCATCTCGGTCACCAATACCATCGAACAGTAGACATTCAATGGCGTTACCTCAGGTCCCTAATTTCAACAAAAGCAAGGTAATTAATGGCGCGTCAAATCTGCATCCTTCATCATTTTCAGACAACAGAACAGCTTCACCATCCGCATCTGAAAGTATCATGATATTTTTATAAAATATTATTAAATATTAATTGAAATTTATATCCGGCAACTTACAAGTTGCCAAAACAGGTTTTTGTCAAATGCTACCCAAAGCAAAATACAAATATCATAAGCCCGAGCCCTGTCCGCTAATTTTTTGCAAAGCAGGGCCTAGTCTGGAGCTTTCCCGACAAATATTTTTGATGTTTTTAAATGCATTTTTTGATTGTATTAAAACAATCGTTCACTTATATGTTGAAAATGGTCAATAATAATCAATTTGAAAAATCATCAGTCTCAAACAGTTTTTTTCTTTTGCAAGCGACCGCCATTTAACTTTCACTTGTAGCTGCATAAAACCATTTACGTGAAATTTAATTAGAAACTTTCTCAAAGATTAATATTATTTAACAGAAATTAACTATTATAGTTTTGTTAATTTTAAACTTTATTATAAAAATAAAACTTTTGGGATTTATTTAAATTTTATTACAATCCTATGAGTAATGATGAAATTAATCTTGATTCAATCATTAGCGTAATTAAAAATTAAATATTCATATAGATTTCGATGATTGTCACAAAAAAAACAAAATTAAAATACAAAATTAAAAACACAACTTATAATTTTTCTTGCCTTAGCCAGATACACTTATAGCTAGGTTCAGCCCAAGCCCGTTTGGTTACCCTAAAGCACGGCCCATAATTCTTTTTAACAAAAAGCCCATCCTGCCGCACGTTTGCTATCCGCGTGGAATTTTATAATTTTAAATTTGCTGATGCCAATTATATTTGCTTTAAGAAAGTTTCTATGATCATCTAAAGTAGACTTTTATTAATTTATTTGAGTTAATTTATTTATTTATTTTAAGGGCTGTTTTTTTAATACCTTGATTTGATGCTAGAATAATTTAACTTTTATTAACCGGGTTAAATTATCTTCTAATTTTCAAATCAACCCCACCCTTCTGATTTGTCAACACATAACGATATTAGGAAAAGATCTTTCTCATAATAATACAAAGTAGTAATTTTTACCCAAATCCAATTTAAATGCACTATTTATACTTTTTAACATTTGTACTCGCCACTATTTTTTCCCATTGAGTTTCAGGTAAGTTGTGAACGGATTCTGAAATCAATTAACTGGCTAGGCAAGCTAATTATAACACAATGTTTTACTGTATGCGCAGGAAATTTAAATGTTATAATGTCATATATTAAAGTATTGCGCAGTGCAAATTGAGCTAAATTTCTTTTTTAATTATTATTTTGCCAAAAGCAACTCTATCATGTTAGCATAATTGCCCTTATCCATATAAAAGTACCATATTTGTCAATCATATTATGGTAGTATATAAAAATGCATTACTATGCAAGGATGAAAATAATATTTAAAATAAAAGGCCTTACGCTAGTATTTAAATTGTTTATAAATAGGCTAATTGCCTTATATATTTGTTACATTTAATTTAAGGTAAGCGCAAATCACAAACCTTTGAGTCTAAAGACTTATATGATCATACAGATGGTTCCAATGCTACTTATGAACCAAATTTCGTAACAGAAACTGATAAAAATATACCTGAAATGTACAAACAACAGAAAAGTATATATACACTTTATACGAATTTTAAATATAGTTAAATATTGATAATTTTTCAGTTTTAAAGGTATTAACATTTAACATAATATCAATTCAGACATGACTAAAAAAGATACGCTAGCAGTGGATGGAAAAACTACGGCTTTCAAAACTCAGGTATGTCGATTAGATTTATCGTCAAATTAATTTTATAATTTTTTTGAATTTTAGTTGCTTGATTATATTGTTCTGATCGAATGTATCCAGTCTATAACATGTAAAACAACAAAGATATATAATATAACTCCAAAAGTCCATTAAACTTTACAACTAGTGGTAAGGGCGTATCGTATAGTATGGCCGTCTCGGGCATAGTTCAGAATTTACAATTAATATCCGTGCTAATATAAAATAAGTTGAGCCTAGCCGACCTATATATTTTAACCAAGAAATAGAGATCTAAAGTTTTATATGATAACTAACTATTCCCGGCCAAGCTTTGCTTTGGCTTAGTCCCTAATTAGCTAAATAATTAAATTTTGAGTCATATGTAAGAGAGTTTATGATGTGAAAAAATTTAATGCTATATTATATAAATTTTTATTATATAGTTTAATAATAGAAAAAGGCATATTTATTAATGATTAAATAGATTTACAATTGTTTTATCTATTTAATAGGTATTTTATAATTTTAGAGGTTAAAAAGTGCGATGTTTAGTTTTAATATGCAAAAATGGGTGGCAAAAAAATTATAAACCACTGGTGTATAAATGCCACTGATAATGTTCGACAATGTAGAAAAAAAATTTGAGTACAGCGTTTATAATAATGTAATCTCTTACCCTAAAATCTAGAGTATCTAAATGAAGATATTAAAAACCAATTTCAAATATGGTTGAATGAAAAGGGCGCCATGTTATTATTGGCACTATGACCGTTGTATGTCTTTATTGCAATGCTCTAATGCTGGAGAAAAGAACGGTGTGTGGCGCCTTTGGAAAAGCTAAAGTGCCTCAAATAAAACAACCGTCAGAGTCATTAAGGACTTTGCTTGCTGGTTATACTGCCAATTCTGAACATTCCTTATCTAATTATGAACATAGGCGATTGATTCTTGGGCGTATTCATGCATCTGAGGCGGACTTCCGGTGTATGTTGAGGGCAAAATGGTTAGTCTCCCAACATTAATTGTATTAGCGTCGTTAAGAACTGCATTTCGCAAATGAACATATTCTTCTGAGCGAAGTTTGGTCTGATAAACGGATGCATAGCAGACGTTCCGATTAAATTTTGGCATATATATCTACGATGTATTGATGGAACAATTGGCGACATTTTAAAATATGTTTTTCTTCGTGCTCTCGAAGCATTATTCTGTATGAATAATAGTTCATAGCGCTGCATTTAAAGTTTGTCGGTTCACGATTGACTGCATTTATCATCTTAACGTTTAAGTGATATCCGTCAGCACCATCCCAAAATATAATTGGATATTGAAGGGGGTCATAGCATCGATGAGTGTAAGCAACTTGTGTCAAAGTAGCATTGATCCTATGCAACACAATATCTCTTGATTGAAATTGATCCCTAACATAACAATTGCGACTTTGTTTATTGTTGGAGCATTAAATCTTCTCACATGTTGTACCGCGGGAGTTTTGCTAGCATGAATAACAATCTTGTGTGTATCTGATGGCATCATGTCAAGTGATATTCTGAACAAACGCACTAAATTGTTTTTAGCGTGAAGAAGCGCCTGAAATTGTAAAACGATAGACCCTTTCACACCAGTAGAAATTCCAAGGCATGCATTTAATTCAATCACATTACCACCGATAAAGGACATTTGAAAGAACTTATGTTGCCTATCTGGTATTAAAAAGAGAGACTCGGCTTTGTGGTAAATTTGCCTTTTAATTTAAAGGTTGGCATGAATTGAATTTGGAAGCAGGAGTTGTATTTCCTAAGATAGATAAGAATTCGAATTGGCAGTACAACCAGCAGAGATTTTAAAGGCTCTGCGCGTTCTCCAAGTTTAGGTAGTTTAACTTTGCCAGGCGCACAACAGATGCCGTCGTTTCTCCAGCAAATTTTAGAGCATTGCGGTAAGGACACACAACGGTCATAGCGAATAAGAACATGGCGACGCAAACTTTCAATTTGAGAAGAGTTGCATTAAAATGCAAGGCGGCTGAATGAGCGTAATTGTTGATTACGTTTAGGTAGCTCAAGCAAACTCGCTGACATTTGTAGATTGGCTAGTTCAATTGCCTAGTAAAATTTTGATCAGGTGATGGTGTCATAACCATAAGTGAGATTGATTATAATAAAATCAGTATGAAGATAATGGCTTAAAAAATATAAAATAAAAAAATTAATATATATAATATGTTTAGACCTGTAAGAGTACTTAAAGTTGAAGGAGGGACATATGTTATATTTATAGCCGTAGCCAGCATTGGAATTAGAGGGGGGCAGTAATGATTTATGGAGGGGTAAAATGCTAATTTTTTGAAATGTTGACCATAATTTTAATAAATTAAAAGGGGAGGGCAGCCGCCCCTCCCTACCTCTCTCTGGCTACGCCCATGGGTATATTGTACACATACGGTTTTTAGCTTACCTGAGAGAAACTAAAATATGTTTTTTAAATATATAGATGTATTACAGGTGATAAAGAAAGAAAAATATGCTAAAATTAACCTAAAATTAATTTGGGAAAAAATCGAGCTGGAAGATTGATATGGTTGGTGGGGAAGATTTTGTGATAAACATATTGATATTAGTAGATGAGTTAAAATGAAGATTTATACAGCTAAGCCTGTTATGGAGGTATAAAATTTAAAAATGCACAGGTACAGTCAAAATCATGGCTTCAACAACGTTGCACATCAAGCGTTTAACAGCAAAACTTAAACCATTGCAAAGTTTTGGCTTACTGATATTGCGCATCACGATAATCGGCACCCCAATTTTCAAATGCAGAATGTGAGGTGGTATCCCTGCCAGATCATTGCATTCATAAATAAGATTGTATAATTAACAGCGTCATCAGTAACAACAACAATTTCAACCGATTTGTAAGTAATTGGATTGCCTTGAATGTTATACAGAATGAGTGTGTTAAGCTCGTGGACGTCTTTATTCCTGGGGGCGAATAGCCCATTGGCGGAGCCAATGTCGATCATGATAATGGGTGTTAATATTTACAAACACTTTTTCAACCAAAGCAGTTTTATAGAGAACAAAGTTGCAGATGTTGGTAGGAAAAAAAATCCGTCCTGAGCATATATCAAGGTGCACCGTTCCCTTCCCAATTTTTAGAAATTGATGGGAGAATATCTCACATGCAGGATGATTTTACAATACCTCACGCATATTAGTTAGTTGTAACATTTTGATATAGGGCAAAAAAATAGGATATTATAGGCAAGCATTAATTTCGTCCTATCGTCCGCTGGGGTGGATTGTAAGAGAACAGGTAAAGTTTGCTTGAAATCGCCTGTAAGCAATAGTATTGCGTTACCAAAAGGTTTGAGGGTTCCTCGTAAATCTTGCGATGACTGATTAGAGCTTCGAGCGATTTTTCATGGGCCATTGTGCATTCATTTCAAACAATAAGTTTGCACTTCTCTAATACTTTACCCATTCCATATGTTCTGGAAATGTTGCACATTGGAGTTTCACTGTAATGAGCGTTTAAAGGCAATTTTAATGCTGAATGAGCAGTTTTCTACCGGGTAACCCTGTGGCAGCCATTCCGGAAGACGCTAGAGCCACGGCTATATTAATTTGGGAACAAATAGTTGCCAGGAGCAATGTCAGTAGGAAAGTTTTACCAGATCCTCCTAGAGCGTCTAAGAAGGAGACTTCTCCTTAACCTTTATTAACAGCAGCAAAATCTTATTATAAATGGCTTTTTGTTGCGTCGTTAGCTTTGAAACATCGCTTGTAAGACAAAAGATCACCCTGGTTGTATTTTTGTTCACAATGTAAGTTTAAATTGAATGGAGCAGCAGCAGATCGATTTAATGCAGGCATTCCCAGTTGATTCAAAGCTTTGTTTCCAAATTGTAAGCATAAATCTAAAAGGTTTTAGTTTTGTAGCTTTTAATCCATGTTGATATTGTGCTTTGTATAATTTTAGTAGCAACATTGAAAAACCCAAGGGTTATCTACCTAGACTATTGCGTTCCGCAGTTGAATGGTTGCCACGTTACCACCATCCTCTGTTGATCTTCTTTTGTACAAAGGATATCCATCACTGCCTCTAATTAAACTAACGTAGAGCAGACGTTCCGATTCCAATTTTAACATACATATTACGATGTATTGATGGAATAATTAACGCCATATTAAAATATGATTTTCTTCGTGATCTCGAAGCATTTTTCTGTATGAATGATAGCTCATAGCACTGCATTTTAAGTTTGTCGGTTAACCAATGTCTGCATTTATCCTCTAATGTTAAAGTAATGTTTTTGTACTTGTAATATTAATAACCGAACTTTATAAAAATACAGAAAAAAAAACGTGGGGATGTCTCTAAAAGCGCGCGTAATTTTTATTTAAGAAAATGGTGATGTTTTAGGGTATCGACAATATTTATTTTTCACAGGCTTATACATTGTAAAAAAACAGGCGTAGTTGATAAAAAATTGAGACACAATAGACAAAGCAATCGTGGAAAAGAGTTTAAGGCAGTAAGTAACACCATAACAATAAATAAGTATAAAAAAGTTATTCGCACTACCAAAAAACA
Source organism: Gordius sp. MW1 (assembly GCA_964036665.1). Lineage (NCBI taxonomy): Eukaryota > Metazoa > Nematomorpha > Gordioida > Gordea > Gordiidae > Gordius > Gordius sp. MW1. The sequence continues at coordinate 12,546,005 of OZ038532.1, read as the reverse complement.
AGGTTACAGCTGCCGCAGGTCAATAAAGTATATATAAACCATCTAGTCCAAATTTGGTGGCAATTGGTCGAGAACACTAGGAGTTATTAGAGGACAAAGAAAACGGACTTACATTTTTATATATATAGATTAACTTTAGCAAGTTAAAAAATAAAATAACCAAACCAACTAGTCATATTGACATTTTTAGGTTTGTTTTTTTATAAACTATACTTGTAATTTTAAATACTGAAAACCCATATATTTTAAAATTGTTACAGATTATCATAATAATTTAACCTTTCCAATTCTGATGCTTAATATTTAGAAACATGAGGACGAACATGTATGTGATTATAATCAACAAAGCAAAAGATTTTCAATAAAACCTGCATCTACACATTCTTCAAAAGACTATGAGGAGGAAACTAATAATCTTTTAGCCAATGAATTATTTAATACTGGCTTGAAAAATGTAAGCAAAAATAATTTGCAAGATTCGCAGTTTCAAAAGGAAGCCAAAAAAAGAACGTCATTATCACCATTTGACAAGAAGAGAACTAGTATAAATGCCATAAAAGTTGGACCTAATGAACCCGCAAATATGAGGAAATCACATTCAAAATTATTAGGAAAAGACGATGATGATGAAACAGATGAGGAAGAAGAAGATAATCCTTCCAGTTCCCGTGGATCCTTAGAGTTTTCATTGCTCTATGATTCGGTTAACAACGCTTTACATTGTACAATTCATCGAGCTAGAGGATTGAAAGCTATGGACTCTAATGGTTTCTCTGATCCTTATGTAAAGCTTCACTTATTACCAGGAGCGAGTAAATCTTCCAAATTACGCACCAAAACAGCTCACAAAACGCTCAACCCCGAATTTAATGAAACACTCACCTATTATGGTATAACCGAAGAGGACATGATGCGCAAAACTTTGAGGTAATCAATTAAATTTTCAATGAATTTTAAACTGAGCAATGAAATTAAATGAAAGTGTTTCTTTGTAAATTGTGTAATAATTATAAGATACTAGATGAACCCGGCAAACTTTGTTTTGCCATTTTTCCGGGTGTATTAAAATATGTTGGAATTTTAGGGCATATATGATGATGATTGAAGTAAAAATAAAGTTTGATGTCTATATTTTTTACTTCTATTGTTCTATTTCCGTGCACAGTGCAACGCGTACGAATCAAAAACTACTTGACCGATTTGGCTCGAACAAATCTTAAAACATGCTCCGGAGTGTCAGAAATAAGCTGTGAAATTTTGAGCCAAATCGGTCTGGTAGTTTTCCAAGGTGGCGGCATACACACATAGTTTCATTTTTATAAGTAAGATTGGTTTTACTTTAAAAATCATAAAAAAATCATAATCAGCAAGCTATTTTGTTAATCCTGATTCAAATTTAATGGGCCACTCTATGTTGGTAATATTGAATATGAATTTTAGCGAAAAAGGAATTAGGGCAGCCTAGAAACAAAGGATGTCATATGCTCGGCAAAAGAGATAGATCCGATATATTAAACAGATGACGGGGGGTAACTAGCTAATGTTCCAGCCTGAATAAAAAGGGCCTCATTGAACTGAAAGATGGCCTTACGATTTTGCAGGGGTTGATGTGTTTTAGAATAAGAAAAGAAGGGTGCTGACGCTTTTGCGGAGGTTGAGGAATTTTAAAATACGATACTTAAGGATCGAGAGCGTTTTTACCATGGGTATGGTGTGGTAAAATGTTGATAGTATTTAGTTGCAGGCGATTTACGATCTACATGAATCAACTGTAGAGAGAGAATACTAGTAGTCGAGGCAATAAAAAATATCTGAAGGTGGGTAGTAACAATAGCCGTGCTTACGCCTGTGGATTTCGAATCAAATCGAATATTATTTTTTGAAAAAATATTCGATACGATATTCGATGAATAATAAACTGAAAAATCGATTCGAAAGAAATTTAAAGATTCGAATTTGAACATGTTTTATGTTTTTTATAAACACTACAAATACATTTTAAAAATTGATTTAAAAATATATTAAACACAAATAAATTGAATATGGAACTATAATAGGCGAACAGAAATATATTTGTAATATAATTAAGCAGTGTTTTTCAGCCAATTTTTGAGGCAAATTTTTTCTAATATTTTCTTCCTTAAAAGATTGTTTAAGTTTAGTTAATAAAAAATTATGTTGTGTATATAAGAATGTAAGATATAAGATTTAATCATATTAAAATGAATTTAAATAGATATTATATATATAGAAAAATATAATGAATTATGTTACTACTTACCAATAGCATTGGACATGGACATTATTATTTACTATGATGTGTCAAAATGAAATTTAATTAAGCGCGTTTGTAATAAAGAAGTTTAAAAAAAATGATAGCGGGAAATATAACTAAATTGCGATAAGATAAAAACAGTTGTATTTTATGCGACTAGTCTATTAAAAATAAATTGAAAGTTAAAAGAATTTTCGAATTCTTTTTTTAAAGATTCGATTCGAATTTTTGAATCTCAGCAACTAAATATTCGATTCAAAATTTACACATAAGAATCGAATTCGGAATCGATTCGAAATTCCGAATCGAGTATCGAATCGAATCTCGAAGATTTCCCACAGGCGTAGGCGTGCTATATTAAAAAAGATTGTAAATAAAACGGGCTAAGACTCTGAACTGATTTAAAAAAGGTTGTGAGGGCGTGAGTGGGGAGACAATAAAGAAGGATGTATTTCCAAAGAAAATGCAAACTGCTTGATTAAAACTCGTTATTATTTCTTTTCATTTTAGTTACCTAATTACTTTTCTATAAGCGCTTGATAACAGCTTGTCTTTTGATCAGGTACAAATCAAATAATTTTTGTTAAAAGAGCCGGTAAGCGCCTTTCATCTTCAATACTCATTATTATACGAGAAATATTATATTGCAAACATTAATGAATAGCCATTCTATTTATTTTGAAGAATTTATACATGCTAAATTATAAAAATTTTTTTAATATATTATAGATAATAATAAATTTTTTATAAAATAAGGCCTGCATGGTAAAAAGAATAACTAAAATCTTAACTAATATTAAGTGCAAAAATAAGTACCCAGCTCTCTAAAAAAATAGAAACTTTTATCTATCCATGAAACAATTATTATTATTAATAAAATTTGTTATAAATAATGCATTAAATAAAAATGTATTATATAGGTTGTCGGTCTTAGACGAAGATGTTTTTGGCCACGATTTTATAGGGGAAACCCGAGTTCCTCTTAAAAGATTGAAACCCCAACAAACTAAAACATTTAACGTGTTACTGGAGAAACAAATGCCAGTAAGAACAAATTGTTACCTCCATATATTTTTTAAAAGATGGTCTACTCGAATTATATTGTATGTATATAAAAATGTTGAGACTACTTAAATTATTTGTCATCTTAATTTATTGTGCTCTTTAGTTGGAAAAAGATGATGATCTTGTTCAGAGTGATAGAGGCAAAATACTGGTCTCACTCAAATACTCAACGGGTAAACAATGCTTAATAGTGGGTATTGTACGATGCGCTGGCTTAGCAGCCATGGATGCCAACGGTTATTCAGATCCTTTTGTTAAAGTGTAATTTACCCTTGATCTTCATTTTTATTCTGTTTTATATTCAAAAGATTTTCATAATCGCTATCGCAATAATTTATTTATAAATTTGTAGATACCTTAAACCAGATTCGGGGAAAAAATCCAAAAAGAAAACCGCCGTCAAAAAGCGTACATTAAATCCCGAATTTAATGAAGTAAGCTTTTGGTTTGGATTAAACATACCTTGATATAACGCTTTACGAAATTTTAAAATTTTATTTGACATTATTAGAGTCACACTCTGCATTCGAATAGTGTTAAGCGTAAATCAATTAAAAGTTGTAAATCAAAAACTGACAATATTATGGAATTAGAATGTTAATATGTAAAGCAGACTGTATTAAATTTCCTCTGGTCAGTTTAAAATATTTTATATAAAAAACTTTGCAAATATGCAGGCATTATATACTATATTAACTTTTGTATGTAGATTTATATATAAAATTTTTGGTTAATTGGTTCTAAATTTATATTAATTATTAATGCTTACATTACATTGTAGCTTAAGAAAAGATTTTTTAAATGACATATAGTAAAATAGAGTTTTCTCTTTCCCCCATAACCATCATCTTTGTCTACTGCGAAAATCGGGTCGTTTATGGATATAACAGCTTGTTTAGCCATATTTCCAACTCCTTCTTCAGTCTTGTTACTTAGAACTTTTACCCCAGTTATGAAATAAGCCTGATACCTCTATCTCGTGAGGACGTCCTTGCCTTTCAATAAAGGTACTTGCTTTCTCTCAATTGATTGGGGATTCGCTTTTCTCAAAAAACATTTTGTCATAGTCCTGAATAGTTTCTCCCATCAGTCCACTCATGCTTCCATGTGAATTCTATCTGGTCCATGTTTTTCTCTTAGCATATTTTTCATTTTTGTCCCAATTTAATCTTCCTAAATAAGTCGAGACCATACCTATGTTTGGCTTAATATCGGGAAGAGAATCTGTCATTTGTTCATAATTTCCTTGAAATATCTTTACCACCTCTTCACTCCTTTGTCTCGAATAATTTGACCCTTATTGTTTTTGCCCACTTTAAGGACTCAAACATTGCGACTTTTCTTCCCTTATTTTGGTCAATTTGTACATGAGTCTGTCGCTATGATCCAATTTTTTAGTCATCTCGGTGTTAGCTATATTCATAGTTATTGCAATGCAACGGCCCTTTTCGTGGCTTTCTTTCTCCTTATACTCTTGATAATTCGACTTTTACATATATGCCACCCTCATTATAGGCTTTTCTTTTTTTTGATGAAATCTTTAATTAATTGATTCCATTTTCATAGTCTTCTATTTAAAGCTTCCTTTAATCTGTCCTAGAGTTAATCACCATTTTCTTTGTGTCAGCAGTTAGCGTCTCCCAATTGTCGTTGACGGTTCCAGCTTCCTGGCGCCATGAGGATTTCTGATGGTATTTATTCGTCGACCTTCCGTTAGAATTTCCTATCAAACTCGATGTACATAACCCTTTTTCTTTCCAGATGTACATTTCTTTCAAGATATATAACAAGTGGACGAAGTCTCGCGGTATTATTTTTGAATCTTCGATCCTCCATAAACCCTTTAGCCATATAGATAGTCAATTTTACTAAATGCCACTTTTATAAGTCACCATATGATCTTGGCGCTTTTAAAAGTAAGCATTAAGGATCAACATGTCGTATGCTTGGATATCTCAAAATGTTTTTACCTTTCCTTGTTCTTCAGGCCATGTACATTACCTCAATGATTTTGTTCATACCCGAGACGATATTTTCTGCATGACGTTAATCATCCCTAATAATTAAATTTCTTCCTAGGCGTATTTCTTGTATCTCCTTTTCTAATTAATCGATTTCTGATTTCTTAAACACAGTTTGAAGAGCACACACACTGTTGGGTGACCTACTTGATCTGTAATCTTCACCCACCTCAGCCTGTCTGAACTTTGACTTCCCTCACCATATTTTCGAACGATTCGCTTTGGTGACCCACTATAGAATAATTTGTCTCCATTAACTCCTGAGCCCTTATTCTATTGTAGCTAGTCTCTTGTAAGCAGGCAATGTGTTCCTTTTTTTAAGATTTGCTCGACGCTCTTTACTTTTAAGCTGCCCACATTCCAGCATGTTATTCGCATACCATCCAATTCTTTAACAGCCTTCGTGATAAGTCAAGAGGTAGCCCTAGTGTTTTTTTCGCATTGGCCGGCGATGCAGTGCGCTTTGATTGTGAAGGACGCCCTAGCTTTCTGTGCGAGAGTTTTTTTTAAAATTAACATCATTTTGAAGTGTGTTTTTACAGCTGATTTCCGACGTCACCCACCCTATTTGCACACTGACTTGGGACTTTGTGGATAGTGTTTTGACCAATATTAATACTCGAACGAAAAGATAAAACAATTTTTTCCAATTATATAGCAAGAGTTTCAGTTAGCTTTCATGGTATTGCTTTTTGAACCACCACTCTATGTATTTATGGGTCAGTTAAGAATAATTAGAACAAATCAAAAAACTAAAATAGTTTGCACATAATATACTTTTACCTGTTTTAATTAAATATCTTTTGCCACTTTTAAATTATTATGATTAGGTCAACATGTCTGGTTGTAAGTTTACGAATCGAATTGAAACTTTACACTCCCTTTGCCATTCAATTTTGAATATTTTCTCAACTCCTTTTTGTACTTTCTACTTTGTATAAAGAACTTAAAAGTTATAGCAAATTTTATATTTCGAGTTATTTTTTGTTACCACTTCTAATTACACATTGATTCAAGGCCAAAGACATGTTCATCTTCATGCGAACGTACTATTATAAGAAATAATATTAATAATCGGAGTCATCGTTTGAGTGTGCTAATGCTAAGAAATAATAAAAAAATGTGAAACGTTGTGCCACGTTTAAAATTTGTTGAGGTGCTTAAGACTTTGTAAATGGCCTTCAATTAAGTAGGAGTAAAAAAAACAATCTTTTAAGGCATCATAGGTAATCTTCTTATACCAAAAATAAATATTACAGACATGAACGTAGGCAGGAAGAGGCAGGGAAGGACGGTTGCCCCCCTCAAAAGCGATATTATTAAAAATTTAATATATTTATGGCAAAAATAACAAATTATTATCATTTTGCCCCTCCCTAAATCATTATTGCCCCTCTAATTCCGATTTTGCTTAAGCCCATGATTACAGATAGAGATTTATTAGTGGTATCCATTGGAATCCCTAAAGCACTAATAGATTTGATCTAAATTCATTTTTATAAGCAAGTCCCTTTAAATAAACATTTTAGAAGTCGTATTGTCTGCATTTATTTTATTTAGGTATATAATAGCATTTACTGATGTGTTTGTGTCTTTTACATTAGGAGTTTGTGTACTCATGTAACCTACGTGAGCTAGCTTCAAAAACTTTGGACATTACTGTCTGGGATAAGGATATTGGAAAGTCAAATGATTATATAGGTAATCTTTACTTTAATTTGTATTTATAAACTAATAAACTGCCCAGAATGAGGAATGTGTGGTTAACGGTTCAAATAGGATTGATGAACATAAAAGATTTTTTTAATTAAAATCCTACCACAAATTAATTTTAATGACCTTTTTAATAAACAAATGTGATAATTTTATTAAACTATTTAAATTTAGCTCAAGTTTTATATTTTCTTGCCCTTTAAACTCACCCTATATACATACGCACATGATATAGATATGATAGGTACATTAGCTGTAATAACACTGGTCACCCGGGAAATGGTCAACATATTCTGATAGAGTTTTTTGTGGTGAACACAAATATGTTTTTTGTTGTTTTCCTATACGTCAAGTTTTTTTTAAGTATTTCGATCAAAGTTGCGAAAATGACCGTTTTTGACCCTTTTCGACGCTCAATAAGCGATATTGAATGGCTAAAAAAATTTTTAAAACCTCTAAGTGGTAGAACCAACTTAGGGTAAAACATTGAAAAATGATTTTTTTCCCTATTGTTTTTACTTTTTCCAATATATCGAATTTCAATTAGTCCCTATGCGAAGCGGCATCCTTTAAGCCTCTCTCCCTCCCTCTCTATCTATTTGGGTTTATAACACTATACTCTTGGTGCATATGAGTGATTAATGGATGATGTGGGGGTATGTGTAAGAGTAGTGGCGTAATACGAGCTATTCCTCCAGTAGAGAGGGAGGATGACAGACGTAGTAGTAGGAGTAGGAATAGTTCGTATTAACCCACTACTCTTGCACCCACCACACTCATCAATCACTTACATGCACTAAGGGTATAGTGTTATATAAGCAAATAAGCCAATTCTATAAAGAGGGAGGGAGGCTCAAAGGAAGCCGCGATTTCGCATAGGGACTAATTGCATATTTGATAAATAGGAAAAAGTAAAAACAATAGGGGAAAAAATCATTTTTCAATGTTTTACCCTAAATTGGTTCTACCACTTAGAGGTTAAAATTTTTTTTAACTATTTAATATCGCTCTATTGAGCGTCAAATACGGTCATTTTCGCAACTTTGAATCGAAATATCTAAAAAACTTGATGTATAGGAAAAAAACGAAAAACATATTTGTGTTCACCACAAAAAACTCTATCAGAATATGTTGACCGTTTCCCGGTTGATTTTTTTGTAGACCAGTGAAGTGAAACTAGGATTTCCATATTTGTTTATAATTCCTCCCTCTTCTTCTTTATCAGTTATTTGATCCCACATTCGTGGGGTTTGTTTTGATAATTTTCTTCCATCTTGACCGAGTGAGTGCGATGTCTTGACTACTCTCCTAAGCTTTCATAACTTTGTCAACTTGATTCCTCCCTAATAGGCTATAAAGTTTTAATTCCTTTGGTTGCTTCGTGTTGTCTTTGTAAAAGAAGCTTTAACTTCTTTGAGCCATAAAAACATTCCATTCTTTTTTACTAGAACAAAGACATGACATTTTCATTGCTTAATGCAACTTCCGATAGTATGGGGATTCATGGCCACTTTGCATTTTTTTGTAGGGTTAAATCGAGTTATAAAATGATCAAAATTATATCATTTTAATATAATTACAAAACCAAGAGTGGTCTTAATCGAATTTGGTTGTTAAATATATTCATCTTGCACGTATCTTACTCGAAAATAATTTGTGCAATGAGCCCTAATGAGAGCGAACGATGTTGGCATTAAATTTATCTTGATTTATGTCCATATTTATTTTTAAGACCTTCTATTTTCTTCAACGATGGAAGTAAATAAAACAATTAATTCGGACTTAAGGAAAAGGAATGGGGAAGCACGTGCTTATATTACACCATTTGGTAAAGATGTGGGGGGCAATTGCATGTGGGATACCACAAAAATGCCATTATTTTTTATAAGACCAAAATTAAAAAAAAATATAATTATTTGGCTAGCATACACCTTTCTTATAAGGATAAAACTGAACTGATATATAATGTCTATTATTCTTGTATCATTTATGAAACTTGTTCATCTTCTTTATCATGTATTTAATATCCCCGTTTTGAGGTTTGCTTTGATAAGTTTTCCCTAGGTGGTATAATGGCATAACTCTAAAATTGCCTATTTCACATATCACAAGGTCATTCTTCATCCCCCGTAGCTCCATAATCAATACTATTTAATTTACAATATCCGCAGCTTCTCGTAGTATATTCCCAAACCACCTCATCTAATTTTCATATACCATGTTCAGCACTGGTGGTGTTTTTCGTATCAGTTTGTTATTTAACTCGTCATTTTTATGAAATGCAAGAGCCTAGGCACATCGAACCTTGATGCACACCGACATAGGCTAGATACATTGGACTTTTTACATATTTGTTTTATAATTTATTTAGTTATTAGAAGTTATAAAAATAAAAACAAACACAGTATATAAAAACGAATAATATATACATATAATATAAATTAATAAAATAGAGCTCGAAGGCATCACAGATATCATATTCGAGAAAAGGTCAGGCTAGATACATTTAATTTTGCTTTTTTAATACATGTCTCTTCAAAAGTTTTATCGAGAGCATTGATGTTTCTTATTTTCCTATAAAACCATTAGTTAAGAAAGATGGTGTAATCTATTAATATCATCTTTAGGAGTCCTGCTTCTTAGTTATTTTCCTAACCTTTACTGCCTAATTCATTAACTTTATCTTAAGGTAGTTGTGGACCTCTTGTACATCTCCTATCCTCTTACAGATTGAATTACTATAAAAAAATCTTACCCTTCACTACATGCATTCTTCCGCTCTCTGAATCTTTAATTTAGCAGACTAAATCTTTTAACGAAATTCTTTTGTGATATATAGTGAGAGTGACCCCTCCTTCCATGATACGGGCGCCTTCATGGGTGATACTTGAGGAAGACGTCTGCCGTAAAACTTAATCATCATGGACTTAGCCAGAGGGTGGCATGGAGGGGCGACTACTCCTTTTTAAATACAAATTCCTTAGATTGATATAGCTAAAATTTAAAAAAGCCTCCCTATATCATTATTGCTTCCCATTAATCCCAACGCTGGCTAAGCCCATGTTTGAATATAACTCCAAAATTTTTATAAAAACGTAATATATATACATCAAAAATCAGTATTTAAACAATAGAAACGTAAGGTATTTTAATGAGAATATATTAGGTGGTAATGGATATTAAAAATAAGCACGATATTTAAATGAAATACTTTTGCTTCCTTTTTAATAAGTCATACAAGTCAAAACAAAAAAAATTTAACCAAAAAAAATTCCACGACTGGTTTTGCTTGGCCAATATGCTTGGCATATACAAATGCCATATATCCCGAAAACTATCGATCCATTATGCACTAAATTTTGTACAAATAATTTGTAAAATTCAAATCTCTACACCCACTAACTTTATTAATTGCTATGCAATTTATGGGCTCACTTTCCATTTTGTTTGTCACGCTGTTCGGTGTCTTGTCACGCTTCGTCGTGTTTACCACTGAGAATTCGAATAAGCCATCCTAAGTACGATACCCTGTCCCCCCTTCAAAGGCATATGCCTCTACTGATGTGGGTTCGAATCCAGGGGAGGCCAAATTTTTTTTTATTTTTTTTAAATTAATATTAATTGTTCTTGTTACTACCATTAATAATATGGCTTTTTTGGCGGTCCGCTGGCTGCTGACCAATGAAAAAAATGACCATTGGCCAAATTGTGAATCGAAATTTTTTTTCCGATTTTTTTGGCTTACATTGATAATTAACCTGTGCCCACCTTACAAGAGCCTATGCCTCTACTGATATGGGTCCCTATGCCCCCCCCTACAAAAGCCACTGCCTCTATTGATGTGGGTTCGAATCCAGGAGAGGCCAAATTTTTTTTTATTTTTTTTGTTTAAATTAATATATTGTTCTTGTTAATACCATTTTTTGACCGGCTAGCTGCTGACCAATGGAATAAAATGACCATTGGCCAAATTGTGAAACAAAATTTTTTTTCCGTTTTTTTTTGACAGTTATAATTGTTCCTGTCAGAGGTCAGAAATGCCCGGCCCGGCCCGCTGCCCGGCCCGCCCGGCCCGGCCCAGGGCCGGGCAACTGTCTTAAGTTTTACTTTTCGGACGGGCCCGGGCGGGCACGCTGATAAGATTCGGGCAATTCGGGCATGCCAAAAATTTTATCAAATTGATTTTCCTCGAAAAAAGAAAAATTCGCTTATAAACAATTTTGGGCCATAATAAATTTGACTAGATTTTTTTCTATCGCTTAAATCCTTATCGTACGTTTATATAATGTCCTAAATCCTAATTTTAACTTCTTCAGAATTAAATTTTATTTAATTTCGAATAAATTAGTTTAACTGGTTTATCTCAAGATCAAAAATTATTATTTTTCATACTATATTATAAAAGATTTGTTCTGATCAATATGTCTTTATTTAATGCTTATTTTGTAATAGTGGTTAAAAGATTTTGGGATTGTAATTTCTAGTCACGGCAAATTTTATTAATAAGGCCGGGCAACTCTAATGGTTTGGGCATGGCTGAGCGGACACTTAGAAGGGTTCAGGCGGGGAATTTAGTTAAAAATTTAGACCGGGCCGGGTTTGGGCAGAAAAATTTTAACAAATCCGACCTCTGTTTGCGACCTCACAAATTCGGGACTAACGGGCAAATTTAATATTTCGGGCCGGGCAATTCGGGCAGCTTTAACGATTCGGGCGGGCCCGGGCGGACACTTAGATGGGTTCGGGCGGGCTCGGGCGGGCAGATTAATTATAAAATCGGGCCGGGCCGGGTTCGGGCTGAAAAATTCTAACAAATCTGACCTCTGGTTCCTGTTACTACCATTGCTATTATGACTTTTTGGCCGTCCGCTGGCTGCTGACCGATGGAAAAAATGACCATTGGCCAAAATGTGAATCGAAATTATTTTTTTCGTTTTTTTTGGTAACATTGACAATTACCCTAACCTCCCCTAGCAGAGCCTATGCCTCTAATGATATGGGTCCATGTGCCCCTACAAAAGCCTATGCCTCTCCTGATGTGGGTTCGAATCCCGGAAAGGGTATTTATAAATTAAATTAATATATTGTTCTTGTTAATATCATTGATAATATGACTTTTTGACCGTGCACTGGCTACTGACCAATGGAAAAAAATGACCATTGGCCAAAATGTAAATCAAAATTTTTTTTTCGTTTTTTTTGACTCGTATGTATTTATAGCCCGTCTCTGGGTACTGACCAATGGAAAAAAATGACCATTGGCCAAAATGTGATGCGAAATTTTTTTTTTGCTTTTTTTTGACTCGTATGTATTTATAGACCGTCTCTTGGTGCTGATCAATTGAAAAAAATGACCATTGGCCAAACTGTTTTTAAGTAAAGGCTAAAACTTTAAAATGCTCCTGTCAAAATCATTATAAAATACTGATTTTTTAAAATTAGTAAGCAACTGCCCCCCCCCTACCTCTCCTTCCCATGCAAGGGGGTAAATTTTACCCCTGGCCGCCGCCCTGGAAACCTAGGTAAAATTTGGATGCTTACTTAAGTAACAGCAAAACATAATTTCTTAAATTCTTGCCCTTTGAATTATCACATAAAATTTTACAATATAAATATTATATTCTAAAAAATTTTGCATAATTGGCGGCCCCCCGGTAAATTTCTCGCTGCCCCCTGTTTTAATGAAATTATTTCTTTTTACAAACCCATAAGAGTCTTTAATAAACTTATATTTAAAAATTGAAAATTGTTACTCTGTTGGTTAAGAATTGCCTATGGTTGTTAAAATAAATATGTATTGCAGCCATTACATGCTTGAAAGCATGATTAGGGCTTAATAAATAGCGCCAAACCAAGCCTATGATGGGTGCGAGCGATATATACATTTAAACGTTACATTTGATTTGGAACTTCTCCATCGAGTAAATCGAAATGACGCAATATCGATTTTTTAAATTAATGCATAAGCGTTGCCTCACCCCTCATCTCTATCTCCCTCGCTGTGTTATAATTAGAGGTGTGCACGGATCGATCCGATCCGATCCGTCCGAACTCGGATTCGGACGGATCGGATCATTTTAATTTTGGAAGTCGGATCGGATCGGATCGGATCAACATTTTATTTTAGTCGGGTCGGATTTTCAAATTTAAAATAAACAATAATAAGTTCTAATTAATGAAATGAATAATTTTTAGTATAACTTTTCATAATTATCTTTGCATTCTTTTTTTACTTTACCATTTTTGATGCCCAATACCACCTCTCACCTTACTTACCCTAATATATTTATCAGTATTTCCCTAGCGTTTTTCCCTAGCTAGACTTTCTTGTTTGGCGAGAAAGGAGCTAGTGTCAATGATAAATCAGCATCTCCCGTTTCCTTTTTAGCACACGCATCTCTTTCTATCTCAACTCAACTCAACTCCGAAAATTATCAATCACAATCTCCCCTTTCCTTAAGGCACACGCGTAGCTCCTTTCCCCGAATTAAATCAGAAAATTTAGATTCTTTATTATTTTTATATGATAATATGGAATTAGTCAAATAAAATTTATATTTATTTCAGGTCTATTAAAATTGCTATACCTTATTTTTATGTATTTTGAATTTAATCATCATTAAAAAGTTCTGTTCGTAAAATTTTAATTTAAAAATTTCGGATCGGATCGTATTTAGATTTTAAAAAACTCGGATCGGATCGGATTTAGATTTTAAAAAACTCGGATCGGATCGGATGGATATAAAATTTTTCAAAAACCCGTCGGATCGGATCGGATCAAAAAAATTTGATCCGTGCACACCTCTAGTTATAATAGTAATACATACGCGTGGCTCCTCCCCACATCATCTCTCTCTCGTTATCGATTTTTCGGGCGGGGTCGGGTTTATTATTTCATTATCTATATAAATAACATAAAAACTTCTACCATTTTAATACCAGCAGGGTGTGAGTCGTTATAGCGCACGGCTTGTAAACAGGAGGTAACCAGTTCGAATCACGGAGAGGGCAAAATTTTTATTTTTTTAAATTAAATTAATATTTTGTTCTTGTTAATAACATTGATAATATGACTTTTTGACCGTCCGCTGGCTACTGACCAATGAAAAAAATGACCATTGGCCAAATAAATCGAAATTTTTTTCGTTTTTGAATTGGGTATATTAGGTTAGCATTGACAATTACCCTATGACCTCCCCTACAAGGACCTATGCCTCTAGTGATATGGGTCCCTGTGCCCCTACAAAAGCCTATGCCTCTACCGTTGTGGGTTCGAATCCCGGAGAGGGCAAAATTTTTATTTTTTTTTAAATAAAATTAATATATTGTTCTTGTTAATACCCTTGATAATATGACTTTTTAACCGTGCCCTGGCTACTGACCAATTTTTAATCATTTTTTCGCTTTGGAATTAGCTAACATTGATATTTACCCTATGCTCGTCAGTCCAATTATTTTGAATTAGTCCCCCCTATAGTCATTCTCGCCCCTTTCCACCTTTCTCGCCCATAAGCAAGCAAATATGCTTTATTTATACGACGTATAAAAGAGTAAGCGATGTGTATGAGGATTTGAAGTAAAAATATGTGAAGCAGGGATCCTCAGCTAAACGGTGCCCGGGCGGAGCCCCCAGGTAACAGGAGTGTGGGGGCGTGGCCCCCCCCCCGGTAAGTCTGGGGGCGGAGTCCCCAGGAGATGTGGATTTGGGGGCGTAGCCCTTAACGGGAGACTGGGGGCGGAGCCCCCAGCAGGAAGTTTGGGGGCGAAGCCCCCAATTACGCTATTTTTGTATATATATAAAGCTTTGGAATATGTCATGGGTTTTAACTGTATAACCAATGAAATATTAATTTAATACCAAATTTATGGATAATTCGATTTGTAAAATATTGCTTTGGAAATTTTTTAACAATTTGGAAACATTTTTTTAATCATAGGAAATTTTTAATATTTTTTGTGTCACTAATGCATGACTATTTAACAACATTGACATGGGCGTAGCCAGGGAGGGCGGCCCCCCCCCCCATAAGGAAATTTTTTTAACTTTAAAAAATTTATGTTTTGCCCCCCCCCTCTAATTGAGATTTTAAACGTTTTGCCCCCCCCCCCCTAATCCAAAACCTGACTACGCCCATGAACATTGAGGTGAATTTTGAAATTTATTCACCATGATTTTTTAATGTCTAAAGGGTTCCTTATTGATCTACCATCCAGGCCAATTTTTTAATAAACATAATATATTATAATTTCTGCATTATGTCTTAATCTAACCGTGCATACGCCTAACAAAAGTCCACCCCCTCCGCAAATTTTGGCGAAATCGGTCCTGCTAAGATGTAGAGTTGTGTTTACCCCGACCTATTAAATTTTTATTGTATAACCTGTGATAATTTTTTTCAATATATTGTACGTACGTACTGCAAGTTTTATACCAATTAAATAATATTAATATTTAAATTGTTGCAGAATTAAAATGCAAATTATAGCTTTAATGTTTCACATTTCATTTGTTATAGTTTTTATTAGTTTTAATGATCTGCTCTTTTGTTAAAATACATTTTCTGAAAACCAAGTTCTAAAGATGTAAAATCCGTGTGAAAAAATGATGTAACTTTGTTCAACAAACTCATTAAATTTAAAAGTTTTTTTATATATAATTTTAAAAGTATTATGAATTATATTAATTAATCTTGATTGATTTATTTGCTTATTATCAAAATAAAGTTAACCGGTTCTTAATGGGCATAGACATGATTTGAGTTAAGGGTGAGCGTTGGGGAGACGCAAAACAATCTCAAAATTTTACCTAAATTTGAAGATTTTCTAAAATAAAGGTGGGACATAAGCCTCTACCTGCCACCCCTAGGTAAACCCATGCATTCCCTAATTCAAAAGTTATGTTAATTGATGTATTCTTTTAAACATAATTTGCCTTTAAAAACTATTGACAAATTATGAATTAGCATATAAAAATATGAATTTAACAAACCTTTTATGCAAAGTAAATATTTGCATAATAGGCGGTATTCAATTGGGAATCAATGCAAAAGGTGAGAGACTCAAACATTGGTTCGAAGCTTTAAAAAATCCCGAAGTCAAAGTTGAAAAATGGCACTCATTATCTCCAGAATTACTTCCGGATCCTGAACAAATTCCCGATCAATAACTAGCATCTTAGTGTTAAATATATAGCTAATTGCCTATAAATTCATAAAAATATATAAATAAATGAAATTATCATAATAAATGGCTTTATAATGTGCAATTTACACTGATTAACTTTAAGCTTTTATTGCTTATATTTTATTTAGATAACAAAGACTCTAAGTATATATATAAATTTGTCATGTATAATTTTTGTTATAAATAGAACTTTTTATAGGTAGGGTTAAAAAGATTAAAGCTTACATTTTAAGTTATACACTTAGACCATTTATATTTAACCTAGAGTTAACACATATCTATATTAATATCGTGGTTAACTACTTAGGCACCGTCTATTTTATTTTATATAAGAAGTCATAACATTAAAATTTAATGAACACTTACATGGGCGTAGCCAGGGAGAGGGTGGCGTCCCCCCTAAATGTCAAAAAACAAATTTCAATGCAAAAACCCTTAAAATTAGAAAAATTCATGTTTTGCCCCCCCCCCCCCTAATTAATTTCCTAAACGTTTTGCCCGCCCCCTTAATTCAAAACCTGGCTACGCCCATGAGCATTTATTATTTAATTTACAATAATTATATAATTTGTTAAAATCATCTTTATTAACTATATTCTTAAAATAATAACATAAGTGTCAATATTCTTAGTATTTTATTTGTTTTTTATTATCCAGGTTAACAATAGAATTAATTGAAATTTTTCAACATAAAATTACAAGAAATTGTAAGTAAGTTTAGTAATTTTAAATAATATATAATTTCGAAGATTATTTTATTTTTTATTTGACTGAATTTACATTTAACATAATTAAAGATCTGATATAGACAGCTCAATCAAAGATGGAAAAGAAAAAATAATATTACACGTATAAATAAGGCATAATTTTATGTAGAAATCGTGGTAGTTGCCTAATTTTTGTTGAGTTAGTAAGTGAGATTTAAAGCCTAGCATTAACCGCCCGATGACCGACCCAAGAGCGTATCAGGCAGGGCTCAAGTAAAATAAATTAATCAGGTCTCGGGCTCAGATCGAACTGATGCGGCAGCCCGTCCCGAGGCCCGAGGTTAAACCCAAACTAACCATTTATAAAATTAGGGTTCAATTAAACCCCACTCGATAATATCTTACAGCATACAGAACATAGCTTTAAACTCCAGCGCCTATCTATAATAAATATTAAATCAAAACAAATATAGTAGCTATTAAAACTTTAAAAATAAGAAAATGCTTCAAAACTTATATATATTACACAGATAATAAATTAGTTATAATTTTTTTTAAATAATCTATATGGGCCATTCCATGTTGAATCGTCAAAAAAGACTATTTTTGATCGACGATTTTAGAATAATTGGTGGGGGTGTAGGCGTCATATATAATAAATTTATGGATCAATACGCCTTTTTCTATTATCATTACCTTAAATACCAATCATCTTTATTTACCTTATAATTTTTTATCATTAAGTCTCTTACAATGATCCCTATAAATACTATTATTACGAACTAATAATTTTGAGGATTATAGGTCTGCATGAGCCGGGCTAGCCCGTTGCCCAAGCCCGGCAAGCTGGCCGGCCTGAGATAAGACTGTTTAAAAAGTGCGGGCCGGACTTGGGCCTATATAAGTAAAACAGTTAGGAATTTATTTTGCTCACTTCAAATTACGAATATAAAACTAAGAAATGCAATTTGGTCTAGGATTTTAAATTATAATAAAGTTAGTAATTTATAAAAACTTATTATTTAGTAAGGTAAGTTGTCTCTACGCCTCTGGATTTTCGATTCGGATTCGAATTTTTTTCAAAAAAATACTCGATTCGAGATTCGTCGAATATTAAAATGAAGATTCGAATTCGATTCGAAAAAAATTTAAGGATTCGAATATATATTAAGTTTTTTTATTAATAAAAAACACATTAAAAAGGCTACTCTGATTTTTAATTTGCATATACATTTGAAAAATCTATTTGAAAGACATTTAAGAAATACACTCATTGAAAATAAAAATATTAAAGGCGAACAAAAAACTATGGCGATATGTGTAGCAGAGGTCAGAAATGCCCGGCCCGGCCCGCTGCCCGGCCCGCCCGGCCCGGCCCACGGGCCGGGCCGGGCCGGGCAACTGTCTTAAGTTTTACTTTTCGGACGGGCCCGGGCGGGCACGCTGATAAGATTCGGGCAATTCGGGCATGCCAAAAATTTTATCAAATTGATTTTCCTCGAAAAAAGAAAAATTCGCTTATAAACAATTTTGGGCCATAATAAATTTGACTAGATTTTTTTCTATCGCTTAAATCCTTATCGTACGTTTATATAATGTCCTAAATCCTAATTTTAACTTCTTCAGAATTAAATTTTATTTAATTTCGAATAAATTAGTTTAACTGGTTTATCTCAAGATCAAAAATTATTATTTTTCATACTATATTATAAAAGATTTGTTCTGATCAATATGTCTTTATTTAATGCTTATTTTGTAATAGTGGTTAAAAGATTTTGGGATTGTAATTTCTAGTCACGGGCAAATTTTATTAATAAGGCCGGGCAACTCTAATGGTTTGGGCATGGCTGAGCGGACACTTAGAAGGGTTCAGGCGGGGAATTTAGTTAAAAATTTAGACCGGGCCGGGTTTGGGCAGAAAAATTTTAACAAATCCGACCTCTGTTTGCGACCTCACAAATTCGGGACTAACGGGCAAATTTAATATTTCGGGCCGGGCAATTCGGGCAGCTTTAACGATTCGGGCGGGCCCGGGCGGACACTTAGATGGGTTCGGGCGGGCTCGGGCGGGCAGATTAATTATAAAATCGGGCCGGGCCGGGTTCGGGCCGAAAAATTCTAACAAATCTGACCTCTGGTGTAGGACACTCAAGAACCGTTTTTAGGTAACTTTAAAGGCAAATTATCTTCCTACACCCCTAAACGATTGCTTGTGTTTGGTCAATAAATTGGTTCGGGTTGAAAATATATTTGTCGCACAGGGTAAAGGATCCTGGTATAGAGAAAAGATTTTTTGCCAATTTTTTGATGGCTGGAAAACGACGTTGATTCGATTTCCACCATTGTAAAGGCTCAATATTGGAGGCCACACGTGATTTGTGCATAAATGTCTCCAATGGAGATTTCGCGCTCATGTCGCTCTTAATAGACGATCCAGTGTTGATATCTCGGGTGATAAACACTTAAATTTTGTGTCTTAGATCGGCGACACTTTCTAATAAGACTATCTTTATTGAATACCATATATTTTCAATTTTCTGATTTCGCCATTTAACAGCAAGATCTTCTCTGCCTGGTTGATAATATACCGAAAATACCAAGGTCATTATGGGATTTGCCCCCCCCCCGGATATTAAATTAGTTGGACTGTAAAAGGGAAAAGTATCCATGTAACCTTTTCAATTTGTTCCCATTCAATGTGAGATAGTAATTCCTCCTTAGAGGAATTTAAAGGCCAAATTTAATGCCTGCTTAGTAAAATAGCCTATTCTATCATTATATAAGTGCTGTTCCACCTGACTACTATGTCGAGTTTTGCCTTTATATAATTAATTGGTGGGTCAAATTATTTACATATAGCCTTTAGTGAAATATTTTTGGGCTATCTTGCAATTTTTATCAAAGTCCATAATTTAATTAAATTGTGATCCTCGTTCTCCATGACTTATGTAAATTTTAAAAATCTTAAATTAAACTTTTTTAAATTATAGCAGGAAAAATAACTACAATGCGGCAAGATAAAAATAGCTAAATATTTGCGTCTCGTCTATTTAAATTAAACTTAAAAAAATCGATTTTTTCTAGATTCGATTCGGATTTTCGAATCTTAGCAGCGTAAATATTCTATTTGAAACTTACACATATGGATTCGATTCGAAATTTCGCCCAGAGGGTAGTTGTCTCATAAAAGAGAAAAGGATCAATTTAAAATCGTCGTTTAAAAATAAAGCTCCATTAAATTAAAAGTCTATTAATCAATTTTAAATTTTGTATGGAACTTTATATACAATTAGTACACACCAGAAAAGCCTGGCCCGCCCGGCCCACGGGCTGGGCAACTGTCTAAAATTTAAATTTTCGGGCGGGCCCGGACAGGCACGCTGATAAGATTCTGGCATAATTAAATTAAAAACATAGTATATTATTTTGTTACTTTTTAATAGATAGTATGTCGAGAATGCTTAAAATGTTAAAATAAAATAATTTTGCCACTCCTTCTCAAGTTATTTATATATCTTTGCCCGACTCCATTCCTTTCAGATTCCTAGCTACGCTTAAAAGGATCGAAATTTGTTCGCAATACATTACACATGTGCCATCTAGGCATAAAACAAAGGCGTCATACCATTTTCACACAATGTATGTACATATAAATGTTAAATTTAATTCCTTTAATTTTTTTTAACAAATAAAATTTGTTTTAACAATGCTTCCCCATTTTGCAATTCGTCTTTTTTATCCCCTAATCTAAGCTATTATTTATTTTAAATTTCTATAGTAAGTAAATAATTCCCATATCATTCTTTTTTTGCTCGATTTTGCAATTGCCCTTTTTATTCCCTTACTAAACACTTATTTTTATAATACATAATTAATTCCCATACCATTCTTTTTTTTGCTTCAAATAAAGATTTTCTCCATTATATTCTATAACAAGAAGGTAATTTATTGATTAAATATAGTTTTTTTTTATAAACATTAGCCTTTAGCATTAGCAATTAATCTTTTAAAATTTTTGACCTATTAATCGGGCCGGGTTCGGACAGCTTTATCTGGCATGGTCGAGCGAACACTTAGAAGAGTTAAGGCGGGCAATTTAGTTAAAAATTTTAACCGGTCCGGGTTGGGGCAGAAAAATTTAAACAAATCTGACATCAATTTGGGAGCACATAAATACGGGGCTAACGAGTAAATTTAATATTTTGGGCCGGGAAATTCAGGTAGCTTTAACGAATCGGCGGGTCCAGGCGGACACTTAGATGGTTCGGGCGGGCAAGGAAGTTAAAAAAATTGAATCAGGCCGGATTCGGGCAGAAAATTCCAAACAAATCTGACCTTCGGTACAAACATAAGATTTTTAAAACAATGTGGTCTCTTATTATTTAATACGAGCCTAGTGCCGAGCAATTTCATGGTTAAGGTTGCGGACTATGTGCGTGCCAAAAAATATAGTTTGGCGGGTGTGGACTGAGTCTCAACTCAACATTTTGACCAGTGTAGATTTCTATTGAAGACCATGCCAAAGCAACGCTTGGCAGGTCAAAATCGATTTTTTTAAAAATGGGGGAAAAATCAGGCCTGGCCCGGAATTTTTATAATTGCAGAAATTTAATCAAAATCAATTTTAGTAAAATTTTTAATTAAAAAACACACATATATTATAAATCGATAATGGAACTATTTTGATACAAAAAAAAACAGGCATTAAAAATTTCAGCCTTTAAATTTATTCTCTGTTTTTCATAAATCCGGCCCGCTAACGAAAAACACCTCACACTCGAGGCAGATGAAGCAGGCGTCGAAAAAACCTTAAAACAAGGGAGCTAAGGGCTAGAAATTAACCACTGTGGTCTTTCCACTACCCCTTTGGATTTTGAATCGAATCACATATTTTTAGTATTCGATTCGAATTCGAAAATTTTATTTGAAAAAATCGATTCGAGAGTCGTCGAATATTAAAATAAGGATTCGATTCGAAAAAAATTTTAAGATTCAAATTCGATTTGAATACTTTTCAAGTTTTTTAATTTCTAAATATCTCTATAAATAAATTTATACAATGCAAAGATTGAATATAAAAATAATAAAGGCGAAAATTATAAAATATCGATATTTTAGTTAGTTTGTGTTTGTTATATAATAAAAACTTACACGATGATTGCAGGTTTATTATGGTCCCAAACCATTAACTTATTTTTATTCTTTAGTATCAAAATTATTTAAATTAACATAGTTTCTAATGGGCGAGAAAGGTGGGAAGGGGCGATAATGCCTATAGGGGGGTATTAAATGCCTAATGATTAATTAATTATTTATACAAATTTTCCATTTATAGGCAAAATTTAATATAGGCAAAATGTAATATAGGCAAGGGTTAGGGTTAGATTTAGTGTTTGCATCTTTGCGTATTACATTAATTTTTATGGCCTTTAGTGATTATGGGTCTAACAAACATTATATTATAAAACATCACAATGTTAAGAATTTGCAGAATTGTTGGGAGAAATTTTTTGTAAAATTTGAACAATTTTTAATTAAAAAAATCAAAAATTTAGCCAATGGTCATTTTTTTTCCATTGGTCAGTACCAACAGATACTCTATAAGTCAATGATAGCCAAAAAACGGAAAAAAAATTTTTGATGCTCACTTTGGCCAATGGTCATTTTTTTCCATTGGTCAGCAGCCAGCACACGGTAAAAGTGGATATAAATTCATAAGAGTAAAAAAAACGAAAAATAAAATTTCGAAACACATTTTGGCCAATGGTTATTTTTTTCCATTTGTCAGCAGCCAGGACACGGTAAAAGTGGATATAAATTCATAATAGTCAAAAAAAAAACGAAAAAAAAATTTTCGAATCACATTTTGGCCAATGGTCATTTTATTCCATTGGTCAGCAGCCAGCGGACGGCCAAAAAGTCATAATAGCAATGGTAGGAACAGGAATAATCATAATAGTCAAAAAAAAAATTTCGAATCACATTTTGGCCAATGGTCATTTTTTCCATCGGTCAGGAGCCAGCGGACGGTCAAAAATTTTTATTATCAATGATAGTAACAAGAACAATCATAAGAGTCAAAAAAAACTCCGGGATTCTAACCCAAAAACTAGTTAAATTGCATAGCAATTAAAAGTAAACAACTTTTGTTTATGTTTATTATATAACATTGGTCAGCAGCCAGCGGACGGCCTAAAAGTCATAATAGCAATGGTAAACAGGAACAATCATAATAGTCAAAAAAAACGAAAAAAAAAATTTCGATTCACATTTTGGCCAATGGTCATTTTCATTGGTCAGGAGCCAGCGGACGGCCAAAAATTCTTATTATCAATGATAGTAACAAGAACAATCATAAGAGTCAAAAAAAACTCCGGGATTCTAACTAAACTAGTTAAATTGCATAGCTATTAAAAGTAAACAACTTTTATTTATGTTTATTATATAATAGATAATTTAACAAATCTTATATATAACACACCGAGGGAGATAGAGATGAGGGGTGGGGCACCTCTTATGCATTAATTTAAAAAATAACACAGCGAGGGAGATAGAGATGAGGGATGGGGCACCTCTTTCTTATGCATTAATTTAAAAAATCGATAACCTAATATACCCAATGCAAATAGATAGGGTAGAGAACGGACGACGGACAACGGACAACCAAAAAACGAGCCCATAAATTGCATAGCAATTAAAATTAATTTTTTGTAGACTCCTTATGCTACTACTTCTAAATTATTCCGGGCCGGGCCTATAATTTATGAATTAGGCCCGGCCCGGAATTTTAAAGCCTCAAAATTTAAGCCCGTGCAGGTCTCTATTGGCAGGTCACAGCTAGTTAGTTTAATAAATATAGCAAAAGAAATTGGATTCTTATTCCCAACTTATTATTAATTGCTATGCAATTTATGGGCTCGTTTTTGGTTGTCCGTCGTCCGTTGTCCACCTATTGGCGCCAGCTTTGTGACCTGGATGTGTCGGGTTCAAGCCAGGGAGGGGACGAATTTATTAATATTTTGTTCTTGTTAATACCATTGATAATATGAATTTTTGACCGTCCGCTGGCTACAGACCAATGAAAAAATGACCATTGGCGAAATAAATCGAAATTTTTAATTGCTATATGCAATTTATGGTATTTTTTCGTCTTTGAATAGGTTAACATTGATAATTACCCTATGCCCTTTCCTACAAGGGCCTACGCCTCTACTGATATGGGTCCCTGTGCCCCTTACCAAAGCCTATGCCTTTACTGATACGGGTCCCTGTGCCCCTACCAAACCCTATGCCTTTACTAATGTGGGTTTCCCGAGAGGGCAAAAATTTTATTTATTTTTTAAATTAAATTAATATATTGTTCTTGTTAATACCCTTGATAATATGACTTTTTAACCGTGCCCTGACTACTGACCAATGGAAAAAAATGACCATTGGCCAAATTGTGAATCGAAATTTTTTTTCCCTTTTTTTTGAGTCTTATGATTGTTCCTGTTAACCCATTGAGACCGGACCATATGAATCTTCGACAGATTTTTGTAAAATTTGGAATTCTCGAGTGATTTTGCACCAAAAAAAAATATTGAGAAAAAAATTTGAAAAAAAAATATATTACTGCCATTTTTAAGGTGTCGTTTATTTCATACGATAGGAATCCGCTGTTTATATTACAATAAAAAATGCAAATTTTAAGCAATATCTTAAGCAAAAATTATTTAATTATGAAATAAAACTGATTATAATATAAATTATTTATTGACAAGTTAATTTTAAGTCATATATTTAAAAATTTATTACAAAATTTAAAGTCACAAAAATATGAAAATATAGTGTTAACAAGTTACGGAGTATGATATTGAATAAAACAATTAATATGTAGACCGATGTTGCATTTTGGGCATATGATTTTCGCGGATTTATGGCAAAGGCCACACCTCCTTTGTGTGGGGTTCTTTGCGGGCCAATGCTCCCGATTATCAAACCGCACCTCGGCATAAACATTGCTTGTACGCCTTGGATATACGGTCCTCAATCGCGGAATGTTCGGAACAGATAGCAAAGGGACTGTAATCTTCTGCAAAAAATTTAAAAGGGGAATCCCTTTATGAACTTCCCGGTATAACAGCCACGAATTAACGACTGCAGCGTTAAGGCAAAAACGTATTAGGGGCCAATACCATTTATTTGATCGTATTCCGACACGATATGAGCCACGAAACTGGTCGAAAAGGTCAACACCCCCCATTCCCTTATTGTATTCGCTGATTAGGGTTGGTTGAGGAATGGTAATCCTACTCTTGGCTGATCTGCTATACCTAGTGCACTTCGTGAGTGTACTTGCTAGGCTATCTGTTCGATTTGTTGCCAGGGTCACCTGGCTATTATCATTCCATCTATACAATTGTATATTTGCATCCTTTGCCGTAAGAACTTGCCAGGCTCCCCTAGGCGCTCTTTTTAGATTTTGGAGAGGGGCCTTTTGAATCCTGTCGGCTCGTATTGTTCCTGTTAAATGAATTGAATCTTTCGCCAACTCTTCCAATAATGGTAAAGAATTAAAAAAAGTTATCAATAAATATGTGACTATTTGATGGGACAAACCCTGTAACCAGCTTTTTTACAACGGCGGAACCAAGGGGTACTCCTGGTCCTCGTTCCTCACGTCCATCATATAATTTGAAACGACAACAATAACCACTGGGCTTGTTCAAGCACCAAAACTTTTACCCAAATCTTATGGGCTTACCACGGATAAATTGCTTTAAATGAAACCTACCATAGTATGGTTCCATGGCTTCATGTCACAGCTAGTTAGTTTAATAAATATAGCAAAAGAAATTGGATTCTTATTCCCAACTTATTATAAATTGCTATGCAATTTATGGGCTCGTTTTTGATTGTCCGTCGTCCGTTGTCCACCAAGTTATTGGCGCCAGCTTTGTGACCTGGATGTGTCGGGTTCAAGCCAGGGAGGGGACGAACTTATTAATATTTTGTTCTTGTTAATACCATTGATAATATGACTTTTTGGCCGTCCGCTGGCTGCTGACCAATGGAAAAAAATAACCATTGGCCAAAGTGAGCATCAAAATTTTTTTTTCGTTTTTTTTTGGCTATCATTGACTTATAGAGTATCTGTTGGTACTGACCAATGAAAAAAAATGACCATTGGCCACATTGTGAATCCGAAATTTTTTTTCCGTTTTTTTTGACTCTTATGATTGTTCCTGTTAATACCATTGATAATATGACTTTTTGGCCGTCCGCTGGCTGCTGACCAATGGAAAAAATGACCATTGGC
The DNA here is from genome assembly GCA_964036665.1 of Gordius sp. MW1. NCBI lineage: Eukaryota > Metazoa > Nematomorpha > Gordioida > Gordea > Gordiidae > Gordius > Gordius sp. MW1. The sequence goes on along the minus strand of OZ038532.1, from coordinate 12,519,740 downwards.
CAAAGTGAGCATCAAAAATTTTTTCCCGTTTTTTTGGCTATCATTGACTTATAGAGTATCTGTTGGTACTGACCAATGGAAAAAAATGACCACTGGCCAAATTTTATATATAACCTAAAAATTTATTATAGATGGTCTAACAGACAGCCAACTATGTAATATATTTTTAACCTTATAAATGCATATATATTTTTTTATTGGGTTAATATATTTCATTTAATTAGATTGTGATTTCATAGAAAACCCTAAAAAGTAATAGTTAAAAAAATATAGGTATTAGATTCTAATTTACGATACAATATATTGATAGAAACTAACACAAAATTTGAAACCTCCTTCAAAGGTATAATCATAGCTCGTTCTTTCTAATTAAATTCAGTCTTCTATTAAACTATTAACACGAATTGTACTTTATTAGATGGCGCGCGTAAGTTTATATAATTAGTAAAAATTTTCTACGTGTCATAGATATTACACCGCACGTGAATAAGTCAAAATGTATAATAGAATTTTTAATAACAATTTTAAAATAAAAATAATATATGCTAGAGATAACCCATCTTCGAAGTCTGTCAGGTAGTTAGCTTATATCATTATTAATTTTGCCTGTGTATATACTCCTTTTTGTTTTACTTGAATATTTTAGGAATATCGAAAGGTATACTAAAAAACTTTATCCTAAAATAAACATACAAAATTTGCATAGTGGCTACAATAAATGGATATAGTAAATAATAATTGTCACAATTTTTAAAACATAAACAAAATATTTATTTGTAGTTAGAAAATTATTGTTCATTATTTATAAATAACTATTTTAATCTAACTATTCAAAATAATTTTTATAGCAATTGTGAAGTTGCCAAATAATTACCGTAAATTAATGCATTCTTTTAATATCAATACGACTTATAAGATTTTAATATTTTTAAACTATTTCATTTTAACTTATAAGGTGCTGTAATCACGGCTAAAAAAAGGTGTAAGTAATGTAAACAAAAATTTAAAAAAAGCATGCTGAGTTAAATTCTTTAAATTTTTAATCCTTGAAAAATATTATAATTGATTAAACTGGTACACTAATAAATTAATGTTTACAATATAATATTTTTGCACTTTAGTAACACCTGCCGAAGGTAGTGCTAACAATTTTAATGAGAATTAAAATTTTCATTATAAATCTATTTTATATAGGAAATAAATTAATCGATCAACTCGGACGTAACGATATGTTTTGATTTATACACCTAAGGCACTTTAAAATATTTAAAATTTGTGTATATTTATTACATATACATATAAAATTAAAGTTGATTTCATGAAAGAAGATAAAAAAATTATTAATTTATTAAAACATTGCTATACTAATCCCACGAACCAAGAACCAAAAATTTCGGAATTTAGTTATATAAGTATTTTGTAACATTTTCTTAATTATTAACTGAATAAATATACTCGGGCCTTCGGCCCTCGTGGGAAGGGGGAGAAGGGAAGGGGAGTAAAGGAAGGGAAGAGGGGAAGGGGGAACTCTTCTATACTCCGTATAAACGTAGCATATTTGCTATGCAATTTATGGGCGAGAAAGGTGGGAAGGGGCGAGAATGCCTATAGGGGGTATTAGATGCAAAATAATTAGTTAATTAGTTATAGGCCCTTGTAGGGGAGGACATAGGGTAATTATCAATGTTAACCAATTCAAAAACGAAAAAAAATTTCGATTTATTTGGCCAATGGTCATTTTTTTATTGGTCAGTAGCCAGCGGACGGTCAAAAATTCATATTATCATTGGTATTAACATGAACAAATATTAATTTAATTTAAAAAAATTAAAAAAAAAATTTGTCCCCTCCCTGACTTGAACCCCACACCTCCAGTTCACAAGCCGGCGCTATAACCACTATACCATGCTGGCTTTAAAATACGAGAAGTTATTATGTTATTTATATAGATAATGAAATAATAAAGTTGTGTTTTATGTTTAGAAAATCAATATATTTCGTCGGTCAGTAGCCAGCGGACGGTCAAAAAGTCATATTACAATGGTATTAACAAAAACAAAATATTAATTAATGTAAAAAAAAAATTAAAAAAAAAAGTTTTTTTTTAGTTTTAAAAAAGGGCTAAATTCTTAAACTACCAGCCCGATTCGCTCGAAACTTTACCCGTAGGTGCCCAGGGCGGCCGGGGGTAAAATAACCTTTTCAGATTCCTAAAATACCTTTTTATTTTAAAAATATCGGACATTTCCCTGCCACACGTGCGGTGTAATATCTATGACACGTAGAAAAATTTTACTAATTATATAAACTTACGCGCGCCATCTAATAAAGTACAATTCGTGTTTGAGTTTAATAGTAGATTCAATTTAATTAGAAATAACGGGCTATGATTATACCTTTGAAGGAGGTTTCGAATTTTGTGTTAGTTTCTATCGATATATTTTATCGTAAATTAGAATCTAATACCTATATTATTTTTTTAAATATTACTTTTTAGGTTTTCTATGAAATCACAATCTAATTAAATGAAATATATTAACCCAATAAAAAAATATATATGCATTTATAAGGTTAAAAATATATATTACATAGTTGGCTGTCTGTTACACCATCTATAATAAATTTTTAGGTTATATATAAAATTTGGCCAATGGTCATTTTTTTTCATTGGTAAGCAGCCAGGACACGGTAAAAGTGGATATAAATTCATAAGTCAAAAAAAACGAAAAAAAAAAATTTCGAATCACATTTTGGCCAATGGTCATTTTTTTCCATTGGTCAGCAGCCAGGACACGGTAAAAGTGGATTTAAACTTTTAATAGTCAAAAAAAAACTAAAAAAAAATTTCGAATCACATTTTGGCCAATGGTCATTTTTTCCCATTGGTCAGCAGCCAGGACACGGTAAAAGTGGATATAAATTCATAATAGTCAAAAAAAACGAAAAAAAAAATTTCGAATCACATTTTGGCCAATGGTGATTTTTTTCCATTGGTCAGCAGCCAACGGACGGCCAAAAAGTCATAATAGCAATGGTAGTAACAGGAACAATCATAATAGTCAAAAAAAAACGAAAAAATAAACTCGGATTCACATTTTGGCCAATGGTCATTTTTTTCATTGGTCAGCAGCCAGCGGACGGCCAAAAAGTCTTATTATCAATGATAGTAACAAGAACAATCATAAGAGTCAAAAAAAACTCCGGGATTCTAACCCCAAAACTAGTTAAATTGCATAGCACTTACCAAAATTTAAATATAGATATACTTATGCATTAATTTAACGTAGCAATTAAAACCCGACCCCGCCCGAAAGCGAGGGAGATAGAGATGAGGGGTGGGGCACCTCTTATGCATTAATTTAAAAAAAATCGATAACCTAATATACCCAATGCAAATAGATAGGGAGGGTAGACGGACAACGGACAACGGACACCAAAAAACGAGCCCATAAATTGCATGGCAATTAATAAGTGAGTGGTGAACAACCTGTCAACTTAACTTTAAATTCTAATGATTTTAATAACTTTAATTAATTTATAGATCTTAATGCTACCCAATCAATAGGCAATTAACAAAGTAAGAATAATTTAACTTAAATTCTATTTAGAATTTTATGAATTTGAAATTAAATGTCATAAGTGTTTTTCATTGCTATTGATTATTAATTGATTATCGATTATTGATCAAAAAACCATAACACACCTCCTTCTACTCACCTCCCCCCGCCCTTCTCAATCAAACGTTATAGGCGATAGTAGTGCTTAGCTAGCTAGTATTCCTCAATTTGACCTTGGACGCGTGAGTGGCAAACATACACCACTACCCTGCCGCGATCTCAGTAAAAGTCAACCTTAGTATTAATTGCTGTCATTTTAACACATATATTCTCAAAGATTTCCTCTTTTAATTATAATTACTATTTTAATTATTTAACTAGTTGTGGTATATCTATTCCCCCCCCCTCGCTTACTTCTAATTTTATGACTTCTTTTACTTTTGGAAATGTGCCAAGTGGTTTATTCTTAAATTTAAATGTCAAGGTTAGTTACCGGTTTATTACCCTACTATGAATTAGCCTTCAGATGTTATAATCATGATGATATCGCTATTTGTTAGTTATTGTTATTTGCGCCGCTTATCATTATTGTACCAGTGCGCTGATCGTTGTTGTTACCGATGCGCTGATCATTATTGTTTTACCACCGCGCTTGTGCGCTATCATTTATTTGTTTATCGTCATCCTACCTCCCCCCATCATTATTATTGTTACTACTTAAAACGAATTGTCAGTAGAGATTGATCAGTGATAATAATTTTTGAAGTTGAATAAATTTATGCTAAAGATGTAGTAGTATGAAAAATAAAACTGATTGATATTCGCGGTAGTTCTAGAAAATAAATAAATTCTTAGCTAGAAATTTAAATAAATATTTTAAAGCGTATTTGTATTCCTCAAATACGAAATTATAGAAGTGTTAGTCCGTTATTATTCAGAAAATAAATAAATATTTTAAATCGTATTTGTAGTCTTCAAATACGAAATTCTAGTTTTCGGTATTTTTATTGATTTAAAGGGTTGCGAAGTTTTTAGGAACAAAATTAGTGATGCGGACGAGACGAGAAAAATCTTGGTCTCGTCTCGCCTAACCGAGACAAGACGAGAATTTGAAAAATGGAGTCGAGATCGAGACGAGAATCTTGATGTCGAGACGAGACGAGTAGTGTTTTGATCGCGTCTCGGTCTCGAAAGCAAAATCTCGTCTCGTCTAGGGTGCGATTTTTAAAATCTCGATCTCGTCTCGGCAAGAATTCTCGTCTCGTCTCGACTTTTAAATATAATTATACCTTATAAATTTTTTTCTAGCTCTTATAAATTATTATTTAAGATATAAATAGGTCATAATGAAACCAATTTTTATCTCAAACCCCTAAACACAAGCTTCTCGACTTAATTTTTCAAATTCTAGTCACGTCTCGGTTTTTCGAGACGAGACGAGACCGAGATTTTTCTCGGTTTTTCCGCATCACTAAACAAAATGCACCAAATTTGAGTGAATAACGCATTTATTGTTAAAAAAATGTTAATTTTATCCCTCCTTAAATCATTATTGCCCCCCCCCTTTAATTGCAATGGTGGCTACGCCTATGACTTATTATAATTAATATTGCAAAATTTTTGGTTAGTTATTTAATAACAATTTAAGATATTTGCAATATTTGACTGCACTTCGTTTATGCTGTAATTAATTAAAAATTAACAAAAAGTTCGGCTTTGTCCGTATATCTATTTATTTATTTATTAAAAATTGAATATTGTATATTCACGAGGGGGGTGGGGTAAATGGAATTGGAAATTAATTATAGGGTAAATTGATTTTGGTAAATATTTTAATCCTAGGTTAGGTTAAATCGAATTTGCAAATGATAGAGGTCTCTAATCTTTATATTTTTATCAATCTTTAAAACATACTTAAGGGTTTGGTTTTAATCTAAATTTATAATTAGTGTAGGGCAGGTAAATCTTTAGCCCTAAAATATGACCAACAAGGCGTTTGTGAATAATAATGATTTCAAAATTTTGTCAAATCCCCCTGACAACTCTTTTTTCCTTTTTATTATTCTGATGGCTTACTAAGATATTGACATATTTATTTTATATATGCATAAGCATAGGCCAAATATAATGATTTTTACGAAAATAATATATATTCTTTACTAATTTTGGGAGTTTATATACCACATATATATGAGAGGCCTACTATATTTAAAGGGGAAAAAATTAAATTAATAATTACCTCTTCCTACGTGTTCCTAAAAGCTATTTTACCCCTGGCCACCCTGGGCGCCTACGGGTAAAGTTTCGAGCGAATCGGGCGGGTAGTTTCAGATAGCACTTTTTTTAAACTAAAAGGAATTTTTTTAATTTTTTTTCAATTAAATTAATATTTTGTTCTTGTTAATACCATTTGACTGTCTGCTAACCATTAGAAAATATCACCACTGGCCAAAGTGATGGAAAATTTGTATAAATAATTAGGTACCAAGTCAAACGTTCTCAAGTCAAACGTTATAAAACAACTAAAAATAACTAAAAATTTCTATAAAAATTATGATATTAGCTTTTAATTTAGGTAGATCTGAAGGTTTCATACATAATTAAGGTTCTCTATAATAGGGGTAGGGTTATTAAGGTTAGGGTAAGGTTTTAGTTATTTTTAGGTGTTTTATAACGTTTGACCCTGAAAACGTTTGACCCCGATTCAAATAATTAATTAATCATTAGGCATTTAATACCCCCTATAGGCATTCTCGCCCCTTCCCACCTTTCTCGCCCATAAATTGCATAGCAAATATGATACATTTATACGGAGTATAGATGAGTCGTCCCCCCTTCCCTTCCCCTCCTCCCCTTCCCTTCTCCCCCTTCTCACGAGGGCCGAAGGCCCGAGTCTATTTTATAACAATCAAATTAAATTTAAATGGTAAAATAATTTTCAAATTAAATCTTTCCTTAAAAGGCTCAATACAATACAAAAATCGAGAGGGGCTTGGGTAATTTAAAAAGCGAAATGTCTGGCTCGGGCCGAAGAAACTCCTACAGAGCTCTAACGCCACGCTAGCATTTTCTACACGCGCAAAACGAAGTTATATATATATTTGTATTTGTTATACAGGCTATAGGGGGTGGCTTGAATATATCTCCACCGGTTGGAGGCAATCATGAAATTTATAGTAGGGAATTTTGAGTCTAAGAGCTCCGGATTATGGGAGCTTCGGTTATTCCAACATCAACTGAGAAAGTGAAGTAAGATAAACTTCTAGCCACTCATGACTAGATCCACGAAAAGTCAAAAAATTTTAGTTGAAATGGCGGCCGGCAATCGCAACTTGATGAGAGGTAATAAACGTAGTGCGATACAAGGCCAGCATCCCAAATTTTTGCCTAGATGCTATATAAATGGGGTCCCTGGGTTGACATTGGCGGACCAAACAACTAGAACCAGCCCAATGGTTAATAAATGGCGTGGTTAGATTGTCAATTAAATCATTGACAGATTTAAAAAAAAGGATGAAAGCTGGTATTGAGATTGAAGCAGGAGGGCGTATGCCTACACCGCCAGCTTTGGTGCTTAGTGCGGCTTGGAGTCAGGAGTAAGTGTTAAGTTTAAGAATCCTTTCCAATAAACTCCTCATAAAACTATCGTAGATCTTTAAAATTTCTGGCAGCAAGAATGCAGCCGAGTCAGAAAAACAGTGTTAGATTTTAAAAATGTTGAAATAGTTTTTAATAAAATAGGCACGATATTTAGAGATGGTTTAAAGGATTTCCATTTTTGGGCGAAGAATGGATAAGTAATTTTGTTATGCTATTTTTATAACATCATTAGACAAAGGTATCAGAGTTCTTTCGCTTTTTACTATTAGACTTTTAATAAATGAAGCGTGCAATTAAGTCCCCATGTTAAAAGGTGGCGTCTTGGAAGACCATTAGCTTCTTAGCCCTCGAGAGCATTAGTGGGGTACCACGGACCCTACGATAGTTACAAACTTAAATATCAAACGCGTTTAAAAGCGAATTGATCTGGCCTTTTAAGTAGCCTTATATTTTACCAAGAACTAAGTTTGAGGAAAATTTTATAACTTTTAACCCATTACTTTTTAAAATATAGCATATTTTTAGCCACAGGGGTCCTGTCCTGTGTACCCCACGAAAGCTCTCACGTAAGTTTTTTTCTATTGGAAAAAAATGTACGTAATTATTTCGTTTGATGATATCTTTTACAATTTGTGTTTTTAATACATTTTGAACATTCTTTTAATAAAAATCACGTTTATTTTGATTTATTTTAAGGTATATGATGTCAAGAGGTAAAATGAGGGGAAGCTCTAAAATAACCAAAATAAAAATGGGGTTCCAGAAAATCGTTAATAAGTTTTGTAATGTTGATTAGATTCATATCAAAATTAATACCATCAATCTTAAGACCTTTATAAACACATGTTTAAAATTTGAAAGGTTTAAAAAGAATGCTTTAAAAGTTATAAGAAGTTAAAAAATGGGGTCAAATATACCCCACGAATGCTCTCGCGTTCGGGATTTTCAGGAATGCTCTCGAGGGTTAAACAATCTCTAACTTCAAAAATTGTTTGATAAAAATAAGCCAAATTTTGCGGATATTGTAGGATCAATTTTTTACGCCACTAAATATTGATCTAATAACAATCACTACCTTGCTTAGTACGATATTTCTGAGTCCCATACATAACGACGCGTTACCTTTCACCCCTGCTTAAATCTATATATATAAAGTAAAGTGTATGTATGTATGTAAGGGCTAATCTCTGAAACTACCGGTCCGATTCGCGCAAAAATTTACCCCTAGGTTCCCAGGGCGGCCAGGGGTAAAATAGCTTTTTCAGATTTCTAAAATTCTTTTTAATTTTCGAGATATTGGGTTTTATACGTTTTGACGTTCAATAAAATGTCAATCAAACGCACCTCCTCGCGTTCGTCGAAAATTTGAATATACAGACAGTTCTGTAGTAAAAGTGTATCACTTATAGTAGTTTGTAGTAAAACGTAATCTTTTCTTAACGGTGAACATAAAATTTATGAATTAAATTTCTTAAACGTCATCTTTTCTTAACGGTGACAATATAAAATTTATGAATTAAATTTCTTAAACGTCATCTTTTCTTAACGGTGACAAGACAACAGAAAATTTATGAATTAAATATCTTAAACGTCATCTTTTCTTAACGTTGACAACATAAAATTTATGAATTAATCTGAAATAAACAAAATTATAGATTATTTGAGAAAATAAATAGGTGAAGAAGATGAATTTTTCTCATTATCATTAAATGAGATATTTTAAATGAGAAAGATGAAAGTATATATAATTTAAATGTAATATAAAATAGTCCAACGTTGATTATTCTGAGTAAATGCCATTTATAAATAAATGTCATTATTTATCTATCATTAATTTTTATTAAATGAGATATTTAAATGAGAATAAATTCTGAAACTACCGGCCCGATTCGCGCGAAACTTCACCCGTAGGTTCTCAGGGCGGCCAGGTGTAAAATAGCTTTTTTAGATTGCTAAAATCCCTTTTAGCTTTAAAAATATCGGACATTTCTCGGCCTTTTGGTTTTAAAAAAGGGCTAAATTCTGAAACTTCAGATCCGATTCGAGCGAAAATTTAGCCGTAGATGCCCAGATAGGCCAGGGGTAAAATAGCTTTTTAAGATTCCTAAAATACCTTTTTGTTTTAAAAATATCTGACATTTCCCGTCCAGTTTCATTTATAGCAGCATATACAATAATGACGTCATACATACAAAGCTGAAGTTTTCTCGAATTAGATATTTAAAAGTATAATAAAAATGTTACAGTATACGGTTAAAATTATTGGGGTTTAACAGACTATTTAAATTAAATAAATAAAATTTAAATTATGCAGTTTTTGTCATTATTATCACGTGGTCGATCATAGACGCATATTTGTAATAATTATCCATCCTTCAATTAATTATTTTATTATATTAAAGAAAATTGTATTTCAAATAAATCAGCTATCTAGAAAAAAAAATGGTATTATTGTATAATAAGTAGCATTAATAAGCAATTTTTTCAAAAACATTTAATTTTAGTCGGATTTGATGACTAAAACAGAATTTGCATTTGGTTTGTCTTATTATATAAATAAATACTAAAAATGGTGTGTTCATAAAATCATTCGGACCTTTCACATTATAAATTATTTCATATATGACCCCATTTTAGATAAGTCTTATTAATAGCTTATACTTAATTAACCACTTAAGGACTGAGCCAAAGCAACGCTTGGCCGGGCACAGCTAGTTGGATATAAAATGAACTGCTAAGCCACGAGGTGTACAAGAGGCAGGTTTAAGGCTACAAAACAACAAAGTGGGGCCGGTGTAGGGTGAATTAAGTGAGCCAATCTTGTTTTCTTTAAATACAACAGACCATAAGATTTTAACGCAACATATTGCAAAAGCTAGGATTTCAAAAATCAAATAGATATAGGTAAGGTAAAATTAGATATAAAACTTTATTGGGTTTAGGTTCTATTTAAAAAAATTTACTTGAATGGGCCTAGATAGAATTAGCTGGGCTGGGTCTGATAAAAGTTAATTACTAAACACATTACATTTTTTAAAGATTTAAATATGAGCACAATTTAATTTAAGAGTTGATTTGACAAACTAATTATAAGTTACAAGACTTTAAAAACTTATACTATTAATTTATTGTGTTAAGATTTGACAATTATATAACAATATCCATTTTTAAAATTTTTGGTATTGTAGTGCTCACAGTTTTTTGATGAATATAGCAAACTTTATATAAATTTGAATTATTTGAGCTAAAAATAATAAAATCACATATCAAAACATAGAAGATTGTATAAGAATGCTTACACAATAACAAAATTAAATTGTAATATCTTTCACTATGTTAATTAGTTTCTGAGAGAATATTTGAAATGAAAAGTTATTCATAACATGTTTTATACAATCATTTGGAATAATAGGATGTGATTTTTTGTTGCATAAGGATATTTCTATATTTTCTAAATGTAATGATAACATATATTATAAATAATTAAAATCAAATATAAAACCAATTATAATACTGGAATAGGCAATTTAGCATATAATTACCTTGCTCAGTTGCAGGATGTATTATTTTAAACATTGCGGCTGCAAAAGCAGAAGGAGTGGGTTCACAAAGATAGCCAGTTTTTCCATTAACAACAGTTTCACGAGGACCACCATCATTGACAGCTATTACAGGTTTTCCATAGGCTGAAGCCTCAAGTGGGACTATGCCAAAATGTTCCCCACTAGGGGTGTAAAGTAATGCTGAACACGAGGAAAGAAGTTTGAATTTAGTGTCATCTGACACTGATTTTAAAAATACTACATCCTTCCCAATTTTTAAATCTAGGTCTTCAACAAGTTTTGTCAAGTATGCAAAATATTCAAGATTTTCAGTAACCCTCTCATCATATCCACCAGCAATTATAAGGCCTAATTTGTCTTTACAAATGGAAAGTTGAGGGATTTTTATTAGTTCCTCTAAAAATTTGAAAATAATCAACATTAAATATGTAATAATAGATTGATATAAAACTGCAAATTTAGTTAACTCTGTTTTATTTTTATTTTATCAGACAAAAATTTGAATTAAATGTCAGACAGGAATGTACAAAATGACAAGTAAGATATGGAGATCTCAAGAAATATTCACATTACACAACAACGTTAAATAAATATTAGACTTTACAAAATTCTTACATATTATTAATGCAAATGTAAAAAAAGTTTTCCACATTTTATTTATTTTTCTATCCTTAAGTTTAATACTATGGAAATTGTCAAATCCAACTTCCATACATGGATCAAGGCCACCCAATTAGTTTTTAACTTGTAGTATTTTATTTACCAATGTATTTTACCCATGTTATATTTTTATAATTAATTTGAATAAAATTTATCAACATTAAATCACACTATAAGCAATATAGAAAGCATTACATTAGAAATTAATCTTTGCCTATTTTTCTAGCTGTTGATAAGAAAGCTATGAAATTTTTTGATTGATAATTTAAAAAAATATTGCTGCCTGTGAACTTCTTCAAAACAATAAAAATAAAAAAATTACCAAAAGCCTTGATGGCTAACTCTATATTTTTTTTTCTTTCATATCTATTCAGTGACAAAAATGTAAACTCCTTGCCAACGCTAAAATAACTAGCCAAAAATGTAGGATTCAACTTTATATTTTGTGAATTAGTACAATTTTGAGATAAACATGGATAGAGAACTTGTAATTCTTTGTTAGGTGCAACAAAAGTTGTAAAGGTCTTTTCAACAATTGAGGCTAGTAGTTTATAGATTTTAAAATAATAAGTATATACCTGTAAATTTGCTATTTACTAAAATTTTATCAGCATATGACATGCTAAGCTCTTCAATATGGTCTAATGGAAATCTATAACATTTTTTCCAAAAACTGTTTCTCTGAGTAAGCAACTGATCAGGGAAATGGCAATAAAACAAAACCTTATAGTTGAATAACTTTAAAAAGGGTATACCAATAGGAATTTGATCACAAACAACTAAATCTGCTTGAAGTTGTTTAATAATAATGTAAAATGTGAGGTACAGAAATCTAGCATAGGCAAATAACGCGCAACAGTAGTTTCCTAATATTTTTCTAGGGATCCAATTTCCTAACGTTTTAATTTGGCAAAGTTGACCATCTTTAGTTTCCTCAAAACAGTGTTTAGGATCGTAATGATTAGTTAATAGAGTTGTTTCGTAATCATTTTTTCTAAATGCTATAGCGATATCTAATATAAGTCTTTCAGCACCACCAATTCCTAGATCTGGGTGAAGAATAATGACTTTTTTCATGGGCAAACTTGAATTTGTTACGATCTTAATGGTACATTACGCCTTAAAAGTACAACGACAGCTTCTAATATTGAGAAACCATCGACATAAAACCATAGACTGCCGAACAGCTGATAATTTTACAACAAATATAGCAACCGCCATATTGTGGGAAATTGTAACAAAAAAATAGAATTCAGCAAAATTCATTGTTCTAATCTACTTATTTTTTTTGATTTATAAATTAAGTTATTAGTCTTATTTATTTTCTTCAATATTTTGTTGTGGAGAAGTATAAACATATTTGTTGTTTAATTTTTCCTACAATATGGCAGCTAGTTTGGTGCCTGAATAATTTTAATAGTAAAAATCAGCTGTTCGGCAGTCTCTAGTTTTATTAGTCTATGTGAGAAACCATAGACTAATAAAACCATAGACTATCGAACAGCTCTTTTTTACTATTAAAATCATTCAGAAACTATTAGAGCTGCCACCTTGAAGGAAAAACTCAACCACAGGTATATTTATACTTTCCCATCATATAATATTTAAGAAAATAAATAAGATTATTAGCTTAATTTATAAATTAAAAAAATAAGTAAAATTAAACAAAGAATTATGTTGACTTCTATTGTTTGGCTACAATTTCCCACAAATTGGCGGTTTTTTTACTTGCTGAGAAATTATCAGCTGTTCGGCAGTCTATGGTTTTATTAGTCTATGAAAATATCTATACAATTAAATATTATTTTAATTTGATTAGTCTTTACCATATAAACCTTTTAGAAACATGATAAATTTGCCCTCCCATCATGTAAACAATATTTGAATATAATCTTATGATTTATTTAAATTTAAATAATTTAATATCCTTATATATACACCTTTTTATATACTTTATGTCAATGGTATCCTATATAAAAATTAAATTATTTTCTAAATTAGTCAATTAAAGAGTCTCATAATAAAAATTTATACAAAATCAAGGGTAATAATGAACCAATTTTTCTATTCTTAATAAGTTTAAGTATAACACCCAATTTGTAGCAAGAGGCAAAAACTGTGCCATTTATGATGGCAGTTGCCATCAATAGCCAGGGGAAAGTGTTTAAAAAAATTTTTCCTCGTGGTTAGAGTCGATTAGCTACAAGTAGCTCTTATAAGGTGCAATTCAATAATTTTCAGAGGTTATCTTTAAAAATTTTGCCTGCGATGAATTGGTAGCTAATAAGAGGATGGTAGAAAATCGAGGGGTATGCAGTGTATTAAATAGTTTTTTTTATTATTTTTTTATAACTCCTTAACCTCAATAACAAAAATTTTGAAGAAAATCTATCTTTGATATTCATTGACTTTATATTGATTTAACTATATTGGTTCATATTTAATAATTTTAACATATAATAAATCTGTATTTTTAATAAACCTCTTATCTTATAAACAGTTTGACTGCCTTAGTCCCTATTTTATAAACCAACTAGTGCTATTGAAAAGAATTTTTACGCATGATGCATGCCTTAATTCTAAAAGTAGTGAGAAATATGTTTAGGCAAGTCCAATATCGTGCAAACTATGAGGAAATGGTTGGCTAAAGTTTGTGACAATATATATATATTATAGATAATTGACTAAATATATGCTCTAAAGGCGCCCTGATTTTCGCAATATTTTAAACCAAGAATTTGAAACTATCAGTAGGCTAAAATTTAATGGGGTTGTTATTTTTAAGAGGGAATAATGTTTAAAATGACTTTTGGTTGATTTATTAGTACGATCATACTCATACTTGTGAAATCCGATTTGATGTATATATATTCATGTTGTAATTACAAACCATTCACCTTTAAAATAAAATATTTTATAGATGACGCTAGGAGCGGGGGGGCATAGTTGGTATAGGCTTGGTCTTTGAACAAGAGCTTGCGGGTTTAAATAACGCTATCAGCACTTTGTTAAAAAAAAAGATGTAAAATATAACACAACGTCAACATGGCTGTCAGGCCATAGCCGAGCGACACCCATCATCAAAATATCTAAGAAAGCTTATCACCTTAGTGTGTCAAACAGCTATTGGAAGTGTATAAATGACGCTAATATATCAAAAACATTTTACTTTCTAAATAATTAGTTATTTATTAGTATTTTAACAAATTTGAGTGCAGCCTTAATTTTCGTTTAAAAAGACAAAATTTTGACTTCCAGTAATTTACATATTTGGGTTCAAAAATTTGTAATAAGACTGAGATTTTAAGGGAGAGCGGGGTGGTGTGAGACCGATTGATAGAGTGCGAGTGCTAGAGAGGTTAAAAGAAGTGTAATAGGAGTTGTAGTAATTTAGTAGTTACTATCGTACACAAAACACAACACTACGCCCACATCACGTAGGGTTTTCACATGCTTACATTCTTATATATGCATAGAAACCAATGCGATAGGGAAGGGAGGGAGACCCAACGTATGTGGCGATTTTCGCGATATTAAATATAGAGAGTAAGTGATTTAAGATACATTAAAAACTAATTTTGCTCAATTTTTGTTTTATCACCAAGTAGAGCCCTGCATAATAAAACTTCTTCGGCTCAGCCTTAGGGTCTCAACTTTTATTTTGCCCGGCCCGAGCCCGCAAGATTTTTTTATTTTCGGCCCCACTTAAACCCGGCCCTATTTTTCAAAGAAAATCTTTGAAAGATAATATTTGTGAAAATTCTTTCACCACTTAAATATAAAATGCATTAGATTGTCATTACACATAATTTACAACTAGGATAACTTTGAAATAAAAAATCCATTCACTCATTATAATTTATTCAGCTAATCATTTAAAACTAACAATCTAACTTTATAAAATATATTTATAACAGTCCAAATAAAAAATGTTTTAGAAATATTTACTTTTCTTATTTCTAAAGTTGTAACAGCTACTATGAATCTATTTAAATACTAGAATAAGGTTTGCAATTTAAGTCAGTTATATTATAATAGACGGGGAAAAAAGCTGAAGTTTGGAAGGTGTATAATATACGCTGTGCCAAGATAATTATTTAATATCGAGTTGAGTTTTTAATCATATTTTATAAAAGATTAGTTTTCTTTAGTTCAATTCGAGCCGGCTCGGGCCTCGGGTCGGGCTGCCCCATCAGGCCCGACCCGAGCCTGAGGCTCGATTATTTTATCAAATTCTGCCCAAGCCCCGCCTGAAACTCGATTGGGCCGGGCTCGGGCCAGGTCGGGCTTCGAGCGGCCTGTGCAGGGCTCTACCACCATGAGATATTTTTTTAAATCTTGTTGATTTGTTTTCTCGGCATACGCCTTTAGAAAATGGCAATAACGCTCATTTTCGCAACTTTGAACTCAAATATTTTTATACTTGACGTTTAGCAAAAAAACGATATTCAGTTCACCGCAGAAAACTCTACAAAAACATGTTAACCGTTTCACGGTTGATTTGTCTTTAAACATTTAAACAGTGTCCATTCAATTTTCACTATTTGATTGTGAACAGCATGCTATATAATTTATTTAAACTTGAAAATCTTGGCTTAAATATGATCTGTAACGAGATCAAGTAATTAATAATTTAAGATTGCAACCAATAAACTACCTTATAAATTAAAAATCGGTCAATCATAAATCGGTTTAATCTATTATATATCCCGAAAATTCTTATATTTCTTCCACTTGTTTTTGGGTGTTAATCTTGATTCTTGTAAAGACGTTCATTAAAATTGGAAGCAGACTACTCTTAAATTTTATAGCTAATTTAATCTAAATAGCTATATTTATTGCCTAAAATCCGCAACCCCCCCCCCCCCCCTATTACACTTTTTGACCAAAAAGATATTGTTTATATTCATTTATCAGGTAATATATAAACAAAACTTTTATATGTATTAGAAAATTATCTGGGACGGTGCTTAAACAATTAGTGATTTTAACAACTTGTTTCGTTCTATGCCACTGTGTTTGTGATATATTATAATTGCACCATTGTAAATGGTAAAATCAAATTTACTTGTCATTAAAAACGAAGGCATAAGATTTAAAATTTTAGTCATATGTCCTGTAAACTTCATTTCACTGCGTTCTAACGTTTATAAAGGTCAGTTAGAAATTTTTTTAAAGATAGATCCTTTAAAGCTATCATCGATGACTCATTTAATGGGTTGGAAAATACCTTGACCAAGATGATGATATAGAACCACGTTTTTCAGACAAGGACTTAAATTGGGAGCCATCTGCAGCGATTAAATAATTAAAAATGTTGACCTACCTATATATGATAATGGACTCAGTCGAAACGCTGCGCAACAATGATGTTTTTGGAAAATTTAATAAATCTCACCGTTTTATTATTCAAACTGCAAAATTTGAACCTACACTTTTAAAGGGTTAAAAAAGCTTAAGTACTTCATTCTTGATTATACAAAGCCTGCCCTTGAACAAGGATATTTTGTTTGGTTTTAACGAATTGGAATTCATTTACATATCGGTACCGGATATAAAATTTTATGAAAACTTGCTGTCACCTTTGAAAAATATAAAGCTAATTCAGATCCAATTTTGCATGATTGCAACATTTTCTCGATTGTTGTTTCAGTACCATCCACACCATATTAATTTTTATGAACTTCACTGAAGCGTATATGCTATATATAAAACTTTATAATGAATCTATATTATTTTGTAAGGAAATTAATGGAATTGCAAAATGATTTAATTTATTAATATCTACGCTTCAAGGCGAGATAAAGTACTTAATTTCGGGATCAAAAAGATTTAGACATTGATCTGCCGAAGGCAGTATGCGCATGTCTCTCCTTCATGGCATGAAAATCTTTGTTGGACATCGGCGAGATATCTTGTGAATATAACACATTCAAATAACTGCCACCGCCCAAGATTTGGACATGATGACAAAACCACTAAAATTAAACTCCATTCGAATCATCGTGAAGAGTTGTCCACCAAATTATTTTCATTTATTCCTTAGCGGTAATAGGAATTATCATAACAGTATTTAGCCAGTATTTAGCCTGCTAGCCTAATGCATTACAAAATACTAGCATTAAAAGACTCTTTAGTTAGAAAAATTTGGAAAAAGGCGGAAGTGATCATATTAGCCTAACCAAATCGAATGTTCTGGCTTCACCCAAAGTGAATAACAAGGAACGTATTAATTAATAAATCGTCTCGCACCACTCGTTCATCTTATCATTAGGAACATTCAAATATAGTTTGCAATCACCAATACCAATATATCGCTAATTAGTTTTGGTACATATAGCTCATTTTTATAACGTTTTATATGCTCACTTTAATCATATATAGCTTCGTATAGTGATTTATATATACATTTATTAACTGATATATATAAATATACTTTCCAACTTTGTCAATTAAACAAATTTCGATATATATAAGAAATAGTGTAAACCTGACTATGTTATAATCCTCATATATACTTCTGAAATTAAGCTTTAAAAATTTATACAGGCACTATGCTACGACCGCTACAATGTTTGAATGGTGGGAACTAAAGGACCTGACTTTTTAAATACGTGGAGTTCTAGGGCGCACTACTTTTTTTAAGTAGCGACCAAATAGAGCACTACCCTGCTTTAAATTTTTATTTTATGATTTATTTTATTGTATGCTTTAGATCAACGAAGATAGAATGTTGATAACTAGGCCAGTTCCTGAATTATTATGCTATTTTTTCCTATAGCTGTTTGTTATGCTTGGTTGCCAAACTCCTCCGAGTAGTTTTTCCACATATAACTAACTAACTGCACATTCATCAAATTCGCATTAGCTCATAATTTTTTTAACGTCCATATCTATAATTTTTTGGTTAGTTGAACATGGGGACAAATTTGATGTTTAAGCTAGAATTTAGAATAAGGCTAGTAACTTAATTTTTTCTATAATGAAATTGTTCCTTTCCTGTACCTAATCTAATTTGCTGCCGTATTTGAAACAAAGACCAGAATACTTCAATTCTGGCATGTTAAAAAACAATGAGTTATTTGCTTATATAATCACCAAGTTTTTATATAATCCCAACAGAGCCGAAATAGATTAAGGCCGATATATCATTACGCAGGAAAAAAGCAAGTGTATTTATTATTCACTTAGAATATATAAACAAAGTTGTTTAGACATGGGCATACCAAGGTTGTGAATTAGGGGGGGGGGGCAAAACGTTTAAAAGTTCTTTAGAGGGGGGCAAAACATAATTTTTTTAATTTTTCAATGTTTTTGCATTTAAATTTTTTTTTGTAAATTAGGGGGGGGGGGGCTGTCCCCCCCCCCTCGCGTACGCCCATGAGTTTAGACATTAAGAAAAACTTTATAGAAGAAAAATAAGAAGGCATTAGCCCTAAAAATTATAAATTTCTGTATGGGTTTAACATTTTTTATTTTTGTCCTTGGGTTATTTCTTATTTTTTCCCACTCGTATTAAAAACAACTTATTTTTATTTATCTTATATATATAATTACATGACTCATAACTTATAATCAGGGTTTCTTTCAGAAAAAATGCTCCGGGGGTGTATTTTCAATTTCCGGGGGGGGGGGTAAAATTTTTTTTAATTTCTAAACCATTTTGTATAATATTTACTGATTTTTATTGGTGATATAAGTGATATATAAATAGATACATACACGCATAATCATTGAATAAATACATGTTCTACATGTAATATTTTAACGGGCAAGTGTTCTTTTAAGAAAGTAACCGAATTCTTCTTTGTTTTTTAAAGGCATACTCCTTTATCGCCATATCTAGATATTCTTCAGTAGGCAGGTCAGCCCCTTCTATAGATATTCTCATACAGTGGTCTAAAGATATCTCCCCTAGCCTGTCTCTTAATGCAACCATAATTCGGTTCATTGCACTAAAGGACCTTTCAACAGTCGCCGTTGACAAAGGTATTGTCATTAGTTTGGCACCGAACCGTTTCAACTCTTCATACCCCAAATTGCATTTTTGAATAAATTTTAAAGGTGTTTCTGATTCTGGTCCATTCAAAGTAGCTGCAAGAAATTTGAATGATTTTATGTCGGCATAAAGATATTCTTCGTCAAGGTCGTGAAAATGACGACACATCATTTTTACGTCAGATTCTCGGATCTGTTGGAGCCTTTCAAAACTCTGGAAAAATGAGCATCCTGAAATAAGCTCAACTGCAGATTTATTGAACCTATTATTAATTTCAGATATAACAGTCTTAGTAAACTTTCCCAGAGATTCTTTGCAGGCTTTATTTTCACTAATGTCACATTTCAGTGATACTTTTGTCATTAAGGCATAATAATTTATAAAAAAATCATTATTTTCAAGTCCTACTATATTGTCATAAATGGATTCTAAATGAGACGTTACTGACGTTATTAATGACGGAAGGGATTCCACTGGTAGGTCAGCTTTTTGTAGACATTTGCTTAATTGAGATACGGAACCCAATATATCAACTAACAAACAAAGCGTCAATAAGAAGCTGGATTTCCGCATTTCAAGGAGTATGCCTCCTGCTAAGGAGGCTAAATCTGCCCCATCTTTATGGAGATGTTCACAGGTCATCATTATAGACCCATAAGCTCTTTTAATGGCGTTTAGAGTATTGTAATGACTGAGCCAACGTATATCGGTAGGCTGGGGAATCTTGAGAAAGGTTCTTCCAAGATCTGTTGGATTTCATGAAAAATATTTTCTCTTTTAGGTGACTGATGGAAGAGTTTATATATGTCATTCACGATAAAAAAAAATCTTTTGACATAAGGAAATTTATTTCTTGCACTTGTAACTGCAAGAGATAAGACATGGGCTCTGCAATGAATGTAAAGGACATCTCTCCCAATTTTTTTAGAAATCAGTTTGTGTACTCCAGAAATACAGCCTGAAAAGTTTGCGGCCCCATCAAATCCACAAGCAACAATGTTATATAGAGAGAGGCCCCTTTTATTAATTTGGTTTTCAATACAATTAAAAAATGTATCCGAACAAGTGTTTAAAAGGGGGACTATACACAAAAACTTTTCTATAATCGCACCCTCAGAGACATACCTAACACATATCGAAAGTTCGGATTGGTTGGCAATATTGGTTGATTCATCTGCCATTAAAGAAAAATCTTTGCCTTTAAGTTCTGCAATTATTATTTTATCAAGAACCTCGCCCATTGATTGCAATAACTCGTTGGCGGTATCTTTACTACAATATGTAGAACGTTCACTTCGTTTATTTAACCATTTTGCTAAGTCTGAAATGCAGGGGGCCATCAAATTTTTTATAATGGTTTCATATTTCGTTGTATAGGAAACATCTTCCTTGATTAGGAAGTATAGACTTTTCATCAATATTTTGAAAGCTTGCTTATTTTCCGCAATTTCAGCATCAGATTGATGATTAAGGATAGCATGAACCGGCTGGTGTTTATGGCGCATATTTTCAAAGGCCATTGCCTTTCTATGGTATTCAGATCGTTCATGTTTTAAAAGCTTTCCTCTTTCTCCTGTCGCTTTTCTGTAATTTGTAAACGGGACATTAATGAACACACCCTTTGTTTTTTGTTGAATAAATAAATCGTTTTTGTTGTAAATAGAACAGACAGAGCATAAAGCCCCACCTAAGGCTTCATCAAAAATTAGCCATTTGTATTTAGATGTCCATGAAATCATAAATTTATATGATGGTTTAAGTTTTACATTTTTCCCATGCTTTTCACTTTCAGAGACTGAGCAATTAGTAGAGCTGCCAATACATTCATCTTTATCAATATAAATTAATAAAATAAAAACAACTTGCATAATTTTAATTACCAGCATTTTTATCATAAAAAAAAGAAGAGACAGTTTTCCCCACTCCAGCAGAATTACAATTTTCATCTTGACCTAAAACATGAAAATATATATAATACTTAAAATCTAATCTTTCTTGCCTCTTTCAGAGTTCATGTTATTGTTAATTTCACTGCTGGAAGCTATTATTATTAGTTATAAACATTATTTTGTGTGTATAAATGTAAATACCATCTTTTTCATTTTGACAATCTATGGAATAAACCAGTTTCTCCACAGAATTATCCTGACCTTTTCATAATACATAAATTTATTAAGCAAAAAAGATCTTTTTTATATGCTTGCAACTTGCAAGCAAATTATCATTAGTTAATATTAATATACATTTAAAATGACCAATATAAATATAAATACCATCCTTTTCATTATAACATTAAATGGAACAAACCAGAGTTTTTTCTACAGAACAATTATTCACATCTTCACCTGTTGCATAATTAAAATTGTTCCAAATTAAATCATATTTACCATCTTTTTTATTAGGCTTTTCCTTTTTACTAAAGTAGTGTAAAAGAGTTCTTTTATGATTTCCAAAGGCCAATGTTACACGATCCAAATTCTTGTACTGTATAAGCGATCTGACATTCCATTTTCTTATTCGATCCAAAAAAAGTAATTATGTATCTTGAACCTAAATGACTTAACCCTAACCCTACAAAACCTGCCCTTGCGAGACCGAAATCACAATATGAAAACGTGAGTAAGAAATTTTGTTTATTTCTTACGATTTGTGTTTTTCCGAATGCGAACGGCGCTTTGTTATTTTTTGGATCGAATAAGAAAATGGAATGTCAGATCGCTTATACAGTACAAGAATTTGGATCGTGTAACATTGGTCATTTCCAAACATGCAATTCAAAATATATTTATGTTTATGAATGATTACCACCTGATTTGTAAAAAAAATTTAATTTCGCCAATTTTATATTTTTTTTATTGACAAATTAAAATAATTTATTGAATTTCAATTTAGCTTATTAATATAATTTATTACTTCATGATGGAACTTGAGTTCTTGAATCATGCTTTCTTCAATCAAAACTCCCCGGGGGGGCATTTGAAACCCCCCCTCCCCCCTGAAAGAAACCCTGCTTATAATATCAATTTATTTATCTAAGAATTTTTAGATGTTTTGCGGTTAATATAAGGATATTGTGCATTTCTTAAACAAGAACAATAGTAATAGTTCCAGCGTGTTTTATTCACACGTTTTATTGACACCCCTCCACATAAAATTGATTAAAGACAAAAATGAAGTTAAAATAATTAATTTTGATTATTTAAACTATAAAAGGCTATGCAATTTATGGTTATAAGATTGAATTCTATCTTTAGTGCTGAACATTTTGAATTGCTTTATAATATTAATATAACCAAAAGTCATATATTTAAATTTGAATTTCAATATAGTTAGTCACTAAAGCATTAAAATTAAGGAACTGTTTTAGAGATTTTATTGCCTGAAATATAAATTACAGCTGACTAATATACGTGCTTGCATATTTTAATCAACTACAAATTAAGTGATTTGTATGGTAAAAAATACTTGCCAAGATTTCTTCAAAAATATTTGTTTATAAATAAATATCTAATTTATATATTAACTGTTTACTAGTCTCTGTAAGAATCTACATAGATTGAAATAATAAAAAATATTAAACTTTAGAGATGCAAAATTGCTTGATAAAATGTTATGATTACATAAGTTACGTTGCCCTATTTACAAATATTATTTTTTTGAATGATTCGACTTCATAAAATTGTGAATTAAAATTAACATTAGGAAAGAACATTAAATAAGCATTAAATTTTAACTATTCAACATTAATTGAGCGATAAATGAGGTTTTCGGTTTTTGATTGACGTTCATATTCTATTTTGTTTTTGGTTCTAATAAAAAAAAATAAGACAATTAGTATTTTTTAATAATAAATTTAATACGAATAACTTTCGCTAAGCTAATTATGTTGTATGTATATAGTACAATCTAATGATGAATATTACCTTCGTAGGTACTTGATGCATTTTGAGCAGTAGAGTAATCATCTTTACCACTTGTAGCTGAACTGCCGTAATCATTGGTGCTGGCACCAGTCCCATAAGTGGATCCACCGTCATAATATGTAGTGCTAGGATCAGCTCCTGTTCCATAGGCTGATGAGCCATCATAATTTGTAGTGCTAGGATCAGCTCCTGTCCCATAGGCTGATGAGCCATCATAATAAGTGCCATCTGCCCCTGTAGAGGTCTGTCCATAAGAAGAGCTATTTGCATCATAATAACTGCTATCAGCGCCCGCCCCTGTTCCATAACTGTCGTAATAGGCTGAATCAGCGGTAGGGGCGTTTGCATCATATGCCGAAGAATCATATGTGGAGTACTCTCCCCCGTAATTACTTCCATAATCAGTCCCATAGGTGTTTGAGTCACCTTTAGAAAATAATATTATATTTAAAATCGATTGTTAATATATTTAGCTAGTTTTTATGAAATAATTAACAATTTTTTTGGCTCTATACTAACTACAATAAATTAATTTAAATAGGGTAAAAAGAGATGATTTTTAAAAATATGACCTATTTTTAATTACATCATTGAAAATATATACCAGCATAATAATCCGAATAGTCACCACCATAATAATCATTATAATTATAATCATAATAGGTATTATTATCATAACTATAGGCCCCGCTTTTACTATCTTCGTCACCATAAGCATAGTTGTAATCCTATAATTTTGATATACAATATATTAAAGATATGTTAAAATAATTTAAAATAACTTTATTTGGTGTACAAATTATTATTAAAATCAATATGATATAAGTTGATTGTATCTTAGAAACATTTTACCGTATCATATGCATATTGGCTATCATAATCGTCATAGTATTCTCCATAATCGTAATTATAATAAGGGTCATTGTTGTAGGCTGAGGTGTCCGAACCGTATAAACTGGTATCATAAGCATACCCCTAAATTAATGAAATCCACAATACTTTTGGTAAATTCTGCAAAAATGTTTATAAGAAAAGCCTTTCACTTAAATTAAAAAAACAATTGTTATTAATAACAAATCTCTTTGTACAAGACTTACATAATCATAGGTATATGACTTGTCTGCATCATCATTGTAGGCTAATGTTGCATCCTGTATATTAAAAGTGATACTTAAAGATCAATATGTATATTTATTGAGCACTATATAAACATTCGTAAAAATGCAAGCAATCACTTTGAATCTATTAAATAACGAATTTTGAAAGTAACTTTTAAGCAAATGTTTAAAGGATTCAAAACTTTGGGCATCTTTCATATCTACAATATAACAATTATTTCCATTCGAATTAGTTTTCTTTCCCAAAAAATTGTAAGATCTCGTTTTTCTAAGCGGATACATTACACCAGAACCCCCAGTCTGCGTACTCTCATCTATTTTGGTATTTCTAGAAATTAGGGTCTCATTACATGGAAGTGTTGTTGGGGAATTTTGTTGCATTATAAGTTCAATATATTGTCCCCAAATATTTCCTGCAATTAGCCTTAAGATTTAAACTTATTTATGCGAGGTACCTATAATTAACTTGAAAGGAAAGTAGAAAAAACAATTAAATCAATTGTTGAGTATATTGTATTAATTAACAGCTTTAAACATTTTAGAAACATCCTTTGTGAAGTTTTGTAACAGTATCTTTATAATTGATTTTGTATTAAGAAAAATTTTCTTGTGTTTCGAAATTGCGACAGACTAGTTTCTAGTATTTTATTTACTTTTAAGTATATATACGTTATGGTTGTAACTACATGCAGTCCTAGTTTATCATCATTTAAAGAATTAAAATTTAATTTCCTTAAGTTTGGTAATTAAAGGAATTAAAAATTTAACTTCTTTAAAATATTTAGCTAATAAATCAAGATTTTAATAACTTATTGGCCCCCGAGTATCATGAGCTATTGCTCGATACTGAAAATCAATTATTTTGCTATAATAATCTACTAGGTCTACTATTTTGTCATTTAATAAGCTTCATACGACTTTAAAAGCGTTTGAGATTAGACCCTAGCAAATACAAATCATTTTAAACCACGTCACTTTTAATAACACTAAAATATATTCAACCACAGTTCTTTGATATAGCCTATTGAAAAACCAAAATTATGTATTTACCTCAAAAACTTTCCTAAACTTAATCTGTTTACACCTTTTAAACTAAAATAAATTTTTTAGCAATTCGTTTTCGCATTGGAATCAAGGCAAATTAAATGATTGAAAGCGTCTTGGTTAACATAATTAACCTAAGTTATATAGGAACCTAAGCGCATTTTATAACTCCATACTCACAACATAATTTATGCTGTATGTTATGATTTTTTATGATTTGCTTACTTTGGTCTATTTTTTAAACTTAAGCCTGATTTAATTTAATTCCACAATATTTGCTGTGAGGTGATACGATTTTTTAATATGGTAAAAAAAAATTATTAGATATTTTTGAGTAAATATCTAATCTATTAAACACTGTTGCCTCTTGAGGTCGCGTGTAATTGACATTTGAATATTACGACTTAAAAAGCAGTGCTTTTTTATTCAATCTCTGTAAATTTAAATGATAGTTTTGTAAAATATCATATATTTCACCTTTTTAGAGGTAATTTGACTCTAAAAAGATATAATGTTGAAATGGTTTAATCTATATTACATTCACAAAAATCTATTTGATATTTACAAAATATAAATTAAGTTGTGTTTATGTATTTAATTAAATATGACTGAGCTAGAATTTTTAAATGATAAACCGTTTTTATAGTAAAAAATATCTCCCAGGAGACGTTTGCAAGAATAAGATTTTAGAAGACCTATATTTTTTATTTGGTTTTGTCTTATTATAATATTGAATTTCATGTTTTTTTATTTTTTATTTTCCCAGTCAAATTTGTATATAAAACGTTAAAACCCTAATCGTAATTTTATAAAAAATCACCTCCCGCCTGATATTTTTAAAATAAGGAACAATGAAATATATATAATCTAATTTATATATTATTAATTAGGCTTTTTGGTATATATAAATTATAATTGGCAAGCAATGTTGGTTTTATATATTTTAAGTTTAATAAGTATGTATTAATGTTTAATTATATTAATTATTATTAATTAAAAGATATTGTAGGATGCATATTCGTTTTTTTTAAATTTTTGTTAAATGGATAAAATCTATAATTGTTTGCAACTTGGACATATTTCTGTAATAAACCGTTTTAGTTATAGACATATTTAAATTTTACTGTTCTATCTTTAATAATACATATGTTGTTTAATGCGAGTTTTAACCTTGAGAGGTGGAAGGGCCCCATCAAAAGCAGGTAATTTTGCATCGGGTGGCGGTCCTCCTGGAGGAGGTTTTGATAAATCTACAGGTTTCGGCACTGCATTTGTTGGTACTGGAGCAATTACTGGTATTTGAGGAGGTAGTGGTGCTTTAGGTGCATTCGCTACAGCAATCATTTATGCATAAAATGTTATTCGCTTGAAATAAAAGTTAGGAAATCAAAATCTAATATTAAAAAAATTTTAAGTGCTTAAAAGCTTAGATTTTTATACCATAAAAAATTTGAGCTTTTCTATTTACCCAGTATAAACTATAATCATGCCCCCGTCTAAAGTTTCATTATAAAAACAATAAAAGAACAATTTATTTAACATAAGTTAAAAGGAAAATTAAAAGAATTTGTATAAGCGAAGCAGAAAATCTATCTCTTTTTATCCTATTGCAAAGATTTTATTTATATATACATATATCTTGAGCTGTTGGCTCACGCATTTTTGGTGGCGATTATTTCTAAGTTAACATTATTAAATGCTCTAATTTTTTCTTTTATTGGAATCACAGACTACTTATACTGCTCATGCCATATGTTTCATATGGTAAATCTGTATATTAAATCCATGATTTTGAATTTGACAATCTCCCATGTGCTGCAGCGTCCCCCATTATTTAAAATAATGAATTTACCTTTCTCTAAATTATAAAAGATGTTAGCAAATAATTATCTAATAAACTGTTGATGGCACTGAATTGCTCTAACATCACATCATTTTTGTGAAATGTGTAAATGGTATATATTTTAAAATGCTGTTTTTTATATTTAACTATTATTTTCAGCGCGTTTTTAAAACCCTTTAATTAATATATCATAATAATTGAATAACCTTGCCTTTTTTGTGCACATTTAAAAATGACGAAAAAACGGTACACTTATTTAACATTGATGAGCAGTCTATCTAGTCTATGATTTTAATATACATATTACAAATATCCCTTTTACTTTTGTAATGATACTAGAGGCTTTATGCATTATCTACAATTTAATTCATGACAGAAATAATATACTATAATAAGCTAACAAAGTCACGCGCGTCTTAAATATCATTTTTTTATACAATTATTATCTAACTGACAAAACAAACAGAGTATTCACAATCTTCTTTTATCGTCTTGCACTATCTATTTACCCGTTTTCTATAAACTAATAAAAGCTAGTACTGCAAGTCAACAAAACTAAAGTTAAATTAATCATATTTTTCGAATTAGAAAAAACTAAATTTCACATTACCTTGGTTCGGGGGTAGTTGAGAAGTGGTTACGGGTTGGATGGGTTTAGCTGTAGCTGGAGTACTATCTGTCTTTACGCCCGTGTCTGGTATAGGTTTAATATCGTCATGTTTAGCAGCAGGAATACCATCTTTTGTCGCACTTTTATCAGTCAGGCTTTCCTTGGTTTTAGAGGTTTCTTTTTGCGGACCAGTTCCATCATTTTTTACATCTTTAATATTAAATTTGGGTTTGAATTTTGATCATTGAATATTAATTTACCTTTTTTGCCAGTTGGTGCTGCTGCTGCTGCAACACCTTTTTCTTTCTTTTTTTTGTAATACACATACCCAACGATGAACACCAAAGACACCAAAAATAGTACGATGAGAACAATAATTCCCCATATCATTGGTGATAGTTTCTTTTTTGAGTTGGCAAATCCACTGGGAACTGAACTCTCATAAACTGCTGGGTCGGGATTTTCTGGTAATATGCATTTTAATGTGTAATTTATAGTTTCTTTTAGTAATAAATGTAATTTTTTTATACGTTTTAATAAATTTATTAATACATTAAAGATTATAACAACAAAATGAAATAGGTGATATTTAATGCCTTAATCAATATTTGAAGAGAAAATAAACTTGGTTTTGTCAATTAGTTCTCGTAAATTTTTCCAAAATCAAAAATAACAAAATATCTTAATTTAATACGTGCATTTTTATACGTATATAAATTTTTAATAAGAAACTTAAGGAACTGCATTTTTGGGAACTTGGAACGGATTTGAAAGATGGAACAATTTACATTTTGTTAAATTTTAACTACTCTAATCATAAATTTTATTTTGAAAAGTTTTAAATTTTATTACCATAAGTCAAATACACTTTTTTTCGTCCATATTTTAAGTTATATTAAGCTCAAATTCTTAAGGTGCTCTTTAGTATCACAATTTTAGCAAAATTCATTTATCCGAAAAATTCATAATTTACTTGTGAATGCGTGTGCATTATTTATTATCAAATTTTGTGAACTTAATGTAGGCACGATAAGTTATATCATATTGCTTTCTAAGATGACAAACGTATTTGTTTTGGTTTTTTGATAAATATTTCATAAAATCTTTCAAGATATTGATAATTTGCTTTTAAATTAGGTTGAAAGTCGAAAAAAATTAATTAAGTGAATTATTATAGAAAGTATTGATGAATTATAAACCACTAAAAACGTTATAAAGGTATATTTCACCCCTGCTTTCCTTTATAAACATGATATCCCATTATTTAAGAGTAATAAACATTAAATATTATTATATAATAATAAATTAAATAACTCAATCTTTTAATAGGAATATTACTGAGGTATTATTTGGAATAAAAAAGATTCTATGTATAAAAATTTAAATTAAGTAGCACCCGTGAATGATAACAAAACAAATGACTTTACATATTATGCATACTAAGGATATGGGTAACAAATACCTGCATCCAAAGGATATTTTCTTATTATATATTCATATGTTGTCGATAATGGCGGTATCCCTTTATCTTGTGCTTCGATTATAAGGGTTTCTTCTCCTATATTAAAATTTTAAATTTACTGACTTGACTAACAAATTATTTACCGGGCTGCAAATTTGCTGATGCTACTTTTATTTCTCCAGTTGCAGGCTCAAAATTAAAGCTAGGGGCAGGCATATTTTCTTTAAATATAACAGGATTGGTTTTGTCAGATGTAATATCTTTGTCAATGGCTTTCACAACATAAATTAGATCACCAGGCTGGGAGTTTAAGGAGACACCTATATATATATTAGCATATAACATTAGGAATATTTATTAAAATATCGCTGATTTATAGGCTAAAAAAACTGAAAACTCTAAGTAAAAACTGATCAGAATATTTAATTAATAAATGTGTTAAGAATATCTTGCAACAGTTAAGAGGACAAGGTTGGGACTGAAGGGGGGTTCGGGTTAAAAATTTCAAAAAATTAGGGGGTTAGGCTCGGGCCTAGAATCCAATCCCAACGGGCCCAAGCCGAGACCGAGGTTTTTAATTTTTGATAATGGTGGGCCAATAAAGACTATAAGGCCCGTGCATATCTTTAGTTCAAACAATGGCCCTAGTTGGCTTATTCAGAAACATTTGAAAGGAGCTCATTGCAAATTGCGTCCTTGGAATTAAGATCAAAGGCGGAATTGGCTCACAAAATTTAAATTAATTATATGTATGCTTTTTCTAATATAAACATAGAAGTTATTAATTATGCATTTTTTATAAAAAACGCATCATAGTCATTGAATAATTTTGATTAGTTTTTGTTTCATCAAAATTTTTTAATACAAAGTTGAGCCCCACCCCCCTCCTCTTCCACCCCCCCCCCCTAGCCAATCCTGCCTAGGGCACTGGTGTATATAATCTTAATAAATTTTTGTTAAATAGTATTATTTATAAAAAAAAATTAAAACCCCGCCCCTCCTTCAGGCAATCCTAACTCCGTTACTGCCTTGCAAAATGGAATGAATCTCAGTAACCAATATGCAATTTGACAAAAATCTAATCTTTGCATACCTATAGGCTGAGTTGGTTTAATAAATTCTGGTGGATTATCATTTACATCTTTAACTTCTATAAAAACCGGTACCACCGCCTTTAAACCTTTGCCATTTTCGTCTATGGCCTTTAAAATATAAATAAAAAAATAATTAAATATTATCCGAAATTATTAATTTAAATGTGACTTAAAGGGAATTTGTAAATATAGTAAAGATCTTATAAAATTATCAAATAAGGAATTTTTTCTTTGCCACTAATTACTTGAACCACTAATTGGAAATACTGTTTTGTTTCAGCATCCAATTTATCGTTGGTCTTTATTTCCCCTGTTTTTGAATCGATAACAAACACATCGTTGTCTTTGCCATTACCATCGATAATAGAATACAGAATTGAAAGACCCGTATTGACTTGATCTTCAGAAGACTGCCTGTGTTTGCGATTTTTTTTGATCGTTTGTGTTGAATTTAAATGTATGTTTCTTCTTCTTCTAAATAAGCGAGGCTTCGCAGGAACTCCAATTGGTTCTTCGTAATCCGGGTCAATAGCATGCACCTGCATAAATATTTACATTCAGCATTTATTTTCATTTTACCTAAATTGAAATTAACTACTTAATATTAGTAATCCAATTCCAAAGAGCTAACTTACTTGAATTATAAGCATTCCATTATGGGCATCTTCAAACACACTTCCGCTATAGAAGTTTATATCAAATACAGGTGGGTATAGATTAGTTTTGTGCTGTAACTTAATATTAACCACCGTGTTGGCGGAGTTGCAAGGCATACCTCCATCATATGCAAAAACCTTCACATTGTAATTTTTTTTCTTTTTCGTATTTAATGCTCCTAAATTAAATAAATAGTCAACACGAGGAAAACATTCATACCTGTTACGATAATTCTAGCCGAATCATTTTGAATATCGAACATATCTTCCCCATCCTTTAAAAAGTATGTTATTTTCCCATTGATGCCGGAATCGGCGTCTTCTGCCACTGCCTATGATTAAAAAATTATAATTATTCTATTACCTAAGATATATACAATATATGGCTTAACTTTTTATTACTATTAGAGTTGTTAAATTGCTAACTTTCTTCAACTCCAGCTACCATCTGCTCGAGTTTGTGCTCGGCCCTCGAGCATTTTTATATGCTACGGCTAGTGCACCGAACTGCGAGCACATATTGTGCAAACGCGCATATTAAGCAACACAGTGTGCGTGCTTGCGTCTGGAGTTTGAAGAAAGTTAGCAATTTAACAACTCTAATTACTATTATAAATTTCTTATAATTATTTATATGTTATCATATCATATATAAAAGTTTAACTCGGCCATAACGAAAATCAAAATTTTGAAGTTTAGGTCAAATTAGATTTATCATACTTTTAAAACTTCAGAATTAATGGGTAGATCATCCAAAATTTCGGCTTTGTAGGGTTTAGGAAATATTGGACTGTTATCGTTTTTGTCATTAAGTTTGATTAATAATTCTGTAGTTGCATATTTACCATTTTGGTCAACTCTCATATTTAATTTAATTATAGGTGGACCCTAAATTTTCATATAAAAATAACCAACTTAATAAAGTATATATTAATTAGAATTATAAAAAGATTGTCAGTATCGTTTAAATTTTTCATCAATTTTTAATCAAACCCTCGCAAAAATGGGCTAAGATGGTGGAAGGATTATTATTAAATCCGGGATATATCAACTTTTTTCTACAAAATTAGCCATAAAAAACTTTAAAAGCCTTTATGATTAATCAAAATTAAACTTGATAAATTTTTTCAATAAAAGCTACAATCCGTATCAAAGGGTTTTGGGGTAAAATCCAAAAATCGAGAGACTAAACAATTTATAAATTTTTAGCCCTAAACTCTTTTAGTTTAGGGATTCGAATCCATTTTTTAACAATTTTTTAGTAAACACCTTGCTAGTGTCCTAGCCTAGCTCTCTTTAAGCTTTCTGATCTTATAAGATTATATTTTTTGAATACTTTTGGCTTGAGTAATATTTTAAAGCAATATATAAGTTTGTTACTTATAAAATTGTGTTTTAATCTTAACATAGTTGCATCAAACATTATTACTTTATTTGCGGGGAACAAGGCTTGATAATCTAAACTTTCCGGGCTAACCACGCATAAGCGTATCATACCCTCAACAGATTTTAGCATAAATAAATCGGAGCTTTCAGTTAGGGCATATACTAGTCCGACTGGATCACAAGCGCCGCATACTGCTCTAGCCTAATTAATAGCACAAATATTAAAAGTATTGATTAAACTATTTTAGCATACAACATACTTAATTATTTGGAAATAAACTACTATCGATCACAAAAAAAAACTTTAGACTTAAGGTCTATGTTAAATATAGTTTCTATTGCTAGCATTTTAGTCAAAAAAGGCAAAGGGAGTATTTGAATATATTAGGTCCTACATCTCCAAGATCGATGCATCCTTTATAATGTTCTTCAAGGTTATATTGATAAGTCTGTCGTGGAAATTTGACATCGAGTATTCGTGAAGGATCAAATTTTGCAGCTCCTTCTAATGGTGGGTGTAACAATGTGTCCACTTGATCTTTATTAGCACAGTGGGTGAACACTATTTCAATTGTAAACACATATTTGCTTGGGAAAGATGATTCTATATCAAAAATATAATATATTCAATTAAAGTAATCTAGAATATATTTTTGAGCTTTGAAACGATATTGGCCAAGCAAAATTACAGCAAGTAAGGCAAATGACCAAAAATCACTTTAGAAATAGCTCCCACATTTGTTTTTGCTTAATTTTAGATAATATTAAAAAAATATGTACCTACCATTCGTAATTTACAGCAAAGTTAAAATTTAGTTAATGCATAATTTAAATAGTAGACTTATAAAAAGATTTTTATGATTTTTATTGAAATCTGCATATAATAAATTGGGTAAGCCCTCCTAGCCGACAATCTTATTGGGCACAACCCGCCGTATTATACGAAGCTATTAAGTAGCTTATTCGTAATACTAATGCATTTTTAATTTGGGATTTAAAATACAAAATATATAGCAAATCTTTGCATCGTCATATGCCCAATTTTAAGAAAAGCTTAATAAAGTGGATTTGTCTTTCTATTATAATAAGAAAAGAAGTCATGAATTTTTTGTTTTTTTTTCAATCTTAGCTAAAATTATAGAAAAAAAATCTAATAAGTGTTTGTACTTTTGAAATCATAGATCATTGGCGATCGTAATTTTGATTAAAAATCTTCTTAGATTTTAAGTTTTGCGTAATACGCTAGCCAGTAAATTTAACTTGATTAAAGTCAAGGCAACTAATACTTTAAACTAAGAGCGGTAACCACTTATTTTTATATTAAAATTCAGCGAGATAATTTTCCCCATAATTTTAATAGATATTTTGTTTTCGCTGAAATGTTATTATGGAAATGCATTAATAATAGATAGGTATATAAGGACATAATCACAAATAAATTTTGAAAATAAAAGTAAAACAATGTATATATAAAATGAATAAATTTACCAAACTCGTTGCATGTTATATGGGCTAAAATATAATATCTTCCCATGTTTATTAATCTCTTGTTAATTGTAAGATAGACATCGGTTGATTTATCTTCTACGAAAATAAATGTATCTTCAATTGCTAAATCTTTATTTATTAATTTTGTCACTCGACAATATTCTTCTGTCATTTTTCCATCGAGATGTCTAAGCTATTAATAAAAATAAAATTTAACGCATCACAGAATTTTCGTTTGATATAAATGCTAAATTAATGTTTTCTTACATTTCCCAAGAAAATATTATGTCTTTTCAGGCCTTCTAATTTAGTTTTTGATAAATAAAATGTTATATTTGCCCCATTTTCCGGAAGTATATCAATTTTGTGGGTCACTAAAGGTTTTTCACAGAAGATTGGTTTTATCCGGCTAAGTTTTACTGGCGGTGAGAAATATTTACTAGGAGCTTCACGTTTATTCGAGTCGTTGTAATGGTGAAATGGTATGCCAGAGAATATATTATTATTGGTACTTGATGTAGGTGCACAAAACCATGGACCCACGAATATTTGGATTATGTATACCAAGCACAGTAGCTTCTAATTATTACATTAAATATACAATATACTAAATAGCTTTTTTATGAATATTTATTTAAAGATGTCCGGGGTAAATAATAGTCCCGTTCCAAAATAAAATTGCATTACACTTTTTCACATTTTGTTATGTCACATTTATGCCAACTATAACGAAAAGATAATTTAATTATCAAAAATAAATATCCATCTTGAAAATTATTGTAAATTGTACATAGGTCAAAATTGATAATCAATGATTACATAAAACAAATTTGCTATTTGCTATAAAAATTTGCATGCTTACGGGTAGCTTATTAATATCAACTTCCGTTTGATAATACTTTATCACACAAAATTTAAGTCAACTCTTATCCAACGACTAAACGCGTCCTTATTTATGCAAATAATAATTAATTATCTTAAAATGCAAAAATAAAATTTAATAAAGCAGTTTTAAATAAATATTTCTCTGTGAAGCAAAAGTTAAATTAGCTTAAAAACAAATGAACACCCTAGTGAAGATAAGGTGGAGGCAATTAAAAAATTTAAAGATCCAACTATATTATATATTCTTTTATTGAAATTAATATATACAAAGACCAAGGCATCTTTTAGAGTCTCAGTGATCAATACATGAAACAACACATCTAGATGCATGTTGCAAAATGTATTTTTAAAAAGTCCGCTTGAATAAGTAATTTTAAAAAATTAACTTAGGGTTTGGTAAATAGCCATTGCAATAAGTATTTACATACTATTTTGAGCTTAATAAATTATTTTTTAGAATTTTTTAAATGCGTTCTAGTATATGACATGACAAGCAAGCACCCGCTCTTTTGTCAATGCTGGAGTCTAAGAAACGAGAAACGCAGACGCGCAAAAAATATATTTTATTGCTTTATTAAAAAATAAAATATAAGTAGGGGAGACAGGGGCCTGAATAGCCATAAAAAATTAAACCACTTTAAAAAAAACTAATTATTTTTTTTTCAATTTCTTTATTGGAACGTAATTTTAAGTCTATTTTTACTATAGGAAAAAAATTCGGATTGAAAAAATTAATAGTTTTCTCACATATTAAATTTAAAAAAAACAAAAATCCTAAAAATTTAAAAATGCCCGGGGCAAGTTATAACCCCTTTCGTGGGATAGATTATCCATTACGATTTCACTTTCTATTGGTGTATGCTAACTCAAATCAATAAAAGATTGTTTTATTACAAAAAAAACATAGAGAATGCAAATGAATATGGTTATATTTTACATAATACAAATTAAAAAGGGTCATGAAGACAATCTGATTTAGGTACCCATAAAAGACAAATTCTGCAATGGAAAAAATCTTTAAATAGTCTATTAATATTTTTAATTACACTAACATAAATTATTATTAAACAAAACTATTAATCTTGACATTTGTCTACGCAATGAAAAATGGCTACTACTAGCCCCTCACCAACCAGTCCCGCCCCCTAATTTTTTATACAAATAATAATTTATCATATATATTGCTAATAAAAAATTTAAAATTAGGCAATATTTTAGAGTAAATATATATTTATAAGATAAAATTTAAATTAGTCCAAAATATGTAGGCAAAAAAATTTTATGCGCAAAATACAAAATTTTGTCAAGGCTAACAGCCACAAAAAATCGTTTTTCCTCTATAAAAATTTAAAATTTTATTTTTTCTAAACAAAAAATTTAACTTATACCTTATAAAAAAATACACATATGGTTTAACTTTTTATTGTATATCATTATTATTTTAAAAAAAATTACAAAGATAGTAGTAGCCCCGGGCTACGAGAAGCCCCGGTCTCCCCTATGACATATATTTATGTAATTAACTTACCATCACACGCGCTTTTACGAACTTAGCATTGAATATATTAATTATTGGAGGAACGATGAATCTTTGGAAAATTTAAGTATTGAATGCTAGAAAACATATTAATTTCACAATCTTGCAAAAATATAAAAACTAAATGTGACATGATCTAATTGCACTTAACAAATTACGTATTGTTAAACAACAATTGCAACTAACGTTATAAAAAAAATGCTACTTAACATGAAAAATAAATAAAAATTAAATACGATTTTTGGGCAATAAGGTTAGACGCTATGGGTCAACTAGGAACATACACACTTACTGGTGCGATAATATATTTTTAAAAGGAAATCAAAAAAATTATTAGCGATTTTTGCTTGAGTTTTAAACTCGTTAACAAGGTTATTTCTACATAAAATAATTGAATATTAACGGCTAAGGTGGTATGAGTATATACTAAGAAAGGAAACTAGGGGAGACCGGGGCTATACGTGTCTCGGGGCCATACAATCTTCTTGATTAATTTCCGTGGTATAAATTTTTACCCAGTCAAATTCATATACAAAATTTACTTTATAAAGGCGCATTTCAGGCATAAAAATTTTTTGGGAAAAATTATCCAGGGAAAAAATAAGATAGAAAATAAGGTTTTTCGGGGCTAAAAGCTCATTTTTTATTTTATCTTTTTCGGTAATAACTTTATAACTATCAGTTTTTTAGAACCCAAATTTTTAGGTGAAATAGTGTGGATTTTTGAATAATAAATGGCTAGGAATAAATAGTTTTGTTGGAAATAACTCTGTCATAACAACCGCCAAATAAATATTTTAACCATGGGGCTATTGAGACCGGGGCTATAATTACCCTTTTATTAATTCATACATTCAAAAAAGTGTAATTTTATAAGTGCAAAACAAATCATGGGCATTATTTTGTAAATAAAATTGGGTTAGCCAGGGGGGCAGATGCCCCCCGCTCCAAACTGATAAGCTCTTATATATTTAATGAATGTGTGGTTAAGTTTTTAAAGCTCTCATTCCACCCACTCATATTAAATCATATCCGGACTATTTGCCCCCCCCCCACCTTTTGTTTAATTTCTGCCTTCGCCCATGAAAAGAAAAATCAAGTTTATTAAGCAAAGAAACAAACTCTGCCTCTTCCTCTATAAAAATTATACAAAAAACCGAAGTTGCTAAAAAAAGAATAAAAAAAATAAAGATAGTTTTAGTTACAGTGCATGCAAAGACTACAAATTTAACATCAGCATGAAGATTGATTTACATGCAAAGGTTGTTCAATGTGAGCCCATCAATAATATTTTATACAAAATGTTTATAATATTTGTTAGTGATAAAAATTATTTATATAATAAGTATATATGATATTTTTGCTATTCTATACTTATTTTAACATTAATTGAAAGTTTTCATGAATAAAGTAACAAAAAACTACTAAGGTATTATAGCCCCGCTTATGGGACATGTATAGCCCAGGGCATTTTTTAAATTTCTAGAAAATGTGTTTTTTTCAAACCTCTTTGGGATTAAAATAATGGATTGTTATAGTGTAATAAAATTCCCTATCATAGAATTTATTACTAAAAACATTTTTAAGAAAAAAATTCATTAAAATAGTTTAACATTTTTGTTTAGGACGCTTTAATTTTTTATGGCTATGATAGCTCCGGTCTCTTCTTATGATGTAAAGCAAATAATACTGGACATGGAGGTACGGGGAAGATAGGAAGAGAACGGCCTCGTGTCACGTCGAAAAGGCAAGTGGACAAAGTTATAAAAAACTAATAAAGACATGATCCTTACCGATCAAGATAGATACTCATCAAACAAAGCCCACGACTATGAGATCAAATACCTGATAAAAAGATTATAATTTAAAACATTTGATCACGACGACAACCCTTGACATTCTATTTTAGATTTGTACAAGGATTATGCTAAAGTAGCAGTGCTGGTGAAAATAAATCTGATTTTTTCAGGTTTTATGCTCTAAACCCATGAGATCCTAGACATCGAACGCTCTATAAACCTAATATACTCTTAGGTGACCTATATCTATCTCATAATAGAACTGTAGCTATGATTCTAGGCTTTCGATCTCGTTTGGGTCTCGAAAACAAGCTCGCGTCGTTTGAGTGCCATTATGAGAATTTCGATCTCGTCTCATCTCGGTTTAGAACAATCTCGATCTCGTCTCGATGAGAAATGATGTCGTGACTTTCATAAAAAAAATTTATACTATTTAAATTCTTCCTCTAATTTATGAAAAATTTTATATAAAAAAATTAAAAATAAATCAAAGTCGCCAACAATTTTTATTCAAAAACCTCTATAAACATTTACATATTTAAATTAGCCGGGACAAAAACTAATGTGCCCTTAAATAAATGACTTTGACGAGAGTGTTTATTCATGTTTTTTCTATTTTTATAGAACTCTGAAACGTAAGAGTGGCAACCTTTAATTATTTATAACTTAAGTAATAAGCTGCACACATTACAACGTTGTAAAAACACATATAAAAGTAGCATACTAATTGGAATAGGAACATAGGAGTTTTGAGGGTTTTTAGTAATTCCACGTATCACATAAACTTTTACAATTTATAAGTCAACGTTTCTATTATAGAGTAAGACCCCGTATTATGTTCCAAAATATTTACTTATTCCATTCTTTAACAAATTTAGCCATAAATTAATTTTCATTAATAAACCTTAAGTACATATATTTTAGTGTAGTGCAAGATCTTAAAAAAATTCAATAGGATGAGTTACTGGCAAAATGGTTAATCAAATTCATAATGTGATTTATGCCTTAAGAATTTCAGAGGTGTACCATGAGTTCAAGCATTACAAACTCCTGATAGACTTGCGATTTAATCTAAAGCTTTGAAGGCAATAGTTTGGCAGGCACAGAAGTCAAAACTCAAAAAATCTATAGTCATTTTAGCCAATTTCATATATTTATTTTGACCATCAGACAGGAAATGATGTAATTGTTGCGAAATTGGATGATGCCTTACTAATATTTACTACTTCATTTTAAGTAATGTTTATATAATATATTAATGCTAAAAATAATTAGTTATGCAATAAAATTATTAAAAAATAATTTGCCTGCGCTAAGGGCCACTCAAGAGGTCTGCTAGAGTGGTATTAGGGTGTGCATAGAGTAGCCATATCTTAGGTGTTAATGTCTTTTTCTTTGATGACTTTCAATGTGGGTGTGGTCCAAACCGCCCATTAGTATATTATATTGATTAGAAATATTCTTATGGGGTATTAACTAGTTGTTACTGTCAACAATACGATGTGTGTTGTTCTGGGCAGTCATATAAGTAAGCATCAGATGTCTAGAAGAAAATATAAGAATTGTAGCAGTGGTATAAAAAATAACAACTCGCTTCATAGTAATATTATCTAAATACTATTTTGATAGTGATAGTATCAAGTCTGTTAATACTTTTTAACAGCGTTGGTCTATGTGGTATACGTGTATACCACGTAACCATATGTTGGTATATCGCGTTTTAATGTTCGCGGTATACTTTGATCTTACTTAGATTTATTTTATTAATATTAATGTAAAAGGGTTAAAGAACGGTTCTGCAATCCTTATAATTAAAAAAAAGGAATTGGTCAAAGGAAGGCATTTTTACCGCGGGTTAACCTAGACGCGGAAGTGGCTAATTTTCTTTGACGCTTTCTTTTTTTAATTACTTTTTATTTTAATTTTTAACCCAGCCACATATGGAACTCATTTTTGCAGCCCCGTCTGAAGACTTCCCGTACATTGCTCGTTCAATCAAGTCCACCACCCTGGGAAGATTCAACAGCTATAAAAGCGAAATCCCATGTCAATAATTCAGTCCTTATAAATTTTTCCAAAACTTTGTACTTTTCCTAAATCCTTGTAATTGTCCCCAATCCCTACATCTTTCCCCTTTTATTGTAATTTTACGGAACATTATAATTTTACCGTCGCCAATCACTTTAATTGTAAATCGCCTTTATAATTGTAAATATTTAGACGTATTAGCGTAAATAAAGTTATTTTAAATCCTTCGCTCAGCCCTTTTTACTCGGTCGCCAGACATTAT
The DNA here is from genome assembly GCA_964036665.1 of Gordius sp. MW1. NCBI lineage: Eukaryota > Metazoa > Nematomorpha > Gordioida > Gordea > Gordiidae > Gordius > Gordius sp. MW1. Next base: position 12,479,226 of record OZ038532.1, on the reverse strand, counting down.
ATTTGGTGTCAGATATTCTACTCACGCCCGATGGAGGAAACCAGGAATTATTCTACAAAACGAAAAAGGAAATAATTTATACAGAAAAATTAATTTGGAATTCAAATTGCCGCCCCCCCCCCCCTTCTTCTGAATGGAATGGATAAAATTATTCGGATAAAATTATTCGGATAAAATTATTCCAGGAACATCCCGTTTGCCATGAAAAATCGTCACAGTGCAGGGATATTGAATAAAATTATTCCAATCCCGTTTGCCATGGACAACCGTCACAGCGCAGGGATATCGGATAAGATTATTCTACTAAAACAATCGAACCAATCCATGATTCGGAAATATTGGGAGACGGAGGAAGAAAACAATTCCTTCGAACAATTGGCTACCAAATTTAAACCGCAAACATAATTCAGTGGAAATTCCAATATGTCTGAGAACATATGGCGGAATTCTTCGAACGAATGAAGATCCCGAAACTGATTTTATTCAAAATATCAATTATGCAGAATCATCCCTAACTAATTCTCAAGGCCTAAATTCTTAATCCGCTAAAATATTATTGTAAGACAGAATTATACACTTGATTTATTTACATATATTTATTATATGAAAATTATATTGTTAACCAATATTAAAATTCCCCCCCCCCCCGCAGTTTCTTTGACTAGTATTTGACAGTCTGCTCGTGGGCAAGAAAGGATAATTTTCAAGATAGCAGTTTACAATCTATATTAATTATAAGTTTTGTCAAGGCTGTTGCTAGGTGAGTCACAGAGCTGGAAGAAAAATCCGTTAGTCATGACGTTGCCTTTTTATCTCTGATTTTTACATATATCAGTCGTCGTGTGAGCAAAGGCCAGAGTTGGTATTCGATGCCAGATGTTTGAAATTTATAATGTTAATAACGCCGCCTTGATAGTTGCACTGAGCTCTTAGAACTCTATCGAAAATACATTAAGTCTTCGACTTTTAAAAGGAAAAGATGTCGTGTACCCATACACGAAGAATGAAATTAGCGTATCCGGAGATACGATGATGAAGATGTCTTCCCACACACCCCCCCCCCCCCTCATCTCATCTTATTCAAAAATTAAAGTTAAGAGTTCAACACGCGGTACAATCTTTTGATCTTACACGTTGTACACTCATAGCGTAGACCATTATTCTTTTACATTTAATTTCTAGTACGCGTATACCCCCCCCCCCCGACGCGCTGATACGTATTTGTTATTTTTCTTACGCGTGAGTGATTTTCGATATACGCATCTTATCGTATGCGTTTTTGACATTGCGATCTTTTAATTATTATATATTTTCTTGGTTGTGATTATATTAATGCCATGTAATAAAGACAGTTGAGAAATATTTCTGCGTACGCGCGTGAGACTGTTCGCGGCCCGGCCATCCCCCAATAATTTATCGTTTTACGGCCCAATTTTCCTTTAAGTTCCCCCAATTAATTCCTAATAACTCTTCCCTTCTGGACCTTCTTATTTAAATCGTATTCCTTTTTTCGCACGAATACGATAGTCTAATAAGTGCTAGATAACAACACTAGGCACTCATATTTTATTTAACAAAAAAAACTCATCAAAATTTTAACTCTACGACGTTACTTGGGTGATACCCAATAACAAAAGCGTTATTAGGGGGATGGTCGTGTGAATATAATATCTGGTATTATGGTCGAGGTTTAGGCTTATCAATAATTAATGACACCAGATTTTGGTATTAGGAAATGGAATTTATTTGTTGTGAAAATGATTGATTTGTTGGTTTCAATAAATTTTAAATATCGTAGGAATGATGGAAGGCTTAATATAACTAGGAATTAATTTCATTAAAGCGGTTGAATATATGCGTTTATTAATTATGTGAAATTAATATTGGTGATGAATAACGATAAAAAAATAATTTACACATTTAATCATGTGAAAGGGGAAATAGTGGGGAAGCGCACGCGTATAAAAAATCATTCGGTAAAGATGCGTGGGATATTAAACTATAGGAAAATATGCTTGGGATATTAGGTTATTGGTAAAGATGCGTGGGGTATTAAATCATTTACTAAAGCGTGAAGTAATCACATGTGGGATACCACAAAAAGTATTATAATTATCAATTGCTATGCAGTTTATAGATTAATTTGCATTTGATATTCTAAATGTAATCACAAAATTTAAAAAGCACAACTAAATTTACAAAATTAAGATCAGGATCATCAATAAAGAAGTTTTAAAGCCGAGATCTGGCTGATAAATTCTCGTATCGTGTCCCGAAGCAGAAATTCTCTCGACCCCGGCTCAATTTTTCCACGTCTAGTCTCGTGTCGGTCATAATCCATTTTTTCTCTTCAGATGGCGGCCTAAGTTGCTTAATAAACTTATATGCAAAAAACTACTGTTCACCAATCTATAGAGTTATTAGTCAATGGTTGCAATTATATAATGTATTATGCAAAAATTGTTAATGCCTCTCCAAAGTTTAATCTTGATTATATTTGTGACTCGAATTCTAATCCTAGACATGACTCAAACTCATTAAAAGTATATACTTTGCATTAGTTGTGACTAAACTAATAGATATTCGTTGACAATTGATCAGATGTCCATGTCTCGCCATTAGACTTTACTCATTCATTCCTGTAACAGATGGAGTTAGACGTACATAATTTTAAGCCAAGTTCATACGTAACAAAAGAGGCTCCCGTACCAATTAGAGTTGAAATTCCCAATTTAGGGCTTATGTTGGTTAATGTAAATAATGTTGTATGTGCATTTAGCACTAAATGTCATCTGAATTTGAGAAAAATTGCATTAGAGGCTCTGCATGTCGAATACCGAAAGGAAGCAGGGGTATATAACATTTGTAAATTTTTCAACCGTATTAAGTTAGTCTACATGAAAATGCGATCTCCACATACAACGGCAACTATATGGTCATCTGGAAAAATTGTTGTGACTGGTGCTACAAGGTTAAACTCTAAGTCAATTATAATACATTGAGTCTTTGTTATTATTAATTTTATAGGTGATTAAATTATGCATTTAATTAAGAAAAAGTTTAATTACACTTCTTATATTAAAATGTTATAAGCCATTTTAATTTATCTATAATAAGGAAATTATTTACCTTGAATTCCTTCCTAGAAACTTCTTTTTAGATAATTAAAATCTTTTAATTTTGCAATAGCTTAGTATCTCCATATTTATGGCCCTCGGTGAATTTTGCATGTTTAGATTATAAGTCATAAACTTGACATTAAAGATTTAAAAATATCAATGAAGTCTATAAATAGTTACCTTAAACCTTCAAGTTTTTGTGTGCTAGAAATTTTTTGAAAATTAGTCACCTGTTTTACACATATGTGGAAGTATAATAAATATCAATTGCAGATATAAATATATAGGGTATTTTAGATAATTATTGCTTTAAATATGATTATTATATATACCACCTATGTCATTAAGCACATTTAGACATATACTAGAGTTACCCTTAAATATAAGTTTTTCAATTCAAAAATGTTAAAAGATTAATAAAATTGTTCTCCTTTCTCCCTTTATTCAACCATTTACTAGGTTAAAGAGGTCTATCACTCTCAATTTATTACAACTTTTTCTATGAACACTCATGGTTATAATATAAAAATATTGGTAATTTTTCTTTGTTTGAATTTGTTATGAATATTTTAATATAAGTAGCTTTTTATTTAGTGTTCATTGTGAAAATGTCTTGTGGTCTTATTTTCAATTGAGTCTAAATTTTTAATAATTTTTGCAGTTATTGTTGATTTTGAATAAATTTATTTTAATTTTTTCAACAATTTTGCTCTTTAAAATAGTCATAATTTTGATATTTTATATATTTGCATCATATTAGTTTTTATGTTAAGGATCTATTTGTAAAAATTTCATTAAACTTGTTAAATATTAGAAATTGTGTTTCTGATTACAGGGCAAGTGAATTCCCACTTGTGTAAAATTAAATGATTGACCTATTTTAGAAAAATTAAAAAATTATATTTGTTAAAATATATTTTGGCAACTTTTCTTAATTCAAGTACAATTATTACTATTACTTCTATTGACTAAAGTCTTGCCTACTTGAATAATTTTCTTATTAATTAGGCATTTAATCCCTCTAATTTATAACACTATCACAAAATTAATGAAACATTTTAATTTTTAAGCGAAGAGAAATCCAAAATCGCAGCTCGCAAATATGCCCGAACGTTACAAAGACTTGGTTTTAATGTCCGTTTTTCACATTTTCGTGTCGTTAATGTATTGGCAACCTGTCAAATGCCTTTTCCCTTAAGAATCAGCCATTTTGCCGATGCCAATAAACCACAGGCTAGGTGAACTGCTATTCACTTTTAAACAAGAAATCAATTATCCATTTATTATATGTTTAATATATTGCATTATAGTTTTAAAATATTAGTTGGTAAGTTTAAATTCAAATCATTTGTCAGTATGCTCTATTACATTACTCTTGGCTAATCTTATAAAACTAATACCTATATCGAAACAATTTTTTGAAATAAAACAAATATTTTCCATTAAAAGTTATGAACCTGAGCTACACCCCGGTGTCACCTATCAAATGCAACAGCCGAAAGCTACACTTAAAGTATTCTCCACCGGTAGTTTAACCGTTACAGGTAGTCATTTTGTTTTTAATATGTATATGCAATTATTTTTAAAACTAAATATTTATTTATCAATTTGAACCTAGCGCCTAGCGTGGAAAATATAAAATTAGCACTCCAAACTCTTTGCCCTCAACTCATTAAGTACCAAACCTATGGAATTGAAAAAGTGGATATCCCTTTAGACAAAAAACCTGCAAATGTGGTAACTACTAATACACCCACGTATCTGCTTTCGACCACCAACAAGTCTCAACTATTGATATCGTCTGAGTATTCACAACAATGCAATAATGAAGGAGAATCCCACAATATTATAACAAGTTAATTTTCATTTGATTTAATAATATTATTTTTTTCCCCAAATGCGTGATAATATAGCCAAAGATATTTATAATGCCACTTATTTAATAATGCTATAGAATATTATAAAATTATGTTGATACAATTTTGCGGAAAAATGTATAATTTGTCATACTATTTCATAGACATCTCATTGGCGAAAGTGACAAACACATCATCCGAAAACACAGTATTAAAATCTGCATTTTCTCCCAATTCGCCCAATCAAATTATACATCCAGCCCATAAGCACGTATCATATGATGATCCATACCACCATCTCAGTGCACAAAATGCGCCCGTTAATGCGATTAAATTTAATAACGCGTTGAATTACCCCAATCCCGAAGAGAGCGAAATCGATTCTAGCCTCGCTTTTTTGCTTCAAGACGAAAACGTTGACGGTTTATCTCAATATGCTGATGGACTGGGCATATCTCCTGCATCCTTTGATTACTTTCATTCTTTTTAACAAACGCCACCAAATTTATAAACAATTTGACCAAATATATTTTGACGCGTGTATTTATTTGTAAGCAGTTGATTGAACTTTTAGAACCTCGCTCCGTATTTTGATATAAATATCGTGTGTCCGATATATATATATATATAATAATGCACATTATTTCTGATAATGCATTAATGCTAAATCTCGAAAATTGTAACTTCTGATGTAGCCATGTGTATCACGTGTATCAAATACTCTTTTGCAGTTGTTATGTTTTGTGTATTTTTATATGTTATTTAGCACGTTTGATAATAAAGTATGATGCGGTTAAACAAGAACCAAATCAATTTCACGATTATTTACCAATAATCAAACTATGTTATGCCCGTCAATCCGGCCTAAGGAGAAAAACGAAAATACTTTTAACAAAGTGCAAATAAATGTTGATGTATCTCAGTTCTTCGGACCTCTAAGAAGGGCTCCGCCCCTAACTCCTAACAAGGTTATTGTCCTCGGTTCTTTGGTGTTAGGTAACGCCCCCGGACCCCGTGTTGTTGTTAAGCCCTTAACCTAAGCTCTTCTAAACTTCGTTGAAAAACATTTCGTTTGCTGTGAAATTTAAGCAGGGGAGAAAAACGGATCTTAGTGTTTGAGGGCTTGGCTATGTCCATGCTTATACCGGTTGCTTTAAGTTTTTATGAATTATCTGAGTACACTGAGGGCTGACCAAATTAAGGTTTGTGGGCAATGCTTTTTTACGACCCCTCATAATATCTCAGTATTTAATGCTGTATATCTAGGCATATTTTAAACAAAAGGAGGATTTGCTTAGGAAGTTAGGGGATATTCGCATGTTTCGGAAATACGAGATTAATGATGTTGCTCCAAGCTCGATTCTGGTGCAAAATAAAAATGGCTTTTCGCCTCGGGCCGGACTACTCATACAAATTAACGTAAGACAGTGGTCATGTTATGGAGCATTTTAAACCTGGACTGTGGATTCCTAAAATAATTAAATAAAGATAGAATACATGTGAACAACAAAGTGAGTTTAAAAAAACCTTATTTTTTGCCGAACTTGACATTATGATAATAAATTAATTAAGGAATTAAAAATTGATTAATAAGCATCAGCATAAACACCAGGGAAGGAAAGTTTATAAAAGCCACATGGATGAGAATTATACGGTGGAGCTTGGGGTAAACTAAGCTCGACCATATGACGAATGACTTTCTCATCACAAAAATGAATATTCAACTTAGGGCGGACATGATTAACGAAAATCGGTTAAGGTGGTATGAAGATATACTAAGGGGGACACGAATGACCTAAATCGAAAAGTACTGGACATGGAGCTGCCGGAGAAGAGCGGAAGAGGACGACCCCGTGTCACGTGGAACGGGCAAGGTGATAAAGTTATGAAAACTAAAGAGTAGTCAAGACATGGCACTCACCCGGTCAAGATGCAAGAAACTTATTAAAACAAACCCCACGACCGTGGGACCAAATAACTGATAAAGAAGAAGATTCAAACAAAGGGCTTCACCCCTGTACCCCGGCTGGGGCTGCCCCTCTAAACCTTTCTCAAGGGCTCCGCCCCTTAAACCCCTGTCTACTTGCTGTCTTTGTGTGGCCTTATTAGGCTCTTCTGTATGGGAGCATTCATTTGCTATGCAATTTAAGGAATAGTAAAAATTAACGGAGGGCAAATTGAGGGTAGAGGGTCGGGCTACGTCTGTAATGATACCTGTTGGCTTAAACTACACAATATATCAGCAAAACATGATAACAATGAGACCCTATTGCAATAAAGCTCGGTTGGCGGCCAATGATACCTAAAGTTTCTAAGCTGATGTAAGCAGAATTGTAGTTTGCCCAAATAAGTGAAAAGCTGGACGCGCTAAAATATGTTCAGGCGCAAAAATAAAACAGATTTTCAGGGCGGGTTGGGGTTTTGATTGAAGTCCGAAAACGGCCATTTACCAGAATCGTGATTTTGCGGTAAGACCAAAAAAAGTTTTTAGCACCTTTAATAAAAAAACAACCTGTGGCAATTTACAAATTAAATAATTCTTTAGGTATGTATTAATTTATTTGACAGTATATTTATATAGGCAAAATGTGTAAAGCAAAGCAATAAAAAATTTGATGTTAAGTACTTTGCTTTATGTGTTTATATTTTGTATTTAGCGTGTTAATTCTTCCTACATTAAGTTCGTGAATTATTTCCCGTAGGACAATTATATTTTAATCGCTCATTATATGATCGAGGCATAACGATGAGTATGCACATCACTTATAGTATTTTCTAGAAATAATGTATATAGCAAAACAACGTTTGCCGGGTCAGCTAGTATAGATATATATATTTAGACAGCTTCGCAATCATCCGTTATAATAAAGCAACAAACTAGACAAATTGGCAAAAGAAATTCACATAGCAGAAAATATAAATAGCAATTAACCAGAATTTTGGGGTTTGGCAGGGGTGAGATAAGCAACGGTCATCTTTAATTTGAAGGTAATTATTTAGCCAGTTTCGCAATCATCCGTTATAAAGCAAGAACCTGGACAAAGTGTCAGAAGAAATTCACAAAACTGCAAATATAAATAGCTATTAACCAAAATTTTGGCCTTTAGCCGGGGTCAGATAAAGTAGAAGTAAGGTCTTATAATTTGCTGGGAATCATTTAGCCGGTTTAACAATTATCAGATATATAGCAAAAACCTAAACAAGTTGCCCAAAGAAATTTATGTATAAAGCTAATCAGTCGGGCACAACAACAATAATGAATATTAAGCTCGGGCGAGGTCGGAAAATTAAAGCCAACCAGCGGTCATTAGCTATTCTATATGCAAAAGCGAAATTAAAATCTACAGAAGGATAAGTCCACAAACACTACCTACGACGGTCCCAAGTCCGTGTGCAAAAAGTGGAGGGTTGGCGTCAGGTCGGAAACCGGCTATAAAAATCAACTCCAAAATTTATGATAGTTTCAAACGAGATTTTACAAGAAGAGGCTAGGGCGTCCTCCACAAACGACGCGCACTGCATACCCCGCCCGTGCAATGTGAAAAATACACTAGGGTTACTGCCTAACTCACAACGAAGGCGGTTAAGGAAACTAGTTGTGGAAAGAATGCGAATTACGTGCTGGAATGTGGGAATGTTGACGGGGAAGAGCATCGAGGTCGCACAGATGCTAAAAAGAAGAAAGGTACACATCGCCTGCCTACAAGAGACGAGGTGGAACGGAACGAAAGCTCGGGAATTAGGAGAAGGATACAAGCTTTTCTACAGTGGGTCACCAAATCGTAGAAACGGAGTCGGTATCGTTCTAAACGAATCGTTCAAGGACAAGGTGGTGGAAGTCAAGCGTTGTTCCGACAGGCTAATGTGGGTGAAGATTGCGGATCAAGGTGGCCTCCTAACCGTTATGTGCGCGTATGCCCCCCAAATCGGGTGTTCGGAATCAGAGAAAGACATATTCTTCGATTCATTGGAAAAGGAAATACAAGGAATCCGACAGGAAGAAAGGCTAATTATTGGGGCCGATTTCAACGCTCACGTAGGGAAAGATCGCCTCGGGTATGAACGCAATCATGGAGGCTATGGGCATGGTCTGAAGAACAAAGAAGGGGAAAAACTTCTCCAGGTATCCCAAGCATATGACATGGCGATCGTTAACACCTATTTTCAAAAGCGCGAAGATCATATTGTGACCTATAGAAGTGGGAAGCATTTTAGTCAAATCGACTATTTACTTATACGGCGAAAGGACTTATGGAGCATCAAGGATTGCAAAGTAATACCGGGAGAAGAGATCGCCAGGCAACATCGTCCCCTTGTTATGGATCTTGACAGAAGAGTATTTCCCGAAAGAAGAAAGGTATATGAACCTCGAATTCGATACGAAAGGTTAAAGGATACGTCAACGAACGAAGCATACCATCAAAAAGCCTCCTCACTCTTGGGTGCAAGGAAGTTGCAAAGGGACGTAGACGACGATTGGGAGGCGCTATCTAAGGACATTAAGGAAACAGCGATTCGTGTTCTAGGACGGACCAAAGGAGGCAAAGCTATGAATAGGGAACTATGGTGGTGGGATCAATCGGTTAAAGATTTCATCGAAATAAAGAAAAATCTATATAGACGGTGGCATAAATCAAAAAAGTCGGAGGATTATCAAGAGTACAGGGACGCAAAGAAGGCCGCAAAAAAGGCCGTTGCAAAAGCGAAGAATGCCGCGTACACCGAGATGGCAAACAAACTGGATCATAAAGGGGGCGATAGGCTTATGTACAAATTGGCCAAGATAAGGGAGAAGAAAAGTCGCGATGTCGGAGTTCTTAAAATAGTCAAAAGCGAGATGGGTCAAACCGTATTCAAGCCGAAGGAAGTGATGGAAAGGTGGAAAGGATATTTTAAGAAACTTATGAATATTGCAAATGACAAGGATTCTCTTCCCGAAATTGAGCCAAATATAAGTATGGTCGAACTCTTTCAGCAGGATGAAGTTAGGACACAAATGAAGAAGATGCAAAAAGGAAAAGCAAATGGCCCAGATGGAATACCTATGGAAGCATTGCTCGGATGTCGTGAAGAAGGAGTCACCACCATGACGAACCTCCTTAACAAGATATTGGTAGAAGAGCGAATCCCTAATCAATGGAGAGCAAGCACGATTATACCCTTATTTAAAGGCAAAGGAGACCCTCAGGACTGCGGCAATTACAGAGGTATCAAGCTAACTTGCCACTCCTTGAAGCTTATGGAAAGGATCTTAGTAACAAGGCTGAAAAACGAGGTGGAAATATCGGCTAATCAATTCGGATTCGTAGCCGGCAAATCCACAATCGACCCAATCTTCGCTCTAAGACAAATGATGGATAAGTATGGTGAAAAGAGGAAAGACCTACATATGGTTTTTATCGACTTGGAGAAAGCTTATGACACGGTCCCCCGCGATTTAATATGGTGGTGCCTGAGGAAACAAAATATCCCTGACGTATATATACGGCTTATGAAAAATATCTATGAAGCCTCAAACTCTTGCGTTAGGACGACAGTTGGAGACTCTAAACCTTTTCGGGTTAATATTGGATTACATCAAGGCTCTGCTTTAAGTCCCTTTTTATTTAATATAATTATAGACACGATAACGAGGGACATTCAAAAGCCATCGCCATGGTGTATGCTATATGCCGATGATATAGTACTATGCGAGGAAACAAGGGAGAAAGTATTCGAAGAAGCCGAAAAGTGGTCAAAGCGCTTAGCTGGATATGGTTTAAAGGTCAACGATCGAAAAACGGTATACATGGAAATGAACGGTACAGACACCCCATCCCTGGATGACCATCTAAAGTACCCAAAAGTAGACAGGTTTACATACCTCGGCTCGATGCTACATCAAGAGGGAGGTTGCGCAACGGAAGTCAATGCCCGGATTCAAAAAGGATGGCTTAAATGGCGAAGTATATCCGGTGTAATGTGCGACAAGAAAATGCCAATATGGTTGAAAAGCAAAGCTTACAAATCCATCGTAAGACCGGTGTTACTGTATGGAAGTGAAACATGGGCATTAAACACCACGGAAGGAAAGCTATTACAAGCCACAGAGATGAGAATGATACGGTGGAGCTTGGGATATACTAAGCTCGATCATATGACGAATGACTTTCTCATGACAAAAATGGGTATTCAACCTATGGCGGACATGATTAACGAAAATCGGCTAAGGTGGTATGGGCATATACTAAGAAGGGACACGGATGACGTAAATCGAAAAGTGCTAGACATGGAAATACCGGGGAAGAGAGGAAGAGGACGACCCCGTGTCACGTGGAAAGGGCAAGTCGATAAAGTTATGAAAACTAAAGAGATTAGTCAAGACATGGCACTTACCCGGTCAAGATGGAAGAGACTCATCAAAACAAACCCCACCAATGTGGGACCAAATAACTGATAAAGAAGAAGAAGAAGAGAAGGATAAGTCCACAGCCATTAAAAATCCGTATATGTTTCCCTAGCAATTATTGAAAAATTACAAGTTGGACGGACGGACAACCAAAAGCGAGCCCATAAATTGCATAGCAATTAATATTTTTTTGAATTTTACAAAAGATTGAAATAAATCATATAAAAATCTAAGTTAAATTTTTGCCAGGTTGACTTATTATAAAATTAATAGCCAGCCAACTCGATGTTGCTATACAAATTTGAACCAATCCTAAGGCTAAATTTCTATTACAATTACTAAAAACTATGTTAAAACTGAAGATTATGTGTCATGTTTAAAAATGATTTCACATTTAATTTGTGGATACAATAAAAAGTCTAAAGCGTAATTTAACTAATTCAAAAAGGCTATGTTAAAATTTGGATAAAATTAGCCTCTTATAACTTTTGCAATAATCTCCGAGATAGCAAAACATCCCCTAAAATAAAAATATACTACTAAGGCTATTTGATATTATTAAAAAATTTTAATAACATTATCATTTTAGGAAATATAATATAAACTAAAATTTACGACGCATAATGTTTGTCCAATAATATTTTATTATTCATAATATAAAATAATATTTGTGCAAAATACCCAATAATTTATTAAATACAAACCATAACGATCTTAAATAAACCAGATACCATTTTCCAAATTCGATCTACAAACCTTGCACAATTAATTCATTGTGTAAGCTAAACATATTCATTTTGAGGCGTATATTATGTTTTTGCGGAAGATTCTTTGTTGACATGTTTAAAATCATATGTTGACACCAATTGCTTTATATGACTCAATTTGGCATGCAAATAATCGAACCTCTTGCGTCTAAGGGTATAATTAGATTCTGTATTCACGGTGTCTTTGTATTCCTTATAAATCTTGGATTTTGTTTCCTATAATGAAATAATGTGAGAAAATGTTTAAAAGTTGTTGCTCAGTAATAATTTATAAGTGTAATAAATGTACTTTATAGCCTAAGCTGTCGTTGGCTAAGGAATTGAGGTGTGCCTCCATCTTACAAAATTTGGACCACACAGCTTGTAGTTTTTTGTGAAGTGTCAGATATTCTTGATACTCTGAATCAAAAACCTCTTTGTAATTTTGTCTTTGTGATGAGGACGATATAACTGTATATAACCTAAAATGGGGAAAAATTATTTTTTAGTAAATATAATGACAGTCAGATATGTGAAAGCACTTTAAAAAATCTTTGTTGGACGCTAGATTATCCACTTCGCCGATCCTTTTTCTTTTAGCCTCCGTTTCCGTATTTGCAGAATCATTTGTCTTCGTTTTATCATATTGATTCATTTCATTCAAAGGTCTTTTTTGTATACCGCTAGTTCTACCATCTGCGACCGAAGGTTTCGGGGATTTTAAAGCGTTTACCTAAAGTAATCAAGCATAAAAGATATTTGTTAACATCACATGAAACAGAAACGGTCAATCACGCAAAAATTAAATTAAATCTTAAATGAATTTTTATGAGTTAAACATGATAATATACGGTTTTTATTTATTTATCAAAGGCCCCTAACGTTTTAGGTTGATTGAAAAATATTTTTATAGCATGCATTAAAATATTATAAATATTAATGTTGAACCGTTTTCAAGGGTGTTGATTTATCGAGAGAAGAGGGATTCTCATCGCCGTGTAGGATAGTGGCAGAGGAAGCAGTAACGTTCAAGTTTTTTAAATTAGATGGCGTTTTATTATCGATAGGTTTGGGACTAGAACTCGTCGGCAATTTTCTACACTCACACACGGAAGATAAATATATTTTTAGGTCGATTTTTAAAAACAATCTACGATTTAGTCATATAAAATAAAGCGTTAATAGCGGAAAAAAATTGCTATTATTCTGTATCTAATACGAGGAATATACAAAGTCTCCCGTAGAGGTATGGCAAAAAACAATTTTACGTAGGCTTAATCTCTTTTAAACCCCTATATTTGCCCAATAAGCATAAAACAAAAAGGGATAACAGTTGGAGCAAAATTATATTAATTTAAGTCCAGGAACTTCAAAGCTGAACAAACATAAAAGTTTTTTAGTCGAATTTAGAATGCAAACTTTTGAATAAAATCTATTAAATTTAATAAAACATAGAGATAATGAAACAACTATAAATAATTTATCTTAATTTTTTAGATATTTTGAGGCATACAACATAAAAATAACAGAATGCCAACCAAATTAAACAAAAACTATTTGATAATTTTAAATTATTGTATAATTTGCAATAATATATTATTTAAAGCTAATCAAACGTTAAAAGCTTTAGGGTAAATAAAAAATTATAACAAACCAGACTTATTAAAACCCTTACAGAATGTTTTGTACGAACCTAAAGTTAAAAACAATTATTATATCACAAAATCTTATGTCTTAATGAATTCGAGAAAGCTCTTTTTTGAAATACAAAACTAATTATGGTTATCATAAACGTACATGTAGCGTAGTAAAAGGTTATTATCTAGACACTAGCAATACAATGTATTAAACCTAGCTCGGCTCGGGCCTCATTTCTTAAACAAACAAAGGTAATTATAGATTTAAGGTCCGGCCCAAAGCCGGGTGTCGCCGAGAATAGAATTTGAAAAAAAATTAAATGAACTATTTTCATGATACACAAAAGTTGTTGATTAAAACGTTTTAAAATTTGGAACAAAATAAATAGTAGATTACGATGCCCGTTTTATCGAAGACTTTAAAAACTTATTCCAAACTTAACGCCCACCTAAGGCATATTCACTTGAACAAAATAAAAAAAAACTAGGATTACTTAAGCACTGATTTTTGAAGGTTATGATGAAAATGGCGATAAACAACTCGAAAAAACAAAGTCCGTAGTGATAAACAACTTAAAAAAATATATTTAAATGATGAAAAACAACGTTTATCGAAGGAAAGGCACGCTTAAAGTTTTGATTCAATCTCAATTAACACTTTGTTTAGAAATATTAAAGGCCCAACCAGGACGAGCTTCGGCGCCGTGCAAGTCTCTAATTTTTCTTAAAAAAAGGGCAAACTTAACGTTTTCACTCTTTAGGACTATTGACGACGACTTTGTGGAAACACAAATGAAATAAGAATTTTAAAAACGTAAGCTATTACAACATCTTTTTTTATACAATTTAAAATATTTTTTTTTCATATCATATTAAACCTAATTGGGTGCAGTTTTTAGCCAAAGCCCTTTTTACATTTTAAGATGTTAAGCATAAATTAATTACTCCAATGTCTTCGCATTATGAAAATTAGTAAGTTATGTTGTCTTTTGTAATAACAAATTAGAAACAATTAATTGGTTTCTTTAACACTCCCTTGGTCAGATTGAGATAACGGTTCCTTTGCCAATAGTGTAAGTTTGTTAAACTTTACACATTTACATATAGTTCTCATATTGAAACACAAATTGCTCTATTTATTTCGTTATTTGATTTAATAATTATAATTTTATAACAATAATCAAAAAGGGGATATTTTTATGAATAGGGACAAATTTCTACATTTTAAACGCACCCAATTAAAAGAGCGTTACACTAAATGACCATTTACTAATATATATTAGAAAGTTACCGTTTAACATATGCCCTTTCGTTATCATTGTAGAGGGGCCAATCTAATTGAATCTCGGCGAATCCGTGCCTAGCGAGTGAATAACAACTATTTTTGTTATTGAAAACGGCCAGTGAATTTAGTATGCCCGACAATAAGCTGGCTAATTGTTGATTGTTACTAAAACTTGGATGAACATTGGTAGAAAAGGTTACCCCACTTTCTGAAGCCAGGATATTAGGATGATCTGTTAAGCCACAACAGTGAACATTTTAAAATAAGTTTTCCAAATGTATGACTAAAATTTAACAACGCATTTCAATCACTAGTTCTTAAATTTCATATAATATGTAATAATTTAGGTCGTAGTGATTTATAAACAGGAAAACATTACTAACCTAAATTCCAAAAAATTTATAATTTAATAAAAATTGAAGACTAAACGGCAGACTCATATTTAAATTTATCAATGCTGTCATCATTTTATAAATATATAAAGAGATTAAGTAGATGAGTACCCTTCTCCAGCTTTTGAATCAATTCGCTTCTTTTATAAGGCCTAAGTGCTAATGTATGAATCACGACGTCCCTAAATCATGCAGAAAAATTTGAATAAATAAAAGTAGGCATTTATATGATTCATGTATAAATTGAAAACTTAAAGATTCCTAAAATAATTTGGCTTCGTATTTAGATTGGGCCAGTCGGACCTAAGGCCCGAGCTGAAGATCAATTTTCAGAAATTAACCGAACTCTCAAAAAGAAATTGAATGTTCGTACTAGTGTTGTAAAAACGGCTGGGTTTTGTTTGGTCGACCTTTGGTTTCATTTTGGTCGACCAACGCAGCGATTTTTACAACACTAGTTCGTACAGGGTACATAATTTAGCTTTGCAAGCAGCAGCCCCTCGTCCCTGGCTATAAGTAATTAGCAAAACCATAAAAGTTTAATCCAATTTATTTAAAACATTGATAAAAATATATACAATAGCCAATTATTAAGCTTTAAAAAATAATATAAGTGAATAATTAAAAAATAATTACAATGGTCACAATGATTAAAATTGTTGATCATAATTAAAAAATCTAATTAAGTCAAGGCAAGTAAAATTGGATTCCTGATTCTTCGCCGTGGCTATCCTTGTTTTACATTTAATCGTAGTCATTTTAACATAAAAATTGCCGGGGAATCGCGATAAAAACAAAAAAGAAATTTGACCTGGGTCGGGGCCGGGGCCCGATGAAACGCATTTCTCTATGCATAACTTATGCCATAATAATTAAATTAGAATCTCGTTCACGTTTTAAGTATTATCTGATATAACTAATGCAATCGATAATCGAGACATGAATATTTTCATTTCTCCGTCACTTATACAATTCAAAATCCTTGTTATAGCTTAGGACAAGTGATTAGCCTTACTAACTACAAGGTAGTGTATAATCAGAGGAGGCAAAAAAACTCGTCCAAAATCTTAAAGGCGTATAAAAAATTATACAAAGCTTACGAATCCATTGTAAGACCTGTGATACTCTATAGAAGGAAACATGGGCATTTAGGGCTATGGGCAAAAAGTTATTACTAGCCACGAAGATGAGAATGATAAGCCGAAGCTTGGAACATACTAAGCTCGACCATAACACGAATGACTGCCTCAGGACAAAAATGAGTATTCACCCTATGGTGGACTTGATAAACGAAAATCGGCTAAGGTGGTACGGTCATAGACTAAGAAGGGAGACGAATGATGTAAATCTAAAACAACTGGACACGGTGATACCTGGAAAGAGAAGAAGAGGACGAACTCGTGTCACGTGGAATGGGAAAGTAAACAAAGTTATGAAAGCTGAGATCACTCGAAGATGGCAGAAACAAATCAAAACTGTGGGACCAAAAACACGATAAAGAAGAAGAAGAAATAAACAAACGCATTTTCTGTTACTAAACAAAATTCCTTGTGATGTTGTTATACTTTAAAATAAATGCTTAATAGCTTTTCATTCAAATTTAGGAAAAAAAGATGTTATAACGTGAAGTCTAAAACCTAATACATGATAAAGAAAAGTAAGTCAAAGTAACACATCTATATTTATGTAATACTTTAAGCTAAATTTAGACTTGCCAGCCTCAGGCAATTGGCTAGGGCCGCCTGTTAATCCATTGGCGACGGGTTGTGGTTGCTTTGGCAATACATCTTCGAACGTGAAAGGGATAGGTTTAAAGGCGTTGAACGACAAGGAAGAGCCGTTACATGGTGCAGAGGGTGTTGAGAGAGCCTGAGAATCTGCTTGATCTTTAGCGCCCCCTTTTAAAGATCCTACCGTTTCTGGTATACATTTTTTACGGGGATCTATAAAGGATGCTGCATTGGACGGGTTAAGTTTCGTGCTGTTTTGTTCTTTAGCTCCTCCTAGGTTAGTAGGAGTGGTTGTTATGACTTTTTTAGTTTCTCCCATAATACCCGCGGGTCTCGCAGTCAATTTTTGGTTAGCCTGTTCGACATTCGTCACCGAATTAGTACTCCTGAACAGAGTTGAGGCAGGCTTATTCCCTGCCCTAAATCCTTGAGCCACACCTAATTTTAAAAATCAATTACACATATGTTATATTTATATAATGAGTAATATGTGTTTTATTATAACTAGAGACCTGCACGGGCGGCCCGAGGCCCGGAAAAGCCCGGGCCGGGCTTGGGCCTTAAATTTTGAAACTTCCGGGCCTAATTCATAAAATATAGGCCCGGCCCGGAATATTTTAGAAGTAAATAATTTAGAAGTCGTAGCCTAGGTAGTTCTTTGTTCGGTTTAAAACAATAATTACAAAAAATTAAAAAAGGAATTCGAATCTTATTTATACTTGATAGTTATTTTAAATATACAAGACGAAAATAATTAAGCTGTTTTCATCTTTCCGCAAATTAGTTATTTTCTTCGATCACTAAATTTAAATTTTTTAAGCATACCCAAAATAGAAAAATATCACTTTTAAAAGAGTATGGGGTTCAACTTCAAAAAAAAATTCCGATATTTTTGCTAACATTTTAGGTCAACTATTATTTAATATTTATTTTTATTTTTTGTACTTATCCATTAAACTTTAACACAAATAATTAAACTATAAATAATATTATGCATTAACCTTCTATATATGCCGAGATTACGTAAACATTCTAGATTTAAATGAAACAAGATAATAACCCGTTGTACAGGTACCGAATTTAAATAATAGATAAACTCTAATTTATGCCATATAGGCGAACTTTTAATTAGAGACTATATTAATTTAAATAAATTTGATACTGAAGAATAAAAATAAGTTAATGGTTTGGGAGCATAATAAATCATCGAATTTGCAACCTGGTCCAAGTTTGCTTCATATAACAAACAAAGACTTACTAAAATATCGATATTTTATCATTTTCGCCTTTAATATTTTTATATTCAATCTTTGCATTTTTATGAATAAATTCATTTATAGCGATATTTAGGAATTAAAAACCTTGAAAAATAATCGAACGAATCTTAAAATCTCTTTCGAATCGAATTCGAATCATTATTTTAATATTGGACGACCCTCGAATCGAGCATTTTTTCAAAAAAAAATATCGAATCCAAATGGAATACTAAAAATATTCGTTTGATTCGAAATCCAGAGGCGTAGTGGAAAGACCAGAGTGGTCAATTTCTAGCGCTTAACTCCCTTGTTTTAAGATTTTTTCGACACCTACTTCATCTGCCTCGAGTAAGAGGTGTTTTTAGTCAGCGGGCCGGATTTATGAAGACGGAGAACAAATTTAAACGCGGAAATTTTTGATGCCTGTGTTTTTTTTGCATCAAAATAGTTCCATTATCGATTTATAATTTTATTATGTGCGTTTTATTTTTTAATTAAAAATTTTACCAAAATTGAGTTTGATTAATTCCTGCAATTATAAAAATTCCGGGCCGGGCCCGGGCCTTATTTTTAAAAATGCTAAAATTCGGGCCTGAGCCGGGCCTATTTCCCCATTTCAAATTCCGGGCCCGGGCCGGGCCTTAAAAAATCGATTTTGCAGGTCTCTAATTATAACCAAACCGGCTGCATATAATTTTGCCCTAACGAGTTATTTTTATTAACATCGGTTTACATAACAAGTGCGTAAAAGAAATCTTTGTGACTTTCGTAATACGCCATCTCTCGGTATTAAATAATATACATAAATCGAAAAATTCTTTAGGCACATATTAAAAGCAAATAATGCGGAGTTATATATATGGATTAATGTTCGAAATAAATTATTTAACCTTTTCATTCAAATAAATCAATTTTAAGGTTAAGTTTTTAAAAACTCTATTAAATTTCGTTGTTGATATTTGTATTCATTTCAGGCGCATGCTAATTAAGGAATAACTTTTTAGGGTCGTAATTTGTGATCAATAATTAAAATGCAACTCATTTTTAAGATGTTTTGGATTAAATAAACACGTGCAAACATTATTGTCAAATGACTTATAGCAATTTCAATTTTATCATTTTTATGTAACTTGACAATATACAATACAATTATTGTAACCATCATATTACAAATAAAAAGCTTATATAAATTGCATAGTAATTAATAATTCAAACGTGTCCTTAAGAGCCTTACAAATGGAGGTTTTAATTTTAAATTATTTATCATAAGTGAAACAATTATAACCTCAAAGGTTTAAAACATATAGCTACTAAAAAATAGTTTTATAAAAAATTAATTAAGGCATTTGGAAAGCTATCATATATACCAAAGTTCCATATCCTCAAAAGAAAGAAAATGTTTCTTTTCTATTAAAAACACTATAAAAAGCTATCTTCTAACAAACAAAAGTAACAAAGTATGAATATTGGATTCTCACATTATGAAAACACAGAGCAGTATTTTCACCATAATCAAAAAATTAAACTTGTATACAACCTTTGAAAGGTTCTGGCTTAGTTGAATGAGGCAATGTACGGGCAGCAACAATGTTGGTTAACGTAGATCTTTTGAAAGCAGATTTTTTGCTCATTAACTTTGGCATCTTAATTTCTTTTACCCTGTTGATATAAAACTTTATGACTACATAAAATTTAACGGGCTACAAAACTTTATGAATACTACATAGACCAAAGCTATAAATACTAAACTTAAAAAAAAGTATTAAAAAGACAAAATATCCCTTTTTGTTCATAAATTCTTTTATTTATTTATATTAAGTACTCCTTAATTTTTATTTCTTTAAAAAAAGATAAATAATGTGCAAGGCTTAATTATGATCAACCAATTATCATATAAAAATAAAAACCTATTTAGCTTATTTTTCTCTTCTGCAATTGTCATTTTTTCACGAGTGGTAGCATAAATATCATCTGTAGCACTAATAATAAACTTCTGTTTGATACTTCCCATAGAACTGAAAGCCCTTTTATGACAATAATTTAGACATATAAGATATAGATACATACAATCAAATAATATGCTTTCAAGAAATGAATAATAATAATTTTTTTAACTTACCCTTTTTTGTATTTTGTACATTCAAATGCACCTTCTGTAGGTATAGCCATTTCTTGTATTGTAAAATGCAAATCAATTTCTTTTTTATTCGATCCATGAGAAGAGGGTAAGAGTTTTATTGTCTATAAATAATAAAAATATTCAACTATTTTCTAGTGTTGTTTGAAACATATTTGGAAGATTATGAACAAAAATATTAAAATTTCCCATGTAATTTTTCACATCAACCCCTTAAGAATGATGCATGAAAAACCAAAAATATAAGAACTAACCCCTTGGTTTTCTGTAAATCTTAAGGATATTTGACCTTGTTGCTAATAAATTTATCTTTAAATGAAAATTTTTTAATTTACATCTATGGATCCATTATTCAAAAGTTTTTGAGCAAAATCTGTTAATTTCACAAGATAAAATGATTTATTTTGATGCAGAATATATTTCGGCTTTAAACTGAAGGCTCCCTCAACTTCCATATCAGCTGATAAAAGATTTTTCGGTCTCTGTTCAAAAAAAAAAGGCTTATCGAAAAAGCTGATAAAAAAGCTCCTAAACTAATAGGGGCATTTGGCAATTTAGGCGATTAGTGCATAACATCTAAAGTTAATATAAGGAATTAAATTTAGTTTTATTTTCCATTTTTGAATATCCCATTATTGCTTTTTTTAATATTCAATCTTTAATTTTTTTTTACCCTAATATGCAACATACTCTTAATAGGGCATCAAGTATGTTTTCATGTCCACATTTTTGATTCAGACACTTCCAAAGTGTATTCCCATTACCTTGTGTAGGACTTATTCCATCAAAAGAGCCTATAGTAAATTTAATATTTTATTTTTTATAATAGTTAGGTCGACCCCTTTAATCTCAAGCACATAACTTGTGTGCACCCCAAAAAATCATAGCCTATCTATTTTTAAACAGCGTTTTGGATTCTAATTTATAACTAATTTAGTGTAGATAAGATGGTAAGTTGTTTAATTGCTTTAAGTTGTGTTTGGACAGGAGGAAAAGCTGGTAAAGATTCCTACAAAGTTAAACTTGAAGCTACAACATCATCAAGAGCTGGTATAATTATATTATCTAATCTGTAATTAAAATATTAGTTTACTGAAGGAAAAATTAATAAACATATAAAAACTTGTACCACAAGCCATGGGTGTGTAAGTGCCAATATGGTTGATTATTGCTTCTATATAAGAATCTTTAGCAGGAGAAGTATTTCTAGGAAATATTTTTTATGTATTTGTGGCATAACGCCAATCCCCTCTTAATTTTGGTTTTATCCAGTTTTGGTTGTTTAGTTCTAGTATTATGATATAGCTATTTTTCTCCCCCCTTTTCGAGTTGTAAACTCTTCTTGGCACTTGTTCAATTTCTTTTTTTAGTATTATTACCCTCCCCTTGCTAGTTGTATGACTCTTCAGATTTATTGTCACGCAGTCCTAATCCCCCCATCTTTATTTGCGCGTTTGTTTGTTATAAACCCCCTCCCCGATCGTAATGGTATTGTTTACATATTTACATCTTCAATCACCCCCCCCCCCATCGTTATTGTATTGTTTACCTATTTTACGTCAACGATCATCATTATTATTCCCACTATAAAAGAAGGAATTGTTTGTAAAATTCATTAATAAAAGATTTGTTTTGTGGAAATAAAATTGGGGAAAATATATTAGTGGTTACGAATCCTATAAAATACATTCTCCCTCACTGAGGGAGGATCATTCGTTAAATCAATACTTATTAGTGTATAGAATAGTATTTTTAAAGGTAATGGAAATATCAGACAATGCCAGTAATGACTTAAGGTAACACTTGCAGTTAGGCATAAGTGGGGATGAAGAACTAGACTCATTAATTAAAGCAACTATTGTCGGGGGAGTAAGATTATATTTATCATTTGACATACTTAAAATTTTAGGTGTTATTCCCCACATATATATATTTCTTATTGGGATAAAAAGGTTTCATAATATCAATTGGTTTGAGTATCATTAGTCACATTTAATTTTGCAAATCATCATCTTACCAAAATTTTATTTAAACTCATATTTAATTACACTTTTGAATAAAATGCAAAATGTTTTATGTATATGATGAAATCTATCTTAATTGTGTACAATGTTATGTGCTATGTAGCTTAATTAGAACATACACACGTATAAATGGGCATGTATATCTATTAAGTTGCTGTAAATATTACACTTTTATTGCATTTTTTATATAGCCTTGAGTAAGCATTTTAATCTTTTTTAGTTATTATTTATACACAGTATTTTCATTGAAAGGCTTGTTCAAGTCTTATTAATTTTTTAAGCCATATAATTAAGTTATTTATTGGACAGTTAATAAAGCTGTAAACATGTTAAGATTTCTTTAAATATAATATATGTAACTAGGAATTGCAACAGAAGGTTTAATTATTAAATTTTACTTAATATATGATTTTCCAAACTAAAGACTAAGATTATTCTTAATCTCATACTTTATTGTCTGTAATATATTTATAATTTGCTATCCATTATTCATTGATATCAAACTTTATGTGAACACACACATTGATAGATATAAGACAGTTAGCTCACTAAACAATAGGCAAATGCATATATAATAACGCATTTTGAGATTGTTTTAGTGTATTTATAAATATCAACAATTTAAAGTATACTTGTAGACATTTATAATTTGCTATCCAATATTCATTGATATTAAACTAATATTATTTGTAGACATGCATTGAGGCTATAAGCCAGTTTATTAATTATTAAATTATATGTAATTGATTAAATAACGTATTTTGAGATTGTTTTGGTGTGTTTATAATTATTGGCAATTCAAAGTATACTACATAGTATATATTTGAATTTGATATCCATATTTTTTATTAACGTTAAACTAATATCATATGTAGACACGCTATATTATATGCAATTGTATTTAAAATAATAGCTTATTCATCTTAATATATGTTTAATTAATAACATTATTTCTATTAGCTTTTTATATTAATTAGCTATTTAAAATTCTAATATTAGTTTTTATGTCTAGTCTGTAAACTGAATTTTGTTGAATAACTTTTATTTTGAATAAGATTCAAATTTTCACCAAATTTTTAATTGTGTATTTTCCATATGATCTCCTACAAATAGCATTATTTAATATTTTAATGCTTCAGATATTAGATTTAGGCTTTTAACCTGATTCCTCACTAAACTCTAACCAAAATGGCGATACCTTAACCTTTTATAAATTACTTTTCAATTAACCTAAAAGGCGTTTTGTTCCCATGGGTACTTTACAAAATTTTCGACAAGCTTTATATTAGCAGAATACCATAATATATTAATATTTAATTGAATAATATAAAATTAAATATGAGTCATTATAATAAGTAATGGGATAATGCTGATTATCAGGGGTAAAAAGCTCTAATACTTTATCGATATAAGGTGAAACTTTATCGCTTTAAGAGTTTGTGGTAAGTGTAAATTGTTAAATTAGTTAATTGCAATCATTTTTTAGACATTTTAAATATATCAATCCGTGCCTCTTTTTACTGCAAAAATTAAGTTGTTAGAAATTAACAATCCTTTATTTGTGAATTGCAGTTCATCTAGTTATATTAACAGGACATCCAACATGTTCAGTGGAAATCGGATAAGTGATATTCGGATATATGTTTTTAAGTGATAAGCACCGTGACGTTTTGAACAGATAAACTATAATTTGGGCTTATTTTGCTAATAAACGGTAATCGGAGCAAGCTTTATTGAAAGTGTTTGCAGAGATTACCTCAAAAAGTTGTGTTTAAATAGGCCAAACCCTAATCACCCAGTTTTTAAAAAAATAAATAGTGATTCGAGTAATCCGAGAAAAATCTCGATCTCATCTCGAAGAACCCTCGAGACTAGACAGTACGAGATCTTATCGGCGAGATTCGGAAAATTGATCATCATAATCATAATATAATAGTAAATATGTTTATGCATTTTTTATTTTGTAATTACATTTAGGATGTTAAATGTAATGATTGGAATTTGAGTAATTCCCCACAGCCAAATAGCCGCGTAAAACTCAAATTCAATAATTTTAGCTCGCTGAATAAAATATAAGAGCCCTTATGAGTGTTAATAATAATTAATATATTTGTTGCATACTTAGATCCTTAGCAATAAAATATATAAACACTAGACTTACAATGAGTCTTGATGATGTAGTATATTTTCCAAAAGCACCTTCAAATTTCGCAACAATTAATCATCCTATCTGGTGTAATGATATTTTGAATCGGTGGTTAATTAAACATATTACTATTTATATAAATTGGGCTACATAAGCCAAAGATTTTTTATGCACCCCAGCGACTTCTGTGCCTCCCGAACGAAAGTCTAAAAATCATTAGATCAAAGGACTAGTTCCTCTAAACTTGTCAGGCCATAAATATTATTATATATTTGTTTTGCCATTTAAATACCTTTCACATTATAAAGATAGAATTGGCAAGTCAACTCGAATCCACTTGTGCTATTTCGCTCTACACCTAAATATATGAGTATAAGCTATATTAATAAAATAATTGGTGGCTGAATTATATAAAAAATGGAGTAATTAAAAAAATAAATTTTGTGAGGAAAATGAAAAGAATAATACTTGTTAACATTTGTAAGACACTTAGATTAAAAATTATGTTTATATTTACTTTTTTACGAAGTATTCATCATCAGAGATTAGCTAATGTGTTGTCGTCAGCTGAATTTTTCTTACTCGTGCATTGTTATTTTACGATTTATTTTGTTTAAAAATCTCAATACTTGTCTTCAATAATATAAATTTTTTAGAAGTTTTGTTATAGTACTAATGATATTATTGCAAAAAATTATGTGAATATGTCAAAATTTAGGTCCCAAGTTGTGCTCAGAAAGTGGAGCGCTCGCGTCATGTCGGAAACCTGCTAAAAACCCACTCCATATTTATGTTAGATTCAAGTAAAACTTCACAAAAGAAAGCTAGGGCGTCCTCCAAAAACGAACCGCACTGCATATCCAACCCGTGCAATGTGAACAGCCAGACTCATAACGAAGGCGGTTAAGGAAATTAGCTGTGGATAGAATGCATAACATGCTGAAATGTGGGTACCTTGATCGGAAAGAGCATCGAAGTCGCACAACTGCTAAAAATTTGATAGGTACCCATCGCCTGCCTACAAGAGACGAAGTGATATGTAAATAACGCGCGGAGGAGAATGATATGGCTACACTACAGTTGGTCACCAAATCTTAGAAACGTAGTCGGTATCGTTCTAAGCGAATCGTTCAAAGACAAGGTGATTGAAGTCAAGCGTTGTTCAGACAGGTTAAGGGGGTGAAGATTGAAGATCAATGAGGCCTCTTCCTAACCGTTATGTGCGCGAATGCTCCCCAAATTGGGTGTATGGAATCAGTAAAAGACAATTCTTCGATTAATTGGAAAGGCGATACAAAAATAGGACAAAGAAAAAGAAAGGCTTGGGACCGATTTCGACGCTCATGTAGGGAAAAAGCGCTTCGGGTATGAACGCAATCATGGAGGCTATGGGCATGGTCCGAAGAACAAAGAAGGGAAAAACTTCTCCAAGTATTCCAAGCATACGACATGGCGATCGTTAACACCTATTTTTAAAAACGTTAAGATCTTATTGTGACTTATAGAAGTGGAAAACATTTTAGTCAAATTGACCATTTGCTTACACGGCGAAAAAATTTATGGAGGATTAAATTTTGCAAAGTAATACAGGGAGAAAAAATAGCCAGGCAACAATGTTGATCTTGAAAGTAAAGTATTTCTTTTTAGAGGAACGGATGAGTCTCGAGTTTGATATAAAGCGTTAAAGGATACGATAAACGACAAATATAATCAATAAGCCTCCTCACTCTTGGGTGCAAGGAAGTTGCAAAGGGACGTAGACGACGATTGGGAGACGCTAACTAAGTACAAAAAATAAACTGGGATTGGAGTTCTATAACAGACCAAAGGAGGAAACTCAATAAATAGGGAACTATGGTGGTGGGATAGATCGGTTAGAAATTCCATCGAAAGAAGGATATCTCAAGTAACTAATGAATATTGCATATGCCAAAGATTCTTTTACCGATATTGATCCAACCATAAGTATGGTCGAACTCTTATAGGAGGATGAAGTTAGAAGGCAAATGAACAAGATGAAAAAGGAAAAGTTAAAGGTCCAGATGGAATTTTTATGGAAGCCTGGGTCGGATGCCGAGAAGAAGGACTCACAACCATGACGAATCTCTTAAACAAGATATTGGTAGAAGAGTGTTATACCCATATACAAAGGCAACGGAGACCCTTAGGAGTGTAGCAATTACAGAGGTATCAAGCTAACTTGTCACTCCTTGAAGCTTATAGCAAGGACCTTAGTACCAATGGTGAAAAAAGAGGTGGAAATATCGGCTACTCAATCCGGATTTGTAGCCGGCAAATTCACAATCGACCCAATCTTCTTACAACATTTATGGATATATAAGGATAAGAATATAGATTTACGGTCTTTATAGATTTTGAGAATGCTTATGATACAGCTCCCCCCGATTTAAAATTGTAGTACTAAAAAACAAAATTTTACCGACGCATATGTACGGCTTATGAAGATTATTTATTAATCCTCAAAGTCGGGCATTAGGGCCACAGTTCGAAATTATAAACCTTTGGGTTGAAATTGGATTACATTTAGAATCTCCTCTCCCTTTTATTCAATAAATTTCAGCACGATAACGATATGTATTTAAAAGCAATCGCCATGGTGTATGCACAAAGGAGAAAGTATTCGAAGAACCCAAAAAGTGGTCAAGCTGGGTATGGTTTAAAGGTCAACGATCGAAAAACGGTATACATGGAAATAAAAGCCCATGTAGACCAATGATTCCTCAATTCTGCCTATCACTTTGGCAGTCCAGCAACACTATATAGATTTATATATATCATTATTTTATTGTATTAAAGCGGAAAACCCTGACTATTTTCAACTTCTGTCCAAAAATTCTATTATAGTTTTTTTAAAATTCCTAGTTAGAGTAACTTTGTAAACAACCTTTAATAAAATATATTTATAAAAGGCGAAATGGGATCTGTTGTATATGTGAATAAATAGTACCGGGAGAAGAAGAAGATTAAAACTAAACAGGTATGGAGATGTAATACCAAGAAGACGAGAAGATGACATCCGATTGACAAAGAGAATCGAGGAAATTATAGGCAGAGATGCCCTAGTAAGTGTTGGCAACATCTGGACACAGAATGAAAAAGAACCTCAGAAGTTGTCTAGAAAAAACATTGTTTATTATTATTATGAGTTCTACAATTACGATTCCCTGAATAGATATAAGTTTTTGATTACCAGTGGATTAGTGTTGTGACGGGCGCGCTAGATAGCGCGCCCTAGGGTGTGCTGTGGGGGTATTGTAGTCCCAAGGAAAAGAGCCACACCCACACTGTTAGTCTCCTTTTCTGGTGAAGACATTGAGTGTGGGTGTGTTGAATACCGACCATTAGCTAGTCTATTATTTTTTCATAGAGACCCGATGGACCCTTAGATATATGCTAAGGGGGTGTTATTAGCTAGTTGTTATTGTCATCATCATCAACACGATGTATGCTGTTGTGCGTGCAGTGTGGTCAAATTTGTTAATCTAAGCTATCCTATCTATAAAGTGTAAGTAAACTAATAGTAAATTAAAGTCTTTGCTAAGTACCGGACAGGACATTCAACTTTTACTTTTATTATAACATGTCAGTCAGGGGCGTACGCAGGATTGTTTAATTTTTTTTTGGGGGGGGGGGGTGTAACCGGAAGGGAGGGTTTAAATATCAAATAAATTGTATATAAACTTGATGTTTTTGTTATGCCCCTCCAAAAATATAATGTTCTTAAGCCCTTGTAATTTTTACACAAATTATAAATTATTTTTATCTTTCGACTAATTTTTATCTGTAACAAGTAAAAGCACAACATACATTTTATTTCAAAAAAATTATTTTTATCCAAAAAATAGTTACAAAAAAATTTAACCATGAAAATTTTATAACTCCCTCCTTCAAAAAATCCTTCTATTGTTTCTAGGTTTTTATAAGTTTTTTAAAGTATTTGATGTAACTAAACCATAATATTTTAACCCATTTAATTTAATTATTAATCAAAAACTTTTCAGGAATTTTCCGTCCCCCTCCCCCTCATTTACGCCACTGATTTATCCACAATGTTGCTATTTTATGTTAAAAAAAAAGTAAATAGTACAACCCTCATGCCTTATTTGTGTCATCAATGTGATGTAATGTGACTAATGTAATGGCACATGTGGCGGTTCTATTTTCTACAATTTAGGACCATGGGGGAGGGGATTAGTAATAAAAAAGGGACCTAACACTAGGCAAGCGCGTCTTACGAGGGACCTTTATAAGGGTGTGGCTTCTTAGTCTCTTTCTTTCTATAAGGCGTGGGTGTAAAATGGCGCGCCGCATAACATCACTACAGTGGATTAATTTGGACTTAAGACTGAAATTATAACAACCATTTTCAGGATTCTTTATCTTTATTACTATATCTAGATTGGAAAGATTTCAACTGATTTTTAGAGTTCTTAGTCCTTTGAAAGTTAAATCCGTTTCATTTCTCACTTAACAAAACATTATTTCCTTTAATATACTTATTATGTTTTCAAATGAGTTTTTAACTTCCAAATTTTTTTAATGATGGTATTCCCAGAAAATATTAATTCATCAAACGCGGATTATAAGAATAATAACAACGCGGATGCTACAATACTATAATTAAATTACAATTATTAAGGATTTATATTCTATACATAAATCTTTTAAACCACTCTTAATGTCTACCCTTCCATCTCAAATTATTCTAAACACATACAGTTAAATTTTATGAAATTCCGTCAGGTATGCAAATTCCTCAACCCAAGTCATTGAACAAGTCATATCTTAAAAACTACGAAACTTTTCTGTTTCATCTCTATAACTTCTTAGGAATTCGCGTCAAAGTGGCAGAATGTTAAAAAGCAAAAAATGATTAAACAATAAATTAATAATTGTGATATAATTTATCAATAATTTTAGTATTAGAGTGTAAGGGCAAAACAATTTCTTTAATTTAATACAAAATTGGTCAAGAGACCAACTTAAAATTTATTTTCAACGTAAATTTTTAGATATAAGATAATTCATGTGAATAAAAGTGTTACTCTTTAATATAAAAAATGTATTACTCCCAAACATAAAATTTCACTATATCAAATATATTAAGTCTGACGAATCTTGATGATTCTGACGAAATTAGCTGCCATTTCTCTGCTACTTTGATCCGGTTCCCTTTTTTGGCGCTGCTATGCTGGCTGCCTTTTTTAACGCATGTTTGCGCAAATCATTTGAAATTGCTTGCTCACGCTTAAATTTAATCAACTGCTCAGATATTCTTGTCTTTTCCCATCCCTACCTAACCGAACGTTATGTCCGTGATTCAGACTGCTTCAATATCGATAACTAAAATCTATTAAGATGGGCTAAAAGACCTTGAATATGATATTACTGCTTATTTTTACTTAATAAGTTTGCTGTTCCCTCTTGTTTTTTTACTATGGTATCAGAATCTCTATTTGTGGGCCTGACATCATCACCTAAACCAATTAGATCGAACGAGAGCGCATGTCTATTTTATTCCAGAATAGGATATATTTACCTCCTAGTACCTCTCCCCGAATAATAGCGACTACACTTCCAACTGACATGTCATCGAGTCAAACACATACGTACTTATATTCGTATTCCAGGAACTATAATGATTTTATTTGCTTTCTAACGCTCTAATGTGTAGTGTGCAACCAATTATTTATGTTAAAGGTGATAAGAGGTATTTGCTCGCACATTTGTGGTTTTAATAACAATTTAATAAACATGCAAAAAAGTATTTATGTACTATCAATCCATTATAATTTATAAAATTAGTTTCCAATAATGGTAGTTTAGGATTGATAAAATGCGAGGGTGAAAATGGGTTTAGATATTTCGGTCGTCCAGCGACCATTATCAATAAAAAAAAAAAAAAGGTAAATTACAAGTGATGTGAATTACCAATGAAGGAGAAGGTGTCGACAAGTTTTAATTTATAAACAAAAATAATGAAAACTAGTTGAAATAGGAGGGTGAATAATAGCGAACATCGGTTGGAACAAGAGAGTTAACACTTATTGAAATAGTGGGATAAACAAATTTAAGATAAAGATGGGGTAAACAACTGTAAGATAAAGGATAAGGTAAAATACAAAAGGGGATTATAAAAATGAAGCAATAGCAACTATAAGAATAGTGTAAAGGATGGCAATTACAAAATAAGGCGGTTACGAAACAATAGGGGAAAGACAAAAGGGTAATAGGGTGTGTATAGTGGTAACAGGTAGTTATAGAGGAAGGTGTGGGTGTATGTGTTTGTAATTTCTGAATTGTCCTGGTTGATCATTGATTTGGGGCTTGAGGCGGTCGATTAGAACGCTTTCGATGAATTTTCTTTATACTGAGATCGGTAGAGGACAGTCGGGTCGGTGTTCGCTATTATTCACCCTCCTATTTCAACTAGTTTTCATTATTTTTGTTTATAAATTAAAACTTGTCGACACCTTCTCGTTCATTGTTCACATCACTTGTAAGTTACCTTTTTTTTTTTTTTATTATTGATAATAGTCGCTGGACGACCGAAATATCTAAACCTAGTGTTGTTAAATTGCTAACTTTAGCAATGCTAACTATGTGCTATGCTCGAGCACAAACACTAGCTGGGTAATATGCTAACACAATGAGTGCTAAGCTAACTGTTCGGTGCAATAGTTTTAACAGTAGCACGTAAAAATGCTCGAGAGGTTAGTCGATAGCAGCCAAATCTGTTAAAATATTTAGCAGGAGCTCGAGCAGTAAATTTGAGCAGATAGTAGATTGAATTGCTTTTGTTAAACTATTTTAGTTACTTACAATATTTGCTCATGGTATATTATAAAGTTATTATATTATAGTTTTATAAGAAATTAAGCATGTTGAGCATAAATGATGGATTGCACAATAATAAGATGAGATTGTATATTTGATTTTTTACTTGACATGTTATTATATACATTTTGAGTTTTTAGGTATAAATATTTTGTACAGGTGGTTAAATAAATATATATGGGGTAATTGTCATAATCTATGTTTATGATGCGATTTAAATTTTTTTTTCAAATTTTGACACACTAAGAGTTTAAAAAATGTTTTTCAACTTTGAAATTAAGATTCTTGAAAGTTTAGCGGTCGCTCAGGTGACAAATGTCTTAATCTACATTTAAGATGCGATTTACATTTTTTTTCAAATTGTGACTCACTAAGAGCTTAAAAAATGTTTTTCACCTTTGAAATTAAGATTTTTAAAAGTTTAGCGGTCGCCCAGGTGACAAATGTCATAATCTATGTTTATGATGCGATTTAAATTTTTTTTTCAAATTGTGACTCACTAAGAACTTAAAAAATGTTTTTCACCTTTGAAATTAAGATTTTTGAAAGTTTAGCGGTCGCTCAGGTGACAAATGTCATAATCTATGTTTATTATGGGATTTAATTTTTTTTTTTAAATTGTGACTCACTAAGAGCTTAAAAAATGTTTTTCACCTTTGAAATTAAGATTTTTGAAAGTTTAGCGGTTGCTCAGGTGACAAATGTCATAATCTACATTTATGATGGGATTTAAATTTTTTTTTAAATTGTGACTCACCAAGCGCTTAAAAAATGTTTTTCAACTTTGTAATTAAGATTTTTGAAAGTTTAGCGGTCGCCCAGGTGACAAATGTCATAATCTACATTTATGATGCGATTTAAATTTTTTTTTAAAATTGTGACTCACTGAGAGCTTAAAAAATGTTTTTCACCTTTGAAATTAAGATTTTTAAAAGTTTAGCGGTCGCTCAGGTGACAAATGTCATAATCTACATTTATGATGGGATTTAAATTTTTTTTTCAAATTGTGACTCACCAAGCGCTTAAAAAATGTTTTTCACATTTGAAATTAAGATTTTTGAAAGTTTAGCGGTCGCCCAGGTGACAAATGTCATAATCTATGTTTATGATGCGATTTAAATTGTGACTCACTGAGAGCTCAAAAATGTTTTTCACCTTTAAAATTGAGATTTTAACAGTTTGCCGCAGGGGTTTGTCCCAACCCCTGAACCCGCCGGGTAAAACCCGATGTTTTACGGAACCC
Source organism: Gordius sp. MW1 (assembly GCA_964036665.1). Classification (NCBI taxonomy): domain Eukaryota; kingdom Metazoa; phylum Nematomorpha; class Gordioida; order Gordea; family Gordiidae; genus Gordius; species Gordius sp. MW1. The sequence goes on along the minus strand of OZ038532.1, from coordinate 12,446,409 downwards.
GAACCCATTTTAAAAATACCCTTAAAACCCGAACCCGATGAATACAAAATTTTCGCCATCTATAAGTAAAAATTTTAAATCGCACCTGAGCCACCGCTAAACTTTAAAAAATCTTAATTTCAAAGGTGAAAAACATTTTTTAAGCTCCTAGTGAGTCACAATTTGAAAAAAAAATTTAAATCGCATAATAAACATAGATTATGACATTTGTCACCTGGGCAACCGCTAAATTTTCAAAAATCTTAATTTCAAAGTTGAAAAACATTTTTTAAGCTCTCAGTGAGTCACAATTTGAAAAAAAATTTAAATTGCATCATAAATGTAGATTATGACATTTGTCACCTGGGCGACCGCTAAACTTTCAAAAATCTTAATTACAAAGTTGAAAAACATTTTTTAAGCTCTCAGAGAGTCACAATTTGGAAAAAAAATTTAAATCGCATCATAAATGTAGATTATGACATTTGTCACCTGGGCGACCGCTAAACTTTCAAAAATCTTAATTTCAAAGGTGAAAAACATTTTTTAAGCTCTTAGTGAGTCACAATTTAAAAAAAAATTAAATCCCATAATAAACATAGATTATGACATTTGTCACCTGACCTGAGCGACCGCTAAACTTTCAAAAATCTTAATTTCAAAGGTGAAAAACATTTTTTAAGTTCTTAGTGAGTCACAATTTCAAAAAAAAATTTAAATCGCATCATAAACATAGATTATGACATTTGTCACCTGGGCGACCGCTACACTTTTAAAAATCTTAATTTCAAAGGTGAAAAACATTTTTTAAGTTCTTAGTGAGTCACAATTTGAAAAAAAAATTTAAATCGCATCATAAATGTAGATTATGACATTTGTCACCTGGGCGACCGCTAAACTTTCAAAAATCTTAATTACAAAGTTGAAAAACATTTTATATGCTCTTAGTGAGTCACAATTTGAAAAAAAAATTTAAATCGCATCATAAACATAGATTATGACATTTGTCACCTGGGCGACCGCTAAACTTTTAAAAATCTTAATTTTAAAGGTGAAAAACATTTTTTAAACTCTCAGTGAGTCACAATTTGAAAAAAAAATTTAAATCGCATCATAAATGTAGATTACGACATTTGTCACCTGGGCGACCGCTAAACTTTCAAAAATCTTAATTTCAAAGTTGAAAAACATTTTTTAAGCTCTTAGTGAGTCACAATTTGAAAAAAATTTAAATCTCATCATAAACATAGATTATGACATTTACCTCATATATATTTATTTAACCACCTGTACAAAATATTTATACCTAAAAACAAAATGTATATAATTACATGTCAGGCAAAAAATCAAATATACAATCTCATCTTATTATTGTGCAATCCATCATTTTATGCTCAACATGCTTAATTTCTTATAAAACTATAATATAATAACTTTATAATATACGATGAGCAAATATTGTAAGTAACTAAAATAGTTTAACTAAAGCAATTCAATCTACTATCTGCTCGAATTTACTGCTCGAGCTCCTGCTAAATATTTTAACAGATTTGGCTGCTATCGACTAACCTCTCGAGCATTTTTACGTGCTACTGTTAAAACTATTGCACCGAACAGTTAGCTTAGCACTCATTGTGTTAGCATATTACCCAGCTAGTGTTCGTGCTCGAGTTTTTAGTTGAAGCTGCTTAGCAATTTAACAACTATATCTAAACCCATTTCCACCCTCGCATTTTATCAATCCTAAACTACCATTATTGGAAACTAATTTTATAAATGAAAAAAAGTGTTTATACAATAAATTGAAGGTCATTTAAGTGGAACCCATGCCTTTAAATACATTGATCAACAAACTCGATATTATACAAATATATCGGTAAAATTTAATAAATTTGACTTATAAATGAGAGGAGTCGGTAAATTTTCATAACCCTAGCTCTATTAATTATTTATATATATTCAAAATTAACTAATCTCTTTCTTTTTACATTACTAAATTGCCTTCGACCTAAGGTCGCCTTTCCCTTTAACACCAGGAATTAAGTTCATGCTGTTGTTAATTTACTACTATTAGAAACCTGCACAGTCTTCTGTTTAAAATAAACTAACGGGCAAGGTCTGGACGGGCCGTAATCTAACCTAACGGGCTTGGCCTATATATACGCGTGTTTTATAAAGTATAAACAAAGGTTAGTCTTAATTTGTTGGACCGTACTATCCAAAGGCATTAATTTTAATTTTCAATTGTTGATTCTATCTAGCTCAAATTTGTAACCAACTAAATTTAGGTAGACTTAAAAATTAATGTAGTCTATGTCTAAGAACCATTGTTTTAAAGCAAATTAATTTGATATTTTTTTTAAAAGTTGCCCGTTCTATAAAAACTATTTCTTAACAATCTTTATATAATAGAGTAAATTATGTACAAAAGATATCAATGAAATGTTGCACATTAAGTTTGTGTTATGAAGTTAATTTTTTTTTAATTATTTAAACAATCAATTTTATATACTAAGGACCAAGATCTTTATCATCCTTCTATTCAAGAAATATATTAGAATTCGAGAAAAGACCAACATTATTCATGACCGAGTCCGAGATCAAGACGAAAAACGAATCATGTTCAAAATATCGACAGTTGATAATATCGACAACCATAAAAATTAGTTTTTAATATATTAAGTATGTATAAATTGCTTTTAATTATTTCATTTAATTTATTATATACACTTAATTATATAGCACCCTTTACCAGACTAACTTGTATTTATTAATTATATAATTTAGTATTTAATATATTAAGTATGTATAAATTGCTTTTATACACTTAAAATTATATACCACCCTACCAAATAACTTTTATCTATTAATTATATAGTGTTTAATATATTATAATAAATATGAAGAAATTGCTTATATATAATTCTATATATTTTATTATATACATATAGAAAAACACTGCCCATAATAATCGCGAATGAATCCTCATTTAATAAACAAGAAAGCAGTGTGGTAATTTGTTATTATATTTCTATGGAAATAACTTCCAATATTCATTTTTACAACTTTAGAAATTAAAAAAAACTCCGACGGCAAATTTGTGTTTTTGACTTACGTTTGTGCCCGAAATGTTTAAAGGTAATAATAAAAACATAATAATTTTTTACACTTCCATATAAAATAATTAATTTATAAAATTAAGAAACTTCGAAGAAATCGTTGCTATTTAATTTTAAACGACCCCACATTTTGGAAAAAATATATAAATATTAGGGGAGACCGGGGCCTAAATAGCCATAAAAAATTAAACCACTTAAAAAAAACTAATGAAGATTTTTATAATTTTTTTATTGGAATACATTTTTATAGTCTATTTCTATTATAGAAAAGAAAATTGAGGAAAAAAAGCTTATAGATTTTTTATAAATTGAGTTTAAAAAAATCAAAAATCCTAGAAATTTCAAAACTGCCCGGGGTTAGTTATAGCTATGTTCAGGGGATAGATTAACCCTGACGTTTTGACTTCTTAATAGTGTGTGCTAACTCAAATCCATAAAAATATTGTTACATTATAAAAAACATAGAAAATTTAAATGTAATATTATTGTTTTATATGATAAAAATAAAATAAGGGTCAAGATGACAATCTGACTCATACTTAAAACATAGACTAATAATACCATAGACTGCCGAACAGCTGATAATTCAGGAGTAACTATATAAACAGCCATGCTTGTGGAAATTTTAACTGCGTAAGGAACTAAACGTAATGTATTTCGTTCTATTTTACTACATTTTTTTTAAATTTATAAATTAAGTTACTAAATCATAAAAAAACATTTAGTAAAGAAAAAATATAATTAAGGAAAGAGAAAACACCGTTGTTTTTGAATTTGAATAATCTTTTAAGAAAAAATGAATATTTTACGATTTAGAATAATAAAGAGAAATATAAATATAGCGCCATCTATAATATATTTTATTTAAAATATTAATTGAATATCAAAGATACAATTTTACATAAAACGATACCGGACATCATGCAAGATTTAAAAAATAAAAATATTTTAATAAATTAACTAATTGTCAATAAATATCCTTTAAAAATAATGGTTTTATATAATTTTTGCCTAATGTTAGTTTTAAATTCTTGGTTTAAAATATTGCAAAAATTATGAAGTAAAATTTTGCTATACATATTAATTATTAATTTAACCAATAATTGTAAATAATTCCATGAGCCTTATTCCTGATCAACAATGTGATTAATTAAAGATAAAAAAATGTTAGATCTAAGTGTGCTTTTAGTATGGAAGCGAGAGGAGTATCACCAAAATAATTTGTAATTTTAATTATTTTATTTCTTAGAGTTTTCACAGTTTTTTTAATGCTTTATAATCATGTCCCTTCTTTTTTCTTTCTTAAACTCATTGCATATGAATGATCTTTCATTACTAAAATTTTTTAAAAATTATAAGTACTAGTATTTAATGTATTGCACATTATCTTGGGGAAGATACTGAACATCTAAATATATAAATTTATTATATGTTTATATATTATAACGATATTATACAGTATATAAATAACAGAAAAAAAATTAAATAATGTAAATTTTTTTAAATATGATAATGTAAATTTTTTTCCTATAGCTGTTTGTCACATTTAGTTGTCAGCTCCTTCAAGTAGGTTCTCCATGTATTCCTGCACTTACACCAGCTTAGCATTAGCTCGTACCTTCTAAAGTCCATATCTATTTTATGCTTCCATGTCAGTTTGGGCCTCCCTCTCTTCTTGATATGATTTGCCAAGTGACTTTCCTCCCAACAGAAAAAAATTATGATAATGTATCTAATTATTTACTTGCTGTGAGGGAAATTTGTTAAATCTGTTAATCCTTATGACTGATCTTGTTCAATTTAATTCAAATTTAAAAATTACTTACAATAAATTTTGGGATGGCTCAGTATTTCCTTGATCAAGAGACTGATCTAGTTTAATCAAGCACAGTATTTTCTTTAAGGTACAATTTAAACTTCTATTTTTATTAAAATCCTGGGGTCGAAAGTGGTTACTGCAGATACTTGAATGTTTTTTAAATTTAAATTTAGGGCCCATCAATTTAATCTATTTAGATAATAACTCTGGATCTTTTGGAAATCTAAAAATATACATAAATTCATTTATAATTACTTGTAAAATTAAAGCCTTTTGCTATTTTCTTTGTTGGTAAGATATAAAGTTCTTTACTGAGCAAGACCTCATATTCCTACAAATTTTTTTTTTAAATTTTTTTATGTTATTAATTTATTTAAAAAAAAAGATTAAAAATTTCATTTTTGATGAAATTTAGCATATATTTTAGGATATATCAATTTTACCTTAATTTCAAGAATTTCCACTTGGGCGACTTCTTAGGTTACTTTCTGATGTTAATGTAAAAAAACAGCTGTTCGGCAGTCTATGGTATTATTAGTCTATGACTTAAAAGACAGATTCTGCAATGTACAAAAAACTTTTAGTAGTTTTTTAAAATATAATTAGAGTCGCTTTCTATTCTAAATTACACTAAGTTGAATTATAAACAAGATTTTTGTTTTTTGAATTTTGTCATTTGTAAGGCCCAATGCAAAATGGCTATAACTAGCCCCTCTCCGACTAGCCCCGACCCCTATTTTTATGAACAATTAATAATTCAACATGTTATATTACGAATAAAAATTTAATCATTAGGCAGGTTTTATATAAAAAATATCCCCTTATAAGATAAAACTTAAATTAGCCCAAAATATAAAGCCAAAAAAATTTTATGTGCAAAATAGAAAATTTTGTCAAGGCTACTAATAGCCCCGAAAAATCGTTTTTCTTCCATAAAAATGTTAAATTTTATTTTTTCGAAACAAAATTTTTTTTACTTATACCTTATGAAAACATACACATATGGTTTAAATTTTAATCATATATCATTATTATTTTTAAAAATAATTACAAAGATAATAGTAACCCCGGGCTACGACTAGCCCCGGTCTCCCCTACATACAATGGTCATTGAATAATGATGTATAATTATAGAAATGCATTTAGTTCAACATATATTTATTAAATGCTTCTGAATTAAGTATCCAACAGCATTTTCCGAATTCGTTATTTGTATTAAAGGTATAAAAAGCCATATTTTTGATGGCGTTTTTAATTTGACGTTTGGTTATATTGACGGATGGGATCAAATTGGAGCCGAGATCAAATGAATCATAATCTAAAACAAGTTATACACGTCGTTATTTTAATTATATACCATCTTCCGTAAAATCTTGCGAACATGGATCTTTTCTCAGCTAATAACTTATAAATAAGTAATTTAATAACGTTACTTTTTCCAGCATAAGTTCTGAGTGGCGTTTAATCTGAAAGCGTCTTTCCTCAATTTTGTAATTTTCCCAATTGTCCAAAAATTCAGTAATAATTTTTGCTACACTTTTAGGATTACCATGAATCAATTTGGCTAAGAGTGGTTCGGCTAAACAAACAAAAGCATAGTTTATCATAGATTTTAAATCAAATATGAAAAACATTATCAATGAGAAGGAACCTAGTAGGTACTTTGAGCGGCCCACCATGTGGTGTGTTTAAAAATACATTACCTTCTAATCATCTAGTGTAAGGTAATATTATAAATACTTATTGTAACTAAATATACATGAAATATATAAATATATTTAGAGCAATGTCTATAAAAATGTCATAAAATGGCAATAAAATTGAATAGAATATTGATTTAGATTTTTTTACCCTTAAAAATTAATTCAGCTGTAAATGCTGTAAAGCATTATGAAATCTATAATTTAACATTTTATTAAGAAAGCTTAGTTTCAATAGGTTCACTTAGCTGCCTTTATATAAGCAAAAAAATAGACAGGTACGCTTAACACTTTGATAAAAAGTTGTTTGTGTCTTGCTAAATTTTATATCAGCAGGGCCATAATATTGGTCTTTGGCTAGAATGTTTCTATTTTAAACTTATTATATAGCCATCTCAAATGACCGAATTAAAGCATGACAAACCATCATTTTATTTAATGTGCGGTAGTATTTTTAATTGGGCATCTTCAAAGTAGTCGGAGATGACGTATTTAGATTATGCAGAATATATTTTAGAAATGGAAAAGTAATTGCTTGTAGCTAACATTTCAGTTGTGCAAATATCAAACAGTTCGCTAATTTCTAAACTTAGGAGTCAATGTATAGTTAGGCGGATCTTTTCATTAGTGCCAATTTCTTTGCAGAGATTTTTAACTCATAAACGCTGTAATAAACACTGGTATAATTGTGTTAAAAAATCTAATTTTATGCTTCTTTTTTTTTGATATAGAAATTAAGATTTGAAGACAGCATCATTTTCAATTACCATCCGATGAAAACGGCTGCAGATTCGCATTGACTGCTTTTGTGAGCATGTACTCCGTAAATTTTGTAGGCTTTGAAATCTATATAAGTGAACATTTTGACGCAACCATTTAAAAAGTTTCAAAACAACGATTTGCAAGCATAGTTGAATAGCCGACGCTTCAAAAGCAACAACATTATGCAGATCAATTGAGTTGTGATAGGAAAAATTTAATACGCGTGCAAGCTATGGGAATATTCAGAGTTTGAAAAATTAATTTCACATGAAATGAATAAAAGACACGAAAACTAGAAACAAAGTGCTCTTAGTCAGTAATAAAAGAGTTTTTTCTCAATTGAATTGTGACTGGCGACGATAAAAGGCTATATTTTGAAACATGCTACGCATAAAAGATCGCTTAACTCAAGCCGAACTTTAAGCATCGACTGTAAGGGCAAATCGCTAAGGTTAGGAAATATGTTATCTAATTGCTAGAATCAGAAGGGTAAGGGTATGTTCTCTTATGACTTGCCCAGACCCAACAAAACCGTAAATGTTGAACGCTATCGACAACGAATGATCGATTTGAACCAAGCTTTGTGTAAAACACGATTTGAATAACAGAAAAGACAACGCAGTAATTTTGCTTGATAGTAATGCACCAGGACCCAACAAAACCGATTAAGAAAACAATTGCGGCTTTTAGTTGGAGGATAATTTTTATGCGGCTCATCAGACTTGTCTCCACCCAAATACTAATTATATAATGAGACATGCACAATTGCTGAGCTTTCACTACTCACAAAATCCTTTGAAAAAGGTTCATTAATTGGTGCATCTTACAAATTGCCAGACAGGTGGGAACCATGTAACGAACAAAAGCAAGATACGTAGACCCTATAAATATCCCCCTAGTGTAGAAGCTTACTTTGTCACTTTCATGTTTGCATCTCTTGGATAAGAATAGATCTATTCTATCATACCGATATTTTATTAGGAATGTTTACTTCATTTATTGGTGAATTCACAATGGTTAAATTCGAAAAGTCCAAAAATTAAACTTCCTTTTCCCCAATGTAACTTTTAAATATTTGAACAGTCAAATTTTGTTGTATTAATAAATTTATATATGCGAAATTCACGAATTGGGTTTTTATTAAACATTGATATATATTAAAATTCCAATCGTTAAAAATTTAAATACGTTTAAGTTAATGGTAAATTGTACTCTTATTAACTTAAGAGTTTTATTACTATGAAAGGGTATTTGAAAAGATGGCAATAAAAAAACATAATCTTCTTGCAAAAATTTACCCGGGTTCTAAAGGTTTTAAACGTTTAAATATAACCAACTTATTTAAAGTGACTCTATAATATGTTTGTGGTGTTTCCCCCTTCCTGAATTATTATTTTTATTTGTTTATTTCTACGTATACTTATATACTACGATTATTATTATGTATCGGATGACTAATGAGTCACGACAGATTACCCGTGTTTATTACGTTATTGTACGTTTGTTTATGACGTTAATCTACTCCTGTTTATGTTGAATCATGTTTCTATTCCCTCTTCCCTATTCCTTTTTTTATTACCCTGTTACTCAAGTTCTAGTTTTAAATTGCTAAAAATGTACTGAGTCATAGCTTTAGCTAGAAAAATTTACTTTGGAAATGTGCCAAGAATAATGATGAGCGATAGTTATATATATCCCTTTTTTAAAAAATGCATTCATTCTCGATTCTCGATTCTTCCTTTTTTTATTATAATTTTATTTTGTGTTGCGTAGTCATTAAATAAAATATTAAATCGGGACTTTAGAATTCCTCAAACAGATATAGTCCTTCCCTTTTGGGGGAGGACCTGGGGATATATTAATGTTGTTAAAGCCAGTTACATTTTTGCGCTTTTTAATCCCAAAATTTATCAAGTATTCTAAAGGCTTTTAAAAATATATTAAATTTAGGCCTCACCTTCATGTGGAAGCTCTTTTGACTTCGAAATTTGAGATGGACTCGACTGTGTTTTGTCATTGTCGCTTTCTCCCAACTCAGACAAATTTTCAGTCATTTTCAATCTTTTGATAGCCGTTTTAGGGGTACTTTCAAATCCTATGCCGGTTATAGCAAGAGTGGAACTATCTTCCTCGCACATAGTATCATCAATAGGGTTAATAGCAAAAGCAGTCAATGGTAAGCCTCTAAATGACCGAATCTTAAAAAAATTATTCAATTGACAATATTATTCATAAAAATAATGTGGGGAATAATTAATACTTTAAGATTTGAAAACGAAGCCGGCATATCAAACGGAATCTGATGTAAGTTAGACTCTTTTTCATTAAAATCATCCCAATAAATTCCATTAACTATGGGAGTTAATCGTACGTGGAGAAGATCCGCTTTGCTTTTCTCAAGGTGTTCATTCCAATTTTTAAGCTTTAAATTTTGCTGAACTTTGACCAAATCTAAGTTCTAGGGATTTGAATAAAATTATAACAGCCTATGGTGCAAATAAACTAATAAAAAATTCACCTTAAGTCACCTAACCTACAAAAATTTGGCTACTCATGTTTATCTGCTTAATAGTGTACAGAATAATATCAACTCTAGCCTATATTTTTGACCTCTAGGCTTTAGGTGGAAGCAGAGCTAAAACCTAACTTATGGACAAAACCCATGTTAAGCCCATTATTGGCCAGAGCAGGTTAGGTTTCATAGTCAAGGTTTTGAAATAACTACAAAAATTTGGATCTACTCTTTAATGTGTCATCCTTATTTGCAAACTTTAGAGCTGATGCCGTTTAGCCAAAATATACTAATCTTGAAAAATTATACATTTTATAAAACATATGGTAAATTACGAACTTGAGGCGCCTCACGTTTAAGGGGTGCATCCGTGGCAAGGGTATGATCATCTGGTGTTGGGAGCTCTTCGTCATTATCTTTGTACTCGTCTTCAGACAAATAGCCATGATCTACAACAAAACCTTCGTCCGAGTCATAATCTGAGCCTTGAATTTCATCGGATAATTCATCATCTTCCTATCAAAATAATAGTACACCATAGATGTGACAATAGGCGTAGCCGAGGGGGGGGCAGGGAGGAGCGACTGCCCCCTCTAAACGTAAAAATTTATTAAAATTATGGATAAAATTTCAAAAAATGTCAATTTGCCCCCCCCCCCTGAATCATTTTTGCCCCCCTCTAATCCCAACGCTGGCTACGCCCATGGATGTGACATATAAAATTTATAAATATAATAGTACTTTATCGTCGTTAGAACATAGACTCTCGCCGAGCTCATCTTCTTCCCAATCCTCATCACTGTCGTAAGAGTAATCGATAAATTCCTAATTAAATTATGGCTCTGATAACAAAATTATATTTATAAAAATAATTCGATCACCTCTTTATAAGATTAAAATAGATACAATAAGCAATATATTAACGCTAATTTACTGATAAATTTTCAATATAATAAAACAAATTGATTATTTTTCAAATATATTTGATGAAGACTAATAGCATTTAATTTTAAGCATTAAAAGAAATCTAGCCTGATTTCTACTTTGTCAACATAATGCAGCAATGAAATCATAATTCGATAAAGCGAATTAAAATTATCTTAAATTAAACATTCATCACCTAATCTTATTTAAATTAAAATATTGTCACAACTATCAAGCAATATTTATTAAAACACCTTTCATCCTGCAAAATTTTTGTAATTTTAGGTTGGATTTGCAGTAAAAAATAAAAATATTTAAGCAATTTTGACATCGTGTTAATATTTTTTCAACCTCACAGTGATTTTAGCCTACCCATATCTCATTTAAGTTAAGATTTAAGATTTAGTTTTCAAACTTGGATAAGTGCCCATCGCGCAGAAAAAAGATCAAAATTGAAGTTTATTTATATTTATATACCATGTATTCTTTATAAAGGTGCAATTTGATAAAAAAACAAAAATCATAAAATGTTCTTTTGGTTATACCGCCATTTTGCAAATTCCTGACCATCTCATAGGTGACCCCAAACTTTTTATGATTGAAATATGATAATGGGTCATAAAGGAGTGTACATTGTGAAATTGGTGATTTCATATGGGGTCGAAATATGTTTTTTTAATTCTTCACTAATATGATTAGATTATTTCGATAGAGAATCTTTTAGGAACAAATTGCATCATAATTTAAGTGAATAGCGTCATTATTTTCAAATATATGACAAAATCGTAATATCTATAAAACGCGCTCGAGCGTGATTTTGTCATTTAAATGTCCATAACTTAAAAAGTATTGGCCCAAAATGGCTAAAATTTTCAAATATTACTCTTATATATGTGGCCTGCACACTCATTAAAAATTATCAGAAATGGTCGGTCAAAAATCGTCTTTTTTTGACGATTCGACATAAAATGGCTCTAAAATCAACACACTTATTACTTACGAAATTAATTTTGAAATATTTTTTCTGTTTTTATAGGAACTATTAATCATATAACAAAATGATAGTGTGTAGTATGAATATTACACATATACATAGTAAATTTAATATAAAAAAATATTATTTAACTCAAATCGCTTGCAACAAATTAAAATGCCCATCCGAGATGACCCAAAACTTTAAATTTAATAAAATCTTCCAAGACCTTCTCACCTATGCTAGTGAATACATCCTCTTTATTTGTGTTAAAGATGAGTAAAATTAAAATTTACTTTGAATTTTCATTTATTATGTCCCTTTCTAAATTAACTTTCAAACCAAACAAATGATCAAAAATTATCACAAAAATTACCTAAACAAAAAGAAAATGATACTAATAAATATGTAGTCATGAAAAACATTACAACTAATTATATAGCAGATTTACTTCAAATATCTTTTTGAATGGTGTACGAGCATTCATTTTTATTTTATGTCTCAATGTAAGGTCTCCTGATATTTTACTACTTCTCCCTTCACATTCTTCTGTATTATTAGTGGCTTGAAAACTATGATTGAGGTTAATATCATCTTGGTGATTATCAAGCAACAAATCCTTTAATGACGGCACCGATAAATATGAATCATATAGTTTACGAGGTGGTATTGAAATTAAAGGGCTAAAATTTTTTGCACTGCTTGAACTTTTAATTTCATCGTTTTTGTCTTCAAATGCAATATCACTGCTTGCTTCCAACTGATTTTTCCTATATAGCGGATTATATGTTCCATAATATGGTGGGCGATTATTGTCATGAAAATGAAAATATTTTGTTTTATATAACGTAGATTGCGATTGTACAGATTTGACATCAACTTCTAATATTTTAATATCTATTAAAACAATCATGTGAAAGTATAAAAATTCTTACCAGATTCAATATCATTATTAATAGATGAATTGTTATAGACATCACCTATGCAATAATGAGTTTCCATAAAATTTATAAATGTTATACTAATCACTGCCTTTTGTGTGGTTACATCTGACTCAGTGTTTAATGCAGGGTCAACATGCATATCTTTATTTAATGTTTTTAGCCTATCAATTGGCATTTTCCAGGTCTTAATACATTTTTGTGGCAAATAAATATTGTTTTTAATTTCATAAAGGTACAAATATACTGTATCCTATAAAGCAAAACAATATATAGATAAAAAATGTATAAAATTTGTGATTTATAGAAATTGAAAACCTGATTGGCAATTATATTTGGCAAGCGTGACAAATTTTTTAATACTCTACGTTGTGGAGCTAATTTCATATATTTCTTAACAATAAAAGGTTTTGCATTCAACACATTTAAGTTAATAGTAGTATGATCCTATACATAAATTAAAATAAAACAATTAATAAAAGTTACAATTGTTCTTAAAGTATTTTTAGGTGATTTTGGGATAAAAAAGCTCTTAAAAGCCATTTGGATTTGAACCTGCTTTTTTTTCTGGATTTTAAAATATGAATATTACAAATTATTATTAACTTTTGCTTCTTCTAAACATTGTTTTAATTTTTCTTTCTCACTTTTTTCATTCTCCTTTTTTTCTTTTGATTTTTCATTAATAATTTTTTCATTTTCTTTATCCTTCTCTTTTTTAATTTTGTCATATTCTTTAATTTGTTTCGCCTGCAATTTAGCTAGTTTTTTGTAGATTTTTTCTCCATTTTTATGATTAATTTTTGATTTGTTTTTCCTAAAAAATTAACAATATATTATTAGTTTACTTTTTGATTTTATCAGCAACAGCCAATTTATTTGGTGATTTATCTTCAACATCCTCTCTGAATGCGTTATTAACATCGCTTGTTACATTGATTACTTCATCCATTTTAACTATTTAGTCACATAATATTTAACAATTTTGACGTTGCTTATAATTTAATAATTTACTATTTAATTTCAGCGGCAAACATTCATATCAAAACCACTACAACACAACTCAATACAGGGGTTACAATTACAATCAAAAATAGGTGTATATGTCTAATAATAAATAAGCTTGTAATAAAATAAAACAAGATCAAACAAACTTAGAATTATTTGCAATTTATATAAAATTTATTACTTACAATTAGATTATATTTAAATGATTGCTGTCTTATATCTATAGATTAATTTTTATATTGTATATTTAATCCATTATTGTGAATGTCATTGCCGGTGGGTTTGGATTTATAAAGTAGGTAGAGGGAAATGGAACTTCATATATCGGGCTATTATTGTCCATTATTAGTCTTTTTCTATTTTCTCTTATCATTTTCAGCTATTTATCCGTTTTGCACTTTTTTCTACCATCATTTGTACATATTTTATTTTTATAGAAACATCCATCCCTAAAATCACTATAGTTAATTTCTCCCTATAACCAGATTTGTAATTTCTATTGTTTAACTCACTTTACTTCATTTTTAATTTTTGTGACTTCATCTATACCTTTTTTATGTTTATTTTTATTTTTTCCCTTGGTGATGGGCTATAACCATAGACTAATGGTACCATAGACTGCCTATTAAAATCATTCAACACCATTAGAACTGCCATCTAAAGGGAAAAACTCAACAACAAATATAAAACAATAAGCAAACATATATTTTTTAGAGGTCATGGTGGCAACTTTTAAAAACTCGTAAGTGCAAATCCGGGACTTGGTTGAGGCAGCACAGAAAAAGGAGCTAAAATTCGTCACGATCATCACATTTCGTTACTCTCGTCACGAAAACCATATGAAAAACCATATGAAAATTGATATGGTGAAAGTGAATCTGGGCATCAGATTTATAAAATGGTGAAATTATAATATGTAATTATACTTAATAAAAGGATACTATAATACAAAATAAGGTATATCAAAATGTATAATACTATTTTATAAATAAATACATATTATCAAATAATTACTAAATCTAACCCTTGCCTAAATTACATTTTGCACAGAAGTGGGTGAAAGTATATATCTTAGCTATATGTAGGTAATTATTCAATAATTTGTCATCATCAATTATATCTGAAAGATTTCATAAAATGAGAACCAAAATTTTATTAATTCTCATGTATACAATACTTAAGTGAACAATATGTATTATATAAGATTGATCATATTCCCTTGATTTATCTTTTTGATGTTTGAGTCACTTTCTCGTTGTATTGCTTTAATGTGATCTATGAACTCGTAGATGTTAGGGTGGGATTGTTTTATCATGTGTTTTAATTTGTTGTGGAATCCTTCTATGTGATTATTGGGTTTGGGTTAGGTTTAAATTACTTGGTAATAAATTCCTGGGTTTTTTCCTATCTTTGCTTTGGTATAGGAGTATCGGCCATAAGTCAACACCTGACCATTTCTTGCTGACTTCGTAAATTCTAAAAAATATGTACAGCCTATATAATTACACTTACAATTTATCTTTCGCTAGAAAATTTCTAAATTCTTGCACGACCATGTAACAATATGCAAACGATAGGTAGCTAGGTAATCTCTAAAATACGAACCTAATTTTGTGCTGCTTTTTGTGACGATTGTGCTGCCTCAACCATGATTCTATTAACTTCTCTAAACTCTGAGTTTGGATTAAGTCTATGGAATAAAATTGAACTGAAAAATTAGATTTCATCTAGTCTTGCATAGGATTTGTCATTGGGCTAGGAATATTTGTAAATTACATACATTTGCAACGCCAATAGAAAAGAAAATTTTTCTATCATTTTAATCATCCTAGATAATACTAACAGTCAAGCGCGTAGCCAGGATTTTCTCAAGGGGGCAGAAAACTTCAAAAAAATTTCGACACTTTTATTTTTAATGTAACAAAAATAAACTTCGAGTACAATATATGCGAAACTTCAAGGCGCTATATAACCAGCGTTGGAAAAATCTTTTCTTGATTAATCAGAGCATTTACTATCGCTTTTATACCATAAAAAGAACATCGACCTTATGCATTTATTCAACTGGCAGAATATATTCTCACTAGCTGACCCGGCAAACGTTGTTTTGCCATATTAAAAATATTTAAAAAAAAAATTAAAAAATTTAAATAAGAAAATTTAAAACTACCAAAAAAAAATTTAAAAACTCAACTAAACGAAAAATAACAAATAATTGATATTTTTAAGGGTGGTTAAAAACACAAAATTTTACCTCAATAATGTTCGAATTTAAATTTTCATGAAGCAAATTTTTTTTAAGTCAAATTTACCTATAATCAAAAAAAATATCGCGCCTGGCCTTTATGATTAAATATAAACAAAAGGCGGATACGGATACGCATATAGGTTATTTAACGAAAAATAACAAATAATTGATATCTTTAAGGGTGGTTAAAAACACAAAATTTTACCTCAATAATGTTCGAATTTAAATTTTCATGAAGCAAATTTTTTTAAGTCAAATTTACCTATAATCATGGGCGTAACCAGGTTTTGGATTGATTAGGGGGGGGGCAAAACGTTTAAAAGTTCAATTAGAGGGGGGCAAAACATAAATTTTTTAAATTTTTCAATGTTTTTGCATTGAAAAATTGGTTTCGCAAATTAGGGGGGGGGGGGGGCAGCCGAGGATTTCAATACAAAAACCCTTAAAAATTAAAAAAAAAAATTATGTTTTGCCCCACCCCCTAATTAGCCAGGCAGGCGGAGGCAGGGGGCGCGGCTGCCCCCCCCCCTATTTGAACTTAACTCCAATTAATACAGATGCTTATTAGCGAATTTACACAAAAATAAAAGATCACTATGGAAATCGTCAAATCTAACACGATTACCATACACGGATCAATGCCATCCAATTAGATTTTAACGCGTTTTCTTTTTAATATTTTATTTACCAATGTATTTTACCCATGTGATTATTAGAATAAACTACTATTTGTTTAAAAAAAAATTGTTTTGGTAAAATAAAATTTAGATTACGGTTGCATGAAAATTTTTGGATAGTCGAGACCTTTTTTTTTTTTGCTCTCAGGAAAATTGTTGGGTAGTCAAGACCTTTTTTTTTAATCTGCCCCCCCCCCCTAATTCAAAACCTGGGTACGCCCATGGATATATCAACATTTATTGGCACTTTGTTTAAAGTATTTTCATTTTTCTCCTTTTAACGTGCAAAAAATTACAAAATTAGATTTTTTAATTTATTTAGCCACGCAGGAGGGGGGGGGGCACGACCGTCCTATAATAATAATAATAATTGAAGCAAAAAATGGCTTTGATAGTGCGTAAAAAGTTTTCATTTTCCGCAACACATGCCTACTGCATTTATCACCAGACTACCTACACGATAGATAGATAAGATACGCAGCAGTACGTGATGAGGGCAGGGCGTTTGATTGACGTTCGAAACAGCGTCAAAACGCATAAAACCCAATATCTCGAAAACTACTCGACCGATTTGGCTGGAACATATATTAAAACACGCTCCGGAGTGGCGGGTATAAACGTGAAATTTTGAGCCAAATCGGTCTGGTAGTTCTCCAAAATTGGTGGCGGCATACATACACACATACACACATACATACACCCATAGTTTCATTTTTATATATAAGACTAGCTGACCCGGCAAACGTTGTTTTGCCATATTAAAAAAATTTAAAAAAAATTAAGAAATTTAAATAAGAAAATTTAAAACTACCAAAAAATTTTTTAAAAACTCAACTAAACGAAAAATAACAAATAATTGATATTTTTAAAGGTGGTTAAAAACACAAATTTTTATCTCAATAATGTTCGAATTTTAATTTTCACGAAGCAAATTTTTTAAAGGCAAATTTACCTATAATCAAAAAAAAATATCGCGCCTGGCCTTTTTTGATAAAATATAAACAAAAGGCGGATACGGATACGCATATAGTTTATTTAACGAAAAATCAAACGTTGTTTTGCCATTTACCCGGGTGTATTAGCAGAATATATATCATGGGCGTACCCAGGTTTTGAATTAAAAATTTTTGCTTGACTACCCAAAAATTTTCCTGCGACCGTAATTTAAATTGGGGGGGGGGGCAAAATATAATTTTTTTTTTAATTTTTAAGGGTATTTGTATTGAAATTTGATCCTTTTTTTAATTAGGGAGGGGGGCAGCCGCGCCGTCTGACCCCTGGCTAATTAGGGGGGGGGGGGCATATAGAGAAATTTCAATAGATTATGAATATATCAAATATAATTGGTAAGTGTTTATTATGCAAAAAATTTTAAACAAATAGTTAAAGAGGGTCCAAGGCCCAGGCCCACCCAAGAGAGAAAACCTGGCTCCATGGCCCCCCCCCCCAAGGAAAAAATCTTTGGCCCCCTGGCCCTTCAAGCAATTTTTTTTTGTTTTTATTTAATTAAGAAACAATATCATAATCATGGGCGTAGCCAGGGGGGAGGCTGCCCCCCCCCCCCCCCTAATTAGCCAGGGGGAAGCAAGGGGCGCGGCTGCCCCCTTCCTAATTTAAAAAAAGAAGGATTTCAATACAAAAACCCTTAAAAATTAAAAAAAATTATGTTTACCCCCCCCCCCCCCTTAATTAGCCAGGCGGGGGCAGGGGGCGCGGCTCCCCCTCCCCCTATTTGAACTTAACTCAAATTAATACAGATGCGTATTAGCGAATTTACAAAAAAATATAAATTATTTTGGTAAAATGAAATTTAAATTACGGTCGCAGGAAAACTTTTGGATAGTCGAGACCTTTTTTTTTATTTTTTTTTGCTCTCAGGAAAATTTTTGGGTAGTCAAGACCTTTTTTTTTAATCTGCCCCCCCCCTCCCCCCTAATTCAAAACCTGGGTACGCCCATGGATATATCAACATTTATTGGCACTTTGTTAAAAGTATTTCCATTTTTCTCCTTATTTAACGTGCAAAAAATTACAAAATTAGATTTTTTAATTTATTTAGCCACGCAGGAGGGGGGGGGGGACACGACTGTCCTATAATAATAAAATTAATAATAATTGACGTGAAGAAAAATAAGCAAAAAATGGCTTTGATGTTTCAAAGTGCGTAAAAAGTTTTTATTTTCCGCAACACATGCCTACTCCATTTATCACACTACCTACACGATAGATATTAGATAGGCAGTACGTGATGAGGGCGTTTGATTGACGTGCGATACAACGTCAAAACGCATAAAACCCAATATCTCGAAAACTACTGGACCGATTTGGCTGGAACATATCTTAAAACACGCTCCGGGGTGGCAGGAATAAACTGTGAAATTTTGAGCCAAATCGGTCTGGTAGTTCTCCAAAAAAGGTGGCGGCATACACACACACACACACATACATACATAGTTTCATTTTTATATATAAGATTTAGATGAAATTAAATAATGGCGAAAACCAAAGCAAAATTATATAAGTTTGATCTAAAAAAATTCTCAAGTCAGTCACTCAATCTGTTTACCTGTTTTTTGGATTACAACTAAATGGACGGAGCCAACTCCATTTATGAAAAGAGAAATTAAATTTCAGCCTTTTAGCTGTTTCATCACGAGGAAAATTGAATAAAAGTGGTGGTTGATAAATTTTATCAAGTTCTGCCAACTTATCTTCTTCATAATGTTGTATGGTGTTAATATACAAAGAAGATATGTCATAAGGCTGCTGGTTTGATGATGATTTTATATCTATCATTTAATTATTTTAATTAACATTTTACAAATTTTAATTAACTCTAAATAAACTAAAAAAGACAAAATTTTGCATATACCATTTGACATTAGAATAGTTGAGGCTTTTCATCAATATTATTGTTTAAAAGAATAGATGTGAGTGTTTCAATTGAATCTTCATCATTGGACAAATTTAAATCATCTAGAAATTATTATAGTTGGTTAAATCTGTATATATACAGAATAGATAACATAAATATTAGTAGTCAATGCTCATTGCTTAATTATGTTTAAAATTGGCAATGTAATCACAATATTTACAACAATTAATATATATGTGGTACTCGCCACCTGGCTTATTCTATTTTATTTTATGGCTTCTACATCTTACTTTAACCTATTTTTCTATTTTGATTATTTTATGTGCATCTACGCGCGATTATCGCTTTTGTATTATACACATCTGAGTGCGGCGATCTCTCTGAAGAAGAATACATTAATTACCATCGAAAGGCAAAAGTACATCTGGGCAGCCATCATTATTGTGGGTTGTTGTTATTGTGAATTGTGGTTACGGTGGAAAAGATGTGATGCATATATAAAGGCACCGTGACAGATGAAAAGAGACTCTTACACTTTTCACTTTTTGTAAACTAAAACCCTGTCCACTTATCCTTTTACCCATATCGTATTTGGCCTATTACTTTAATTATACATTATACGGAAATTTACGTAAGTACTTGAATAAAGAACATTAAAATTCATTACTACAGTTCATGTAATATTACTACAGTTTGATACAAATTATTATAGTTATCTGTGAATAAATATTACTACAGTTTGATACAAATTATTAAAGTTATCTTTGAATAAATCAGTATTGAATCTTACAGTTAGTAATAAATAGTAAACGTGGTTGATAATTTGGGTTTAATCATTCTACAGTTGGTGATAGATTTAAAAATTGCAATATATAGTAATTTTTGGAATAATTATGAATAACTTTTTTTTTATATTTATAATCCTAATTTTGTATTTTATTTCAACGATTAAATATTTTAGAATATATATTATTAGAATTTTGAAACTGTGTTTATTGGAATGATTTCTTAAAATTCGCGTTATACTGATTAGGTTTTGGTAATTAAATTTAATCTTTGTGTGAAATTAATTTTATATTTTTGGGGTATTTGCAATTGTGTTCGATACAATTTTTTGTGTGAATATTTTTACTTTATTGGTATTTTGTAGAATACTTACATTCTAATATATATAGTTTTAGATTTCGTAGGAGAGATTTATTGTGGGTACGGCTTCGATTTGAACATTTTGGTTTATAAGTTTACTTTAGGCCTTTTTTACACGTAATTTATATTATATTCTTGATTTATAGTGCTTTTATAGAATTGGTTTGTAACTAAGGGTATTCGCAAATTTGAATTAATGAATTTATTTTAGAGCGTGCGTAATCGAAGGTAATTGTTCATTTTAGAGTTAATTTGTTTTTTTGTTGGTAATGATGTTTTTTTCTTGAGGAGCCCAGGTAATTTAATGATATCAATTTTTATGTGGTAGTGTGTAAAACTAACTGGGGGGGGGGGTATTGTTATTGTTGGCTAGTTTAACGTTTGTGTGGTATAAGGTAATGCAACGAAGAGCTAAGATTAACGTGGTGAGCAAGGGTATTAAATGTTTTAATTGCGGTGGCTCACACGTGTTAAGATTTTGCAATACAAGAGGAGGCGGTAGGAACTTTAAAGAGAAAGAAAATAGATTTAATTATGGTAATAGGGATAATGGTAATTTCGGCAATGTTCCAGTTAGATGGAAAGATTTAATGATGGTAATTTTGACGATGCTCCATTTAGATGGATTTGATGTCCGAGTGCCTAAATCTAGTAATTCTCTTTATTTCAATATTTCTCGCACGATCACAACAAAAACGAATAATGATAATGTGTATAATATTTTAATTATATATATATGTTGATGAGCATTATTTTTTGAGTGTGTTTTCTTTTAATAAGTAATCCCTGGGTGATGATTAATTCTGGGTATATGTTAGTGAGCAAACCATTTTTTTGGTAAGTCATGTTTTTAATGAGTAATAATATTTCTTTTTCAAGAAAACGAAAATACAGTAAAACGAACTAATAATATCAATCGTGATCTGACTCTTTTCCTTTTACGGTTAACGTTAATATGAATCATACTATCGAAGTTTCCAACATTAATAAAAATGATAAGTGTGCGCATTTGCGTGTGTGTATCTTGGAAACACCGATGAATTTAAATATATAGGATATCTTTCTAGTGAGAGGGGTATAATCTATTTATATATAAATATTTTTATAGTGCGAGAGAAGGGGGGGGGGGGAATACATGAATTATGAACCCAAAATCGATAAAGTTATAAGCGGGTTAAATATAGATAAACCAAAATCAATAATGGAGACTCCACACCTCCCCCTTTATTGAAAGTCGAAGACTTATGTGGTCGACGTTGTTGTTTTTTCTTTCATTTTCCTCTTCGCTTAATAACCACGTACGATAACCATTCCGGACGGTACTTTGGATAATAAGTATATACAATATCCATCAACCAACGTGTATACTATTCATTGTTACGGGAGTATAACGTCTATAATATGAGTATGCATGTGTGTGGGGGGGGGGGGAATAAAATTTAATTAAACAAAAACCAATAGTTAGCCTCCGCCCTTTACAGAGAAGTCGAAACGACCGTTCCATCGAGGTTCAGGACTTCAAAAGCCCCCTCGATCCGGACTGCCGTTTCTGCCTCCTCCTGGTTTGGAACTATCGGCCTATTAACCGTTGACGGTTTTGGACACATCGGGGGAAGATGCCTTCCTCTGCATCCCCAACACTTTCTCCTACGAAGAACTGGACCGGCCACCTGGCCGTCTCGTCGAGTGTCGGTAGTTAGCCCCGTCTGTACCGATCTGGGAACTCCAGTGCCTGCAGGGGTCAATCCTGCAGCGGGTTGTACATTCCCTCTTTGTCTCATCCTAGATGTTACTCGAGATGGCGCCACCATGGGGTGTACCAGGTTAACAACCCTTATCCTCCCCGTTGGTTCCACCTCAAATGTTATCAACAGCGGCCTCCGCACATGTACGGGTGCCGTAGGAATCACTTCCACGCGTACATCGTACCAAGCGGTAGGTATTCTCATCTAATGCAGAATATAAAAACATAAGATTTAACATATCATATATAAAATGTCTTGCAACAACTAAGCATTGTACAATTTAATCTGTTCCTCATGCCTAGTCTCAATCTTATTTGTTTCCGCATTTTTAATCTTATAAATCTTCGAACCTACCTGTTCTATTATCTCGCCTAATACCCACTTAGGTTCCTTCAAATAGTTCCGATACCAAATCTTTTGATTTAGCTTCAATCTAGAACTATCTGCCCTAGGTAATTCAGGTTCAAGATGTTGCAACAATCAGGCGGGTATCTCAACCTTCTATTTAAAAATTCATAGCTAACTGAAGGACGATCAGGGAACCTCGGAGCCATATTATGATATAATCTTAACATCCATGTACCTCCCTTCGTCTCTTTAGCTACTCTTAACCATTTTTTAACTATTCCTACATATCTTTCCACCTGCCCATTGGAGCTAGGGTGATAAGGAGGCGTTAGTAAATGGTTAATTTTAAATTCTGAACAAAAACTTTTAAATTCTGCACTTACAAAAGCCTTCCCATTATCTGTAACAATGTAGGTAGGTAATCCGTAAGCGCCAAATAAATCCTTATTTATTGTTACTCTACCTGACATACTAAAAACGTTTCTAAATTCCGTCCAACCGGAATATGCATCGACAATTAATATAAAACGTTTTTTGTCAAATTCGAAAAAATCAATATGTATCCTCTCCCACGGAGATTTAGGACGTGGCCATCTGGCATTTTTATTCCTTCGCGGCATTGGTGCGTCAAGCTTACATAGCTCGCACTGCCGGACGAAGTTCTCAATGTCTTTGCTAATTCTAGGCCACCAGACATATTGTCTAGCAAGTCCTTTCATCTTAACCATTCCTGCATGACCTTGATGTAAAACATTTAACACATCTTGGCGCAGTCTACTAGGAACCACCAGCACGTCATCCTCTAAATAGAGTTCGTTTAAGACATGTTTAAAGGGTGATGGTTGTTAGTGTCATCGTCCAAGCCAAGTAAAATGTTTGTCACTTTAATTATATCAGAGTCTGCATTACTCTAAGTTATTATGTCCTTTAAATCCAAAATTTTAATTATGTTTATGACCTCTCCTCCGAAAATTTCACAAGATATAGAATCACTATTAGCCTTGATGTCATCCGCGCCCAAACGCGATAATACATCAGCTAAATGATTGTCTTCACCTTTGCAATATTTAAGAGTTAAGGTAAAATTTCCTAACATAACTAGCCAACGCTGTAATCTACCATACATTAATAGTTGATCGTTAGCCTTTTTAAATAAAGCAACTAGAGGTTTATGATCCGTGACTACAGTAAACGATTTTCCAATTAGATATTCTCGACATCGCTGTAATCCGTACATCATTGCTAGAGCCTCTCGTTCAATAACAGAATATCGGACCTCTGTTTTATTTAGCTTACGTGAAAAATATAAAATAGGGTGTTCAACATTATCCTCGACTTGACATAACGCGCCGCCGATGCCTACATTTGACGCATCGACTCTTAAAATATGTTGCTTGTCGGGATTGTAACACCTTAATACGGGTTTAGTTAGTAAAACATTCTTTAAATAATTAAAATTATCAGTATGCGTCTCGTCCCATTTAAATAAAATAGACTTTCTGGTCAATTCATATAATGGTCCGGCGAATTTCATATAATTATTAATAAAGCGACTATAATAATTCATTACACCCAAAAATGACGAAAGCTCCTTTTTATTAGTTGGTATTTTAATATCCCTAATTGCCGTGACTTTGTCATACCTAGGTTGAATATTACCATCACTTAAAATATGACCTAAATATAGGATCTGCTCGGCTCCGAATACACATTTTTTAGCCGAAACCTTTAATCCTTTCATTTTGATTAACTCAAGAACTTTGATTAGGCGCATATTGTGTTCTTCTTTAGTTGTACCAGTAACTAAAATGTCGTCTAAATAAAATATTACGCCGTCTAAATTACTAAAAATAGACGCCATTGTCTGTTGAAAAATAGCAGCGGAAACGCTTAAGCCGAAAGGTAATCTCTTAAATTTAAACAGTCCGGCATCAGTATTAATTGCTAAAAGCCGTGACGACCTTTCGTCTACCTTAAGTTGCAAATACGCGTTAGCCAAATCAATTTTAAAAAATATTTAGCTCCCTGTAATTTAACGAAAATCATCTCTAACCTCGGCAGCGGGTATTTTACTTCAATAACAAACCTATTAACCGTAATTCTATAGTCTGCACAGACGCGTACCGTACCGTCAGGTTTCCTGACGGGTACTAAAGGTGTTGCCCATTCTGAATAATCTATGGGTTCAATTACCTCGTCTTTCAGCCAATCTTTAATTACAGAATCTACTTTATCTTTTATAATTAAAGGTAATCGTCTAGCAGGACAAAATTTAGGAATGGCGTCTAAATTTACTCTAACTGAAATAATTCTATCCTTCACACAGCCCAAATTACTTTCAAAAATGTCCGAAAATTTATCCAAAATCGATGTAATTTCTGCTGGCCATTCTGTGACAAGTTTTGCCTCTGCCCTCGGAACTAATTTATGGTCAACTGATTTCAATGAAATCCTGCTCTGTAAATTAGTTAAATGGGGTGCTTCATGGCTACAAGACTCAGCGTCCCCGCTCTGTGAAGCACCACTGGGCAGTCGCGATGCCACTATGGACTCAGCTTTAAAACTACAAATTCTATCCAAACTATTTGACTCACAAATTCCCCACCAGTTTAATTTAAGGCCTATAACCTTTATCCATGGCCATCCCATTATGTTGTCCACATTCTCCTTAAGTATATATATATTTCTAGATTAACTTTATAAGTATTTACTGTTACCATTACATTAACTTTACCTAATACATTAATATAAGTATTATTAACTTGTTTAGCTAAAAGTTCTGCTGCTCTATATTTTCTTAGCGGCCAATATTTTTAAAAATTACTCCGACTTATGATTGAAATGGAAGCGCCCGTATCTATCAACATTTTAATATAAACATCATCAATATTAATGACCGCTGATGGTGTGATTGATGCCTTAAACATATTAATCGAATCCTCACGGCGCCATTTCTCAAATTCAATGTGCGATAAGATTAGTCAGTCATGCGCGGTTTGCCTATCGGCAACCGCGTCTCCACGACCAACATGCCTCACACCTCTATCAGTACCGTTATTATCATATTGATTATGACAATTACAATAATTAGGTCTAAACGGACCCTGAAAATTGTCCTCGTTAACTCGATAACTGTTAGGAAAACGGTTATTTCTATAATAATAGTTCGGAGTAGGGAAATAATTATTACTCCCATCTCTATAACTATCAGAATAATTGAAATTAGGATTATTAATATTTCTCCTATAGTTATAATTAGTTCTATTTCTTATACAGTCAACACTTTTGTGCCCTCTCTTATTGCACTGAAAACACCTCATTTAAAACAAATATTTTTTCCACTCTCCTAACTTTATAGAGAACATAAATTATTATCAACGCAAAACAAATTAACGCGATCAACATTTTGTCCGCGCATAAGTAATTAAAAAAATTAATAACAACCGAGGGTTGTGTAGCACGAAAAAACATTTTTTTTGTAAAAAAAAATTAACACTACAAAATTTTTACTATTGAATCTATGCAAATGCTAGTAATATATGTATATATGTAAATAATAAAACGTACACACTTTATTAAAATTCCAACAACATTCATATATATATATCATAGTAAATTATTACGCCCAAAATTTTTTTTTTTTAATATTTAAAATAACTTAAGCAATATACATATATATCTAACCTAAATTGTCGAACTTAATATTTTAATTAAAAATATTCTAAATGAAACAAAATGTATACAAATGTAAAAGAATAAAACCATAATTATAATTAAACAAAATATATGCATTATGAAAATTTTATTTACCTTTATCTTTAAGTCTCTATCTAGCGTTTTGGATACGATTTGTTCGTCGTCGGCTCTCGTTAATATGGTTTTCGAACTTTATAATTGATACGAAGTTGTTTTTATTTCCTGAGGTTTTAACTTCTGACACCACTTTGATGTCCGAGTGCCTAAATCTAGTAATTCTCTTTATTTCAATATTTCTCGCACGATCACAACAAAAACGAATAATGATAATGTGTATAATATTTTAATTATATATATATGTTGATGAGCATTATTTTTTGAGTGTGTTTTCTTTTATTAAGTAATCCCTGGGTGATGATTAATTCTGGGTATATGTTAGTGAGCAAACCATCTTTTTTGGTAAGTCATGTTTTTAATGAGTAATAATATTTCTTTTTCAAGAAAACGAAAATACAGTAAAACGAACTAATAATATCAATCGTAATCTGACTCTTTTCCTTTTACGGTTAACGTTAATATGAATCATACTATCGAAGTTTCCAACATTAAAAATGATAAGTGTGCGCATTTGCGTGTGTGTATCTTGGAAACACCGATGAATTTAAATATATAGGATATCTTTCTAGTGAGAGGGGTATAATCTATTTATATATAAATATTTTTATAGTGCGAGAGAAGGGGGGGGGGAATACATGAATTATGAACCCAAAATCGATAAAGTTATAAGCGGGTTAAATATAGATAAACCAAAATCAATAATGGAGACTCCACAATGGAATAGATTTAATGATGGTAATAGGGATAGTGGTAATTCTGGCAATGCTCCAGTTAGGTTTAATGGTCTTAATGAAGAGAATGTTAGGAGTAATAGCTTTGACAATGTGCCATCGAGGTTTAATGAATTTAATAAAAGATATGTTAGGAATAATAGCTTTGGCAATGTGCCATCGAGGGTTGATAGGTTTAATGATGGAAGGGTTGATGGTAATAGTGGTGATAATTTTCCTTCGACTAGTAGGGGTGTAGTTGGTCTAAGGAATTATAACAACTGTATACATTCCGCGGAGGCGGTATTGAGGGAGGCTAGTTATAGGAATGAGGTTTCTACGTGCGCTTGTGGCTTGCCATCTGCGCAGGCTAGTTCTGGGGCTGGAGGGCGTTGACTATATGTTGACGTTCCTAACTCATATAATTCAACTATTAATTTTAATTTGACAAGCTCCATTCCCCATTTATTGTTTGGTACACGACTGCCCACGGCGAATGTGTGGGTGGGCGGTACGTTAATTAATTTTATCCTAGACTCTGGGGCTTATCTAAGTTTAATGTCCTTTTCACAATTTAAACCCCTTTGGCCTAGTAAAAAAATTTCCCGGCCCTTTTGTAATGCCCGCCAATTAGATGGTGCGGCGGTAGAATTAGTAGGTAAAGCCAGCGTTGAGGTCAGGGTTTCTTTCAGGGGGGAGTCCGGGGGAATATTACCCCCCCCCCGGGCAATTTCAAATACCCTCCCGGAGAGTTTTGAAGTCATAAATTATATTAATAGGCTAAAATTGAAATTCAATAAATTATTTTAATTTGTCAATAAAAAAATTAAAAAATTGGCGAAATTAAATTTTTTTTGCAAATCAGGTGGAAATCATTCATATACATCATTTTTTAACATCTGTGAACCCTAATTTACAATCTTGAAAGTTACAAGTTATCTTTAATTAAAAACTATCAATATGTAAATAAACATAAATAATTAGAATTATTAAATCACTATCTTACGTATAAACTTATTATTATTAATAATAGCTTCTATTGTTTGTTTTTTATTGATATAATATTCTTATTTTGAATTGCAGATGTCTGGTAAATATTAAAGTACTCTTTTACACTACTTTAGTAAAAAGGAAAAGCCTAATAAAAAAGATGGTAAATATGATTTAATTTGGAATAACTTTAATTATGTATGGATATTTGTGTTTATTTAGAATAAGACATGAATATGTTTGTTTGTAATAGGTAAAGATGGGACTGAATTAAAAAAAACTCTTGTTTTATCCCTTACTATGGGAAATTATGGCAATTATTTTTAAGCATTAGATATTTTAAATATATATAAGTTAAAGGCAGATATTATTCTGCTTCCAGCAGTCAAATTCACATGAACTCCGAAAGAGGCAAGAAAGATTTTGGTTTTAATATAGAAGTATTATATATATTTTCATGTTTTAGGTCAAGATAAAAATTGTAATTCTGCTGGAGTTGGGAAAACTGTCTCTTCTTTTTCTTATGATAAAAATGCTGGTAATTAAAATTATGCAAGTTGTTTTTATTTTATACTAGATGAACCCGGCAAACGTTGTTTTGCCATTTACCCGGGTGTATTAAATTATGTTGGAATTTTAGGGCATATATGATCATAAAGCGGTTATTGAAGTAAAAATAAAGTTTGATGTCTATATGTTCTACTTCTATTGTTCTATTTCCGTATACAGTGCAACGCGTACGAATACAACATAACGCAATAATAAATCGAAAAAGTAAACATTTAAAAATGATACCACATAACATATCGCACTAATAATATATTGGCAAGACAGGTGATCATCGCAATGCGAGAGGATATACGACATTTTTAGTTTTTCCATCAGGTGCGAAAATGAACAGATTTCTCGGTGTGCCAACTCTGGAGCAAGCAACATATAATTGACCATGTGAAAAACATGGTTTTTCTAAATTCAATCCAGCAACGCTTAGTGATTGTCCTTAAGCTTTATTGATTGTAATTAAAAGCTAAGCGCACAGGAAACTGTAGGCGCTTGAATTCGAAGGGCAAATCGGTTAAAAGCATTGGAATGCGCGGAATCAGTACATCTTCTCCTTTACTTTTGCCGCTGATAATTGTCACTTCAATGACGTTTGGCAGTAGTTGTTTTACCGCAAGTCTAGTTCCGTTACACAGCTTAGGTGGATTTAAATTGCGAAGGATCATTATAGGGTGAGGTGGCATTCCCGATAATTCTAATGAATTTAGAAATTCAGTTGGATAATTCACCGCCTGATCTGCATCGATAACTGTGTCAACAGATGTGTAAGTAAATGGTTCACCGGGAATGTTCAACAGAATGCGATTCTTTATTTTGTTCACGTCGTCATTCTTCGGAGCCAAGGTAGCCCGTTCACAAAGCCCGTCGTGATTTGTAAAGTTAATAACAATTTCTGGGAACACCATATTTACGGCATCTTCAATTGATGACTGTATTTTGCAAAAGTGCGATGGAAATGATATTTCGGGCGTTGAGGGTTCAATTGGAAATTTACCGTCTCCCAAGTCCAACAGTTGGTTAGCAAATGGTTGCGCCGAATCATCATGAAGTAAATGAACACGCATGTTGTTGGTTAGCGTGATAATCTTCACACTTCTCAAAAAATATGACGCTTTCAGGCAAGCATAGAGCTCATCTGAGGGTGTTGAATTTGGGATGACTGGCAAGGTTTGACGGAAGTCACCGGCTAGCAGCAATTATGCAAGTTGTTTTTATTTTATATATATATTGATAAAGATGAGTGTATTGGCAGCTCTACTAATTGCTCAGTCTCTGAACTTAAACCATCATATAAATTTATGATTTCATGGACATCTAAATACAAATGGCTAATTTTTGATGAATCCTTAGGTGGAACTTTATGCTCTGATCTTTACAACATACTTTCTTAAAAGAACACTTACCCGTTAAAATATTACATGTATTTATTTAATGATTATGCTTGTATGTATCTATTTATATATCACTTATATCACCAAAAATCAGTAAATATTATACAAAATGGTTTAGCAATTAAAAAAAATTTTACCCCCCCCCCCCCGGAAGTTGAAAATACCCCCCCCCCCCCCCCCCCCCCCGGAGCATTTTTCCGAAAGAAACCCTGGTTGAGGTGGCGGCTGGCGACGCGCGCTGGATACTGGTATTATATTTAACAGCCGCTAAAATCGATCCTTTAATGGGTTGGGATTGGCTGCAGGTGATAGGCCCGCATGTTAGATGGTTTGGTCTCTGTAACTCATTAATAGAAACGACCCCTAATTGTTTGGTAGCTCCTGATGTGAATTCTATCCTAGGTGAAGATGCAATGATATGTAATATTGAGCTCCCGAGTAGTGCCGAAAATACGACATTAGTCGTTAGACCTTTTTCGACGCCAAGCGTGGGTACACCTTCTGGTGTGGCGCCTACTGGTGCGACGCGGACGTGTTGATTTATTTCGGCGACCTGGGTAGATGGCAATTAAATTTGCGTAATTTAGTTGGGAGCTACGCTTCAGTTTTTGCTGAGGGTCTAGGGTGTTTGAAGGGTTACGAATATGAAGTAAGACTCAAACGTGGGGTTTATCCCAGATTTTGTCCAAGTAGGCGCATCCCGTTTGTGTGTCGGTACAAAGTGAACGCGGTTCTACGGGACTGAACGGAACAGGGGATTGTTACGCCCGTTGATTATAGTGAGTGGGCGACGCCTCTGTTTCCAGTTAAGAAGGTCGACGGGTCTTTACGGCTTTGTATTGATTTTAGGGTTACCCTTAATCCGTGGTTGGTGGAAATTAAGTACCCAATGCCGCGGGTGGAGGAAATTTTAGCGAACCTAAATAAACATGTTTCTTTACAAAGCTGGATCTAAGGTCGGCGTATTTGCAAATTAAATTAAGCGATAAATACTTCTTTGGGGTTATTCCGTTTAATCGCTTGACGTTTGGGCTGAGTATTTCTACGGCGGTGTTCCAGAAAACTATGGCATCCGTTTTTCAAGGCTTGGACGGTGTATTCTTTTACCTGGATGATGTGCTAATTGTTGGCACTACAATGCAAGAGCACGATTTGCGTTTAGAGTCAGTACTAAAGCGCATTTAAGGAAAGGGGATTACGTTTAACCATGAAAAAATGAATGATCGGAGTGACAGAAGTTACATTTTTAGGGCACGTTATTGCATGTGGGAAGATTCGTCCTCTGGGTACTAATGTGGCTGCGATTTTAAGGATACGAGCCCCGAGTAACAAAAAAGAGGTTTTAGCTTTCTTGGGGTCTGTTAATTATTATCGCAGGTTTATACCATGCTCGTAGGTAGCGGCCCCCTTGCATAGATTGACTAAAGATAATGTGCGCTTTGTTTGGTCCGATAGGGAACAGGTAGCTTTCGAGAAGTTGAAAAACTTGTTGGGAAGCGACCCAGTTCTGGTGTGTTTTAGTCGTGACCTTCCTGTAGGGTTGGCGGTACGCATCGAATAGCGGTATAGGTGGCATGCTCTTTCATGTGATTAAAGGAATAGAGCGGCCGATACTATTTTTTTCGCATAAATTGACTGCGGCAGAGCTTAATTATTCGGTAATAGGAAAGGAGGCTTTAGCTGTAGTGTTTGCGTTGAATAAGTGTCGTGAGTATCTTATTGGTAGTAAGTTTAAAATCTTTACCGACCATAGACCACTGGTTCCTCTTTTTGCGAAGTTTAATGGTAGTTTATTGCTAAGCCCTTAGTTACAAAAATGATTATTGTTTTTGGGTAATTTTGACGTAACCTTCGAGTATAAAAAGGGCGCAACGAATTATGTACCAGGCACATTATCGCGCTTAGGTGAGAGCGCTGGGTACCTAAGGAGGAACTAGAAGGTGAAAATTATTTGATTAATGTCGTAACTCAAGCTTTTCCGTCAGTTAACCTTAAGGAGGAGGTGGACAAAGACGAGGAGTTGCATGGAGTTACGGAATACTTGAACGGTCAGGCGACAATCGAGGAAGTTGCTAAGTGTTATAGAGGCGTGTTTAACGAACTCAATCTTAATAATGGAGTTGTACTGCGAGAGCGCATAGTGATTCCACGGGCGTTGCGACCACAAGTGTTAGAATTGTTGCATACTGGACATAGCGGCGCGTCTAAAATGAAAGCAATAGCGCGTAACTATTTTTGGTAGCCTAAAATGGGCGCTGAAGTAGTTTCTTTGATTTCCCCCATAAAGCGAGACAGAACCATCTTAGCCACTCTAAGTCGTCTAGGCTGCTTGTAGTAAAAATGCGAGTATGCCCAAGCATGATAAACAAGCTAAATGGCCGCGGGCTCGAAACGTGTGGGACCGGGTACATCTAGACTTTTTCGATTTCGATTCGAATCAATACCTTTTACTGGTGGACGCGGCTTTGAGTTGGGTTGAATTTTAACGCGTCACGAAGCTACCGGGGTTGTTATCGAGTTTTTAAAGAATTTAATGGGCGCTTATGGTATCCCAAGGTATATAGTATCCGATAACGGTACTGCCTTTACTAGCGCGGAGTTTAAGGCGTTTTGCGGTAAATGGGGTATACTGCATTTATTAACACCTCCATATCACCCAAGTTCTAACGGGTTGGCGGAGCGACATGTTGCGATCGTTAAGAAATTGTTGAAAAATGAGAAGGTAGAGAAGGACGGCATATAGATGTATAGGTTATTACATAATGAGTCCGCTCGCTTTCCGTGTCGCACTCCTTTTAGTCAAATATTTTTAAATAGATTACGTTGCGTACCGATCGATGTGTGGGTGGACGCCGGTTTAACAACTGGCGAGTCTGCTCCCAGTCGGTATGAAGTTATTAATTTAGTTTGGGCTCGCGTGTATCGTGGAACCGAGCGGTGGTTGGAAGCTGTGGTGAAATCTCACGTGGGTTCAAAAGCCTACGAGGTTGAGTTTACGGGTTCTAATAACCGCACGGTTAGGCACGAGGAGCAATTACGGTTACGATGTTAATAGGATATCTTGTGTATTTAATAATATCTATTTATTATTCTGCATTAGATGGATATTATTGCATCATGGTGCCGGTTCAGGGTGGAAGTGGAAGTAATCGATCACTTAACGCCCCAACGAACGTATACGTATCGTTCGTGGTAGGACAAGACGGTATCCCGCATATCGTTAGTTTGGAAACTATCAAACACTTCTGTATGGGATCCGTCACCAATTGAGTAATTGTCAAAACACTTCTGTATGGGATCCGTCACTAATTGAGTAATTGTCAAGGGGTGGCATTAGGATAAAAATGAGAGCATTATTTAATGTATCGAGAGAGGAAGAGATCATCCAAAATCCAAATAAATCCCATTTCTACTTTAGTTTCTCATCTAAAGGGTTGATAAAGATGATGGACTCAAGCCATAATCCCACCACGGGAAGACTCCAATTCCAATTCTTTACTACCTATGACCCCTGACTCCAACTCTAAAAAGGTATTCCAAACATCCCCGGGCACCACGCTTTCCAACATAGCGTCGCGTGCCTCCTTTTGACAATCGGCGTGAGCTTGGTTAGGTGTGGGCGGGGGTGGCTTAAAATAGTAATCGACTCCACTATCCAGACCGTCGTGATGATTAGAATGATTGACGTGGCCGCACTGGAACCAATCGTTTCTTCTTCGCTCCCCAATTTCATTTGATAGCCTCCTGGGGGTGATTGGAAATCAATTAGTGGCCCGGCTAAAAGGCGGTTTTGAAACTACCGGGCGGTTCCACTACTTTATCGAACCCGGAGCCCGGTCCAGCTATAAAATCGGAAAATGCTTTGCCCATTCCCTGACCCAAAACAGACTTCTAGCTCTTCGCCACCAGCAGTGGCGGTAGTGGGGAGCTGGGAGGAAAAGTGCTTAAAGTAAAGTTATCGCACGTTTCCCAATGCAAAACTCGGGGTTGCTTGTTCACGGTTTGGTAGGGGTCTGAGGAGGATCCTGGACCGATGTTGTCGCTTGGCTGGTCGGGACTGTTTCCCACATCTCGTGGTATGATTAAACCGGCCAACCAAAAAACAAACAGGATCACGAAACAGGAGCCGGGATTGGTTTGGGTTGAGACTGATTTGTAGAGGGATGAGGCGAGGTTAGTGAGCTTTTTCAGTTGATTTTGCAGCATTGCATTGCTATTTTCCACGGTTTTTAACTTATTCTTCAGAATGTTGTTGTCGGTTCGGTAGCGTATGCTTGAACCTTATTTTCCAGGGCTTCGATATATTCCTTCATCTTTCGCCTGCTCTCTTGATCTGATATTTTATTCTTTATTTTTCGAATTTTTTGAGCGATTTTTCTTCGAATTTAGTGAGGTGTAGGCGTTTTGGTATGGAGTAGCCTTCGGCAATCAATGTTCGCTTCTCTTCGTCGGTTAGGTATAGGGTACCGGACCCCCCGTTGGTATTATTATTGTTGGAATTGTGTGGGGAAGCGTATGGTTTTGGTTGTTGGGACCCCGAGTGGGCGAATCCAAGCTTGTGTTATCGGGAGATGAGGCGCCACTTGAATTGTTCTGGTAAGTCTTGATCTTAGCAGTTATTTTCTCCTCGTGCGCTCCCCACAAAATTTTTAATGGTAAACTCGCTGTGAATCCGAGCAAAATTTTGAAGTCTATCTCGCGTCACAAAATTATCCAGGCGGCCCACTCTCTTTTTATCCGAAGCGCCCAGGGTGAGGGGCGCCTTGAAGGATGCAAAGGGGGTTAAACTACCCGGGCATTGTGGTGAGACATTTTTAAGGTTTTGGGCAGGGTTGACCTTGGGCCGGCCCGAACCCAATGATCATCGGGGTCGTGGTCGTTCAATCGGGTTTGGCAGTCGAGAAATTGATCATCCATATTTTGAACCGACAGAATATTATGGTCAGATAGTATTTGATTTATAGTGTCAGATTATATATCATCTATAGCTTGATTGGAATTAATATTTTCATAACTGTCAACTTCAAGCATTATATCAATATCCTCAAGTTCTAAATCTGATGTGCCGGATGACATACTCCCATGAATAATTTCATTTTGGCAGGTTTTGTCCCATATATTGGTTTTAAAACAACCTAAGGATTCGAAAACTTCCATTGAATTTTGTGTTCGGATAAGCAAAATCGATATAGCTGATACAAATAATTATTCTGTCTACGTTACAAAAACGATATTGACCATTTTATATAATAAAAATGGTAATTATAATAATAATCCACGCATGGAATGGTTGCTGATCCTTACATGTCCCTAACCATTAACTTAATTTTATTATTCAGTATCAAGATTATATAAATTAATATAGTCTCTTTGGAGTAAATTTATTTAGTTTCGGTACTCGTAGAACGTGTTATTATCCTGTTTTATTATAAATCTAAAATGTTTATGTTTATAAATAAAATCTCGGCATATATATTGCATATTAAATATATTATTTATAGATTAATTGTGTTAAAGTATAATGGATAAGTACAAAAATAATAATAAACATTAAATAATAGTTGACGTAAAATGTTAGCAAAAATATTGAAAATATTTTTTGAAGTTGAACCCCATATTCTATGTAAAGTGCTATATTTATGTTTTGTGCATACTTACAAAATTTAAATTGTGATCGGGGAAAATAACTGATTTGCTGAAAGATGAAAACAGCTTAATAATTTTCGTCTTTTATATTTAAAATAACTATCAAGTATAAATAAATTTTCGAATCCCTTTTTAAAAATTCGATTTGGATTTTCAAATCTTACCTTGTAAATATTCGATACGAAATTTGGACCTAAGGATTCGAATCCGGATTCGAAATTTGGAATCGAATTTCAATCGAATCTCGAATCGAATATTTCCCAGAGGCGTACTTTCCACCATTTCAATATTTCTATTTTTTCTCGTTTATCTTTAACTTTATGTAGGTGTCCATTACGGTATTTTCCCAAAATACCATGGGACAAAATACAAATAGCTTGAAACAATTTCAAGATCTTGAAACCGTTTCAAGATCTTATAATGCGCATGCGTATGCATTTAACAGACCAATCAGATAGCTGCGCATTTTAATAATGCGTATGCGTATGCATTTAACAATTATTGCTGCACTATAAAACTTTAAGGGACAGGGTTAAGGTTCAGGGTTAGGTTTTAGGTCAGCGTTTTAGGTTAGGGTTAGGGTTAGGATTAGATGCACATCAAATTCCCTCCCCATTTGAGATTTAATTTTCCGTGATATTGAGTGTGGCATTTTGAACTGTAACCATTATATTTTGTCTCATTGAATTTTGGGCCTGATTCTCCATTTCCTTTACTCTATAAAAAAATTTCTGAATAATTTCAGCTATTAGGAGTAGATTTTTGTTGTTCCATACTCAATTGTTTGTATATTAGAAAAAGCGCAAAATTAATTAATCAATAACTTGTAATTAATCAATTTTTTGTAATTATTGTTATAAACAGAATAAAAGACTACTTAGACTAACTTCTAAATAATTCCGGCCCGGGCCTATAATTTATGAACTAGGCCCGGTTCGGAATCTTAAAGTCTTAAAATTTAAGGCCCGGGCTTTTTCAGGACGGGCCTCGGGCCGGGCCTCGGGCCACCCGTGCAGGCCTCTAATCATAACACAACCATCAAAGCATAAACATTATAATAGCTCCCAGAAATGAATAAAAAGTCTTGAAAAAGAGAATTCCTGAAGAAATAAATAGATTAAAGGAAAACTAACCACTTAATGTATCCACCTTATTAATTTGCTTATCCTGCAAAAAAGTCATTTTAAGCATTTCAATATAATAGGTTGTGTATTTATATCATATTTAAAGAAATTCCTGTTCAACCAGAATTAAATTAATCTAACATTTTTTTAAATTCTTATACACTGACTTTGGATAAAATTTTACAAATTTTTGCTAGATAACATGGGTGTATAAATTGTTGATATATATAGTCTATGGATTTAAATTAGAATCATGACAGATTGATTCAGCAAGGTCAGAATCATAATAGATTGATTCAGCAAGGTCAAATAAATATTTAAAATGGTAGCCATAAGACAATTCATTTGCTTAAGCATAACAATTTAAACTTTTTATAAAATCTCAAACTTTTATATGGTGCAAGTCTGATAAATTTTTTTGAATAAATTGCAAACCAAAATATGATGTAGGTCATTTCAATAGGCCTTATTAATACTATTTGATTGCAAACCTTAATGTAATATATGTTATATAAATAGGCATACTTATGCTTCTTTTTCTATATACTCTAAATACTAGCTAAAATACTTAATAGATGGGCCAATGACAAAAAAATTAAACCCTTAGAAATTTAAAAATTTATATTTTGCCCCCCCCCCCCTAATGCAAAACCTGGCTACCCTCATGGATAATACAAACAGAGGGCTGAAATAAAGAAAATACTCAATTCTTTATGGTGAAGTGTGACTAATGTTTTAAAAATTATAAAAACGTCAACAAGGCTGTAAGATTAAAGACTATTTTATTTTCCCTACATTCTTATACAAGTAATATACAATAACCAAATACATGTAAACGTATGAGTCCTTAATCTTTTTGATTTTATAACCATATATTTATGCGCAATAATATTTATAAATAGATTGATAAGTAAGCTCTATGGTAAACTCATTGAGTAGTATCGGAACATAAATTCATAATCATTAAATGTCTGCTAAACTATAATATTTTGTTTTGCGGATGTGATAGCATGTATATAAAATACATAATTACCAATAAAACATATATTCCCTGTATATACAATGAGAGATAAGCAAACTCAATTTCAAATTCATTTGTTAATATCGAACCTTAAATAAAACTCGGGCCTTCGGCCCTCGTGGGAAGGGGGAGAAGGGAAGGGAAGAGGGGAAGGGAAGGGAAGGGGGGACGACTCATCTGTACTTCGTATAAATGTATCATATTTTCTATGCAATTTATGGGCGAGAAAGGTGGGAAGGGGCGAGAATGCCTATAGGGGGGTATTAAATGCCTAATGATTAATTAATTATTTATACAAATTTTCCATTATAGGCAAAATGTAATATAGGCAAGGGTTAGGGTTAGATTTAGTGTTTGCATCTAGTTGCGTATTACCTTAATTTTTATGACCTTTAGTGATTATGGGTCTAACAAACATTATATTATAAAACAACACAATGTTAAGAATTTGCAGAATTGTTGGGAGAAATTTTTTGTTGAATTTGAACAATTTTTAATTAAAAAAATCAAAAATTTGGCCAATGGTCACTTTTTCTCTATTGGTCAGTACCAACAGATACTCTATAAGTCAATGATAGCCAAAAAAACGGAAAAAAAATTTTGATGCTCACTTTGGCCAATGGTCATTTTTTTCCATTGGTCAGCAGCCAGCACACGGGAAAAGTGGATATAAATTCATAAGAGTAAAAAAAACGAAAAAAAATTGTCGAAACACATTTTGGCCAATGGTCATTTTTTTCCATTGGTCAGCAGCCAGGACACGGTAAAAGTGGATATAAATTCATAATAGTCAAAAAAAAAAGAAAAAAAAGTTTTCGAATCACATTTTGGCCAATGGTCATTTTATTCCATTGGTCAGCAGCCAGCGGACGGCCAAAAAGTCATAATAGCAATGGTAGGAACAGGAACAATCATAATAGTAAAAAAAACGAAAAAAATAATTTCGATTCACATTTTGGCCAATAGTCATTTTTTCAATAGGTCAGGAGCCAGCGGACGGCCAAAAAGTCATAATAGCAATGGTAGTAACAAGAACAATCATAAGAGTCAAAAAAACTCCGGGATTCTAACCCAAAAACTAGTTAAATTGGATAGCAATTAAAAGTAAACAACTTTTATTTATGTTTATTATATAACATTGGTCAGCAGCCAGCGGACGGCCAAAAAGTCATAATAGCAATGGTAGAAACAGGAACAATCATAATGTCTAAAAAAACGAAAAAAATAATTTCGATTCACATTTTGGCCAATGTCATTTTTTTCATTGGTCAGCAGCCAGCGGACGGCCAAAAATTCTTATCATCAATGATAGTAACAAGAACAATCATAAGAGTCAAAAAAACTCCGGGATTCTAACCCCAAAACTAGTTAAATTGCATAGCAATTAAAAAGTAAACAACTTTTATTTATGTTTATTATATAACTAGTTAAATTGCATAGCATTAAAAGTAAACAACTTTTATCTATGTTTATTATATAACAAAAACTAGTTCAATTGCATAGCAATTAAAAGTAAACAATTTATTTATGTTTTAATTGCTATGCAATTTATGGGCTCGTTTTTGGTGCGTCGTCCGTCGTCCGTCGTCCACCAAGTTATTGGCGCCAGCTTTGTGACCTGGATATCCCGGGTTCAAGCCAGGGAGAGGACGATTTTTTTTTTAAATTTTTTTAAATTAAATTAATATTTTGTTCTTGTTAATACCATTGATAATATGAATTTTTGACCATCCGCTGGCTACTGACCAATGAAAAAAATGACCATTGGCCAAATAAAGCGAAATTTTAATTGCTATATGCAATTTATGGTACTTTTTCGTCTTTGATTAGGTTAACATTGATAATTACCCTATGCCCTTTCCTACAAGGGCCTACGCCTCTACTGATATGGGTCCCTGTGCCCCTTACCAAACCCTATGCCTTTACTAATGTGGGTTCAAAGCCCGGAGAGGGCAAATTTTTTTATTTATTTTTTAAATTAAATTAATTAATTGTTCTTGTTAAAAACCATTGATAATGTGACCTTTTGGCCGTCCGCTGGCTGACCAATGGAAAAAATGACCAAAAATGTGTATCGAAATTATTTTTTTCGTTTTTTTTTTGACTATTATGATTGTTCCTGTTACTACCATGTGACTTTTTGGCCGTCCGTTGGCTGCTGACCAATGGAAAAAATGACCATTGGCCAAAATGTGATTCGAAAATTTTTTTTCGTTTTTTTTTGACTATTTTGAATTTATATCCACTTTTAACGTGTCCTGGCTGCTGACCAATGGAAAAAAATGACCATTGGCCAAAATGTAATTCGAAAATTTTTTTTGCGTTTTTTTGACTCTTATGAGTTTATATCCACTTTTACCGTGTCCTGGCTACTGACCAATAGAAAAAAATGACCATTGGCCAAATTGTAAATCGAAATTTTTTTTCCGTTTTTTTTTGACTCTTATGATTGTTCCTGTTAATACCATTGATAATATGACTTTTTGGCCGTCCGCTGGCTGCTGACCAATGGAAAAAAATGACCATTGGCCAAAGTGAGCATCAAAAATTTTTATCCCGTTTTTTTGGCTATCATTGACTTATAGAGTATCTGTTGGTACTGACCAATGAAAAAAAATGACCATTGACCAAATTTTATATATAACCTAAAAATTTATTATAGATGGACTAACAGACAGTTAACTATGTAATATATATTTTTAACCTTATAAATGCATACATATTTTTTTATTGGGTTAATATATTTCATTTAATTAGATTGTGATTTCATAGAAAACCTAAAAAGTAATAGTTAAAAAAATATAGGTATTAGATTCTAATTTACGATACAATATATTGATAGAAACTAACAATTCGAAACCTCCTTCAAAGGTATAATCATAGCCCGTTCTTTCTAATTAAATTCAATCTACTATTAAACTATTAAAACACGAATTGTACTTTATTAGATGGCGCGCGTAAGTTTATATAATTAGTAAAATTTTCTACGTGTTATAGATATTACACCTCACGTGTGGCCGGGAAATGTCCGATATTTTTAAAACGAAAAGGTATTTTAGGAATCTGAAAAGGCTATTTTACCCCTGGCCGCCCTTGGCACCTACGGGTAAAGTTTCAAGCGAATCGGGAGGGAAGTTTCAGAATTTAGCCCTTTTTTAAAACTAAAAGGAATTTTTATTTTAGTTTTTTTTCTTTAAAATTAAATTAATATTATGTTCTTGTTAATACCATTGATAATTTGACAACCTCCTTCAAAGGTATAATCATAGCCCGTTCTTTCTAATTAAATTCAATCTACTATTAAACTATTAAAACACGAATTGTACTTTATTAGATAGCGCGCGTAAGTTTATATAATTAGTAAAATTTTCTACGTGTTATAGATATTACACCGCACGTGTGGCCGGGAAATGTCCGATATTTTTAAAACGAAAAGGTATTTTAGGAATCTGAAAAGGCTATTTTACCCCTGGCCGCCCTGGGCACCTACGGGTAAAGTTTCGAGCGAATCGGGAGGGAAGTTTCAGAATTTAGCCCTTTTTTAAAACTAAAAGGAATTTTTATTTTAGTTTTTTTTCTTCAAAATTAAATTAATATTATGT
Source organism: Gordius sp. MW1 (assembly GCA_964036665.1). Classification (NCBI taxonomy): domain Eukaryota; kingdom Metazoa; phylum Nematomorpha; class Gordioida; order Gordea; family Gordiidae; genus Gordius; species Gordius sp. MW1. Next base: position 12,404,775 of record OZ038532.1, on the reverse strand, counting down.
TCTTGTTGATACCATTGATAATTTGACTTTTTGACCGTCCGCTGGCTACTGACCGATGAAAAATACTGATTTTTTAAACATAAAACAGAACTTTATTATTTCATTATCTATATAAATAACATAATAACTTCTTTTATTTTAATACCAGCATGGTGTGATGGGTTATAGCGCACGGCTTGTAAACAGGGTGACCTGGATGTCCCAGGTTCAGGCTCGGGAGGGGGCAAAATTTTTATTTTTTTTAAATTAAATTAATATTTTGTTCTTGTTAATATCATTGATAATATGACTTTTTGATCGTCCGCAGGCTACTGATTAATGGAAAAAATGACCATTGGCCAAATAAATCGAAATTTTTTTTCGTTTTTGAATTGGTTAACATTGATAATTACCCTATGCCCTCCCCTACAAGGGTCTATAACTAATTATTTTGCATTTAATACCCCCCTATAGGCATTCTCGCCCCTTCCTACCTTTCTCGCCCATAAATTGCATAGCAAATATGCTACGTTTATACGGAGTATAGATGAGTCGCCCCCCCTCCCCTTCCCCTACTCCCCTTCCCCTACTCCCCTTCCCCTACTCCCCTTCCCCTACTCCCCTTCCCACGAGGGCCGAAGGCCCGAGTTTATTATATAACTAGTTAAATTGCATAGCAATTAAAAGTAAACAACTTTTATTTATGTTTATTATATAATAGATAATTTAACAAATCTTATATATAACACACCGAGGGAGATAGAGATGAGGGGTGGGGCACCTCTTATGCATTAATTCAAAAAATAACACAGCGAGGGAGATAGAGATGAGGGGTGGGGCACCTCTTTCTCATCCATTAATTTAAAAAATCGATAACCTAATGTACCCAATGCAAATAGATAGGGAGGGTAACGGACAACGGACAACGGACGGACGGACAACGGACGGACAACCAAAAAACGAGCCCATAAATTGCATAGCAATTAATTTATGACATCAAATGTTTGCGAATTATTTTTTATTGGTAATTTAAAAACATGTATAGATACATATATTACATATAAATCTATATATATATAATTTGAAATAACATATATATAAGTTCTGCTATTATAAAATGCTTATTTTATATGATTTATATAATTGTACTTATACCCTACTATAATGTTAAATAAATTTACGCTTGCTTGTTATTATAAACTTTTTACTTTTCAATATGTTATGATATTCAATTATATCCCAAAAGATGCATTTTTTTGTAATAAATTAAATTAACATTATTTTTTAATTAAATATTTAAGATTGGTGTCTTATTTGTGTCGTAGTTGAGCTGCGTTATAATTGAGTTGAGTGGGATTTGAATTAATGGTCTTGGGTTCAAAATGTCACAGTCTAAATGTCACACATCACGAAAAATTAAATCTCAAATGGGGAGAGAATTTGATGTACATCTAATCTTAACCCAACCCCTAACCTAAAACGCTGACCTAAAACACTACCCAATAGAAATTATGCGCTTGCGCAATGAGTAATTGCGAATCTTACGATAGTATGTATGTATGTATTTTTTGCCCCGAAGACGCCCAAGAGCTTAGTAAGTGCAATCTAAGGTTGAGCCCCTTCTCACGCCAAATGGCGCATAAGGCCACGTTATTGCTAACGTGTGATTTTCCTCCTGTAACAAATGTATGGATTATGCAATGTAAATATGTATTTGCCCGGATGAAATTCTAGAACTTAGCTAAATCGGCAAGCTAAGATTGAGTTCCATCTGACACCTACTTGTATTGGACTAGAAGTCACAATAGTGCAGGCATAGGCATAGAGGTGACGCAAGTTCGTAGGCAGCACACTCGGTTTATAAAAATCATAAGTGAAACATAAATTAACATACCATCTACGGCGATTACTGGAGCTAAGCGATAGTTTGCCTGGTTAGGTTGTACACTAGTCCCTGCTTGAGAGAGAAAGAGAGAAAAAAAAACCGTTCTGGAAGGAGTTGAAAAAGTTTCCAATGCAACTGCTTGAATATTGTCAGACTGCAAGAAGAGGGTTTGGTGGTTTATGGATGGAGAAAAAAAAAAAAAAAAAAAAAAAAAAAAAATCCGTGCTGGAAGGAGTTGAAAGAGAGCTATATTGCATGGCTTGGTCGTAACAGACAGATGATACAAGTTAGGATAATAGTCGTACCCATATTTCTTTTCCTTTCTATTGTTTATACGGCATAGTGGCCAGTTCTACGTGGTAAAGGGTGTAATCGGAGCTGTTGTCGATTCTAGAATGAGGAATCCGCGTCTGTTGTAGGCATAAGATGTCGAGTTTATGGTTTCTTGCGAATGTTAACATCATCTGTTGTTTGCCTTGGATCATAAGGGAATTGATATTTATTGAGGCTATTTTGATCTTCATTAGCGGTTAAGATAGTGGACGAGGTTGGGGAAGAAATTAAGGTCGGATGAGTTAAACCCTTTCTTAAGTGTTATATATTTTGAGATGTCGAGTTGTAGACTACAAGCCCTAGTCTTGTTAAATCAGAAAATTAAAAAAAGTGGGTAGTATTCAGCAGGTCTGAGGGTAGGGCCCTGACGATACCAGTAAATACAACAGCAACGCTTATCAATAGTATGACGAAGTATTAACTAAAAAGTTTCAAATCTCTTCTAATAGCGAGGCTAGCAGCAAACGCATGGCAATTAATGTACTTAGCAGCATGATTGATCTGGGAAGATTTCGGAGTAGGTGGATCTTAACCATAGCTCATATAAGTAAGGATGTCGAGATGAAGTATAAAGACATATGTGGGGAGTGAGTAATTAAAGAGAAATTTTTATTATTTAAATGTTGTTTGACACATCTTTGTCCAATCACATATAATAATTCTGCCGAGGGAAAGAAATTACCAGGGTATTATGGATGTAGGGTCGTGAGAGTAATTAGGGGGGGGGGAAGCTTAAATACCTCGAATATGTTGTTTGCAAAGTAAGGTTATTTTAAGTGCTTTGCTTAAATATTAGTATGATGACGATGATTAATTAAAGTATCATGCACATGCAGATAACTTACATGACGCCTAAAGCCCCCGGGAGCGACGTAGCTTGCTGTGTGGGAGGGGTGTGAGCCGAGATAATAAAACCAATAGGCGTATACCAGCAATGTCTAAAAAAGTTTAATTAAGGGCTGTGGGGAGGGGGGGGAATTGACTAGTCCGAACAATTTAAGTGTAGTCCGACTCGCCAGATCAAAGTTTAGGCGAGATAGTATGATTACTAGAATTTAAGCCCACAGTGCTTTCGGTCTAAAAGTTGTCGAGGGAGCTCTAGAGTATTTCCTTCGATATTAAAATTTCCCATTACTTAACAGTTTCTTTACTTTATAATTAAGTTATTGAGTATAATGTTATGATTATGGTATAGATATATGCATATGGGGCTCAAAATTCAACGCTGCTGTTAATAAATTCGTAAAGAACTCTAGAGGCTAGGATAAATTTAAAAAAAAGAAAGACCCTAAACCTTATAAGTGTGTTATGCTTGGTAAACAGTTATTTGTCTTTTATTTTTATGGAATAAATATTTTGCTAGATGATTTGAGAAAGAAATAATATTATATATATATTAAAGCCATATTATTTCTCTAAACTCATCAAAACAAACCCCACCAATGTGGGACCAAATAACTGATAAGAAGAAGGATATATTGAAGCCATAACCTTGACGCAAGCTTTTAAGTTCTATAAGACAGTTCGCATTAACTGCACTCTTTAGAAGATAGGGGCAGGGCGAGGGAAACATAGAGTTAAATAACTATATCATTCATAAAATCCTTACCTCGGTTCAAAAAAAACAAATAATAAAGTGGAGGAGGGGGGAGAGAAATAGAAGGTGGAAACACTTATCTAGTCTCAAGGCTAAATTTAGCTTGCGCTAAATCAGTTTATTAGCTTCTTGGCGGGCCCTTGTCAAGAAAGGCGCCGGCCATTCATGGTAGTAGGAGTAGGCGTCTGCTTCCGGAGCAGATTAGAAATGTCTAGTTGCACTATTTTTAGATACTTACAACACTCTATTCCTAGCAAATGTAGAGTGAAGGCTATTGGGGAGAACGGAATTTTTTATATATGCTGTATGTCTGACAGGGGGAAGAGTTTTCTGTTACAAGATATCTGGGGTTTGGGAGGTCTCGCAATAATAATGAAAATATGGAGGCATGTTAATAAATAAACGTTTCAAGTTGTTTAATTCTGACTACATTACTTTATAGATTATTTTATCTGAGTAATGGTGGTAAAAAAGTATTAATAAACCATTCTTAAAGTAAGATAAACAAAGTTTGCAATTTGTCAATATAGGCATATAGATTTCTAACTTAGCTTTTACTGTAAAAGATGGAGGTTGATATAGATATATGATTTGCTTAAAATATTTAGAGGTTAAAAGAATATAGATAAGAATGCAAATTGTAATTTTCTGCATTTAAAACGGTTATTTTGTTAGAGAAACGGAACTCCAAATATGTTATTTTATATCCTTCTGCTTTTGCTATCCAATGGATAGTTTCTTCTATCTTATCAAATATTGAGGAAAAAAATAATAATGATCTGATGGTAAGGCAAAAATGTACAAATCACACTTTAAATAATTTTAATCTTTAATGATGTTTTTATATAGGACTATGGTATTAAATTACAAATTAAATTTAAATATCTACGAATTATCCATTTATTTTAACTAAATGGGGGCATTTTTGACAAATGCAGATTAAATGTTAAAAACTCAAAAATAACACTTATTAATGATTATTTTGAATTACACTTTTTATTTAAGCATGTGCAAAAAATGGAAAATGGGTCAATTCCTGTTAAAATTTAAGCTGTTTTAACCTCTGCACTAAGATCTAGAGTTATCAAATTTAAATCACGATAAGGTTGAAATTAATCAATCAATAATAAAGAATTAAGTTTGAAACATTAAAGATTATTCAATTAAATTGTGGTCTTGTGTAACAAACACAAAAGTATTTTCCTTATAAATTCAGGAAAGTTAGATTTTTATATGTATATATCGTATTCGTGGAAGGAACACGATTTAAATCGAAAAGTTCAGAAGGGAAGAATTATTAGGAATTAATTGGGGGAATTTAAAGGAAGGATAGGGGGAAATATTGTTGTGGGATGGCCGGGCTTAAAGCCACTAAATAAAGATGAATTTACCGCTTTACATTGTCCTCCCCACAGGGAGTAATTATTAGTAGGAATTTTCACTACATTTTTATTTCATTAACACTACGTAGCAAAATTATATTAATGTATCAATCTCCTTACTACAAATCACTCATCCGTATTCATGTTGATAAACAATCAATATGGGGAGAAATAAATAACACAAACGTATAAGCGCGTCGGGGGGGGGGTAACATACGCGTACTAGGAATTAAATGTAAAAGAATAATGGTCTACGCTATGAGTGTACAACGTGAAAGATCAAGAGTTGTACCGCGTGTTGAACTCTTAACTTTAATTTTTGAATAAGATGAGATGGGGGGGGGTGTGTGTGGGAAGACATCTTCATCATCGTATCTCCGGATACGCTAATTTCATTCTTCGTGTATGGACTTTAATTTTTGAATAAGATGAGATGGGGGGGGGGGGTGTGTGGGAAGACATCTTCATCATCGTATCTCCGGATACGCTAATTTCATTCTTCGTGTATGGGTACACGATATCTTTTCCTTTTAAAAGTCGAAGACTTAATGTATTTTCGATAGAGTTCTAAGAGCTCAGTGCAACTATCAAGGCGGCGTTATTAACATTATAAGTTTCAAACATCTGGCATCGAATACCAACTCTGGCCTTTGCTCACACGACGACTGATATAAGTAAAAATCAGTGATAAAAAGGCAACGTCATGGCTAACGGATTTTTCTTCCAGCTCTGTGACTCACCTAGCAACAGCCTTGACAAAACTTATAATTAATATAGAGTGTAAACTGCCATCTTGAAAATTATCCTTTCTTGCGCCGCGCAGACTCTCAAATAATAGTCAAAGAAACAGCGGGGGGGGGGGGGGGTTTAAATATTGGTTAACAATATAATTTTCATATAATTAATATATGTAAATAAATCAAGTGTATAATTCTGTCTTACAATAATATTTTAGCGGCACATTAAGAATTTAGGCCTTGAGAATTAGTTAGGGAAGATTCTGCATAATTGATATTTTGATATAAATCAGTTTCGGGATTTTCATTCGTTCGAAGAATTCTGCCATCTGTTCTCAGACATATTGGAATTTCCACTGAATTATGTTTGCTGTTTAAATTTGGTAGCTAATTGTTCGAAGGAATTGTTTTCTTCCTCCGTCTCCCAATATTTCAGAATCATGGATTGGTTCGATTGTTTTACTAGGATAATTTTATCCGATATCCCTGCGCTGTGACGGTTGTTCATGGCAAACGGGATGTTCCTGGAATAATTTTATCCGAATAATTTTATCCATTCCATTCAGAAGAAGGGGGGGGGGGGGGCGGCAATTTGAATTCCAAATTAATTTTTCTGTATAAATTATTTCCTTTTTCGTTTTGTAGAATAATTCCTGGTTTCCTCCTTCGGGCGTGAGTAGAATATCTGACACCAAATATCGCATTCGTGGAAGGAACACGATTTAAATCGAAAAGTTCAGAAGGGAAGAATTATTAGGAATTAATTGGGGGAATTTAAAGGAAGGATAGGGGGAAATATTGTTGTGAGATGGCCGGGCTTAAAGCCACTAAATAAAGATGAATTTACCGCTTTACATTGTCCTCCCCACAGGGAGTAATTATTAGTAGGAATTTTCACTACATTTTTATTTCATTAACACTACGTAGCAAAATTATATTAATGTATCAATCTCCTTACCACAAATCACTCATCCGTATTCATGTTGATAAACAATCAATATGGGGAGAAATAAATAACACAAACGTATAAGCGCGTCGGGGGGGGGGGGTAACATACGCGTACTAGGAATTAAATGTAAAAGAATAATGGTCTACGCTATGAGTGTACAACGTGTAAGATCAAGAGTTGTACCGCGTGTTGAACTCTTAACTTTAATTTTTGAATAAGATGAGATGGGGGGGGGGGGTGTGTGTGGGAAGACATCTTCATCATCGTATCTCCGGATACGCTAATTTTATTCTTCGTGTATGGACTTTAATTTTTGAATAAGATGAGAAGGGGGGGGGGGTGTGTGTGGGAAGACATCTTCATCATCGTATATCCGGATACGCTAATTTCATTCTTCGTGTATGGGTACACGATAGTATATAATTATAAAGTAATTAAACAATTTGAATCTTAATTAAATAGAAAGCTTAGAGACCCTTAGATAAATATTTATTTATAAGTAATGGTGTTTTTTAGTTTCAAACATAATAACTGAATATACATAAGAGTTATTTGACTATTATCTCAAATACATTTTAAAGAGTTAATAAATACTTATTAGTTGTTAAAATGGAAATTGGAGGTTTATAGTATATTAGAATATTACCAAGAAATCTAGCGTGACACCTTCTATCCTGAAAAATTTAATTACTTTTCCTTTCAACCTGAAACGAGGTCATTGTCTACTCTTCCCAACACCTCTATATTTAATACTTTCAAATTCTGCTCAACGAAGTTTCTTCAGGCTTACCCCACAAAAAATAGCCATATTTTAGAATGAAACAGACGTCTGTTCTGGCTTTAAATATTATTTCAAGCTTTTTCAATGGTTCAGGTACAATGTTGTTCCTAAAAATTTAATCTATTAAAATTACTTGAGTCTTGTTGAATACACAATTTTGCAGCAGCATCAATTTCCCACACTTTTGCCCATTTCATACACCGGAAGTCAAAAAAAATCACCATTATAATATATCAATCTCACGATCGTGAGTATGTATGTATGTATGTATGTATAAGCCCCGATGACAAACAAGAGCTTAGCTAAATCGGCAAGCTAAGATTGAGTCCCATCTAACACCATTGGTGCATCTCGGGCCACGCTAACCAAAGGTTACGTGTTCAGTTGTTAGTAGGTTAGTGGTTAATTTGTTAGTATACTAAAGCGAAGCTCAGTATTGTTAGTAAGAAGCACTAAAGTATAGGCAAAAGCGGACCATGCATGAGACTAATATAAGCATATAAATATTAAATATTAAGGATACGACACTTCCTTGAGATTGCGGTGAGAGGACTTGAAGGTTTTCCATTGTTCGCTAGAGCGTCGGCCTCGGGCTCACGGATCGATGGTGTGGAAAGAAAGTCTTTTTACGATGTGGTTGGTTTGAGGAGCTACCGATTCTCCAATCAGATTGTGGTACTCGCTAGGAGGCTCTCCATCCCTGGTTAACTAGTTTGGGCGTCGGATTGGGGCTTATTTACGATGCAGTTGGGTTGAGGGGCTACCGATTATCCATTCAGATTTCGGTGTAAGGCCTAGAAGGCTCTCCATGGTTAACTAGTTTGGGCGTCAAACTCAGGCTCAAAAAAAAAAAAAAATTATATATATACTATCTGGGATGTTGCTGAGTTGAAAGACTATTCGAAGTTGAGGCGGCTGGGAGGGGATACTTTGTGGGGAAATTGGAGGCAGAGAAGGTTTTCCAAGCGGATCTGTTTTGCATTATAGGGATTATAGAATTCTCGTGGTTGAGAGAGCGGAGTTCAGAGAAAGTTTTGTGGATCCAGGATCCTCGACATTTTAGATTTCTTAGTTGGGGCGGTCTCCATAGTATTGACTTAAGCAAATGTTTAGTCCATTGCGTCTAGTCTGGTGGGCTAAGAAGTTCCACTTCCGTGATACTATTATGTTTTTAATGGGAGGGATTTCACAAAGGGTCCAAAGGTTTGGGTTGCTAATTACATCTGGGTAGAATATTTTACAAATTATTCTTAGCATTTTGTTTAGTTTGGTTTGAGCAGCTTTAAGAGTCGGGCCTTTTAGGGACCACATTTCGCATCCATAGAGGAATACAGGTAGTATGGTGGTTTTGAAAAGACGGAGGCGGGTTGGTAGAGCTAGTTCGTGAGATTTCCAGATCGAATAGCAGGAATAAAATCTCTTTAGTGCTTTAGCTAATTTATTAGAGGCATCTTGGTGGGAGTATGTATCTGAAGAAAGGGTCACTCCTAAGTAGTTTATTGATTCTAAAAAGGGGACTAATGTGTTGTTGATAATCAAGGTAGTATTTTGGTGGGGTAAGTTAATAGATAGCATGTTAGACTTGCTTGGGTTAATTATTAAACCGGCTTTCTTGCATTCTAAGACGAACCTATCGGCAAAGTTCTGTGTTTTAAGAATTGAATCTGATACGATGCATAAATCGTCAGCAAAAAGCAGTGAAGACAGTTTGGTGCCGTTCATGTGGAGACCGTCGTAAGGCAGGGTGGATCTTTTTATTATGAGATCCATTGCCGTGATGAATATTAGAGGAGATAGTGGACATCCCTGTCTAACTCCTAAATTGACTTGGATTGGGTTTGAGCGGTGGTGTAGATGTTTTATGACCACTTTCATATCCTTGTAGAGAAAGAAAATAAGTCTAATAATTTTTTTGGAATTCCTAGTAGGCATAAAGATTCCCATATGTAAAGATGGGAGAGGGAGTCGAATGCTTTTTGAATGTCGACAAATGTTAGCACTAAAGGTGATTTAGATTTAGAGGAGATGTCAATAATATTTTTAAGGGTAAGGATATGTTCAATTGTGGTTTTAGACTTACGAAAGCCGGCTTGGTTACTTTTTAAATTATCATCAATGAATGGATAAATCCTCCTGTATATTATTTTTATAAAAACCTTGGAAATGTTATTTATGATTGTGATCCCTCTATAATTGTCGGCAAGAGATGGGTCTCCTTTTTTATAGATTTTACTAAGTAGACCAGTAGACCAAGCGTGAGGGATGAGCTCTTGTTGCCAGATTTTTGTGAAGAGTTGATGCAAGAGTTCGCTAGACAGGGTGTAATCAGCCTTAACCCTCCGTACGCTTTTTGGGTCAATATGACTCAAGCCTTTCTAAAAACATGCAAGAAAAAAAAAGTAATGAACATAGAGCTTCAGATTTTTCAGTAGCTTAACAAATTTTATCATATTAGAACTCTGCAAATTTTGGTTAGTTTTCACCCATTGGTTCTAAATATATCATGGTTTTTTGAACGTCTTGGGTCATATTGACCCCTAAAGCGAACGGAGGATATTTTTTTTTTCAAAAAAAAATTTTTTTTTTGCTTAACCCTTCATTCACCTTTCATTTTTACATCATTCGTTCGGATTTTTGGGTCTATATGACCCATAACTTTAAATCGCTACAATTTCTAAAGTACTAGGAGTTAAAATTTAAAATTTTAGACATATATTAAATGATCTTTTGCCAATAATTTGAGCTCTTAAATTTATATTTTTGTTCATAACTTTTTATTTTATCGCTAATTATAACCGACCCGGTAAAATTTTAAATTATTTTTCACTGTGTATACTAAATTTTACTTTAACAAAAATCTATCCAATATTTCTAGATATTTTTTACATATTTTTAAAATATAGACTTGAAGCAAAAAAAAACAAAAAAAAATTATTTAAAATAAATAATGCGAAATATAGATATTTCGGTTTAAATACCATCAACATTAAATTTACATATTTTTTCATCAAAATATTGGCTAAGTTTAAATTTATATATTTTTGAAAATAATTTAATTTAAGATATAATTTTTTTTTCATTGATTAATATAATTTTTCTCTTTAATTTAAACCATTAATATAGTTTCTAGCCCTCTTAGTTTTTGTTTTATAAAGTTTTAACTAAGAGGGCTGAGATTCGCGTGGCTTTGTTACATTTTGGACTGTGACATTTTGAAACGATACCGAATTAATGTGCCATGTGCACCGCTGAAATGACTGGTAATCCTAATCAAATAAAACAGCATTTTATCATATATATTTAACTAGTGCCACTAACGCATTTATCATTGGCTCAAGAAATTGATAATACAATAGACAACGTTAAAAAATGCAATGCAGAGTTATTTAAACATAAAGAGATATCTAGAAAATTTGATGAGTTTATTAATCATTCTCGTACTCATCGCAATAATCGCGATTTATTTATTAGAAAAATCAGAGAACTTAAGCTCCATCTCACGGAATACGCAAATGTAAATTTTTCACTTTTAAATCAATTTAATTAGGCAATAAAAACCTTGAACAAATTTCATGAAGAAGAGAATCAATGCCATGTCCAAATTAAAAAGTGTCAACTTAAATTGCAAACAATTTTAATCAAAGAAAATTTAAAGGCACATTGTGCAAAATTAGGTTTAATAAAAGATGATTTGAATGAGTCAATATTAATGCAAAAATATGATGAATGCTTATATTTGCTAATGTCCCATATATACTCTGTGGATGATTTTTCACTAGAAAAATTGGATATGTATAAAATAAATATCCAAAATTCTGAGAACTTACAAAATATTCTTGCTATATACATAATTACTTTAAAAGATATTTATCAAATTATTGCCAGGCATTTATGGGATCATTACATTATTTTCAACATGAATATGCATGAGGGTAGGTTTTGGTGTACAAACAACGTTATGAATGCAATCATATTGTAAATCTCGATTTTAAAATGTTTTGTATTTTTGATAAATTATTGTTCATTTAGACCAATAAATTGGTTTTCCAAACAGTTTAATTAATTATTAAAAAACTTAAGACATATTTATGTTTATTAGACTATAATACAATTTGTGTTAAAATACATGTATTTCTCTATAGGAACCATCATTATGAAAACATATGATTCTGAGAACAACACAAATTCGGAAATTGGCCCTCACACTATATTATTTTATACCATTTTTAAAATACTGATAAATATAGAAAATTATGGAAAATTTAAGCAAAGTCTCTCAGAATATCATTCCAATGGCTTAAAAGGTCTTTTAATATTGGAACCATTAAAGACTTTTACCATTAATATTCTTAAACAATTTGTTGACCCTCTATTTGTACATAATTCTCCTGATGTTGGGAATTTAAATTCTAAGGTTACATTTTTTATTTTTGAATTTTATTATGTTATAATATAATTTATTACTATATATTCATTTAAAGATTATCCCTGATACCAAAGAATTCAACAATCCATTGATTAAACTGGAATATAACAAAATGAGTGTTACACCAAAAGCAATTTTTTATGAATCATTTTCCATGAAAGTTCAAGCAATGTTGAAAGATATAAAAGCAATTTTTACATTTTTACAAGATCATCTTGATTCAAGCTCTTGCCATGAAAAAATGTTATTTGCCAAAGATAATTATAAAAATAACACTATGGATAGCAGGACCTGGTTCAACACATTGAAAAAATATTTGCTTGATTGTATATTTCATCAGTATATTAATCCATTTTACAAGTCTAACATTCCACGTTCCATAGAGGTAATCACAGGTTATTTTTTTATAAATCATATATATTTTATATTTTTTAAATGGATCTAAGACTGATAAAAACATTAAAAAGTTTAAGGAACTCATTCTAATAATAGTCTGATTCCTTTAATTATGTATGCAATTTTACACTTGAGATCATACCCAATTAAATACCCCATTTTGGGGCATCAGGTCTGAAAATGTAACTAAACCTGAATTGGTCATTTGATGGTGTTTGGACTATGCCTTGACAAAAAAATAGATAACCAAATATAGTGTAGTTTTTGCATAAACTTTTGCGACAATGGACCTTAGTTCAAAAATAATAATACCAAATAAGATTAGTACAATTGTATTAATTTTTACAGTATCTTTGTTTTAAATATTTTAGACTAATGGTAATAAACCAAAAAATATTTAAAAGCTTTTTTGTGGCTAAATTATTAAAATTTCATAATTATATACAAAAACCCAAATATAAAACAAGCAAAAATGCTGTTCTAATATCTAATAATACATTAAAAAATGATTATCTCCTGAACAATAAATTTGTAAATCTCATTGTATGAATTCTTTTGAAGGGAGCCGGTCAAAGTAGCACAGAAATAAGATCGAATTTCGTCACAATTCATTAAATCACCAGAATTCATTATAATTAAAGCTGAGCCTTCTAGAATATCTTTTATTTCGTATGAACAATATTTCAAACATTTTAAGGTGGCTATTCTATCTTTTGGCACACACAAATGGATAGGCTGGCTTAGTTTATTTATCAACCTAATAAATTTAAGGTAAAATTTTAATTGATTTACCCTATAGGATCAATATTAAATGTGTTTCAAAAAATTGTGTTAATAAGTTTACTTTATAATTTATCCCTTTTTGAATTTAAAAGACTTTTATAAAATTGGTTTAAAGGTTCCTGAACAATGAATTTGTAAATTTCATTGAATTTTAAAATAAGGGCATTAAGAACACTTTGCTTTTTATTATAAACATTCATAAATGTTTGAAGCATTCTAAGTGCTTGTCTTAATATCGGTTTCATCTTCATATTGCGCGAATTTATCTTTGTCAAATATCCGATTCAAAATAATGAATCCTTTGTTTTTTGATAGTTAAAATTGTTTTCTTGAGATTAATCGCTGTTATGTTATGTGTCTGAAATGTAAATCTGATGTGAATTCGAAGTTAAGACACGGCTATGTTATAAGTCGTACAACGATTTTTGCTGCGCAGCAAATTCCGATATTAAGACAAGCCCTAAGACGGTCATATGCGTAGCCAGTGGGAGGCAGGGAGGGGCGGCTGCCCCCCTCTAAATTCAAAAATTTGTTAAAATTCAATATAAGTATGGCTAAAATTTCAGAAAATTATTAATTTGCCCCTCCCTAAATCATTATTGCCCCTGGCTATTCCATCTTGTTTCCACAGACAAATGGGACTTAGTTTATTTACCTAAATTTAACTGATAAATCGAAAGTATATTTTTAAATGATTTAGCCTGTCTGTTTCATATACACAATGAGACTTTGACATTGTTTTATACTGTCATAAATCATAGGATGATGATGTCCCGGATAATTAATAAAATATATTATTTGAGATGAACAATTAGTCTTTTCTGATTTTAAAAATTTCAATCATTTTACTGCCTTGATCAGTAACTAAGATCAAATGTGAAAACTGTTTGTGGGTATAACCTTAGATCTTATTTTATAAAAAAAACTATAAAAAATATAATACCTGAAGAAATAAATTTATTTCGTCCCCCAGTTTTCTTTTTGATAAAACTTATAAGTCGCACAATCTTTGCAGAGTTTTCAGCATTTAACATAATTTAGTGTTAACAGTGGCGTGCCCCCCTCAGAGCAAAATCCGGCTCTTTTGCCCCCCCCCCTTCCCAGAGGGAAAATCCTGGCCTATTTGGCTCCCCAAGCAATTGTTTAATATATCTTAACTTGAAAATATTAATTATATTTGTTGTTTTCCGTAAATCCTTGAATTTAGCTAAGAGATTTATATTAAATTATCGCTTTGTTATTTATTAACACGCAATGAAAAAAGCAAGTATTTTTTAAGTCCTTTGCTCCAAACAACAGCTTCAATCAAGGCGGGGGCGTAGGGCCGTGGTTGTTGTCTTTGAACAAGAGCTCGCGGGTTCAAATCCCGCATCAGGCACTTTCTTTCAAAAGATTTAAAAATATCACATCGTCAACACGGCTGTCAGGCCTGGATAGCCGAGCATCACCTCTCATCCAAATATCTAATAAAGCTGACTTAGTGTGACAAACAGCTATTGGAACTATTTGAGATTAAGGCGATACCATTGGTCATTTTACAAAAATTATAATTTTTCTTGTCACTATACAGGTGTTAGTATCACTTATATTTAAAATTTAAAAAAAATTCATATATATAAATAAATGCGATATTCCCATTGACAAAGTGAATTTCTCCCATTTTACTTCGAAAATAAAGTTCGTGTTTCATTTCGTCCCGACTTTTAATCTCTGCGATATATTGTCCTAATTCCTATTTTCAAACTATAATAAAACTAAACTTGCTTCTCTAAATGTTCAAACTTTAAAAGAATCGGGAACCTTGAGGCCCTCGCTTTATTTGCCTACCACCACTAGAGACCTGCACGGGCGGCCCGAGGCCCGGCCAGGAAAAGCCTGGGCCGGGCTCGGGCCTTAAATTTTGAGGCTTTAAAATTCCGGGCTGGGCCTAATTTATAAATTATAGGCCCGGCCCGGAATAATTTAGAAGAGCCTAAGTTTTTTATTCTGTTTACAACAATCTATAAAATTTCAAAAATTAAATACAAGTTATTGAATCTGTTAAACACTCATTTATTCATTTCACGCTTGTCCTAATATACAAACAATTAAATATGGAACAAAAAAATCGACTGCTAATAGTTGAAAATATTCAGAAAGAATTTTATAAAGAAAATCTTAGAGAAAAGAGTGAAGTATGGAGATTATAAGAAAATAGATTTTTTTGTAAGATTTGCAAGAATGTGTTATCCCATAATTTCTGCTCATCACATAATTATTTATATTAGTTTTGATAATGCTTAATATGTAACACTCATCTCCAAAGGCATAAATGCTTTAAAGAAGCCCAGCAAACGAAAAATTGGACAATTACCTATGCAAGCCACTTTCAACAAAATTTACGAGCCATTCAAAAAAGATCTCATATCCTCAATAGCCCATTTTTGTGGAATGGATCGGGCATGACAATGAAAATGAAGTTAACACTAACACAAAGTTAAAATAAACGAAATAAAATAGAATTATCGGATTGGTTGAAAGACCACAGTGGTCATTTCCAGCGCTTAGCCCTCTTGTTTGTAAGATTTTTTCGACACCTGCTTTTGCCTTGAGTTAGAGGTGTTTTTCGTCGGGTCAGCGGGCCGCATATATGAAGAGCGGAGAACAAATTTAAACACGGAAATTTTTAATTCCTGTGTTTTTTTGCATTAAAATAGTTTTATTATTTTCTTATGTGCGTTTTATTATTTAATAAAAAATTTTACCAAAATTAAGTATAAGTTTCTGCAATTACTAAATTCCCGGCCAGGCGTTGTTTTTATAGATACTAAAATTCGGGCCTGAGCCGGGCCTGATTTTTTTATTTTAAATTCCGGGCTCATGCCGGGCCTTAAAAATATCGATTTTGCAGGTCAACACACATTCATATTTTTTACAGACTAATACTTAAATGCAAAGTTCTCCTCGTTATTTTATACCTTTTTTACGCTTCCGATTGGCCTTAAGGTTATTAGCGTTGACTACGTGATTAACAGACTTTTAATCATTCACCTGTAAATAGAAAATTGCTGTACATCAATTTTTTAACATGTACGCCTCCCCCCTCCAAAAATTTTCAATCGATAGAATCCCTTCTGCAAAACATAACAAGTAAATTAAAGCTAATATCGGAGACTTCAATACAATCCACCCAACGTTCATTGGGAGATAATCAAAGATGTATATGACCAAATTCCATAGGCCCGACTAACCGTGACGGCAAACGGCATTAAAAATTCTGCCACAAACAAATTAAAGATAACCTCAACCTTCTCCGACCTCTCTAGATAATCGAATTACATACCAAATAACGAAAAACACTGTGGCACCAAAATTGACTATATAATATGCCAACTACGACATCACAAAATGATAAAGAACTTCCCCACCATTCAGCCTATCATAAAAACAGATCATTTTGTAATCTAAGCAAATCACTTCATTAATCCGCCTCCTTCCACTCGATTAAAAAACTTAAAAAATACACATTTAGAGCAAATTTAATCAGAGACAGTGAGCTTCAGACTAAAAACAGACTCTAAATCTCTTGGCAATTTTAACCCTCTCTCAGTCAATGACCACAATAATATATTAACAAATTTTTTCACCCCATGTCAGGATAACCACCTCCACGTTAATATTAAGTCTTTGTTCTTCACCGAAACCATCAATTTACTCGAGTCCCTTTATAACGTTTTTAAGGATAAGACACTTAGCAATGAAAAATCACGGGTCCAACTAAATACTTACAAAAAAGCTGCAATAAAAAAGGAAAAGGCTATTTATTTACCAAGCAAATTAAAGGAAGCAGAATCAGCTGTTCGCACAAACAATGAACACACTCTTTACAAAATTCTCAGGAACATCACCGCAAAATTTGCAGATTAACTAAATACAACACAGTACAAAGCAGACATAGCTTTAATGATTTCTTGGTCCAAACCGAGACTTGTGAGAACCACTTTCGTTTCATTCTGAATCGCCCATCTCCAAACCACTTATCCGACATATTCCTTGACTTTATTAACAACTTTCAAACACCGACCACCCCTTGTATCAGTGTGGAACTACTCTCCGTGAACGAAATAAAATACGTTGTAGAATCCCTCAATCTCTATTAAGCTTTCTATGCTCACAAAATCACAGTTGAAGCCCGTAAAGCTGATTACACCATGTCAAGCGAACTCTACATCAACTTTTCACAAAAATCTGGCATCAAGAGATTATCCCTCATGCTTGGTCAACAGGTCTTCTTAGCAAAATCTGAATAAAGGATATCCATCTCTTCCCGACAATTATAGAGGGATCACAATCATAAATAACGTTTCTACGGTTTTAGAAAAATAATATATAGGGGGATATATCCACTCATTGACGGCAATTTAAAAACTAACCAAGTCGGCTTTCGTAAATCTAAAACCACAATCGAACACATCCTTACCCTCAGAAATATTATTAACATTAACTCCAAAACTAAATCACCTTTGGTTTTAACATTTGTTGACATCCATAAGGCCTCGACTCTATTACATCTTTACATATGGAAATCTTTATGCCTACCAGGACTCCTGAGAAAGGTTTATCAGACTTATCTTCTTTCTCTACAAGGACATGAAAGTGGTCATCAAACATATACCCCACCCCTCTATTCGAATAAAAGTTAATTCAGGAGTTAGACAGGAATGTCCACTATCGCCTCTGTCATTTATTAAGGCTATGAATTTAATAATTAAAAGATCCACTTTCTCTTGCGACGGTATTTACATGGGCCTCAAATTATCTTGACTACTATTTTCTGACGATCTAATCATTATATCGGATTTACTCGTTAGAAACACATAAATTTATCAATGAACTCGTCTTGGAAGCCAAGAAAGCCGGTCTAATGAGTAACACAAACAAGTCTAATATACTCTCAATTAACTTCCTCCCAAAACACCACCATTACTATAAACAAAACATCCCCTTCTCAGAGTCGGTAAACTACCTAGGAGTAACCCTTTCTTCAGACTCATATCCCCCCCCCCAAGATGCCTCTAACTAACTAAGGCACCAAATAAATTTTATTCTTGCTATTCGATCTGGAAATCTCACGAACTGGCACTGCCAACCCGCCTCCGCCTGTTTAAAAGCACCAACTACATGTTTTCCTCTATGGCTGTGAAACGTAGTGTCAATAGGCGTGAATTTGAAAGCAGCCCAAACTAAACAAAATGTTGACTAATTTGTAAGATATTCTACTCAGATGTAATTAGCAACCCAAACCTTTAGACCCTTTGTAAAATCCCACCCATTAATATAATAATATCACGGAAGTGGAACTTCCTACAGACTAGACGCAACGAACTAAACATTGCTTGAGATCAATACTTAGGGAGACCCCCCCCCCCCCCAAACTTAAAAATTTAAAATGCCGAGGTTCCTGGATTCGCAAAACTTTTTCTGAACGTTCTCTTAACCATGGTGCTAGGTACGAAAGAAGTAGTAGTTAGTTCGTCACGGGAGGGTACGACTTGGGGAAGTAGGATGCTGAGAAGGCTTTTTATTCCATTCTTTCTTGAATTATAGGGAGTATTGAATTCCAATCGTGATTGAAGGACCGGATTTCCTGAAAAGTTTTGTAGATCCAGGATCCTCTGCATTTAAGGTTTCGTAATTTAGGGGGGGGGGTCTCCATAAAATCGATCTCAGACACGTGTTTAATCTACTCCGTCAAGACTGATGTGCCAGAAAGTTCCATTTCTGGGAAATAATTATATTTTTGATGGGAGGGATTTTACAAGGGGTCCATAGATTAACGTTGCTAATTACCTCTGGGTAGAAAATATTAGAGACTATCCTCAGCATGTTGAGTCTTGTTTGGGCATTTAAAGAGTTTGACCTTTGAGTGACCATGTTTCACATCCATAGAGTAGAATAGGTAAAATGGTGGTTTTGAACAGACGGAGGCGGTTTGGTAGGGCCAGTTCATGCAACTTCCATTTACAGTAGTACGCTTTCTGGGTCTCAGTGGTGAATCTATGTATGAAGTTCTGGAGATTGAGTCGGAGACTATGCATAGATCGTGTGCGAATAGAAGGGATGGTATTTTTTGGTCAATCAAGTTGATACCGTCAAATGGTAGTGTCGATCTCTTTATTATGAGGTACATGGCAGTGATGAATAAGAGAGGTGAAAGTGGGCACCCCTGCTTAACTCCTGAATGTGCAGATATTTGACGACCACTTTTATGTCCTTATATAGTTAAAAAGTCTGATGAATTATTGAGGGATACCAATGAGGCATAAGGATTCCCATATGAATAGGTGAGAAAGTGAGTTGAAGGCTTTATGAATGTCAACGAAAGTCTTAGAGGTGTTTTTGCTTTAGAAGAAATGTCGATTAAGTTCTTGGGGTTAGAATGTGTTCAGTTGTTGTTTTGGACTTGCCGAAACCCGCAAGATTGGTCCTTAAGTTATTATCGATATAGGGGTATATCCGTTTATATATCATCTATATGAATATTTTAGATATATTATTTATTATAAAGATCCTTCTATAATTGTCAGCGATTGAAGGATCTCCTTTTTTTATATACTTTGCTAGGCTGGCCTGTGGACCATGATTGGGAATGAACTCTTGGATCCAGATTTTTGTGAAGAGAGAGTGTAGTTTTGATGAAATTCATGTCAGCCTTAAGGGCTTCGGCTGTAATTTTATCTGCGGCTATGGTTTTATAAAGTTTGAGAAATTTTAATGCAGACTTTATTTCGCCTAAGGACGGTGGATCTTCACTAATATCGGAGGTGGGAGGACATTAAGTTATTGATAAAATCTAAATATATAGCAGATATGGGAAATGGAATTGTTATGGTTAGGATTGAGCGCCATGCCTTAGTTTGGTTCAAGGAGTCGTTGGGATTGCGATTATTGTTTTATATTTTATGGTTAGGGTTTTGAGTATTTTATATAGGGAATGGGTGTTATTAAAACGCGCAGCCTGTTCTGCGTCATTTAATTTGTCAGACATTAAAATTGTCTTTCTTGGCTTCTATCTTTTTCGTAAGTGTCTGTATCCTAAGGTTTTTACCTTTAAGAGTCTTGTCTTTAAAGACATTGTAGTGGGATTCTAGCAAATTGATTGCTTCTTTGGAAAACTAGGATCTAGCATTGATGTGCAGTTGTTTCTCGTGACTGGTGTAAAAAACTTTGTTAATAAGTTGTTGTGCTCGTTGATTGAAAGTGTATCTAAATTGCTAAGTGTCTTAAAAAATGTTTGGAGTCGGGTGGCCAGCTGAGCGGTGTCTTATATTGACCGTGTGCTTGGTTAGTAGTTTTGAATATATTTAAATGAGTGAGGACGGCTGGGGCTATAAAGATATCAGTAATTCTACGGTGTTTTAATTGGCATAAAATATGGTCTATTTGGGTGCCACTATGTTTTGAGTTTTTTGTAGGTGATTGGACTCTCTGACGGGAGGTGAAGGTTGAGGAAACCATTAATATGTGTTTGGAGCACCATCTTTTAAGAATTTTACCATTTTTATTGGTCGATCTTTTAGTTTAGTGACGAATTAAGATCTCCTATAATTATTTTATACTTTTAAAATTAAGATTCATCTCGAGGAAAGCTTCCGCAGAGTTAAAGTTTTTAGAGGATGGGGGAGCATAGACTTTGAAAATGTAAAGGATTCTATCGTTGATTTTTATATGTGCGATAATGATTTGGTTGTTTATATAATTTATGCTTTGAGTTTTAATATTTTTCTTATGAAAATGCCGACACCAGTTGCGGGTTAATTTCCTCGCTCAGAGATGTAAAAATGATATTCATTGACGGGGAGTATGACATGTTATCATTAGGAGGGCGATGGGTAAGTTTAAAAGCCAGTCTATGGTAAACGCGGTTTATCATTACATCCAATCCGATTGGGTGTAGGGAGGCTTACCAATAGTCCAACTAATTGTTATACGTATCATCAATAGAAATATTAAAAGTTCCTATAAGCTTTATGACTAGTTTCGGGGTTTTCGCTTCGCGCTAGTTGTCTTAAAGCCATGGCCCAACTGGTGTTGCACTGCTAACGAATTTAATCATAGATTATGACTACGTTACTATTGGCAGATGTCTTATGCATAAAATGTTGAAATGAAAAAAGCGTGATCATAAATTTGTGTATAACTATATATTATGGTGGGAAAACCCGGGCTTCCCATAAAACCTCGGGGTTTTAAAATACCTTAACCTAAAACCTTCTAGGTTAAGCATGGGTTATGCATCCACCGAAGGGTTTCCCCGAAACCTTTAAATTTTTGGGCTAGATTCAAACTTTAGCCCATAACCTTAGGTTGAAAGGAATCTTAAACCCCGTCCTTAAGGTTGGGTCAGGTCACCTGGGGGTTTGCAAACATATTGCTACCTGAGAATTGGAGTGCTCTATCTGCAATTTTTAAAAATTTTAAAGTAAAAGTGCTATTCCGTAGATTTTTATATATTTTATCATAAACTTTTTAAAAAATGTGGAAAATATTTTTTGGCTTCGCTAGGTTCTTAAATCGCGAATATCAATATTTTTTAGAATTGGTTTGCTCTATCTGCAATTACCCATTCGCAAGCGCTCATTAAATCACGTGAATAAATCGTCTGCTTTTAAACTTTTATTCGAATAATATCTCTACAATTAATTTTTACATTATGGCATGTCAAACATTGACAAAATAAGAATATTTCGGATGAAGATAAGTAAAATTAATATAAAATATAAAGCCATAACTTTTACAATAGTTTTTGGGGCCTAAGTCAAGGTATTGATAATGATGGTTACAGAAAAATATTAATAAATGAAACTATGGCTAGGAAAAAAAATTTAAGGGAAAAAAGAAAAGAGTATGTTAACAAAGGAAATTTTAATGCAAAAAATCAATGATCAAGAACAGATGGAAATTCATAAATTCGGGAGATGCCTGATTCAAAAAAAAGGCTTGTATTATAGCAAATTTATAGTATGTCTGCCGAGTAAAAGAAGGCAATTAGTTTTCCGGAATACAAATACATTCCAATATTATTTTGAACTAAATAATGCCAGAATCAGAGTTTTTAATTATTTTGTATCTGTATATTATTTATATAATAATAAATAAATTGGCTAAAACTAATACGAATTTAGCTTGGTAAAATAATGCTTTTCAAAGGGACAGCATTTATATGTAAGAAAAATAATATTAACCCCTGTATAAATTGACCCCGGTTAGGGTTTTAGAGCTTAATAAAGGATATCAATCTTAATTATACATTGATCACCTCGTAAGTTTTATATTTTGATAAATTCTGCCGCTTACATAGCCTTAATTTGCCTTTAAATTGTTTATAATAGTAAAAATTTAAGTTATTAGAGTAATATAGTCATAATAATAAATAATTAGTTTTAAAATCTCACATTTATTTTATTATTCAAAGATATAAGTCATGATTTTATTTTTAATGTCTACAAAAGCGTAAAACTTGCCGTTAAAAATGCAGATAGAAGAAACTAGCTAAATAAAATCGCAAAAAATTAAAAACATATATTAAGCATATAATATATGAAGATTAACCTTTTTATTGCTGCATATATATTTTCTTTCATATTAAGCATATAATATATGAAGTTCAAATTTCTTATTATTTTCTTTCATAGGTTAGATTAAATGCTTTATAATAAGTTAATATGCATTTACAATACTTTATATTGTTATATATAATAGATATACTTTTACTTATATAATAATGTTTAAATTACACTTTTGTGCATTAAATTACTTGTGCATTAGACCGGTTGAGTATAAATCCTTTGCTCTACTAAAATTAAAAAAATCTATTTTTCTATGAAAAAATCATAAAATCCAAATTATTGGCTAAAATATTACAGATGCTAATAGTCTACACTATCAAACTTAATTTCAAGACATAGGATTGATAAGTTTAGATTTTATAGCATTTCAAACTTTGAACTCAATTATCTCAGTTCGGAGTTTTGTGCAGATAGAGCACTCCAATTCTCAGGTAGCGATATGGTATAGTTAATTTTCTATCAAAATATTGTGACCACGCATTTTTATATTAGATTATTAATTATCATTTGTTTAAAATCTAGAAAATTATAGTATTTTGAAATCTATATATAAAACTCGGGCTTTCGGCTCTCGTGGGAAGGGGGAGGGGAGAAGGGAAGGGGGGACGACTCATCTATACTTCGTATAAATGTATCATATTTGCTATGCAATTTATGGGCGAGAAAGGTGGGAAGGGGCGATAATGCCTATAGGGGGGTATTAAATGCCTAATGATTAATTAATTATTTATACAAATTTTCCATTTATAGGCAAAATTTAATATAGGCAAAATGTAATATATGCAAGGGTTAGGGTTAGATTTAGTGTTTGCATCTAGTTGCGTATTACATTAGTTTTTATGGCCTTTAGTGATTATGGGTCTAACAAACATTATATTATAAAACATCACAATGTTAAGAATTTGCAGAATTGTTGGGAGAAATTTTTTGTAAAATTTGAACAATTTTTAATTAAAAAAACAAAAATTTAGCCAATGCTCATTTTTTCTCCATTGGTCAGTACCAACAGATACTCTATAAGTCAATGATAGCAAAAAAAAACGGAAAAAAAAATTTTGATGCTCAGTTTGGCCAATGGTCATTTTTTTCCATTGGTCACCAGCCAGCACACGGTAAAAGTTAATATAAATTCATAAGAGTAAAAAAAACGAAAAAAAAAGTTTTCGAAACACATTTTGGCCAATGGTCATTTTTTTCCATTGGTCAGCAGCCAGGACACGGTAAAAGTGGATATAAATTTATAATAGTCAAAAAAAACGAGAAAAAAAATTTTCGAATCACATTTTGGCCAATGGTCATTTTTTCCATCGGTCAGGAGCCAGCGGACGGCCAAAAATTCTTATTATCAATGATAGTAACAAGAACAATCATAAGAGTCAAAAAAAACTCCTGGATTCTAACCCAAAAACTAGTTAAATTGCATAGCAATTAAAAGTAAACAACTTTTAATTATGTTTATTATATAACATTGGTCAGCAGCCAGCGGACGGCCAAAAGTCATAGAACAATCATAATAGTAAAAAAAACGAAAAAAAATAATTTCGATTCACATTTTGGCCAATGGTCATTTTTTCCATCGGTCAGGAGCAAGCGGACGGCCTAAAATTCTTATTATCAATGATAGTAACAAGAACAATCATAAGAGTCAAAAAAAACTTCTAACTAAAAAACTAGTTAAATTGCATAGCAATTAAAAGTAAACAACTTTTATTTATGTTTATTATATAACTAGTTAAATTGCATAGCAATTAAAAGTAAACAACTTTTATTTATGTTTATTATATAATAGATAATTTAACAAATCTTATATATAACACACCGAGGGAGATAGAGATGAGGGGTGGGGCACTTCCTATGCATTAATTTAAAAAATAACACAGCGAGGGAGATAGAGATGAGGGGTGGGGCACCTCTTTCTTATGCATTAATTTAAAAATCGATAACCTAATATACCCAATGCAAATAGATAGGGTAGACAACGGACGACGGACAACCAAAAAACGAGCCCATAAATTGCATAGCAATTAATAAAATTTTGACCTCAAAGCGATAATAACTTTGTAATAAGAATATTTTTGCTATGAAACAGAAAATCGGAATCATTATATGTCACTTCAACGCTATCGCAATTTTCGAGTGTTTACCTCGCATATTAATTGCTATGCAATTTATGGGCTCGTTTTTTGGTGTCCGTTGTCCGTCCGTCAACCAAGTTATTTGCCCCAGCTATCTGACCTGGAGGTTCAAGTCCAATCACAGGAGAGGACGAATTTTTTTTTATATTAAATTAATATTTTATTCTTGTTAATATCATTGATAAAATAACTTTTTGACCGTCCGCTGGCTCCTGACCAATAAAAAAAACGACTTGGCCAAATAAATCGAATTTTTTTTTCGTTTTTGAATTGGGTATATTAGGTTAACATTGATAATTACCCTATGCCCTCCCCTACAAGGGCCTATGCCTCTACTGATATGGGTCCCTGTGCCCATTCAAAAGCATGTGACTCTACTGATGTGGGTTCGAATCCCGGCGAGGGCGAATTTTTAATTGCTTCAAATCCAAGAGAGGGCAAAATTTTTATTTTTTTTTAAATTAAATTAATATATTGTTCTTGTTAATACTATTGATAATGCGACTTTTGGCCGTCCGCTGGCTACTGACCAATGAAAAAATGACCATTGGCCAAAGTAAAAATCGAAATTTTTTTTTCGTTTTCGAATTGGTTAACATTAATATACCCTGTGCCCTCCCCTACAGAAGCCTATGCCTCTACTGATATGGGTCCCTGTGCCCCTACAAAACCCTATGCCTCTACTAATGTGGGTTCGAACCCGGAGAGGGCAAAATTTTTATTTATTTTTAAATTAAATTAATATATTGTTCTTGTTAATACCCTTGATAATATGACTTTTTAACCGTGTCCTGGCTACTGACCAATAAAAAAATCACCATTGGCCAAATTGAGATTCGAAATTTTTTTTTCGTTTTTTTAAATTAATATATTGTTTTTGTTAATACCATTGATAATATGGCTTTTTGGCCGTTCGCTGGCTGCTGACCAATGGAAAAAAATCACCATTGGCCGAATTGTGATTCGAAATTTTTTTTTTCGTTTTTTTTGGCTCCTATGTATTTATAGACCGTCTCTTGGTACTGACCAATTAAAAAAATGACCATTGGCCAAATTGTTTTTAAGTAAAGGCTAAAATTCAAAATGCTCTTCCCAAAATTATAAAATACTGAACCAAATTCTTGAATATTTGATGATCAAAAAACGCCTATTGCTGAAGTATTTTAAATTAGTGGTTCTTAACCTTTTTATATACGCGGCCTTCCCAAATATTTTATAATTTTTTTGCGTCCACCCATTTTTTTATAATAATTTTTAATTGTTAAATTATCTATAATATATTGATTTTCTATTATTGTTTCATTTTATTATATAATAAACATAAAAAAATAAATTTTGCAGGGCTAAAGGGTGTCGCTTAATACCACCTCTATTTAATAACAATAAATTATAGCAATTAATAGACATAAATTAAATTAACTTATAAAGGGGGGGGGGGCATGTGTCGTGTTTCTTGGAGGGGGGAAATCTTACCCGCCTTAATCTTTTACACGGTCCATAAAAATGGTTTCATTCCTCAATCAAATGTCCAATTGTAATACATTTAGATACGATACGGGGTTTATAGTGCGCTATTTATATGCCAAGGTTAAACTACATTTTATTACCCTACCTCTATCTTACCCTCTTATCAGCCCACCGCTGACTTGGCATTTTCGATATTCCTTCCCCCCACTATCTTGTATTGTATTGTGATCTAAACATCAACAATTTAATAATAAAAATAAGTCAGTGCCACCACAACACAAGCAAGCATAGTATTTATTGATTTTTCCCTCTTCACTTTCTAATATAATAATTCTAGCAGAGAGGGAAATCAATGGGAAAAGTCAATTCTTAAAACGACAACTGACAGATTGGCTAAACTTGGTTTGTACCGCATTTTATAACTGCTTGGGGTCGCCATGACTATATAAAGAATAATTAAAAATCGGTCAACATTGTAATTGATAATCGACAAATGGTAATGTTTTTGTGCTAAATAAGACCCCAAACTTTAAATATCTATTAACTTGGTTGTTTTAAAATGTAAAATCTTCAAATTTTAAAAGCATAATACTTTAACTTTAATCAGTAAATTAGTATACTATTTTGGTTATTAGATCAGGTGTTCATAAATTACATCCACAATTAGTAACACCCCCAAAATCATCCCTACCTCATGACGTCATACAGGGTTACTGTAAATTGCAACAATGCAAATAATCTTTCATATATAAAATGGGCCTAGCCAGCATAGGAATTTGAGGGGGGAAAAAATGATTATGAGACAGGTTAAATAATATTTTTTGATAATTTAAAACTTCAAAGAGTTTTTGGACTTATGGGCAGCCGCCCCTCCTTGATATACCCACTTAATAAAATAGAAAACATTATGTGAATTCGTTTAAATAATAATACCGATTTTATATATTTTTATTACCTTTTTTAAAATTTTAGGCTTATATATCTATGATGCCTTATAGTCTCGAATCTTTTTTAGATTTTATTCAATGGTTTTTTATTTAAATGGCATTTTGATATTTTTGGTTTGCAAAATTATTAATTCAAGGAAGACGAAAATATTTTTTTCCTCGTTTTAATTAAATTTAAGTTTCTCTACACATTATCAAGGATAGTTACTCATTTCTTTTAGTGATTTAAAATTTTCCAAATTCACTTAAATACTCTAGAGGGCCCTTAAATCCAAATTATTTAAGAGTCTTATTAAAAATGTAAAAAGCCAGCAAATTGAATATTACAAGGATTAGCCTTATTGGCTTAGCCAAGGGCGGAGGGCAGGGAGGAGCGGCTGTCCCCCCTAAATCCAATATGCAATTTATGGGCTCATTTTCCGATGTCTTGTCACGCACCGAATGTCTTGTCACGCTTTTCGTCGTGTTTACCACTGAAACCGCTTGGAAGTAGGTTTGATACCCGGGGAGGCCATTTTTTTTAATTAAATGGAAAATTTGTATTAATAATTAACTAATCATTTTGCATTTAATACCCCCCTATAGGTAATCTCGCCCCTTCCCACCTTTCTCGCCCATAAATTGCATAGCAAATGGGCTACTTTTTTACGGATTATAGATGAGTCGTTCCCCTTTCCCTCCTGCCCCTCCCTCCCCACTACCCCTTCCCACGAGGGCCGAAGGCCCGAGTTTAATTAATTGCTATGCAATTTATGGGCTCGTTTTTGGTTGTCCGTCGTCCACCAAGTTATTGGCGCCGACAGGGAGAGGACGATTTTTTTTAATTTTTTTAAATTAAATTAATATATTGTTCTTGTTAATACCATTGATAATATGAATTTTTGACCGTCCGCTGGCTACTGACCAATGAAAAAAATGACCTTTGGCCAAATAAATCGAAATTTTTAATTGCTATGCAATCTATGGTATTTTTTCGTCTTTGAATATGTTAACATTGATAATTACCCTATGCCCTTTCCTACAAGGGCCTACGCCTCTACTGATATGGGTCCCTGTGCCCCTTACCAAACCCTATGCCTTTACTAATGTGAGTTCGAATCCCGGAGAGGGAAAATTTTTTATTTATTTTTTAAATTAAATTAATATATTGTTCTTGTTAATACCATTGATATATGGCTTTTTGGTCGTCCGCTGGCTACTGACCAATGAAAAAAATGACCATTGGCCAAAATGTGAATCGAAATTTTTTTTGGTTTTTGAATTGGTTAACATTGATAATTACCCCATGGCCTCTCCTACAAGGGCCTATACTGATACGGGTCCCTGTGCCCCTACAAAGGCTTATGCCTCTACTGATGCGGGTTCGAATCCCGGAGAGGGCAAAATTTTTATTTATTTTTTAAATTAAATTAATATATTGTTCTTGTTAATACCTTTGATAATATGGCTTTTTGGTCGTCCGCTGGCTACTGACCAATGAAAAAATGACCATTGGCCAAATTGTGATTCGAAATTTTTTTTCAAATTAATATATTGTTTTTGTTAATACCATTGATTATATGACTTTTTGACCGTCCGCTGGCTGCTGACCATTGAAAAAAATCACCAATGGCCAAAGTGTGAATCAAAATTTTTTTTTCGCTTTTTTTCAAATTAATATATTGTTTTTGTTAATACCATTGATAATGTGACTTTTTGGCCGTTCGTTGGCTGCTGACCAATGGAAAAAATCACCATTGGCCAAAGTGTGAATCAAAAAATTTTTTTCGTTTTTTTTTGACTCGTATGTATTTATAGACCGTCTATTGTTACTGACCAATGGAAAAAAATGACCATTGTCCAAATTGTGATTTGAAATTTTTTTTTCGTTTTTTAATCGTCTCTTATGTATTTATATTCTTTTTAACCGTGTCCTGGCTACTGACCAATAAAAAAATGACCATTGGCCAAAATGTTTTTAAGTATCTTTCTAATTATTTTTTAAAATAATAATGATATTAAATAAAAATTTAAACCATATGTATATTTTTCCATAGGCAAAAGTAAATTCAAAAAAAGCAATTAATTTTTAGATAAATTAAAATTCGCATTTTGTCAAAATTTTAATCAAAAAAATTACATGTATATATAAACTTTTTATAACTGCTTTAAAGTCTTTGATGTAACTTAACGATAATATTTTAACCATTTTAATTGTAATCGAAAAACAGGAGGGCAATTATTATCACGTGGTCAATCATAAAAGCATATTTTTAATAATTATCCATCCTTCAATTAATTATTTCATTATATTAAAGAAGAAATTGTGAATCGAAATTTTTAATTGCTATGCAATTTATTTTTTTCGTTTTTGAATTGGTATATTAAGTTAACATTGATAATTAATTACCCTATGCCCTCTTCTAGAAGGGCCTATGCCTCTACTGATATGGGTCCCTGTGCCCCCCCCCTACAAAAGCCTATGCCTCTACTGATGTGGGTTCGAATCCCGACGAGGGCAAATCATATTTTTAGATGGTTA
This sequence comes from Gordius sp. MW1, assembly GCA_964036665.1. Classification (NCBI taxonomy): domain Eukaryota; kingdom Metazoa; phylum Nematomorpha; class Gordioida; order Gordea; family Gordiidae; genus Gordius; species Gordius sp. MW1. Next base: position 12,374,849 of record OZ038532.1, on the reverse strand, counting down.
CTAACTAAATGCATACAAAATTAATATATTGTTTTGTTACAAAAAGGCTAAAATTTTTAAAATGCTTAAGTATTAATTATTGTAACAAGCAATTTAAATGGCCCTATGATTAGTAGGAAGCTTGATTCGCGGCAAAAAAAAATAAAATTTATTTCATCTATAATTTTACCGGCTGAATATAGCCATAGTCTAAACTCTAAAGAAAGAAAATATATCACCTAAACTTAAGTCTAAGGCAAATATTCGAAATTTGGACAAATACTATAAGATATTTTTGGTAAGTTATTGAAAAATTCATATTTTCACACTATACCTATTAACTTTAATAATTTTTTGAAATATGGCATGAGTCATCCTTTGGGCCACCCTTAAAACCAACAAGAAAATTATCTTGTCAAATTCTTTTAAGTTCATCCCGCCTTAATAATTATTATGTGATAAAAATAAAGAAATATAAAATTAATTTTTAAGAATAAGAAACTATAAAAGCACTTTTCCTTCCATCCATCTATTTCTACCGATCACTGTGTTGCTGTCTCATCCTAGATATACGTCGTAAAACAACAAGCACGATTAGTTTTACAATTTTTATAACCACAGGTGTCATAATTTAAATTATACCCTCTCCTTAGGAATATGCTCACTCCGTTGATTTATTTATTAACGAAGGAATCAAGAGTGGATATTTAAGACTGTCAAAATTTGTGGTTCTAAATAGGTGTTCTTTTTCAGCAATGCTTAAAATTAATAGCTTTTGCTCACTTTAACTTATCAAGAATATCGTTTTATATTTCATTTTCTTATAATTTCCTCTTCTCTAGGGTATTTTCGCTTTTCTCATCAACCTTTGACACCATTAGTTAAAAAAACCAAAGTATGACCTTTAAACGAATTAGTAATGAATAATTCAATTGGTTAAAAACGATAATTACTCTATGCCCTCCCCTACTAAGGCCTATACCTCTACTTATATGGTTCCCTGTGCCCCTACAAAGGCTGCCTCTACTGATGTGCGTTCGAATCCCGGAGAGGGCAATTTTTTTTAATTAAATAAAAAATTTGTATAAATAATTAATTAATCATGAGGCATTTAATACCCCCATAGGCATTCTCGCCCATAAATTGCGTAGCTAATATGATACATTTATACGGAGTATAGACGAGTCGTCCCCCCTTCCCCTTACCTTCTCCCCCTTCCCACGAGGGCCGAAGGCCCGAGTTTTTTACAGTTTTTTATATTATAGTTTCATTTAATAAAAAATGCTTATATGGAAAAAATTATTTGAGATTACCTATAAAAAATTAAATTAAAGCAAATAAAAAAAAGTAGCATTATTCATTTACATAAGCTTACGTATGAACCTCTGCCCAGTGTAACTTACAGGTTACACCAAACTTTGGACCAACATTATTCCCATTTTTAATTAACCAAAAACAATTACATTTTATATCAAAATAATTGTATAAGTGTCAAGATTTTAATGATATAAATTAAAATAAGATTACTTATGGTTGAGTTTCCATTTTTAGTGAATATATGAGAAGCAGTCGAAATTTCAAAATTAGCGATATTTGAGATCGCATTATTACTGAAAGAAGGAAGAGGAAAGAGAATAAAACATATCAGCTGATTCGTCTAATTGTGCTCTTTCATATTCAATTTAAAAATTAACATTCTTTTCAATAGTTTAAAAATTATAAGCGTTCAAAGTGGTGTCACCTACAGGTTACACTGGTACCTGTCGGGTTAAACTACCCGAACCTAAAACCTGATTACTTAAGGTTTTTCCTACCACTCACTATATATATTAATCAGGCGCGTAGCCACCCTTGGCCAAAATTTAAAAAAAAATTTGATAAATAAATAAATATGGGTTAAAATATTAAAGTTTAGTTGCATAAAAGATTTTAAGACACTTAAAAAAACCTGAAAATCTTATATATAAAAATGAAACTGTGTGTGTGTACATATGCCGCTACCAATTTTGGAATACTACTAGACCGATCTGGCTCAAAATTTCACAGTTTATTCCTGACACTCCGGAGCATGTTTTAAGATGTGTTCGAGCCAAATCGGTCCAGTAGTTTTTCAGTATTCGTACGCGTTGCACTGTATACGGAAATAGAACAATAGAAGTAGAACATATAGACATAAAACTTTATTTTTACTTCAATAACCGCTTTATCATCATATATGCCCAAAAATTCCAACATAATTTAATACACCCGGGTAAAAGGCAGAACAACGTTCGCCGGGTTCATCTAGTATAATATATACATTCAATTTTTCTAATTTAATTTTCGACAAATTCCATTGTAATATTTTCGGATGATTGTGATAATGCCATGAAAAAAACTTGGAACATTTCTTCCCCCGTAAAAACACCAGACCGCCCCATTGATAAGAAGTGGCTGAAAGCGATTATGTTTAATATATTAACTAATTTTATATATTTCATTTTTTATAAATATTATGTTTTTTTTAAGTTATTACCTGTGCATATATAGGCAAAACATATGCATTTTCAAACCTAATTTAGCATTGACTTTCTATATAAATATTATTTATGGTAATCTATATTTTATATATACCAAGTTTTAAGCCATCTGATTAATAATCTCCAGATGATACCCTGAATTTGTCCAATGATTTAGATGAAAAAGTCTTACCTATAGTTATAAACAATGTTGTAGATCAGTGGCGTAGCCAAGGCCCCCCCCCCAACAAAAAATTAAAAAAATTTGATATAAATAAAATATTTAATTAATTAAAATTATTTAGTAAGATAAAAGACTCACTTAAAAAGATTTGTATTCATTTTTAAATTAAATTTTCGGCAAAAAGCTTTGACCACTTTTTGCCTTCTTAACACCACCTGCATAAATGATCATAGTTTTTCCATACTCAAGAGATTAAAAGTTTATTTAAAAAATAGGATGTCAAGACATCGACGAACTGAATTGGCAATATTAACGAATCATATTCATAGGTAATGCTCCTCCTTCAGAAATCACTAAATGACAATCGCTGGGCAAATGAAAAATCAAATACTATTTTTTAATGGGAAAGAAATTATATTTAGGCAAAATATAGAAAAACAATTCGATTCACACTTTGGCCAGTGGTCATTTTTTTTATAGTAGACAGCAGACGCCAAATAGCCTATATTTTTAATTTTATTAACAAGAACAATATATTATCAATGCAAAATTTAACATAAAAAACAATAATTCACAATCCAGCAAATTTACAATTTACAAATACTTAAGTTCACAGCCATTAAACACCCTTATAAGATTTCACGGCAATTATGCAAAAATTACAAGTTGGACACTACACTCACTTAAGACAAGACAACGAAAAGCGAGCCCACTAATTGCATAGCAATTAATAATCTTCCTCATTCTATCACAGAATTAGTACCTTTTTCATATTTGTCTAAATTTTCTGCTAGAACCCAGCACGGTTCGATAACTAAATTGCCCGCGAGGGCTAGCTCAAACCCTTTAATTGCCCAATTCACTAATGCTGTCCGAACTGCTGGGTCTAAAATGACCATTTTAGATTTCGAGCATTAATTTTATCATATTTTTGAAAATTTTTATAAATAAAAAAGTGACAAAAATAAACTATATAAAAAATCTCATTGTTATGGTAGCAGCCAAGGCTTAATTAAAAATCTTAATTTACGACGGTTGCCTCCCCGCCCCTTGGCGAGTGGGCCCAGCCTTCGGGCCCACTTTTTGGTTGTTTGATTTTTATTTTGAATTACAAATAAAATGTTTAAAAAAATTTGTTGGCTGCTTTCTCTCTCGCTTGAGAAAATCCTAGCTACGCCCCTGATACTAATCGTGCCTACCGTCCACCCTTAATTAAAAGATGAACGAAAAAAATATTTCTTATATTATCAATTGGTATATAAAGCCACTTGAACCGTATTGATAAATGTATATAAAATCTAATAATTGTTTATTATTGGATTTTTTTTTGCAAATGACATGGAATTTACATTCTAGGATTTGATAATTATACACTAAATGTTTTAATTAACTAATCCCATCCATGCCTTAATTTAAATTTTATTTATTTAAATAAATTTTTTTATTTTAATCATTATGGATGGCGTTTACACATCCTCTACAGTGGATTGAATTATGAACCGAACTTTTTTAATCAAATTTATTTTGACAAATTAAATTACTATTGATTTACGAAGCTAACTAACTCCAGATGACTTAATTTAAATATTGTTGATTTAGGCTTTCCCCACATTTTTAAATATATGTTATCAGTAATAATAATGTTGATAGGTTTAACTATTCATATATTTTAATAAATAAAGTAATTAATATATATATATCTTATTAACAATCTTTTGCATTTCTTTCAGCAATTAATTGACTACCAAGATTCGTTAAAATATTTAAAAACCTTTGAAGAAGATATGAAGCCATTAGAAGCCGAGGAAGAACCAAGCCATTACCACACTGACTCAATTAGGTCTTTTTTGGATGATAATTTTGCCTCCAAAATGCAAGAAGATATATTAACTCAGGGGCGAGAATGCCTTTTAAAAAATATGTTACATAAAACTATAACAGCAGATAGTGCCAAATTTGACATACCGATGTATATCACAAATGAAGAACATACTAATCTTTCTGAACTAATAGGTACTCATCGAATGTTATATAATTTATACATTTCCACATGAGTGTGATAACTTTGAAAGCCTAGATAACCTAAGAATATAATAATACTCTGCTCTATGTTTTTCTGTTGCCGTCATTTTTTTAGCGAAATTTGCTTTAACCCTCGAGAGTATTCCTCAAAATCCCGAACGCGAGAGTATTCGTGGTGTATAACTCTACCCCATTTTTAAACTTCTTATAACTTTTAAAGTATTCCTTTAAAACCTTTGAAATTTTAAACATATGTTTATAAAGGTCTTAAGATTGATGGTATAAATTTTGATATAAATCTAATAAACATTACAAAACTTATTAACAATTTTCTGGACCACCATTTTTATTATGGTTATTTTAGAGCTTCCCCTTATTTTACCTCTTGACATCAGATACCTTAAAATAAATCAAAATAAACGTGATTTTTTATTAAAAGAATGTTCAAAATGTATTAAAAACACAAATTGTAAAAGATATCTTCATATAAAAAAATACATACATTTTTTCATATAAAAAACTTACGTAAGAGTATTCGTGGGGTATAACAGAATCCCACGAGCCAAAAAAGCTCTATATTTTAAAAAGTATTAGGCCAAAACCTATGAAATTTTCACCTAGTTCTTGATAAAATATTAAGCTACTGAAAAGGCCAGATTCATTAGATTTAAATTGCGTTTTATATTTAAATTTATAATTTGCGTTGGGTACCAAAATACCCCACGAAAACTCTCGAGGGTTAAAAATGATATTTTATACCTTTTATAGGAATTTAAATCTTTATCTTATATTTTGCGTTAATCCTTACATGGTATAATTTGTAGTTCTACAAACAGGCGAAATTGACATAAAAAATTAATATTTCTTTGCTACAAAATATTTTATAGTACTTTGGACGTGATTAATATTATTTGAGACTAATTTTATTGTTAATAGAAATTTGCTTAATAAATTTGCAAAATTCTTTAGACAAACACGTTAAAGATTCCCTGTGCCTTGACCTAAAAATCGAGGAATTTATACCGAGGCAGTCGACATTGTTTTCGGATTGTCAAATTAGGTATATGTATTATATCTATACACTCAACGCTCTATATTATATGATATTTTAAATAATGTCTCTATAAAATAATTTTTCAAGGGATATTTTATAAATATTTTTAATTAATCTTTTCCATACCATCCATTGTATTTCTAGCGAGTCGATCGCCCAATTTAAAGATCTCGTTTGCAAAACGGTTCAACCTTTGTTCCTGGATAAGAGGACTTTAAACGACAAATACTCAGGCATTATTTATGAGACTATAAGCAAACTTTTTCATCTCTATGCTACATTGGCACCAATGAGGGAAAAGGGAGAAAATTTGAATGTCCCTCTCTTTGCTGGTAGATTGCTTGTTTTTTCAACTATATTACATCTCCTAAATAATTGTTAATTTAGATTAGGCATATCAGATTAAACACTAATAAAATGCATAAATGTTGTCAACACTAAAACCCATTTTTATTTGTTAAAATTTTTTATGTTAACTTTGAATTTTATATTAATATATTGGGATTTTGTAATCGACATGTCAAATTGGTCTAAATATACAATTGAGTTAAGTGGCTTGATTTATAAATTTAAAATATTTTTGGGCCATTACGACGTTAATTATGATAGATCAAATAATCTTTTAAATTGAAAAAGACATAATTTAACATTTTGTTGCTCTGTTAAAATTAGTAACTTTAATAATAAAGGGATCCAGAGTACCCCAAACTTTTAATTTTTATACCTTGGTTTTAAAAGCTTAAACGATAGCTTTTATTATTTAAACTATAATACGTAAATTGCTGTTAAGTTTGTTTTTTGATTTATTTTAATCGTTATTAATATTTTAACTCGTTTTTAACGGCTATCACGCGGAGTGTAATAATGAAAATATGTTTGGTAGAAAAAGATATTACAAGCCAATGATGAATTTATATTATACAATACCTCTTTAAAATTATATTTTTAAAATCGCTTGCTAAAGATATTGAAAAATATCTACTCTAAGATAATCATCACGAATTTTTTAATTGTAATTTAATTGGTCGTTTTTGAACCGATTTATTTAAGGGTAGTACAAATTAAATCACATTTAACATTCTTACTTCGTATTTCTACTTTTAAGCTAATGATATAATTTTTATTATGCTTTTAGCACTTTCACTCAACAATTCCTGTTATGTAGCACAATTTTTAAGTCTGTTGCAAACCGCCTTATTCACGATTCAAAACCAAAATTTCCCATTTAAAGAAGCCACAAATTCTACAATTTACCTCCAGCCTATCTTGAATATTGGATATGAGACATTTACATCGCATCTAAATTTTCAAACTGACTTAATCAACGAAATGTTACAAGGTATGGGGTAAAAAATTTTAAAATTTGGTCCTTATTTAATGTATAAATTAATTATATTCTTAGGATATTTTGCCGTCAGCCACAACGATAAATCAATTGAACCAGATGCAAAACATTTGAAGAGGTTTTGTAATCATCTTTTAAACCTGCAAAAGGTCTGCTACTTTTTGATATTTTTATTAATTGTTTTACGACAATATTTTTTAATACTATTTAAGCTATATATTTAAATTATAAAAGTCTTTTTAATTATTATATAAATTTTAATTTCTCCTTTTTTATAATAATTTGTTATTGTTAGTTTTTTTAGGTAATATGCATCAATATAATAATTGAATTGTTTAACACTTAGCTTTTTTTAAATTTTTAACTTAAAAAACTTTATTTTATTTAAATCTGTTTATTTTATTGCCATATTATAGATATGGGAACCATGTCTACCAGAATATGTTACCAAAAAAGCTATTGGTCTATTACTAGATCGCGGTGTTGGTAATATTATTAATCACATACTGGAAATGGACGACATTAGCAAAGAAAGTTGCGATAATTATAACGAACAACTTTCTGGATTGCAAGCAATTTTGAGTTCCTCTTTTACAGTTGTAAGTACGGAAAGCGTAAATCATGTGGGACAATTTTTTGGCTGTTAAAAATAACAAGGAATTTAAAGCATTTCTAGATCTATATATCGGCCCATGTCAAAATATCTTTTTTTAATGACACTAGGTCAAACATTTAAGACTTGTGGAATGGTTTTAAAGGGTATGATCTATAAATTATTTTTACCACTATTTAATCCGGTATATTTAAAACTAATCGACTTTTCAAATTATAAAGACTTTTAAATTAGGAAAGTTATATTCAAATAAACAAGTTGCATTTATGGCTAAAACTAAATTTTTGGATAAATAATTATTTTTGAAAAATTTTATTTTATATAAGGAATTGGTTCCAGGATCTTTTTGTCAGCCGCATATACTGAGTTAACATTTTTAATGCATATGGCATGGTTTGACATAATATAAATAAGTAAAGTTTAACAAGAAAGAAATTTAATGGAAAAATATTAAAATTACTTTTATCGATTGATCAAATGTATATGTACTTTTTTAGATGGTTAAAAACAAAGTTAATACCTCTGTGATTGACTTTTGTCCATCGTGGCCGAAATTTATTGGATTACTACAAATTCTTTCCCTTCCAATGCAGGACATCGCTCAATTATGGAGCCAAAATCCCTCCAATTTTGAGGGTAAGGCTGATCCAAATGGTGTAAATCGATTCTCTGCAGCAGAATTGAGGCACATGATACGGGCCATTTTTCAAAACACCGAAAATCGAATGGGAATATTGGGGAAAATATGTTGAACAAACTTACTAAAATAATTGGCGAATTTTTAAAATGGGTATTATAGTTGTTGATTGGAAAACGTTGATAAATAAAATGTCAAAAAATGCTGACGATTAAACTATATCTTTCCTATAATTTAAAAAGTGATTACACAATACTCCTTGTTTCTTATGGAAGCAACTATTTATTAATTTTAAGGACCTATCAAATAATTGTTTGTATTGAGTTCAAAACATCTTAATGGTATTTTTGATTAAATGATATTACTTTTATATACTACACAGACAGCTCGATTATGCAAAGTAATTGTTGTGTGTATAAATTCTTCTAATTAAGAGTAAAAATATTTCTTTGTACCCGGTTTATTAAGAGGAAACCAAAGTTTTTGTATCGATAGTACACGTTTATTGTATGAACAATGATGGACAGATTTATTCTAAGTATTGCCCATCACTGGCTATGCATGTTTCTTATTTCTCTATCAATTTGTGTATATATGCATAAAAAATTGCTCCTTTTTTGAGGCAAAACACTCATAGATCTAACAATGAAGTGCGGGTACAGTAAAAGTGAATTTGCCTTCCTCATTAGTTAATAAATAGGAAAGAATGGCAATAAATGAATATTTAATAAAATGCAGATGACACTAAAGTGCGTTAATATCTCATCATCACAGTATTTTTATTTTTATGGATTGTTCAACTAATGCATATTTTAAAATACTGTTTGTAATGTTCAACTAGTTTAATTTTTTTTTCATTACGTTTTAAAAACACTTTAATTTACCAAAATCACTTTAATCTATATGAATCTTACTTATTTGTGCACATTTAAAAATGGCGGAGAAACGATATATTTAACGTTGATGAGCAGTCTATCTAGTCTATGAACAGATTATACCCCAATAATCCAAACAGAGAATGTCTACTATTCATGGCGATATGGCTTTAAGATCTTTGTCGATTTATAACATACACTAATATCATCGCCTAATTCGATGTAGAACTTTTCTTTGATCATGTCTACCAGCATTTCGCAAATGGTTTATCTATCATTTTCCTGTTCATGTATATCCATTTTTTAATTATTGTAGCAACAGCTTCTCATCTCACTTTTAATTAAAACGTGGGTGTTCTCTTTGAGCATCATCCTCAGCTAGCATTTCTAGTGATGCAAAAAATCCGAGAAAAATCTCGGTCTTGTCTCGTCTTGAAAAAACGAGACGAGAATTTGAAAAATGGAGTCGAGATCGAGACGAGAATTTTGATGTCGATGAGACGATACGAGATTTTTTGGGCGAGATCTTGACTATTTTATTGATGGTTAGAAGTGAATTATTGTGTATTTTAATTTGCATGATTTACATTTAAGGTATTAAGTGTAAATCAATATGTATGGAATATATTTGATATTTAAAAAATTCTTAAGTGTAGTAAATATTATGTATTTTTGCAAAAAAATTAAAATTTAGCAATCATTTACCTAAGTATGGTTGACCCTTGGTAAATGCGAATAATTTTATAATCAACAAAGCATATTTGAAGTTGCAGTTACTCATCGTGCAAGATGCGTTAATTATAAAATGGTGTTTGGGTTGGCAGGTGCATTAAAATTTACTATAATTTCTTTAATTGTGCAATATAAAATAAATACACGAACCTATACTGTATTGATAAATAACAATCTAATGGCCAAGTTTAAGAATTGGAAGTTAATTATTTGATTATAATGATTTTTGTCATAAATTTAAGTGCACCTTAATTTAAAGATTAAAACTATGTTTTTAATCCTATAATAATGTTGCTTTTATTGTTGTTTTTACGCCGTTTTAATATGTGCAACTAGTTATAAATTCTGTAAATAATAATATTATCATTAATAGTCACTCGCACTTTGTAGTTTATAACGCTATAAAAAACATGCAATAAACACTGGGCTATAATTGATGTTGTTAATATTAATGTACTTAAACGTTTGCCTTAAGTATGTTAAGGTCTACTTTGAAGCTTTAGCCAGGGTTAATAATCCCTCAATTATGCGACTAAGTCAACTATAAGCTAACTTATAATTTTCTAAGTCTATTTATAGTTGACAGAGACGGTGAATTGGATACAAATTTTATAATTTGCTAGAACAATAAAATTTAATTTTCTATACTTTAAATTATTTATAGTTTTTTTAGTCTGCACTTTAGAAAATGTTATCTTTATGAATTAATTCATTTCTTTATATTGTCCAATAGGGTCTTGTCCTGCTAAATCTTTAAAAAGTTTGTGTATTAAAGTTTTCCATAAAATATAAAAGTTTGTCATTTGGATTTTTACACTTATTTTATATTTTAATAAAACAAGATAAGTTTTTATTCCATATATATTTTTTTAAAAAGTAGAAACGAGATAATTCTCGTCGAGACGAGATCGAGATTTTTCTAGACCGAGATCAAGATTTTCATAATCGCTCCCGAGACGAGACGAGATTTTGTTTTCGAGACCAAGGCGAGACGAGATCGAAACACTAAGTAGTGCTTTCAAATCGCTTATTTTAAACTTTCAGGGTTTATTCTCACTTTACATTTTTACACACTCTTACCATTAGTTTACCAGGAGCATGGCAATATTAGGCTTCTATCATTTGATGCGATTCTGCAGCTGCTTCAAATGGTAACCTAAATTTAATTAAAAATTGTTATCTTAATAAAATTGAATATCTTTACTTGAGAAACTGCATATAACTTCGAATTGAAATAAATGAGTTTAAAATTTAAATTATCCTTTGATCTAAAATAATTCACACTTTTTAATATTAAGTTTGATCAGCAAATTTTATTAATATTACAGCCAAAAATTCTCCTAGTCGTATTTTTGATCTGATAGATTTTTTCGCAGTGTATTATTTCAAAAGGGGAACCCTTTAAGCAAAGTTGAATCCTCTTATGTATAAAAACATTCGTATTTATCATAAAAATATTTACAAAAACTGTTAAACCTGTGCAGGTTTATTTTTTTATGTTTGACTTTTAAAATAATTACATTCTAAACAGAACTTTTAAGATCTATGTTAGGTTCCAATTTTTGCCCTAGACTTAACCCAATATTTAATTTTTCATTCAATTTTTATCCAGTGGCGTAGCCAGACGGGGGGGGAAACGGGAAATCCCCCCCCCCCCCCCGAAAAAAAAATATCAAATGTTTATTTTGTTTTTTTAAATAATGTTACAAAAAAAATTTTAATTCCCCCCCCCAGAGAAAATCCTGGCTACGCGCTGTTCTTATCCCATAATTAACTGAGATATTACAATCGTCTAATTGTAGACGAAAGTTAATATGAATGATATGTATCGATTTATTACCACTACACGTGGAAGCTTTTGCTACCCCTTTCACACGTCTGTTTTAGGTGGAAGCTTAAAAATGATTAGATTTGTCGTTTTATTGAATATTTTAAGATTCATATGGACCGAGGGTAATAATTATATAAAAAAGCATAAATTGGATAGAATCTGACAAGGTTGTAACCCTGAATTCTGTAATTAAAATTATGAATGTCAATTACCAGTACCGTTTACATTCTCACGACATAAAATATGGATCAGGTAGCGGTCAACAGGTAGAATGATATATTATTTCATACATTATTTTAGAGTGTTACAGGTGTAGAAAGTAAAGAAGATCAAAACAGTTATTGGATGCTATTAAACCAATATCAAAATGAAACTATAAGAGGGTTTGTTTTAAGATATTAAATTAGAATTAATTATGTTTTAGATTGCCCATTAAATGCAACTCTATAATAACTCTTAAACATTTAGTCACACATCATATGCTTCATAGCCATGAGCTATATCAATCTCCTTTATCTAATAATCAAGAAGTGAGTGCCTATAAAACCATAGATGAAAAAGGAGATAGCGGTATGAAATCTTTTTTAATTGTTTGATTACAAATTAGCCCTTTTTGTTTAATCTACTTAAAAATTTTGATTGTAATTTATTAAATATTTAAATTAACTTTAAATAACCATATTTTTCACTTCTTTATGGAAATTTTTAAAGATGATTTTTAAATTTTTTTGGGTTTGCATTACATTATATATATTTAATGGTTTTGATTATTTATAGTTTAGTTGTTTATTTTTAAACATGGCACATTGTTTAAGAACAAACTGTTAAAGTATCCTATACATTTTTGAATGATTTTAATAATAATCATTTATCCATGGTAAAAATATTTTTTACAGTATTTACTGTGCAACCAAGTCTGACTATCAATTATAATTAAATCTAAGATATAGAGCCACACAAATATCATTAAAATCCCAAATATGTGAGTTTTTATGAGATCTATTTTACCTAATTTTACATAAGCCATTTTTTAAAAGGATAAAGTGTTTAGTCAGAATGGCAACAATTAAATTATTTAGACTGATAGTTTTGATTAATATTTTTGGGATTGAACAGAAAATTTTGGGGGTCGTACTAAATATGGAGACACAATTGTAACCACTAACCAAATTCCTTTAATAATTTACATATAAAAATTATAACTATTTAAAATGTGTACCATCCTAGTTAATATCAGAAATCAGAAAGGCTTAATTGGGCATCTCAACTTGGTGCAAACATGTTGAGATCAGAGGTCAGATTGTTGGGAACTCTCTGCCCTAACCTGGCTTAATTCCATTTTTAACTTCATTGCCACCCGGACCCGCCCTAAACATTGAGCTGCTTGACCTGAAATATTAAAATTGCCCATTAGGCTCGAAAATAGGCGTTCCCAAACTCTTTTAATCACTATTAAAAAATAAGAATTCATTTAATGTATTGATTAAAACAAATGCAATATTTTATTATCAAAACAAAATCAAATTTCTTATATTATTTAGTCAAATGAAATACTATTTGAAACTTTTAATTTTAATCATAATTGGTCAAAAAATGGTAGTATGGTCTTTTTAGAAAATTTGGCAAGAGTTTATTTAAAATATCATGTTATCACTGGCAAAACTGCTCATAGGTCACAAAATTTTGATAGGTTTTGCTAATCCATTTAGGTACAAACATGTTAGAATGTTTACATATCATATAACAGCATAATAATATTTATGTAGCTTTTTTTAAATTAAGTCTAAACTATACATGCTTTATAAATAATCTTACAATAAGCAAAATTATACTCCCCTTCTGGGTAAACCCGTTTATGTCTCTACCCCATAAATTAACTTCTTAATGAATCAAATTAGTCATTCTGTGCTCTGTTGTATTTTTTGATAAAAAAAACAATAATTTATCAATAGAATTTAAATGCAATTATGGAGAAACTTTTTATTTAAAGCAAAAAACGAAAGGTATGGAAATTTATTATTATAAAAATAAGTAATAGCTTGGCAATAGCGACGAGTGAAAGGGAATAAAAAAGGAGAATTGTGAAAGCTTTGTTTAACCAAAATTGATTTGTTTATTAAATTAAATGCTACAAGAATGAAATTTAACACTTGCATGCATTGTGTCAATTTGGGGACACGCTTTTATATTATGTCTAGATGGCACATGTGAATTAATGAATATAAAAATTTCAATCCTTTCCATGGACCTAGCTAGGGACTTGATGGAAATAGAGGGGTCTGGGCAATGATTATATAACTAACTTGGGGACGGGTGGCAAGCTAAAGTTCCATAACTTTTTAAGCATTTTCCATAAATCAAATAAAGTAACAAATAATACACTATCTAACATGGGCGTAGCCAGGGGGGGCGGCCGCCCCTTCATGAATGACAAAAAAAATTCAATGCAAAAACCCTTAAAAATGAATTTTATGTTTTGCCCCTCCCTAATTGAACTTTTAAACGTTTTGCCCCCCCCCCCCCCCAATTCAAAACCTGGCTACGCCCATGCTATCTAAAAATTTCTTTAAGCCCGAATTGCCCGAATCTTATCTTCGCCTCCGCCCGAAATAGAGAATACGACAGTTGCCCGGGCCAGATTCAGGCAGCGGACCGTGCGATTATTAAACTGAAACATTCAATTCCCCTATCACCTATTATTTCAAAATTGTTGCATATGTGTTTTTTACAAAAAAATATTACGGGGTTTAGAACTTTTTATTAGCCAAGTGTTTTGTTAAATTTTGATTTTTGTAAATGTACTGCTCTGTCTATAGATGTTTTAAATATATATTTATCGTATTAAATATAAAAATATATATATTTATCTGAACAAAACAGATGAAATCATAGGTTAACGCTTAAAATTACTTTATGATATATTATATATATTTTAGGGGATAATTGGGAAGTTGTTTGCAAAGAACCTTTCTGGACACGCAAAACTCACTTCCTCTTAAAACATGTTGACACGGGAAGGTTTGCTACTATGCAGTTACTATAGCTAATTTAAAAAAAAGATATTTAGGCCTTTCTGGCAAAACCTATAATAGACCAATTTCCAATCAAAAAGAGGTTTGCTGCATGGATGCCCCAAGTAAATCTTGCCAATGGAAAGCCATGGAAGGAACATACTTCTTGCCAAATGATGATACTATTGAACCGCTTTCGAATCCTGTTATCTCGTCCATAACAAATTTACGTGACGAACTCTAAATTCCCTAGCTATACTCTTTATTTGTGCATATTTGTATTTAAGGAATGAAATGATTTGTACCATCCTGTCCCTAATTGTATTAATATTGTAGAAAATGTGTATGTGATTGTTAAAAGTATAATATAACATATTTCATCGTTATTAGATCTCTACGTTAGCAGAAAATGATGTTTACATCAGAGGTCAGATTTGCTCAGATTTTCCGCTCGTATAATTTTAAGTAGCAACCATTTCCAACTCATTAAAGCTGTCGAGCCCCAAATATTATTGCCCGTTAGGCCCAAATTTATGGGGTCGTAATTTATTTTAGTCACTCTTAAAAAAGCATTACAATGGCATCAAGGGTTGGGGCACCCTTGTGCTTCAAGATTTTTGAAATAAGTTTTAAGACACTAGCTCCGTAATGATCGTGCCGATCAAGGATCATAGACTAGATGGACTGCTCATGCCATATGTTGCATATGGTTAATTGTGGATCAAATTTTCCTCCATTTGAAGAGTGCAACTGGTGTATTTTAACCATGTAACTTTGCCCTATAACAGTCAATTTACCTTCCTCACTAGTTTATAAATTAAAAAAACGTCAATAAATTAATATTATACAAAATATTGATGGCACTATATTATTAAACAAACTTTAATCGCAGTTTTTAATTTTTATGTATTGTTTAAATGATATTTATTTTAAAATGCTGTTTTTGACATCTAACCAATTCAATATTTTTTTTATTTACCTTTTTAAGATTATTTAATTGCGAAAATTACGAATTTCTATATGATCATCACTTTACAATGTGCCTTTCAAAATGGTGGAAAAAGGGGTACACATTTTGTGCGTTGATTAAGCAGTCTATGTCAAGCATATCACTTAAATTTTTCCAACCTGTTGGGTGTTATGAAGTAGGAACGTAACGTAGACGACGATTGGGAAACACCAACTGAGGGCCTAAGGCAAACGGCAATTCTGGCTTTAGGACACAACAAAGGAGGTAAAGCTTTGAAGTGAAATCAATAGGAATTTCATTGAGCCAAATAATTTTATAAAGTCGGAATACCAAGAATATAGATAGGCAAAAAGAGCTGCTTAGAAGGTGTTACATAGCATAGAATGTTGTTTACACCCAGGTGGCTAACAAACTGGATCATAAAGGGGTATCAAAATTATCTACAAATTGGTTAAGAATTGGGGGAAGAAGTCACGATATCAGAGTCCTAAAAGTGGTAGAAAACAAGGGGGGTCAAACCTTATGTAAGCCGAAGTAGGTGATGGAAAAGATATTTCAAGAAACTTATGAAATTTGCAAATAATATAGATTCCATTCCGGATATTGAGGCAAGCATAAGTAAAATCGAACTCAATAGAGCGAAGTTATGAAATGAAAAAGATGCAAAAAAAGCTAATAGACCAGATGGAAGCATTCCATGGTATCCCGGGATTACGAGACGAACTTACCAACTTCTTTAACAAGACGTTGGGAGAAGAGCGAATTCCCTATTAATAGAGAGCGAGCACGATTATACCCTTATTTAAAGGCAAAGGAGACACTCAGAACTGTGGCAATAACAGATAGACTAAGCTGTCACTCCTTAAACTTAAGCTTAGGATCTTAATAACATGGCTGAAGAACGAGGTGGACATATCGGCTAAATTCTGATTTTGAACCGCAATCTTCGCACGTTGAAAAGAGACCTACACCTGGTCTTTATTGACTTGGAGAAAGCTTATGATACGGTCTTTCGCGATCTAATATGGGGGTGCTTGAGGAGACAAAATATCCCCGACGTATTTATACGCCTTATGAAAAATAATTAAGAAGTCTCAAAGTCGTGCGTTAGGACTTTTTAGGTTGAAATTGGATTACATCAAGGATCTGCTCTAAGTTCTTTTTTATTTAATATACTTATGGACACGATCAGAGGTCAGCTTTGTTTAAAATTCGCTGCCCGAACCCGACCCGGTTCAATTTCTTAACTAAATTGCCTGCCTGAACCCTCCTAAGTGTCCACCCGGGCCCGCCTGAATAATTAGAACTGCCCGACCCGAAATAATGTGTTTTAAAATTTTTGGCATTAACGTCGTTATATTTTTTAAAATTTTTTATTTTAATTGCTGATTTTTTATTAAATAAGAACTAGGATTTAGAAACTTTATACAATCTATCGTATCCGGAGATACGAAGATGAAGATATCCCCACACCCCCCCCCCCCCCATCTCATCTTATTAAAAAGTTAAGAGTTCACCACGCGGTACAATTCTTTTGATCTTACACGTTGTACACATAGCGTAGACTATTATTCTTTTACATTTAATTTCTAGTACGCGTATGTTATCCCCCCCGACGCGCTTATACGTTTGTGTTATTTATTTCTCCCCATATATGATTGTTTATCAACATGAATACGGATGAGTGATTTGTAATAAGGAGATTGATACACCTTATTATAATTTTTCTTGTAATAAATTAAATTGATACATTAATATAATTTTTCTTGTAATAAATTAGATTGGCGAAATGTAGAGCGGTAAAGTTATCTTTAATTAGTGGCTTTAAGCCCGGCCATCCCACAACAATATTTCCCCCTATCCTTCCTTTAAATTCCCCCAATTAATTCCTAATAATTCTTCCCTTCTGAACTTTTTTATTTAAATCGATTCCTTCTAAAAATTCGATATTTGGGATTCAGATCCCCCCGTCTTCTGAATTGAATGAATCATATTGTGGAAATCATAATATTATCAAGAACTTCACGCTAAGTATCACCTGATTGCTTCGAAATCTAAGGTAATTCACAGCGCAGGGATATCCGATAAAATTATTCCAGGAACATCCCGTTTGCCATGAACAACCGTCACAGCGCAGGGATATCGGATAAGATTATTCTACTAAAACAATCGAACCAATCCATGATTCGGAAATATTGGGAGACGGAGGAGGAAAACAATCGTTTACTGTAGTTACAGATCATAAGCCGCTTGTTGCTTTATTTAAAAAGGCGAACGCCGAGCTATTAATGTCTCCTAGGTTACAACGTTGGCTTGTAATGTTGGGAAAATTTACATTAACCCTAAAATACGGCAAGGGAAAGGACAATCATTTGGCTGATGTACTATCGCGTTTGGGCGCAGATACCATTGAGGCCGATGATTTACCTTTGTCTTGTGATATAATAGGAGGACATGTAATCAATGCTTTAAATATTTTAGATTTAAACGATATTGTTAATGAAAGTAATGCGGATCCTGAATTATGTAAAGTAAAAGATATTTTGGCAGGCTTAGACGATAAAATTAATGTACCCACCCCTTTTAAACATGTTATGAACGAATTATATGTAGAAAATAATGTTCTTAAAAAACATGAAAGGTTAGTGGTACCGATTAAGCTTCGTCAGGAAGTGCTAAAAATATTACATCAGGGACACTGTGGGATGGTTAAAATGAAAGGCTTGGCCAGACAATACGTCTGGTGGCCGCAATTAACTAAAGACATCCAAAAATTCGTAAGGCAGTGTGAGCTTTGTAAGCTTGATGCACCGATGCCGCGTAAAAATAAAAAGTAATTAAAAAAAGAAAGCGTCAAAGAAAATTAGCCCCCTCCTGTCTTGGAGATCTTGGGCGTTGTGGATACGACCTCCCGACCTGGCCTGGCGGACCCAGAGAGTGCGTCAAGCTTAATAATCTTGCACTTTCGTCCGTCTCCACTTTGATTAGAATGTATACTGGAACTCTTTCGTTCCTTGATGCCGTAGATGTCACTTCCAAATCTACGTAAAGTGACAAATTATACACGAAATTAATATAATACATTAGTTTAAAAACATTATTGAGCCCGAATTGCACGAGTCTTGTTATGGTGCCCGCCCGGGCCCGTTCGAAATTCAAAATTGAACTTAGTTGCGTGGGCCGAGCTGGTCGGGTTTTTGTGGCCTGTGGACACGTTAACGGTAGACATTCAACAGCCATCGCCACGGTGTATGCTATATGCCGAGGATATAGTAATATGCAGAGACAAAGGAGAATGTTATCGAAGAAGCCGTAAAGTGGTCAAAGCGCTTATAATGTTTTAGAGGTCAACGATCAAAAAACGGTATACATGGAGATTAACGTTCCAGCACCCCATCGCTAGATAAAATACCCAAAAGCAGACATGTTTACATACCTCGGTTCGATGTTAAATCAAGAAGAAGGTTGCGCAACAGAAGTAATGGCAAAGTATCTCGGTGTAATGTGCGACAAGATAATGCCCATTTGGTTGAAGAGCAAAGCTTACAAATCCATTCTAAGACCGGTGTTACTCTATGAAAGTAAAACATGGGCATTAATCACTACGAAATACTCTTATAAGCCACGTAGATGAGAATGATACGCTGGAGGCTGGGGTAGACTAAGCTCAACCAAATGGCGAATGGAAAAAATGGGTTCAACCATGGCACACATGATTAATGAAAATTGACAAAGGTGATATTAGCATATATTAAGAAGAGAGACGAATGATGTAAATTGAAAATACTGGACATTGACGTAGCGGGAAAGAGAAGAAGATGACGATCTCGTGTCACTGGAAAGGGCAAGTTGACAAAGTTATGAAATCCAAGAAGATTAATTAACACATGGCAATTACCCGATAAAAATGGAAGGAAATCATCAAAACAAACCTCACGAGTGCGGGACCAAATGCTTGATAAATGAAATGAATATCTTTTTCCTAGGTTTTACGATATTTTCTAATGTAGACTTAAAGTGCTCCTTATAAGCGTTTGATCTCAAAGATATTTGCCCCAAATTTTTTTAATAAAAATATTTCAAATTGACAAGCCGGGAAACGTGGAGTCATTTAGATAAAACTGGGATTAGTCTCCAGAGTCGGCATCTATATAATTTTTTTCTTTATATATAAATATATATTTATGCAATCTATCTTTCACACCCTTGGCATACATACACATTTTAAGTTTAAAGTTTTTTTGTATTTTATATGAAATTCCGGTTTTTGGATACATTTTTGAGCAATTATATTTTTACTTAAATAAAACTTTTTTTTGTGCTATGGTCTTGTCATATCCACGACTAAGTTTTAACGGCATTAATACATTGTTTAGATAAAAAATTAAATATTTGAAGATTGGGTCCTATCTTGAAAGCAAAATAACTACCAATAATATTCCAATAGATTTTGATTAATCGATAGAAAACCCCTATGACAATTATTTTTTGTACACATTTTTATCCCTTTCGAAACTTTTTTCCTTTATTACACAGATAAAACCAACAATTGAATCTTTAAGTTGTAGCAAAATATTAGAATTATATTTTAGGGGTTAATATTGCTGGAAGCTATGATAGAGTAAGTTATACCACTCTGATCATAAGCTTCCATAGGCGTAGCTAGGAGGGCATGGCTCTAAATGACGAAAAAAACTTTTTTTAGTGCAAAAACCCTTAAAAATTTTATGTTTTGCCCACCCCCTAATTGAACTCTAAAACGTTTCGCCTCCCCCCCCCCCCCCTATTCAAAAACCTGGCTCCCATGTAAGTTTCAATGTTCACGATTGCGTATCCCCGAGAATCTTCCGAAAACAGCAAATAGACAAAAAGTAATTTTGACTAAATAAAAGGTGAACATTGCAAAAAGCTTATCCTGTCCAAAGATTTAGATCGTCTAACACTTGTATGCCATGGCGAGTCCCAAAACGCAACGCGTGTTAAAAGATTTGAAAATTATATGTGGAAATAATGTAATAATCTTTGGATCATACCTAAACGTTAAACCCAATTTTTTGATTAGTGCATATATATCTAATAATTATAAATAAATATATAGAAATGCTTTGAATGTGGCAGTCACAACCCTCAATGGGTTAGTGTAACTTATGGAATTTGGATCTGCTTAGAATGTTCAGGCAAACATAGAGGGTTGGGTGTTCACCTAAGGTAAAACATTGTTAAATTATGTAATTTTATATAGAGATTAATTATAAGTTAAATTATTATTTAAATTCATTTGTGTGAATTTGTCTATGTAGTAGTCAAAACTAAAAGTTCATTTAAATTTAAGTCATTCTATATATTTTCAATGAAGTAATTTACAAAATTAAAGGTAAGGTCTTTTTTAATTTGTGTAGAAAATGAAGGAGGAGGTGATGAATAGGATTATTTATAGTATATATTATAAACTAAATTTTAGTTTGATGTTAAAATTAATGTTAATTTGGAGCCAAAATTTACTTTGAAATTAAAAGGCTTTAATTTTAATTGTGATTTCTAGCTTATTCATTAGACTTAGAGACTTGTGCTCAGAGCCTAAAGAACTTGGGAAAAAATAATATTTTCTAACTATGCAAGACAATGTTAATTAATTTTGTGTTAAATTGGCTTGAGTTGTAAACTTAAAAAGGTTAATAATTACAATAATGTCTCACAAAATAAGAATAAAAATAAACTTTTAGTATTTAAACATTTTTATTTAATGAAATTGAGCATAATTCAAATGCCTAAATAGTTCATAAACTAGCTGTATTCTAAGATACATGGCAAAATGTAAAAAGAATCCCAAAGCAAGCTTTGTTATATGATATTATTTTGATGGGCTCCCATTGCACTTAATAAATATTAATTTAAAAATTAAGCAACTATACAATTTAACAAGTTTTTGAAATAAGTTTTTTAATCTGTTTACTGATTTGAAATTTAAAAATATACAATTACAGTTTTAAAATTATTTGCTATTCTTAAAAAGATCATATGTTGGTTTTTTGAAAATAGGTTTAATAATTTACGTTTCATGACAATGTGATTTTTTTCCAATTTGATAATAATGTGTGTGTGACTTTAAATTTTTTTAGACTTTACCACAATACCCATAAAATGTGAATTTTGTTTTTTAATGAGCTTTTTCTTTATTTAACTTAGGATCCTACATTGAATGAAGATCATTATTTTTAAAAACTAAAATTATATTTTAATTTAGCAACTCTGTAAAGTGACAATCAACAAAAGAATTTTTAAAATTTAAAAGTAATTATAAAATTAAGCTTTTCTTAGACATTAGATTTTAGTTTAAATATTTTTGAAAGAAAAAAATTGTTAATATTTATATTACAATTATTTTATAATTAATCCTATATGGCACTTTTTTAAAAATTGTAGATCTTTGACCTATTTATTGTTCTTGGGTTAGTGTTGTGTTGTTTTTTATGTGGGGTAATAAACACAATGTTCATCGTACATTTAAGCTTTTAAATTTACCAATTGACACAAATACTAAAATATGTACTTATGTTTATAAACTTTTTGTCATTGCCTACATGATTTTATAATAATTCTTTGTTTTAAATTAATATTAGTTTTGTGCGATCCATTACAATGGATAAATGGAAGGAAATCGAAGTATGCAAAATGAAAGTTGGTGGAAATGATAATTTTAGAAATTTTATTGATAATCAACCCAACAATGAATGGTCCAAAATGACGTTGCATCAAAAATATAACTCACTTCCAGCAATGTTATACAAGGATAAAGTAAATAATTAGGATTTATATAATATAAAAATTTATAAGTCCTTTCTAAAAATTTTTCCATTTAATACCTATTATAAGTGATTAACTCATTTGTTAAAAATGCAGTAATTATCTGTCTACATTTGGTTCATAGATAAGTCATTTAGCTCAGGGCAATAATTGGAACATTAATGAAGCAAAAAAGCGACTAGAAATTGAAAATTTGAACAAGTACTGCTGTAGAATCAAATTTTTATTATTATTTGATTAGATTATCCTCCCCTCCTGCGCCCTACACTTCCAACACTTATAGGTAATATTACAATTTTAATTTAATTATGATACCAATTTTAATGTGCAACCATTTGAGCATCAGGGCCGCTTTTATATCCTTATCACTTTTTTGTAACTTACGTTTTACCTAGATCTATCAATTAAATTGTAATTTATTCTCATTATTCTAAAAAAATTGAAACAAAATCTATTAGATAATAACTATTTTATCAAACCTTAGCATTTAACCCTCTATCTTTCCTTAGCAATTCGATTTATTAGCTATAACTCTTTATAACATATTACTCTTTATTTATAATAGCAGAGAAACACTAATTATAACTAATCTATAGTATTTGGCAATTATTGAATTGTTATGTGTGTGTGGTGTAAATCCAATATTATTGAAATGTCTTATAATTTATTGCACTCATTTTTTTAAACTGCTAGATAAAGTTTAATTGTTATTAAAAATATATTGGTCATAAATCTGTATTGGCAAAACTAAATAAATTAGAAAATTCGAACTAATCATATTATATTCACCCCAAACTAAAAATTAAAAAATTTTAAAAAGTTTGTTATTATTTGGATTTTATCAAAAACTATATTTCAAGACTTTATTAAATGTTAAATCTTTTTATTCCCATTAGTTACGATCAAATTTCAAAGGAAGCCCCCATTTCTCCAGTTAACGAGACGTTATCAACTCTTTCCTCAGTAATCATCATTACTAAATAAAAACTTGATTCGGTTATAGGAAATAACCTTATTTTTATATAATTAAAACTTTAGAGGTTATTATTTTAACAAATTTATTTGTAAGTCATTTAAAGACTTCGTTAGGGCCGTTTTAAAATTGGTGGTTTGTTATAGTTATTAGGTTGGGGAAAAAGTTCGTAGAGATTTTATCAAAGTCTTTTATTTAACGATAATTTATTGTTATAACAATAACTTATTCAATGATATATTCGCCGTTGCTGTTTACGACCTCCTCCCACCTTTTAATTAATTTTTCGATGCCATTACGCCAAAAATCGACCGGTCTGGTATCGAAGAAGTTGTTGAGCCAGTTTTTAAGGCCCTCTACATTGTCCAAGGTAACGCCCCTCATATGGTTCGAGAGAGAGCGGAAAAGATGGTAATCCGTTG
Organism: Gordius sp. MW1; assembly: GCA_964036665.1. Lineage (NCBI taxonomy): Eukaryota > Metazoa > Nematomorpha > Gordioida > Gordea > Gordiidae > Gordius > Gordius sp. MW1. The sequence continues at coordinate 12,350,899 of OZ038532.1, read as the reverse complement.
GTGCAAGGTCCGGAGAATATGGTGGATGCTGAAGGACCTCCCATTCGAGCTCTTGGAGTGCGGCTTTTACGACTTGAGCAACATGGGGCCTTGCGTTGTCGTGAAGGAGTATGGTCTGGCCTTGTCGATGGGGTCTTTTGAGTCGAATAGCCTCATTCACGCGGTGTAGCTGGGATATATAGAGCTCCTTGTTGACCGTGGCATTCCTTTCCAGAATTTCCCAATGCAGAATGCCCTCCCAGTCCCACCAAACGCAGATCATGGTCTTTTTTGGATGGAGGTCAGGCTTGACCCTCGGCTTTGGAGTCGCTCCAGGAGCCACCCACTCCTTTCTTTGCTTCAAATTTACGTACAAACACCATTTCTCATCTCCCGTGACGATTCGGTACAAAAAGCGCTGTTTATGACCGTGGGTTGCTCGATGACGGGCGAGATGTTGAGAAGCAATTTGAAGGCGATTTTCTTTGTGGCTTTCGTTAAGCTCGTGAGGGATCCAAGATCCCAATTTTTCGGCAAATCCCATCGAATGAAGATGATTTAGGATGGTTTTATGATCGAACTTCATTATTTCCGCCAATTCACGACTTGTTTGGCGACCGTCCTCCTTCAAAAGTGCTCTGAGACACTCTTCGTCGAATTCCGAGAGTCTTCCGCTACGGGGCTTGTCAGCGATGTCAAAATCGCCATTTTTGAACTTTGCGAACCATTTTTGTGCTGTAGACTCAACTATGACACCTTCTCCGTATTCTTTACAAATGTCACGGGCTGTTTCAGCAGCGTTTTGACCACGATGAAAAGCGAAAAATAGCAGGTGCGAAAATGTTGATTTTTACCGTTTGGATACTCCATTTTGACGTCGCGAAAGTTATTAAAAAGTAAATTTCTTAAAATCACGATTGGCACAGTTTTGTAGAGGGGAAAGAGTTCTACTTAATGAATATTATATAATTCATCAGAAGCAAAAAAATCGATAAAATAATGCAACATGTGTTGCACCCTACCGAACTTTCTCCCCAACCCAATATTAATATAAGATTATAACCACTGAATTAAAAATAAAGAAATTAACGCAGTAATTTAACGAAATAAGTTGAAAAGTTAATCTGTTGAAATAACCAAGTTTTAACAAATAAAGGTTTATTAGTTACTCTAAACAACCTAACCAACATATGTTAAAGGCATTCAGAGTCAAATATTTCATCGTGTAGATGAAATTAAATGTTAAAATTATATTTTTTTGATAGGAACTATGCATGTTTCAAAGTTTTAAAAAGTTCAATGCGTTTCAAAACTTTTTTTAAATTGAGATATATAATGGTACGCCATTTATTTGTACAAAGAAATTTAAATCGTCGAATAAATGTGGTGTCATTGTATTCTCTGTAGGTTTCAATCATCGATTTTTACTCGTTGTTATTTAATTAAACTTTGCATGCTTTTTTGTTTTGAATGCGCTTACCTTATTAAGCTCTTGATATAGAAATTCGTGAAAAATCACTTTAAAGACTTTTTCCCATTTTTGTTTGATTTTATAAACCAAATATGTTTTTTGTAATTACAAATTAGGGGCAGTAAAAATAGTTAATATATATAATGCACTTAAAATGTTTTATATAAAAAGAGATAATATGCCATGTTTAAAATTTGTTTCAAAATCAATAGGGATGGTCAATACTTGGTTCAAATACATCAAAGATTTTAGCATACTCAACTGACCGAATGGTTAACCTCGGTACTCAAACGACCCAAAAGGCAATGGATTTAAAAAATAGTATAAACGAAATGATGATTAACAAAGAACCGCTCACAAATTCAGCTTCTCGCATTTATAACATGGCCAACAAAGTGTGATCACCACTATGTTCCTTTGTTTATATTTCTTTTTAATATCAAAGTGTATTTTTTAGAATAATAGGGCTGTTTTTAACATGTTTAATCTTAACTCTCTAAGAAATATTTTTAACTAATTAATTTATTTCGTTAAACATTTGACTTTGATGTTTATTAAAGTCTTGATTGTGGGTTAAAAAAGAATCTTAAGTTTCGTATGTCTCACATTGTTGTAGATATCATTAAAAAATCACCTTTCTCGCCTAAATTAATATTTGTTATTTTAGAAAAGTATGTACATATATTTGTCTGTGTGTACATTAAAAACATAATTTGCACACAAAATAGGCCACGAATTTAGCATTGGCTGGTTTTTCAGATGCCTCCCAATTTATAACAGCCAAATACAAACAGCAAGTATCTAATGAATCAAATAAAATTCAGGGAAATGATGGAAATTTATTAATTGATTTTGATGGAGAGAAGGAACACGAACCGATATTTTCTCAATCAAAGTAACATTTTTACATTTAACTAATAGTTTTGATAGAAATAGTACAAATAATACGCCGCATGATAACCTAAAAAATACTAACCGATGGCAAGAATGGTGACCTATCCAAAATTCAATCATTTTTTAAACATATTTATATCTTATGTTATCAATGCATATGAATAAAAATAAATGGGTTAAGGGACGCCAACATCGTATATATGACAGTACATACTTAAAACCAATTTTCCATGAGCATTCTGACTCCATGGGTAATACCAGAGCTCTTACTTAAAAATAGGTTTTTATTTTAAAAACTAATTCGTAGTTACTTTGCATAAATAAAAAAATTACTGAGCAAGATTTGAATAAAAAATTGAACAAATGAATTTTATACTAAACAAATAATTAAATTACTGAACATTAAATTATTTACTGAGCATTTGAATATTCTACTGAGCGAAAAATGAATTAAGTACTGACCACAATATTTGTTCTCTTAAAATTATAAACAAATTAACAAGGTTCACATAGTAAATTATTTAAATAAAATCCAGTTAAGGCCTGTGAATATAACTAAACTATAAACACAATCAATCTAATTTTTTTAGGTATCACCTATTCCACGCCAATTAATGTTTTTTGTTTTAACATTTTCGCTGCTTTATCTCTAATATAAGTTTTTCTCTTTTAATTAACAAATTTAAGATAGGCGTTACATAAGATGTCTTTTTACTGAACAAAAAATGCTCAATAGATTTTTTGCTGTTCTTTATCATTCCCAAAAAATTTTCTTTTAAGATATTATACTACATTGATTTAATATAACTTGTTGTATAAAAGCGGTGGGGTTGGGTTGATAAAATGTTTAGAGGGAAATGGCTCGATATTTCTGGCTAATATAGCATCCTCAGGGGGAAAAAAGTCGACACAAAAGTTAAAAATGAAGTATAATGAGCGAATGGGTATGATGGCAAAGAGGTTAATGGATAAAACATTTTATCAATTCAACCCGACGTTAATGGATAAAATATTTTATAAATCCAACTCCACCGCTTTTATACCACGAATCACTGGTTACACTAATACAAACTTTCACAATTTCCCTCCATCAATTTGTGGTACTACCAAGAGCTCTAAATTTATTATATTAGCTAAATAGTTATATGTTACTGTAAGATTCCTATTCAAGATTATTCTTTTAATACAGAGAGCCTTACACATTTTATCCTGGCACAATTATGAGGAGGTTTAGTGTTGCGGTCTCGAAAACAAAATCTCGTCCCGGGAGCAATTATTAAAATCTCGTCTCGGTCTAGAAAAATCTCGGTCTCGACGAGAATTCTCGTCTCGACTTTTAAAAAAAAATATATACGGAATTGTTTTATTAAAAATATTAAATAAGTATTAAAAAATCCAAATGGCAAACTTTTATATTTTTTAAAAAACCTTAATACACAAACTTTTTAAAGATTAGCGGACACGACATCTCATTGACAATATAAGATATTAATTAATTTATAAAGAAAATACTTCTAAGGAAAGTGCAAACTAGAAATAAATTTGAAGTATAGAAAATTAAATTGTATTGTTCTAGCAAACTTTAACATTTGTTTTAAATTGACTGTGTTTGTCAACTCTAAATAGACTGAGAAAATTATAAGTTCGCTTATAGTTGACTAAGTTGCACAATTGAGCAAATTGAGATCCGTTTTTTACCCTGGCTAAAGCTTCAAAGTAGACCTTAACAAATTTAAGGCAACGTTTAAGTCCATTGATATTACCATCATTAATTATAGCCCATAGTGTTTATTGCATTGCATGTTCACTATAGTGTTATAAACCACAAAGTGCGAGTGATCAACTAGTTGTACATAATAATACGTTATAAAACAACAATAAAAGCAGCATTATTATATATAGGATTAAGAACATAAGGTTTTAAACTTTAAATTAAAGTGCACGTATTTAAATTTGTGACAAAAATCATTATAATCCCATTTATATTCCAAATAATTACATTCCAATCCTAACTAACTTTGCCATTAAATGGTTATTTATCGAATACAATATAGGTTCGTGAATTTCTTTTGTATTGCACAACTATAGAAATTATAGTAAATTTGAATGCACCTGCCAACACAGCTTGTAATGTGAAAAGTAATGCATATGACAAAACTATGTATTCACATAAGGTCTTATTAAGGTTTAAATTTATAATTAACCCATCACAGGATGAGTAACTGCGAAATTCAAATATGCTTTTGTAATATTTACTATTCTATCAGAACTCATTCTAAGCCTAAACTTTTGTAATATTTAATAATGCTATGGATATAAATATGTGATAAATATATTATACAATTATTCACATACCCTAAAAGTCAATCAACGTACTTAGGTAATAATTGCCAAATTTTAAATTGTTTGCAAAAATATACAACACTTTGGAATTATTTAATATCAAATATATTCCATTATATATTGATTTATACTTAATACCTTAAATGTAAATCATGCAAATTAAACAATAATTAACTAAAATCTAACGATCGATAAAAAGTCGAGATCTCGCCGAAAAAATCTTGTATCGTCTCGTCTCGACATCAAAATTCTCGTCTCGATCTCGACTCCATTTTTCAAATTCTCGTCTCGGTTTTTAGACGAGACTAGACCGAGATTTTTCTCGGTTTTTCCGCATTACTAAGGAGGTTGACCAAAAACTTTAAAATTTTTACATAGTGCTCTTATATATATTAGCTTTCATAAAGAATGATTTAGTATAATTATATAAAAGTTGTAGAAGGGTTGGTCTCAATGGCGTAGCTCAAAAACCTGGCCCCACGGCCTCCCCCCCCAGGGAAAGATCTTAGGCCTTTAAAGCAATTTTTTAATTTTTTCTTAATTAACAAACGATATGATGATTATAATTATTTGTTTCTAATAAAACTTTTAATTATAATAATACAAAAAAAGATGCTGTATAAGACAATAAAGGATGCAAATTTTATAAAATTGTTGAGTCGACATAATGCCATAATTATATATAAATTTTTTAATTAAAATTTGAGTTTTTAATTGGTTTCAAAATTGAATTACTATCATCGATAGAGTAATAGCAGAATTAAACATAAGATTTTCGGATATTAATTGTAAGTTATATAAGACATTAGAAGGTTTAAACCATCTTCTTTTTTTGCGATAAATTTCTTTTATTAGGAGTAATTAATCATTATGAGTTACAACTGTGCCGAAGTCATAATGGCACATGTTATGTAATCTTTCATAATTCATTAACGTCGAATAAAATTAAATGTAATAATATTTTTTCACTTAATAAAATTTTATAACAGTGTTTCCAAATTTTATTATTTTGATTAAAATAATTTAACTATTCCAATAACTTCGTGTTCATGCGAAAAATCGTTCTCATTGCTAAAACGGATTAAACTTATCTTCGTTTTACAATTGGACAAGATAGGTTATCGTCATTAGCTTTGTTTAGAACGTGACTTTATAGATGTTATTCCCCAGGATTATATCATAAATTCATTTGCAACATCGAGTAAAAGGCGTAATGAGCCGCTATTATCTAAAGATTAATTATATTAATTAATGAAGAAATATCTGTTCTTTGAAACTTGTTTTAAACTTTTCAACACTTTCAAGATACATTAAAATATTATTGAAATCGCGAAAATCTCATTCTGGATATTATTTATTTGTCCATCTCACATGTTATGTACCACAATGATATTCGAAGGTGGCTTACACGCCATTTTTCCCCTTCATTGGTGATACCTAGAGCCCTGCAAAATGGAATTTCTTAGGCCCGAGTCAACACTTTTTATTTAATTTTGCCCGAGCCCGAATTTTTTTTTACTCAAACCCTACCTGAGCCCGAGCCTCGCCCAACTTTTTTGAAATGGAAATTTATAATATAAATTTATTCAAAATACCACACACACCTTTCATTTAACATAAAGATATTTCGTCTCCTCTAAATAGCCTAACAACAAAGAAATTAGAAAAAAGTTTTAAAAATCGTTTAGCAAGATTTTGCCTCCGGCTCAGGTTTGGGATCGGGTTGACACATCAGGCCCCCGAGCCCTACGCGCGATAAATTTTTAGAGCCAGGTCAGGCTTCAGACTCCATCATAAGTTTGAGCCGCAAAATTCCTGAGATTTATTAGATTTATTGACAATTGTTGAATCAAAACTTTCAAGGTATAGAAATCATGAAAATTTCTAAAGTGTGTCATTGGATTTAATAAAATGTTTACAAAGGCTAAGTTGTTCTGTGTACCTCACATCTCTAATTTCATCTAAAATTTTAAATAAAATTTTGATATATTTGACAGAATATTTTAAAAATCATTTTAGCGGTAAAATTTATTAGTTCATTTTAAATATTTGGAGGTTTAAAGGGGGTTTGCTCAAATAAATCTATAATATCTGATTCATTGCTATGGAATTTATAATCTTATTTTCATTTGTTTGCTGTAACGTAATCTAACGTCCCACTTTTTAATTTTTTGCCCCCGCTGAGTCGGCAAAAGTGTTGTCGTGTTGACCACTGCAAATTTCGGCCTCCTACCCTTTTTGTTGCTCCTTTTTGTTTTTTTCACGTAATAATTGCCGCGTTTTTTTAGTTTTTGTCCCTATTTGCCTACGTCAAATTAACGTTATATTTCGTCGTGTTTATCACTGCGACCGCTTGGGATTTCGATTAAACTATTCGAGTACGATACCCGGTGGCAACACCCCCCTTACAAGGAAGGGCCTATGCCTCTACTGATATGAGTTCGAATCACGGTGAAAGCAATTTTTTTGCTTTTTCTATTAACCTAACATTGATAATATATTGTTCTTGTTAATAACATTGATAATATAAGCTTTTTGGCTGTCCGTTGGCTACTGACCAAAGAAAAAATGACCATTACATTGACCAAAGTGTGAATTGAAATTTTTTATTTTTTTAAATTTATTTCTATCTTTGGCTCTTATGTACTTTTACCCTTTTTGACCATCTCCTGGCTGCTGACCAAAAGCAAAAATGACCATTAGCCAAAGTGTAAATCAAAAAGTTTTTTTCACGCCTATTTGAACACCTCTTGCATTTGTCTCACTTAAACCTACATAGTAAAATTTATGCGCCTTCCCCCACCCCCCCCCCCCCCCCCTCTCCCTACAAAGGCCTATTCTACTGATTTGATCTCGAATCTCGGTGAGGGCAATTTTTTTTGCTTTTTTATTATTAACTAAAATTTCGCACTGACATTATATTGTTCTTTTTTATAACATTTATAATATAGGCTTTTTGCCCATTTACTGACTGCTGACTAATGGAAAAATGACCACTGACCAAAGTGTAAATCAAAATTTTTTTATTTCTATATTTTGCCCTTATATAATTATAGGCTATTTGGCCGTCTACTTACTGTTGACCAATAGATAAAATGATCATTGGCCAATGTGTGCATCGAAATTTTTTTTCTTTTTATATATACATTTGGCTCTTATGTATTTATACGCTTTTGCCCCAACATTTTTGAGATGCGCGGTCGGTACAGGCTGAACAGACTTTAGCAATTTGATGGAGCTTTTCCACGAATGAATTTCCCACCTATTGGGGAGCCTAAATGAGTAAAACTCTTCATTTAAACTTTTAAAAAGGGCTTAAAAATGGGAAATAAGTCTGTATCCGGGCACTGATATATCTCGCATTTAGAGATATTCAATTTCAGGTTTTGGACGGCTTCATAATTTTGGATAGAAGAATGGCTTTGGAGACCGGAGGGCCGCATCAGGTGGCATCGTTTTGGTACCAGAGTTTAATGATAAAGAGCATTGTATAGAGAGAGATTCGGTTAAATTTTTGATCCCTAGATAAAACAAAGGTGGACCTAGAGGGTCATCCTGTTGAAACCTTCTGCTGATTCAATTAAAAAGTCCCCCAGCTTTAGTTTTGATATGCAAACGTAACTTAAACTTGTAATTTACAAAATTTGGGAACTCATCAATGAAGGAATTAATTGCTCGTTTCTCGGCGATTATTATTGAATGCATTGGCAAAGTCCAATTTAACCATGCAGTGATTGGAGGAAATTTGTTGAAGACTTCCCCGCGCAGCGTGACTGGCAGCCTCACAGCCGTCTTTAACCCTAAACCCTAATTGATGAGGAATTAACTTATCGCTAAAATGGATTTGATTGTCTTACAAATGAGTTTTAATCTAATACGTTGGAAAACACTGCCAGCAATGGGTCTTACCGAATTGTCAGGTTTTTTGATAGCGATAGCGCCGAACAATATAGGGATTATTTCGGTAGGAATATTACCGTTGACAATTAAATTGCATAGGGACGTTATAGAGTTGAGTAGAATTGCAGCGTTCACGTTGTGGAGGTTAATCAGGTCTTGTAAATAAACGGGGCGGAAACCGTCAAGGCCTGCTGCAGATGCAGAGTCGATGGGAAAGGAATTGATGGCTTCCCGAATGTCGGAAGAGTCTAGTTTTAGGGAGTCGATTTGCCGATGAGGATGGGGGATGTTTAGATTTGAGTTGTTGGTATGAATCAAAGGAATAAGGACAAGGAGCAATTGAGTCATTGTCATAAAATATTCTTAGAGCACTTTTCGGGTTAAAGTTATCATTTTTTTAGTTTAGTTGCTTGGCAGTGGAGGAGTTTGGGGATTGTTTGTGCTGGGGGGAATTTTTAAAATATTATGAATATTGAAATTTAAAAAGGAGACTATAATATGTTTGGACAGATTTTCAACATTGGGTCCTCTTACATATAAGGTGTGTAAGGTAAGTCTGAAAAGTTTATTTAGTAAGATTTGAGGGAGAGTTTGTTATGGAAGTTATAATATTGATTAAAAACTGTTGAGTGGCTGGGCGAGCACCCCTAGGGTCTCTTGAAATAGTGTTGGGAAAGGTTAAGGCTAAAAATGAATCACTCCAAGAATAGTCCAAAGAAGTGATAATAATGGGGCTGTCTAAGGATTGAGGATCTGAGTTGGACGTGCAAGGGGCATCATGAGGAGCATCCTCTATTATGGAAACAAGAGGTGGAATAAGAGGGCTAGCAGGTGGAATTTTCCTAGAGGAGATACAACGAGCAGAAGGGTGACCAAGTATTATAAACCAGTTATTTTTTTGAGGCTAACAAGTTTTTTGCATGTACAACAAAAGGATTTAGTGAAACCCATTTTTAACTTATATTATGAAAGAGGTATTAAAGCAGTTGGTAAAACATTAATAATCTATATATAAAATATATATATATTCGATTTGTAAAAAATCTTCTGAACATTTAAAGGGTAATATGTTTATGGAAAAAAATTGATTGTTGCATTGTATGTAGAATTATGTTTAATTTTTATATTTATGTATATAAATTTAGGCCTAAATAACTATTGTAAAAGAACTATGAATGTTAATAAAAAAGGGAGTACCAATGTAAATAGATAGGTGATATAGACTAATAAAACTTAGTCTATGGTGATATACTGTGAAGGGTTTTTAGGTAAATAAGTAGTGAGTATATTTGAATAGTAGTGATGATGTTAAAAAGATGGAATGGGTGAGGTAGTTGGTCTTTTTGAGCAATTTGCCTTATTACTTATTTGTGTGTTTGTGAAGAGTTTCTAAGTAAATAAGTAGAGGATTCAGTTTGCTTTGAATAGTAATGATGATGTTAAAAATAAAGAATGGGTGAGGTAGTTGGTCTTTTTGGGCCATTTGCATAATAGCTTGTTTGTGTGTTTTAAAGAATAAATATTTAAGTATTGTTTGTATATGTTTCGACGTCAGAACACTGCCGAGCAGATCCTTTGAGGAATAGGATATACACTTATGTTTGTAGATTGCAAGCTAATTATGTTGTTTTCCTTTTTTCGCCATTTTATTTTAAAACAAATAAGCATTAATTTTACTTGTACTATTAATCTGAATTAAAATAGTGGAGTTTGTGTTTTAAAAATTGCGTTGCTTTATTTGCAATAAATCAGGTCATATCAAAGAGAATTGTTTTTAGTGGAAAAAATAAAGTTAGTGATCAAAAAGTATATTGTATAAATCATAAAATATCGTATGATGCAAAGGGGAGGGGGAGAATCTTGCAACAGGCGCACGTAAATCATACGGTATTGTGCGACGCAAAAGGGGAGGGGGAATCTTTCGACAAGCTAATTCATGACAAATTTTCAATTATTTTGGAAGGTAAAATTTTTAACATCTAAAATTAGCGCCATCTTTACTATATTTTATCTTAAACGCAAATGTATTTTATTTGAATTTATAGTATGCATATTTATACGGCATTAATTTAAATTTTACAGGCATGATCATATTATTTAACCAATCAATTTTCATTCAGCATTATTAACCCTAAAGAATAACAACCTTATTGAATATTTGTCTAACGTGCGTTTATAATTCTTGTATCGTTAATATATAAGCTATGGAAACAAATATATAATCTCTTTTTAATAATTTCGAAATAAAAAATTATTAATTATATAGGATTTTTACGAATCAAGGGCGAATATTTGAAACGTTAAGCAAAAGAAAATACTAGAGTTGTTAAATTGCTAACTTTCTTCAAACTTCAGACGCGAGCACGCACACTGAGTTGCTTAATATGCGCGTTAGCACAATATGTGCTCGCTGTTAGGTGCACTAGGCATAACAGTAGCATATAAAAATGCTCAAGGGCCGAGCAGAAACTCAAGCAGATGGTAGCTGGAGTTGGAGAAAGTTAGCAATTAAACAACTCTAGAAAATACTGCACTTTTTTTAACTTTTGCCTAAATTTTGTTTGCCCCTTCCCCTTATCCAAAATTAGGTTAAGCCCATGAAGGGGGGGGGGGGGGCAAGGGGGCAAATCATTAAAAAGGTTACAATGGGCACATAATCTCTGTAAACCCCCCCCCCGGGTAAAAGAGACGGTAACTCGCTCGAGAGAGCATGTGGAAGAGGGCCCCCCCTCTATCCCCTCTAAACCAAACCAAAAGTCGACTAATAATAACAATTAAAACCTTAGGTTTATTAACATTATGATTAAGCCTAAAGGTTGGCTTAACAAAATACACTAACAATCTTTTGGTCTGTTTTTCAAATATCGGCTAAACCTAAAAGTCGACTAAGAAAACAGACCAAAAACCTTTGGTCTGTTTTGGTTTAGTCGACTAAGACCAAAGGTAGGCTAAAAAACCCAGCTCTTCTTACAACACTAATAGCAACAACCAACGCAAATTGGCAAAAGATGAATATGTATGCCCAATTTATGAGCGTAGGCAGCTTTGGAGTTAGAGGGGGGCAATAATAATTTAGAGATGTTTAGGGAGGGGCAAAATGAACATTTTTTTGAAATTTTAGCCATAATTTTAATGAATTTCAACAATTATTTAGAATTAGAGGAGGCAGCCGCACCTCCCTGCCCCCCCCTTGTCTACGCCCATAGCCCTATTCATTAATAAATTAATAAAGGTAAGCAGTCGGGGCCATAAACAATAAGGGACATTGGGCGCGGACGAGGGCAAAAAAGTAAAGGCTGTATTTGCGAAAGCAAAATGATAAGTTCACAACCATTCTAACCCCATATAATTTCCACTGTAATTATTAATAAATTTAAAGTTGGACAAGACGAACGTACGGACAGTTTCCTTCATAATTTAATGTCTTTACAATCGCTTATTTATTAAACTGTCTTTGAGAAGTGAATATCGGAGCTACAAAAACAGTGGGTTTAAATCGTCTTTAATGCCTATTAATCGATATAATTCCCATAAAAAATAAAGGATTAATTCCGCAGGAATATCATGGCAGTACGTTTGTGTTGGCATGATAAAGTAACGAGGTATTATAATTGTTTAACCTATAACATATAGTAGAATCACACCTCTTTAAAAAATGTAGGAAAATATTTTGGTTCAATGCCTAAAGATTTGTAATAAATTTATTGGAGACATAAAATGCTCTTCTGATTAAATGGTGATGCATAATAGTACCTTTTCGGGACACAAATTAGTGCCTCCCATTATTTGAATTGGCAGCTCTATTGTCTTAACAGAGAAATCATTTACATTTGCAGCAGATTTAAAAAGTAAGTTCTCCAAACGTATTAAATGAACTCAAATCTTAAATTTTTCAAGAGACACGATAAAAATAGCATATTCCAATGCCCATACTGCAATGTCAGTGTCAGATATCACATTCATTGTTGATCATCGTTTCAAATTGACAAGTCATTTTTTAACTTATATAAAACTTTTTCATCTTGCAGTTATAAATCAATAATCCCGGAGGTATTTACTTTATATTTGAAAAAATTTATCAAATATTGCTAATTTTATTGCGTCACATATACAGGCTTATTTCTACAAAAATAATTACGATGAGAGATTAGATTTTTTCCAAAAAGTAAAAGAAATCCTCAAAGAATGTCACCAAAAGCATATTATACTTTAAAACTTAAAGTAAGTTTATTTCAATTATAAAAATTTGTCATCAAAAATATTAGACGTAATATGGTTTTATTTTTTAAAACCTGCGTGCTATCTACATTAGAGACCTGCAACGGGCTTGTTTAAGTCAGTCGGCCCGCCCGTAATTAAAATTTAAAAGCCCGGCTCGGGCCCGTCAAAATATTAAATTATAAGCCCGGGCCTGGCCCGCTAATTTATTAAAAAGCCCGCGCCCGTCCCCGGGCCCGTAAAATTTTTATTTTTTTACCGATATGGTAAACAATATGTATGTGAAATGTTAATAAAAATATTGTAAAAATAATAAATTAATAATTCTTGATCAGATGAGATTTTCTATCTTTTAAGAGGCGACATACAGGGGAAAAAATTACTTTTACAAGTGGCACTTCGGGATACATGGGCGTAGCCAGGTTTTGGATTAGGGAGGGGGCGAAACGTTTAAAAATTCAATTAGGGGGGGGGGGGAGGCAAAACATAAATTTTTGAGTTTTTAAGGGTTTTTTCATTAAAAATATTTTTTTGTCCCCTGGCTACGCCGTTGTCGGGATACATAAAACTATATAGCCAAATAAACTATTAAGATCCTTACTTAACGTTATAGTGTTTTTAATAGAGTTAATTGGCTTTTTTGCTTTTCCACCATTTTAAATTTTAAAGTAACTTGAAGAAATAAATTTTAAAATTTTTGTAAACTTGTTAATGAGTATATATAAAATAATCTTCCATAATATTAAATTAATTTACTCAATATTGCTAGAGGGTATAAATGGGGAGGCGAGGATGGGCAGCTCCCCCTCCCCTCCGAATCCAGAAATTCTTGATCTAAAAAACATTTTTTGCCCCACGTAAACTGCCCCCACCCTTTAATTTAAATGTTATAATATATCTTTAACATTTAAAATGCGGGTTGAGATATTGATGAATTAATGAACTAAGATGGAATTAAAATTTAACTTTCCTTACTAATTTAATATACACAAAATATTATAAACTAGAACATTATAAAAACACCTTCCTTTATACTAAATCTAATTGATTTTGTAAAGGGCTTTTAACGGGGCTTAAGTATATCTAGGCCCGGCCTGAGCCCGTTAAGTTATATATCGGCCCGTCCAGGCCCAGCCCGTTGTTTAATTTTCAAGCAGAAGCCCGTCCGAGCCGGGCCGGGCTGTGCAGGTCTCTAATCTACATAGCGCAACGTGCTACACAAAATCTCAGATATTAATTATGATAGTTCATACAAATTTAAGTTAGTTTGTTATAAAATATCTGTTTGAAAATTTAAATTCTAATTTCTTCCCAGAAGCCGAAATCGACATCCGGGTGGGGGTGCAACCCTGGTATGGGGAGATTTCTAAATAAACATAAAAATATTTAATATAATATATTAAGATTTCGTATTACCATGACAAAATTTACGTAGCAAATAAATTTTTTTACACATGCGAATATTGAATAAATAGATTGTTTGAAAAATTTAAATTGTGTTGAAATAATATTTAAAGTTTTCCACTTACATGAGATCGTCATTAGTATTTCCATTTTCAGGTGTAGGGGGGACCGGCACCACCCCTCATAAACGTAAAAATTATTTTAATTTATTTGCGGGAAAATTGTATATTATTAATTGCTATGCAATTTATGGGCTCGTTTTTTGTTGTCCGTCCGTTGTCCGTCCGTTGTCCGTTGTCCACGAGTTATGGCGCCAGCTTTATGACCTGGAGGTCTTGAGTTCAAGCCAGGGAGAGGACGAATTATTTTTTTAATTTTTTTAAATTAAATTAATATTTTGTTTTTGTTAATAACATTGATAATATGACTTTTTGACCGTCCGCTGGCTACTGACCAATGAAAAAAAATGACCATTGGCCAAATAAATCGAAATTTTATTTTTTCGTCTTTGAATTGGGTATATTAGGTTAACATTGATAAATACCCTATGCCCTTTCCTACAAGGGCCTACGCCTCTACTAATATGGTTCCCTATGCCCCTAAAAAAGCCGATGCCTTTACTAATGTGGGTCACTGTGCCCCTACAAAAGCCTATGCCTTTACTAATGTGGGTTCGAATCCCGAAGAGGGCAAAATTTCTATTTTTTTTAATTAAATTAATATATTGTTCTTGTTAATTCCATTGATAATATGACTTTTTGACAGTGTTCTGGCTACTGACCAATGAAATATGACCATTGGCCAAAGTATAAATCGAAATTTTTTTTTGTATTTGAATTGGTTAACATTGCTAATTACCCTGTGCCCTCCCCTACAAATGCCTATGCCCCTACTGATATGAATCCCTGGGCCCCTACAAAAGCCTATGCCTTTACTAATGTGGGTTCGAATCCCGGAGAGGGCAAAATTTTTATTTTTTTTTTAAATTAAATTAATATATTGTTCTTGTTAATACCATTGATTATATGACTTTTTGATCGTCCGCTAGCTACTGACCAATGAAAAAAATTACCATTGGCCAAAGTGTGAATCAAAATTTTTTTTTCGTTTTTTTTCATATTAATATATTGTTTTTGTTAATACCATTGATAATGTGACTTTTTGGCCGTCCGTTGGCTGCTGACCAATGGAAAAAATCTCCATTGGCCAAAGTGTGAATCAAAATTTTTTTTTCGTTTGTTTCTGACTCGTATGTATTTATAGACCGTCTATTGTTACTGACCAATGGAAAAAAGTGACCATTGGCCAAATTATGATTTGAAATTTTTTTTCGTTTTTTAATCGTCTCTTATGTATTTATATCCTTTTTGACCGTGTCCTGGCTTCTGACCAATGAAAAAATGACCATTCGCCAAATTGTTTTTAAGTATCTTTCTAATTATTTTTTAAAATAATAATGATATTAAATCAAAATTTTAACCATATGTGTATTTTTCCATAAGGCAAAAGTAAAAAAAAT
Organism: Gordius sp. MW1; assembly: GCA_964036665.1. Classification (NCBI taxonomy): domain Eukaryota; kingdom Metazoa; phylum Nematomorpha; class Gordioida; order Gordea; family Gordiidae; genus Gordius; species Gordius sp. MW1. Next base: position 12,335,171 of record OZ038532.1, on the reverse strand, counting down.
TTTGTTTAAAAAAAAATAAAATTCGCATTTTGTCAAAAATTTAATCAAAAAAATTACATGTATATATAAGCTTTTTATTGCCTTAAAGCCTTTGATGTAACTTAACGATAATATTTTAACCATTTTAATTGTAATCGAAAAACAGGAGGGCAATTATTATTATGACGTGGTCGATCATGAAAGCATATTTTTAATAATTATCCATCCTTCAATTAATTATTTTATTATATTAAAGAACAAATTGTGAATAGAAATTTTTATTCGTTTTTGAATTGGTATAGTATATTAGGTTAACATTGATAATTATCCTATGCCCTCCCCTAGAAGGGCCTATGCCTCTACTGATATGGGCAAATCATATTTTTAGATGGTTACTAACTAAATGCATACAAAATTCCGTCGTTTTGTATTTGCTATGTGTTATATATGTGTTATATATATATTGTTGTATATTGGTACATCATTGTATACAGATTATATGATTGAATATTGTAAGCCAAAATCCGAGTTGGCAAAAAGGAACATATGTTTTTTTTATCTATTTAATTAACTTTTATATTTCTTTTGTTCATATATATATAGTTGTCCCTCCCCCGGCCCTAGTGATAAATAAAATGATATTATTTCTATTCCTATTATTAGTTTATTATTAGTACGGTCATCTTAACAACTATGAAAGGGGTTTAAACAGTAACGAAGAGGATAATTACGTAAACGTAATTAAAAGGTTTTTTGAAGGGTTAACACAGAGTAATCGTCCCTTTACTAAATTGAAAATTGACAATAAGGTAATTGAATGGTTAGGAGACAGTGGGGCAACCATATCGCTAATATGCGATAAACAATTTAAGTCTACCTGGCCGAATAAGAAGTGGGAGAAAACGAATATTAGGGCTAGACAGGTAGACGGGGGAGAAATAAAAATAGTGGGTAAGGTTATGGCTGAGGTAGAGGTAGAATCAAAAAATTGATATTACCCTTGTATAGGTCCGTGGAGATTAAACCTATATTAGGGTGGGAATGGCTTAAAGGTGATAGGGCCGTTGAATAATTGGTTTGGCTTATGTGAGAAGATCCAATGTAGTGGACCACGGGAAATGGGTGAAAAAGATTTCAGCGGAGCAGGTAGGAACCTCTTAAGGATGCCATTTATGGCTTGGGCTCTAAAGTCTACCTCTCTCGGAGCCGAAATAAACGGACTATCGGTAAAAGTAGAGTCGGGGGATCAACCGACATCTTCTACCGACACTCGTAATCTTATAAGTGGCGATGCAGTCCGGTCCCTGAATAGTTGGTTAGGAAGTCTACAGCGGATGCTGGAAAGGTTCAAGGCTATCTTTATAGACGAGCTTGTTTGCCTAAGGGGATACGAGTATGATATCCTACTGAAGCCAGACGCTGTACCAAGGTTTTGGCCAGCGCGAAGAATACCGTCTTTTTGACGGGTACCAATGGCGTAGCCCATTCGCTATACTCCACCGGCTCGATTATCCCTTGCTCCACCTATTGTAGCAAGATGGCTTCTACCTTTTCCTATATTCGACGTGTAACGGATTGACAATATTCTATTTTTTGTAACACAGCTGTTTTCTATATATAAGTACGATAATCGCACTTTGTATCATTTTGAATTCTGTCCGAGTCAATAAATACGAAATATCTCTGTTTCATATATAGTAGTTAAAAATTTTCAGGTAGATAGTAAGCCTTCCTTGAGATGCTTTCCTTTAAAAATAAGTAAAGAGGGGAAAGAAGTATTAAGAGCACCTGGCGGTAAGAATCAAAACGGAATAAAAATAAACTCGGGGGTTAACGAAGGTTTAAGGAATATTAATGAACTAACGATAAAAAAAGTTGTGGGGGATATTAATGCAGCATATATAAATAAAATTGTTGAAGATAAAAAGGAAACAGAGGAAACAGGGGTTAATATGATTTTGGAGGATAAAATTAAAGTACCAATTAATGGAATGGTTGGGAATAAAAGGGTAACAAGAATTAATAAAATGTTGGCGGATAAAACTTAAAGGGGTTTAAACATTAACGAAGAGGATAATTACGTAAACGTAATTAAAAGGTTTTTTGAAGGGTTAACACAGAGTAATCGTCCCTTTCCTAAATTGAAAATTGACAATAAGGTAATTGAATGGTTAGGAGACAGTGGGGCAACCATATCGCTAATAAGCGATAAACAATTAAAGTCTACCTGGCCGAATAAGAAGTGGGAGAAAACGAATATTAGGGCTAGACAGGTAGACGGGGGAGAAATAAAAATAGTGGGTAAGGTTATGGCTGAGGTAGAGGTAGGAATCAAAAAATTGATATTACCCTAGTATATTCCGTCCGTGGAGATTAAACCTATATTAGGGTGGGAATGGCTTAAGGTGATAGGGCCGTTGAATAATTGGTTTGGCTTATGTGAGAAGATCCAATGTAGTGGACCACGGGAAATGGGTGAAAAAGATTTCGGCGGAGCAGGTAGGAACCCCTTAAGGATGCCATTTATGGCTTGGGCTCTAAAGTCTACCTCTCTCGGAGCCGAAATAAACGGACTATCGGTAAAAGTGGAGTCGGGGGATCAACCGACATCTTCTACCGACACTCGTAATCTTATGAGTGGCGATGCAGTCCGGTCCCTGAATAGTTGGTCAGGAAGTCTACAGCGGATGCTGGAAAGGTTCAAGGCTATCTTTATAGACGAGCTTGGTTGCCTAAGGGGATACGAATATGATACCTACTGAAGCCAGACGCTGTACCAAGGTTTTGGTCAGCGCGAAGAATACCGTTTGTTTGGCGGGAAAAGGTAGAAGCCATCTTGCTACAATGGGTGGAGCAAGGGATAATCGAGCCGGTGGAGTATAGCGAATGGGCTACGCCACTGGTACCCGTCAAAAAGCCGGATGGCAGCTTGCGCCTATGCGCGGACTACAGGGTTTCGCTTAACCCTTGGGTAGTAGAAATAAAGTACCCCCTACCTAGAATAGAAGAAATTTTCGCAAATCTCAAAGGTGCAAAATATTTTAGTAAGTTGGACTTTGCTAACGCTTACCTCCAAATCAAGTTAAATAACCGCTCGTCGAAGTTGACCACAATAAACACGTCCTTAGGCTTGTTCGCGTTTAAAAGACTGCCTTTCGGTCTCCGCCTAAGTGCGCCCGTGTTTCAGAAGACCATGGCATCAATATTTCAAGGTCTTTCTGGTGTGTTTTACTACTTAGACGACGTTCTTGTAGTGGGAGCTACAATGGAAGAGCATGATAATAACTTGTTGGCAGTGTTGGAACGAATCCAGGAACGTGGATTACGGGTAAAGCGTAGTTATGTTGCCATAGGAGTGACGGAACTAAAATATTTGGGACATCAATTGGGTAACGGAGTCGTTCGTCCCTTACAGAGCAAAGTGGATGCGATCCTTAAAATGCGACCACCTCAGAATAAGAAAGAGACACTATCCTTTCTTGGGTCGGTGAATTACTATAACAAGTTTATGCCTAACATCGCGGAGATAGCGGCACCTTTATACTTGTTGACGACGGACAAAGTAAAATTTGTATGGCGGAACAAGGAGCAGGAAGCGTTCGACGCGTTATGCTTTGTTCCCGATCTACCATTAGCCGTAGCGGTGGATGCGTCACAGCTAGGTGTCGGCGGTGTGCTAGTGCATGTAATCAGTCATGAAGAACACCCAATCCTATACTTTTCCCGAAAGTTTTCCAAAGCAGAACTTAATTACTCAGTGATTGAAAAGGAAGCTTTGGCGGTAGTAGTGAGTTTGACCTGTTGCCGTGAATATTTAATTGGTCGAAGTTTCGATATTTTTACCGACCATAAACCGCTGGTATCACTTTTTGCAAAGGACAATAGGGATCTATTGTTAAGTCCGAGGCTGCAAAAATGGTTATTAGCGCTGGGAAATTTCAATGCAACCTTAAAATAAAGCAAAGGTAAGTCAAATCACTTGCCAGACACATTATCAAGACTGGGAAACGATAATGGTGACCTAACTTTCGAAGAGTTAGAGGGAGAAAACTTCGCGATAATAAATGTAATAACACAAAATTGCGGTGATGTCGATCTTGCAAAATTAGTCCAAGAGGATCCAGACTTAATTTTAGTGTTAAATTACTTGACGGGAAAAGGTACACTGGAAACGGTACCATCTTCTTATCGAAGCGTGATAAACGAACTGGAGGTCGACAACAACGTGTTACTACGCAACGAAAAAATAGTAATTCCGTCTGTGTTGCGACCTCAAGTGCTCGAATTACTTCATGCAGGACATACGGGCATAGCCAAGATGAAAGGTCTAGCCAAGAGACACGTCTGGTGGCCCAAGATATCGCGAGATATTACCTTGTTCGTGGGACAATGTGGGCAATGCGGAAAACTTGCCAGGACGCCAAGACACGACAAGAAGGCGAGATGGCCGTCCACAAAACAAGTTTGGGAAAGAGTACACCTGGACTTCTTTGATTTTGAAGAAAAACGATACATTATTCTCGTAGATGCGCACTCAAGTTGGGTTGAATATAAACAAGTGAGCAAGTTATCTACGGAAGTAGTGGTCGATTTCTTAAAAAATCTTGCAGGTGCGTATGGTATACCGGAGAAGATTGTATCCGACAACGGCACAGCTTTTGCCAGCGTCGAGTTCAAACAATTTTGTAGTAAATGGAGAATACAACATTTACTTACACCTCCGTATCATCCGAGTACGAATGGACTCGCGGAAAGGCACGTAGCGGTGGTTAAACGGTGGTTGAAGAACGCTAAAGTCGAAAAGGACGGGACTTGGCTCTATCGACTTTACCACATCGTCGCACCAAGGTTCCCTTCTCGGCAACCGGTTAGCCAAATATTCCTGGGCCGTTTACCGCACACGCCGGTTGATATGCTACAATCCGTACGATTGGACACTACATCACAGGGCGATTCTAGATTTAAAATCGGTGATGCTGTGTGGGCACGAAATTATATAGGAAAAGAGAAATGGTTAGAAGCTAAGATCCTATCTCAAAAGGGTACTAAAATGTACGAGATAGAGGTGCTAGCTTCTCCGGGTAGACACGTACGGCACGTGGAACAATTACGTCATAGATAATTGATATGATAATCTGTTTATATTTTATCTAGATGGAATACAGAACGGAATGGGTGATCGTAGAAGTGCGTTTAAGAGCACTTGACCACGAACGTAGGGGGCGGCCGAGACCGATAGTGTTTGAGGTCCGGGAGCGACGGCGCATGGAACCCTACGTTAGCGTGCGCCACGAAAACATCCACACGGAAGAAAGGGCGGCGGGTAGGCACAGACGGGCAACTCGTCATGAGGCAGCGAGATCTAACTCGGGTAGGCAGAGCAACGCGGTACACCGACACCGTGGCCAACCCCGGGGTTTAGCTGGACGAGTAGACCAGGTGCGTCAACAAAATGTGGCCCCGCGCTCAACCCTAACGACTACGACACAACGAACACAAAATCGGCAGATACGTCCCGAGGCGAGGACTGGTCCACAGGCAAGACGGCCGACAGCAAAAAGGCAAACGAGAGCCTTCTGCCGGGGGTGCAGCAGCTGGCACCAAATGCCGATGTGTAGGCGGAGAATCCCTCTCAGGCCAGCAAGGCAGGAGAGGACGGTAGCGCTAGTCGAATCGGTAGCGTCGGTGATGTCGATAGCGCCGGTAGTCACGTTGTCTACGGCGGAGCCTGCAAATGTGGAAGAGGTTACAATGGATACCAGTCAGGTCGTGGTCGGCCCTGAGGAAGAGATGACCTTATTGGGAAATACTCCAGGGCGGGACAGCACGGACCTGGTGGGCCCTCAATTTGAAAGGATGAGGTGTCAGGAATTGTAACTTCTCCATGCAGAGATTGTATTATAACTTGTAATATATTCGACGTGTAACTGATTGACAATATTCTATTTTTTGTAACACAGCTGTTTTCTATATATAATTACGATAATCGCACTTTGTATCATTTTGAATTCTGTCCGAGTCAATAAATACGAAATATCTCTGTTTCATATATAGTAGTTACGAATAACTGGTGTTGTATATTGTACGGTCATCTTAACAACGTGGGCTAGCTGTAAGGGTGAGATGGGATGGAAATTATCAGTAGGGAAATATGTAGGTTGAGGGTGTGGACTGGGTACGTGGATTCTGGGGATGCTATTTCCAAGAATGGATTAGCTGGGAAGGTAAGATGGGATGGAAATTGTCAGAAGGGGAAGTATGGGGGCTTGAGGGTGTGGATTTGGACAATTGGGTTTTGGGGAAGCTAGTGGCAGGGTTAATTTCATATGTAGTTTTCTATTATAAGTTGGGCATTCCCATATCCATAGAATAATGAATTTAACAACCTGAAATGATCTCCTTAGAATAATGACATCCTGAAATGATCTCCTCAGAATAATGAATTTACCTCCTGAATTCATATAATCCTTTTATAAGTCTTATGATTTCCATAGAATAATGTTTCCCTTTTCATTGAATCATTTATACATACTCTTGCATATTCCTTTTCTTCCTTAGAATATTTATTTGGAATTCCTCTTCTTGCTCCATACCAATAGTTTTCTTCTGACACCAGTTATCAAGATGACCGTACAATATACAACACCAGTTATTCGTAACTACTATATATGAAACAGAGATATTTCGTATTTATTGACTCGGACAGAATTCAAAATGATACAAAGTGCGATTATCGTAATTATATAGAGAAAACAGCTGTGTTACAAAAAATAGAATATTGTCAATCCGTTACACGTCGAATATATTACAAGTTATAATACAATCTCTGCATGGAGAAGTTACAATTCCTGACACTATGTTTAAAAATATATGATTGGAATTAAATTTACTGCATTTCACTATACTCTTATCTTAACTCTTTCATATGTTATAAGTATTTTTATTTGCCAAGGTTAAACTACAGTTTATTACCCTAGTATTATAAGCGCGGGGGGGGGGGGGGGTATAGGGGGCGGGAGTGGAGGAGATGGGAGAGAGAGATGTGTTAGTATTATTTTTAATTTAAATCCTTATATAATCATTTTCCTAATATTCGTATTTTACGTTCCCCCTTCCCTTCCCCCCTCCCCCTTCCCACGAGGGCCGAAGGCCCGAGTTTTAATTGCTATGCAATTTATGGGCTCGTTTTTGATTTTTCGTTGTCCGTTGTCCGTTACCCTTCACTATTTTTTATCGATTTTTTAAATTAATACATAAGAGGTGCCCCACCCCTCATCTCTATCTCCCTCGCTGTGTTAGAATTACCCCTGGCCGTCCTCAGCACCTACGGGTAAAGTTTCGAGCGAATCGGGCCGGTAGTTTTAGAATTTACTTTTTTAAACTAAAAGAAATTTTAGGATCCTGCAAGAGCTATTACTTTAAATTTTATTTATTTAATTTAAATAGTTTGTTAAACCCCAATAATTTTGACTGTATACTGTAACATTGATATATGACTTTTTGGCGATCCGCTGGCTACTGACCAATGAAAAAAATGATCTTGTCTTGCACCGAATGTCTTGTCACGTTGTTTACTTTTAATTTTTGTTAATTTAACTAGTTTTGGGGTTCAAATCCCGGAGTTTTTTTTGACTCATATGATTGTTCTTGTTACTACCATTGATAATAAGACTTTTTGGCCGTCCGTTGGGTGCTGACCAATGAAAAAAATGACCATTGGCCAAAATGTGAATCCGAGTTTTTTTTCCGTTTTTTTTGACTATTATGATTGTTCCTGTTACTACCATTGATAATAAAACTTATTGGTCGTCCGCTGGCTGCTGACTATTGAAAAAAATGACCATTGGCCAAAATGTGAATCGAAATTATTTTTTTCGTTTTTTTTGGCTAACATTGACAATTACCCTATGCCCTCCCCCGACAGAGCCTATGCCTCTACTGATATGGGTCCCTGTGCCCCCCCCCCCTACAAAAGCCTATGCCTCTACTGATGTGGGTTCGAATCCCATCGAGGGCAAATTCTTAATTGCTGGTTCGATACTCAAAGAGGGCCAATTTTTTTTGTTATTTTTTTTTTAAATTAATATATTGTTCTTGTTACTACCATTGATAATATAGCTTTTTGGCCGTCCACTGGCTGCTGACCAATGGAAGAAAATGACCATTGGCCAAAATGTTAATCAAAAAATTTTTTTCGTGTTTTTTGGCTCTTATATATTAATAGACTGTCTCTTGGTACTGACCCATGAAAAAAATGACCACTGGCCAAAGTGTGAATCGAAAATTTTTTTTCCATTTTTTTTTTGACTCTTATGTATTTATATCGACTTTTAACGTGTCCTGGCTGCTGAGCAATGGAAAAAAATTACCATTGGCCAAAATGTTAATCAAAAAATGTTTTTTCGTTACTTTTGGCTCTTATATATTAATAGACTGTCTCTTGGTACTGACCAATGAAAAAAATGACCACTGGCCAAAGTGTGAATCGAAAATTTTTTTTTCATTTTTTTTGACTCTTATGTATTTATATCGACTTTTAACGTGTCCTGGCTGCAGACCAATGGAAAAAAATGACCATTGGCCAAAATGTTAATTGAAAATTTTTTTTTCGTTATTTTTGGCTCTTGTATATTAATAGACTGTCTCTTTTTATTTTATATATGCATGAGCATAGGCCAAATATAATGATTTTTACGAAAGTAATGTATATTCTTTACTAATTTTGGGAGTTTATATACCACATATATATGAGAGGCCTACCATATTTAAAGGGAAAAAGATTAAATTAATAATTACCTCTTCCTACGTATTCCTAAAAGCTATTTTACCCCTGGCCACCCTGGGCACCTACGTGTAAAGTTTCGAGCGAATCGGGCGGGTAGTTTCAGAATTTAGCCGTTTTTTAATACTAAATGGAATTTTTTTTAAATTTCTTTTTTAATTAAATTAATATTTTGTTCTTGTTAATCTCATTTGACTGTCTGCTAACCATTAGAAAATATCACCACTGGCCAAAGTGATAGAAAATTTGTATAAATAATTAATTAATCATTAGGCATTTAATACCCCCTATAGGCATTCTCGCCCCTTCCCACCTTTCTCGCCCATAAATTGCATAGCAAATATGATACATTTATACGGAGTATAGATAAGTCGTCCCCCCTCCCCTTCCCCTCTTCCCCTTCCCCTTCCCCTTCTCTTCACCCCCTTCCCAGGAGGGCGGAAGGCCCGAGTTTTTTGGTTATTTTAGAGCTTCCCCTCATTTTACCTCTTGACATCATTTACCTCTTGACATCATATACCTTTAAATAAATCAAAATAAACGTGATTTTTTATTAGAAGAATGTTCAAAATGTATTAAAAACACAAATAGTAAAAGATATCATCAAATGAAAAAGATACATACATTTTTTCCAACAGAAAAAAACTTACGTGAGAGCATTCGTGGGGTACACAGGACCCCTGCGGCCAAAAAGATGTTATATTTTAAAAAGTAATGGGCCAAAAGTTATAAAATTTTCTTCAAACTTAGTTCTTGGTAAAATATTAGGCTACTCAAAAGGCCAGATCAATTTGCTTTTAAACGAGTTATATTTAAGTTTAAAACTATCGTGGGGTCCGTGGTACCCCATGCTCTCGCGGGTTAAAAGAATGTTCAAAATGTATTAAAAACACAAATTGTAAAAGATGTCATTAAACGAAAAAAATACATACATTTTTTCCAACAGAAAAAAACTTACGTGAGAGCATTCGTGGGGTTCACAGGACCCCTGTGGCCAAAAAGATACTATATTTTAAAAAGTAATGGGCCAAAAGTTATAAAATTTTCCTCAAACTTAGTTCTTGGTAAAATATTAGGCTACTAAAAAGGCCAGATCAATTCGCTTTTAAACGCGTTTTATATTTAAGTATATAACGATCGTGGGGTCCGTGGTAGCCCACCAATGCTCTCGCGGGTTAATAAATTTGCCAATTCAACAACTTAAGCTTAATAAAATTTCTTCCTTGTTAATTAAGTAAGTAACATCTATCGTCCGATTAATATTTCTCAGCCTAACCGTACTATTACACTTAATTAAGAAATAAAGGAAATATTTTTTCTCCCCTAACCTTTTCCCTCTCCCTTCTTAACTTTCAAATTTAAAAACTCTAACATAACATCCTCTCTCTTTGCCTAGTTATACAGTTGCCTTTTAGATCTTTACCTTTCAACAAATATTCCTTTAAATTATCTCTTCCTCCTATAAATACATAGAAAACAAAACTATATATATACTCTCCTCCTTGTTATCCCCCCCCCCATGTGATGTCTATGTTTAATGACACCGCAAAATAGAGCATGTGTCGTCGCATATAAATCCCCCCTACCTCTTTTCGATTGTCCTGGTGGAATTAGTTTATGCTGCGATTGAAAGAAATGAAATAAGGAAGGACAACACATGGCGAAGGGGGCTTACGGTTAGTAAGGGAGTAAAAAAGAGATCGGGGGGAGGGCGGGCGGGCTAAGGGGCCTTTTTAAATAAAAATGGGATCGTAGGAGTAGTAAGGAAGAGGGGACGGGGTTAATAAAAATTCAAAACCCGGTCCCGTCAAAATATTAAATTATAAGCCCTTGCCCGGTGTCAGGTTATCATATTCACGTATTGTCAGATTCAATTGTCAATCTGAATTTGATTGACATATGTCGTGATTGACAGCCATTTTTGATTTTGTAAACAAATTCAAAATTGAATTAAATGAAATATATCAATCTAATATATATAGCTAGCTACTTATTTATGATGAATCCTTTTTTATGGATTAGAAAAAATTAACAAATTTTAACTCTTATTTCTTAAAATGTGTATTTTATAAACCAATTTATTTTTATAATATGATCATATTTTGGGTTTAATTATTTATGTTTTATTATATTAAAGGGTACTAACACAATAGTTTAAATTGCTTAATTGTAATGAATCTTAATTTTTATTAATTTGTTTAAACTAATTTATTTTTTGACCCTATTGGTTATATGTTATATTATTACAAAAATTTTATACAATTTAAACATTATATGTTATATTATTACAAAGATTTTATACAATTCAAACATATGTTTATGAATTGCAAAGTAGCTTTATTAACAATCTGGAACAAAGAAAACAATACAATATTTAAAAACAATTGTTTATAAAATAATGCTAAAACATATATCTCAAATAATGATAATTTTGGATAAGTGGGTGAATGGACAGCCCAGGTATGATATTGGTTGCTTGACTAAATCATTAGATTGAAAGTGATAGGCAGAGGTGAAGCAATGCTTTGTACCAGTCCACCTTAATTAGTCCCTATAAAAACAATTAACTTATAATTAATCTTTTTTGGGAAGCCAAATAAACAGCAGGTCATATTAAGTTTGGGAGTCATATACAGCAATATGTGACCACATTGGAACAGCATGAACTAATTTAAAAAAATAGTCAATCATGACTAACATACAACAATGCCCATTTTTTGTTTGGCCTTTCTTTTTAAATAAAATTTTTGCTGGATATCAAATTTATCAGATATGACATTAGGTGCAGGGTATTGATAAATGTTATCTGCAGAAAGACTAGGCATAACTGAATATTATAAAAGAAAACTTAACTAACAATAACTTTTTTATTACTTACTTAAGTGATGGTATTTTATTCGTAAAAAGTAATAAATTATGTATGTTCCAGTCAAATATAACAATCTGAATTTCTAAATCTTTTATAAAATATTGTAACAATAACTTTTGATTACTTTCTTAAGTGATGTTATTTTATTTGTAAAAAGTAATAAATTCTGTATGTTCCAATCAAATATAACAATCTGAATTTCTAAATCTTTTATAAAAGAAATTGTAACTAACAATAGCTTTTGATTACTTTCTATCTGTATGTTCCAATCAAATATAACAATCTGAATTTCTAAATCTTTTATAAAATAAATTGTAACTAACAATAACTTTTGATTACTTTCTTAAGTGATGTTATTTTATTTGTAAAAAGAAATAAATTCTGTATGTTCCAATCAAATATAACAATCTGAATTTCTAAATCTTTTATAAAAGAAATTGTAACTAACAATAGCTTTTGATTACTTTCTATCTGTATGTTCCAATCAAATATAACAATCTGAATTTCTAAATCTTTTATAAAAGAAATTGTAACTAACAATAACTTTTGATTACTTTCTTAAGTGATGTTATTTTATTTGTAAAAAGTAATAAATTCTGTATGTTCCAATCAAATATAATAATCTGAATTTCTGAATCTTTTATAGAAGAAATTGTAACTAACAATAAATTATATTGCACGTATCAATAAATTTCTTACTTAAATTTGAATCTGGCAACACTTGTTTATTATTCTCCTAACGAGTGTTTTCTACGCGTTCAATTGTTCTGTATAAAGTTCATAACCAATGGCGATGTGGCGAAAATCACGTGATCTTGTTTACTTTTACGCTTGTATCCAATTAATGCGTTCTATTACGCACTTGAATCTGACAATACTTGAATCTGACAACCCCACACCGGCCCGTTAATTTTATACAAAGGTCGAACCTTTTTTTATTTATTTAGATTTTTAACCGATTTGGTAAGCAATTTTTATGTGGTAAAAATGTTGATAAAAACAGCAATTAATAATACCTCAATAATTGTCGATATTTTAGGAAGCGACCTAAAAGAAGAAAAAAAATTTATTTCAAGTGGCACTTCGGGATACTTAAATAAAATCATATAAGCTAAATTAACTTCTTATAATGTTTACTTGGCTTCTTTGCTTCTCCACCATTTTAAATTTTTAGTGATATAAAATGAAAAAACAGTGATATTTTACAGAAGTAACATGAAGAAATAAATTAAAAATTATTAATAAATATAAATAATCTTACATAATATTAAATTTATTTACTCAATATTGCTAGAGGGTATAACTGGGGAGGCAAGGATAGGCAGCTGCCCCCCCTGCCTCTCCAAATCCAAAAATTCTTAATCTAAAAATCATTTTTGCCCTACCTATACTGCTCCTCTCTAATTTAAAATGACTACGCCCATGGGATCACGTGTATAAATTATCTATACCATTTATAATGCGGGTTGAGATATTGATGAATTAATGAACAACTAAGATTAAAACAAATTTTAACTTTCCTTGTTAATTTTATATGACAAAAAATTATTATAAATTACAACTTTATAAAAATACTTTCTTTTATGCTAGACATCTAATTAATTTTGTAAGGGGCTATTAACGGGCCTTTAGTATAGCTAGGCCCGGCCCGAGCTCGTTAAGTTATATTACGACCCGTCAGTGGGCCGGTGTAGGGTGTCAGCAGCTAGCGTGATAACCGTAACGACCCCTTTTGATTGGGTAAAAGCATGATTAATTGCTCTTTCGCACTCTACCCCCCCCCCCACCCCCACTGCCTATCTTCCCCTAAAATGACAAAAAAAAACTCAATACAAAAACCCTTAAAAAACGTTTCGCCGACCCCGCAAAAACCTGGCTACGCCCATGATTGAGATTTAGAGAAAGAATTAAATCTTAACACTCTTCTTATTAGAAAACACGCACTCAGGACTAGAGGCCTGCATGGACCGGGCCAGCCCGCGGCCCGTAGGCCCAAGCCCGCCCCGCGGGCCGGGCCTAAAATTGAGCAATAAAAAAAATGCGGGCCGGGCTTGGGCTTTGATAAGTGCAAAAATTTGAAATTATTTAGTTTTATACTATAATTAAAATATAGAAACAAATAAATGCACTTATTAGCTTGATGATAAAAAAATTAATTTTTTTAAAAGAAAATCTGGTGGAACTAAAAAATCATTATGTTAAAAAGTTTTCATGAAATATATGATGAAGGACCGAATTTAATAATTACTAAGTCTAAAAAAGAATAAACTTTTAGTTTTATTGAAAAAGGGTTTGAAACCCCTAGAATTGATAATGAAAGAACTGTCGATTCCGAAATATCATTTTTTGACGAGGAAGTAGAGGGCGGATTGGAGGATGATATCTTATCGCAAATTTTTGAAGCGAAGGACATTAAATGTTTTTAATAAATTTCCTGCTTTAAAAGATTTGTTTACTAAGTATAATACTCAAATCCCCTCACCTGGCCCTGTGGAGCGGGTTTTTGAAATAGCTAATCCTGTATTAACTGCCAAGCGTTCCTGCTTATTAGACAAAAATTTTGAAAAACAATTATTATTAAAAATTGATAAGAAAACCTTGTTATAAATAAAAAATCTTTATATTCGCTCTATTATATTATATTTACAATATCGAAATAAACCTAGTATTTTATCATGGCTAATATATTGTGTTAAAAAATATAAGACATTTGTTTATATTAAATTAAATAAAAAATTATCATAAAATTTTGAACGAACGTGAAAGCGTTCATGAACGTGAACGCCTTCCTTTTTTTTGAAAACGAACGTGAACGCGTTCGATTTTTTTAAAAATGTGAACAGCACTATTAAAAAGCATCCCAAATTTGTTTCCATCTTCCACGTTTAATTATGATCCTGTTGACTTAGAGTTCTATAAATTCAAATCAAGAGCCTAAACTATGCTAATTTCAAAGTTTAATATCGATATTTATCATAAAATAACAACCTATCTTGTTCCTAAATTTCGCACCTTGAAAATGCTACCCGAAGATGAAAAAAGCATCGTAAAAACTACGGTGAAAGAAATGTATGCAAGAAGATCTTTCGCTCTTTTTGCATAAGTCGTCCACCTATGAGCAATCCAGCTCAGGTGTGCAACACTAAGCAATTATCTATTGGTGAGGTAGATGATATTTTCATTTGGGAGTATGATAAAAGGAAAAAGATTGAAGATTTCAACGAAGCTGATACTTACCTTATGCTCAGCTAGATGTAACTTTATGGTGGAAAGAACACCAACCTATGATATCAAACTACTTAACAAAATTAGCTTCAGATTTTGTCAATTCCAGCCATCAGTGCTACGAGTGAAAGCACATTAAGTAAGGCAAGTCGCCTTATAAAAGGTAGAAGAACGATATTTTTGCCCGATAGAATAGATAATCTTTTATTTTTAAATAACAATATTAAATTATTATTTTTGATCCGACCGATTTTATTGCTAAGTTATTTTTTGAACAATACAAAATGGTTTTTATACAAATAATAATTATGAAACAACCTAGACTTGTTTTTACTCGTGCGGGCCTGATGCGGCGCAATTTTTGAGTTTTTTTTGCGGGCCGGGTGGGGGCCAAAAAAATTATATTTGTGCGGGTATGGGCCGGGCCTTAACCTAAAATTTCGGCCCATGCAGACCTCTACTCAGGACACAATTTTTGTATTGATAGTGTTAAAATTAGTAGATTTTTATCTAAAATTAAATATATCAAATTAATCATAATAATTTATTCTTTATATATAAGCTATACTAACAAGGCCCTTATTAATATCATTGAGCTTTTTAATATATATTCAAAAAGCCTTTGTTTGTAAATTATTAAAATTCATTTCTCAATTTTTAAAAATAAAAACACGATTAATTACCCAAATCTGGTAAGAATGCCAGCCTAGGCCTATATAAATTTATTTTATTAGGCATAATTTAAACCTCTTGAAATTTAACTATTACTAGCTGTGCCCGGCCAAGCGTTGCTTAGCTTTTATCTGGCTTAATTAAATCAGTGCGTATTAATAGGAAATACATGAAAGAATTTGGGTTATCTGTATAAGAGTTTATGATGTAAAAAATATTTTTTTATAACGTGCAAATACATATTATTTAACTTATTAGGAAAAGGCATAGTTTTAATAATTAAATAGATTTATAACAATATAATAAAATAATTAATTGAAGGTTGGATAATTATTGGAAATATGCTTCTATGCTCGACCACGTGATAATAATGGCAAAAATTGCATAATTTAAATAGTTTATTAAACCCCAATAATTTTGACCGTATTTATTATACTTTTAAATATCTAATTCGAGAAAACTTCAGCCTTGTATGTATGACGTCATTATTTTGTATATGATGCTATAAATGAAACTGGCCGGGAAGTGTCCGATATTTTTAAAACGAAAAGGTATTGTAGAAATCTGAAAAAACTATTTTACCCCTGGCCGCCTTGGACATCTACTGCTAAATTTTCGCACGAATCGGGCCGGTAGTTTCAGAATTTAGCCCTTTTTTAAAACTAATAGGAATTTTAAAAATCTGAAAAAACTATTTTACCCCTGGCCGCCTTGGACATCTACGGCTAAATTTTCGCGCGAATCGGGCCGGTAGTTTCAGAATTTAGCCCTTTTTTAAAACTAAAAGGAATTTTAGGATTCTGCAAAAGCTATTTTACCCCTGGCCGCCCTGGGAACCTACGGATAAAGTTTCGCGCGAATCGGGCCGGTAGTTTCAGAATTTAGCCCTTACATACATACATACATACATACATACATACATACATACATACATACATACATACATACATACATACATACATACATACATACATACATACATACATACATACATACATACATACATACATACATACATACATACATACATACATACATACATACATACATACATACATACATACATACATACATACATACATACATACATACATACATACATACATACATACATACATACATACATACATACATACATACATACATACATACATACATACATACATACATACATACATACATACATACATACATACATACATACATACATACATACATACATACATACATACATACATACATACATACATACATACATACATACATACATACATACATACATACATACATACATACATACATACATACATACATACATACATACATACATACATACATACATACATACATACATACATACATACATACATACATACATACATACATACATACATACATACATACATACATACATACATACATACATACATACATACATACATACATACATACATACATACATACATACATACATACATACATACATACATACATACATACATACATACATACATACATACATACATACATACATACATACATACATACATACATACATACATACATACATACATACATACATACATACATACATACATACATACATACATACATACATACATACATACATACATACATACATACATACATACATACATACATACATACATACATACATACATACATACATACATACATACATACATACATACATACATACATACATACATACATACATACATACATACATACATACATACATACATACATACATACATACATACATACATACATACATACATACATACATACATACATACATACATACATACATACATACATACATACATACATACATACATACATACATACATACATACATACATACATACATACATACATACATACATACATACATACATACATACATACATACATACATACATACATACATACATACATACATACATACATACATACATACATACATACATACACATACATACATACATACATACATACATACATACATACATACATACATACATACATATATACATACATACATACATACATACATACATACATACATACATACATACATACATACATACATACATACATACATACATACATACATACATACATACATACATACATACATACATACATACATACGTACATACAAACATACATTTTACTTTATATGTATAGATATGTAAAGCTCAATAACTAACATAATTTTCATCAAATTAATAGTGCATTTACGGGAAGCCTGAGTTCTCATTTTGACCGGTGCGGGAAACATTGGATAACATTGACAGCGCTCTGGTCGGACCTGATAACAGTTAACCTGAAATTCTGACCGGGCTATAATTAAACCGAAGTAGAGATGTCATATTTTCCCCATAGCAAGGTTTGGGGAATTTTTTCTTGGAAAAGACAGGAAATAGTGGGAATGGGAAATAACTGTAGGGTGAATTTTAACAATATTAGCCCGACAGGTGCCACTAACGGTTCGCCCAAATCAATTTCTATAAAAATATTTTGGGCATCTCAATATCCTTAACCAAACACTTAAAAAATTTCGAAAAAATTGCCTAGTTCCTTAAATAAAGGGGTGTTACCCGCTTTTCAGCCTTGTTACTACGATCCTTTCCATAGTTTTTTAGGAATGGTAAGTTAGCTTGATACCTCTGTAATTGCCAAACTCCAACGGGACCGTGCTTGCTCTCCATTGACTAATTATTCGCCCTCTTTCAATATCTTGTTAAACATATCGTCATCGTCGTGATTTTAATAAAAATTCCATCTGAGCCATTTTTTTATCTTGTTTTCTAACTTTAATCTCCTGAGACTATCGACTATACCTATATTTGGCTTAATATCGAAAAGGGAACTCTAGTCATTTGATTTATAAGCTCCTTGAAATGTGCTTTCACCTTTCCATCACCTCCTTCGAATTTTGACCCTTCTCGTTTATTACTTTAAGGACTCCGACATCGCGACCTTACTTTCATATTTAGGTCAATCATAAGCCCTTCGCCCCCTTTATGATCCAGTTTGTTTGTCATCTATGTATACGCAGCATTCATCGCTATTGCAATGGCCTTCTTCGCAGCTAGTGATGCTGGAAAAGTGACGAGAATTTGAAAAACTGACCCGAGATCGAGAAGAGATTTTGGATGTCGTGACGAGACGAGATTTTTTGGCGAGATCTCGGCTTTTTTAGATTTTAGGAAATTATTGTGTATTTTAATTTGCATGATTTACATTAATTATAAATCAATATGATAGGAATATATTTGATATTATAATAACACCTAAGTGTAGTAAATATGATATATTTTTGCAAAAAGTTTATAATTTGGCAGCTACATTTAATTTACCTAAGTATGGATGGCCCTTAGGATATGTGAATATTTAATAATACATTTATCACATATTTGTATCCTTAGCATTATTAAATGTTACAAAATTTTAGATTTAGAATGCGTTCTGATTGAGTAGTAAATATTGCTAAAACATATTTGAATTACGCAGTTTCTCATCCTGCATGAAACGGTAATTATAAATTGGTGATAAATTAGTTTTAATAATTGTACAAGGTTAAGCTAAGGTGGCTCGAGATTTTATGAGCACCCTAGCGTCTAAAGATTTCAAAAGTACAATTCAGTATTCGATGACACGGTAATAGATTAAATCATGATTTTAGAAGTTTTTATGCTTCAGTTAATAGTATACCTCCCAAATTTTTAAACCATAGAGATAGAATACATTGTTTTGTCATGCATTACTTTTCACATTATAAACTGGGGTTGGCAGGTGCATTAGAATTTACTATCTTCTTCTTCTTTATCAATTATTTGGTCCCACATTGGTGGGGTTTGTTTTGATGAGTCTCTTCCATCTTGACCGGGTGAGTGCCATGTCTTGACTAATCTCTTTAGTTTTCATAACTTTATCGACTTGCCCTTTCCACGTGACACGGGGTCGTCCTCTTCCTCTCTTCCCCGGTATTTCCATGTCTAGCACTTTTTGATTTACGTCATCCGTGTCCCTTCTTAGTATATGCCCATACCACGTTAGCCGATTTTCGTTAATCATGTCCGCCATAGGTTGAAGACCCATTTTTGTCATGAGAAAGTCATTCGTCATATGATCGAGCTTAGTATATCCCAAGCTCCACCGTATCATTCTCATCTCTGTGGCTTGTAATAGCTTTCCTTCCGTGGTGTTTAATGCCCATGTTTCACTTCCATACAGTAACACCGGTCTTACGATGGATTTGTAAGCTTTGCTCTTCAACCATATTGGCATTTTCTTGTCGCACATTACACCGGATATACTTCGCCATTTAAGCCATCCTTTTTGAATCCGGGCATTGACTTCCGTAGCGCAACCTCCCTCTTGATGTAGCATCGAGCCGAGGTATGTAAACCTGTCTACTTTTGGGTACTTTAGATGGTCATCCAGGGATGGGGTGTCTGTACCGTTCATTTCCATGTATACCGTTTTTCGATCGTTGACCTTTAAACCATATCCAGCTAAGCGCTTTGACCACTTTTCGGCTTCATCGAATACTTTCTCCCTTGTTTCCTCGCATAGTACTATATCATCGGTATATAGCATACACCATGGCGATGGCTTTTGAATGTCCCTCGTTATCGTGTCTATAATTATATTAAATAAAAAGGGACTAAAAGAAGAGCCTTGATGTAATCCAATATTAACCCGAAAAGGTTTAGAGTCTCCAACTGTCGTCCTAACGCAAGAGTTTGAGGCTTCATAGATATTTTTCATAAGCCGTATATATACGTCAGGGATATTTTGTTTCCTCAGGCACCACCATATTAAATCGCGGGGGACCGTGTCATAAGCTTTCTCCAAGTCGATAAAAACCATATGTAGGTCTTTCCTCTTTTCACCATACTTATCCATCATTTGTCTTAGAGCGAAGATTGGGTCGATTGTGGATTTGCCGGCTACGAATTCGAATTGATTAGCCAATATTTCCACCTCGTTTTTCAGCCTTGTTACTAAGATCCTTTCCATAAGCTTCAAGGAGTGGCAAGTTAGCTTGATACCTCTGTAATTGCCGCAGTCCTGAGGGTCTCCTTTGCCTTTAAATAAGGGTATAATCGTGCTTGCTCTCCATTGATTAGGGATTCGCTCTTCTACCAATATCTTGTTAAGAAGGTTCGTCATGGTAGTGACTTCTTCTTCACGACATCCGAGCAATGCTTCCATAGGTATTCCATCTGGACCATTTGCTTTTCCTTTTTGCATCTTCTTCATTTGTGTCCTAACTTCATCCTTCTGAAAGAGTTCGACCATACTTATATTTGGCTCAATTTCGGGAAGAGAATCCTTGTCATTTGCAATATTCATAAGTTTCTTAAAATATCCTTTCCACCTTTCCATCACTTCCTTCGGCTTGAATAAGGTTTGACCCATCTCGCTTTTGACTATTTTAAGAACTCCGACATCGCGACTTTTCTTCTCCCTTATCTTGGCCAATTTGTACATAAGCCTATCGCCCCCTTTATGATCCAGTTTGTTTGCCATCTCGGTGTACGCGGCATTCTTCGCTTTTGCAACGGCCTTTTTTGCGGCCCTCTTTGCGTCCCTGTACTCTTGATAATCCTCCGACTTTTTTGATTTATGCCACCGTCTATATAGATTTTTCTTTATTTCGATGAAATCTTTAACCAATTGATCCCAGTCCCACCACCATAGTTCCCTATTCATAGCTTTGCCTCCTTTGGTCCGTCCTAGAACACGAATCGCTGTTTCCTTAATGTCCTTAGTTAGCGCCTCCCAATCGTCGTCTACGTCCCTTTGCAACTTCCTTGCACCCAAGAGTGAGGAGGCTTTTTGATGGTATGCTTCGTTCGTTGACGTATCCTTTAACCTTTCGTATCGAATTCGAGGTTCATATACGTTTCTTCTTTCGGGAAATACTCTTCTGTCAAGATCCATAACAAGGGGACGATGTTGCCTGGCGATTTCTTCTCCCGGTATTACTTTGCAATCCTTGATGCTCCATAAGTCCTTTCGCCGTATAAGCAAATAGTCGATTTGACTAAAATGCTTCCCACTTCTATAGGTCACAATATGATCTTCGCGCTTTTGAAAATAGGTGTTAACGATCGCCATGTCATATGCTTGGGATACTTGGAGAAGTTTTTCCCCTTCTTTGTTCTTCAGACCAGGCTCATAGCCTCCATGATTGCGTTCATACCAGAGGCGATCTTTCCCTACGTGAGCGTTGAAATCGGCCCCAATAATTAGCCTTTCTTCCTGTCGGATTCCTTGTATTTCCTTTTCCAATCCATCGAAGAATATGTCTTTCTCTAATTCCGAACACCCGATTTGGGGGGCATACGCGCACATAACGGTTAGGAGGCCACCTTGATCCGCAATCTTCACCCACATTAGCCTGTCGGAACAACGCTTGACTTCCACCACCTTGTCTTTGAACGATTCGCTTAGAACGATACCGACTCCGTTTCTACGATTTGGTGACCCACTGTAGAAAAGCTTGTATCCTTCTCCTAATTCCCGAGCTTTCGTTCCGTTCCACCTCGTCTCTTGTAGGCAGGCGATGTGTACCTTTCTTCTTTTTAGCATCTGTGCGACCTCGATGCTCTTCCCCGTCAACGTTCCCACATTCCAGCACGTAATTCGCATTCTTTCCACAACTAGTTTCCTTAACCGCCTTCGTTGTAAGTTAGGCAGTAACCCTAGTGTATTTTTCACATTGCACGGGCGGGGTATGCAGTGCGCGTCGTTTGTGGAGGACGCCCTAGCCTTTTCTTGTAAAATCTCGTTTGAAACTATCATAAATTTTGGAGTTGATTTTTATTGCCGGTTTCCGACCTGACGCTAACCCTCCACTTTTTGCACACGGACTTGGGACCGTCGTAGAATTTACTATAATTTCTTTAATTGTGCAATATGAAAAAATATACACAAACTTATAAAATACTAGATCTTTCATCTTCTTTATCAGTTATTTGGTCCCACATTCGTGGGGTTTGTTTTGAAAAGCTTCTTCCATCTTGACCGGGTGAGTGCCATTTCTGACTAATCTCTTTAGTTTTCATAACTTTATTGACTTGCCCTTTCCACGTGACACAGGGTCGTCCTCTTCCTTCTTAGTATATGCCCATACCACCTTAGCCG
The DNA here is from genome assembly GCA_964036665.1 of Gordius sp. MW1. Lineage (NCBI taxonomy): Eukaryota > Metazoa > Nematomorpha > Gordioida > Gordea > Gordiidae > Gordius > Gordius sp. MW1. Next base: position 12,312,456 of record OZ038532.1, on the reverse strand, counting down.
ATTTTCCTTAATCATGTCCGCCATTGGTTAAATACCCATTTTTGTCATGAAAAAGTCATTCGTCATATGGTTGAGCTTAGTATACCCCAAGCTCCACCGTATCATTCTCATCTCTGTGGCTTGTAATAGCTTTCCTTCCGTGGTGTTTAATGCCCATGTTTCACTTCCATAGAGTAAAATTGGTCTTACGATGGATTTGTAAGCTTTGCTCTTCAACCATATTGGCATTTTCTTGTCGCACATTACACCGGATATACTTCGTCATTTTAGCCATCCTTTTTGGATCCGGGCATTGACTTCCGCTGCGCAACCTCCCTCTTAATGTAGCATCGAGCCGAAATATGTGAATCTGTCTACTTTTGGGTACTTTAGATGGTCATCCAGCGATATGGTGCCTGTAACGTTCATTTCCATGTGTAACGTTCATTTCCGTGTATAACGTTTAATTCTATTTAATGGCAAAGTTAGTTAAAATTGGAAGGTAATTATTTAAAATACAAATTTATTTATAATGATTTTTGTCGAAAATAAAATACATGACTTTTATTTAGCTTAAAACCTTACGTTATTGATCCTATAATAATGCAGCTTTTATTGTTGTTTATGGTTATAATTGATATTGGTTATATCAATGGATTAAAACGTTTACCTTAAATATGTTAAGGCAAACTTTGAGGCTTTAGCCAGGGGTTAATAAGGGGATTAATTTGCATTTGACCAAAAAGCAAAAAACAAACAAATGTCTACGAATGTCTTCTAAAATGCATTTTTCGATTGAAATGTGTGCATCTAACCCTAACCTAAAACTCCGACCTGAAATACTAACCCTAACGTTTTCGTCTCTGTAAACCCCTCTCAAGGAGCATTTTCGTTAAATATTCATAGACATTCTTAGATACATTCATAGACATTCATAGATATTTTGTCAGTTAAACTTTGGTCGAATGCATCGATACGGAATAAGGGATCTCAATTTGTCCAAATATATAATTAGGTTAAATAGAGCATAAATTTCTAAGTCTATTTATATTTAGACACAGCAATTAATACTTGTTATAATTTGCTAGAACTATAAAATTCAATAAGGTCTTATCTAACAATCAGTCAGAATATTTATTACATAAGCTCTAAAACACTCACAAGAGTACTGGTTTAGACTCAATTTCAAAAAGTGTCAATAAACACCACCATCAAATTTTAAATTTAATGCATTATTATGCTATTTCATATATTAAACAGAAGGCGGTCTTTTCGTACTATACTTCAAATTTATTTATAGTTTTTAAATTTGCACTTTCCATATAAAATGTTATATTTATGAATTAGTTCATATCTTTATATTAACAGTGAATAAAGGTTTGCCATTTGGACTCTTTAACACTTATTTAATATTCTTAATAAAACAGGAGAAATTTTTATACCGTATAAATTTTTTTGAAAAAGTCGAGACAAGTCGAGAATTTTCGTCAAGACGAGGCCGAGATTTTTCTAGACCGAGACGAGATCGATATTTTCATGATCTCTCCCGAGACGAGACGAGATTTTGCTTTCGCGAGATCGCTCAGCTCTCTTTGGCTCCCTATATTCTTGACATTCCTTCGACTTTTTTGATTTAAACCACCGTCTACATAAAATTTTCTATCGTTTAATGAAATCCTAACCGATTGATCTACCCACCATCGTTCCCTGTTCATAGCTTTGCCTCTTTCAGTCTGTCCTAGAAACCGAATTTTAATCGAGGTCTACGCCCCCTCCAACTCTTTGGCACTCAAGAGTGATTAGATTTCTGATAGTATCAAACAAGGATTGCACCTCCACTTTTTTAAACATTCTGGAGCTTTCTATATGATTACCTCAGTGACTTTCCTTACTTCGGGTTGACCATATCAAGGTTGTGAGCACTCAACTTGGACCTTCATGATTTTAGTAGATCAATGTAATAGTACTCCTTTGTACAATCTGGGTATCTTATTAAATTTCTCTTCCTTAATTAGGCGTTTTTTAGAATTAATCATTGTAATTTTGAGCCTTTGAGTTAGCAACATTAAAGATCAATTTTATTCTGATCTATCAGATATGGGCATACAACTTGGCCTCAGCTAATACCAAGCATCTTTTGGTGGGCCTGCTTTTGTACCGGAATTGTTCTTCTTTACATCCTTATTAAATTGGCTCACTTCTTCGCTCTATTACTAGCAATTCTTAAGAATTCTTTTAGTACTTGCTTTTTCATAAAACCGATTATCCTGTTGTCCTCGCTATGGTAGCAAGAGTTGCACGGATTCTAGCACAATATGCTTTTAAATCAATATACCTTATAAATTATTCCCGAAGCTTTAGAACATCATTCCTGAGATGCATCAATTTTATTGTAGCTGCTAATCATTGTGCACCCTAAATTCTTCAATGCATGTGTTGGCAGGCTAATCGCTTCATATTATCCTAACATTTTAAATGTTATTAATACCTTGTGCTGATGAGAAACGGCTACCTCCTTAGTAATTTGATTCACAAAGAGAATTCTTTTATAATATCTATGTCAAACTGAGAAGGGATTCAAAATTTTAATTTCTTCTTTTGATTTCATTTATAACCGCGAACGCCATAATCGTATTTTCCTTTCTCTTTATTTACCCACGTATCCATTAAAGTCCGATTTAATAAAAAAAAAGTCCATGTATACCTAAATAGAGTATCATCAAACAATAATTCCTTAGCTAGGAGCGACCGTTTTAATTTTAAAGCACAATTGGATCGCTAATTCGATCATAGATCCTTTTTAAGTCAACTGCTTTTTGTAATAAAATTTGCAAAATACAAAACAATCTCTATGGGTTTTGTTAAATTAAATTAGTGCTTAGCCGCCATCGATGCTTTGGCTTTTATCATTTTTCGCCTCCTTAAACGTATTCTACTTCCCATTATTGCTTGTCAATGTACTAAATCTTTCTACGCAAACTAATATCTTAGACCGCGTCCGTTAGGTGTAGTGATGCGTAAAATCCGAAAAAATCTTGATCTCGTCTCATCTCAAAAAACCGAGACGGGACGAGACTTTAAAACGAGATTTTCGAGCACGAGACGAGATTATACGAGATTTTTTAGCAAGGTTTCGGCTTAATTCCATAATATAGTAAATTAAGTTATGTATTTTTTATTTTGTGATTCACATTTACGATATTAAATGCAAATTGGTTATTGGGTAATTTAAACACGTCGCCTAAATTACAAATTTTAATTATTTTAGCTAGTTGAAATGTAATTAATTTTTATTGCATATTTATACCCTTAGAATTAATATCTAATAAAAAATGACCTAAATGAGTTCTGATGAAATAGTGAATATTGCCAAAGCATCAAATTTCGCAACAAATACATCATTCTGTCTGAAACGGTGATATTTTGAATCGGTAATTAATTAACCAAATAATTATATAAAATTGACTAAAATAGCTAAATATTTTTTGAGCATGCCAGCTATTTCTGAGTAAACGATTGGCCTCAAAAGCATTCGATTGAATCATTAGCCGGTAGGCTTGAGCTCATATTACACCTCTGAAATTCTCAAGCCGCACATCACATTTTGCATTTGTTTTGCCATTTCCATTACTATTTACATTAGCAAAGTAGGGTTGGCAGGTAGATTCTAGTATACAAAATATAGGAGCCTAAGCTTTATTAATAAAAAATATATTTCCTAGCTAAATTTGTAATAAACGGAACAAGTAATATTTTGGGACATAATATGAAGTCTTACACTAAAATACAATCGTTTACTTTATGAATGTAAAAGTAGTTGTTATAAAATTATGGATGTGCCATTTATCAAAAACATCAAGACTCCTTAATTCCAGTAACAATGCTACTTTTATTTATGCTTTTAGAACGTTATAAAATGTGCAACTAATTACTTTTGTTATGAATAATGATGAAAGTATCCACGCATACCTCTCAGATTCCTATAAAAATATAATCAACAGCGATAAATTTGTAATGAACGAAATTATGACGGTTGTATTAGAGGGTAAACACTTCTCTTAACTTATTTATCCAAGGATTACTTAATTCTACCAAGATGACATGTTTATAAAGGTTTTTAAATAAAAAATGGTTCTTCTAATTGATTTATCATCAATTTCAAGATGAGATGAGACCAAGATTAATTTAAACCGAGGCGAGATCAAGATTATCATAATGGCACCTGAGACTAGAGGAGATTTTGCTTTCGAAACCGAGACGAGATCCAAATACTAGTTTGATGATAGTGGTCGACATCGTTAATTTATCAAATATACAGGGCGTATAACGCGCTGTCGTTTGAAGGAGACGCCCTAGCTTGGCTGTCATGCCACTTCTTCTTTCTATGACTGCTTGTCACCTAGGCTGGTGGTCAGTCCTTTCAGCATTCGTTTCCATTTGTTCCTATGTTTACATAGATCTTTCCTTATCTTGTGGACTTTCATATCATGCTGTATTTTATAAATCCAGGTAAGCTTGGGTCTTCCTCTCCGTCGTTTTCCTGCGAAATTTATCATCTCTATTTTCTTTCCTACGTAGCTATCGTCCCTTCTTTCGACATGGCCACCATCGTAATCTATTTGTTAGGAGCTTTTTCGCAATTGATGTAGTACCCAAAATTCTTCTTATTTCTTCATTTCGCCTATGGTCCTTTTTGCTTACTCCTAGCACCCATCTTAGCATTCTCATCATGGCCGCAAGACGTTGCTCTTCTTTTTTACGTATAACCCATGATTCCGAGCTATACAGGACTGTTGGCTGTATGATGGATTTATACAGCGCGCCTTTTAGTCTTCTCGGGATGTTTTTGTCACACAGAACACCTGTCAAGTCCCTCCACTTGAGCCATCCGGAATTTATCCTTGCTTGGATTTCTTTATCCATTCCACCATCCGACTGAAGTGTTGATCCTAAATATTTGAAGGAATCCACGCTTGTAAGTTGCCAATCGCCTAATGTAAGGGATGCACTTTTCTGGTTTTCATCCGATTTAAACTTTGGCTTCATGTATTCTGTTTTCTTTCGATTTACCCTGAGACCACTTTCTTCTATTGCATTTACCCATCTATTTAGAGTATTAGCTAATTCTTGTTCACTTTTGGCACAGAGGATTATATCGTCTGCAAAGATCATTTGCCCAGGGAGCTTCCTCGCCCAAATCCTGGGTAATATTATCCATTATCATTATGAATAGGAAGGGACTAAGCCTTGATGGACTCCGGTGTTAATGGCAAAGCCCTTTGTAGTCCCTACCGTTGTTCTAACGTACGTTCTATTTCCATTGTACATATCTTTTATTGCTCTGACGTATACTTATGGCACATTGTTTTCTTCAAGACATTTCCAAACTAAATTACGAGGAACTTTGTCGAACGTTTTTTCTAGATCAATGAAACACATGTGCAAATCCTCTTCCCTTTCTTTCAACCGCTCCATTAATCTTCTAACACTGTTTAGGGCGTCTGCCGTAGACCTCTCCGGCATAAATCCGAATTGATTATCTCGAATTTGAACCAAACTTCGAAGTCGTTTTTCGATCACTTTTTCCCACACCTTGAAAGTGTGACTCATAAGCTTTATCCCTCTGTAATTGTTGCAATCTTGAATGTCCCCTTCATCTTGTATATCGGGATCATGTAGCTATCCCTCCACTCGTTAGGCATTACCCCCGTTTTCAAGATATTGTTGAAAAGGTTGGCAGGAATTGTGCATCAGTATTGCCTAACGCTTTGAAGCCCTCTATCGGTATATTGTCGGGTCCAAGAGCTTTTCCTGACTTTAGTTTACCCATAGCAACTTTCATATCCATTTCCGTGATCCAGTCCGCTGTGTTTAATTCTCCTATTGTATTTTCCTGGTTAGTGTATTCGACTACAGGCCCCTTTTCAATTGATAAATCGCTATAATAGTCGTACCATCTTTGTAGTATATGGCTGTCATGTGTTAGTATTTCTCCCCTTTGACCCTTAATTAGCCGGCATTCTAGGTAATCTTTAGAACTTCGGGCCCTTGAATTTGCGATTTTGTAGATCAATCTTTCTCCTTCCTTTGAGTTTAGTTTTACATTTATATCGTCGTACACCTTGTTTTTAGGTTTCGCTACGAATTTTTTAGCCGATCTTTTAGCTACTTGGTAAGCTTGCTTATCATTACTATCCTTGCTTTTATACCAAATTTTGTACAATCTCTTCTTTTCCTTGATACATTTTTGCACTTCTTCATTCCACCACCAAGTCTCCTTGAGAATTCTTTTAGTTGGCTTGCTTTCACCTAGTATTTGTCGTCCCGCTTTTCGCATTGTGGCAGCTATACCATTCCATTGATCCTCACATGAAGTATTTTCCTTAAATTCAGCATGTTTAATTACTTGTTCATGAAAATGTTGAATATTATCCTTTAGTTTCCTCCATTGTATAGTAGCGGCTACTCTTTGTACTTTTTCCCTTTAAGGCCCTTTAATATAAAGTTCATCACCAACAGCTTGTGTTGGCAGGCCAATATTTCACTCGGTATTACCTTAACATTTTGAACATACTTTAAGTGCGCTCTGTTGACTAGAAAGAAATCTATCTGAGTGGTACGGCTGCCGCTTTTGTACGTTATAAGATGTTCCTGTCTCTTCTTGAAGAAGGTATTTCCTATTGCTAGGTCAAAAGCTTGAGCAATTTCTAGAATTTCCGAACCTCCTTCATTTCTTAGGCCGTAACCCCGACCACCGTGATTTCTTTCAAATCCTTCCCTTGATTTGCCCACGTGTCCATTGAGGTCCGCTCCGATAATTATTAGTCCCTCTTTACCGAATTGGGATAGAACATCTTCAAGCTCCTTCCAAAACTCTTTTTCCGTCTGAGAGCATCCACTTTGAGGGGCGTATGCTGATATAACGTTTATCGTAGTAGATTTATAACAAAGCTGTATCGCCATAATTCTGTCATTGATTCTTTTAACGTCAACGACAGCTTGCTGAAATTCTTCCGATAGGACTATACCAACGCCATTCCGGTGAGTTTCTGTACCGTAAAAATATAATTTGTATCCGTCACCTATGTATTTTGCTTTTTGGCCCTTCCATTTGGTCTCTTGTATACAAGCGATATCGATTTTTCTCCTCCTTAGGACGTCTGTCAATTCTCTGCTCTTGCTAGTCATTGTACCAATATTCCATGACTCTTTGTTGTAATTAGAGCCCTGCAAAAATTTACTGCGCCCTGGGCCCAATGTTTTAGTTTTAATTTGTCCAAGCCTGACCCAAGCCCAAACTTTTTCATTTGTGGCTTGACCGACATTTTGAGTATATAATTTCAGACTTAAAACAACTTATCTTGCTAAAGTTTGGTAAACCAGTTTTTCAACGGTTTATAATAATTAAGCATTGTGAATTAGAGGCCTGCAAGGGTGACCCGATGTCGTGTCAAATTTTGTAAGATGCTTTGGGGTCAAATTGGCTATGACTTATTTTTTAATCCTAGAACCTTATGAAATTGAGATTTAAAATGCTTGCTGGTTTTTTAAAATTAAACTATGAATTGAATGTAGTTCGTATTGTGGCACAAATTTTTGTTAAATCTGATATTTTAATTTGTCAATAAATTTATGTATATTGTATTTTTTATTATTTGCAGGTCTGGTCGAATTTTATTTTCTTTGAGTCGGGTTCAGAATGAAAAATTTGAAACGCTTTCGGGTCGGGTTTAGGTTGAAAAGGAGGAACGATTATTTAAAGATTTATCAACTATTATGTATGATAAATATAGGAATATTAGAATAAAATTTCTATTTAACCTACAAATGATAGAAACAGGGAGGAGGCTAAAGTTTTAATGATATATTAATTATGCTGTACGAAGATATATCTTATAAAAGAGTTAGATTTATTAATAGCTATATTTTATATGGTTAATTGGGTTTGCTTCGGGCCTCGGGTCGAGCTGGCGTTCGAGCCAGGTCAGAAACTTTCTTAAGTCGGTTCGGAGGCTAATGCAGGGCTCTGATTGTATTAAAATTTTTTATCTAGAATGGGGAATTTAATATCTCCGCTTTCCAAGCCTGCCTTAGTTTTCAATAAGCGCTTGACTACCTTTTATTATGACAAATTTTTGATAGAATTTGTTAAATATATAGCCGAGCATTGATTGCCCACAAAATGGCCCTTAAATCTTAGTTTACATATTTGGGACCAAATAACTGATAAAGAAGAAGAGGGTGGCACATCAGTAACAATGTTTTATTAGCTTCCTAGCGCATAGCCTTTTGGATGACAAGAGTCCACTAAATACAAAGTATTTCTGCTCGGTTCAGGCAAAAATAAACCGGACAAGTTGGGCATAAATTCTTATTGGCTTCCGATGTATAAAAAAGTACATAATAAAGATGAAACCAGAGGATTATCAGTTGAGTGTTTGTAATTTAAGAATAAAATCGTCGTTGGCGAAGATACTTTACCAAAAATTAAGCTGGTTGCAATCAGGAAAATAAGAGAATCAGCAAATTTACCGTTTCAACAATATTTAGTCAATCAAGTATTACAACTTTGACGAGTTATAAAGCCAAACCAAGGTATCGAAATTTGGCCATAGACTAGATTGACTGCTCATCAACAAATAAGTCTACCGCTTTTCGGCCATTTTGAATTGTGCACAAATATGGGAAGGACATATGGATTATAAGTAACTTCGGTTAATTTAAGTGTTTTTAAAAAGATCACTTTAAAATATATATCATTTACAAAACTCATCTGTGATGTGATGTTAAAGCAATTTAGTGCCATCTGCATTTAATTAAACCATTCTTTTTTATCTCATTAGTTAATAAATAAAAAAGAATGGTTTCACTTTTTCTGTTTAAAAATGGGGCACTGCAAATGAAACATGACATGAGCATTCCATGTGTTTAGTTCAAAGCGGGCAATAAAAATTAAAAAAGGGATGCTAGTGTACCTGGAATTATTAGATTTAACAATAACATTAAATAGGCTGTAGATGACAAATGAACTTGTTAATAAATATGGTGTAAAATCTAAATCTCAAAGATAAGTACATACTGATATCCTCCGATAACTTAAATCAAGACGGAAAAAAGGTTTGTTGTTATAAATAAACAATAGGCAACATTTTTTTGAATTGATTATGAAGAGCAACAGCTAACAAGACGATATATCAAAAACAAATGCAACTATTTATTTACACGAGAACAACGCTTGTCAAATAATAGATTGCTACACAATCCGTATAAAATAAAATAGGCATGTGGCAAATGAGATACTTTAATTTGTAAAAGTTAATAGAATAAATCATAAAAATAATGGTAATTAAAATTCTCGTATTTTAGAGTAAAGTTCTAAGAATAATTGGCTTAAACGTGTAAAAAATGCCGTTGGCTCTTGTACATCATGAATAACGGCAAAATTTTTAAAAAATGGGTAGTATAACCCTCATTTCAACCCCCCCCCCCACACAATTGTATAATTATAATTTAATTGCAGAATAAAATACCTTTATAATTATGGGTATAAATTTTGGTTTTTATTAAATAATTTTCCATTGATATTCGTATAAACAAAATATATATGATTTGTATACATATATACATTTTTGATCAAAATTCAAGCGTATTATACAGGTACAAATAATTTAAAAATGTAGAAAGTTTAAATAGTCTCCCAAAATAAATATTCTCGAAGTAAGGGCAGTAACCAGCATGGGCTGGCAACAACGGCATGTTCTCGACGAATTCACACTACATCGATGAAATTAAAATTATATCAAGAAACATATTATCAAATAATATATAGTTAGAGGTAAATTTAGATATGATCATTTGGAGAGCTTTTTATGGTTTGATGTGATTAGCGCTATAATAAATGTGAGGTCCCTTAAAGGGTAAAACAAAGATTATTAAAATAATTAAATCAAATATTAAAACTTCTTTGCATACAACATAAATTGTATAATAAGAGCCTACATAAGGATTTTCCACTGCCTAAAATCTATTACGATTAGACTTCTTATTTCAGCGGGTGTCATTAACTGCTAATAATTTCAACAAATTATTGAGGCATACATAGCCTTTATAGGTATGTTAATATATGAAAAGTTTAAAATTTTAGTGTATCAAGTTTGATTAATCTTAGGACAATTCATCGCAAATAAATATAAATATTTTATTGAATTTTCTTTTAATATTAATTAAAAATGAGTAGGCGGGCGATAAATCGTCCTAAATTTTGTTTTCAAACGAAAATAATTTTGATACTAGGATTTATTTGCTTTAGCTGTAAAACAGTCTAGACAAAGTTTTATATAATTATAAGGAGGCAGTCTGTTGTTTGTTTACAATAAATTACGTATGCCCTATACTATCAGTCTCCGTTAACTTAACACAAAAAACTAATCAACGAAACATGCAAATGTAAAATAAATAATACCTGATGAACACGGGCACTACGAACCTATATAAAACATAAATAATTATTTTTCATGTATTACATCGTAAAGTAATTTAACGCATTTACATAATTCAATTTTGGCATAAGCCTAAAGCCTAAATTGTCCGAATTTTTAAAAGATTGGCAAAACTCCATTAAATTTCGTTTTAATATGCGTTTAAAAGTATATTCAATGTCTAGTTAGGTCGGATTTATATAATACAAGATTGGCAAAACTGTATTAAATGTTAGTTAGGTATTTTTGGTTAAGTACAACTAGTTAAAATATTTAATGTCCTATGATACTGGACGTCGCTTTATATAGGTGCTCATGTATACATATTCACTCACTCGATATGTTGTAGAGGATGAGGTCTTGTTGATCCATGCTATTGCTGAACTGTTCACATTTCAAGGCGGTGCCAGGAGGGGGGGAGAGGAAGGTGTAGCGCGAGGGGAGATTGTGGTTATTGTCGTGATTCATCATGATATCGGTCGTGTCCATGAGCCCGGCACCGTCGTTCATGGCTAGCAGGTCGTCCTCTAGGCCCTCATCTACCAGGGCCAGTCCGACGTTGTTGTGGTCGTGGTGGAAGTAGGAGGCGATGGACGGTTCTTCCAGGTAGGAGGAGGAGGAGGTATCGTTGTAATTCTGCGAAGAATAAATAAGAGAGTTGTAAAGGGGTGTCTCCTTTGAAATTCAAAATGTAAGACCAAGAGTGCATTTTTTGAGGAATTTAGCGCGAAACGGTAATTAGAAAAAGGGTTTTAAGCAAAGCGTTAAATTATTTTTGTTATGCGCCTAATTTTCGGTACCCTTAATTTTGGTAGCCTATCAAGTCTAATCATAGAAAATTCCAGATCAAACTCGGATTCTAATTAGTACCGTTGCAAATTCAGCACTTTAAACCCTCGAAAGTATACATTATTAAGTTATACTTCATATCATTGAAGACAGTATAAAAAAAGGGTGAAGATTATGAAAGCGAATCAAGAAGAAATTACAACGGTGTCGTCGTTAATGATGTGTCGTCTGTTGCTTTTGGAGTTATCGTTATCCACGGCAACGACGCCGCTTCCCATTAACTGGGACATGGGGGCGGTATTGATTTCGTTGAGGGTTGGGGGCAGCTGGGCCCGGCATCGTCTCCTCTCCACCGGCAAGGCGTGGTGGGAGGGGCGGGGGTGGTGATGATCGGCTAACACGAGCGGATTTATGAGTTGGAAAAAGGGAGAATCGTCGTTGCAATAGAGAGGCGGAGCTAGTTGGGGGGAGGAAGAGGATGGAGGAGAGTTAAAGCCGTTCGTCATGATATAAGGCCCGGCTCCTCCTTTGGCTTGGGCGTAGTCGGGCTGCTGTCGTATTAGTTGACGATGGCGAACCACAAACTCTGCTGCCGCATAATTCGTATTAACGAGATGATCGTTGGAAACGGGGAGGGGGTTAGGGGAAGGAGGGCTCGAGGGGTTTTGTGAGGAGGGCGTGGGAAGGAGGAGGGAAGTGGCGGAGTTAGGCCATTCGAGATATGAGGAGTGATTGGGGGCTGGGTAGTGGGCAGGCGAGGACGAAGTCATTAAAGTGTTGAGGTACAGTAACTGCTCACTACGTTCCGACGAAGGGTTGTTAGCATTCGCGTTAAGCGACGACGACATACGGGGATCGGGAGGCGTTGTCGTAGTTTGGCGGTGAGTGATGAGATTGGGTGTGGTGGTGGGTGTAGTTTCATCGGACATATCGTTGCGTACGTTCAGTTCTTTGTTGTCGTCGATTGAATCTATTAATAAATCCAAAATGTCAAGTTTGTTAAAATTACGATTTTTACCACTTGCGTGGGGATATGAAGCTAGACTAGAACTATAGGTGGGATAGGCGACACAAAGATATTCCTTAGATGACGCTACATGTGTTCCGTTAATTTTATTTATCGAATTGCTGTCAGAAGAGACACCTATAGATTAAAGAAATTAACGATAATTAAAACATTGTCATGCAATTTTAGATTTAAAGCAAACCTTGGCAACAAATATATTACCAAAATACATATATTGCTTAATAGGTAAAAATAAAGTGCATTGTTAATAAAAACAATATAGATAACTGGTGAATTCAAAAATTATGACTTGAATGAGATTAGCATTTAAAACAAATATGTTTGGGCTCACAAGTGGGATTTGAGAAGGTGTGCCCACTCTGTGTGATGGAATCTAGAATTATGCAATCATCAAACTTTAAATTTTCTATAGCTTTAAATGGATGTAATAATGAATTTGATAAATGAAAATTGTGTCTGTCTTCACTAAGGAGACTATCACTTGCTATTGCTGGACTTGAGGGCTGCATTTGTGGTTGAGCCAAGGTTTGGTGAATTAATGGATTGCTAGAAAATGAATTTGAGGACACAACGGGATAAATTGCATGTGTCATTACAGGATGTGCTGCAGAGATGTTTATATGGTGATAGGGGTTTGTAACCAATTTGTTGAAGTATGGTGGTATTGCATTTGTGTTGGGGGTAGTTAAAGGGTATGTCGTGGTAGTGACCGGTGGTGTAATGGCTTTGGAAAAACCTTTCGGTTGGCTGTGAGAATGATTAAAGTGTCCAGAAGATGATTTGTTACTTGAATTCCCTGCCGTTGTAACGATGGATGCTTTCACATTTTTCATGGCATTTTTGATGGCAGCCAAATTTTGGGACACAATTTCGGTGATGGAGAGTGATGATACGGCAAACTGATTTTGATTTGAATTATATTTTGAGGAAAAGTTAACGGAGTTCTTGTGATCATCTTTCTTATTTGAACCAAACTTTTTGTTGGATTGAGAAGATGGTGATTGGGAATTATAGGTATAGGATGAACCTAAATTTGTGGACATGGTATTTGTTGCTTCATTTTTAAGGTGATTTTCATGTGTGATCGAAGTTTTAGGGTATCTTTTTCGTTTTCTATTGGGAGCAGATACTGGTGGTTTTGATACTGTTGATGTAATAGTACCCAATGAGGCGTTGGTTAAAAGTGAGAGGTCAATTTTTGCCTTTTTATAGGTATTGATGGAATTTGGAGTGGCAACAAAAATTGCCTTTTCATCATTATTATAAAATGAATCAGATTTTATGGGAAATTTATAAATTTCATGATCGTCAATTATTTTATTTTGACTATTTGTAGTATTGGTTTGATAGGTTAGATTGGATGAAGATAGCAAAAGGCTTGACATTTTTTTGCTACAACTTGTATAGGTCGGATACTCAACTGAATTGAATGTTGTAAGATTACATTTCAGGTCTTCTTCTTTGACATTATATGCCAATGTACTATTCCAAACCCCTATTGTAGGAATTATATAAAAATCACTTGCCAAAGTTTTCTTAATATTTTGACCAAATGAATTTTGAGGTAAGTCCTCTACTGGTGTAGGAGGAGAACTTTTATTGAGAATTAACTTTGATGGAGTAAATCCTTTTGAACATCCTAAGGCAGAGTAATTTGTATTTTTTTGCAGCAGATTCACCAAAAGTGGACTAGAAAGTATAGGGTCTGTATTTGAGAGTGGGTTTGATGTAGGCAATATTTCTTCGGAACACATGTTTGTACCATAATTAAAAATGGATGATGTTGAAGGAATGCTAATAGATTTTGTTGGGTTGCTTTGATGAAAACTAAGATACTGGTTGTAGTCAGCAGAAATTTTGTTTGGTAATAAAGAAGTTGAAGTAAATGCATCTATAGACAAATTTTCTTTGAAGGCAGGGGTCAAGTTAGGTGGCTTTTTAATTAGGTAATTATGTGTCCTGTTAGGTGCATTATAATCCATATCCTGACAAATTGCATGATTATTGGAATTAACGTAGGGATTATAAGGAAACAGTGAACCTGACAAATTATAAGAATAATTAGATGTTACAAATGGAGATTCGTATGTGGAATCATTTTTTGTAAATCTTATTTGGGATAGCTCCTGGCTAGTAATAATGTCTGAAATCATATTTTTTGACAAAAGGATATGTTGCTCCTTACATGAAGGATTAGGTTTATAATAAACATTTTGAGAACTTAATTTAGTAAAATTTAAATTGTAATCATAAGAGTTGTCCATTGATTGCATACATGGTACAAATTTATTATTTATAAATTTGTCAAATGGGGCGTTATGATTTGAATAGGATCTCAGCATATGAGAACTATTTCCACTAAAATTACTAGTTGAATTATGATTTGTATAATTATTATTGATCTGTAAATTGTTATTTTCTGAATTAATTTCAAACTTGCGTACTTCATAAGGGTTATTAAATGGATTTGATAAATATGCATTGGATTGCACTTTTGAGGCCCCACTTAAAATTCTTTCATCAATATAATTATTCATATTTAAATTAAAATTTTCACTGGAATCAACTTCATTGATTATATCAGAAGGTGCTAGTTCTTTGAGATCTTTGAGATCATGTAATCCTACTGCATTTATAATGTCATGAGTCATATAGCTATTGTCCAACTGTATATTATTTATTGGTGATATTGAAGGCTGAATTGAATAATTTTCTTGATTGTGAAAATTAATATAGTTATTATTTCCATAATTTGTGTGATTACAAATGGAAGTTGATACTCCTTGCATAGATGTCTTATAATATAATGGTTGTCTTGCAGGGCTGCTTTTATCAATAATATTGTTGTTAACAGGAGAATTAATTAGATTGCCATAATTATGGTGAATTACATTTTTGTCCACATTGATAACCTGGGATACACTAATATCATTTCTAAAAGCAGCAATATTATCTTGATTAAAATGATCTGTAAAAGATTCATTGAAGGAATCTGACCTTTGGCTAGTAGCATCCCCACTTGTAACATGTGATATGGGTATTGCATTTTCACCCTGGATCTGAACAGTTAATATACCCAAGTCCCTTAATATACATCTATCTTGAGAGGATATAGCAAGTTGGCGTAATCGTAGTGCTGCGTTACGAGGAATATTAAATGTAACCCTAACACTATTCCAAGGTTCAACCGTTTTGACCCGAAATTCGTTTTTTCCTGTATATAAAAGTTTTTATAAGTAAAAAAAATAAAATTAAAGAAGAGTAAGAAAATAAGTGAATTCATAAAATATTCTCAGTCCAACATACCTATTGCAAGAATTTTTAATAATTCAACTACTAGAAAATCAACATGCAGTCTTATAGAAGGGTCATGGTAATCACCAATTAATGTTAAAACAGTGTCCAAGAATTGTTTCATCTTCACATTTCGTAAACATATTATTGATAACTTCTGAAGGATTTAATAAGCTTATGTATAGAAAAATAGCATAAAAAAATAATTTAGATGTATAACATCATATTAGAATTTTAAAGGTTCCCAATCAACCTTTAAACACACTAAAACATTTTATATTAATTTGGCATTTAAATTTCGATATAGGAATATTCAATCCACGGTAATATTAGAATATAACGCATATATGTAAAAAATTAATAAATTCTATTTTAATGTTAGAAATTAATTATAAAAATTCAATAATAACACTTCTCATCAAACTTTAGAGCCATCCTACATTCTTTAAGATCATCAACAGCAAATAAATTGTCGGATGACTTACAGCATTGCCTTAAAGTCCTATATATTATAAATAAACATCAGATTCTAAAAAAATGTAAAATGGTATAAAAGGGATGCATTTATAGAAAATTAGCTTTATTGTTATTTATAATGTATTTCTTCAGCTACGCCTAAATAGGCAAATTAAAAAAATGAGAAATTTATCTAAATAAGTGGAAAAAATATTTTAATGTTTAAAGTGTAGTGAATAAATATACTATTTCCTTGTACGGTCTTTAATACTGTAATTAAGGGAACCTGAATTTAGTTAAACTCGTATTAAATAGTCATCATTTATTTTGTATATTTATCAATGTTGTGGTATAAGCTGTGCAGAAACGGACATTATTAACATAAATAGCAATATCTGACTCGTTTTTCCTTTGACGGTGCCAAATTCTACTTTATTTATTTTAGCTTTGTTTTGAATTACTATGATTGCTTTTTATCCATGCAAACTTAATTTTCCCCCAGTAACTAGTGTTACTTTACATAGCCAATTTTGGTACTTATGGGTCAGCTGCTCTTTCATCTTCTCCCTCCATTTCCATAACATTCAAATTGTTTCAATTGGTGCCTATCCATTTCATTATTGTTCTTCCACTTCAACTTTGTTCTTCCCTCCATCCTTTACTGACAACTTATATCTTGTGTTAACAGGAAAAATCTCTCTCAGTTTAATAAAAACTTTTAATGATTGATGCAAACTGTAAAATAACAGCTATAATATGTAGGAAACGACTATATAAAATTAATTAGAGCATAGTAAATTAATACAAGAAATAGTCAAATTATAAAATGCAACCGCATAGATTAAATAACATTTATTCGTGCAAATTTTATAATTTGTAAAACTATAAAATTAAAATAAAATATTTTGGTACTAGCACAACTCTGCAATTTTTTTGTCCACAACCAAAACAAATAACAACGCTACCTACGCCCGCCCCAAGTTGTTGTGCAAAAGACGAGGGTTAGCGTATGGTGGGGAACTGGCTGTAATCCATTTAAAATGAAGATAGCTTAAAATTAAACTTTACAACAGAAAGTTAGGGTGTACTCCACAAACGACGTAAACTGTCTTGCGCAAGTGCAACGAAATACATTAGACTACCGCCTAAGAGTCATGGTTGAGGAAATTGTAATAGAAGACAACTAACATGCTCAAATAGGGGCATGTTGACGGGAAAGAGCATCGCCGTCGCACAAATGCTTAAAAAAATAATGTACGCATCGCTGCCTACATGAGATAGGGTCGAATGGAAATATAGCCCTGTAGTTAGGGGAGAGATGCGCGTTATAATAAATTGGGTCACTAAATCATAATGACCGGGTCGGTATTATACTACCCGACTTTAAATAAAAATAGTAAAATTCAAAAGATGTTCAGATGGGTTGATGTGGGTGAAGAATGCAGATAAAAAGGCTTCCTACGGGTTCTGTGTGTATGAAAACATAGATAGACATTTCCATCGCTTTCTTAGAAAAAAATATACAAGAAGCGCGATAGAGAGAAAAACTAATCATTAAGAGCGATTTGAACGCTCACGTGGGAAAAAATCGTCTTGGGTATGAACAAAATCCTGGCAGTCATGATGGAAGAAGGAGAAAGAAAAAGACTACTCCAAGTATTCCATGTCTAATTAATAGTGATGCGGAAAAACCGAGAAATATCTCCGTCTCGAAGAGAATTTATTGAGTCGAGATAGAGACGAGAATTTTTACCTCGAGACGAGACGAGATTTTATCAGCGAGATCTCGGCTCTAATTTTTATTTTTAACTATCGAGACTTAATATAACTAATTAAGAATTTTAATTTACTGTGATTCACATTTAGGATATTAAATGCAAATTAATATGTATTTGAAACTTTTGTTACTAAATTTCTTACGCACCTAATTATCCGCTTCGCGCAAATTTCAAATTTGTAATATAATCTTGCAGTAGGCGACATTGTATTAGTGGCCCTTAAGGTACATGAACAATTAATTATGTATTTATTACTTATTCTATAGCATTGTTATATAATATTAAAATTCTAGACCTATAATGAGTTTATGCAACAAGTTCATCTTCCAACTCAAAAATGAGCAGGCTGCTTAAACATTTCACAGTATCCAAGGATGAATCAAATAAAATGGGGAAGTGTAAATTGTGCTTTAAAGCAGTAAAAATGACTGATGGTAATACTTTAGATCTTCAACGACAACTTAAACGTTATCATCATAAGGATTACTATAATCTTTACCCTACTCAGGTTAATAAGGAATTAAACTGCCCAAAAACTTTTTTCAGCCAACCTAGATGCTTCAGAAAATCAAAGCATTTAACAGTTATTATATATCAAACATATTCTTTCAAAAATGACTAAATAATTGTATATATTAAACAATTAGTTGATGAACAAAAATAATTATCCCAATTTAGCAGCAATGGCTAGAGATTTTCTGAACACCCTTGCGACCTCGGTGCCTTCCGAAAGATTGTTTTCAAAGGCGTCTCTGACTATTCAAAAACATCGCAAAAGATTAACTCATGAATCTGTCAGGAGCTTGCTATGCCTAAACTCATGGCACACCTCAACAATTTTCAACCCATCACATAACATTTTACGTCAAAATGTAGGATTGGCAGATGCATTCAAAATTGAATTTCTTGCAAAATGCTGCAATTTATCAATAAATTAAAATATATGAACATAAGCTTTTTTAATACGTAATTATTTTATGCGAAAATTAATAATAAATGGAATAAGTAAATACTTTGTTATATAGTCACACTATAATAGAATTGTTTAAATTTTACAAACTTTAATTAAATTATTATATATGTGCAATTAACGTAAGATCTCAAAACTTTTATGTTCTTCCAACAATAATGCCTACTTTATTGTATTTGCAATGTTCAGATAATTACTTGTTATAAATAATGATAATGTTTTAATGTTTTTAAAAGTTTACTCTCGCATTTTTGTTATTATTTTAACGTTATTATATAAGATCTCAATAATTTCATTATGTTAAAATATGATGATATTATTAAACTTTATCCTTTTATTGAGCCTTAGCCAGGAAATAAAAGTTATTGTTTAGCAACTTTACACCTTCGATTCAAGTAGTATATAACACCTCTATTAATGTTTCCTACCTTAAGTTACTCATCTAGCTTGTGTTTTAAGGTTTGAGATAAAAAATTGGTTCCATTATAACCAATTTTTATCTTAGAAATAATTTATAAGATCCAGAAAAAAATTAATATGGTATATTATTTTTAAAAGTCTAGACGAGACGAACGAGATCTCGATTTTTCTAGGCCGAGACGAGATTAATAATCGCACCCGAGACGAGATTTTGCTTTCGAGACGAGACGAGAACGAAACACTAGCCCGGGCCCGGCCCGCTAATTTTATACAAAGCCGGGCCCGAGTCCGTAAAAAATGTATTTTAATATATTTTTTTTTCACCGATATGGTAAATAATATGTATGTGTTATAATGTTAATAAAATATTGTAAAAATAAAAAATTAATAATTCGCGATCAGAGGAGATCTTCTATTTTTTAAAAGGCGACCTACAGGTAGTGATGTTTTGCAGCGCGCCATTTTAGACAAGTGCTTTAATAGGAAGACAGAGACTAAGAAGCCACACCCGTATAATGGTCCATCGTAAGACGCGCTTCCC
Organism: Gordius sp. MW1; assembly: GCA_964036665.1. Taxonomy (NCBI): domain Eukaryota; kingdom Metazoa; phylum Nematomorpha; class Gordioida; order Gordea; family Gordiidae; genus Gordius; species Gordius sp. MW1. Next base: position 12,292,724 of record OZ038532.1, on the reverse strand, counting down.
TAGTATAAGGTCCCTTTTTTTACTAATTTCCTCCCCCATGGTCTTAAATTATAGAAAATAGAACTGCCACATGTGCCATTACTTACATTAGTTACTTAATTATCACATTGATGAAACAAATAAGGCATGTGGGGGAGGGGGTACTTTATAACTATTTACCTTTTTTAACATAAAATAGCAACACTCAGGATAAATCAGTAACGTAAATGAGGGGGGGGGACCGGAAATTACTGAAAAGTTTTTTGATTAATAACTAAATGAAATGGGTTAAAATATTATAGTTTATTTACATCAAAGACTTTAAGACACTTATAAAAACCTAGAAACATAATATATACCATAGGCGTAACTTCAATTTTTTGAACAAGGGGGTTTAAAGTTTTCATGGTTAAATTTTTTTTTGTAACTATTTTTTTTGGATAAAAATGATTTTTTTTCTAAACGTTTAAATTGACAATAGCGTAAAAATAATAAAATACTAAAAGTAAAATTCCAGCAAATATTAATTTTTTATTAAATATACAATAAAAAAATTATATAAATTTAAAATCATGGAAGGGGTTCTAACCTGAAAACTAACCCCTCCCTAATTTTTTTCGAATAAAATGTTTGTTGTGCTTTTACTTAATACAGATAAAAATTAGTCGATAGATAAAAATAATTTATAATTTGTGTAAAAATTACAAGGGCTTAGGAACATTATTTTTTTGGAGGGGTATAATAAAAACACCAAGCTTAGATTGAGCTTAGATAAAATTTATTTAATATTTTAACCCTACCCCTTCCCCCCCCCCCCCCCCAAATATACAATCCTGCGTACGCCCCTGGCTTAATTGTTATAATAAAAGTCAAAGTTCAATGCCCTGTCCTGTACCTTCTATCGTATTAGCAAAGTCTTATCTTAGTTAATTCAATATTAGTTTACATTTTATAGATAGGATAGCTTAGATTAACAAATTTGACTGCACGCACAACAGCACACATCGTGTTGATGATGACAGGGGCGTACGCAGGATTTTATTTTTTTTGGGGGAGGGGGTTTCAAATTTTTTCTTTAAATATCGAAAAAATTTATAATAAAATCTTTATATGCAATTTTATTAAAGATCTATACATGGGGTAGCCAGGGTGGCCGCCCCCCCCCCTAAATGACAAAAAATAATGTTCAATGCAAATACCCTTAAAAACTAAAAAAAATTATGTTTTGCCCATAGACTACATAGACTGCTCATCACGGTATAAAATGTGTGTGTGTTTTTCCGCCATTTTGATGAACACTACCGTCTTATATCACATAATAGCGTTGTGCGCTGTGCCGTTTTGTTCGAACAGGAGAGGTAAAGAAAAAAGGTTTTGATTCCATAAATAAGTAAGATATTACAAAATATATGATATTTTTAAAAAATATTTTATTGACACATTTCATAAAAATTAAAAATGTAAAAACTGTAATGATATTAAATTTTTTTAAAAATATCATATATTTTTGTATTATCTTACTTATTTATGGAATCAAAACCTTTTTTTTTTACCTCTTATGTTCGAACAAAACGGCACAGCGCAAAACGCCATTATGTGATATAGGACGGTAGTGTTCATCAAAATGGAGGCAAATTTCACACACAATTTGCCATATGGAACATATGACATGGGCAGTGTATGTAGTCTATGGTTTTGCCCCCCCCCCCCCTTAATTGAACTTTTAAACGTTTCGCCCCCTAAAACCTGGCTACGCCCATGGATATACATAATATAGCATCCATGTGAGTTTTTCCAGCCAAATTTAGATTTTAAACAGCAAGACCCTTGTTCCAAATGAACTAAATCTAAAATTATTATCTTTAAAAATCTTACCAACAGCAGGTTCTTGTTCTACATGATTAACTTTTTTGACACAAAATTTAAATATTATGCCTTTTCTTTTATTCAAATTGATCGAGGAACTCAAATGAAATGCTTACGTTTTATAACCACAAGGAAAATTCTGAAAAATTATATTAACGCGTAAAAACACTTAATGGTTGTTGAATATAAGTGCTCATAATTAATTAAGTAACACTTATTTCTTAATATTATTATATAATGCGATATTAGAAAATAAAAAACATTTTTTCCGAAATCCAAGGGGGGGGGGGTTTAAACCCCAAAACCACCCCCTTGCTTACGCCACTGGGTGATGATGACAGTAACAACTAGCTAACACCCCCTTAGCATATATCTAATGGTTCATCGGGTCTCTATGAAAAAATAATAGAGTGGTCGGTATTTAACTAGTGTTGTGACGGGGCGCGCTAGATAGCGCGCCCTAGGGTGTGCTGAGGGGGTATTGTAGTCTTATGAAAAATAGCCACATCCACACTGTAGTCTCCTTTTCTGGTGAAGACATTGAGTGTGGGTGTGTTGAATACCGATCATTAGCTAGTCTATTATTTTTTCATAGAGACCCGATAGACCCTTAGATATATGCTAAGGGGGTGTTAGCTAGCTAGTTGTTATTGTCATCATCATCAACTCAACACGATGTGTGCTGTGGTTGTGCTTAGTCAGGGGCGTACGCAGGATTGTTTAATTTTTTTTTTTTTTTGGGGGGGGGGGGGTGGGTGTAACCGGAAGGGAGGGTTACAATATCAAATAAATTGTATCTAAACTTGGTGTTTTTGTTATGCCCCTCCAAAATATAATGTTCTTAAGGCCTTGTAAATTTTACACAAATTATAAATTATCTTTCGTCTAATTTTTATCTGTAACAAGTAAAAGCACACATACATTTTATTTCAAAAAATCATTTTTATCCAAAAAAATAGTTACAAAAAAATTTACCCATGAAAATTTTATAACCCCCTCCTTCAAAAAATCCTTCTTATGTTTCTAGGTTTTTATAAGTGTCTTAAAGTCTTTGATGTAACTAAACTATAATATTTTAACCCATTTAATTTAGTTATTAATCAAAAAACTTTTCATGTTCCTATTCCCCCCCCCCCCCTCATTTACGCCACTGATTTATCCACAGTGTTGCTATTTTATGTTAAAAAAAAGTAAATAGTACAACCCTCATGCCTTATTTGTTTCATCAATGTGATGGTTAATGTAACTAATATAGTGGCACATGTGGCGGTTCTATTTTCTACAATTTAGGACCATGGGGGAGGAAATTAGTAAAAAATTGGACCTTACACTAGGAAAGCGCGTCTTACGAGGGACCTTTATAAGGGTGTGGCTTCTAAGTCTCTTTCTTTCTATTAAGGCGTGGGTGTAAAATGGCGCGCCGCATTACAACACTATATTCAACACACCCACACTAAATGTCTTCACCCGAAAAGGAGACAAACAGTGTGGGTGTGGCTTCTTTTTCTTAAGACTACAATACCCCGTCAGCAGACTGTATAAAGGCGCTCTCTAGCGCGCCCGTCACAACACTACCTACAGGGGGAAAATTTTACAAGTGGCACTTAGGGATACATAAAACTATATAAGCCTAATAAAATTTGCTTTATTATATTGTTGAAATAGGATTTAAATACGATTCCAGTTCGGGTTTATGTAAAGAAGGCCCGATTTACGACGGGTGGTAACCGTGAATCAATACAACAAATATCATTTACGCCACAATTATGGTGGGTTATAGAGATTTATTCTTAACCACCATAAACGTAAACTCAATCTAATTTGGCCTTATATACACCTTTCTCGATTACTATGTTACTAGAAAATTAACTATGGCATACTGATGAGCTCTAATAAGAACGAAAACGTTTTATATCTGTATAGGTATAATTTAGTCAAACTAATCTCTAATTTAAATTGTGTCCTATGGCATGATAATTGAGTTATCATTATTTGCTTCGTCGGGCCTTCTTTAAATAAGCCTAATAAACTTTTAAAACACTTATTTAAGGTGTAATGTTTTTAATTACGTAGTTGGCTTCATAGCTTTTCCACCATTCTATGATAAAGATTTTAGGTTATTGATAAAATGCAAAAGCTGTCATACTTTTGAAGAAAAGATCAATTTTAAAATTTGTTTTTAAATTTGTAAATGATATATAAATAAAGAATTTTACAATAAATTGACTCAATATTGGAAGAGGGTATAAATGGGGAAAATGGGCAGCTGCTCCCCCTCTAAATCTAAAAATTTATGATCTAAAAAACATTTTTTGCCTTACCTAAACTGCCCCATTCTAGCCTAAATTGGCTACGCCCATAGACTAAATAGACTGCTCATTCGCTTTGAAAAAGAGATGCCAATTTTGACCGCCATTTGTAAGTACTACAACGAGAGAGTCTCTTCTGACGTTATAATGGGATTCTATATATACTCTCTATTTTTTACCCTCTTTCTCACCCGGGGAGGCCCTAATTTTTTACCCTATTTCCGATGCGGGGGAGAGGGGGGCAGGGGGGTGTTTTGCCCCCCCCCCAATTTTTTACCCTCTTTCTGATGCGGGGGAGAGGGGGGGGGGGGCATGGGGGGTGTTTTGCCCCCCCCCCCCTAATTTTTTATCCTCTTTCTCACCCGGGGATGGAGGGGAGGGGGTGTTTTGCCCCCCCCTTATTTTTTACCCTCTTTCTCACCCGGAGAGGGGGGGGGGGGGTGTTTTGCCCCCCCCCCTAATTTTTTACCCTCTTTCTCACTTGGGGAGGAAGGGGAGGGGGTGTTTTGCCTCCCCCCCCCCCCCTAATTTTTTACCCTCTTTCTGATGCGGGGGAGAGGGGGGGCCCATTATTTTTTACCCTCTTTCTCACCCGGGGAGAGGGGTGTTTTGCCCCCCCCCCTAATTTTTTACCCTCTTTCTGATGCTAGGGTGGAATTCGCTCCTCTTCGTTTTTACCCTCTTTGTCACCCGGGGGGCCGGAAAGCCCTTTTAACCCTTTCAAAATATTTTAAGAATTTTTGCGGTCACCGTGGTGACAAATGTCATAATCAACATTTTCTAATGAAATTTATATATTTTTTTTTTAAATTGACTATCACCCCCCCTCCCTCTCCCCGGCATCAGAAAGAGGGTAAAAAATTAGGGGGGGGGGCAAAACACACCCTGCCCCCCCCCCCTTCTCCCCGCATCAGAAAGAGGGTAAAAAGTTAGTGGGGGAGGGGGGCAAAACACCCCCTGCCCCCCCCCCCCTCCCTCTCCCCCGCATCAGAAAGAGGGTAAAAAATTGGGGGGGGGCAAAACACCCCCCCCCTCCCCGGGTGAGAAAGAGGGTAAAAAATAGAGAGTATATATAGAATCCCATTATAACGTTATAATAGACTCTCTCGTTGTAGTACTTACAAATGGCGGTCAAAATTGGCATCACTTTTTCGGTACGTGTGTACGTATAATGAGCAGTCTATTAGTCTATGGCTACGCCCATGGGAAGGGAATACGCATATGAATTACATTTACGGTTGAGATAATGATGAATAAATGAACTAAGATGGAAATAAAATTTAACTTTCCTTGTTAATTTAATATACATAAAATAATTGCAAATTAGAAAAATACCTTCTTTTATCCTTGATCTAATTGATTTGTCACGGGCTTTTAACGGGCCTTGAGTATATCTAGGCCCGGCCCGAGCCCGTAAAGTTATATTACGGCCCGTCCAGGTCCGGCACGTTGCTTTATTTTTAAGCAGAGGGCAGGTTTCTAGTGCTGTCGTTAATTCTGCATTTTTGATTAATTTAATGTTTCTATTAGATTTTTTATGTTCCTCGTTGTTTTCCCGCTTATTATGACATCGTCCATAAAAACGCTTACGCCTTTTAAGCCTTTGAGCAAGTTTTTCATTAAACGATGAAATATTATAGGCGTCGTAGTTAACCCAAAAGGTAGCCTTAAATTTTGAAAATACCCACTATGAGTAGCTATGTTTAACAATTTAGAACTCTCCTCAGAAATTTTGTAGGAAAGAATCTCTTAAATCAATAAAAGAGAATAATTTACAGCCTGCTATTTCACTTGCAACATCTTTGAACGTTGGCAGAAGATTGTTATCTTTTGATAGGAATTTATTTAAAGTCAATCTGAAATCCCCACATATGCAAGCGTCACCCTATTTCTTCCTAATGGTTACCGTAGCCGTCACCCAATTTGTCGGACTTGTTGTCGGGTCGATCTTTCTAATAACCTCTTCACCTACTAAACGTTTGAACTCTGTTTCGACAGGTGACGTAGCGGAAATGGTACGCGTTTTGGGGTAAAACTTATCAGACGTGCTGTTTTTTCTACCTCATTAACAACTTTAAGATCTTTTACTTCACCGAATTTATGACTAAAAACCGATGAAATTTGTTTAAAAACATCTTCTTCCGTTAAAAATTTTTTCTTATCGAAAATAAGGTTTAATTTAATGATGGATGGAAGTGATATTAAATCTTATGATGTGAGGTATACCGAAAATCAAATTTTATTTCCCCTTTACAACATGCGTATCTATTACATGTGATATATTGTTTACCCCTACCCTTGCACTGCACTTCCCTAAAGTTTGATTTGTTTGGCCATAACCTTAAATATCTGAACCTGGCAATAATGGCGGCTTCCCGATGCTAAGCCACGTCGGTTCATCAATGACTGTGCAGGCTGCACCAGTATCGAATTGAAAAGTGAACGGTTTCTGATTGAAAAACGTCGATCTCAGCTTTTGTTACCGCATCATCGTATTTCAAGTCGGATATAGTTATTGACGACAGATTTGACCAACAATTGCGAGCTAGGTGGTTTGGTCTAGCACATCTATAACATACTATTTTCTTGTTGTTCCTAAAGGTGCTAAGATTAAAAACATTTCATGAAAAATTATTATATTTACTTGTCAAATTCCTAGTTTTTATCCCGATGTAATTTATTTATATTCAAATCGTTAGAAGTTTTGTCTACAATTGATGAATGTCAAATGTTATAATGCCCATGGGGTATGTAGTCCTTAATTCAACAGTTAATCTAGGTAATTTTACTCCTAGTATAAAAATATCTCTTAAAATTTCATCAGTGGGGAATTTATATTGGCAGCGATTGCTAACATTTTTTAGCTTAGTTAAATACTCATTTATAGCTTCATTAGTTCTCTCCGATCGAAATAACATTTCCCTGTAATAACAAATCAAATATTTATCAGAATATATCCGTATTAAAAATTCCTTAACCTCCTCGTAAGTTTATCAACATCCTTCGGATAAATATGACTTATTATTTTACTTAAATGAGTGCTAGGTACACATCGCCAGCCTACAAGCGATGAGGTGGAACGGAACCAAAGCATGGGAGTTAGGAGAAGGCTACAAACTATTCTACGGTGGGTCACCAAATCATAGAAACGAGGTCGGTATCGTTCTAAGCGAATCATTCAAGGACAAGGTGGTGGAAGTCAAGCGTTGTTCCGACAGGTTAATGTGGGTGAAGATTGCAGATCAAGGGGGCCTCCTAACCGTTATGTGCGCGTATGCTCCCCAAATTGGGTGTATGAAATCAAAGAAAGACATATTCTTCGATTCATCGGAAAAGGAAATACAAGAAATCCGACAGGAAAGGCTAATTATTGGGGCGATTTCAACGCTCACGTAGGGAAAGATCGCCTCAGGTATGAACGCAATCTTGCAGGCTTACCAAGCATATGACATGGCGATCGTTAACACTATTTTTAAAAACGCGAAGATCATATTGTAACCTATAGAAGTGGTAAGCATTTCAAATTGATTATTTGCTTATACGGCGAAAGGACTTATGGGATCAAGGATTGCAAAGTAATACCGGGAGAAGAAATCGCCAAACAACATCGTCCCCTTGTTATGGATCTTGCCAGAAGAGTATTTCCCTAAAGAAGAAAGGTATATGAATCTCGAATTCCATAGGAAAGGCTAAAAGATACGTCGACGAATGAAAAATACCATCAAAAAACCTCCTCACTCTTGGGTGCAAGGAAGTTGCAAAGAGACGTAGACGACGATTGGGAGACACTATCTAAGGACATAAAGGAAACAGCGATTCGTGTTCTAGGACAGACCAAAGAAAGCAAAGCTATGAATAGGGAACAATGGTGGTGGGATCAATCGGTTAGGATCGAAAGAAAGAAAAATCTATATAGACGGTGGCATAAATCAAAAAAGTCGGAGGATTATCAAGAATATATGAAGGTAATGAAAGCCACGAAAAAGCCGTTGCAATAGGAAAGAAGCGTACACCCTGATGACAAACAAAATGGATCATAAAGGGGGCGACAGGCTTATGTACAGTTCAGGATAAGGGAGAAAATAAGTCGCGATGTTGGAGTCCTTAAATAGTCAAAAATTGGAAAGGTCAAGCCTTATTCAAGCCGAACGGAGTAATGGAAAGGATATTTAAAGGAACATTGCATATGACAAAGATTTCCTTTCCTATATTCAGCCAAACATAATTGGTCAAACTATTTCAGGAAGATGAAAGGATAAATCTGAACTAAATGCAAAAGGTAAAAGCAAATGGCCAAGGAATACCCATGGAAGCATTGATAGGATGTAGTGAAGAAGGAGTCACCACCATGACAAACCTCATTAACAAGATATTGGAAGAAGGCGAATTTCTTAAATCAATGGAGAGCTAGTACGATTATAAAAAAAGACCTTCAGGAGTGTGGAATTACAGAGGTATTAAGCTAACTTGCCACTCTTTTGAATATTATTCAAAAAATCTTAACAACAAAGCTGAAAAACGAGGTCGAGGTATCGGCTAACAAATTCGGATTTGTGACCGTCACATCCACGACCCAATCTTCGCACTAAGTCAAATGATGGATAAATACGGGGAAAGGAGAAGAGACCTAAATAGGGTCTCTATCGACTTAGAGAAAGCTTATAGCACGGTCCCTCGTGAGTTAATGTGGTGGTGGTTGAGAAAAACGGCTCCTGAAAAACATTTATGAAGCCTCAAAATCTGCGTTAAAACGACAGTTGTGGACACTAAACCTTAAATTGAATTATATCAAGGTTCTACCCTAAGTCCCTTTTTATTCAATATAATTATTAACACGGTAATTGGAGACATATCTCCTTGGTGTATGCTATATGCCCAGAAAAGAGTACTGTTGCGAGGAGACAAAGGAGAAAGTATTCGAAGAAGCTGAAAAGTGGTCAAAGCGCTTAGCAATGTAGCGTTTAAAGGTCCACAATCGAAAAGTATCATGGACATAAACGTTAAAGGTACCCCAATGCAAAATAACCTTCTAAAGTACCTCAATCAACTACATTTGGCATGAATAAAATCAATACTATTTTTGAAATATGTTTACAATTATTTTCTAAAATGTAACTCTTAATCTTAAATATTTTACCAAATGGTTGTTCTTAGCAGGAGTGTTCAGAATTTTGTCAAGGGCTTTTTCTAATATTCTGAACTTGCAGAAAAAACCACTGATTAATTTGGGTCAAAAATATTTATAGTACAACCTATAATGCAGTGGCGTAGCTACTAGATCGAAGGGGGTCACAAGAGTAAACCTACCTAAAGGTAAAATTGGCCCCCTTGGTTCCCCTCCAAGCATTTATTTAATATATCTTAATTTAATTATAATAAAATTTTTATAAGCTTCTAAATATGTAAATCTATTAATTGAGCTAAGTGACTTCTTTATATGAATATATATTTTATTTAATATATAAAAAGGTATCACATGGGTAATAAAATACATTGGTAAATAAAATACTACAAAAAAAACGCGGTAAAAACTAATTGGATGGCATTGATCCGTGTATGGAAATCGTGTTGGATTTGACGATTTCCATAGTGACCTTTTGCCTGATGTAGAAGAATTCCTTATGTTCTAGAAGAATTTGTCATCGCTTTCCCGATTTGTTTGAGGAAAGCGAGAACCTCTGAACCTAGGTTGCCAATGTGGTAGCCATCACGGGGATGAAAACTGTATTGGTGAGAGTGGAATATTTTTCGGCCTTTTTCCTCTCTGCCTTGATTATAAGGTCGGGGGAAGAGTTTGAGGGGGCGAAGATGTCGACCGTAGTAAAATCCCAAGTGAGATTTAGATCGCGGGACCAAGGTATGAGCGTTAGCCCGTAATTACATTTAGGCTTTGTTATTGATTACCAAGCATGAATAAAGACGGACAATTAAAACACAACTTATTTTTAAAAACTTAAAACAACCGCTTAAATCAAATATGTATGGTTGTTATTTAAGATTTGAGCAATACCAAATAAAAGACAATCGCTATATAGATTTACCATTGGTATCCATTAGAATATTTTTCTTGTCCAGTTCCATGGGCCTTAATTAATTTGTACAAACTCCCTATGCGCCATATAATTTTAGCAGCCTTAATATAATCTTTTTAATTACATAGTTTCGTTGCTATTTAACTAAATGCATTATCATAAATAAAATATATTTATTTAGGGTAATTTCTCTTAGAGATCTGCAGGGCTTGTAAAAAAACAAAGGATCGGGGACGGGCAGTAATTTAACTTAGCCGGCTCGGGCCGTGCATATAAATAAAAAGGCCCACTGTGTCCATAACAAAATCATATATATTTTTTGTGCATTAAATATAAACAACGGTGTGAATGTCAATGTATAAAATCGATGGGTTCGATTTTATACAATGACATTCACATAAATGGATTGAAGATTCTATATTTTTAAACAACGGCGTGCTTTTATGATATTTTATATTAATTGATAATAATAATTTAATTTTAATCAAATAACCAAAGAAATATAATTATTTTTTTCTCGTTACTCATTCATTCATCAATAACTCAACGCCCATTTCAAATTGATTAGTGTTAATAAGAGACTATATATAGACGTGGTTCACTCTAATCATACCCTATGAAAATCGAGAAAATTTAAAGTAAGCTAATTCAATATGTAGATAACTATTCACATGATTATAATTCTCTCCTCTCTTTCTCCTCCACTCCCGCCCCCTTAATGTATGCTTGATAGGTATGGGGGCGGGAGTGGAAGAGATGGAGAAAGGGAGAGAGAGATGTGTTAGTAAACAGCGCGTGTGTAGTATGAACTCTAATAAATTCCTTTTTCCAGACATAGTGGGACAAATTTGGATAAGGAGAAGGGGTTACGCAAACGAGTATAAATTTGAGTATAAGGGAGATATAAAAAAATAAAATAATGAACTTATAGATGAAACTTTAATCTACATGAATATATCACTATTTTTCGCTAAATATTAAAAATGCCGTGGCAATATAGCCTCAAAACGGCTTAAAAAGGGCATTTTTGGAACTTTCAACCTCGTATATCTAAAAAACTGGTAATCGTAGAAAAAAACTACGCCTCTGGATTTCGAATCGAATTAATTATTTCTGGTATTCGATTCGGATTCGAATTTTTTTTCAAAAAAAATATTCGATTCGAGATTCGTCGAATATTAAAATGAAGATTCGAATTCGATTCGAAAAAAATTTAAGGATTTGGAATCGATTCGAATATATATTACGTTTTTATTATTATTAAAAAACACATTAAAAAAGCTACTATGATTTTTAATTTGCATATACATTCAAAAAAATTAACTAATTTTTTTTTTAAATACACACATCGAAAATAAAAATATTAAAAGCAAACAAAAATCTATGGCGGTATGTGTAGGACAATCAAGAACCGTTTTTAGCCAGCTTTTAAGGCAAATTATCTTCCTTACACTCATTATTAAACGATTGCTTGTGTTTGGTCAATAAATTTGTGCCGGTTGATAATATTATTTCGCAAGGGGTAAATGATCCAGGTATAGAGAAAAGATTTTATGCCAATTTTTGAATGGTTGGAAAACGACGTTGATTCGATTTCCACCATTGTAAAGGCTCAACATTCAATGTGCAAAAATCATGTCGCTCTTAATAGACGATCCTGTGTTGATACCTCGCTAGTTGATACAAAATCGGGCTGACTTCCTATAGCAGTTTCCAAATTTTTCTATACGATATGCCATGCACTGGTGATAAGCACTCACATATTGAGCCTTAAATCGACCACATCGCTTATAAGACTGTCTTCTTATTGAATGCTATATATGTTCAATTTCTGTTTGGCCATGTTAGCATGATCTGATGTTCCATCTGACTTCCATGTCAAGTTTTGCCTTTATGTAATTAATTGGTGGGTCAAATTCTTTACATATAGCCTTAATCGTGAAATATTTTTGGCTGTTTTGCAGTTTTTATCAAAGTCCATAATTTAATTAAATTGTGATCCTCGTTCTCCAGAACTTATGTAAGTTTGAAAATTTTTAAATTAAACTTTTTCAAACTGGAGCAGGAAAAATAACTAAAATGCGGTAAGATAAAAATAGCTAAATATTGTAAATATTGGAGTCTCGTCCATTTAAATTAAACTTACAAAAAATAAAATTCGATTTTTCAAGGATTTGATTCGGATTTTCGAATCTTAGCAGCGTGAAATTCGATTCGAAACTAAGACATATGGATTCGAATTCGGATTCGAATTGATATTTCGAATCGAATCCGAATTCGAATCGAATCTCTAATCTAATCTCGAATATTTTCCAGAGGCGTAAAAACTGAAAACATATTATTTTTCAGCGCGAAATTCTCTATTAGAATTATTGGTCGGATAGGGGGATGTGATCACAAAGTCAAAATTTGTAGAGCTGTGTTATTAAGACAAATGGTTATGGAATTTATTTAACCGCCATTGACCCCATTCCTGATGTAAAATATAAGTTCGCCTCTTCCCTCTCATTGGTTAAACTAGCTACGCTATTGTAAGCATAGTATAGGTAGAAACATGATTGAAAAGCTAACGAGGATTTACAAATATAATTTGCATGCAGCCAATGTAGTAAATTCATTGACGTTATTTCTGGCAAAAACAAATTTTTGTTAGAGTTTCCATTTAGTTTTTTGTTTAAAAGAAATAATTTAACCGGCCTCCAATTGGATAATCCTGCCTTCGCCCTGCTTAAAAAATCCTTTCCACCTTTGCACCATCTCCTTTGGCATGAATATGGTTTTACTCTTCTCGTTTTTGACTACTTTGAGCAGCATCGCGACTATCTCTGTCGCCCTTCGTCTTAGTGTGCGCAGCATTCTTCGCTAATGTAAGGGCCTGCTTCGACACTCTCTTGGTCTTTTTATATATAATACATCAATTTTTTAGATTTTTTGGAATTTGATTTTTTGGAATACAATCCCTAAACGTTTGATTCCACCACCATAGTTCCCTAATCAGAGTTTTGCCTCCTTTGGTCGTCCCGGAACCTGGATTGCCGTTTCCTTAATGTCCGCAGTTAACGTCTCCCAATCATTGTTCACGTTCTGTTCCAACTTGCTTGCAGCCATAAGTCTGAAGGCATTCTGGCGGGATTTAATCCTTAGCGTTTCGTATATAAATCGAGGTTCATGAACCTTTCTTTCCCGAATTACTCTTCTTTAAAGCTTCATACCTAGTGGATGGTTTTGCCAAGCGATTTATTCTCCTAATATTACATTGCAATCTTATGTCCCATAATTTCTTTCGCCGTATAAATGGATAGTCAATGTGACTAACCTTTTTAATCCCATAAGTCTCTATATGATCTTCCCGCTTTTCACCTAAAGTCTTGACAATCGTCATTAATTATTAGTGTTTTGATCTCGTCTCGGTCTCGAAAGCAAAATTTCGTCTCGTCTCGGGTGCGATTATTAAAATCTCGTCACGGCCTAGAAAAATCTCGATCTCGCCTCGTCTCTAAATTCTCGTGTCGTCTCGACGCTTAAAAATAATTATACCATATATATTTTTTTCTGGATCTTATAAATTATTTTTAAGATATAAATTGGTTATACTGGAACCAATTTCTAAAACACAAGCTAGATGAGTAACTTAAGGTAGGAAGCATTAATAGAGGTGTTATATACTACTTGAATCGAAGGTATAAAATTGCTAAACAATAACTTTTATTTCCTGGCTAAGGCTCAATAAAAGGATAAAGTTTAATAATATCCTCATATTTTAACATAATGAAATTATTGAGATCCTATATGATAACGTTAAAATAATAACAAAAATGCGAAAGTAAACTTTTAAAAACATTATCATTATTTAAAATACAATAAAGTAGGCATTATTGTTGGAAGAACATAAAAGTTTTGAGATCTTACGTTAATTGCACATATTTAATTTAATTAAAGTTTGTAAAATTTAAACAATTCTATTATAGTGTGACTATATAACGAAATATTTACTTATTCCATTTATTATTAATTTTCGCATAAAATAATTACGTACTAAAAAAGCTTATGCTCATATATTTTAATTATCATTTTGCAAAAAATTTAGTTTTGAATGCATCTGCATAGCCTACATTTTGACGTAAAATGTTATTAATGTGATGGGTTTAAAATTGTTGAGGTGTGCCATGAGTTTAGGCATAGCAAGCTCCTGACAGATTCATGAGTTAATCTATTGCGATGTTTACGAATAGTCAGAGACGCCTTCGAAAACGGCCTAGGCTATGTATTCTCGATTCAAAGTGATAAATAACAAATCGTAAAAACGTATTTCTAAAATGTTTCATTCCCGAGCGCAATCATCGCGTTCGTTAATTTGTGCGTTATTGTTTACAAATAATAACACACTTTGCTTTGCACTTCATTTTTAAATTCGCCATTTTTGTTTGTTCTAATCCATATGATATCAAATTATTTGTCATTTAATCTACATTTTGTGGTAAGGTATGATAAAAAAATTTAAGTTGATATTATTATGACTATCTAAATGTTTTAAAGGCAAAAGCCATGAATCCCTGATAATTATGAAAATTTTGTATCAAGAAACTTATAAAGTTTCCTTGCATAGAATGTAATTATTATTTTAGATAGTGATTCTTTAAGGCAATCTCCTCTTAGAAGTACTTTATAATAACATGAGTAATTCATAAATATTTTAGATATTGAAAATGTCAATGAAAATTTTGTGATACCTAATGATTTCAACCAAAAACCAACTTCTAAATTTAAAAAACATAATATTTTCCTTTTGGAAGTTACAAGAAAAAATTACTTAGTAATTTTATTGTATATATATTAGAGGTGTGCACGGATCAAATTTTTTGATCCGATTCGATCCGAGGGGTTTTTGAAAAATTTTATATCCCATCCGATACTATCCTAGTTTTTTAAAATCTAAATCCGATCCGATCCGAGTTTCTTAAAATCTAAATCCGATCCGATCTTTAAATTAAAATTTTACGAACAGAACTTTTTATTGATGATTAAATTCAAAATACATAAAAATAAGGTATAGAAATTTTAATCCGAAATAAATAAAATTTTAATTCCATATTATCATATAAAAAGGATAAAGAATCTAAATTTTCTGGTTTAAATCGCGTTCTTTTTTCTTCTAATGTTCTTCCAGCCTCCGAGAAATTTCTTTCCGAAGTGGTAGAGGTAGCAGGTACAGCTAAAACTTTATTTGACAGCTTATAAAGCCTTGGCAGAACTGTTTGATATGAAACCCACCATTCCAGCAAATCTTTTTTTGAATCATATTTGCAATCTTCATTTTTTAACGAAAGGTAAATTGAGATTTCATCGGGGGTTTTATCTTCTTCCTGCTCATCTTCCCATTGATTAACTATTTTAAAATTTAAATTAAATAATTTATTTTATGTAAAATATATATATATACATATTTAAATGTGTGTTATTACGTTTTTGTCTTTTTTTGAGGCTGACTATCACTACTATTGCCGCATAATTTTCAATCTCAGTTGCAGAATCTACCAAAAAATGCTTAAACGCTCGTGTGGATCTTATTTTATTAATTACGCCTACTCGCTCATTTGGGGGGAGCATCCTGAGTTGGCGATAATTTGGGCATAAAAATGTGGCAATTTTATGTTGTTGAGTGATTAGAAATTTTGACTTGAGGGTGGTACAAATATTTTTTTTAAGATCATTAATTTCGTGATGTTCTTCAAAATCATCAGTTTGCTCGTGGTCTGATTGTGAAAGATCACTGAGTAATTGGTAATATTGAATCAATATATTGTGAAAGGTTGGGTGTTGATCAGCTTCCAGAACTAAAAAAGCCGTTTTAAACGGCCGGAGTACTTCTATTAGTTGGTCAGCAAATTTTTATTAATCACATCCATCTTCTCTGGCATTTCTATAGAAGTTAGATATGTGGTCAGTTCCTTATACTTGTCGAGTCTGGAGTTCCATCTTGTTTCTATTGCTTGATGCAATGTATGATTTAAATATTTATTTTTGCCACTTTGCTTCATAAATGTCGTTAGCTTTTTGCATGCTTCTATCAAGTCATTAACCTGAGGGTAATGGAATATAAAATCATTTTTATTGAATACGTTTCGTAGTACTGTATTCAGTAAATGGGACGTGCAATTCAATCGCTTATGATTTGGCAAGGCTTTGACCATGTTAGAGCCCTGATCGTTAACGTAACTTATCAATCTCATGTATTCCGTAGGGATGTGAAGTTTTTCAAAATTTACAGATATTTTTCTTAAAATATTTTCCCCTGTTTTTTTTTAACATCTATTTTTGAAGTGAAAAGAATATGCTTATGTAGGATTCCGAGGGATTAATAATGTAAAAAAAATGTTAAGTAGTTTATTTTGACAAAGTCATCTGTCCAGAGGTCGAGAGTGGCTGAACATGAATTTGCTTTTAAATGGGGGAGTGACTCTAATATCAATGCTTCTCTACTTACATCTGCAAGTTTTGCTATCTTACTTAAGGTAGTCTTATCTGAAAGAAATTCATCAACGTTTATATGAACATGAATGGCACCAATATTCAGAGCTTTTTGGAGCATTGCTCTAAATCCTTCCCCGTTAACGATTGAAAACGGTCACATATCTTTTGAAATAAAATAAATTAGATGCTTTTCAAAAAAAATTTTAATTTTGTGATTTCAGCGAGAGGTTTGGTAACAAATTTATCAATTGTATTTTTAGCTGAAGTTTTTGGAATACATTTATGATGCAAAAGATGGGAACTACCTCGAATGGAATTATATGTGTAGAAGTAGATATGATGGCATTTCTTGCAGATAACATAACCGGTGTATGTATCATTTTCATTTAGAAGGTCAAAGTAACTCCAAATTTGACTTTTTCCGTCTTATTTTTTAACTAGTTGAAGCATATTTCTTTTACATTTTTTTATTATATTTCTTCCAGCCCGGGTTTTTAATATGATAAACAATATTGTTGTATTTGCTAGTTGTTACAAATCCCAATGATTATTTCCAACACCCCCCCCCCATTATTTTTCCCCCTCAAGTCAGCATGACTCACACCATCTCGTCAACGGCAATACCCCTGCACCATGGAGATTGCTTCTAAGATAGCAAGCTACATCATTCATGATTACCCGGAATCAAGAGGGAAAGGAGCTACGTGTGTGCTTTAAAGAAAGGGGAGATTGTGATTGATGATTTTCGGAGTTGAGTTGAGATAGAAAGAAATGCGTGTGCTAAAAAGGAAACGAGAGATGCTGATTTATCATTGACACTAGCTCCTTTCTCGCGAAACAAGAAAGTCTAGCTAGGGAAAAACGCTAGGGAAATACTGATAAATATATTAGGGTAAGTAAGGTGGGAGGTGGTATTGGGCATCAAAAATGAAAAGGTATACTAAAAATTATTAATTTAATTAATTAGAACTTATTATTGTTTATTTTAAATATCCAATCCGATTCGACTATAAAATGTTGATCCGATCCGACTTTCAAATTTAAAATGTTGATCCGATCCGAGTTCGGACGGATCGGATGTCGGATTGATCCGTGCACACCTCTAATATATGTATAACATCCATAATAAATATAATAATCATTTTTTTTATTATATTAAAATTTAGAACAGGTGGTAGAGTTTTCTTCGCTATCTCATTTTTGGGCAAATTTGTTTAAATATCTAATATAAAATTACTTCTTCTTAATAAGTGTCATATATTTGTGCATAATTGAAAAGAATTCCATGAGGAGGATTGCTTGATACTTGATAATGATGAGCTACCTAAATAAATGGCAAAATAAAAATAAAATTATTTTGTAATACTTTCTATTCTAATATGGCCATAACCCCTCTTGAATTGCGGTGGCATATTAATATTTTGTAGTTTATTGTTCATACCTAAATTATTTATTTGTTATAATTTTAAGCCCATACCTTTAGAAATGGGATTGGTTATGACTACATCTTCAAAATTTTCATTGACTTTAATACCTAAAATATTTATGAATTACTCATGTTATTATAAAGTACTTCTAAGAGGAGATTGCCTTAAAGAATTCTTACCTAAAATAATAATTAAATTCTATACAAGGAAGCTTTGTAAGTTACTTGATACAAAATTTTCATAATTATCAGGGATGCTAGAATCATAGACTACATAGACTGCTCATGCCATATATCCATATGGTAAATTGTGTGTCAAATTATCCGGTACTATAACTTGCACAATTGGTGTATATCAACTATGCCATTTTGTGCTGTTCCGTATTGTTCTCATAGAAAAACTCGGGATAAACAATATTCTAACAATAGCATGGGCGTACCCAGGTTTTGAATTAGGGTAGGGGGCCAAACGTTTAAAAGTTCATTTAGAGGGGGGGCAAAACATAAATTTTTTTAATTTGTCAATGTTTTTGCATTGAAAAATTTTATTTTTCGTTAATTAGGGGGGGGGGGGGCGTACGCCCATGAACAATAGTTAATATATTATAAAGTTTTTTTTACATAATTTTTTTTTTAATTTTAGGTTACCAATGAAAAATACGAAGTCCTGATTTAGAAGATAAAAAGGGTTCCAACCATCAATCCATTCTAGGATCTGTTCTTATCATTATTCCAGGGACATATACTATCCAACTTCAGAAAAATATGATAAATTGAGAGAAAATGCCATTCCAACAATTTTTGAATTTCCAGGACAAGAAGGTTTGAATATATCGTATTCGTGGAAGGAACACGATTTAAATAAAAAGGTTCAGAAGGAAAGAATTCTTAGGAATTAATTGGGGGAATTGAAAGGGACGATCCTAAAGCATTTAATTCAGATTAATCTACAGAATAAATTGGGTGATTTGGGGAATGGCCGGGCTTAATGCCACTAAATAAAGATAACTTTACCGCTTTACATTGTCCTCCCCACAGGGAGTAATTATTAGTAGGAATTTTCACTACATTTTTATTTCATTAACACTACGTAGCAAAATTATATTAATGTATCAATCTCCTTACTACAAATCACTCATCCGTATTCATGTTGATAAACAATCAATATGGGGAGAAATAAACAACACAAACGTATAAGCGCGTCGGGGGGGGGGGGTAACATACGCGTACTAGGAATTAAATGTAAAAGAATAATGGTCTACGCTATGAGTGTACAACGTGTAAGATCAAGAGTTGTACCGCGTGTTGAACTCTTAACTTTAATTTTTGTATAAGATGAGATGGGGGGGGGGGGGGGGGGGTGTGTGGGAAGACATCTTCATCATCGTATCTCCGGATACGCTAATTTCATTCTTCGTGTATGGGTACACGATATCTTTTCCTTTTAAAAGTCGAAGACTTAATGTATTTTCGATAGAGTTCTAAGAGCTCAGTGCAACTATCAAGGCGGCGTTATTAACAATATAAGTTTCAAACATCTGGCATTGAATATCAACCCTGGCCTTTGCTCACACGACGACTGATATATGTAAAAATCAGTGATAAAAAGGCAACGTCATGACTAACGGATTTTTCTTCCAGCTCTGTGACTCACCTAGCAACAGCCTTGACAAAACTTATAATTAATATAGAGTGTAAACTGCCATCTTGAAAATTATCCTTTCTCGCGCAGCGCAGACTCTCAAATAATAGTCAAAGAAACAGCGGGGGGGGGGGGTTAAATATTGGTTAACAATATAATTTTCATATAATAAATATATGTAAATAAATCAAGTGTATAATTCTGTCTTACAATAATATTTTAGCGGCACATTAAGAATTTAGGCCTTGAGAATTAGTTGGGGAAGATTCTGCATAATTGATATTTTCAGTTTCGGGATTTTCATTCTTTCGAAGAATTCTGCCATCTGTTTTCAGACATATTGGAATTTCCACTGAATTATGTTTGCGGTTTAAATTTGGTAGCCAATTGTTCGAAGGAATTGTTTTCTTCCTCCGTCTCCCAATCTTTCTGAATCATGGATTGGTTTGATTGTTTTACTAGAATAATTTTATCTAATATCCCTGCGCTGTGACGGTTGTTCATGGCAAACGGGATGTTCCTGGAATAATTTTATCCGAATAATTTTATCCATTCTATTCAGAAGAAAGGGGGGGGGGCGGCAATTTGAATTCCAAATTAATTTTTCTGTATAAATTATTTCCATTTTCGTTTTGTAGAATAATTCCTGGTTTCCTCCTTCGGGCGTGAGTAGAATATCTGACACCAAATATCGTATTCGTGGAAGGAACACGATTTAAATAAAAAGGTTCAGAAGGAAAGAATTCTTAGGAATTAATTGGGGGAATTGAAAGGGACGATCCTAAAGCATTTAATTCAGATTAATCTACAGAATAAATTGGGTGATTTGGGGAATGGCCGGGCTTAATGCCACTAAATAAAGATAACTTTACCGCTTTACATTGTCCTCCCCACAGGGAGTAATTATTAGTAGGAATTTTCACTACATTTTTATTTCATTAACACTACGTAGCAAAATTATATTAATGTATCAATCTCCTTACTACAAATCACTCATCCGTATTCATGTTGATAAACAATCAATATGGGGAGAAATAAATAACACAAACGTATAAGCGCGTCGGGGGGGGGGGGGGGTAACATACGCGTACTAGGAATTAAATGTAAAAGAATAATGGTCTACGCTATGAGTGTACAACGTGTAAGATAAAGAGTTGTACCGCGTGTTGAACTCTTAACTTTATTTTTTGTATAAGATGAGATGGGGGGGGGGGGGTGTGTGGGAAGACATCTTCATCATCGTATCTCCGGATACGCTAATTTCATTCTTCGTGTATGGGTACACGATAGAATAATATAAAAAATATGCATTATTTCTGGTTTTAAAGCAGGCCCAGAATCTGGGTCAATTTTTTGGTCATAATGAAAAGATGACAACATCACCTGCTTGTTTTTTTGGAATATAAGATACTAACATTAGATTTTCTTGAAAAAGATTCTTATATAAATATTTTGTATAATAGTGAATCCTAATTATGTAATTATTTATGTGCTAGGTTATCATAATAGTTTAGGCTTGTTAATAACTTTATAAGGACCCTATAAAACCAAACTAAATCCAAAACTGTTTATATGATTTTAAAGTAATACTGTGGGGTTTCTCACACCCCCTAAGTACTCTTAAGGGTTAATAAATACAATTAACAATTATCCTTCAAAATTTTTTTGATTTTTATCATGCGATTTATCTTTTTTTCAGAATAATTTTTGTGGATCCATTATTGTTTTGTATTAAAAGCCACTCTTCAGTTTTGTAATTCACTATTTATTTTTATTCCCCACTAAAATGTTAAAAAACAATATAGCATTACAATTTATTATATGCTTGCTTATATTCATTAACTAATCACAAAGTTACCTTTATACACTTATAATATAGGTATCTAAAGACGTTATGTTAAATTAAAAAACTATAAATTGTTACAATTTATTATATGCTTGCATAGATTCATTAACTTATCACAAAGTTACGTTCAATAATAGTTAATTTACCTTTCTCACTAGTATAATAAATTTGAACGAACGTCAATAAATTAATATTATACATAATATAGATGGCGCTATATTAATTAAACAAACTTGTTATTTATTTTAAAATGCTGTTTTTGATATCTACCCAATTCAATATTTTTTATTTATCTTTTTAAGATTATTTAATTTGCGAAAATTACGAATTTCTATATGATCACCACTTTACAATGTGCCAGTCAAGATGGCGGAAAAAAGGGTACACATTTTGTGCGTTGATAAGCAGTCTATCTATTCTATGGCTAGAATTCATGGCTTTTGCCTTTAAAACATTTAGATAGTCATAATAGACATCAATTTAATTTTTTTTATCAACATACCTTACCACAAAATGTTGATAGATGTACAAATAATTTGATACCATATGGATTAGAACAAACAAAAATGGCGAATTTAAAAATGAAGTGCAAAGTGTGTTATTATTTGTAAACAATAACACACAAATTAACAAACGCGATGATTGCGCTCGGGAATGGAACATTTAAGAAATGCGTTTTTACGATTTGTTATTTATCACTTTGAATCGAGAATACATAGCCTAGGCCTTCGAAAACAATCTTTCGGAAGGCACTGAGATCGAAGGGGTGCTCAGAAAATCTCTAGCCATTGCTGCTAAATTGGGATAATTATTTTTGCTCATCAACTAATTGTTTAAAATATACAATTATTTAGTCATTTTTGAAAGAATATAATAACTGTTAAATGCTTAGATTTCTGAAGCATTTAGGTTGGCTGAAAAAAAGTTTTGGGCAGTTTAATTCCTTATTAACCTGAGTAGGGTAAAGGTTATAGTAATCCTTATGATGGTAACGTTTAAGTTGTTGTTAAAGATCTTAAGTATTGCCATCAGTCATTTTTACTGCTTTAAAGCACAATTTATACTTCCCCATTTTATTTGATTCATCCTTGGATACTGTGAAATGTTTGAGCAGCCTGCTCATTTTTGAGTTGGATGATGAACTTGTTGCATAAACTCATTATAGGTCTAGAATTTTAATATTATATAACAATGCTATAGAATAAGTAATAAATACATAATTAATTGCTCATATACCTTAAGGGCCACTAATACTCTGTTGTCTACTGAATAAGATTATATTACAATTTGAAATTTGCGCGAAATGGATAATTAGGTGCGTAAGAAATTCAGTAACAAGAGTTTCAAATACATATTAATTTGCATTTAATATTCTAAATGAAAATCTCAGTAAATTAAAATTCTTAATTAGCTAAATTAAGTCTCGATAGTTAAAAATAAAACTCGGGCTATCGGCCCTCGTGGGAAGGGGGAGGGGGGAAAAGAAAGGGGGAAGGGAAGGGGGAACGAAACTCATCTATACTCCGTTTAAACGTAGCATATTTGCTATGCAATTTATGGGCGAGAAAGATGGGAAGGGGCGAGAATGCCTATAGGGGGGTATTAAATGCAAAATGATTAGTTAATTATTTATACAAATTTTCCATTTAATTAAAAAAAAAATTGCCCTCTCTGGGATTCGAACCCACATCAGGCTCTTGTAGGGGCACAGGGACCCATATCAGTAGAGGCATAGGCCCTTGTAGGGGAGGGCATAGGATAATTATCAATGTTAACCTAATATACCAATTCAAAAACGGAAAAAAAAATTCGAATCACAATTTGGCCAATGGTCATTTTTTTCATTGGTTAGTAGTCAACGGACGGTCAAAAAGTCATTTTATCAAAGGTATAAACAAGAACAATTTTATATTTTTTATTCGTGTATATCATAATTATAATTATTTGTTTCATATATTAATTTAATTAAAAAAAAAATTTGTCCTCTCCGGGATTCGAACATTTTGCCTCCTGTTTACAAGCCCTTTCGCTATAACCACTCACACCCTGCTGGTATTAAAAAAATCTGTGTATCTTTTATTTATAATGAATTAATTTTTTGAATGGTAGAAGTTTTTATGTTATTTATATAGATAATGAAATAATAAAGTTGTGTTTTATGTTTTTTTATTATATAATAAAATGAAACAATAATAGAAAATCAATATATTATAGATAATTTAACAAATATAGATTATTATGAAAAAAATGGGGGGGCCGCAAAAAAATTATAAGATATTTGGGGGGGGGGCCGCGTGTATAAAAGGGTTAAGAACCACTGATTTAAAACACTTCAGCAATAAGCGTTTTTTGATCATCAAATATTCAAGAATTTAGTTCAGTATTTTATTATGATTTTGGGAGTAGCATTTTGAAATTTTAGCCTTTACTTAAAAACAATTTGGCTAATGGTCATTTTTTCCATTGGTTAGTACCAAGAGACGGTCTACAAATACATACGAGTCAAAAAAAAACGAAAAAAAATTTCGATTCACATTTTGGCCAATGGTCATTTATTCTATTAGTCAGTACCCAGGGCACGGTCAAAAAGTCATATTATCAATGGTATTAACCTCTCCGGGATTCGAATCCACATTAACAAAGGCATAGGCTTTTGTAAGGGCACAGGGACCCATATCAGTAGAGGCATAGGCCCTTGTAGGGGAGGGCATAGGGTAATTATCAATGTTAACCTAATATTCCAATTCAAAAACGAAAAAAAAAATTCGATTCACAATTTGGCCAATGGTCATTTTTTTTCAATGGTCAGGAGCCAGCGGACGGTCAAAAAGTCATATTATCAATGGTATTAACAAGAACAATATATTAATTTAATTTAAAAAAATAAAAATTTTGCCCTGTCCGGGATTCGAACCAGCATTTCAGAACATTCGCCGGGATTCGATCCCACATCAGTAGAGGCATAGGCTTTTGTAGGGGCACAGGGACCCATATCAGTAGAGGCATAGGCACTTTTAGGGGAGGGCATAGGGTAATTATCAATGTTAACCTAATATTCCAATTCAAAAATGAAAAAAAAACAATTAAAATTCGATTCACAATTTGGCCAATAGTCGTTTTTTTCATTGGTCATGAGCCAGCGGACGGTCAAAAAGTCATATTATTGATGGTATTAACAAGAACAATATATTAATTTAATTAAAAAAAAAAAACTTCCTCTCCTGGGCTTGAACTCGAACCTCCAGGTCAGAAGTCTGGGGCAAATTACTTGGTGGACGACGGACGGACGGACGGACGGACAACAAAAAACGAGCCCATAAATTGCATAGCAATTAAAAATTGGAGCCGAGATCTCGCTGATAAAATCTCGTCTCGTCTCGAGGTGAAAATTCTCGTCTCGATCTCGACTCAATTTTTCAAATTCTCGTCTCGGTTTTTCGAGACGAGACCGAGATTTTTCTCGGGTTTTCCGCATCACTAGCCCGGGCTTATAATTTAATATTTTAACGGGCTCGGGCCGGGCTTTTAAATTTTAATTACGGGCGAGCCGACTGACCTGAATAGGCCCGTTGCAGGTCTCTAGTTCTAAGATTATAATTTATTTTACAGAAACAAAAAAAATTATTACGAAGCGTATATATAAACTCGGGCCTTCGGCTAACGTGGGAAGGGGGAGAAGAGAAGGGGAAGGGGAGGGGGGAAGGGGAGGAGGGGAAGGGAAGGGGGGACGACTCATCTATATTCCGTATAAACGTAGCATATTTGCTATGCAATTTATGGGCGAGAAAAATGGGAAGGGGCGAGAAAGGTGGGAAGGGGCGAGAATGCCTATAGGGGGGTATTAACTGCCCAAATTTTTAGTTAATTATAAATTTATACAAATATTTAAAAAGTTAAATGGTATTAACAAGAACAATACATTAATTTAAAAAATAAAAAAAATTGCCATCGCCTGGATTCGAACCCAAATTAGTAGAGGCATAGGCTTTTGTAGGGGCACAGGGACCCATATCAGTAGAGGCATAGGCCCTTGTAGGAAAGGGCATAGGGTAATTATCAATGTTAACCTAATATACCCAATTCAAAAACGAAAAAAATAAATTTCGATTTATTTGGTTAATGGTCATTTTTTCCATTAATCAGGAGCCAGCGGACGGTCAAAAAGTCATATTATCAATGGTATTAACAAGAACAAAATATTAAGTTAATTTAAAAAAAAATAAATTGTCCTCTCTTGGGATTGAACACGAACCTTCAGGCAGAAAGCTGGCGCCAATAACTTGAAGGGTAACGGACGGACGGACGGACACCAAAAAACGAGCCCATAAATTGCATAGCAATTAATTATTGATTGCATCACAATGCGTTATGCATAATAAACATCAAATAACTACAAACGAGAACATTATAAAAACAATAAACATAAATTACAAACGATAACATTACAAAACACATTTGTTTTAAACTTTATAGAACTTAAAAAAATCTAATTGATTTTATAATTGTAACGTGGTTTTGGTCGCCCTTGCGTAATCTATGCCCGTTCCGAGCCCGCTAAGTAAGATTACGGCCCATTGTTTTATTGCGGGTAGAGCTTTTAGGCGCCTCCGCGGGCCTTATCTATGTCTTAAACACTCCGTATCTTAAAAACTATTTGATAAAAACAAGCCAAATTTTGCAGATTCTCTAAGATAAATTTTATTAAGCTACTGAAATAATGAAATTATAAAAATCATTTAACTTGCTTTGCACAGCATTTTTAAATGGCTTGGAGTCCGCATGACCCCACTTAGCCTACTGAGTGTTACTCCTTTTCTTACATTAAAAATTTTTAGTCTCATAAACGTTACATTTGTTATCTTCATAGCTATTATCCAATTATTAATAGATCTGACTTATTTTTAGATGCTAGTGTGGGTGTTGAGGGAGAGGCAATCAAACGCAATCAAACGATAGGATTTAATACCACCAAACTAAATGCACTCATGGCTGTTATAAACATTGGTTTTTTGCCAATATGTATTAAAAATGTCTTTCACTCGTCGTAAACATGTGTTATACGCAATTTGTCATGAAATAAACACACACCTCTTCATACCAAACCCTTTACCAAACTTCGACAATGATTAACCCTACCCTGAACCTAAATCAAGCCTTAAAGATAATTCCTAGCATGATCACAGCTCTAAAGCCCCTTCAATTAGATCTGAATCGTGTGCGAAAGTTGATTAATTGGATGACATCGTATTAAGGCCAGAATCATTAAATGAAAAAGGACAACCTAGTTATTTGTATAGTGGCACAGTTTTAGTGGGTAATTCTTTTAAACCCCATTGAGACCGGACCATATGGATCTTCGACAGATTTTTGTAAAATTTGGAATTCTCGAGTGATTTTGCACCAAAAGAAAATATTGAGAAAAAAATTTGAAAAAAAAATATATTACTGCCATTTTTAAGGTGTCGTTTATTTCATACGATAGAAATCCGCTGTTTATATTACAATAAAAAATGCAAATTTTAAGCAATAGCTCAAGCAAAAATTATTTAATTATGAAATAAAACTGATTATAATATAAATTATTTATTGACAAGTTAATTTTAAGTCATATAAAAATTTATTGCAAAATTTAAAATCACAAAAATATGAAATAGAGTGTTAACAAGTTACGGAGTATGATATTGAATAAAACAATTAATATGTAGACCGATGTTGCATTTTGTGCATATGATTTTCGCAGATTTATGGCAAAGGCCACACCTCCTTTGTGTGGGGTTCTTTGCGAGCCAATGCTCCCGATTATCAAACCGCACCTCGGCATAAACATTGCTTGTACGCCTTGGATATACGGTCCTCAATCGCGGAATGTTCGGAACAGATAGCAAAGGGACTGTAATCTTCCGCAAAAAATTTAAAAGGGGAATCCCTTTATGAACTTCCCGGCATAACAGCCACGAATTAACGACTGCAGCGTTAAGACAAAAACGTATTAGGGGCCAATACCATTTATTTGATCGTATTCCGACACGATATGAGCCACGAAACTGGTCGAAAGGTCAACACCCCCCATTGCCTTATTGTATTCGCTGATTAGGGTTGGTTGAGGAATGGTAATCCTACTCTTGGCTGATCTGCTATACCTGGTGCACTTCGTGAGTGTACTTGCTAGGCTATCTGTTCGATTTGTTGCCAGGGTCACCTGGCTATTATCATTCCATTTATACAATTGTATATTTGTATCCTTTGCCCTAAGAACTTGCCAGGCTCCCCTAGGCGCTCTTTTTAGATCTTGGAGAGGGGCCTTTTGAATCCTGTCGGCTCGTATTGTTCCAGTTAATTGAATTGAATCTTTCGCCAACTCTTCCAATAATGGTAAAGAATTAAAAAAGTTATCAATAAATATGTGACTATTTGATGGGACAAACCCTGTAACCAGCTTTTTTACAACGGCGGAACCAAGGGGTACTCCTGGTTCTCGTTCCTCACGTCCTTCATATAATTTGAAACGACAACAATAACCATTGGGCTTGTTCAAGCACCAAAACTTATACCCAAATCTTATGGGCTTACCACGTATAAATTGCTTTAAATGAAACCTACCATAGTATGGTTCCATGGCTTCATCTAAAGAATATATTGTGGGATTAGGTTCAATATATTTTTCGAATTTTTTGTTCATATAATCCATCAAAACATTGACCTTTTCAGGCTTCCAATTTCCAGGTTGCAAGTGTTATCCGAAAAATGAAGATATTTGAAGATCGCTTGAAAGCGATCTCTGGAAATACAATTCGCAATGGCTATGTTATTAACATCTGCTTGCGTTTCCCAATACAGACGTTTTTTAGGTAGTTTAGAGAAGCCTGATACTAGTAAAACACCAAGCAATTTATACATTTCCTCACAAGTCACTTCAAAGGTTTCATCACTATATTTATATTTGGCATATTTTTTACTCTCTTTGCATATGAGCTCAATTAAGTTAGTATCCCATAAGGGTGTAAGAGAAGATTTTTGTATTTCAGTTAAAATGTTAGGAGCATTCTCTTGTAAATTCTGTAATTTAAGTTTTGCATGTTCCTTTGTTTCTGGCACAAGTTTAATTGATTTCCATGTTAAGAGTTTTTGCTTTTTATAAGGATTTTCTTTTTTAGATGTGGACACTTTGTTTATAGATGGTAACAGCATTTCAGTGTCAAGGTGATTTATTTCATTATCATTGTTTGTTATAAGCACCTCAGCTTTCTTTGATAATACACCAGGTCCTAATTTATGAGGATCATTAATAAAAACTTCAGTTTCATCTTCTGAAATTTCATCATAATCTGTATCATAACCATCAACAGGTGGAATAAGGGCTAACTCAATGGCTTGAACGTTGCTCAATAAAGTACTATCTAATTCTAAAAGTGTAAGGACTTCTTCTGTATTTAAAAGCCTATAGTGTGAAAATTACTACATCAATTTTTAAAAGCTTATATAAATATGAAAATATGCTTAATATTGTATAAATTATATATCATTTTAAAAAGCATTTTTTATAGATTAAGAATATGAAAATGTAATTAGTTAAATGTTTATTATATAGAAGTTTATTAACATATACTTACAAAGAGTCTGAATTTTTCAAATTTTCAAAAGTACGCTTTCTTTTATTGGTTATAGAAGCCATTTAATAAGGAAACAAAATAATAATGATCCACCAGGAAGGTAGAACTCAGTTTAAGCTTTAATAAAAACTACGTTTGATAATATAATAAGGCCTTTGAGGTTTAAAATTAATAGCCTGAAAATGGTATATTTTGCGTATGATAAATACGACGATAGTCCTCAATGGGTAATAAATTTAAAAAAAATAAATCTAAACTGAGATTGTCAAAAGACACTAATACACGTTTTATAATTTTCCACTCTATATATATTTATTTAGAGAAACACATAAAAAAATACGTTGGTAACATAAATACTTTGACATTTTAATATAAATTTCAGTGGCAATACTATATCTAAAATTCACCTATTTAGCTAACGTCTACATTACGTAGGACAGAACATTTTTGCGCTGGTTGTAACTATAGGAAAAACAATTCTAAAACTACTTCACAATAAATCGAATACAATTGACTAAAGAAAAATATGGCATTAATGTAGCTTGAATTCGCCAAATTTTCCAGATTTAACTAACACGTAGTATAATGTGAAGGATATAAATTTGTCTAAAGGATCCATTGAACCTCGTTGGATCCATTTGGGAATAGTAAGGCGTGCGTGTGTAAATCCCAATTTATGAAGTATATAATCAACTCCGTATGCTTCCAAGTGTTGACCTTTCCAAGACATAATTCTAATATAGAAAGCCATTATTTTGTACAAATATTAAAAGACAAATATGGATTAAAATTCTAGTCAGATACCTTAAAGTGGGTTCCAACCGCCAAGTATTACAAACAAAGTTCCTATCATCTTCAATATCCGAATGTTGATTTATTGATTTAATATCTGTATTAGACATCGATGCTTTCCTAGCCACCACTGATAGACAAACAAATTTATTAAAATTCTGCAACATTCTTTTGCTCACATCACAAATAAATTATAACATTTATCAAATTTTTATAATAAATGTCTAAAAAAACGTAATAAAACCTTTTTCTTGAGTCGCATAATTTTTGTTGGTATAAGATATGACTAAATCGTGGAGAAATGCCAATACCTCTGCATCAACCGATACCAATATATGGTCCTCAAATTCGGACAAGAAATCGTATTTAACCGTTATTTCACGAGGCACACTAAAGTCGTGGTCTATGAGTGAATAACAAATGTTAATAAGAGCAAACTCAAAAAACATCTTTTAAATATAGTAAGGGCGAGTGACCCAATATACCGTTGCTGGTGGATGTACTATGTTCGGACTTCATATTTATTTGCAAACGGGGTAAAGAGAATATGGTTTCTGCTGTTACGTTGCGAACATCTTTCACAACAACTGGCTTTCGATCTTCAATGGCTGGAAAGCTTTCCACTTCTAATAACAATATGATTAATCAAATAATTTAATTTATACCGTCTATAGAACTTTTGCAAAATGCGTAAAAACACCACTCTTGAATAGTTGATGATTTAGGTGGTATGTAATGACTTCTCGTTATTTTCAAAATGATGGCCATTTCTTTTTTCGATTTTTTCACCTTTTCCATCATTTCACCTTCTATGGGAAAGCCAAGTTGAAATAGCAGGTTTTGATTGAGCGTTAATGGACAAATATTTTCGGCCTGAATTAATTCTATTATTTATGAATAATAATTAGCAATTATTATGTAAATATTACAAAATAAAGAGGTTACATGACAAACATATATTTAAATTAATCTAGCTAATATATGTAAGTTAATTAAGATACGAGTTTTAGAATAAGTGCTGTTTAAAAATAATAGTCGGACTTTCCAAAATGTGAATAATCAATATAATGGTATATTTCTGAAAATATCATTAAATACAATAGACCGTAAACCTTTAATAAGTTTAGACGATTTTTGTGCTTCTTCGAAATCCCGTAATATTAGCCGTAGAAAATTGAGGCCATTGTTTTGCGATGAAAACACTACACTAATTTCTCGCATGCTGAATATGGCCCATGTTTTGGCTCTAAAATTAATTCCGTAAAAACAAGCGAGTGATAGATGGTTGCCCTGAAAAACGAACGAACCACCCAAAACCAATGGCTGTGTAATGTGGCCCTCTTGTCTGTTTAATTGTTTTTTCAATATGATTGCTATTCGGGACTTGATAGCTGACCCCAATTTTGCTTTAATATCATCGTACGAAGTTACTAATTGAACGAGTTTTCTAATCTTTAACCAATATGCATAATGTCGTTGGACGTCAGATAGGCAATTGGAATCTTGAGCACCTAAACAATTTTTATAATCTATAAAATTTACCATTTATTGCCCAGTTTTCAAGCTGAGTAATATTTTTATTACTTTTTAAGTCAGCTTTTTTTGTCTTATCTTGCGCAGCATCAGATGCATTAGGTGGTTTCAATGATTTCTTTAGGTTAGGTAACATAGCCACGCTGCTTTGAAACTGGTGTTGAAAAAATTCTACGATTTTCATGCACATCTTTTGCATGTCGGATTGGGTAGACTGACATATTAAGAGTTGAAAATGGTCCCATTTTAGTGTGGTATGTAGGCGTACGCGTGAAAACCTAAAATTAGGGCATATTAAAAATTGTGATTTTAATAATGATTCCAAATGGTAAACAAAGAGAAGCAAACGCACAATAAATCTCGAGGGTGTAAATTTTTTGCGGATCCCAATCGGTCTTTATCCGAGTCATTTGAGTCTTGAGAAATAATATCCCAATCATCCTTGATTGATGAATTAATTTGTGATATTCTGGCTATGAGAATTGTCGATCCCATGTAGTCAAGTCGCACTTGTAGGACGTGTAACATTGCATCAGCAACCCTCACTTGGACCAAATGAGGATTTGTCAGGAGGCGAACTTGTTTATGTAATTATAACATCATATATTAAAAAATTATTTAGACAAAAGAGTAATTCAATGGTATTTTTACTTCATAAATATTTTTATTTGAATCGAAATGAAATTTTTAAACATTAAAATTATAATAACTTAAAGGGCTTATAAAACGTAATATTTACAAGTTTGAAAAAATTGTTTCATCTCCAAATCCCCGCCTACAATACCGCTTTTTGCATCAAGAAACGATTCACTAAGACCAAACGTCATCAAAACATTTTTGTGGTGTTCAGAATCGATGTATACTCTGCTATGTGATTCCCATCCTTGCGAGTTCCAACTAATTAAAATAACCAAAATTTTGAATAACGATGATACCACAACACACATGAAAAATAATCTGAGAGGAAATTATGAAGTGATAAATAAAGGTAAAATACTTGACATTTCCCATCACGTTGCCCATGTTCATTTGTATAGCAACTTTTTCGAAACGGATGGCAAGGATGAGTAGAGATTCCCATTTTAAGGGTGATTTAGGCAGAGCAGATGGTGGTAGGTCCATGCATTTCTCTCGATTACTTGCGTTATTGTTAAGCCCTTGTTTGTCTATTGCCGAATCCAAAGTGTTATCTAATTCATGGCAAATTTAGTAACAAGTCGAACCACTAAATGTCTTTTATAGGCTTGGTAATGATTATGGATGTATCAGAATATTCTACAATCGACCATTTATGATAAAGGGTATCAAAATTTGGAGGATTTGCAATATTTTTGAGCTAGAAGCAGAGATGATTAATTTTATAACCTGTGAAACCGGTTAACCCTGATTTACAGCCCCGCTACCTGAGAATTGGAGTGCTCTATATGCAATCTTTGAAAATTTTAAGTAAAAGCGCTATTCGGTAGATTTTTATATCTTATGTTATAATTGCTGTGGCTCACCCTTTTCCACACTAGCACTATTTAAGCGAATTTGCTCAATGGTCTATCGCTCAAAGGATCTACAACCAATCATAATGTATTTCAAATTTGCAAAGCATCCTTATAATTATAACTAACTAGTTTTATATTTATGTATTCATGTTATAAACGCTTTATTAGGTTGCAAAAATCTAAGCATATAATATATGAAGCTTAAATTTTTTACTGCTGCATGCATATTTTCTTTCATAAAGATATAATATATATGAAGTTAAATGCTGCATATATTCTTTCATATTTTAGATAAGTTAATATGCTACAATATTTAATATTATTATATATAATAGATATAATTATATAATAATGTTAAAATATTTTGAATATAATCCCTTGATAATTTTTTTTAATAATAGTCAATGTTGTAAATAGTATGATCCAACCTGATGCAAAGCCCCAGTAAATATCTTTAAGTATAAAGGATATAAATCATTATTATATTTGAAATAATTAATTTGCGGTCTTGCTAATATTTTGAAGAAGATGATAATAACCTCATTAAGGAGTGCGGTATTTAACTTATTTACGTTTAATTTAATTAGCGCCATCTAGAGGCAATTTTAAGTAGAGAATAAATTGGCTACATATATCCCTATCTTTTTAGCATGTGACTCGAAAATGATAATAGACTATACCGTTTTAGCTCTAATTAGAGCTCATCAGTATGCCATAGTTATTTTTCAAGTCACAATTCTAAGCGAGATAGGTATATACAAGGCCAAATTAAATCCAACTCATGCTTATGGTAGGGTTGGGGAGAAAGTTCGGTAGGGTGCAACACATGTTGCATTATTTTATCGATTTTTTGCTTCTGATGAATTATATAATATTCATTAGGTAGAACTCTTTCCCCTCTACAAAACTGTGCCAATCGTGATTTTAAGAAATTTAGTTTTTAATAACTTTCGCGACGTCAAAATGGAGTATCCAACGGTAAAAATCAACATTTTCGACACCTGCTATTTTTCGCTTTTCATCGTGGTCAAAACGCTGCTGAAACAGCCCGTGACATTTGTAAAGTATACGGAGAAGGTGTCATAGTTGAGTCTACAGCACAAAAATGGTTCGCAAAGTTCAAAAATGGCGATTTTGACATCGCTGACAAGCCCCGTAGCGGAAGACCGTCGGAATTCGACGAAGAGTGTCTCAGAGCACTTTTGAAGGAGGACTGTCGCCAAACAAGTCGTGAATTGGCGGAAATAATGAAGTTCGATCATAAAACCATCCTAAATCATCTTCATTCGATGGGATTTGCCGAAAAATTGGGATCTTGGATCCCTCACGAGCTTAACGAAAGCCACAAAGAAAATCGCCTTCAAATTGCTTCTCAACATCTCGCCCGTCATCGAGCAACCCACGGTCATAAACAGCGCTTTTTGTACCGAATCGTCACGGGAGATGAGAAATGGTGTTTGTACGTAAATTTAAAGCAAAGAAAGGAGTGGGTGGCTCCTGGAGCGACTCCAAAGCCGAGGGTCAAGCCTGACCTCCATTTAAAAAAGACCATGATCTGCGTTTGGTGGGACTGGGAGGGCATTCTGCATTGGGAAATTCTGGAAAGGAATGCCACGGTCAACAAGGAGCTCTATCCCTTGCAAATCCGCTCTCCCATGCAAATCCGCTCTCCTACGTCCTCGTCGTGCAGGGGGGTAACAGATCATATCTGGCTAAAGGAGAAGCGGTCCGTGTCACTTAGAAAGCCAAAAAAAAAAAGTTTAAAGTGACACGGCTCATACCTTTCTATATGTGGATTCGTTTATATGGAAAGGTTTCAAAAGAATGGTCCTTTAGAACTCACCCTCTAAGGAAAACGACTCAAACCCCTGTGATCTGGGGTCAGAATAGGATCTCCGCTCCTCGCGAATCGTACAAACCGACGAAGAGGTTGGCGCCAGGAAGGGCATCCGGCTGTAAAACCTGCTCCAATCTCCCCCTATGAATACAAAGGCGAATTGAACTGCGAGATGGACTCCCATGGGAACTTTTATACGCCGATGATCTCTTAAATAATGGCTGAGAGTGAGGCTGATCTCTTTACAAAGATACAAAAATGGAAAAACGGAATGGAGAAAAAGGGCTTAAAAGTTAACATGGGAAAAACAAAGGTGATGTTTGGCGGGAAAAGTACGAAGAGCGCCGAGACAACTTGCGCCTGGCCCTGTAGCGTATGTCACAAAGGAGTGGCTAGCAACTCTATACAATGTACAAAATGCCTAGGATGGGTTCACAAAAAATGTAGCGGTGTGAAAGGCAGTCTTTTATTGGCAAGCCGTACTTTTAGCTGCAAGCCCTGCGTGACAGGACCTCTACCGGATAATGCCATAACCGACTTTAACATCGGTAATGGGGAGACGCTAGGAAAAGTTAACACCTTTACCTATCTCGGGGACTCTTTAAGTGCAGATGGGAATGTTGGCTCGGCAGTTACAGCAAGGATACGACAAGCCTGGAAGAAGTTTAGAGAGATGGCCCCTTTTTTGACCGGAAAAGGTGTTTCACTCACTTTAAAGGGTAAAGTCTACGCGGCATGTATTAGAAGTTGTCTTGTATATGGAAGCGAAACGTGGCCATTAATGTCGATACATAAAGCCAAATTGGAAAGCGCAGAAATGCGTATGATAAGATGGATGTCAAACGTGTCGCTACGGGAAAGAATAACAAGCAATAGACTCAGAGAAAGAATCGGGATCGAGCCAATCAACGAGGTCATCCGGAAAAACAGGCTAAGATGGGTTGGACATGTGGAGCGGAAGAATGACGACGACTGGGTGAAGAGATGTACTTCCCTGGAGGTATCTGGAAAGAAACCGCGCGGGAGGCCGAAATCAACATGGGCCTCTGTTCTAGCTACCGACATGGAAGCAATGGGTCTGACAAAACAGGATTCGCATGATCGGATAAAATGGAGGAAATGCATTAGGGGAAAACAGGCTAACCCAGGAGATCCTGGAAAACGGCCTTAAAACGATGAAGAAGAAGAAGAAGAAGAACAAGGAGCTCTATATATCCCAGCTACACCGCGTGAATGAGGCTATTCGACTCAAAACACCCCATCGACAAGGCCAGACCATACTCCTTAA
This sequence comes from Gordius sp. MW1, assembly GCA_964036665.1. NCBI lineage: Eukaryota > Metazoa > Nematomorpha > Gordioida > Gordea > Gordiidae > Gordius > Gordius sp. MW1. The sequence goes on along the minus strand of OZ038532.1, from coordinate 12,256,600 downwards.
CGACAACGCAAGGCCCCATGTTGCTCAAGTCGTAAAAGCCGCACTCCAAGAGCTCGAATGGGAGGTCCTTCAGCATCCACCATATTCTCCGGACCTTGCACCAACGGATTACCATCTTTTCCGCTCTCTCTCGAACCATATGAGGGGCGTTACCTTGGACAATGTAGAGGGCCTTAAAAACTGGCTCAACAACTTCTTCGATACCAGACTGGTCGATTTTTGGCGTAATGGCATAGAAAAATTGGTCAAAAGGTGGGAGGAGGTCGTAAACAGCAACGGCGAATATATCATTGAATAAGTTATTGTTATAACAATAAATTATCGTTAAATAAAAGACTTTGATAAAATCTCTACGAACTTTTTCCCCAATAGTTATGAATAACCCTATAATTAGTTGCCTCTAGATGGCACCAATTAGAGTTAACTATTAAGTTAATTGCGGCACAATAGGATTAATATTATTTTCTTCATTAAAATTATTTTCCCAAAATATTTTAAAGTGTAAATTTAAATTTAACAGGAAACACAGCCTTAATCATAGACTAGATAGACTGCTCACAACGCACAAAATGTTTACCCTTTTTCCACCATTTTGATGTGAACATGGTAAAGTGGTGATCATATAGAAATTAGTAATTTTCGCAAATTAAATAATCTTAAAGCCGTAAATAAAAAAATTTTGAACAGCATTTTAAAATAAATATCATTTAAACAATACATAAAAATTAGAAATGTAAAAACTGCGATTAAAGTTTGTTTAATAATATAGCGCCATCAATATTTTGTATAAAATTAATTTATTGGCGTTCGTTTTAATATATAAACGAGTGAGGAAGGTAAATTGACTATTATAGGGCAAAATTACATGGTTAAAATACACCAGTTGCGCTTTTCAAACGGAGGAAAATTTGACACACAATTAACCATAGGCAACCTGTGGCATGAGCAGTCTATCTAGTCTATGGCCCCAATTGACCATTTTTTTTTAAATTAAATAATTTTAATTTATTTGAATAATACTTTCATTATAATGAATAACTAGTTTAACAATCTCATTTTTATTATAATATTATATGTACATAAGTCATTAATTTAATAACTACAAAACCTTAAAACATGGAGTTAAAAATGCAGATAGAGCAAAGTAGCTGAATTAGATCGCAAAAAATTTGAAACTTTGCTCTACCTGAAATTAAAAAAGTCCATTTTTATATACAATAAATGAAAAAATCGACTTTAGCTGTTAAAATTTTACAGTTGCTGTTAGTTTACATCACTGACCTTAATTTCAAGTCATATTAAGAATAGGTGAAGATTATTATAGCATTTCAAACTTTGAAATCAAATTGTCTCAGTTCGAAGTTTTCACTCCAAATCTCAGGAGTAAAACAGTGCCCAGATTTCAGTTCAAGAATATTTCCTATTAAACGCGATTGCCAAAATCTTCAAATCTGTTACTCTCTATATATAAAGCAATAAATAATGACTTTAGCGAGACGTAGTGTTGTAAAACGGCTGGGTTTTGTTTAGTCGATTTTTTTTTAATCGGCCAGCCCTAAACAGACAAAACGTTTTTTGGTTTGCTTTTATTAGTCGCATAAATAAAGCAAACGTTTTTTGGTCAAACCTTTGGTTTGTTTATGTTTGGTCGACTAAAATTAGGGGTCGATCAAACATATCCCAGCCGTTGAGACGCTATAAAAAATTTCATGTGATTACCAGATGAACGAAGGCTCTGAAAAGATGACGACGACGCGTTGGATGTTAATCCGGATTTTTGTTCCTCGTCCACATTGAGCAACTCATTTGTTAATGAAGATGAGGTAGAACTAGATGAATCGTCGACAGCAAATTGAACGGAATCAAGGTTTATTTTGGTAGAAGCTGGTAGTGTGCTACTTGCCCCATCAGAGGCCCCCATTCTCCTTCCCCCAACCACTTTATTAACAACGGTTGCGGTGTTAATCGTGTGAGCTTTCATTTGCTGTTTAACGACGTCCGCCGCATTGGGTGGTGGCTGTGGATTTGTACGGGATGCCTTAAATTTGGATCCCGAAACTGGGGACCGAGATATAAGATTATTTAAACCAGATTTACAATCTGAAACTTGATAATGAGTTATGGCTTAACAAATCTTGACCCTAACAACAAGAACTTTAATTAATGTAAATTTTAAAAATAACGTTTTACGATTAACATACAAGATATGGTTTCGGCTAGGCTACACAAAGTTAATAAATATATTTTCGGCTTAGCAGTCTTGTCTATTCGGAAATAAAAAATTAATTAAATTCAGAGCAAAAATCATATATATATTAATGCAAGCTTATATTAGAACGTATAATTAATTTATTTACAAAGGATTAATTTAAATTATTATATTATTTTGTTCATCAAAATATTCAATTTTAACTGGTAGAATGATTATTTTTAAAAATATATATAACATGTCTTTAAATATCCAGTTATTTTCTTTAAACAATTATTTTCGCATAATAATTTAACCTTCCTTTTAAACTAGGAGGAAGATAAGATAGTTGCTGAATCATTTCGTTATAAAAGTGATTTTTATACATTTTAAATTTAATCCAAACTCAACCCCAGTCAAAAATGAAAGGGTAATTAGAAGATTTAGTTTTATGGCATGGGTGTAGCCAGGATTGGATTTAGAGGGGGAAAATAATGAATTAGGGAGGGGCAAAATGATCAAATTTTAGTCATAATCATATAATATTTTAAAAGTTTTTTTGGATTTAGAGGGGGGCAGCCGCCCCTCCCTGCTATCCCCTGGCTACGCCCATGTAATATTTAGTTATACAAAGACGAAATGGCCAAGAGTCGGCAAATGCTTTAGAGTTGTATTGATTTTAAATTTCATAATTTATAAGAGAAAAAGCGATATAAAAAGTTAGTAATCACATAATTTACGTATTTAAATTCGCGCTGTTGCCTAACGATTTTATTAAATTATATTACAGTTTAAGCAATGCAACCTACGAAAAAATAGATGCGAGCTCTTTAAAATTTTTATTTTTTACCAATTAAGCCAAAATCATTTTACATAATTATAATTTTGATTAATTAATTCACTAATTTAATCCACCTCGCCGACAATCATTTAGTCATTACCGTGTTCGCCCAACAATATGCGTTTAGCAATCGATTTCCGGTACCAGGCTTTGGGGAATACGAGAATTTCGTTGAGCCTTCGCATGTCGTATTTGAAAGAGGCTGATCCAAAATCACAAAGACCTAGTAAGTTTGAAAAAATTATTGTCCCTTTAATTTACTAAGTAGTTTAGCTTACCCGATAAATAGATCGTTAATCGTTGACTTTCCTCTGTATTACATCCCAGGGAGCTGGCTTTCGATGACATTTTGCCTTTCTTTTCCAAAGAATCCGCCAACGTACGTTTTCTCATTAAGTTTATCTTAATAAATATAAATTTAATCACATTTTGTATATGCTTAGAATCAATACACTGCCTGAGTGCTTAAAAAATTAGTGTGGCCCATAGCGGTGGCAAATAGATTTTCGGAAGGGCCTGGGCGGCCTCATAACAAAAACAGGCTTGTTGAGATTTTTTTTATATGGTGTATCATTTTTTAATCGTGTATTATGTTGTCACTTTCTATTAATTTCTACACAATTTATGTGTGATTATATAATACATACAATGGTAGTTGTTGTTAAAAGATCAAACAACTAATTTAAAATAATATTTATTTAGGCCGGGCAAAACTACCTACGACGGTCCCAAGTCCGTGTGCAAAAAGTGAGGGTTAGCGTCAGGTCGGAAACGGACTATAAAAACCCACTCCAAAATTATGATAGTCTTAAACAAGATTTTACAAGAAAAGGCTAGGGCGTCCTCCACAAACGACGCGCACTGTACCCCGACCGTGCAATGTGAAAAATACACTAGGGTTCCTGCCCAACTCACAACAAAGGCGGTTAAGGAAATTAGTTGTGGAAAGAATGCGAATAACGTGCTGGAATGTGGGAAGACGGGGAAGAGCATCGAGGTCGCACAAATGCTAAAAAGAAGAAAGGTACACATCGCCTGCCTACAAGAGACGAGGTGGAACGGAACAAAAGCTCGGGAATTAGGAGAAGGATACAAGCTTTTCCACAGTGGGGCACCAAATCCTAGAGGGATCGGTATCGTTCTAAGCGAATCGTTCAAAGACAAGGTGGTGGAAGTCAAGCGTTGTTCCGACAGGCTAATATGGGTGAAGATTGCAGATCAGGGGGGGGTCTCCTAACCGTTATGTGCGCGTATGCTCCCCAAGTTGGGTGTTCGGAATCAGAGAAAGACATATTCTTCGATTCAATGGAAAAGGAAATACAAGGAATCCGACAGGAAGAAAGGCTAATTATTGGGGCAGATTTCAAAGCTCACGTAGGGAAAGATCGCCTCGGGTAGTAACGCAATCATGGAGGCTATGGGCATGGTCTGAATAACAAAGAAGGGGAAAAACTTCTCCAAGTACCTTAAGCATATGATATGGTGATCGTCCAGTTTCAAAAACGCGAATATCATATTGTGACCTATAGAAGTGGGAAGCATCTCAGTCAAACTGACTATTTGTTTATTTGGCGAAAGGAATGGAATATCAAGGATTGCAAAGTAATACCGGGCGAAGAAATCGCCAGGCAACATCGTCCCCTTGTTATGGATCTTGTGGGTGCAAGGAAGTTGCAAAGGGACGTAGACGACGATTTGGAGACGCTATCTAAGGACATTAAGGGAACGATGCGTGTTCTAGGACAGACCACTCTGGTGGTGGGATCAATAGGTTAGGGATTTTATAGAAAGAAAGAAAAATCTATATAGACGGTGGCAAAAAAGGCCGTTACAAAAGCGAAGAATGCCGCCTACACCGAGATGACAAACAAACTGGATCATAAAGGGGGCGATAGGCTTATGTGCAAATTGGCCAAGATAAGGGAGAAGAAAAGTCGCGATGTCGGAGTTTTTAAAATAGTCAAAAACGAGAAGGGTCAATCCTTATTCAAGCAGAAAGAAGTGATGGAAAGGTGGAAAGGATATTTTAAGAAACTTATGAATATTGCAAATGACAAGAATTCCCTTCCCAAAATTGAGCCAAATATAAGTATGGGCGAATTCTTTTAGGAGGATGAAGTAGGACACAGATGGACAAGATGCAAAAAGGAAAAGCTAATGGCCCAGATGGAATACCTATGGAAGCATTGCTCGGATGTCGTGAACAAGGAGTCACCACCATGACGAACCTCCTGAACAAGATATTGGTAGAAGAGCGAATTCCTAATCAATGGAGAGCAAGCACGATTATACCCTTATTTAAGGGCAAGGGAGACCCTCAAGACTGTGGCAATTACAGAAGTATCAAGCTAACTTGCCACTCCTTGAAGCTTATGGAAAGGATCTTAGTAATAAGACTGAAAAACGAGGTGGAAATATCGGCTAATCAATTCGGATTTGTAGCTGGCAAATCCACAATCGACCCAATCTTCGCACTAAAACAAATGATGGACTGGATAAGCATGGTGAAAAGAGGAAAGACCCACATATGGTCTTTATCGACTTAGAGAAAGCTTATGACACGGTCCCCCGCGATTTAATATGGTGGTGCCTGAGAAAACAAAATATCCCTGACGCATATATACGGCTTATGAAAAATATATATGAAGCCTCAAACTCTTGCCTTAGGACGACAGTTGGAGACTCTAAATCTTTTGGTTAAAATTGGATTACATTAAGGATCTGCTTTAAGTCCCTTTTTATTAATTATAGACACGATAACGAGGGACGTTCAAAAGCCATCGCCATGGTGTATGCTATATGCCGATGATATAAAACTATGCGAGGAAACAAGGGAGAAAGTATTCGAAGAAGCTGAAAAGTGGTCAAAGCGCTTAGCTGGATATGGTTTAAAGGTCAACGATCGAAAAACGGTATACATGGAAATGAACGGTACAAGCACCCCATCGCTGGATGATCACCTAAAGTACCCAAAAGTTGACAGGTTTACATATCTCGGCTCGATACTACATCAAGAGGGAGGTTGCGCAACAGAAGTCAATGCCCGGATCCAAAAAGGATGGCTTAAATGGCGAAGTATATCTGGTGTAATGTGCGACAAGAAAATGCCAATATGGTTGAAGACGAAGAGCAAAGCTTACAAATCCATCGTAGGACCGGTGTTACTCTATGGGAGTGAAACATGTGCATTAAACACCACGGAAGGAAAGCTATTACAAGCCACAGAGATGAGAATGATACGGTGGAGCTTGGGGTATACTAAGCTCGACCATATGACGAATGACTTATGACAAAAATGGGTATTGAACCTATGGCGGTGATTAACGAAAATCGGCTAAGGTGGTATGGGCTTATAGAGACCTGCACGGCCCGATGGTCAGGCTTTGGACTTTAAAAAAAAACAACGGGCCGGGCTTGGGCGGGCCGACATATCAAGCAGGCCGGGCCTAGATTTAGCTAGGCCCGTTTAAAGCTCGTTGCAAAATAGTTAATTTTTTATTTGTGTAGTAATAAATATTTTAAAATAATTACAACTTAAACAAAGACAAACGTCTTATATTTAAACTGTTTTTTTATTAATTTAAATTTATTTTTTTGTGTCCTAATACGCAACACAAACACACTTAATTTTCCTTTTTCATTCATACATTTACAAAAAGTACTGCGAAATTTGAATTGATACTTTATAAGTAAGACGTGAATATTCAGCAAAGTAAACTACAGCAATATTTTACAACAAGTATTTTTATGATTATTTTAAATTTTCAATCTTTAAAATAACGTTTTGCTTATCTGAACAAATTGTTTATAATACATTACACATGTCGGAAGAATTAAATAATGCTACCAAAAGAAAAGCTAAAGATCTTAAAATCAAATTGAATCATAACTTAAAGAGTGATGTATGGAAAAGGTTATATCCTCTGAAAACGATAACCAAGCTAGGGTGTGCATCTGCAAAACTTGCAAAAAATATCTGTCCTACCAACCCTCTTATGGTACCTCCCACCTCAAACGACACAAATGTAGTGTTGAAACAACATCTGGAACAATGGATCAACATGTTTCAGCAATGGATACGAAAAAAGCAAAGCTTTAAAACCAAAGTAATTGATGAAGCCATAAAATTTTTTGCCAAAGATTTAAGACCATTTGAAGTTTTTGGCAAAAAAGGATTTCAAGCCTTTTGCCAGTTTTTAATAAATAATGTAACACCAGGGCAAGTTAATGTTAAAGAAATTTTTCCTGATCCAACTACTATAGCCAGACATGTTAGCCAGTCTGCTGATGCCATAAGGAAACAGATATTACCAGAAATAATATCTTATGTGCAAAAAGGTTTATGTTCAGCCACAACAGATATGTGGACTGAAGGCAAAGAAGCTAAGTGAATAAAGTAAAATCAATATAACCTTTAATTAGATATCTCATTTGGCATTTACGGTTTTAAGTAACCCGGCTACAAGTGCCACTAGTGAACAAATTTCTCAACGGCTGGTCGCTTATTAGAAGAGAGAAGAACCCTATTAGGACAGGAAAAAATTAACGATTTATTGTTTTTACATGATTATTATTGATGTTTTTAACATATATTACTGAATATTGAATAAACTTTTTAATAAAAAAATAACAATCGTTTAAAAATTTGCAAAAAAAAATTTCTACGGGCCCGGGCTGGGCCTGGGTTAGGGCCGGGCCCGGGCCAAATTTTTCTTATTTCGGCGGGCCAGGGCCGGGCCCGGGCCTAGAAAATTTTGAAGCGGGCGGGCCGACCAAGCAAAATAGGCCCGTTGCAGGTCTCTAAGGGCTTATACTAAGATGTGGCTCGGATGACGTAAATCGAAAAGTACTGGACATGGCGGTACCGGGGAAGAGAGGAAGAGGACAACCCCGTGTCACGTGGAAAGGGCAAGTCGATAATGTTATGAAAACCAAAGAGATTACTCAAGACATGGCACTCACCGGTCAAGATGGAAGAAACTATCAAAACAAACCCCACGAATGTGGGACCAAATAACTGATAAAGAAGAAGATTTATTTCGGCCGGGAAACTCTAATCATTCAAGCATGGCCGGATGGACACTCAAAAGGGTTTCGGGGTGCTCGGGGGGTAATTATGTTATAAAATTGGACAGGGCCGAATTGGGGCAGAAAGGTGAAAACATATTTAACTTGCGTAAAAATAAAATTCTCATAAGTGTATATTCATATAATTTTTATAATTTAACCAAAGACCTAATTTAGACAACAAAAAATGAGAATTGTTCTTTCACTATAGTCTAAGGATATATGTCAGATAATGAGGCTAAAAAATACCTGGATGTAATCAATGTCCAAACTCAAAAACTTTTTCCGCGCTTTATTCTTGTCAACGTTTATTCCCGATCCATTGATATCGCCATTTTCGGCTACAATTTGCATATAATGTATATAAATCTAATTAAAAGATAATTGAAATGTCAGTTATAGTTTCAATTCAAAACCCAACACAAGACTCAAAAGTTGTAATTTGGGTTTTTTTAATCATATTAAAATCAAAATGCAATCAAAAAAGTAAAAAATAATTAAGATACTTTTTGCAAAACCTATTTATAATTAGATTTTTAATATAATAAAGAAATATAAGACAATGTTGAATTTTTTAGGGCCAGATTGAATTTGTATTTTAAAAATGATATGGGATCAGAATGGGTTGCAAAATTTCGTTCAATTTTAAGTCCGAATAATGATTGTTTTGGTCAAGTAATATGCGATTTTTTTTATTAAAATGGATGCACCTTAAATAATTGGCGAATATAAATTTTAAGTGTCGATTTATAAAAGATAACCATTATCATTGCTGCGAGAATGGCGCTTGAAAGGACTACAAACATTTTGGAAGCTATATTAGTCATCATGGGCGTAGCCAGGGGGGGGGGGCGGCAGCCCCCATCCCCCCCCCCCCCCCCCCTTAAATGACGGAATTTTTTTTTTCAATGCAAAGACCCTCAAAATTAAAAAATTTTTTGTTTTGCCCCTCCCTAATTGAACTTTTAAACGTCTTGCCCTGCCCCCCCCCCCCAATCCAAAACCTGGCTGCCCATGTTAATCATTTCAAAAATTCATTTTGTACGTATTTATATAATATAATTTTAATATCACCTACCATTATACGAGTTAGAAGTAGATGTGTCTCGGTTTAAATTATTGTTGGAAAAGGTGGTAGAGGCGGGATTTTTGGTAGTTATACCGCCGTAAGGGTGAAATATTTCGAGGGAAAATTTGGAAAGAAATAATATCACGCTTATACCGCTGCCTGCACGCGCGTATTCTTTCATCAAATAAAGGGGCATTTCCACAGTATCACCTCGCTCTATTTAACATAACAGAAAATTATCGTTTATTACATCACTTTAATTAAAAGAATTGCCACAAAAGGAGTTATTTAAAATGGACTTAACTAGGAATGTGCGATTGAAAAAAGTCTTGAGAGGCTGGATGATTGTCCAGCGTTTTTGAAGTGAATATTAAATCAAGAGATGGCAAGTAAATGATGCACTCGACCCTTGAAACTGGCAAACAACTGTTAAACATAAGCAATATCATATAATTAAATTCCAATCTTCATGTTAATAAATCTGTTAAAAAACGTAAATCTACCTGAATCGAAATGAAGATGGATTCACACGCAAATAAACAAATACGTTAACTGGAAAATTGGTTGTAGCTACATAAACAACGTTGGCATCAGTGGTTGAGAGTTTTGCTTTTTCTTTCTTTTTGTCTGCCTCTGATGTACTTGTTTCGTCTATTAACGGCATTTAACATAATCATGAAATGCCTTTTACATGCTTAACATCCACAAGCTGATGATTTTTTAAATTCTATAATTTATTAAAAATTTGTAACCCTAATTGTCAAAAATAGTGGAAATCGAAAGTAAAAAACAAAATTGATCATCATTCTAGTACGAATCGTAAAAATTTCATAAATTAAACATATTACTTGTAGAGGGAGGTTTTTTGGTCATATCAGACATGGGTAACGGTTCGAGTACAGCCTCAATAAATTCTAATATATGAGGATCCAACTTATTTTCCTAAATCACAAAAAAGACAAATGCAAGTTTTATTTGGGCAATTTATTAATTTTATATGACGTTTTGTTAAATCAGGAACATACTTTTATAAAGGTCCTTATTGTGACCCATATATAAAGATCTGCACTTTTAGCGCAAGGGTCAACATGAACATTTTTATTGTCTGAAACCTTGTTGCTGCTTAAATCCTCGAGCGGCACAAGAGATCGGTGAGCTCTTCTGACTTTACTTTTACCGGCAAGGAACTTGGTTTAAAATAATTGTTTTAATTTTAGCAAATGTAATGTATTTAATGGGAAAGTTTAAAATAATAAAAAAATTAACACTGACTTGAGAACTACGCCTACTATCGTTCGAGGCTTTAGGGGTCTTGTCATGGATGTGCTGCAAGTTGGCAGTAATGTTATGAGAAGAGTATTTAACCTTATAAATGAAGAAAGCGAGATAAAACAAACATAACTAATAAAATGTTCAAAGATATATAACAAAAAAGAAAATGTGGATGATTGTAATACCTTAACATCTAGGCCAGGGAGTGAGAGGGAGGATGAGTATTTCAAAGCACCAATTTTAATGAAATTTTTTATTTTGTCGTACAATATCGACAGGGACTGACGTTGGGAGGGGAAATTGAAATAACTTCCACTCGTGCTTATGTCATGTTTAACGTTAGGATCCAATTTTGTGGCTTTACTACCGCCTGTGGGGTATTGTGTCTGTTGAGATTGATTTTTATAACCGAGCGGAGATGTATTTCCTCCATCAACCATGTGTGAGCGGTTACCAACGTTGGGTATACATAACTCAGAAGAGGTTTTAAAAAAGGTTTTTTCTTTGCACAACAAGCTTGAATAAACATAATATAGAATGCTAGTGAAATCAAAAAAATGAGCAGGTTTTGAATTTATAAAAATAAAACAAATTCAAATTTCTCATTATCATAAATATTAATTTGTAAATATAACATAAACTCTTGAATGAATATTATATATAAAGAGAACGATTATTGTTATGTCGTGTTTGAAAACGAATATAACTTTAGCAATGTGCAACGATATTAGACATGCCATTTATATTTACTCTTTAAAAGCGTCCATATCTTTGGTGTCGTTGAAAAGGATAAATGTGCCACTTTCGATATTAACTTTCACGTCTAAATCAAAATCGATTTTGCTCTCAGGCAATTGTTCACCACTTTGCCCACCACCTGCGTTGCACAGTTCTATGGGATGGGAATGTGACGGGTGTAATGGGGAATACACATATTCATTATCCTTAATTCCTATAAATTATTAAGGAATATGATAAAGATTAAAGGGCATAAATGAAACGCTTACCTTTTCGCGTTTGTCGACGATCGAGATTTTGCCTAAAAAATACATTTTGATAATTCAGCCTATTTACTTGTATGATGGCACTATTTCATCTAACTGTCCTTGGGCGTTTCTGGAAGTTGAATCGGTTAACCTAAATTTTATTGATATTTTGCGTATTATTAACATTCTATGATCAATTAATTGGTGTCATACTCATCATTTTCTTTAAGGAGATCGGCTGCATCAACTTGCCCCCCAAACGAACTACTCTTGTGATGGCGGAGATGTTTTGTTCCAAACTCATTTGTACAAGCTATGGAGTTTTGTCGTTGATGACTATAAATAATTATTATTGTTTTGTAATTACATTTCAATTACCTTGAAAGCAAACTCTTAGGTCGCTGACTGATTCCGTCCTCTAACAAAGGTTGTTTAATAAGGGCTGCCTGGTAATACGAGGTCATATAATGAATTATTGAAATTAACATTGATTAAAAGATTGAATTGTGTTTTATTAGATAAAAGGCAAATACTTTTATGCTTTGTTTGTTAAGCTTGCGAAAGATATCGTGGCGATAGTCTACAGCCACCTGCGACTCCATATTCAGCAATTTTCCAGTTTCCATCTTTATCTTTTCATCGTCCGCGCCTAGCTGCCTATAAACAATAATTGTTGTAAGAGAGGTAAAAAAAGCTAAACAGTCGAGCCCATAAACAACAATAAAATTTGGGCTCGGGCGAGGTGAAAAAATTAAAGCCAACCAGCGGTCATAGTGTGTTTGCGAAAGCAAAATAAAAGTCATTTACAGAAGCATAAGTCCACAGCCATTAAAAACCCTTATAAGTTTCCACGGCAATTATGCAAAAATTACAAGTTGGACAATCACGACACTCACTCACGACATGACAACGAAAAGCGAGCCCATAAATTGCATAGCCATTAATATGCATACTCATAATTACGTTAAAGTATTGTAATTAGTTATCTAAGGCTTACTTTAACAAATGGAGGTTTCGGGCTTGATCATGATATTCCTTCAAAAATGTTAATGGTATTTCTCCTAATTTTCCCATAGCCTCGTAATCAACCTTAGGAAGATTTTGATTGATTGGACTCAGGGTTTTAGGCTCAGATGTTTTAGTTTTCATATTATCGCCAAAAATGTTATTAACTGCTTCAGGTTTTGGAGTTGATGTTTGGGATTTACTATTGGATTTAGAAAGATCATAGGGTTTAATCGCAATTGAAGTGGACGTTGGTATTTCTTCCCCTATAAATAACAATTAATTACATTTAATCGGCAGCCATATAAAAAATTTCTCTCAGACGGAAAACAAGGCAGAGTCTCTTGAATCAAATACGTACCAAAATTTAAAAACGCTTACAAACTCTAAGGTTTTACGCTTTATTAGGTACAAAAACAATAAAAAAAAATATTATGCATTTGGTTATATAGAATGAGCAATTTAAAAATGGCAATTAATCTATTTAAACTCCACTTGAACCAATTTTTACCATAAATTTAGCCCCGGCCCCCCCCCCCAAAGTTTGAAAGAAATAATAACCGTATATATTATACTGGAAATGTTACACTGTAAATTTAGAATTTGTTTGTTTAATTTATATGTCAATAACATTAAATATAATTTTTTGAAATGTTATTCATACCCTCAAGTTCTTCCTTGGTCAATATAGTGAGTGTATAAATAAGATTCTTGAGACAGATTCCGATGTAAGTGTTAGCTAAAAAATCTACACCTCGCATGTTCCAATTAATGTTAAGAACCCATTTCGGATTAAAAGTACTGGCTGTAAAAAATAACATTTTATTAAGTTTCAATATAAAATTGAAAGATTAACAAGGGCAGGCATCATTTACTTGAAAAGGTATTGGAACAAACTTCGTAGGTGCCTTCCTTGACGTGGCAAGAATTACACACGAGCGAATCTAATAGAGTGGAGTTGTAGGGGTTCAGTGTGTTAGATGTGGAGTTGCAAAAAATCCTGGCACTAGTTATTTTATCCTGGCTAATAATCCTCGTGTTCGGGCTCCAGTCATCGTAAGATGGATCGAAATCGGAGGAAAATCTTAAAAATTAAATTATGAAATCGGATCATTATAATCATTAGGTATTAATATCAAAAACTTAACAAAAAACCTAAAAAATTTTAAAACAACATATGTAACGTATTAATGAAAATTCCATGGTGTAATCAACTTAGCTTAACATCGCTTTAAAAATGGCGTAAAAATAAATTAGATAGATCGGACTACGTAAAATTTGTATTAATTGTCTTATAAAATGGTTTTTAATATCTTGTACACATCGAATCCCATTAAATATATAGTTAAATAGTGAATAACATATGTTAATACCTAATACATAAATCAGAAAACACGCCTTTACAAACGAAAACATCCTTCGAAAATGCAAATATTCTGGAATGTTCTATAGTGAGCACCATGTAAATGGTAGGGTCGTCTGCGGGAAAGAAGGCGCTATGATCGGACTCATTACCCATTGCATTGGAATAATTGTCTGGATCAGAATTTATGCTAGAAGCCAACAACTAAACAAAATTAAATTTTGGTTAGAATAAGACAAGGAAATCTCATATAAAATTCAATATTTACTATGTTTGGAGGTTTCTGTAAGGGCAAACTAATACCCAGGTTGTCGATGGTTAGTTGCAAAAACAATTGTGTAAAAGTTTTAGGCGTTTGCTGAGGGATAGGTGTTGTCAATTTTTCCATCACCTGATAATAAAATTAAAGTAAATCCACCGCATAGTGAAGTTGTGACAATTAAACCATATGTTTAACCCTAACCCCAAAATTACCTTAGCCCAGACCAATACATTCAAATTACAAAAAACTTGTATCAATAAATGATTTAAAAAACGTTTGCCTTTCTAATTCTAATAAAGGTATGGTTTATATTTGACCAACTTGTTGTGTAGCCACTTGCACGTCCCGTTTTAGGGCCGCCCTTTGTTCGTTCCAATATTCATATGCAGTTTTGTAATTAATATATATGAGAATAGCTTTATCGACGGCCAAAGCTTGTACGTTCAGGTGAGGCCTTTGAACACCGACCATTATAACTTCGGTACCATCTTCAAAGCCCTTGCTTCTGTCACAATCCCCCGATATCTAAGCCAAAATTTAAATTCTTTTTTAAGAATATCCATTTATCAAATTAGCTTTGATGATTAAATAAAAGAGATCATATAAAACAAAAAATGTCTCACTTTAAATATTAAATAGTTTAAAAACCCAAATTGAGGTCAAGCACGGAACTCAAAGTGTCAAAAAGTATATAACTCGAAAATTAAAAACATACAATTAATAATTAAATCAACAAAATACCGGTGCAAAACCATTATATAGAGTTTTTAGATAGTGCTATATTATATGTGTGGGTCCAAATACATTTGATAATTTTTGTTGATTTAAGGTCGACGATTAAATAAAAATTTAGTTTAGGCGAAGTGGAGGTTAAAAATCTAAAATTATTTTTGTCGCGAGTTGGGTCGCGATGCAATTCGACATTTCAAGACTTTATATAGCGGTTATCCGTGTCATTTTAGAAATACTTTGGGTGTGTTCTTCATGGAAATGGTAGTCGTAAAATGAGCTAAAGGATTATATTCGCTCTCTGCTTCTTCGTAAAGTTGATTTTGTGTCATTTGGCCGAGGGATACCGATATTTTAAACTAGTAGGTGAATTTTAAAAGTATAAAGTCTTATATATTTATAAAATTAATTCACAAACTTTACTATAAATAACATAATTCCTAAATGCATTGTGCCAGTATTTTAAAAGTATGATTACTTTAAAAGTAGCAAGAGTTTTCAGAGCAAAAGTTCTCTGATTTAAAGATTTGTACATTTTGGTACTAGATCTTTTCAAAACTTTTTCTTCTGAGTGGCTTTTAGATGATTGAATATACTCATTTCGCTCGTTATTTAGCTTGTTCGATTCTTTGTGAGATTGTACTATTTGATTGAACAATTTAAAATCGATGGCGCTAGTTTCAAAACGAAGAGCTATGTTGGTAGGAGTTGAAGCTGTCAATTGAAGTCCCTATGCATTGAAACGAACAGCATTACATCATAAAAATTTTATAAAAAAATATGAGAAATTTAAAAATTGTTTTGTGCCAAGATCACAATGGAAATCGTTAAATCCAACACGATTTCCATACACGGATCACTGCCATCCGTTTAGTTTTAGCGCGTTTTTATAGTTTTTTAGTCGGGAATGTAATTTTTTATACCATTTTAATATGTATATTTCATATTTTATCATTACTTTTAATTTTAAATGGATCATATAGAGGTAAGAAGTTGGAGTTGTCGCCTTGGGTTCTATAACCTCCTGTGTAATTGATTGACGCTTGCTTTCAATAAATTTTGGTATCTGTGGCTGCTCCATACCAGTCAAACGCTGTAACAATTCATTGACCTCCTAGAAATATATATAGCCATAACATTATTATAATTATGACTAGATGAACCCGGCAAACGTTGTTTTGCCATTTACCCGGGTATATTAAATTATGTTGGACTTTTAGGGCATGATAAAGCGGTTATTGAAGTAAAAATAAAGTTTGATGTCTATATGTTCTACTTCTATTGTTTTATTTGTATACAATACAACGCGTACGAATACTCGAAAACTACTGGACCGATTTGGCTCGAACAAATCTTAAAACATGCTCCGAAGTATCAGGAATAAACTGTGAAATTTTGAGCCAAATCGGTCTGGTAGTTTTCCAAAATTGGTGGCGGCATATACACACACACACACATAGTTTCATTTTTATATATAAGATTAAGTTTAACAGCTAATTATTCATATCATTGTAAAGACCTTAAAAGCTGATTTTGTATAATTTATTTCAAATTGTTATTAAAAGCTAAACTTTTAAAATTTAACAAATAACAAGTCGAACGAACCTTCATAAAAACTTTTTGTATGAAGACTAAATTATTAAGTAGATCTGTGGTAAGTGAACGTTCAAAATATCCAATCTCGAGATCCGCTTTGACCAAAGCTTTAATATTGTTCTGAGTAATGGCCTGATAAAATTGCCTTTGGAGGGCGCCATATAAATTCCATATATAATGTGCCTTGATAGTAACGAAAGGTAATACTATATGCGTCTCGGGGGATAACTTCAATAATGGGTCCAGAATCTTTTAACCAAATTGTATATATATTAATAAATTAATATAAAAAATAATTTTTAATGACTTTATACTTAAAATATGCATTAAAATCATCTTAAAACGGCTCAAAAAACTATACATTATAAAAAGCTCAAAAATAAATAATTTCCTTAAATTTTCTAAAGGTTTTTAATAATAAAACTTTTAAACTTATTGATGCTATAAGTAGGTAGAGCGCTGCAACTTCTCGTCGGTCCGAACCCGAAATCCTTATTTAATTTTTCGGGCCGAGTTATATCTTTCTTAGTTCGCGGATGTGGGCCAATTTTACATTTAAAATTTATGTTATAATAAATATATAAGATTGCTATTAATAATTATGATGAGCAAAGAATCGAGAACCCAATTTAATTTGCAACAATTATCAACAATTTCTTAAATCTTTAGTATTTTATTAACGGTTAGAAACATGTAAATTTCGTTGAATTATTATATTCCTCTAAAATTACAATAGCTATTCTATATATATATTTAAAAGAATCTCACGATTTTAAACAAAAAATGATTATTTCCAAGGGGAAGGCATAGTGTTTAAATGTGCAAACATTCTATATCTATAAGTTGTGTTGGGTTAGTTTGAAAGAAAGTGAAATTGCTTATTGGCTAGGACTTGCTTGGGCAAAGCTCGAGCCTCGAGCCTGCCCGAACCTGTAAATTTTATTAATTTTTGTCAAAAGTCAACTCGAGTCTCGGGCAGGTCATGAGGCTCTTTTAATAAATAAGTTTTTTTTTGATTTTGTACATACCATGGATCTTAAGATAAGGGCATGATTGGTAAAATTTAGGGAGATGTCAATCTTCTCGCGTTTGACTCCATACATGTGCACGTCTTTCAAGTTGTAAAGGGCTTTTAGTGATGGCAAAAGAGCCGCTTCAAAATTTATCTCCTTCCAATAAATACTGAACAAAATATTTATTTAGAAAATGCATATAGCATAGATTTACTTGACTATTATATGCTGATCAGCCTCCACATTATTAGCAGTGAAGTTATCAAAGGCAATTTTATTGAGGTAATCATAATTATCAATTGGTGATCTTTCAATAAAATAGTTATGATCAAGTTTATATAATGTTACTTGTTTTTATTCTCCATTTTTGTCGTAGGTGACTTATTGCTACAATTAGCATTGCCCTTTTCAGTGAATATAGAATTGGATCTGTAAACAGAGGATGGATTTTCTGGCATACCTCCTTTATCGGATTCTCCTTTGTTTTGATGAAAGTAGAAAGCAAATTGATTTAAGGTTTCGGTCAACTTAGTAGTTATTCTAGTGAATATCTCGTGCAACACTATGGGATGCTGCGGAATCTCTAGTTTTACATCGCCAAACTTTAAAAGGATTGAATCTTTGGTGCGCTCGTCAACTAAATTCAAAAGATTACCGCTAACAGGGGGAACAGAATGCTTCGCTAAATTGTAAAACATCAACGTATCTACAATATTGAAGTTGAGGAGCAAGTTAGATAGTGAAGAATAACTTTCCATCAAAGTGATACTCATTTGAGGGCAATTCATAAACACGGATTTTGAGAGTGCAAAGATGTCACCTAAAAAAATTATTTATAATCATGGTATGCCATATAAGCCATAATACCGTTGGCGTTGTATTGATATTTGTCATGTCCAATGGAGGGGGCGTCGTAGTTGAGCAGCAAATTCAATAATTCAAATTGTAGATTTAAACCTTCAACCCCGAACCATAATCGGATATACGAGATGTGGCAACTCGATTCGATGGCTAAGTTATGACAATCTATGAGTGAAATTTAAACTTTATTTTAAAAATGCACTTAAAACCATGTAATTCAATCCGTGAATTATGATAAGAGAAAGTTATTTGCATTTAAGTTTTCAGTAACATTCAAGCTTTGAAATTATGTTTTTCCATAGTTAGGCAATTATATGCTTTTGTTATAGCCTCAATCATTAACGAAGCACATAGTTGCAATTAACTATTTCGAAACAATCAAGGAACCTGTATAATTTATGTGTAAAATCATATTACCCCATAAATCGGCGTCAAAATCCCTCGCATTATCCAAATCTTGGTTATCTTCTCGTACATCCACAAGGTCAATGATGCGTTTCAGAGAGGTGTCATCCTTTATCCCTTGCCACAACGATAAAATCGAGGTTGAGGCACATTGTAGTATTACACAAATCGTTTCATCGCCATCTTCACCAAGCTCCCCCCCGATTAAAGATGTAATATCATTCGGAAATTTTGCGAGGCGCACACCTTTCGCCCCAACGTTTTTCCTAATACCCAAGTCGGTGTAAAAAGTCACCATAATATCTCGTATCGATGATTCCGCAATAATGGGAACGTGAAAGGAACTCGCGTCAGGCAGTTCATCCCCGTCAATGGATAGATTAGATGGGTCCGAAGAGGTTTTGGAATGGCTGGATGGTGAGTTAGAAGTGCTACTGGATGGTGAGGATGCAGTCAGATTCGAAGATGAAGAAGAAAATGGTAAAGGGGATAGCCCAAAATCTTCACCCAAATTACTGGAGGCGCGATCGTTTTGTGACAAATTTTCTATAAATGTATTGCCGCATTCGCCACTCTCCTCCACATTCTCCAGCAATTCACGATCCATCATAGAAAAGGAAGATAAAGAAGTACTATTGGAAGAGGAGTCATTATCCCTCGAGCCCTGGTGAGCCGTCAAAATTTTCCCCCGAATACGTTCTTTTTTTGAACCAAATCGACGTTTGGATGCCTTTGAGTAGTTATCGTTGTTTCCCGCCTCGTTAGTTGAGGAACCGTAAGCCGTTTCCCCGCCTTCCCCAATGTTATATAGATTGCGCTTATCTTCAAGTTCACTTTTGACCACGTAAAAATTTTTCATAATCCATATAATCTAAATACAATTAATATTAAATATAGTTGATAGTAGTGTTGTAAAAAAGGATGGATTTTGTTTGGTCGAAACGAAACATAGACACACCAAAGGTTTTTGGTCTATTTTTCTTGGTCGCATATACAGACCAAAATTTTTAGGTCAAACATTTGGTCTGTTTATGTTTAGTCGACTAACCAGCCGTTTTCACAACATTAGTTGATAGGTTTTATCTTAGGTTACCTACTTGATAAATAAGTTTAAGCGTGGAAGTGTTTATGTGGTGGGAAAAGGACGAGACGTTAGTTATAATCCTAAGTTTAGGTAGGCAAAAATATTTGCCTTCTTCGTTGAAATCGTATATTATGATGGGAAGTTGAATGCATTTTAGGTGATCACGAACACTCGACGTGTTATCGCTGACATTTGGACTAGCCGCCCGAATTAAAGCATCAAATTGAGGTCGAACTGCTGAAATTTGAAACGTTTCAACGTAATTGAGACGAGCACAGATATTGTTAAAGGCAAAGAGTTTGGGATCGGCAGAGGACGGCATGGTATAATAATAATAACGATCGGACGAGATATTTTTATTAGAAGCGTCGCCCTTAGTATTCGGCGCCTCGATATCTGCCAGGGTAGCATGATGAACATTTTTGCCCTTGCTATGGTCGTCCGGTACATTCATGGGCTGTAACGAGAAATGGCGATTGATGGAGAATAGGGTATTCCGTTTACGCCTTATTGCCAAGTTTGTGTAAGCATCGGTGATACTAGATTGTTGATTGGTAGTCGTTAGGTTAGAAGAGGGGGTCGTGGTGGAGTTCGAACTAGCCAACGAGTGGGAGGATGGGGGAGCGTTATAGCATTCGATTATGTTTATTTTGATGGAACCTAAATTAAAGAGGAGCTCATATTTTTTAAGAACAGCTTTTGGATGGAACATGGTTCTGGCGTCAGCGCAACGTTGTAACAAATGTCGCATTGCCGTATGACACCATTGGATGCGGACAACTTCGTCGCTAGCAATTTTGTCGGTGACTACTACGGGGTTTAAATCATTTCCTACGTTTAAATCGATATTTTCTAAGCTTTGCCAGTGATTCAAAATATCCACCACCGTTTCGTACTGATAGCTATTGTATGCGGGTTCAAATTCCGTGATAGGCGATTTGGTAAAAAGGGTACTTTGCTTACTTTTTGATTTAGTAGCATCCGATTCTAATTACAATAAGATTAATTAATAATAAAAATTAAAAATAATTATAATAAATAATAAGGATTGAATAAACTTGCTAAACCATAGTTTTTCAAGGGAATGATGGGCGTTCTAACGTGTGTGGAGGAAGGTGGAAGTGCTAGTTGACCACTGGTCAGCTTTCGTCCTTTCATATAACCATATGAGTCCTTAGAGCGTATCAAAGAAACTACCCACAAACTTCTAATAAGAGTATAATTACGTTATCCTTGAATTGAATTAAGATAAAATATTATACAATTTAACAAAAAATTATGCATCATAAACAAAATATTTATAAGTATGTATAGATTGTATACAGAAATGGGCGTAGCCAGGGTCGGGTATAGAAGAGGACAATACGATTTAGAGAGGGGCGAAATGATAATTTTCGGTAATTTTAACCATGATTATATTAAATTGTGAAGAATTTTTGGATTTAGAGAAGGGGGGGGGGGCAGCTGCCCCTTCCTGTTACCCCTTGGCTACGCCCATGCAATGAGGTGTATTTCTTAAAGGGGTTTAAAAGCTTATGTATTATTTATCACCTTCTATCAAGAAAACTAGGGGTTCGCCTATTGCCTTGAAATATGAGAGTTGAATCTCGTTTAGTTATAGGAACTCTCATGTACTTATCCGCAAAGGAGGCTGACCTTTTTTTGTTTGATGTAATCCTGCTCTTGCTAGGTGAGAGAATGGCACGAGACATGCGCCTCAATATATTATTTTTTAAATTTGGCGTTTCAGAAGATTTGTTCAAAGAGGATGTAGATGAGCGATGATCTTGCGATTCAATCGAATGAATGTTAAGTTCTTGACGAGACCCGAGTGCCGTATCCAAAAACACTGAATTTAAACGCATGTTAGCCAATATCTCGTGCCATTGTTTATAGCGTCTACGATACCACAAATGCAGGTTAGCATTAAACAAAGTTTTTAGGGATTGCTTCACCAGAGCGCTACGTTTAAAACGCGAATAAGCTTTTTCAAAGCCGGATTTGTAATGGGATTTAACTGGAGCCTCCATCAAGTAAGAGTAGGCCTCTTGAAAAAATGTCAGAGATGAATTTGTGTTCAAAAGTATAGAATTTTCGGCTAATTGACTAGGAAATGTCGCAGATTTCGGCTAAATTTAAGAATACGCAATTTTTGATATTGTAAATAATTTCTAAAAAAATGAATATTTTTATTGCTTGTAAATTATGTTTGATAGTTAAGGGTATATTTATAGTTTTTATAGGGATGAACTTAATTTTCATAAATTATTGATCCATCAAGAACCAACAAATATTTTGTTGTTTGATACTATATATCTTGTGAACACATTTTCAATATTGTATAGGTTTCGAATATTAAGGTGGCATAAGCAAAAAAATGTTTGATTTTAAATAGATCAACGTAAAAAATATCATAATTAATATAAATTTTACAGTTTTTAGTTGCATAAAGCAACTTTTTAACTAATGTCGTAACTTACAAATATCCCATTTAACAAAGTGTCTTTAGTTTGCATAAGCAAAAAGTTGATTATAAACAAACACTCGGAGCGCATGGCCTCTTTATATATCTGCATGTATTTGACAAGTCTGTAAGTTGGATTGACCCATGCAGTTATAGAGGCAGATGTAGTTGTGAATATATGCCAATCGTCTCTAAATTGCGGATAATTTCAAAAAATGTATTTATTCTTTTTTACAAGAATTAACAAAAAAATTACTGGGCGTTGGTCAATTCCTTATTCTGGTCAAAATAAAATGATGCTGGGAAATTTAACCATATATCGTCTATACTTAAACTCGATTCGATGGTTGATAATTCCGGGACAGCACCTATTATGAAACAACAAATTACAATTAATTTATTATACCCTAAAAATTATAACAATTTTATAAATTAATATTCCAATCTTAAAATGAAAGCAATATATTTTATTCGAACTCAACGATGTGTCAATAAATTTACTAAATCAATCATTTTCACAGAATATTATTAAGCCAAGTTAAAATTATGCAAGGCACTAATATAATCATTAATAGAATTTACTTAAATAAAAACTCGATTAATGTATAATATTATTAATCACAGATATTTTGAACGGTAAATAGGTTACTTTCGCCCCTTTCCGAACATTGAAGTATAGGGTGAAAGTCGTTTAACAAGAAATGGTGGTCCAAAATATCACTTTTCACATTTATACCTAATATCGATAAAAAAAGGATTTTTTGAGAAACAAGAAAAGCTAAAACTATGTAACAGTGTAATATCTACAAACCTTCTATACAGGCTTCAAAAATAATAAACCCCGTTGAATCGAGTAGAGGATAAGCTCCTAAAAAGATGTTGGTGTTTTGTTCATTCATTATTTTGTGGTTTAAAATCAGGGGAAGCATCCGGAATTTCAATTTTGAATTTTTTTCGGCTATCACTGCCCTATTACCATTCTCGATAATTGATGTACTAGACATATGTTTTTGCGCGTTTTCAAATCTTCGCAATTGCAAACCAACGGAATCAATTTGTGTACGTACTGCAATAAAACGTTTAGAATACATATATGACTGCAATTTGATAGACGAGTGATTGAAAAGAAGACGTTATAATTTTTAATGACCATAACTTTTGTTTAAAAATATATCCAAAAAATTATTTAAGCAATGGCTTCATTTGTACCCGCATTAAAAGAAATTATATAACACAATAGAAATATAGGATAAATATATGAGTCCTAAATAACCAATGAATTTAGCGGTATTCTTCCCTGCATCCCAACTTCGTAAGTGTGTGCTGGAAAAAGCTTGAACTTTAATTTTGTTGATAAATGCTATAAAGAGAGTTGTGCATGTGGCTATTTCACTTAGTTCGTCCAATTGATCTATAGTTACTCTTTCCTTTATCAAGCAAACTTGTAGACAATTTAACTTCACCTAAATATTTATAACTTTTTAATTCGAATACATACAAAAATTTAAAACAATTCTGAATTAAAATCATTTTTGCTATATGTTGAAGGAATTTAAAAGTCTCTTTACTCCCTGAATTTCGATGGACACAAATGAGCGGGGAGAAGGACATGAGGTTAAAGCCGTAGTTGAATCGCCTAACTGGGTAAGGATTGAAGCGTGCACGTTTTGCAACACATTTAAGCAATGCATTTTTCCTACATACTTTCCGATTGAATCGTTCGTGGTATCTATCAAACTTTTTTAATCAATATCGATAATAACACGAATGTGAAATGTGTCAAATTGTATATCCCAAAATATCCTTTTATTAAATGTTTAAATACTAAATAGTGTTGAAAATGTACATGAAAAACTATAAACATAACGAGATTTTGGTAATATTTGTAATTACCTTTTGAGTATATCAATGGCGAGAGGCGTTAACTGGATTTCAATGAAACTTTTCACCTTAACTTTGATCAATGAGGCTAAAAAAGATCATGAATCTTAGGTTATAAAATTTAGCATACGTTTGGACTCTAATTCTCGATTTTCGTGCTCAGAGGGTTTGGCATTTCGAAGAGGAAATTTTTGCGACCTAGTAAATATGTAATGTAAAAGTTATAACCAATTTTTATAGCCAGAATCTTAAACCCTGCACTTTTAGGCCAATTAAATCATGTTTTATATATGTGATCGTGTTTTTTTATCTAGAACTTTACTATATACAAACCATAATGCCTTATGTAAATTAAGATACCCCTCCCCCCGCTCATTCATCATTTCAAGGCCAAAAATTCTTAATATATTTTAATTATAACAAATTACTTATTAGCGAACAAATAGAATATATTATTTTTAAGGAAAAAACCAACCCCTTTTCCGTCTTTTGTGAGCTCTTGCCATACATAGAATCGGGACGGGTGAGTAGGGAATTCGAAGATACCGTGTAAGATACAATTTGAGTCGTGTTGATGCCTTTGCGATAAATATGGCCACCTCTGCGTGTGCCTTTGTCAAAACGATCGACTTGCAGGTAATGAGCGTAACTCGACATGAAAAGAGGCGATTTATCGATGGATCTATTCATTTGACCGGTCAGTATGACCCATTGTGGCGAACTCATTCCTTTAAAAGGTTTCCCGCTTTTATCACCCAAACTCGTGTCAGATACGGAAGATTTGGCTGAACGAAAGGATGCGTTATCGAGGCTGTCACTCGTAACCACATCTGATGTCGTCTGGTGCGGAATTTCTTTGGATTCCCCAGAGCCTGGCACACCCGAATCCTTCGTTTTTATGGGCGACACATGGTCGAGAAGATCATCTGGCGGCAATGGATCTAATATATTCATATTATCGTAATATCGATAAACTGATAGCTGGAGTATTCAAAAAGCCAAATGTTTATAAATTATGAATTTTAACCATACAAAAAAATTCAAAAACATAAGTTATGGAGGGGAGAAGAGTTTCACAATTTTCAAACATTTTTTCCAAAAAAATAACTCTACTATGACAAATTACAGGCTACACTTTTTAAGTTAATCAGTGTACATATATTTGGGAAAAAAGCTAGGGGTATCCAAAAATTTATCAAAAACTTTTAGTGTGCATATGCGTATTTGCGTATAAATATCGAGGGGGCTCATAATAAGAACATCCAGCCATTTAACAATTAGGTGCACTCTTCACGCAAAACTTTAAACAACCCCTTCCCCTTATTATTTTTATAAAATTTTCCCTTATAAAAACACTTACAAGAGTCGAAGCTTAGCGAGAGAGATTTTAGGGTGTCGCGATAAAAATTTTGCAAGGGTTGATCGAAATGGTCAGCATCGAAAAAGTCGGTAGTAGTATGGTCGGGTTCGCTTTTGGTACACCGAGCAAAAGCGTAACAACCACAATCGGCGTGCCTTTCTCGACTAGCTCTAAAACGCGTAGCCGAGGTGTGGGCATACAAAAAGGGTAATCTCTTGGTGGTTCCGTCGTGAAATGTTAAAAAATGTTTTTGTATCAAGGAAGGTGATACAGTCGTGGTCTTGACTCCCTGGGCAGACCAAAGTGGTGGGGCAGTAGCGGGGTCTGAAGCGATATCAATCGTAATCGTAGGTATTTTAACGTAGCCACAATTCAGTACGTATACCCCCTCGTCATCACCGTGCTGCTTGTCGTCGTCGCCTTTCATCGAAGGAGTGCGCAATTCCAGCAAGGAAGTACCCAACGTTAGGTATCCCATCGTTTTATTAGAGTAGTAATCGATCAAATTACACGTCCCAAAAGCTAGGTGCGACACCTGATGATGGTCAAAATAAAACTACTTGGATGACTGATTGTTTATTAAACTTGTTCAAAAGATGAAGCTACTATATCATGATCTAAGGCAATATTTTGGTAATCTTAAAATGGGCTCCAATAACTACTACATTAATAGTAAAATGGCTAATTTTTTATAAAGGCCTTGCTTCATCCGTTAGAAACTGTTTTTGGTATATATGTAGATTTTGATTATTAAAATTTTTTTATTAAATTAATTTAGCTTGACGATTTATTAAAGAAGATTGAATACTGTGGTGTTCAACCTAAACCCCCCCCCACACATACTTACACTTATACCCTACGATTTTTATAGTTATCCAATTTAATTATGGCAAATTTATTTTATGACTGATGAGACATCATTGTTACCACGAGATGGTACCACTTCGCTTTTTACTACCTATCTCGAGCGAGCGAATTTAATTAAAATAAATTTGCCATAATTAAATTGGATAACTATAAAAATCGTAGGGTATAAGTGTAAGTATGGGTGGGGGGGGGGGGGGGGGGGTTTAGGTTGAACACCACACCTCCCCCTTTATCGAGAAGTCAAAGACTTAAAGTCCTAACGTTCCGAAAAAGGTTTAGGGGTTTCAGTGTTGTTAAAAATCATTTAAAGACTGGGGCGGAATTAGGTCGAGCCGGCGATTTAGCTTATCAACTTTAAAACAACGTTCAAACCAACATAATTTTTCAAACAATTTTCCAAACTTTAGCCCAAAATTAATGTAATTTCTGCTGGCCATGTTGTGACAAGTTTTGCCTTTGCCCTCGGAACTGATTCATGGACAACTGATTTCAATGAAATCCTGCCCTCTGAATTAGTTATAAAATGGGGTGCTTCACGGCTACAAGACTCAGCGTCCCCGCTCTCTAAAGCACCACTGGGCAATCGCGATGCCACTATGGACTCAGCTTTAAAACTACAAATTTTATTTAAATTATCTGACTCACAAATTCCCCACCAGTTTAATTTAGGGCCTATTACCTTTATCCATGGCCATCCCATTATGTTGTCCACATCCTCCTTGAGTATATATAACTCTAGATTAACCTTATAATTATTCACTGTTACTATTACATTAACTTTACCTAATACATTAATATAAGTATTGTTAACTTGTTTAGCTAAAAGACCTGCTGCCTTATATTTTCTTAGCGGCCAATATTTTTTAAAACTACGATGACTTATGATCGAAATGGAAGCGCCCGTATCTATCAACATTTTAATATAAATATCATCAATATTAATCACCGCTGATGGTGTAATTGATGCTTTAAACATATTGATCGAATCCTCGCGGCGCCATTTCCCAAATTCAATGTGCGACAAGATTAGTCAGTCATGCACGGCTTGCCTCTCAGCCACCGCGCCTCCATGACCGACCTGTCTACTCAAATGTATTTGAGAGATCTTTTTGAATTTATTTTATATTATATTTTATTGACCGATATACATTTTCCAGTAAGCAGTAACTTTACCAATACGGTTTTCATCATAATCCTCGTTTAAATGACATTTTCATTCATTTTTTTGACCGATAGAAGTTTATTTCCAAATAATTATGTCATGTTATATGCTAAAATATATTAAATTAATGAGCTGGCATCTAAATTGTTACCAAGATTTTAATAATACCTTTTTAGCATTATTCATAATTAGACTAATATTTTTATATTTGGCCTTATATAGTAAAACCTAATGTAGTAACATCTTGTATATTTTAAAAAATTCACTTAATTTTAAGTTTTAACAATAAAAACATTTTTCTAACCTAAAAGATAGCAAGTTAAATTTAATATGTAAGTAAAAAAGCAAATGGAGTATAATATGAGTTGAAAACGCATACAAATATAGTAGCAGGGTTTTGCTCGCGTTACTTAATTCATCTGATAAATATAGCATTAAACAAAAGGTAAGCAATGCTTATTTAAATAAAAATTAAACGAGAAATTTTTGTTTGAATAATTACGTGAAGGTTTAAGGAATGTTGATCGTTCCAAATTGTCAAATCTATTGCGCCAAAGTGCATCGTTATTGGACAAAATTTAAACGTTTCCAGGGTGTAACTAGGTTCTAGGAGAACGGATAATGAGCTTCCCGTCTTATCCCTCAGTAAATTAAGTTTTTGGTTGGTAGACCTTGTGGATTGATCCGATTTAAATTTGGAGGTTCTTGCCACGCTTGTCATTTTTACGGACCCAGGCTGTTCAGAAACTTTATACCCGCGACTTACTTTAATTATCTTTGGGTGTATGCAATCGTTGTTGTAAGCTTTTATTGAGAGTGCCAACATATTTACGAATTCCGTCATTTGCAAAATCTATAAAGCGTTTGTTGACGCATACATAAATTTATAAAACATTAAACGTTCAAAAATCTCTACATGGGCGTAGCCGGGGGGGGGCAGGAAGGGGCGGCTGCCCCCCAGAACTAAAAATTCAAAATTAAGGCTAAAATTTTAAAAAATCCTCTAATTCCAATGTTAGACGCCAATGAATCTCTATTTCAACATATATACATGAGCCAAAATGCTGAAAGTTCTTACGTGAGTGGTAGTGATCTCCCCGTTGATGTCTCCCATATTGAAATGAATTATCCAGGCATATTCCAAAGATTCTTGGAGCAGAGAAAGGTCTCGTCGCGAAAAGAGGGCGCGTGCTTTAAATTGAATGCCATCTATTACCAGCACGCTTTCCCTTTCTTCTTCCTCTTTTTTGGCCACCTTATCAACTATGGGTCGCTCTAAAGCTTGCTAACAATGCAAAAACATTTGTAAAAATATAGAAATTTCTATTACACAGCCAACGGTAATTTAAGTTGCCACCCCAAAATATTGGAACTTATCGCCGCACTTAATTGCAAAATATAGAGTTTACAATATACTTTTAAAGAGATATCAAGATCAAATATATATATTAAAAATTTTATTTACTTCGAAAGTGTTTGCAACGTCAATTTTTGCTTTATTTGATAGTTTTAAAGTGGCAGGTGACGCTTCTAACTTCATAATGGTTTCATCGGACGTTTTGATCATTAAAAAGGTTATTTGTTGGAAAGTAACGGCAGGACAATATTCATCGAGTCGAGAAGAACATGCCTTTTCACAAATAAAAATAAAATTTGGAAGATAAAAGGTATCCAACCAAACTACTAAAAGTTATTCAATATTAAACATTAAATTAAAATAAGTAAGATTAACCTTTTGCAAAATAACATTGGGATTTCGTAGATTAACAAAAACTCTTATGTCTAAAGAAGAAAAAAGATTCTGAGCACTCTCTTCATTTTCCGAGTTTAATGTCGGCACATCCAAAACAATCACAGAACGTTCCTCCTCATCAGGTGAAGGTGTAAAGCATTGGAATTCCCCAAAATAATTTTCCTAATATAGGTTTCAATTTCATAGGATTATTAATAAATGCCGTACTTTAAAATGGATTAAATGAATAAGGAGCGCTCCATTAACGTATACGTTAGAAGGATCGAGGGTAACACTTATTGTCATTGAATCAACGTTTGTGACTTGTCCTCTTTTTGCCGGCAAAGGTTTTATAGAGCTGGCAAATAATTAAATTCAATCATTGTTCAAAGTGTCATATCTTAATGAACATATAGGAGGCTATAAAGTAGCAGCTTTGATCGGTCAAAAAATAGTAACGACCCATTGTTCAATAACTTAAATTTTAAATAGGTTTAATAAAAATTTAAATTTATAAAATGTTAATGCTAACTATAAAAATATTCATTTCTTAAAGATATTAATTATAAAATTCCATGTAGGAAAACTCCAAATCGTATTTTTATTTTAATAGTTACAATACTAAGATATAGTCTATGGATATAGTGTACATTATAATAACATTACTCTGAACGATAAAAATATTTACTTATGAACATATGCTTGCGAAGAAGGGTATTCAGGGTAATAACTGTAATTAATATGGAAATGCAAATTCTCCTGGATTTCCCAACAAGTCAACCACCTTCTATAAATATAAAAAAGTTTAAAAACGAGTCAATATATGGAGAGAAAATTAGAAAACAATCTGGAATAAACCGATGACTTATTGATGAGTTAACAAAAAATTATTATAATAAAAAACACATCTCAATATCAAAGTACTACATAAAAATCCATGGGCGTAGGCAGGGGGGGGCAATCCAAAAAACCGTTAAAATTTTATATAATTATGGTTAAAATTTCA
The DNA here is from genome assembly GCA_964036665.1 of Gordius sp. MW1. Lineage (NCBI taxonomy): Eukaryota > Metazoa > Nematomorpha > Gordioida > Gordea > Gordiidae > Gordius > Gordius sp. MW1. The sequence goes on along the minus strand of OZ038532.1, from coordinate 12,226,387 downwards.
AAAAATTATCATTTTGCCCCTCCCTAAATCATTATTGCCCCCCCCCATAATTCCAATACTGGCTACGCCCATGTCAAAATCATAACGCTATTTTATTTAGATAGTTCACCTTTTATCAAATCCATCGTCAAGCAGCCTATCATTGCTCTCTAGGGAAAGGGGCATTCCCTTGGAGAAATAGCGTGATTCTTTTTGCACGAGAAGCAAGTATGCCTTGCCAGCGACATAGTCAGGTATTATGCATGACAATGCAACATGTTGAGCCTAAATAATAAATTAATATAAAATAAAAATTTGCAAATGCATCGGATAAAAATATAACGCTCACATTAAAATCAAAGTTGATCGCGTTCATTTTCGGGGCAAACGTATTAAAATTTAGGGCAAAGTTTCCTGCCAGACTTCGCATTTGCAACGCGGTCATGCAATTTTGACTGTTATAACCGGCATTTGAACAATCCACGTAATTGTAAGGGTTAGTGAAGGTTATCAAGTGTAAATTGTCCGCTATTACATTAAATTTCCATACGAACGGCGCGAAAGTTAAAGCATCGGGTCGTTGTTCTTTATTGCCCCAATCATCGATTAAATCTTTAATTTATATTTACGAAAATAAGCAACATTTAATAACCTCAAAATAATTAAGCTCTAAGCATAAATTGAGAGCCAAGCAAAAATGTGCTTAAAATTTATATATATTAAAATAATAATTTTCTAAGTAAAACAGTAGTTAAGTAAACAGTAGATAATTTTGTCGATACCCAGCAAATATATAACGTGTTTAAGCTTGAATTTAAAAAAATGAATTATAATAAATTGACGTTCTTCAAATATAAAGCGTTTATATCAAAATAATTGAACAATCCTATGTACCTGTGATTAAATCCTTGTGATTGTAGAGCCCGTAAACCAAAGGATCATTTAGATTGATGTCAAAATACCAAATTTGAAGCTCGTTAAAATAACGCTTGCAGTTAATATCTAGCTTCAGCTAATATAAAAAAAGTTTTACAAATATAAATGAAACATTTAATCAATTTTCTTAAACTTGACACTTAAGAATTAAACTAACTTTTAAAACTTTGCTCTTCAAAAAGGGCTTAAACATCATGCTGGTATTAGCATCAAAACCATTTAAAATGGCCTCGATGAAGGTGAAGCGAGTTGTGAGAGTGTTGGCTACTGTCAATTCCGCGTTATTTTCCTGGCTCGGGGGCATATCAGAATCCATTTTGAATGCTGATTGCTCTAATCGATATAGATCCCTAGTGAAAGGGACGCTTATATTTATTGTAGATGGTTCGTTAATAACGAGATTCAAGGTCTTCGTGGTCTAGAAAATTGAATATAAATTCCTAAAAATGATTTGAGTGTTAAACATTTAGGCATGTCAAAATAAAATATTAATGATATTTGATATTCTACATGAGAGTGCAACCTATCAATAGATAGGAGGAGGAAATAACAATGCAAATCTGTTTAAACGTAAACTAATATATAAAAATAGCAAATATACGCTAAAAATATCTATATTGAAAGATAGTTTTTGATAAAACAAAGATTTTAAAACACTTTATTGTTTTTGAAGTTTATAATAGATAATAGTTTTGTAATTTTTTTACCTTAAACTTGGCAAAAACAACATTGACATTAGTGCGTTCTTCCGTGTTTATGGTCAACTTAAAAGATTTATGAATGCGTAATGAGGTCCCAAGTTCCGCCACTGGTGTAAGATCTTCGTAAAACGTCGGAAAAAAGAACGAGTACAAATACTCTCTAGATATAAAAATAAATTAAATCTATAACATTCAACAAGATACTGATGCGAATCCTTATATCTTTCCTAATAGTGTTTGCTTATCATGAAATCTTGCGTAATGGATGCAAAATAATTCGATAGAATCACTATTTTAAAATCATAAAATATTTGACTGTGTAATATAATTTATTTTACTTTTTCATGCATGTTTTTACAAATCATACACGAATATGAATTAAGGAAACCATACAAGATCAATCACATACACGAATATGAATTGATGAAACCATACAAGATCAATCATAAGTCTGCTGCGGCATAAGAAAAAATTGTTTGCAAAGCTTGTATCGTAAGTTTATAGTTCACATATGAAAAACCTGCAAATCTTTTAGATATAGAATGAAAAAATAGCCAATTTCAGATATAATGCCTATAGCCCTACCTAAACTAATGAAATAAAGCCGATGAAGTAAATAATAAAGCACAAAGGGTGAAGCGGCATAAACCTATTTTTGTCAGCCCAGGGCCCATAACTTATGGTCGAGGTTTTGGAGAGATTAGCATTGCATGTCCAACATGGATACGTAGATTCGTTTTGGGTTGTCAATAGACCGGGCTTATCCTGACAATATTCGAATTCTAGCCTGGGACATGTGGCTATCGTGTATTTATGGTCCATCGAAATAGGGGGCCTGTTGAACAGTAGGCTAACATTAATCGATATAAATCCAAACAAAATATTAGGAGATAGTAATGTTTGGTCTGTTTATGTTTAGTCGGCTAAAACCAAAGGTCTACCAAACAAAATCCAGCCGTTTTTACAACACTAGTGACTTGTATTTTTTAGTTAAAGCCAAGTCAATGCCCTTTTGTTGTTTAGCCTAAATGTCGTATTAAAATGCCCCAAATGTTTAAATATTTGCCATAATTGATAGTTGAACATTTATTCGATATCAAAAATTTTGGCTTAATTTTTCTGCGAAATATTGATTTTTGAAAATTAGGAGCTAGAACAAACATGAAGTAATGTTTCAAGATTTGTCCGAGTATAGGCCAAAAGTGCATTTCTATGTATTCGAGCCATACTATTAACAACCAGAAGATTATGGCGACAAGCATAAAATGGCCTAAAAGCTTGACAAATCAAATTTGTATCATCATTTGCGTGGCATGCATAAGATATATTTGATATGTGCCAAGTTTTGGTGTACAGTAGGTAAGAAGAATGTTACTAAAGCCAGACTCAATCCGAGTCAAGTTAAAGTATATAAAAATAACACGTTAAAATCCAAATAATCAGTCCGCCAATTTGAAATAGATAAATCACTTACTTAAACTTAGTCGGCCTGAGCCGGATCAAGCTTAAATATATTCACGCGACCAAGTAAAAGGAAAACAAAGCGATATCAACACTATACCATTCGTAATTGCTTTTGGTGTAACGGTCATTCCTAACGAGAGCTATCTTGAGGTCGGAAGCTTTCCCCTTAATCTTTTCGCAAAATAAATCGGCCGATGCGTCAGACATGGCAGGCCTAACGAAGTAATAAAACTTGCTTTCCTCCACTTCTATCGCCAACACATTTGGTAGCGTTTGATTCCCAATCACCAATCTAGCCTTTAATGAAGTTTACACATTAAATTTAAATTTAGCTTTATAAAAAAACTAATTATGATTTTAGAAATATTAACCATTTTTTTCTTATACGCTTATAGCACGTTTAACAAACTAAAAATTTAAAAAGGGTAATCTTAGAGTCTATCTAATTGGCTAAATCATGGGCTTAGGCAAGGGGAGGCAGGGAAGGGCAGGTGCTCCCTCCCCCATCGTCAAATTTTATATAGCAATTTTGTTCTCTCTAAATCATTTAAAATATTGTTCACTTCTAACAAATTCACTTGCTTCAGAAAACAATATTTATTTTTTTTAATCATGCCAAATTTAAAAATAGTTAATCTATTTTATCCAAATGTTATAATGAGTGTGAGTAAAAAAAAATTCATAAAAAATAGTTTGTGTGTGCTTTAACAACATTTATCATAGAAAAAAAGGCATAAAATTTGTTAAACTAGGAATTATTAAAAAATTATAATACGAATTAAAACTTGTGCTACGAAAAAAAACTAAGACTCGCTAAGGTCATTTTCTTTAAAACTTCTCCGACTTAAAAATCATATTCTATTAGTTGCAAAAAATTTTATTAAAAATGCCAAAGGAAAAGGTTAAATTTAAATAAAAACTTTTTTAACATTCGTCAAAACTAATTTATTATTATAAAGCTTTTTATTTTAAACGTTAGATAAAATATATTATATTTAGTTAGATTTTTTGATTAAAATTATTAGCAGAATAAATCGTGGCACAATAAAAATTTTTTATTCCAAATTTATCCTAGTTGTAAATTACGAATAATAAAAATCAAATCTATTTTCTATCTAAAAAAATTTCAAAGGGTCAAGCTCGGGTCAGAGTGAAAATTAAAAAGAATTTGGGCTCAGGTCGGACTTGGGATAATTAAATAATATACTGTCGGGCTCGGGCCAAAGAAAATCCATTTTGCAAGGCTCTAGATGTAATGCAGGGCTAGGTAATTTTTTTGGCCCCTTGCAACAAAGATTAATAATAAAATTTGTGCAATTATGAAAGTTATTTGGACAATCCAGAAGTATTAATCCTACTTAAAAGAAATGGAAAACTAATTTAGTGACTGGTAAATATTTTGTAAAAATTTTAAATCTCTATGAACCCAATTTTTTCATAAGATGTTTGAGGTGGATGTATAATTCTCATTAACCTAAAATATTAAGTCAAGTTCCATATTCCTTTAAAAAAGGACTTAATCAATCATATTTTAGAGAAAACTATCTCACCAGTTTATAATTTGATACTTACTTGATTAATTTGAAACTTCATGACAGGAAAGAATGTAAGCCAAAATGTAAAATCTGATATAGAAGCAGAAGCTTTTTGTTTAGGAAACAGTTCTGGTCTAAACATAAATTGGTTTTAAATTAATTAGATCAAAATAGTTGTTATGTTACATTTGATGGGGATCTGTTTTATTAAGCATACATTCAAGTGCTAAAGCTAATTTTGCATATATGTTTGATTGATTGTAGCAAAACACTTGGACACCATTTAATGAACAAAAAATTCTGTGAATAGAATAACCTAATAGCAAAGTAAAGATTATTCAAGATAATTTATATAAAAGCAATACTTTCTTGTAAATTAATGGTTTCATTCAAAGGAATCCACCAACGAAAAATTATAAATCCATCATTTATATATATTGAATAGTCTTTAGTTGTGTATTGTACATCACGAAGCATCAATTTCCCAGGTAAAAATGAGATTGCTATTGAGCCTTAAAGAAAATAATTACACAACATAAAATTATATTATTAGATTTTTTTATTCTATTCAAGATAAATTCACTATTACCTATTTTAAAATTTTCTTTTTTTGAAATTAACATCAAATTTATGAACTTTGTCAGAATATATCCAATAACTCGTGAATGGAAAAATGTAGCATAGACAATCCACACAATAAATAGCACACATATTACTAAAATTCATATATAGTTATAAAACGCCATTCATATTAATTAATAATTTAAAAACTGTAAGCAAAATCATGGGCATAGCCAATGAGGAGGGGCAGCTTCCCCCTAAAAATCCAAAAATATGTTGAAATTTATTAAAATTATGGCTAAAATTTGAAAAATGATCATTTTGCCCCTCCCTGTATCATTATTGCCCCCCTTTAATTTCAATGCTAGCTATGCCCATGAGAAAAATATTTGATGTTTATTTATATGAAGTAATATATATTCTAATGCATGTATCATACATGTGAATAAGCCATAATAGGTAAATGCATTCATATCCTTAGGGATATTATCAAAATCCATTATTCTAAACTTTCAAATGTCCTACAGGTCCTACATCATAATTATTTTTCCAATTTGTGAATGCATTCATCATCTGGTAGAGCAGTCATCTGTTTATCCATTAACAATCGCAAAGACAGGAGTTTTAACGCACCGATACAAAATATTTTAACATGTACAAAATTAAGACCCTTTTTAAAATAGTTATTAACTTCAAAATGACTTAACCGAATGTGCGATACATACATGAGATGACCTTCAATGAAGTTACTGCTAAAAAATGATCATTACATTAATTTGAGACATATGTTATATAAAATTTATGACTTTGGCCTTTAAACCTGAGGTATAAAGCCATTTTCTTTCTTATGTTCAAACCTCCAGTAGCATAGAGAAATTTAGAGAACGTTATAATTTAATTTAATCAAATAAGTGCTATATGCAAACTTACTGTTGAATAGTTCTGCCTATTCTAAATCAGTTCTGCTAAAACAATAAAAAACCATGATTAGGACGATTTTTTTTGCATTTTTTTTAAATAAAAAATTTAATTGGAAAATTAGATTTCATCCAGTCTTGCATAGGATAGGATTTGCCATTGGATTTGGAATATTTGGAGATTATATGCATTTGCAACGTCAATGAGGGAGAGTATTTCTTTTTTATTCTGATTATTCTAAATAATACCAACTGTTTATAATATTTCCTAAATCAGATCTATTTTTAATCTTTTTTAAATGTTTAGTATTAAAATAGCTTCATGCATAATTTATTTACTTGCCTATTTTTGAAAATGCTAAAATAAATGTACAATATACATTATTAAATAATCTGATTTTTAAATTATTTGTGTAACTGCTTTTTATTGTGCCATTTATAACTTTTGATTGCTAATTTATTTGATATTTTTGATAAATTTTTCATCCATTGTTTTTTAGATAAATCTACTCTCTTTAATCATTCACATTACTGACATTCAATATGACTTGCTCATACTTAGCTTAAAATTAGGATATTTTATTGATATTCGTTTAGCTTTAAGATAGATCACAAGGAAATGATGGATTAACGTCAAAAGTACTTGTGAAATCCTGAACAGGCTTATAGGGTACATCAAACCCCATTCTTAAAATGATCAGAGCTTTATCACAAATAAAGACACGCTTCCCAATTTTTAAATTTAAGTTTATTAAAGCCTCTTGGTTTATGTTAAAATTATTTAATTATAAATGGTAGTTTAAAAATTATACGCAATTTACTATACCCAAAATTATTTATAAAAATAAAAATGCTAGGTTTTTAGTGAAAATTATAAAAAGCAAATGCTTTTTATTTAAAATATGTTAATGAATATAAAATGTATTCACATTAAAATGATCTGACAAGAAAATATAAGAATTTAAAATATAATTTCTTAAGCTTGTACTAACTTTAAAAGAACCATCTGACTGATTGCCTGCATACAATATAAACTTTTTTGTATAAAAGTTTTTCCAAAAGCCATATTTGTTAGCTTGTTTAAAATGAATTGCTTAGGTCTCTTATAAGCAATCATAAATTAAAGCATATTCATAACTCCTGATTATAAAAATTACAAAAGCTCTATAGTATCCATAACTATAAAATATAAGTATGACTAAAATGAAAAAATGGTTTTGGATTCGAGTTGGCCTCAAGCAAACTAAAAAATAAAACATTGTGCAAAGTAGTTTAGCAGGTCTCTATTTACTGCTTTACGGCTCCTATCAAAAATGATGAAGAACTGGGATCTCCTATTTATCTAAAACCTATCTCTCACTGACGCAACCTGGAACAAGCACTTGTGGTTGCCAGTGCAGAAAGGGAGAGAAAGGGTAGCAACCAGGGAGGGCTGCTACACAGATCGTTAAATACTATCTAAAAAAATTACTTAGTCCAGCCCTTCCCCTAAATAACAGCCCAAAACCCCCTCCCTTAATAAATAGTCCAACCCCCCCCCTCCCCTAATAAACAACCCAACCCCCTTTAAATATATTCCTTCAACTGTAAATTCAATAATACCGTTAAAACATGTTCAAAGCCCAGTCCCTCCTTTGTTAGATGAGCCTATCCAACTTAAACAAAAAATAAACATCAGTCCCTTAAAGATCAAACCTCTTAGTATTCCCACCATCCCTGTTAGTAAAAATAGCAACCTAACTTTCCCATCCCTAGTGAAATCTTTTCCCTTCAATAAGTTAACCACCATCAATATACACATCCCCTTTTATTAAAAACGAACAAAAACCGATAAAATTTATCCCTCCCTTAATGTTCCTCTCACCAAACATATGCCCTACTTTCTTAACTTTTAAGAGACCTAACATAAAATTACCCTCCTAATTATAGCCTTTTCTTTTAAGAAAAAAACAACATATGACACATGCATATCTTTCCTTTAAATCCTTCCCCTCTCCCATAATATCTTTGCCTTGCAATAAAAATCCCTTTAAATTAGAAAACGCAACTGATGTTGTACCCCCATCACTTTTCAACCTTGTTAAACGAAAGCAAATACCATTTAAATTATGTCCTTCTTTAATGTCCCTACCAACCCCAATAACAATCTTTCTAGTAGATAACAGGCCCTCCTTACCATGCTTTCCCTTAAAAATAAAGAAAGAAGATAGTGTAATGTCATCTGATGAACTATTACGGGTGCCAGCGAAGAAAAGAACCCTAACCCTGAGGACCCTATTTTTTAAACACGATGTAGGAAAAATAAATAAAATAACAACAAATTTAGGGATTAATAAATGTTTTGGGAATAAAATAAGGATTAATAAAATGTTTGGGGATAAAACTGAAAGGGTAAACAGTAACGAAGAGGATAAATACGTAAATGGAATTAAAATAATTTTGAGGGGCTTACACAAAGTAGCCGCCCCTTAACTAAATTAAAAATATACAAAAAAGTAATTGCGTGGTTAGGAGACAGTGGAGCCATCATATCGCTAATAAGCAAAACAAAATTTAGGTCTACCTGGCCTAATAATAAATCAGATAAAACAAATATCAGGGCTAGGCAGGTAGACGGGGGCGAAATAGAAATAGTAGGAAAATTAATGCTAGGGTAGATCTAGCCAGCAAGAGATTAATATTACCCCTTTATATAACCTCGGTGGAGATTATACCAATACTAGGGTGGCAATGGCTCAGGGCAATAGGGCCGTTAAACAAATGGTGTGGATTGTGCTTTATAGACGAGCTTGGATGCCTAATACTGAAGCCAGACGTTGTACTAAGGTTTCGGCCAGCGCGGAGAATTCCATTTGTTTGACGGGAGAAAGTAGAAGCCATCTTGCTACAATGGGTAGTACAAGGGATAATCGAGCCGGTAGAATTTAGTGAATGGGCTACGCCATTGGTACCCGTCATAAAGCCCGATGGCAGCTTGCGGCTAAGCGCGGATTACAGGGTTTCTCTTAACCCGTAGGTAGTAAAAATAAAGTATCCCCTACCCAGAATCGAGGAAATCTTCGCAAACCTTAAAGGGGCAAAATATTTTAGTAAGTTGGACTTTGCTAACGCTTACCTTTAAATCAAGTTAAATAACCGCTCATCAAAGTTGACCACGATAAACACGTCCTTAGGCTTGTTCGTGCTTAAAAACTACCTTTCGGTCTCAGCCTAAGTGCGCCCGTGTTTCAGAAGACCATGGCGTCAATATTTCAAGGTTTTTCTGGTGTGTTTTAATACTTAGACGACGTTCTTGTATTGGGAGCTACAATGAATGACCATGATTATAACTTGTTGGCAGTATTGGAACGAAAGGAAAGAGGATTATGGGGAAAACGTAGCAAATGCGCCATAGAAGTGTCAGAACTAAAATATTTGGGACATCAATTGGGTATTGGAGTCGTTCGTCCTTTACAAATAAAGTGGATGCTATCCTTAAAATGCGACGACCTCAAAATGAGAAAGAGACACTATCCTTATCCTTTCTTGAGTCAGTGAATTACTACAACAAGTTTATGCCTAACATCGCAGAGATAGCGGCACCTTTATACTTGTTGACGACGGACGAAGTAAAATCTGTATGGCGGACCAAGGAGCCGGAAGCGTTCGATGCGTTAAAGAAGATTTGAACGAAAGATCCTGTTCTGCATGCTTTGTTCCCGATCTACCATTAGCCGTTGCGGTGGATGCGTCATAGCTAGGTGTAGGCGGTGTGCTATTGCATGTAATCGGTCAGGAAGAACGCCCAATTCTATACTTCTCACAAAAATTTTCCAAACCAGAACTTAATTACTCAGTAATTGAAAAGAAGGCTTTGACGGTGAGTGAGTTTGACCCGTTGCCGTGAATATTTAATTGGTCGAAGTTTCGATATCTTTACCGACCACAAACCGCTGGTATCACTTTTTGCAAAGGACATTAGGGATCTATTGTTAAGCCCGAGGTTGCAAAAATGGTTATTAGCGCTGGGAAATTTCAACGCAACATTACCGCACAGGTAAGTCAAATCACTTGCCAGACACTCAAGATTGGGAAACGATAATGATGGCAACGTACGAAGAGTTAGAAGGCCAAAACTTCGCAGAAGTAAATGTAATAACAAAAAACTGCGGCGATTTCGATCTTGCAAAATTAGTCCAAGAGGATCCAGACTTAATTTTGGTGTTAAATTACTTGATGGGAAAAAGTACGCTAGAGACGTTACCATCTACTTATCGAAGCTTGATACATAAACTGGAGGTCAAAAACAACGTGTTACTACGCAACGAAAATATAGTAATTCCGTCAGTGTTGCGACCTCAAGTAGTCAAATTAAGCTAAGATGAAAGGTCCAGCGAAAAGACACGTCTGGTGGCCCAAGATATCACGAAATATTACCGTGTTCGTGGGACAATGCGGAAAACTTGCCAAGACGCCTAGACACGACAGGAAGGCGAGATGGCCGCCAACAAAACAAGTTGGGAAAGAATTCACCTTGATTTCTATGACTTTGAAGGAAAACGGTATATTATTCTCGTAGATGCGCACTACAGTTTTGTAAAATATAAACAAGTGAGCAAGTTATCTACGGAAGTAGTAGTCGACTTCTTAAATAATCTTGCAGGTGCTTATGGGCTATCCAAGACGATGGTATCCGACAACGGCACCGCTTTTGCCAGCGTCGAGTTTGAAGGATTTTGTAGTAAATGGGGAATACAGCATTTACTTACCCCTCCGTATCATCCGAGTACAAATGAATTTAAGGCACGTTGCTGTGGAAGATCCAAAAGGACGGGGCATGGCTTTATCGACTATACCATACCGTCGCCCCAAGATTCCCTTCTCGACAACCGGTTAGCGAGATATTTCTGGGCCGTTTACCACACACGCTAGTAGATACGATGTTACGATCCGCGCAATTGGACACCACATCACATTGCGATTCTAAATTTAAAAACGGTGATGCTGTATGGGCGCGTAATTATATTGGGAAGGATAAATGGTTAGAAGCAAAGATCCTATCTCAGAAGAGTCCAAAAAGTACGAGATAGAAGTACTAGCTCCTCCGGGTAGACACGTGCGTCACGTGGAACAATTACGCTCTAGATTGATATAATAATCTTTTTATATTTTATCTAATAGATGGAATACGTAACTGAATGGGTGATCGCGGAAGTGCGCTTAAGAGCGATAGCACACGAACGAAGGGAGATGCCAAGACCTATTGTATTCGAGGTCCGGGAGCGAAGGCCGATGGAACCCTACGTTAGCGTTCATCACGAACACACCCACTCAGATGAAAGAGCGGCGGGTAGGCTTAGACAGGCAACACGTCAGGATACGGCTAGACCTATTTCGGGTAGGCATAGCAACGCTGTATCCAGACACCGTGGCCTATCCCGGGGTATAGCTGGACGGGTTGACCGGGTTCAGCATTAAAATGTGGCCCCGAGCGCAGCCCAAACAACAATGACGCAACGCCCCCAGGATCGTCCTAGACGTTCCGAGGCGAGAGGGGAAGAAAAAAGAAGGGCGTCACACTGTCCGCAGGCAGGACTTCAGGCAGGAATAAGGCAGACCATCTTCTGCCGAGAATGTAACCGATGGCACCCAATGCCGATGTGTAGGCGAACAGTCCAGGCCAGCAAGGCAAGACAGGACGGTAGCGGCGGTAGAGTCGGTAGTATCGATAACGCCGGTAGTATCGATAGCGACGGCGGAGTCGGTAGGCGTGGAAGTGGTTACGATGGACACCTATCAGGTCGTGGTCAGCTTTGAGGAAGAAATGTACCTACTGGAGAATACTCCAGGGCGGGACAGCACGGACCTGGGTGTCCCTCAATTTGAAATGAGGTGTAAGGATCCGTAATAACTCCATGCGTTATTTATTATTGTAATTACTGTTTAATTATATAAAATGTACGTTTACGCATTTTTATAATGAATAGTTATAGATAGATATAAAATTGTATTGATACCTATATACATAATAAAATCTTTAATTTTGATCTATAAAACATCTGATATATCTAAAATCGTCCCCTACTAAGTAAACGATCCCCCTATCCACTTTACCTCTCCTTTATCAACATTTACTTGGACTACGGCATATACCTTTAGACGCCCCACGAGATAAGCAGTTAACATCATACGAAATTTTTTCAGTCTCAACACTCATAGTAAGGAGATGCACCTTCAAATCTCCTTCCACCTTCTTTCCACAGGAAAACGGTTCCCATTAAGACTCCGCCACAACTAATCCTTGCTAGCTAATACCGTTAACTGGATTTGCTAAAGATCCGAAAGATTATTCCGACCCACCAAAAAATATAATACTTACCTTTGAAAGCTCCTTCTTGTACATTACCGAAATGTTGGATGCAGATATCTGGCCGAGGCATGGGGTCAGTTAGTGATGCGGAAACCCCGAGAAAAATCTCGGAGAATTTAAAAGATTTAGTCGAGATCGAGACGATTATTTTTAACTCGAGACGAGTCGAGACGAGATTCTATAATCGAGATCTCGGCTTTAAATATTTTTATTGGCCTGTATAATTAGAGATACTAAATTAAGTTTAATTTTTAATGCTATGCAATTTATGGGCTCGTTTTTTGTTGTCCATCCGTCCGTTGTCCGTTGTCCACCAAGTTATGGCGCCAGCTTTGTGACTTGGAGGTTCGTGTTCAATCCCAGTAGAGGACAAATTTTTTTTTATATTTTTTTAAATTAAATTAATATATTGTCTTTGTTAATACCATTGATGATATGACTTTTTGACCGTCCGCAGGCTACTGACCAATGGAAAAAATGACCATTGGCCATAATGTGATTGAAATTTTAATTTTTGTTTCGTTTTTAAATTGGTTACCATTGATATTTACCCTATGCCCGTCAGTCCAATTATTTTGCATTTAATACCCCCCTATAGGCATTCTCGCCCTATCCCACCTTTCTCGCCCATAAATTGCATAGCACATATGCTACGTTTATACGGAGTATAGATGAGTTTCGTTCCCCCTTCCCTTCCCCCCTCCCCCTTCCCACGAGGGCCGAAGGCCCGAATTTATTTATTACATATATATATAGTAAGCATTAATATAATATGAACATACAAACATGAGTTCTGATAAACTAGTAATATTACGAAAATATCTTCAAATTCCGCAACAGTTACATCATTCCGTTTTATGTGATGATATTTTTAATTGTTAATTAACTTACTTTTATTGATTTGGCTAGAGATTATTTGAGTTCCCTGCGATTTCTGTGCATGCCGAACGATTGATAAAGAGTTCAATCATGAGTCTGCCAGATTTATGATTGCTCCATTATAGCCCGCTTCTGAAATTCTCATTCTAAAAATCCCATTATGCATTTATTTTGACATTTACATTTCCTTTCCAATTATAATGATAAGGTTGGCAGGTGCATTCTAATCTATTAAATTTTCAGTAAATGCTACGATTTTGCAAAACATTAATATATAAGCCTAAGCTTTATTAGTAAATATATATTTTGTAATGAATTAATTTAAAATAGTGCTGTAAACGAACGCGTTCAATATGAACGCGTTCACGGAACGCGTTCAAATTTTGTGAACGCGTTCATGAACGGCGTTCTTTTATTTTCTAATGAACTTTGAACGTGAACGCGTTCGTTTTTTTGATGAACGCGTTCAAATTTAACGTTTGTTCAATTTTAAAAACCTTTATTATTTTTATTTATTTAAAAATTAATGTTAATCCGAATTTTTAACAAAAAAGTCTTATATTTTTTATTCAGCTGTTTTTCCTGTTTCCTATTACCAATTCCGAAATACTTTTAACAACCACAATCTTAATCTAGTGGCAAGTGTCGATGCTGAAAAGGCACTAGAAATTCCATCTTTTAAAAACATATTAAAAAGTGCATTTGATAAATGCAAAAATTTATGGAACAAGCAAAATCAGGCGACATCATTTGCTGATGATGTAAAGAAAAATTTATCAAGGTTGCTTATAAGACCTGTTGTTACAAGATGGAATTCATATTATAATTCCTTAAAATTAATTGACTCATTAATAAAAGATAAACCTCATTTATTTGACAAAGTATGCGACATGGGAGGATTAGCAAGGCATACAACCAATGATAAAATATTTTAGGAAGAATACTGTAGTGTAAGTCCTAATAAAATTTTTTAGGATAAATATTATAATAAATTTTAAATATTAAAATAGATCATGGAACCTGTTGCTACCGCTCTCACTATTTTAGAAAGTGAGGAAAATATGCATTTGGGCTATTTGACTCCAACAATAACAATAGTTATTTTGAAATTAAAAAAAATTACTAGTCTAAAATATGGTCAACCATTGATTGACGCTGTATTAAATGGGATTAATAAAAGGTAATAAACCTATTACTATCAAATTAATTGCATATATTTTCTTTTTTTTAAAGATTTCAACATATATATGAAGATCAATATCTTCTTTCGGCCATTATGCATCCAATGTTCAAGCTTCAATGGCCTTGGATTAAACTTAGAGAAAATGAACCTTTAAAGCAGGGGTCGGCAACCTGTTTGTCCTTAAGGGCGCAATAATAAATTTGAAAATCGCCGAGGGCGCATATTTTACAGATAATCAACAGGTATAAATAGGCATCAAAAAACAGATTTTTTATAACTTTAGTTGGTGTCATACATAATAATACATATAATTCAGTGTAAAACTTGGGTGTCCATATTTTCAGCTAATTTCTTTTAATCTATCTGTAAATGGTTTTTTATTCTTAGCTAGCAAATGCGATATTTTATATGACGCGATCGTTGCTGCTTTATGTTGTTGCAGTGGTTTATTAAAAAAGCTTTGCTGGTTAGTTCTTGAAGATTTTAAAGAAATAATTTTTGTCTTCTAATTTCAAAGTTCATTGGATAGTCACTATCAAAATTTGTATGAACGGTCTTAAAATGTCGTTCAATATTACTTTTCTTGGGAATCGCAACACTATTATTACACAACAAACAAATACACTTCCCTTTGTAATCTACGTAATAATATAGATGTTCCCATTCATCGTTAGAATAATATGTTCTTTTTCTTTTACATTTATTTATGAAGGGTTTTGAAAGAAAATTTCGGATTACTTGGTAGTTTTAAATGCACGGTCTACGCGTGGTCTATTTGAAATACGATCACACACTAACAAAAAATACGTGCGTGTTATTAGATACGCTCATATCATACATTTACATTGTCCAGCGAGGGCGCATTAAAAATCAATCGGGGGCGCCATGGCGCCCGCGGGCGCCGCGTTGCCTACCCCTGCTTTAAAGAATAATCTTTTAGTGTTATTGAAAAAAGGGATTGAAACCCCTAGAAATGATAACGAAAGAGCCGTCAATTCCGAAATATCATTTTTTGACGAGGAAGTAGAGGGGGGATTGGAGGATGATATTTTGTCGCAATTTTTTGAATCGAGGGACAAAACATTGAATGTTTTTGATAAATTTCCTCCTTTAAAAAATTTGTTTATTAAGTATAATACTCCAATCCCCTCATCTGCCCCTGTGGAGCGGGTTTTTAGTATAGCTAATGCTGTATTAACTGCCAAGCGTTCCTGCTTATCAGACAACAATTTTGAGAAACAATTATTATTAATAAAAATCAATAAAAAAAAATTTTTATAAATAATCTTTATATTCGCTCTATTAAATTATATTGATTTATAATTATATTGTCGAAATAAAACTATCATTTTTTATCATGGCTATTTATTGTATTAAAAAATAGAAGACATTTATTTATCTTAAATTAAATGTTAAAAAATTTATCATAAAATTTTGAACGTTCTTGAACGCATCCACGAACGTGAACGCGTTCTTTTTTTTTAAACGAACGTGAACGTGAACGCGTTCGATTTTTGACAATGAACCCTGAACGCGAACGCGTTCGATTTTTTTACCAATGTTTACAGCACTAATTTAAAATAATAAAAGTATATATTTTGGGACATAATATATGGGTTTACAATATTATAAAATGGTTTACTTTTACAGCGTTTCTCTATTTGTTTGAACATCTTAACTCCCCTCCCGCACACTAGTAGGAGAGAAAAGAGTGATCAATCAAAGCTTTTAATAAAGAACGCCCTTTCTCTCTCCTTCCTTCGGGTGCAACTTACTCCTTCCCTGACCATTTACATGCCTTCGCCACTCTTACATTATTGTTTGCCCTTTTTTATAATTTTTGTTTTTCGTCTAAAATTTGTCGTTTTTTTGCTGTTTTTTTAATAAGGCACTAACAATTAAAATATTTATGAAACTATTAGGTAAAATCACTTCTTAATTTACATATTACAAATATTGGAATGTATAACTTTACTGTATAAAATTATAGTACAAGTCAAAAAAATACAAATACACGTACAAATTAGTAATTAATATTTTCATTATTTAAACATGGATCAATATATTGTTTTACATGGTTAAAATAATTTTGACAATTTTCAGAACTAATCTAAAAATATTGTATATACATATATGTAAACTATATGTGAAATTACCTGGGATTTAGAATTTTCCACTAGTGACAATACATATTAATATGTAACAGCCAAAAATTTAATGATTTTTTAACAGAATTATTCCAAGAGTTAGCGACTAGGAATATTCAAAATTGTGTAATTGTAATGGATAATGTTCCATTTCATCATTCACAAATTGTGAAGAATACATTATCGGCTTTTGGGCATAAAGCCCTATACCTGCCCCCATATTCCCCATCCAATAGAAGAGGTTGTCAGTAAGTTAAAATTTATCGTAAGAAAAGGTGAACCTCAAATGAAAGTTATTTATTGTCACTAGTGAAAAATTTTAAATCCCAGGTAATTTCAGTATATACAATATATTGATCCATGTTTAAATAATGAAAATATTAATTAGTAATTTGTACGTGTATTTGTATTTTTTTGACTTGTATTATATTTTTTACAATAAAGTTATACATTCCAATATTTGTAATATGTAAATTAAGAGGTTATTTTACCTAATAGTTTCATAAATATTTTAATTGTTAGTGCCTTATTAAAAAAACAGCAAAAAAACGTCAAATTTTAGACGAAAAACAAAAAATTATAAAAAAGGGCAAACAATAATGTAAGAGTGGCGAAGGCATGTAAATGGTCAGGGAAGCAGTAAGTTGCACGCGAAGGAAGGAGAGAGAAAGGGCGTTCTTTTTTAAAAGATTGATCACCCTTTTCTCTCCTACTAGTGTGCGGGAGGGGAGTTAAGATGTTCAAACAAATAGAGAAACGCTGTAAATGTAAAGGTATTTCTTGTAAAATTATATTGGTGCAATTTATTAACCCTCAAAATTTTATGTTATGAATTTAGAAACAATGCTACTTTTATATTTGAAATTAATTAATAAATTGCAAGTTTGATAATAATTAGAAGAAGATATAATCCCTTTTAGGAGTGCAGCAATTAAATCAAAAGTAACCTCTAATTAGCGCCATTTATCGGCAATTTTAATTAGTGACTAATTTGAACTATAGCAACTTTGTAATGTGTACATCTAATTAATTAAGTATAAATAATGACGAGAAGTTTCCACACGCACCTTTGTGGCTTCTATGATAATATAATAATAATAATAATGCAATAAATTCTCTAGAAATAAATCGATAAGAGTTATAACAAACATTTGAAACATAAATATAAAGGGTGTACTTATTTTTGTCGATGTTAACTAAGGGCCCCACCCAGTTCAAATTAGCGATTAAATTAATAAATGAACCTTAACTTAGTGTGTCTAAATTTTTATATACCTTTATTAATTCAACCAATTTTGCATGTCGTGGCAGACAGGATAGCTTTACAATTTTATTGATTTTTTTAACCTACTCATACTATAAAAACTGAATATACAATTTAGTACCGTAGAAGCGTAAAAGTAACATGTTTTTATATTATTAAATTTTATTTGAAGTTATAAACATTATAAAAACAGATATAAAATATAAAAACTGATAATATATAGTAAAGTAACACAAGATATATTAAACATTTTCATTAGATTTAAAATAAAAAAATCGTTAGCCATCTTAATTTTTCAAATATTCTTTATAAATTTTTAATGGTTTGCGGAGATTTCTATGTATCTTTATTGGGAACTAAAATGTATATTCATTCACATTCTATATTATTTTGTATAATTTCGGGATGCGGGGGATAGTGTATATAAAAATATATATCTGTCTCACTTTTTACTTGGGAGCAGATGTTCTAAGTTTAAAGATAGTTTTATTAAAGGGGTATGTGGCACATTGACCGCTAGTGCTAGGTAATAAAATAATCAACGAACTTGCAATTAATGTATAAAGAAAGAGAGGGGGGGTCGAATAAGTAAAGTATGTATGAGATACGCGGTATTACAACTCTTGTGTATAGAAGCGCGGGGGGAGGGGAAATCCGTAACTTTTGTATAGGGGTACATGGGGGGGGGGAGAAAATCCATATATACGAGTATATGCGGATACGACAGGCGAGAATCCATATATACGGATACGACAGGCGAGAATCCATATATACGACATATATATTATAATTTAAAAACAAATCAGGGGAAAATGTATGAAGTTTAAAAATTCTAAAAGTCGAGACATGTCGAGAATTCTCGTCGAGACGAGACCGAATTTTTCTAGACCGAGACGTGGCAATATCGAGATTTTTATAATCGCACCCGAGACGAGATTTTGCTGTCGAGACCGAAAAGAGCAACGTTT
This sequence comes from Gordius sp. MW1, assembly GCA_964036665.1. Classification (NCBI taxonomy): domain Eukaryota; kingdom Metazoa; phylum Nematomorpha; class Gordioida; order Gordea; family Gordiidae; genus Gordius; species Gordius sp. MW1. The sequence continues at coordinate 12,207,504 of OZ038532.1, read as the reverse complement.
TCATAAAATGAAACTACTTTTAGGAATTTTTCCCCCATGCCCTTATACATATCACGTTTACCCTCATCGCGAAACATCTGGAGAGCAACTTATACATCCAAGATCATCCTCAAAGCAGCATTCTCACCACGGTACAAAATACTCCATACGGATGAAATAAAAAGCTTTACCTTTATGGTGTGCTATTGGTGAGTGCCTCGTCCTCCTCGTTCGAATTCCAAACATCATTTGCTATTTCGCTAAAAAAAGCAATGATCAGGTTATATTATATTCATCTAAATGACTAGTTAATATACTATGTATCAGGTACAATTCTACTCGGAAGACCTAACAAAAATGGCACCTTGGGGACTTCCGATCAACACCGCACATTCGTTCATTCTACTAACCCACGTATCGTATCAGGGAATGGACCTTAGGCTAGACTCACTCAAGTGCACACCAGCAGTCGCCAAAAGGCTCCATTTTACCGCATACATGCACTTGAGGACTCAACGGGTACTGCAGAAGAACAGAACAATACCTTGAGTACCATAACGTAACCCCCAGCATGAAATTGACTATCTAATCGGACACAATAGTCGCAGAACTTATTTGTTTCCATTTAACATAGCACCTTTAATAGCCTCAGATTTTCTATTCTCAGTATACATAAATATTTTCTCGCACCCTCCTTAATGTGATATCAACACGTTAATAAACCAGGGGCGCCGAGGGTCTGACTTGGAGTTTATTTTTTTCGTTTTGGTACATGCGCCTAGTTTTAGGGTATTGTTTTACAAAACTCATATATACTTTGTATATATGTAGCACATTTGCTATGCAAGTCATGCTCAAGAGAGGGGAAAAGGGTCGCGAATGCCTATGAGGGGGAGGCAATGGTCAAGCATGGAGTCAAGGAATTTTAAAATGACCAAATAGCCTATAATTATATAAAGGCATAATATAGAAAAAATCTTCGATTCACACTTTGGCTAGTGTTCATTTTTTCTAAAAATTAACAGCCAGCAGACTGCTAAATAGAACTATAGAAGGGCAAAATATAGGAAAAAAATTGTTTCACACTTTGGCCAGTGGTCATTTTTTATTGGTCAGCAGCTAGCAGACGGTCAAAAATGTTATTAACAAGAACAATATATTTTCTATGCAAAGTTTAGGTTAATAACAAAACGGAGGTTCAGACTCATATTAGTGGAGGCAAAAGCCCCTCAAAGGGGGGGGGGAAGGGGCGGAAATTTTAAAATGCAGGTTAAATGAGGCAAATGCAACAGGGGTTTAATTAGACTTCAAAAAAATTTGCCCTCACCGAAATTTCAACTCATATCAGTGGAGGAGGCCCATGTAAGGAGGTGCGATGAGAAGTGGGAAAGATTTGTTGCCATAGGTTATCGGACTCCGGATGGCTTAATCAAAACAAGCGATCGCAGTAGTAATCACGACGAAATATTACGTCAATTTGACGTAGCATAGGCATATCAGTACAAAAGAACAAGTCTTTTTTTTGCGAGAGGGTAAAAAGAAGGGGGGGGGGGCAAATCTAGATGGTAAAATTATATTATTTATTTTCAACCCAAAAAATTTATTTTTTGTACATTTGAAGCTAAGATACCAAAAATGCCAAAACGTGCAGGCACAACGAAAATAGATTTTGCCGGGGTCATATAAGGTAGAAATCATTAATTTGCAGGGAATTATTTAGCCAGTTTCGCAATCATTCGCTTCGCTACAAAGGAACAACCTTGACAAATTGTCAAAAGAAATTCACTAAGCTGCAAATATAAATAACAATTAACCAGAATATTGGCTTTTGGCCGGGGTCAAATAATGTAGAAGTAAGCAACGGTCAGCATTACTTTGCAGGGATTTATTTCCAGTTTTGCAATCATCCTATATATAGAAACAACATAAAAAGGTTGCCAAAAGAAGTTATGTATAAAGGTAATCAGTCGGGCACAACAACAATAATGGATATTAGGCTCGGGCGAGGACAAAAAAATTAAAGACAACCAGCGGTCATTAATTAGTCTATTTGCGAAAACAGAATAAAAGCCTTAGTATAAGTCCACAGCCATTAAAAACCTGTATATGTTACCACGGCTATTATGCAAAAATTACAAGTTGCACACATAAACTAAATAGACTGCTCATCAAAGCACAAAATGTGTACCCTTTTTTCCACCATTTTGATGTTAACATGTTAAAGTGGTGATCATATAGAATTAGTAATTTTCGTAAATGAAATAATCTTAAAAAGGTAAATAAAAAATATTGAATTGGGTAGATTTCAAAAACAGAATTTTAAAATAAATATCATTTAAACTATACATAAAAATTAAAAATGTAAAAACTGCGATTAAAGTTTGTTTAATAATATAGCGCCATTAATATTTTGTATAATATTAATTTATTGACGTTCGCTTTAATTAAACTAGTGAGGAAGGTAAATTGACTGTTATAGGGCAAAATTACATGGTTAAAATACACCAGTTGCTATCTTCAAAATGGAGGAAAATTTGACACACATCTAACCATAAAAAACATATGGCATGAGCAGTCTATCTAATCTATGGTTGCACTCGACAGGGAATGACAGGAAAACCAAAAGCGAGCCCATAAATTGCATAGCAATTAACACCTATTTTGAACATCAGGGAATGACTGAAGGAATTTTGAATTATAGCTTGATAAAATTTTTCTGAACATTCTACAGATTATGGATCATTTTCTCTAAATAGTTTAAAAGGTAATGTTAATTCTGTATGCCCAGGACAAAATAATGTCGACCTAATTCTTTTCATGGTTTATTAGATAAATTGTAAAATATATGCAATATACTTGCAATACATAGAACTCTAATTTATTCCAACTATTTGAGAGTTTAACTTTTGTTAACTAAAGGGTAGAGGAGTTTTTGCAAACTTTTAAATCCTTCAAACCATTTACTTTATTTATATAAAGTATTTTAATGATATAATTGACGTAGTAGGAAGATTGATTATTCAAAGACAATAATATTGAAATACAAACACTTTCCTTATCAAGGCTAAAAAATTGAAAACAATTATTGAAAATAGCCTGGTTATCTTCTATTTAAGTGTAGTTTGGGCAAAATATTTTACTTCACCAAATTTATAAAAATGAAACAGTTTAGAATGACATAAATATTTAAGGATTTGGAAATAGCATTTCATGATACTAATGTGCTAATATTTTTTATTTGCGACTTTAAATCTAGCAAATTTATATATGAGTGTTCTGACAGATATTGCTATAAAATACTAATAATTCTGTGCATTATAGAAGTTAAAAATAATATACAGTGATTAAAAGGGTAAATATTCCACATGTAATAAAAGTTTAAGATCATAAATATTATTTTAATGGCTCGAATTTGTGATAAATTTTCTGTGACATTTAGGATACCTTATAAATTATAATAAATTTACACTTTGCATACCAACAAAGCACTTAATATAAAATTCGGCAATTTAGGTTAATAGAGTTGGCTAATATGTTTTTAATTTTAAAGCTGTAAATAGACCTAAAATATTAATGTCGCACAATTAAATCTTTCTTGAAAAAAATAAGGCCTTCAAAATTAACAATCTATAAAAGCATTTATTTAAAAAAAAATTTGCTTTCATAGAAGTTGAATTCTTTGTAAATTATTGTTTAATTTTTTTATGCCAGGCAAAAAAAACACTATATAAATTATTGTAGATTTATAATTTTGTGCTAAAATTAAATAAAGAAATAATTACTTACAAGTAAGTTAATTTGACACAACGTAACAATTTTGAAATTAATATTTTATTTTGGTTGCAATGGGAGCTTGGGTTTTTCAATGAGAACCGTCTCCCCCTTTTCTCCTCACTCTTCTTCTACCCTTATTTAATAAAAGGTGGCGAATACATTACATATACTGGTATTATTAGTCTATGGGCGAATATTCACAAATGTACCCAAACGGCTCAAGTATTAAATTTAAGCTGGTTTTAAATTTTCAAATTTTATTTTATATTTAATATATTAAAATATGCATATATCTGGTGATATTGATACTAATATTTTAAAAAATTATTATAAAAAAGAGATATTGGATTTACTTACATTATTTAATGGTCCGAAAGTATTATAAATTGATCACATTCTTTAATTTTTAGACTGTAATATGGGATAGTCATCTCATTGGACCTATTGGCTTAATTGTAGATTATAGTGCTCTTAAAGTAATAACTTGTTGAAAAAATATATTTCTAGGATAATAATGTAATTCATATGTTTCAACTTGAGGATCAGAACATAATATTTGATGCCAATCATCACATTATATTTATTATAAGATCAGTGGTGAAAAACGTTCTATGCTTACATAATCTTCTCAATGGGTATTCTTAATATTTTTTGTATATATGAATTATATTAGGGCATTATCAAACCAAAATCAACACCAAAGCGAATTACATGTTATTTGGTTGCCTAAGTTAACAATTTTATGTGAATACAAATTAAAAGTATGGTACTAGCCTTAAAAATTATAACAACTAGGATTTAGGAATTTACACCTATTTTAAATCTAATCATAATTTTGCCCTTCATTTTTACCCTTTGGACACTGATATTGCTTCTATGGAGTGCCCTTCTTATTCAAAAGTGAAAAAAAAATTTTATGATTTTAAACTGCTGTCTAGGATATATTGTTGAAAGATTACTCTATACCCCTTTATAATGATATTGAAGCATTAATGGATTTTTTTAATATCTATGAGGGATTTATATCATCTCTGTTTGTTATAAGCAAGGGTTATTATGCTAAGGTAATGATTATTTTCAATCACATGAAAAATTTTGATATATATTTTGTATGAATTCAAGTTTTGCATTACCAATAACTCTATATTTAATATCTAATTTTATACTCAAAGGTACGTTTAAATTATTTTTTGGGCCTTATGTAATCTTTTTATTTTATTTCCTTTTGTGTTTGATGTTTCAATCTTTGAATTTACTTTTGAATTTTTGTTTATAAATTAATTTTATCTTATTTTAAGGTTTAATATGAAAGTCATTATTTCTAAAATTATTTTTCAACTTTGCTATTTTATTTGTATATTGTGCATACATTACCAATTTGTAAAGAAAGTTTTTGTCATTCTCCTGTATATGTATACAAATACATATCTAAAAAAATATTTTTATAATTCATTGGCTCTACCCAGCTAAGTTAACCTTTGGCAAAGTCTCTATTTTTTAAAATTATTGGTAATCTTAATTGGTAATATAGTGTTTAACATTGATTATATGCAAGCTAGTCCTGAAAAGTACGATCATGTTAATAATATAATTTTTTGTTAAAATTTTATGCATTTTTAAAAATTTCTTACTCAAAACCAAATTTTATTAAAATTAAACAATGGTTATAAAGAAGAATTATTATAAGGAAGAAAGGAAATTTTATAATTTAACATCATATATTCATAGTTTAAAGAAATTTATGTTAGTGTATTCAGCTTATTTTTAGGTTAATACTTAAACTCTTGTGCATACTTATTCTGACTTTTATCGTACGTTATAAACAAAATTATTTTCTGCTTGCTAATGAGGCATAATAAATATGTAAGCTATGCGAATGCAGCAGTCGCTAACCGTTTTTGCGCCAGCTTTGATAACACCCTTAATTTATGTGAAGAACTACTATTTACCCCTGACTCCCTTCCCCTTCTTATGCCAAGAGCAAAGAAAGACTTGGTCATGACTACTCTTACCTTTGTAACCCCTGGTATGTCCACTATGCCCACTGTCCAAACTATCCTTCCCATGTCCGATATGTTCTCGCATACCTCTTTCCTCAATAATTATATTCCCCCTGGCCAAACGAAAAAAGGTTCTACGGAATCAGAGGTAATGACGGAAGCGATTATATCACCTCTAAAATCGCCTAAAAAGGAATCGATACCGTCCGCTTATCAGCTGAATTCTTTGATTGCCGGATGGGCTTCTAAAATCAACCGTGTGGAGGCATTGTTGGAATCACGCTTGCCTGGACCTAAGCTACGAGAAACAAGACCGAGCGCCGCAGACCATCCTCGTCGCATATTTATGAGTCAGCAGATGGCTCATTGGGGACCGAGCGTTCAACCGGCCAAAATGCATATGCTCACCGATGCGGAATCAAAAAGGATCATCGAAATAGAAAAGGCCAAGGTTGCCCCAGCAAACGAACCAACCAACATAGAACTAAAAAGAGACTGAAGGTCCTGAAAGAAGCCTGTGACAAGAACCCGTCGATTCCCCCCTACCAACGTCACGAGGCAGAATTCCTATTGTCATTAGGAGAATCAATTGATTGTTTCGAGGATACGATAGATAAGTTCTCGGATCGCGTCAAAACTCTGGCCTTAGCCACGTACTATGGATGGCAGGCAGTGACAGGAAAATTTAGAGACTGGGCCGAACGAATAGGTATATACACAGAACCGGTCAATACGTACAAGAGCTACCTTCGCCCACGAATGGAGTATTCGGCTCAATCAAATTCCTTTCGTCAGACTGGTAGGCCTCAAAATCCAAGAAGGGCGCCCCCGCCAAGAAAGAAAGGGGCGCCTGAGGATAGGGCGTAGGGAGTACGTCAGGAAGGTGGCGACGACCCTCGGCAGCGGTGTATACCCGCCGAGGTCAGTGGGGGACGAACGGATTCCTGGCTGGCTAACTAACATCTCGAGAGCCAGGAATCTCGCCATGAATACGATCTCCCCTGACAATGGTCCGGAGATAGAGGAGCCCGATCCGCCCTTTATAACGTCGCCACCCGCTCCAACCAATGTGCCGGAACACCTCGTTTATGTTCAGGTGATGTCGGCTAGATTGATGTCTATCCCCAGGTAAGACAGCTCTTGTACCGGTGTAAGTATTGATTTGGCGTTGTTAATGGAGAGATTCCATTTAGCGCACATTCTCTGGAAAGATTTCGTGTTGTCGCGTACTATCTCATATGTCGGACCGTATATCAGGATGTCGTCCAGGTATACATTATACCTACAGGTTTGAATTGATTTAGCGCACAAGTCCAACATGATTTGTTGTAGAACGAAGGGTGAGAAGCTTGCCCCCATGGGTAAAACGTTGTAGCAGAATTTTCGTCTCCCAATTTTGAATCCAAACAGGTGACTGATAGAAGGGTCAAGGGGTATTGAGAAAAAGGCAGATCTCATGTCGATTTTTGTGGCATATCTGGCTTCTTTCAGGGACGTGCTGATGAGGGGAATAGATTTGAGGGAAAAGGGGTATTTGATGAAGTTTTTGGATACTGTGCCTAGGTCAGCTATCAGTCTGGACTCCCATCGCCTTTGGGTGTGAAGTACATTGATGAGGAAATCGTTGATGTTAATTCTCGTACTATCTCGGAGTCTATCACTTCAAAGGCCAGGGGTCTGTGTTCTCTCGATATTGGATGTACTCGGTTGGGGACAAAATATCTACCACCATTCCCTGCTATGGCTCTTCTATTATATAGGGGCTTGAAACCATGGGGCGACTTTACGGGTGAACGATGATTGTGTATGATGGGGGCAGATAAGGGTTGTGATGTTGAGAGGGTGAATGAAGGTGGAGTGAGAAAAATTGGAGATGGGGAGGTGGGGGAATACGGGGATGTTCGACGGTTCGCTGATGATTGGTGGGTCCTCGCCATCAGGGCCCACGACTGTCCAATCGTTTAGGAGGTGTTTCGGCACATTGGTTGGAGCGGGTGGCGACGTGATAAAGGGCGGATCGGGCTCCTCTATATCCGGACCATCGTCAGGGGAGATCGTATTCATGGCGAGATTCCTGGCTATCGAGGTGATGTTAGTTAGCCAGCCAGGAATCCGTTTGTCCCCCACTGACCTCGGCGGATATACACCGCTGCCGAGGGTCGTCGCCACCTTCCTGACGTACTCCCTACGCCCTATCCTCAGGCGCCCCTTTCTTTCTTGGCGGGGGCGCCCTTCTTGGATTTTGAGGCCTACCAGTCTGACGAAAGGAATTTGATTGAGCCGAATACTCCATTCGTGGGCGAAGGTAGCTCTTGTACGTATTGACCGGTTCTGTGTATGAACCTAAACCATTTCGTTCGGCCCAGTCTCTAGATTTTCCTGTCACTGCCTGCCATCCATAGTACGTGGCTAAGGCCAGAGTTTTGACGCGATCCTAGAACTTATCTATCGTATCCTCGAAACAGTCAAATGATTCCTAATGACAATAGGAATTCTGCCTCGTGACTTTGGTGGGGGTAATCGACAAGTTCTTGTCACAGGCTTCTTTCAGGGCCTTCAGTCTCTTTTTAAGTAGAGTTTTGAGTACTTCAGTTGTGAGACCATATAATCCAGTTTATCGTTTCAAAAATATTGACAGTTAATTTCGAAGATAGCGTATTATCAAGAAATGGGATCATGTAAATTTAGATATTAGCGAAGGGGAGGGGAATTACAATATTGTGTGGGGGTTCAACATTATGAATACATATTTATGTGATTTAAATTAATAATGAACTACCATTTTACATTCTTTAAATACCATTTAAAAATATTATTTTGTTAATATATTTTACCTTTCACGAGTCAAATTTAAATTGGCGTCCAAATTAATACGATCAGATTTAATACAAATGGAATTTAATTAACTGAATGAATATTCTTCAATTATACATTTTGATATTAATTAAAAAATATTATTCATAATAGCATTATTTAAAAGAAATGTCCCGTGTATTTTACATTGTAAGATTCATAACCTTTGACCCGACACTTTAAATCCTACCCCACCCGACCCGACCCGAAAGCATATTAAAATTTTCAACCCGATCCGACCCGAAAGTATTTTAAAATTTTTTTCGGGTCGGGTTTCGGGTCACCCGTGTAATTCTCTAGCACAGATTGACTATTTGAACTAATTTTATTCATCAAAAAAGTTTATTTTTAGGAAAGAGGCTTAAATTTGGACAGCATAATGGATGGTTCTGGATAAAGTTAAATGACCTTAAATTAAATTGGTGGGGAATTTGTAAGTCAGATAAGTTAGATAAAATTTGTGTAATCTCTGCCTGTCATGCTGTGATAAAATCTGCCTTTGCCCTCTAATCGAAAAAATCCCGCACTTTAAATGAGCGATAAAACGGGGTACTTCACGGATTGTGCACGTGTTGTCCCAGCTCTATGAAGTACCGAGCAATTGCGATGCCACCATGGACCAGCGTTCAAACTACAAATTTTATTCACATAATCTGACTTGTCGAAAGTTTTTGTTTAATATTTTTTATATATTATATATTTTTTTGTTTTTTCACCTAGAGTAAAGCTATTTTTTTAAAACTTTAAAATAGCACTTCGTTTATATATCCATAACGCGGTTTGATGTTATTTCGTGTTTAGTTTATTTTTTATTATAGCAACTTCACGTTTTGTTAAAAGACACTTTACTGTCATCTCCTACCGGTTCCTTAAAAGTTAAAGATGAAGCAGCTGATTCAGACACAATTTTGGTGATTTTGGACAGAAATTCTGATCTACTTACCCCCTTTCTCACTCAATTAACATATGAGGGTTTTATTGACGAAGCCATTGGTATTAAATGTTGTAAGTTATTAGAATTATACATTATATAGATTAATCAAAAGCTTAACATGACTAGCCAGCCGGACGTAGGTAGGCCCCTCTCGCTCTCCTATGGGCCTAGCCAGGGGGGCAGGGAGGGGCGCCTGTCCCCCTCTAACTCAATATTTTTTTGAAATTTATTTAATGGCTAAAATTTCAAAAAATGATCATTTTATTATTCCCTTAATTACTTCTAGATGCAAGTTAAACAATGTACTTTATCGTATGAACTAAGCGACACTTAAAACAGTTAGTTCGAAATTTTCTTAAATTTTTATATTTTCTTTAAATGCAAAATTATTGAGGGATCCCGAGTTTTATGATAATTGTCGGAGGAATCTAGGGTCCGGTCTTAAAGGGTTACTATTTGGTTTTTATGATTACTCAACAATATCCCTTGTTTGTAAATATTGGCATTTTTACGAAGATTTACATTATTTAAGATGTTGTGGCCTATTATCTTCGATACATGGTGCTCATTAAATTGTTTTTTTGTTTGTCAACATGCCTAGCAAGCGTTAAGCTTCAATCTCAAGATTTGGATGGAGATGGTTCTGCATCCCCAACTTCCAAAATTACTCTGAAGCCTGACTCGACTTTAGCTAATAAAGTGATTACTTTAAATTCTTCCGATGAATTATATCACGAAATACGAGACAAAAGTTTTAATGCTGTCGGACAATATTTAAGCAGCAAGGCGAAAGTTCTTTCAGCCCAATTTGAGGTACATCTCTACTTCCGTGTTTATTCTTAATACAATTAGATTTACGTAACGCTCATTTATATTATATATTACCCCGCCACGTGCCTACACAAATAGCTTAGCTATGTGGACTCCTTGGCCTAAAAATGAAGTTCATTATTTAAAAATAGCGCTAGTTTAAGAAATAAAAGCATAAATTATTTAAATTAAATGTTTAATTTATATTGGATTATCGCCGACCCTAGCTTACAATCTTTAAAAATACAATCAAGTTATGGGTGGCCTATGCAAGACTCACCTTTTATAACTAATAGTGCGATTAATTCAAAATTTGTTTAAACTAGTACATATGTTTGTTCATCGTACAGGAAAGGTTTCAAGCCAAGACCGTAAGCGAGGTCAAAAATTTTGTCAAGAAACTTCCTCTATTGCAGAACATGCGATCCCTATTGACCATTCGTAATTAAATTACGACTACACATATATCTTATATATCAAAATGAAACTATGTATATATGTGTGTATATATGCCGCCACCAATTTTGGAAAACTACCAGACCGATTTGGCTCAAAATTTCACAGTTTATTCCTAACACTCCGGAGCATGTTTTAAGATTTGTTCGAGCCAAATCGGTCCAGTAGTTTTCGAGTATTCGTACGCGCACTGTATACGGAAATAGAACAATAGAAAAAGAACATATAGACATCAAACTTTATTTTTACTTCAATAACCGCTTTATCATCATATATGCCCTAAAATTCCAACATAATTTAATACACCTGGGTAAATGTCAAAACAACGTTTGCCGGGTTCACCTTGATATATATAAAAATAAAATTTACATTTTATCCCACATTGCACCTACACTAGATACGACTTTGGCTGAATTGATAAAAGATTTGATGGATCATGAGTTTCGTAATATACTAAAAGCAGAACAGGGTAATTTTTTTACTATAGATATACCATATGTATTATATTGGAAGATATAGCCTTTTAATTTATACCCCTCTTTATTATAAATCATTGTTAAGTCGATGAGGGTTTTTATTTTTGCTTGTATGGTTATTGAAATTTTAATTAGACATCGCAATCAACTATTAGATTAACTTAAATGTATTCCATGGAAAATTAATATTTAGTATCTATTTTTAAATATAATACAATCTTGATGCTTCAGCTTTGGTCATTCTGTATCACGGATTTGATAATCCTTAGTTCCAATTGCAACTTTTAATTTATATCATATATTATGTTTTTAATAATAGAATTTCTTCTCAACATTGACACTGATAAAATTAGTGCGTATATAACGTGCTGCATTGCCAAACATCAGCCTTTAAACAAAGTAATAAAAATACTAATGCAATCGTAAAAAGTTACTTTCAGGTTTTACGTTTAATATGTATTCAATCATTCGCGAACAACGGCTTAAAGAGTAAGACTGTCGAGCAATATTTTAAAGAAATCTTTCAAGTAAATAGCCAATATTATATAATTTCCACTATTTACTACAGACATATGGATATGATGAACTTAAATTATTATTAAATTTACAAAAATCTAGCATCATAAACGAAGATTCCAAAACTAATAAAATTAATTATGCTTCATTAGTTAAGGAATACAATTTAATTGTCGAAAAAACTGATGAAAAGGTTTGTTGTTATGATGTTTTTAATGTGTATATTTTTGTAAAAATTATCTCTAATTTTCCGCTTTCTTTTTATTTTTCATATTATATTGTGTCATATTTAAACCTTGAAATTTGAGCATTATTAATGCATTTAATTATTATTATTGTAATACTAATTTTAATCTCTTTTCCCAGTTAAATAAAGATGAATATAATTTGTTGTTATTCTTTGCTCAATTTGATATTGATCATATTGTTTATAGTTTCCTCACGATTTTTCCTACGTACATAGCATCTACGCCCCTCTCTCCATTCGAATTATTCAACGCATGCTTAGTTATAAAATTCAGAAAGATTTTTATCAAGAAACCTCTTTAAACGCACCTTTGGGAACAAGCTGTGTCGATGTGGACGATACCTTATTAAATCGGTACAATAAATCACATGCAAACTATGTATGTATTCAAATAAATAGTAGCAATTCTTTTAAACAAAATTCTTCGCCCAATAACGCACTTCTCGACATTCCTATGTCTCACAAAGGTAAACATAATAAGTGAACTATAATTTTCATGTATTATTAAAGCCTTCGATTAATAGACTGCTCAATACTTATTTATTAACGGCATATAAAGGCCTGCCAAAAACGACAGCCATCATGAACATTAACGTAGCTTTTATATCGCGATGGATTGTATTTAGTCAATAGTCATCAATCTTATAACAAGTAACAACCCAGAATTCTTCAAATCAAATTAATTGTACAGAATTCATTTTTAACAATAAGTTCAATTATAGATGCGCTATTTATGTTAATATTTATCCCCTTTAAAAGACTGTATCAAAATAAATATATAAGGGATAGCCGATATTATGGCATTTTTATAACCATCTTATAAATTTTTGAAGATGTATACAAGAACTTGAACACTTTAAAAGGTATCGAGCAGTCTATTAGTCTCCTATTATAGCTATAATCATCTTTTTAATTTATACAATTTGTCCTTTGTTGATATTTAGACGAGGATAAAAAAGATTCTGAAACAATGTCATCTAAGAGTGGATATAGTGGGAATCAGATCAGCAATCATCAGAATATTATAGTTTATATGGTTGGTGGCATAACATATAGTGAAATTTCGGCTTTGAGATTTCTTTTTAAGCAAGAAGAAAGTATACCTTTAGAGTCATAATGTTTATTTAATTTTTAGTTTCGACAAATTATCTTATACTAACTTCAAACATTATAAATGGAAACTCATTACTGGACATATTGAGGCAGGAATATTCGATTTGATAAATTACTGTTACCTTTGATTTTGAAAACAACGTGTCAATTTATTTTAATAACGATTTATCATTTCGGGGTTGTATATTTTGTAACCCTAATACCAGTTTTTTACAAATTATTGTATTAATGTTTCTGAGCAATTTCGAAAGTTTGTTTTGAATTTTATTATTCACATAAAACATATATTGAAAATATACAACTGTCTATTAGCCCGTTTTGAAGGCAAAACTAATTATAGTTTTCCTATGATCGGTATAATTCAACTCAATGCATTGTTAATTTTAAACATTGCAAAATTAGGGAAGAATTTAGCGGGGTTAGGCTCAACTTTAAAATTATACAATTTGCGTTGTTAACGAGATAAAAAAAATTATTAATTGCTCCTTTGTTACTAATTTAACCTTAAATAAGAAAAGCCCCAATTTGTGTTTAGCATAAATACATTTGTTCTGACTCAGATGGTAATAATAAAATTATTTGGTTACAGATGTTTGTTACCAAAAAATAAAATTTAATTATAAAATTTTATAATATATACATATAGATAAGAAAAAATTGAAATCTATATTACTAGATGTCCTAAGTTTAAAAATGTATACTAAGAAAATTTACTAATTACTAAATAATCATCTAGCCATTTTCATTATAAGGGACAGTTGGTTTTTTTTTAAATTTTAGATTTAATCTGAAAAGAAACATATCCCATCTAAAAACATATTTTTTATTAACCACCGTACTATGGATTTTAAAGTTTATAGGCCTAATATAATGTGTCTCATTACCATGGCTGTGAGCAACTCAACCTTTCCAAACAGCGCAAAAGGGGCAATGGCGCATATGTGAAATAATAATTTTAGTGTGGCAAACCTCTTTAAGCCATATAAATTAACAAATAAAATTTTGATTTGAATTAAAGCGAGAGACGATGTCTTTTTATTCGAAATAATAAAATGAATCGCATTGAGCGAACGGAGTATCAAAGATTAAAAAAAGAGCGTATAAATAATAATAATAAATAAAGGAGGAGGAGGAGTTTGGTTAAAGGATGCCATTGGTAAAGTACTGAAACCCATCGTAAAGTCGAGTGGTTAATGAATGAACACTTGTCTCCACCAACTTCTCCACGTGTATCCTAAGTTGCTCCTCCGTCATGTTTAAGTGAAATCTGTCTTTCATACTTTTAATGGTACTTACGCTATTTTTGAAGCATGTTAACTGCGAATCTAGAGATAAAATTCATAGCAATATAATTTAATCGTATTTGAGAAATTAAAATATTCTCATTGTCGGTTACTAAAAAAAATAATAAAATTAATCTTATCGATTGTTTCATAAATATAGGGTGAATGAAACTTACTCATTTGCATTATTTCAACTAGGGTCAATATTTTGTCCATGTGTTTCCTGGATGCAATAAAGCCTTGAAGTAGCAATATTTTAAAGTATTCGAACATGTCGCTTCCTACTCCTCCCATAACCTTTATAATAAAATGGTAACAATAAATTTTATTTAGTTATATCAAATAATGCGAAACTTTTCCTGAAAATCTAAAAAAATATTTTATAAAATTGATTAGTCTAAAGAGGCATATTATGCCTAGTGGTGGGGAAACCGGAGGTTTTATAAACCTTAACCTATTCCTTTATGTTAGGTTGTTTTAAAACCTCAAGGTTTTCTGACAACCTAACCTAAAGACTCGATTAGAAAATAAATAATAAACTGGGGCCTTCGGCCCTTGTGGGAAGGGGGAGGGGAGAAGGGAAGGGGGGACGACTCATCTATACTTCGTATAAATGTATCATATTTGCTATGCAATTTATGGGCGAGAAAGGTGGGAAGGGGCGAGAATGCCTATAGGGGGGTATTAAATGCCTAATGATTAATTAATTATTTATACAAATTTTTTATTTATAGGCAAAATGTAATATAGGCAAGGGTTAGAGTTAGATTTAGTGTTTGCATCTAGTTGCGTATTACATTAGTTTTTACGGCCTTTAGTGATTATGGGTCTAACAAACATTATATTATAAAACATCACAATGTTAAGAATTTGCAGAATTGTTGGGAGAAATTTTTTGTTGAATTTGAACAATTTTTAATTAAAAAAATCAAAAATTTGGCGAATGGTCATTTTTTCTCCATTGGTCAGTACCAACAGATATTCTATAAGTCAATGATAGCCAAAAAAACGGGAAAAAAAATTTGATGCTCACTTTGGCCAATGGTCATTTTTTTCCATTGGTCAGCAGCCAGCACACGGTAAAAATGGATATAAATTCATAAGAGTAAAAAAAACGAAAAAAAAATTTTCGAATCACATTTTGGCCAATGGTCATTTTTTTCCATTGGTCAGCAGCCAGAACACGGTAAAAGTGGATATAAATTCATAATAGTGAAAAAAAAATTTTCGAATCACATTTTGGCCAATGGTCATTTTATTCCATTGGTCAGCAGCCAGCGGACGGCCAAAAAGTCATAATAGCAATGGTAGGAACAGGAACAATCATAATAGTCAAAAAAAACGAAAAAAATAATTTCGATTCACATTTTGGCCAATGGTCATTTTTTCCATCGGTCAGGAGCCAGCGGACGGCCAAAAAGTCATGATAGCAATGGTAGTAACAGGAACAATCATAATAGTCAAAAAATAAACTCGGATTCACATTTTGGCCAATGGTCATTTTTTTCATTGGTCAGCAGCCAGCGGACGGCCAAAAAGTATTATTATCAATGATAGTAACAAGAACAATCATAAGAGTCAAAAAAGCTCCGGGATTCTAACCCAAAAACTAGTTAAATTGCATAGCAATTAAAAGTAAACAACTTTTATTTATGTTTATTATATAATGAAATGAAACAATAATAGAACAAGCGGACGGCCAAAAAGTCATATTATCAATGGTAGTAACAGAAAAAACATATTAATTTAATTTAAAAAATAAAATTTGCCCTCTCCGGGAATCGAACCAGAATTCAGAACGTTCGCCGGGGTTCGAACCCACATTAATAGAGACATAGGCTCTTGTAGGGGCACAGGCACCCATATCAGTAGAGGCATAGGCCCTTGTAGTGGAGGGCATAGGGTAATTATAGCAATTAATATCAATGTTACCCAATTCAAAAACGAATAGATATACTTATGCATTAATTTAACATAGCAATTAAAACCCGACCCCGCCCGAAAGCGAGGGAGATAGAGATGAGGGGTGGGGCACCTCTTTCTTATGCATTAATTTAAAAAATCGAAAACCTAATATACCCAATGCAAATAGATAAGGACGGACATCAACGGACAACCAAAAACGAGCCCATAAATTGCATAGCAATTAAAAAGTATAGAATATATACATAATTAGCTAATCAAAAAATTATTTGAACTCTTTTTAAGAATATATATATATATACTAAATAAAACTCGGGCCTTCGGCCCTCGTGGGAAGGGGGAGAAGGGAAGGGGAGGAGGGGAAGGGGGGACGACTCATCTATACTCCGTATAAATGTATCATATTTGCTATGCAATTTATGGGCGAGAATGGTGGGAAGGGGCGAGAATGCCTATAGGGGGTATTAAATGCAAAAGAATTGGACTGACGGGCATAGGGTAATTATTAATGTTAACCTATTCAAAAACGAAAAAAAAATTCCGATTTTGGCCAATGGTCATTTTTTTCAATGGTCAGTAGCCTGCGGACGGTCAAAAAGTCATATTGAGAAGTTTTTATGTTATTTATATAGATAATGAAATAATATATTATATAATAAAATGAAACAATAATAGAAAATCAATATATTATAGATAATTTAACAAATATAAATTATTATGAAAAATGGAGGGCCGCAAAAAAATTATAAAATATTTTGGGGGGACCACCTGTAAAAAAGGCTACGAACCACTGATTTAAAAACTTCAGCAATAGGCGTTTTTTGATCATCAATTATTCAAGAATTTGGTTAAGTATTTTATAGTGATTTTGGGAGGTTTAAAAGTTAAAAGATATAAAAATGTACAGGAAAATTTACGTAAATGAGAACTTAAAAATCACGAGGAAAAATAAACATAAAAGTTAAATACTCAAATAAAAAGATTAAGAAATTTAGAGAAGGCAATGGCATAATAAAAAACAGTTAAGATACGTAATTTTGGCTAATTAACTTATAGTTCGCAGATTTTGTCACATGCTTAAATGGACTTTTAATTAAATAGCCATTATAAAATTACTCTTTAATCCCATTTTATTTATGGGATGTCGTCTATAAAAACAATTAGGATTTTAAAAAATCCCACAATTAAATAGCGACTTTTTGTCACGTTAAAATTGAGTTATACTTATTGGTAAATTTGGCACGAAGTAATTTAGTAAGAATAGCGGTGAAGCGGGGTTGAGAGATGATCTCTCTTTCTTTCTTTATCTCCTCCACTCCCGCCCCCTAGCGGGGGGTGGATAAGAGAGGAAGATAGAGGGGGGGGGGGGGGGGGGGGGGGGGGGGGGGGGGGGGGGGGGGGGACTAGGGGTTTAACCTTGGCATAGCGCCATTGAAAAAAAAATCAATATAAAATAACGAAGGAATTATTCCCCCCTCTCCCCTTTTAATTGCTATATAATAATTAATAGGCGCGGTAGGGTAAACCTCAATACGTATACCGATACCGTTTTGTCGACCCAAATCAGTTTTTAGACATTTTCCTGCCATATAAATAAGGTCTAATTTAAAAGGTCCATTTTTACAGCGTATTAACTGTACATGAATAATTTAGCGTTTAGCTATGATTTTAGATCACCGTGTAATGTGTTCATGCTAAAATAAGCCCAATTAGTGCCTAAAAGGCATACAAATATGGCTATATGTTCATTTAAAACTAAATGTATGTGTGGTTCTACCTAAATCAAGGGGTATTAAAATTTTATAATCTTCAAAGATATAATTTTTCTAATACTTGAAAAGGCAAAAAGATGGAACCAAGAGGTAAAAATGATATATATTTTTAGATAAATAAGTCAAGAAAATTGTAGCAGGTATGTCTAGTCCAGGTTTACTTATTCAATAATAATATAAGCTAACTACCTGACAGACTTGAAAGATGGGTTATCTCTAGCATATATTATTTTTATTTTAAAATTGTTATTAAAAATTCTATTATACATTTTGACTTATTCACGTGCGGTGTAATATCTATGACACGTAGAAAATTTTACTAGTTATATAAACTTACGCGCGCCATCTAATAAAGTACAATTCGTGTTTTAATAGTTTAATAGAAGATTGAATTTAATAGAAAGAACGGGCTATGATTATACCTTTGAAGGAGGTTTCAAATTTTGTGTTAGTTTCTATCAATATATTGTATCGTAAATTAGAATCTAATACCTATATTTTTTTAACTATTACTTTTTAGGTTTTCTATGAAATCACAATCTAATTAAATGAAATATATTAACCCAATAAAAAAAATATATATGCATTTATAAGGTTAAAAATATATTACATAGTTGGCTGTCTGTTAGACCATCTATAATAAATTTTTAGATTATATATAAAATTTGGCCAATGGTCATTTTTTTCCATTGGTCAGTACCAACAGA
Organism: Gordius sp. MW1; assembly: GCA_964036665.1. Classification (NCBI taxonomy): domain Eukaryota; kingdom Metazoa; phylum Nematomorpha; class Gordioida; order Gordea; family Gordiidae; genus Gordius; species Gordius sp. MW1. The sequence goes on along the minus strand of OZ038532.1, from coordinate 12,188,661 downwards.
TACTCTATAAGTCAATAATAGCCAAAAAAACGAAAAAAAATTTTTGATGCTCACTTTGGCCAATGGTCATTTTTTTCCATTGGTCTGCAGCCAGGACACGTTAAAAGTCGATATAAATACATAAGAGTCAAAAAGAAATGAAAAAAAAATTTTCGATTCACACTTTGGCCAGTGGTCATTTTTTTTATTGGTCAGTACCAAGAGATAGTCTATTAATATAAAAGAGCCAAAAATAACGAAAAAAAATTTTTTGATTAACATTTTGGCCAATGGTCCTTTTCTTCCATTGGTCAGCAGCCAGTGGAAGGCCAAAAAGCCATATTATCAATGGTAGTAACAATAACAATATATTAATTTAAAAAAAATAATAAAATTTTTTTTTTAATTTTTTGGCCTCTTCGAGATTCGAACCACAGATCTGAATAGGCATATTGTAGGGGGGGGGCACAGGGTCCCATATTAGTAGAGGCATAGGCTTTGTTAGGGGAGTGCATAGGGTAATTGTCAATGTTAGCCAAAAAAACGAAAAAAATAATTTCGATACACATTTTGGCCAATGGTCATTTTTTCCATCGGTCAGCAGCCAGCGGACGGCCAAAAAGTCATAATAGCAATGGTAGTAACAGGAACAATCATAATAGTCAAAAAAAACGAAAAAAAAACTTGGATTCACATTTTGGCCAATGGTCATTTTTTTCATTGGTCAGCACCCACGGACGGCCAAAAAGTCTTATTATCAATGGTAGTAACAAGAACAATCATAAGAGCAAAAAAAATTCCGGTATTCGAACCCAAAACCTAGTTAAATAATTAAATAGGGGCACAGGGACCCATATCAGTAGATGCATGGGCCCTTGTAGTGGAGGGCATAGGGTAATTATCAATGTTAATTGTTAACCTATTCAAAAACGAGAAAAAAAATTCGATTTATTTGGCCAATGGTCATTTTTTTCAATGGTCAGTAGCCTGCGGACGGTCAAAAAGTCATATTATCAATGGTATTAACAAGAACAAAATATTAATAAATATATACATTGGAGGGTAAACGGACGGACATCAACGGACAGACATCAACGGACAACCAAAAACGAGCCCATAAATTGCATAGCAATTAAAACATTTTTAATAGTGACTTTAATTTTGTCTTAAAATTAAGATATAAAAAATGAATCATAAGTGTTGAAACCTTGAGGTGACCTAACCTCGAACTGAGGTTTTAAGGAAGGGTATATGTTTAAAAAACCTTAAGGTCGTTATAAACCTAAACCTAACCTTAGGTTTAGGTGTTTGATAACCTCGAGGTTTTTCCTAAAACCTAGCCAAAACCTGTTCTCGTTCACCTGACCTAAGGTTTTCCCCACCACTAATTATTATTCCTATAATTAACAAATTTAAGTAAACTCCTAAAATTAAAAACAAATGATGCCCGATGAGAAACTTTAAACTTCAATCAAATAAACGTGACAATGATAAAAAAAAATCTATCCTATTCGTCAGTAAAAAAATAAAGGGTTTGAAATAGTATCTGCGCCAAAAATTTGGTATAGCTTCTTAAAATATATATGCATGCTATACAATTAGAAAGATTAATTTTCTATAGGGAACTTTAAAACTTGGGGCGGTGTATATTTTTTTCTTAATTTTAAATTTAATTATTTTTGTATTTTGTAGTCTAGTATTCTTACAATTATATTTATACTAATTTTAAGTAATAAAAAATTATTTCTGGCTTGTATAGATTGTTAAAAATAAACTCGGGCCTTCGGCCCTCGTGGGAAGGAGGAGGGGAGAAGGGGAGGGGAGAAGGGAAGGGGGGAAGGGAAGGGGGGACGACTCATCTTCTTCATGTAAATGTATATTTGCTATGCAATTTATGGGCGAGAAAGCTGGGAAGGGGGGAGAATGCCTATAGGTGGGTATTAAATGCCTAATGATTAATTAACTATTTATACAAATTTTCCATTTATAGGCAAAATGTAATATAGGCAAATGTAATATAGGCAAGGGTTAGGGTTAGATTTAGTGTTTGCATCTAGTTGCACATTAGTTTTTACGGCCTTTAGTGATTATGGGTCTACAAACATTATATTATAAAACATCACAATGTTAAGAATTTGCAGAATTGTTGGGAGAAATTTTTGTTGAATTTGAACAATTTTTAAATAAAAAAATCAAAAATTTGGCGAATGGTCATTTTTTCTCCATTGGTCAGTACCAACAGATACTCTATAAGTCAATGATAGCCAAAAAAACGGAAAAAAAATTTGATGTCCACTTTGGCCAATGGTCATTTTTTTCCATCGGTCAGCAGCCAGCACACGGTAAAAATGGATATAAATTTATAAGAGTAAAAAAAAACGGAAAAAAAATTTTCGATTCACATTTTGGCCAATGGTCATTTTATTCCATTGGTCAGCAGCCAGGACACGGTAAAAGTAGATATAAATTCATAATAGTCAAAAAAGCGAAAAAAAAATTTCGAATCACATTTTGGCAAATGGTCATTTTATTCCATTGGTCAGCAGCCAGCGGACGGCCAAAAAGTCATAATAGCAATGGTAGGAACAGGAACAATCATAATAGTCAAAAAAAAAACGAAAAAAATAATTTCGATTCACATTTTGGCCGATGGTCATTTTTTCCATCGGTAAGCAGCCAGCGGACGCCCAAAAAGTCATAATAGCAATGGTAGTAACAGGAATAATCATAATAGTCAAAAAAAAAACGAAAAAATAAACTCGGATTCACATTTTGGCCAATGGTCATTTTTTTCATTGGTCAGCAGCCAGCGGACGGCCAAAAAGTCTTATTATCAATGATAGTAACAAGAACAATCGTAATAGTCAAAACTAAAACGAAAAAAAAACTTGGAATCACATTTTAGCCACTGGTCATTTTTTCCATCGGTCAGCAGCCAGCGGACGGCCAAAAAGTCATAATAGCAATGGTAGTAACAGGAACAATCATAATAACCAAAAAAAAACGAAAAAATAAACTTGGATTCACATTTTGGCCAATAGTCATTTTTTCATTGGTCAGCAGCCAGCAGACGGCCAAAAAGTCATAATAGCAATGGTAGTAACAGGAAGAATCATAATAGTCAAAAAAAAACGAAAAAATAAACTTGGATTCACATTTGGCCAATGGTCATTTTTTCTTTGGTCAGCAGCCAGTAGACGGCCGAAAAGTCGTATTAGCAATGGTAGTAACAGGAACAATCATAATAGTCAAAATAAAGAAAAAAGAAACTTGGATTCACATTTTGGCCAATTCATTTTTTTCATTGGTCAGCAGCCAGCAGACGGCCAAAAAGTCTTATTATCAATGGTAGTAACAAGAACAATCATAAGAGTCTAAAAAAACTCCGAGATTCTAACCCAAACCCTTGTAGTGGGGTAATTATAGCAATTAATATCAATGTTACCAAATTCAAAAACGAATAGATATACTTATGCATTAATTTAACGTAGCAATTAAAACCCGACCCCGCCCGAAAGCGAGGGAGATAGAGATGAGGGGTGGGGCACCTCTTTCTCATGCATTAATTTAAAAAATCGATAACCTAATAAACCCAATGCAAATAGATAGGGAGGACATCAACGGACATCAACGGACAACCAAAAACGATGGTAGTAACAGGAACAATCATAATAGTCAAAAAAAAGAAAAAAGAAACTTGGATTCACATTTTGGCCAATGGTCATTTTTTCATTGGTCAGCAGCCAGCAGACGGCCAAAAAGTCTTATTATCAATGGTAGTAACAAGAACAATCATAAGAGTCTAAAAAAACTCCGAGATTCTAACCCAAACCCTTGTAGTGGGTAATTCTTCTTCTTCTTCTTCTTCATCGTTTTAAGGCCGTTTTCCAGGATCTCCTGGGTTAGCCTGTTTTCCCCTAATGCATTTCCTCCATTTTATCCGATCATGCGAATCCTGTTTTGTCAGACCCATTGCTTCCATGTCGGTAGCTAGAACAGAGGCCCATGTTGATTTCGGCCTCCCACGCGGTTTCTTTCCAGATACCTCCAGGGAAGTACATCTCTTCACCCAGTCGTCGTCATTCTTCCGCTCCACATGTCCAAACCATCTTAGCCTGTTTTTCCGGATCACCTCGTTGATTGGCTCGATTTCGATTCTTTCTCTGAGTCTATTGCTTGTTATTCTTTCCCGTAGCGACACGTTTGACATCCATCTTATCATACGCATTTCTGTGCTTTCCAATTTGGCTTTATGTATCGACATTAATGGCCACGTTTCGCTTCCATATACAAGACAACTTCTAATACATGCCGCGTAGACTTTGCCCTTTAAAGTGAGTGAAACACCTTTTCCGGTCAAAAGAGGGGCCATCTCTCTAAACTTCTTCCAGGCTTGTCGTATCCTTGCTGTAACTGCCGAGTCAACATTCCCATCTGCACTTAAAGAGTCCCCGAGATAGGTAAAGGTGTTAACTTTTCCTAGAGTCTCCCCATTACCGATGTTAAAGTCGGTTATGGCATTATCCGGTAGAGGTCCTGTCACGCAGGGCTTGCAGCTAAAAGTACGGCTTGCCAATAAAAGACTTCCTTTCACACTGCTACATTTTTTGTGAACCCATCCTAGGCATTTTATACATTGTATAGAGTTGCTAGCCACTCCTTTGTGACATACGCTACAGGGCCAGGCGCAAGTTGTCTCGGCGCTCTTCGTACTTTTCCCGCCAAACATCACCTTTGTTTTTCCCATGTTAACTTTTAAGCCCTTTTTCTCCATTCCGTTTTTCCATTTTTGTATCTTTGTAAAGAGATCAGCCTCACTCTCAGCCATTATCAAGAGATCATCGGCGTATAAAAGTTCCCATGGGAGTCCATCTCGCAGTTCTTTTGTCACCACCTCCATTACGAGTATGAAAAGTAGGGGGCTTAAAACGGAACCTTGGTGTAGCCCAACCTTCACTTCAAAGCTTTCGCTATCGCCATCGTGGGTCCTCACTGCTGTTTGAGATTCGTCATACATAACCATCACAGCCGTAACCAACCATTCTTCCACACCTGTTTTCCTAAGAGCCCATTTTACAACTTCCCGCGGCACCCGATCGAACGCTTTCTCTAGGTCTACGAAGGCGTAGTATAGTCTTTTCCCTTTTGCTTGGTGTTTTTCTTGCATCTGTCGTACTATAAAGATGGCATCGGTGGTCCGTTTCCCTGGTTTAAATCCGAACTGGATAGCGCCGATGTTCGTTTGTTCCCGGATTCTTTTCTCGAGCACCCTCTCTATAACTTTCATAGTTTGGTCGAGGAGCTTAATAGCCCGATATGATCCGCAGTCAAGTGGGTCGCCTTTTCCTTTGTAGATTGGTAGAAGAACGCTCTTTTTCCAATCGCTAGGTATAGTCCCTTCCTGAATTATGGCATTACACAGCTGTGTAAGCCAAACGACTCCCAAATGTCCAGAAGCTTTTACCATCTCCGCCACTATTCCTGTTGGGCCTGCCGCTTTACCTTGTTTCGTTTTCTTTATGGCACGCTGAATTTCGTCAGTCCCAATCCAGCAGCAGGGTCCCTCCACTTTATCACAAACAACGTCATTGTCCCAGGTATTCTCTTCGTTTAAGAGACGTTTCATATAGTCTTTCCAAACTTTTTTGATTCCATCGCCATGGGAGATGATGTTACCCGCCGGCGTTTTAACGCATTTAGTCGCCACAACATCGAGTCGTTCTTTCGCCATTTGTTTGGCTACACGAAACATGTTTTTCTTCCCTTCCTCTAAGTCAAGGCGTAGAGCAAACTCGCATCTTTTTGTTTCCTTTATTCTGGCGACGGTCCTTCTTGCAATTCTTTTAGCCTCTTGATACATAACCTTATCGCACCTTTGTTGAGATTCATGCCAGGCTTTATAGCAACGCCTTTTATCTTCGATAGCTTTAGCCGCCTCAGAGTTCCACCACCAAGTTTCCTTATGTCTTGGGGGCCCCTTTGTCCAACCACAAACGCGCGATGTTGTGTCAAGCCAAGCATTCTTCATAGCCGTCCATTTGTCGTTTACGTTCTTCGCCATCTCCACTAAGGTTCCATCAAGTGCTTCGGCAAAATCCCTCTTTTGAGTATCATCTTTCAAACACCACACCTTGAGTCTCGGGATATAGCGTTTCTTTGGATTTATAAGCCCCTTCATTACGAGATCTCCAACAATAAGACGGTGTTGTGTCACGCATTCTTCCCCAGGGACAACCTTGACGTTTTTCACCATACATCTGTCCGATTTTTTGACCATCATATAATCGACAGTACTTTTGAGGGTGCCCGATTCATAGGTTATAAGCTTCCTATCTTCTTTCTTGAAGAAAGTATTGCATATAACCATCTGAGTAGCGTCCCCAAAATCCAGAATGCGTTCCCCCTCCGTGTTCCTGGTTCCGTAGCTGTGACCACCATGGACACCTTCATAACCATCGATATTCGCGCCAACATGTCCGTTTAGATCCCCGCCTAAAATAATAGATTCTTGAAGGTGGGAAGTAATTTCCATCAGACGATCCCAGAAAATGTCTTTTTCTTCATCGCTTCTTCCTACTTGAGGGGCGTAGGCCGATATAACGTTGAATAGCCTTTCTCCCATCGCCATTTTTATAACTATAATCCGGTCATTCCATCGCTTGACATCGATAACTTTGTCCACCCATTTCTCAGCGACAAGTATTCCTATACCAGCTTTTCCATCCTTGTGCCCTTGCCAGTAGAATTTATACCGCGCACCAATGGCTCCCATCATCCTAGCACCCTCTCCTTTCCACCTTGTCTCCTGTATGCAGCATATATCTATCCTTCTCCGATTGAGTGCTTCCACTACCTCGCCCGCTCTTCCCGTCATGCTCCCTATGTTCCAGGTTGCAACCCTTAGGGTGTAGCCTTTAGACCGGCCTCCTCGAATATTTTCAGGTCGATGACCATCATTAGGAGGGAATCCTTGCGGAGTTCCCAAAACGATTTGGCCAGGATCCTCATCTTTCTTTTTGACGTAGGTCGATGAGTTAACCCACGGGGTACTTAGGGCTGTACCCCGCCCATTCGCCTTTGTATTCATAGGGGGAGATTGGAGCAGGTTTTACAGCCGGATGCCCTTCCTGGCGCCAACCTCTTCGTCGGTTTGTACGATGGCAATTAATATCAATGTTACCCAATTCAAAAACGAATAGATATACTTATGCATTAATTTAACGTAGCAATTAAAACCCGACCCCGCCCGAAAGCGAGGGAGATAGAGATGAGGGGTGGGGCACCTCTTTCTCATGCATTAATTTAAAAAATCGATAACCTAATAAACCCAATGCAAATAGATAGGGAGGACATCAACGGACATCAACGGACAACCAAAAACGATGGTAGTAACAGGAACAATCATAATAGTCAAAAAAAAAAGAAAAAAGAAACTTGGATTCACATTTTGGCCAATGGTCATTTTTTCATTGGTCAGCAGCCAGCAGACGGCCAAAAAGTCTTATTATCAATGGTAGTAACAAGAACAATCATAAGAGTCTAAAAAAGCTCCGAGATTCTAACCCAAACCCTTGTAGTGGGTAATTATGGCAATTAATATCAATGTTACCCAATTCAAAAACGAATAGATATACTTATGCATTAATTTAACGTAGCAATTAAAACCCGACCCCGCCCGAAAGCGAGGGAGATAGAGATGAGGGGTGGGGCACCTCTTTCTCATGCATTAATTTAAAAAATCGATAACCTAATAAACCCAATGCAAATAGATAGGGAGGACATCAACGGACAACGGACAACCAAAAACGAGCCCATAAATTGCATAGCAATTAATATCAATCGGGAATTTTGATCGGTTAAATTAATTGCAGTTAAAAATTCAGCAGGCGCGAAAAGAATAAAAAATTAGCTTAAATATCGTTTATTTTCCAAATTATATTGTAAAATATACGTCAACAAATTCTTGCGTAAGTTTAAATGGTGAATTTTCGAAGCCCAAATTTTTGGGTGAACTCGAGAGGATGAAGCCAAAATCGATGTGGATCAAATGGCCTTCGGTATCTAACAAAATGTTTCCATTGTGCCTATCGTAATGAGCAAATTATTTCAATATCACCATGGAAATGGTAAAACCTAATACAATCTCAATCCATGGCTCGATGCCATCTTATTAGTTTTATTTTAGCATATAACATACAGAATTATTTGGAAATAAACTTCTATCGATCAAAAAAAAATTAATCTTTTATAAAATACAATTGGTTATTTAAAAGTTTTCAATTGCTCAGTGTCATTTGCTACTTTTACCACACTGACGAATACACTGGAGAAAGCTGCTGTACAACCTTAAAATTTAAAAATTCTTATATATTCAACACCCGCGGTAATTTAGGATCAGAGGGCAGCCAATTCCTAAAACAAATATCAAAATTTATTACCTAAAATACACAGGACCCTAAAGAATTTTTTATATTAAGCGGAAAATGACCATGGAAATTGGAAAATATAATACAATTTCGATCCATGGCACTTTGCTTCCTCATTAATCTACTATATTAGCATGTATTATTGCAATGATTTGGTAAAAACCTTTATTCGCTAAAAAAAAAATTTATTCTTAATATTACATAAAACATCATTCTGCCCCTCCCTATTTGCCCCCTCCCATATTAAAAATCTGCGTACGCCCATATTCAACAGTATCAAATTAGTATATTGTTTTGAGTTATGTGAGGATAATGAAGCTTGCCTATCTTTGACCAATAGAAAGTAGGAAACCAGGCAGTAGGCGGCACAACTTTGCACAAAATTGCGTTGAGCGTTTAAAAATTCTTCGCTGTAAGGTTGCCCAAATTCGGTTAAAAAGTAGTCGATTAAAGTCAACGAGCCTACCGATTTGGACTTGCGCGCACTCGTTGGCTTCTTACTGCAATCAAGTTTTTCGGGATTATTACCGATGGAAGCTTGAATATTTTTGGATAATTTTGAGGCGGAGTTGGCTTTTATAATATTTTCCAAGTTAGATGACTTAAAATTGTGGCCGTCCTCCTGATTGTAGCAATTGAATGTGAGACAATTCTTCTTGATTTGGTGCAACGAAACGGCATTAATTACGGGCTTAATCATGCCACTATCGTTGGAAAATACGAAAATTTCGTAGGGATAGAGCCATAAGGATATATGTTCCGTTTGCCATATTCTCTAAGTAAGTTTAAAAATAATTATAATATTTAATGAAACAACCAGTCGCCATATAATTTCAATTTAAACATTACATTATTTTTTTCTAATTTAGCAAAACCCATTTATAGGCTTTCAATAATAGTATACAAAGTAATGAAATTTGTATTGTTATGTTCGATTGACTCGCAAGATTTTCACCTACAAACATCCCACGTCAAAAAGAAACATAATCGATAGGGTAAAATTGTTTCAAAATTATTACCTGCAATAATTTTAAAATTTGCTGTGCCATTAACTCCTGCCTCAAATCATCTCCACATTTGATAATAACCGGGTACAGTTTCCATCCTCGGTAATGACCGTAGGGTGATGTAGCCCTTATACGACTTTCCCGTTCGGTCCAGGGTTCTTTCAAGACGGATGCTGATGGATCTTCGGGGTCTTTCTATAATAAAATAACGTTATAACAGAAACAAAAACAACAAATATCATAAGTTAACAATGATAAGTTCCTATTTTAATGAATAATTATTGTCATATAAAAATAACATATTTTTAAGAAATTTTCAATGGGGCTGTTTGTTTATTAACAGCCAAACACATGTCAGTACATTTAATTTCGCCCTTTTATATATTAAATCCGCAATGTGTTGTTGAAAGACAGTTTATAGATTTTAGACCTTAGGTATTTCCTAAATTTTTACATCAAATACAAAACAAAATATGATATAATACTTTAAACGAAGTTTTTGGAATAATAAGCGTTTGTTCCAATCTTTTGCGTATATCGCTGGCAGCAAAAACGGAGTCATTCAATGAGAGCCCGTCGTGGCAAAAATTATCAATATTTGGTGAACACTGTGGCGGGTAGGTGGAATAGCCATGGTCCCTACTATCATTGCTAGCATAGCTATCCATGGAAAATTGTGACAACTGATCCAACCCCTTCAGTTTGTCTATGCAGTTGGTTGTAGAAATGCTCGACTCCATGTATTCGCTGGTGGAAGTGGAGTTAGTGTATACCTTCAAAATAAACGCGTATTTGATTACACAATATAAATCATACGAATAAAAATACACAATCATCACTAATTAATTTTGAGTCATGAACAGCTCGAAGGAATTCGCTTAAAAACTTAATCCTTTGGTGTTGACTCTTAATCATACAAGTCTGCAATAAAATGAAAAATGTAATAAGTCTCTTTAGAAAACAATTAGAAAAGATCTCTACATATATTTACATCGTATAGTCTTTAATTGCATGCCCATGTGCATCTTTCATGGCACCAATATCATATTACATATTAATAACACAAGTACAATTATTATTTTAACATAAAATGAGAGGGCATCAAAAAAAAGTTCAATTGCTTCTGCATCTTATAGATATTGAAGAGAAACAATGCCAACCGGTGTCAGCCATTGAGTCAAGTCAAACATCCTTCTTATAATACAATTATAAGCCTAAATGTAAATAAAAATTAATATCTCTTTATTGAAAAAGAATTAAAAATCTTATAAGATTAAATAAACATACTCTTCAAACAATATAAATGCCCTTAACTTTGATAACTAAGCGCCCAAAACTTTATATAACTTTTATACCACTTGACAAAATGTTCCGAGGCAATTTGTAACTAATATTTATACAACCCCGTTAGAAAATTGTTAAACTGGAGTGCGTCTGGTAAAAAGATGAATCAAAGGAAAAACAACACGTATAAATAAATTCGTTATAGGATAGCCGAATGGTGTGAAAGTCAAATTACAGAGTCTGCGACGGCAATATCATCTTCACCATTATTGACATATAAAGATGATAAGGAAGAAGTTTCTTCGACGCTATTAAACCATATACGGTGGTCGTCCTTGGCATTTGTGGTTAGGGCAATATTATCGACGCTCCGTGAGCTACGTAGTATTGTACCATGATCGTTTTCGAATATTTTTTTGGGGACCAAGGAGGTTTCAATATCGTTGCACAGCAAAACTTCGACGTAAATCATGAAGGGGGCCTAATTAAACAAAAATTAAATACAAATATTTAAGCATGGGAGTACTATGTTTCAAATATAGTTCATTAATATTACCAGTCCCTACCCCTCCCCCCCCCCCCCCATAGAGTTCCTGGACTATAAATTTAAGGTTTTTTGTAGGAAAAAAGGTTAGGGAAGGGGGGAACATTGTCCCTCAAATTATTCAAATATGCCCACTCCCACGTCAAATAACATCTGAGCCTACATAATTTTAAGGATGTTAAGGTTTAAATGTAATTTTGCTTTGGAAACTTTATCGTGCTTTCAATTTTAAAAGATTAGAAATAAAAACCAACGACCTCTAAACGATGAACATGTTATATTTTTTTATATTGATCCAATCAAATAATCTGAAAACCCCAATTTAAATTTACTTAAATTATACCTGCACTAAATAAAAACGAGAAAAAACCTTGTCTTTGGAATTTAGAATGACGGCACTGGAGGAGGGAATGCGTACGATGTGATGGGGTGATTTGTGAGAATAGATAGGGAGCCACACTCTAGCTGGAAGATTCATGTTGAGCAAGGTCAATTCCGTCATCAATTTGGTGGCTTATAACATAAAAAAAATATTCGAAAAAATAAGTATGGGTTACACAAGGTAAATTGATCATGACTTGGTTATCAAATACTTTATTTTATAAAATGTCATAAATATTGTAAGGTCTTAAATAAACGAGACCATTAAACGGTTATTTAATTAACAACAGGGGTGATTAGTCTATTATCAACAATTATTTGACATGTATTTTTATCAAATCAAAGGTCAAGCTTTCAGTCAACAATATTGTTTTATAATTTTCGCACTAATAACAATATTATAATAGTTATGTAATCAAAAAATTTCAATCCGTTTTTATAAATGTCATATAAAATCGGTGGATTTGGATTGATAACGTAGGTAGAGGGAAACATTTAATTATGGAAATTTATTTCGATATAAATATATGTTTTTTCCTCGAAATTCTTGCAATACGTGAAACACACATTTTATTATTACTTCTCAACTCTCGCGTGGGTGCTCCTTGTATTCTTTTTCCAATCTTATGAAGGGCCGTTAAAAATTCGTATTGAGGCAGTAACTTAGGGGCATCACAGTAACATTGTGAGTTAGTATCCATAGTTGAAGGGTTTGGCACTTGATAAAACACATTTCATTTATACAATTGAAAATAAAAAAACATTAAATTTTTTAAGAAATAAGGTAATCAATGTTAATGGTAACAAGGTTAAGAAATAAAATGTTTGAGGATTGGTTACTTGCAAAGGCAGGAAGATGTTTAGTGTCGGAGTATTGATGGCACATGCATCCATTATCAAATGCTTTTCCCGACGTTAAATCTCCGAAATTGGGATGCAAAAACAACCGTTTTATATTTAAATATATGTCAGAGCATAATATTTGTGCATCCTTTTTGCTAAGACTAATGGTATAATTCGTTATGTTGCTTAATTTAAGGCTCTGTCTTTCATTCTCGATATTGTCTGGGGCAAAGGTATCTTTCATCTTTGTTATAACTAAAGAAAATATATAATGTCCAAATTTTTAAGTGTTAAATTGATGTTTAAGAATGATTGTTTATAATATATGCTTCTTAATATACCATTGGCATCAGATTTTGATCTATAGTGATTTAATGTCTTTTTAGAGATAACATCTATGTTGTGTATGGGTTTGTCAACCATTTTGCAACTGGGGTGGTCAGTGTTTACTTCAGACAAGGGCAATAAAGATTGCATTTTGTTTTTCCTTCTAATAAATAATAATTAAACATAAAAAGTTCTATAATTACATAGTTTTATTTATAATATAAATGAGTTTTGATTATCAGATTTAAAAAATTTGGCAAACTTGATATTAGCAAAAAACATACAGAAAACCTATTAAACAGAAATTTTTGCATCACACCACATTGTTTAGTTTTTAAACCTGTTCTAATATAAAAATGTGAGAATTCATTAATAAATAAACTTCCCATTAAAATATTAGACACATGCATTAAAATGAATTCAGTCTTTTTATTAAACCAATTTGGTTTGTAAGTAAACATGGGTGTACTAAAAAATCCGAATTAGGGGGTGGGGTATTAAATTTCATAATGATTAGGGGTAAGAGGGCAATATATTGATTTTCTAAGTTTTTAATCATATTTATATATATAAGAACTTTTAAATTTAGGGGGGGGGGGGGCATTAATTATTTACTTGAGATCCTCAAGGAATATAAACACTTTTAGTTTTGTTCCTCTAGATTTGTTCCACGTAACAATGTTTTCTGTTATAAAAGCATCTAAAAGGCATGCACATTTTAAAGCAAAATCTACATTTTTACGACACCTTATAAATAATATATTAATATCAATTTAATTACCTATATGTGATATAAGGATGAATAATTTCTGCAATTTCCTTCATATTAATAAACATATTGACTAATTGTATCAAGTAGAAATCAACTTGCTCCTCATTAAAAGAAAACATCTTATTTACTATAAATAACTAATTAAAAAAAATAAAATATAAACCTATATAAGAATGAACACCCGATTCTTTGGAGTTAAACAAATAAGAAATTGCTATTGACATATCAAATAATTTTGATTCAAACAAACGTAAAAGCCAAGATGGTCTATATGCTAAATCTTTGAGATTCATTTCTTTGTCTCTAGCGACCTTGTTTGAAATATTTGATACAAGCTTTCTATCCCTTTCTTTGAAAAATTGCTGTGCAATCATATTTTTAGTCAACTTGGATTTATCATTAATTTTTGCGGCAATTTGATACTTTAAGACATTTGCCTGTCCAGAAATACAAGTATTAGTTGTATTCACTGTTTCAGGGTCACCCTTTTTATTAATACTTTCATTGTTTGAATGGACCCCAGGTAAGCTATTAAGATTTTTGGAAAAACATTTATATAAGTTTCTTTACTGTGTGTTCATTCGGCTCATAATGCCTCATATTGATTTCCCTAAATAATTTAAATAGTGCATTTAGAGTAAGAATTTGATCATATGCTCAACAATTTATTGTTGTTTTGTTACATTTAGAGCAGTTACGAGATATTATTCAGTGGCAATCATAGACCTATTAGTGTATGGTGGCAATCGCAAATTATAGGGTATGTAATTTAAGCAATATTATATTCATGTTTTCTCACATATTGAATTTTGTACTGTCGTATGTTTTAAAGACTTAGACGCTGCACATTATTTTTATAGCTGTTTGTAACTTAATATTATAGATTAAAAATTAATAAATCTATAATACTAATGTTTGTTTATAATGTATCTCAATTAAAAATTTCTTCCTAATCTAAAACAAATCAAATTCGAGTAAATATGTGTAGAAAATGTCATTTTTACACCAAATTTATTATTTCTATAGACATATATAATGTCTTTTTTAAGATATTTCTAGTATATTTATTATTAAATTTGTTGGAATGACAATAGTAATGCGTTTAGAACCAGGGAAAACATATGTAGCATAAAATTTATACACAAGGAACGCTTAACAATATATTACAATAGTCCTCCCTAAGTTAATAATATTCTTCATCGTATCTTCTCGGAGGTTGGCGTCGTCGCTGCGGCCGTGGACTAATTGCCGTGGTTACTTGTTCTCGCACTTCTCTCTCGTCATCACCCCATCCATTTCGTTCCATTTCCCAATGCTCTTCTTAACTGGCCTGCATGCTTCCGCTTAACTCACCCTTCGGCCCGTTGTAGGACCAATCATTCTTTTTGCGATTCACCACTCCAGCGTGCCAACCTTTTTCCATTTCATTTTTTACCCATACTTTATCTCCTTCCTTAAAGGTGCGGTAAAGAGCCTTCCTATCGTGATAATATTTCTGCTTCCACATATTATCTATTGTAATCTCTCTACCTGATCGACGTAGCTGGTCCAAGGAGGACTTTATTCTTATTTTGAACATTAATTCACTAGCAGACACGCTGATAGTATTATGGGGAGTCAGTCTATAAGTCATCAAGACTTGAGCAATCAAGGGAGGATGTGTGGATACGTAAAGAAAGGGGTTCTGTATGGTACAAAGGCGTAATCCTAGATCGGAAAGGAGATTATTCGTACAATGAGTAGGAAACGTAACGGTCCATGGTCGTACGTAGTGGATACGCTAAATAAAAACAGGCGGAAACATAGTGATCAGTTGAGAGATCGTACAAGTGCCATTGATACCTATATTGTATTTTGAACCATCTGGTTAATAACGTAAATTAGTCGATAATTTTAGAATTTTATTTATCAAGAACTATTGCTGTTAAGTCCTTTCCAAAAAGGGGAGGCATATATTGGATAAGTAATAGATTATTCGACTTCCAATTCAACTTTATTTCGACTACAAAATTTATTTCAACTCTTTCAACTAACCTTATATTACAACATCTCGTATTTAAAGTAGTAACAATAATGATCAGGGATGAGGTAATCAGATTAGGCGTATATAACGATAGAGCACAAATAATAATGATAAGCGAAGTAATGATAAGCACCCATAATGATAAACTAACAATAGCGAAATCATCGTGATTCTAAAATCTATTAATAAACGCGTGGAGGATAATTTTTATGGGTAAGCTAATAAAACTACTATCATTTGAATTTGGCTTAATGCACGCGTGGCCTTGAACAGCCAAACGCGATTCATAAAATCCAAGGGTAATTTTAATTTTAATTGCCACGGTAATAAAAATAAAATTTATTATTTGGCTTAATGCTACAACCTACAGGCCATCTACTCCGACCTCAAGCGTGGAAGATCCAGAACGTCAGACCATTCAAAGGAACTCGGCGAGAAATAGAAAACCCCCGAATCGTTTGATAGAAGAAATTTAGGCCTTATAGACGGCGAAGGGAAATGTTACGATTATACTTTATGTCGATGACGCTTGTTATTATGTTCTATATATCCTGTGGATATGTTGCATATTATCATATGATGTTTCAGTTCCTCTTATTGTTATGTTGTACTTAACCATTAATAAACAAAGCCTTTTCAATTTAATAAGCTTAGTATATACCTTAAGTTTTAATTTTTTCAGGTTAGGGAGGCCAATGAATGTTATGAGATATTTCTTCTTGTTTTCAGGCGCAACTTCTTTAATTTCCATGGCGTTTTCTAAAACCATTAGCCAATCCTCTATGTCCACTTGATCCGTGAATTCCTCTATTTTGACCACCGCCATTTATAGTATTTATTGGAATGACAATAGTTATGTGTTTAGAACCAGGGAAAACATATATAACATAAAATATAAACTCGGGCCTTCGGCCCTCGTGGGAAGGGGGAGAAGGGAAGGGAAGAGGGGAAGGGAAGGGGGGACGACTCATCTGTACTTCGTATAAATGTATCATATTTGCTATGCAATTTATGGGCGAGAAAGGTGGGAAGGGGCGAGAATGCCTATAGGGGGGTATTAAATGCCTAATGATTAATTAATTATTTATACAAATTTTCCATTATAGGCAAAATGTAATAAAGGCAAAATGTAATATAGGCAAGGGTTAGGGTTAGATTTAGTGTTTGCATCTAGTTGCGTATTACATTAGTTTTTATTGATTATGGGTCTAACAAACATTATATTATAAAACAACACAATGTTAAGAATTTGCAGAATTGTTGGGAGAAATGTTTTGTTGAATTTGAACAATTTTTAATTAAAAAAATCAAAAATTTGGCCAATGGTGACTTTTTCTCTATTGGTCAGTACCAACAGATACTCTATAAGTCAATGATAGCCAAAAAAAACGGAAAAAAATTTTTTGATGCTCACTTTGACCAATGGTCATTTTTTTCCATTGGTCAGCAGCCAGCACACGGTAAAAGTGGATATAAATTCATAAGAGTAAAAAAAACGAAAAAACATTTTCGAATCACATTTTGGCCAATGGTCATTTTTTCCATTGGTCAGCAGCCAGGACACGGTAAAAGTGGATATAAATTCATAATAGTCAGAAAAAAACGAAAAAAAGTTTTCGAATCACATTTTGGCCAATGGTCATTTTATTCCATTGGTCAGCAGCCAGCGGACGGCCAAAAAGTCATAATAGCAATGGTAGGAACAGGAACAATCATAATAGTCAAAAAAAAACGAAAAAAATAATTTCGATTCACATTTTGGCCAATGGTCATTTTTTCCATCGGTCAGGAGCCAGCGGACGGCCAAAAAGTCATAATAGCAATGGTAGTAACAGGAACAATCATAATAGTCAAAAAAACGAAAAAATAAACTCGGATTCACATTTTGGCCTATGGTCATTTTTTTCATTGGTCAGCAGCCAACGAACGGCCAAAAAGTCTTATTATCAATGATAGTAACAAGAACAATCAGAAGAGTCAAAAAAACTCCGGGATTCTAACCCAAAAACTAGTTAAATTGCATAGCAATTAGAAGTAAACAACTTTTATTTATGTTTATTATATAACATTGGTCAGCAGCCAGCGGACGGCCAAAAAGTCATAATAGCAATGGTAGAAACAGGAACAATCATAATAATCAAAAAAAACGAAAAAAATAATTTAGATTCACATTTTGGCCAATGGACATTTTTTTCATTGGTCAGCAGCCAGCGGACGGCCAAAAATTCTTATTATCAATGATAGTAACAAGAACAATCATAAGAGTCAAAAAAACTCCGGGATTTTAACCCCAAAACTAGTTAAATTGCATAGCAATTAAAAAGTAAACAACTTTTATTTATGTTTATTATATAACTAGTTAAATTGCATAGCATTAAAAGTAAACAACTTTTATCTATGTTTATTATATAACAAAAACTAGTTAAATTGCATAGCAATTAAAAGTAAACAACTTTTATTTATGTTTATTATATAACTAGTTAAATTGCATAGCAATTAAAAGTAAACAACTTTTATTTATGTTTATTATATAATAGATAATTTAACAAATCTTATATATAACACACCGAGGGAGATAGAGATGAGGGGTGGGGCACCTCTTATGCATTAATTTAAAAAATAACAAGCGAGGGAGATAGAGATGAGGGGTGGGGCACCTCTTTCTCATGCATTAATTTAAAAAAGCGATAACCTAATATACCCAATGCAAATAGATAGGGAGGACAACGGACAACCAAAAACGAGCCCATAAATTGCATAGCAATTAATACACAAGGAACGCTTAACAACATATTACATTTATTTCATATTCTCATATCTAATCTTCTATGATGTATTTCTATTTCTATTAAAAATAGATTGAAAACAAGATAAACTTTTCTGTCAAGGGTCAACTTTTTAAGTTAAGACAAATCTATTTTTTTGTTTTTATGGTTTTTTATGCCAAAATTTCTCCATTTATAGTTACAACCTTATTTTATAAGGTCTTATTATTTTAATAATAAAAATATAGAATTTATTTTTGTTAGGAGCCAAATTAGTCACATAGGGGAGATTTATGGGGGCGTAATAATTATGGATATAAAATTATAACTACTTGATAAGACAATATATTATTATAGGATTACAAGTTTTAATTCTATTTAATTATTATTTTTGAATTGAGGGAGTTGGTCCTCCCCCCAAAAAGGGAGGACTTATACTAGATCACTCCGGTAATAAGCTTTATTAATATATGACTACAATCAGATCAAAAATATATATGACTACGAATAATAACAATCAGAATGAGAATAATAATTTTTACCGACAAGCGTTCTTTTTATAGTGGGTAAACAATAATGATGGGAGATAAAAATATGTAAACAATACCATCACGATCGGGGAGGGGGATTATAACAAACAAACGCGATCACCGTATAGCGCACTGGTAACAATAATAAAGATGGGGGATTAGGACTGCGTGACAATAAATTTGAAGAGTCATACAACTAGCAAGAGGAGGGGGAAAATAACTATTAAAACTAGTCAGCCATAACCGGCTAAAACCAGAAATAAGCTTTTTGGCGTTATGCAACAATTAGATTACTGATAAAGGATAAAATATTTAGATTACTGATAAAGGATAAAATATTCCTTCTAAAATTTTAAAAGTTCAAATTATAATACAGCCAAGTTATAGCTATTTAAAGTTTGGGGTCATCATGACCTCTTTCACCATCCGTGTTAGCATTTTGAACTGACCAATGGAGGAGGTTACGATTAGAGATCTGTAAGGGGCCGTTTTTTGGAAATCGGTTAATTCGTACCCGTTTAAAGCTTGCCCTTATCCGTCCCTATTTTTCACGCACTCAGGCCTACCCCTTACCAAGATCGGCCCTTAGAACCAGCTCGCTAAAAAATTTATGCAACATTGATTCCTATTTTACAAATATCATAAATAGACAGAGGTCAGATTTGTTAAAATTAGGCGTTTTAAAAATTAAATTGCCCCATGAACCCTTCTAAGTGTCCGTCCAGCCATGCCGAAATCTTTAGAGCTGCCCGAACTGCTCGGCCCGAAATAATTATATTTTAATAGTAATTGTTATGTATCTCATGACAACGCGCGCAAGAACGGGAAAACAGCTGGCCCTAGATCAATAATTGACTCCGAAAAGTGGGCTAAGGACGTAAAAGGGTTACCGAAAATCTAGTCTAAAATCTGACAGGCAGTAAATAAAGAGTTGGGATAAGATAAAGCAAGGATGCAACTAATCCTTGGAATTGAGAGGCTATAAATAAAGGATTGGCACGAGAAACGTAGCGGAGAACTAAAACTGTCATCAGAAGATTCCAAAATCCTTGAAAGTGAAGGGCCATCCATCAAAAGTTGGCGCGGAAAATAGGTAAAAGAAATAGAAAGAATTTCAAGGATAAAAACCGAGCCAGAAATTAAAGGATAAAAAAGCCCGCGGTAATTAAAAAAAATCAGAGCGTTTCTTGCCGAACGTTTTCGAGATCGTTTTCCCCAGATGTTTCTCAAGAACCTTATTTATCCAGTACTTCTCCCGATAATCAGTCTCCGAAATACACAACCCTTACACGTAGAAACCTAGTAATAATTCTCCCGAAACCTTCCCCCTGTCTAAAAGTATATCCCCCACATCTTATAGTTACCAAAACTTGTAAAGAGAGAAACATGTTATAATTTTTGTCGCCGAATTCCCTCCCTTAACGCCCTATATATCTGTCGTATCGAAATTTGTAATATTGAGGAACGAATAAAGTGTTTGAAAAGCATAGTTCAAGAAGGATAATTTCTAAGGCAAACCGTATTAAGTCCTATCCTCTCCCAGATTCTCAGTCCCAAATTACAAAAGTGACCATCGCCTTCCTTAGAGACTCCACCCCGATAAGCTAAGACGTAAAGGAAATACTCCCTTCCCGCAGCCCCCGTCCGAAAACGTAAAAGTGGTGAAATATTATTATTTTTTAACCATTTGATTAATGTTGATATTGTGCTTTGTATAATTTTATTAAAAAAGGACAGTATGGAACAACCCAATGGTTATCTACCTAGACTATGGCGTTCCACAGTTAAACGGTTGCCACGTTACCACCATCCTCTGTTGATCTTCTTTTGTCTTGAAGCATTATTCTGTATGAATAATAGCTCAGAGAGAGCACTGTATTTTAAGTTTGTCGGATACCATTGTCTGCCTGCTGACCAATGGAATAAAATGACCATTGGCCAAAATGTGAATCGCAATTATTTTTTTCGGTTTTTTTTGACTATTATGATTGATCTTGTTAATACCACTGATAATATGGCTTTTTGGCCGTCCGTTGGCTGCTGACCAATGGAAAAAATGACTATTAACGAAAATGTGAATCGAAAATTTTTTTTTCGTTTTTTTTTACTCTTATGAATTTATATCTACTTTTACCGTGTCCTGGCTGCTGACCAATGGATAAAAATGACCATTGGACCAAAATGTGAATCGAAATTTTTTTTACTTTTTTTGACTCTTATGAATTTATATCCACTTTTACCGTAACCTGGATGCTGACCAATGAAAAAATGACCATTGGCTAAACTGTGAAACGAAGTTTTTTTTTCGTTTTTTTTGACTCTTTTTGTATAAATAATTAACTAATCATTTTGCACCCCCTATAGGCATTCTCGCCCCTTCCCACCTTTCTCCCCCATTAATTGCATGGCAAATATGCTACTATTATACAGAGTATAGAAGAGTTCGCCCTTACCTTCCCCTCTTCCCTTCCCCCCTCCCCCTTCCCACGAGCCCGAGTTTTTATTTGTCACAGGCTTATATATTGTCAAAAAAACGGGCGTAGTTGAGTAAAAAATTGAGACACAAACAAAGCAATCGCGGAAAAGAGTTTAAGGCAATAGGTAGCACCACGTTGTATCTCTCCGCTAGATGGCGGTAGGCACTACCAAAAAACAGGGTTATAGCTGTCGCAGGTCGATAAAAAGTATATAAACCATCTAGGATGCTAAGGCAATGAACTGGCCAAATTTGGTGGCAATTGGTCGAGAACTTTAGGAGTTATTAGAGAACAAAGAAAAGGGAGTTACATTTATATATATATAAATTTTGAATTGCGTTATAAAACTTCTCAAACTAATATCAATTAGTTATAAAGGGAGAAGCTAATTTACTAAACTATGTAAAAGTGCAAATAGGAAAAATCAAATATAAACAAATTGCTTAAAATTAAGATAGAAAGAAATTCAAAGTGTATAAATATGACAGGTAAGAATGCTCTTATAGATTAATTAATAAATACCATTTCAATATAAGGATTATGGCCATCTAATTATAAATTTTTGTCATCATAGATTTTTTGTTTAAATACTTGGAAGCCATATTTTAAAAGGTATATTAAAAACAAATTCTCTAAACAAACGTTTGTGATAGTTTAAATTAATATAAATTCTAAAACAGTCTAAAGAATTTAATGCAAGTTGGAGTCAGTTATTAAATTTGTATGGCCAAGACAAGTTTAAATTCTTTCATTCCGGAGGCCTTTCAATCAGAGGATTGAACTTGTTGCAGGTTTCTAGTTGATATGAAAAGCACATTAGTTTCTAAGAATAATGATTCTAGTGATTCATTTTACACCAAATAATGTAAAATGGCTAGTATATGGTCAAATACCTTTCCAAATAAACCAATAAAATTGTCGTCCATTTTTCAATCCTACCTAAGCCATGCATGTCTATTTTTAATGACTCATACTATTGAAAGTATTAAATTATGCAATATGTCAAAGTTTAATATTTTACCTTTTTATAACAAAAAAGATTTAAACATTATTTAATGCAAATGTTAATAATACTTGTCAAGTCCTTCAACTAACAAAATAATATTTGATAAACTACATGTGTAATTTTAATTATATAATTAAGCTTAATAATATTGGTCAATTAAAAATTAAACCTATTCATAAATACACAAAAATTAAAGAATGTTAAAAAAAGAAGAAATATGCATAAATTTATTATATAGATATATAAATATTATATAGTCAAAATATATTATTATCAAAATATGTTAAACAACTGACTGCATATAGTTTTTAGTATTAAGAATTTTAACACCACATATAGCACATATTCCTTTTTGATAGGCACAAGCTATAATTAAAAAAAAAAGAATATTAAAAATAAATAACAGTGTCAATTTGTTATAACTAAAATAAATTTTAAAAAAATGTAGGAGAAAACACCAAAAACACCGCAAAAGATTGTATATTAGTTTTCAATATGACTAGAGACAAGACAGGCAATTCATAAGTTATAAAAGGCAGTTTATTAAAAAAAATATTAAGGATATCATATATATGAATAAAATTGGTATACCTTGGCAATAATGATAGTGCAATTGATGAACGCTTGTTTTACAAATCCGACATCTTTGAAAAGATTTATGATAAGGGCTAGGTTTACTTCTTTTCATTGTAAGAAGTTTGTTTTCATTAATAATTCTTCCATTTTTTTCTATATTAATATAAATACATATAACACATATAAACCTGTATTGTTTCGGGCTCCTGATTTCCAAGGGTCAGGTGTAATCACTTTTCCTAGTTTCTTTTCGCCTAAAAGAATATATTTTTTAAAGTGTCTAATTACATTTTTCGCAAACCATTGAATAAATAATGTATGGCCGCTTGTTCTGGCCAATGTTACACGATCCATAATTTAGGACTATATTAGCGATATAGGCCCCGATGACTCTACAGCTTAGCTCTATCGGCAAGTCGAGATTAATCAGAAAAATACCAATGTAACTTTTTAGTTACACCTATTAAAATGATGTATATTTAAAAGGTATCCATTGAAATTAAATTTTTTAAATTGATTTGAATACCCATTTTTGCCCAATAACCTCATATAGTGTTTATCTCCTCCGGATCTATCGTTCTTAAAATATTATTTTACAAAGTTCACGATTTTTTCATTTTTTCAACCCTTTCACAATTCATATGAAAAAAAAACTTTAAATAGAAATATTTTTGACTACTATGAAAAAGTAATTTCTGCCTATTCTTTTGATTTAAATTTATTTCATAATTATATTTTTATCCTAACGTTTTTCTTTTAAATTTAATGTCACCTAGAAGTGATTGGGAAGAACATTTTCGGCAATAAGTTATATGTATACATATTTTCAAACATTTTAAACGATGCCTGTTATCAACTAAACTATAATAAACTTATCTTAAGCTTTGAAAGCCATCTTATAATAAGTCTTGTTCCTCTACATTTGATTTTTAAAGCCATATAGACAAAAAAAGATTGTAAAGGAAAGTTTTGTATTTGTGTTTATAACATGAGGTTTTCAATAAACTCTGTATTAATTTTTAAAACAGTTTGATTAAGACATTGAATTACTTGTTAAAATAATTTGAATGCCCTAAGCTAGATATAAAAGAAGTTATTATTTTTCCTCCAAGCGAGAATGATACAGAAAGTTGAGATAAAATAGAAGCCGATTCGGAGCATCTTGTGTAGAGATTATTTGTTCTTCCGGTCTAAAAATTCATCCTTCCAAAATAATTTAAATTAGCAGGATGATGAAAAAATATTTTTCCATTTGGTCTTAAGGTCATAGTACATACGTCACCAACCCCAGAAGATTATTTTGAGCAACTTTTCTACGATAAAATTGTATTTTTTTGTTAATACAAATTTAAATGCCAGCCATTATAATATTAAAAAGGAGGAGTGTAATATTGCTTACCCCTAACAGGGTATCTAACTCCGAAAAATCTTAAATGTTTTGTGGACAGCAATCTGATTGCTACAATCAAATGGTCTAGTTTGCCAAAGTGCGGGAGTTTTTCAATCTTTTCAGTATAAAAAAATTTAAAATAGGTAAAAGCTATAAGTATTTAAATGGCCGAAACCATGTCCAATATTATTGACACCATACCATTAAACAATTTATAAAAAAAAATCCAATGCCCTTTGGAAATAATAATTATGGTCAGCGCAAACAAAGTGGGTACCATATGGCTTTCCATGTTTGCTTCGTTAATTCTAGAGAAATATTCCCCTTAGAATATATATTTTAATAATTATTTTTAACAAAATTGTTAAATGCACTTTCAAGAATCAATGTTAGCGTCACAGGAACAGTCAGAAAGAATAGAAATAAAATGTAATAATAATAAAATCCAGGACCGGGTTAGGCCCGATCTCGGATTCCCCCGATTACGGTTCAATAGAACTTTCGCCAGGGGCGTTTACTCACGCGTATTTTCGAAAACCATAAAGAGCACAATATTTATACATGTAATTGTAGACGAGTATAATGTGAATAAACTGGCGATGAATCAGCAAAAAATGAAGTAAGTTGGAAAGCGAATTTTAGGTAAGGTTGGGACAACAATATTGGGCGAGGTAAGTGTAGGAGGGTATTACGAAATGGAAAATCAAGCGAGTAATGCCCGGGGGGGCAGGTGCGTCCTTATATACCCAGGCTGCGCAAGGGTTTTGTTAACGTTCTAATTCTACGACCTTGACCGGGAATTCGCTTTCCCAGAAATTTGGATCGAAATCTTCCTCGGGGGGAAGACCGTGTTGCAGGATAAACTCGATATCGGTATCGTCATGAATCGATTCGGGGGTTTGTGGTAACCAGGAGCGGGGCGGGTTATCGGCCGGGTTCTTGTCTGTAGGTATCCAGGCTATGTTGAAATGAATGTTGAGGAGGTGTTTAAGTCCATAGGTTTTGACGAACGTCGAGATGGCTTCCTCGATGACGGGGGGATTGGATCCCCCTTTTTTAAGCACATAGTACGCCGTTGCCGCGTCTGTGACGAGTTTCGGGTCATTATGCCCTGCAAGAAAGGCCCGTACATATCCATAGAGGACGGTGACCGTTTCCGCGAGGGTAATGTAATATGGCTCTCTCCATTTCTAGCCAAAGCTGGCTGCAGCGTTCTGGAACGTGTTTGTGGACCGTTTTCGTCCACCAATCCAAAGTGTGAGCCCAAGGCGTCAACGTATACTATGGTCGAGGGCCTGACGTATAGCGGGATGGTGTCGTGGGTTAGCTGGAGAATCGCGCAAAGTTTTTCGGCCGCTAGCTTTCTATCGAACCATGGTGGATCGTTTCGCGTAAGGCTATAGAAGCTGCTAAACAATTTAGACATTCCCGTGAGATTGTAAAAGAAATAATTGAGCACACCCAGCGCCTCAAGGAAAGTGTTATCGGGGATGTTGAATCGCAATGCTAAAAAGAGAACGTCTGCTGCAATTCGTACGCGATCTGCGGTTGCTTGTTTACATTTTATTGACGATACGTCCATCTTTAGCTCCATCCCAAGGTATTCTATTGTGGACGTTGGAAAAATGGAGGACTTGGAGACATTTATCGTTAGTCCCCAGGCTTTAGCGAGTTCGGCTAGGCTCGCTAGCTTCCTGGACGGAATCGAACTCGGGGCAGTAAATTAGAAGATCAACAAGATAGACATAGTACTTTGAGTGCTTGATGGCTTTTTTACGAGATCGCTGACGACCATTTGGAGTACAAACAGGGAGAACGACGCGGCCATCGGGAGCACGTTGTACTCGTACGGCTTCCTCTTCCAAACGTATCCTTGAAACTTTTTAGTTGTCTCGTGTATAGGTATCGAGAAAAAGGCCGCTTTGAAGTCGACCTTGGCCGCGTATCGAGAGTTCGCCAAGTGCTTAGCCGTTAGGGGGATGTTAGCTAGCTTCATTGGCTTCGGCACAAAGTTCTTGGACGCGGCCGAGAGGTCCGTGATAACTCTCGCATCTCCATTCGGTTTCGCGATAAAGAACGTCGCTGATCGAATTGCGAGTTGCTTGATGGGGACACAATTTTCGCCGTTACGAGCTATGTAAAAAAGGCCGGGTACCCTTTGGAGTATCGTTTTGGTTTGGGGGGCTTGAACAGTCCCCCATTGGCTCTGATGCGCGGGGTATCGAGCATAGCCTTGTAGCCTGCTAGGGCTACTTTCCTCGTGAACGGTGACATAAGCGGGTGAGGCGATAGGCGCGAAGTCCGTATATCCAGTTTGCCCGTGGGCTTTGAGGAAGAGGATGCTTTCGTCCATCGTAGCACTGTGTGCTCGTAGCAATGGTCGGATTAGTCCCGGCCGAGGGACTCTTCAGAGTCGGATCTGCGTTGTTCCGATTCGGACGGCAGCGGTGGTGTGCTGGCTTGTGGTGGTGGCGTAGACGGTGGGGTGTCCGGCAGAGTCGGCTCATCGTCTTTAGGTGGGGAGAATATGATTCAACGCGTTTCTCTGGGAAAAAAAGCTACGTTTTTTAGCCAGGGTTGAAAAACAATCTTATCATCCCCGTTGGGAGTCGGTGAGCCGTCTGGCCCGAACTCCCATTTCTCTGCAAGCTTGCGAAGCCTTTTCCTAACTCCTGGCAGGGGCCGCGCCCTTTTTGAGGTTGCGGCTCTTATGTGCGCCTCGGCCTCTGCCAGCTGGTGGAAAAAACTGTTTACGTTGGGGGTCCCTTCTGACGTCCACGTCCTGCATCTTCATCTCTTTTAACCAGACCGAATCCTGACGGGCGACGGTCTGCAAGTTAAACTTGATCGCGAGGCACATGGTTTTTAGTTGATCGTCTATCGGGATGAGTTCCTCGATTGTCAACGGGATACGGGTGAGCTTCGCACAGTGTATAGCAAACCTCGCTTCGTGTTTGTCTCGTTTTGCAACCTTTCCGTCCGGAGGATCAATTTATCCAATCCTTTACGATGTAGCGTAATGTCCTCGAGAACGGACTCAACGGTACGTGGCGGCTCGGGAGCTGGCACGATTTGCATCGTTGACGGTTGCAAGTTTTGCGCGACGTTATGAACGGGTGCGGTTGCCGGAGGCGGCGAGTTTAGCCCCGTACGTTGCAGCAATCTTTGGAGCGCTTCTGTCTGCACTCGTTGTGCGACTCAGCTTGTTTATCCAAGGCGGCCACCGTGGTTTCTTGCATTTGTGCAACTCGAGCTACTAGACCCTCCAAGGTATCGTTGTTAGCCGGTGTTGTACGCGTAGGTGAAGACATTAAATCCTCGGGTGTTAGCAAGATAAAACTGTGTTGCTGTTGTGATCTGGTGTTAACAGGCATACACTAAAAAAGAAAAGTTTAGCTTTAGTCGTAAAACACAAAAATTTTAGGTAAGGTTGGGGCAACAATATTGGGCGAGGTAAGTGTAGGAGGGTATTAAAAAACAAGCGAGTAATGCCCGGGGGGGCAGGTGCGTCCTTATATACCCAGGCTAATAATAAAAAAATTCGGGACCGGGTTAGGCCCGATCTCGGATTCCCCCGATTACAGTTCAATAGAACTTTCGCCAGGGGCGTTTATTTACGCGGTTTTTCGAAAACCATAAAGAACACAATATTAATACATAGCGTATAATGTGAATAAACTGGCGATGAATCGGTGAGTAAAGCGAATTTTAGGTAAGGTTGGGACATCAATATTGGGCGAGGTAAGTGTAGGAGGGTATTACGAAATGGAAAAACAAGCGAGTAATGCCCGGGGGGGGGCAGGTGCGTCCTTATATAGGCAGGCTGCGCAAGGGGTTAAGTGATCCTAAAGTTTTGTAAAAAAACGAGGTTATTTCCAGAAAAAAATGACTTCAAATTTGGTAGCAATACAATGGAATGACAACTGTATAGTTACCATGTTATCGAATTGTGATGGAACCCAGGCTAAGAAAAATCGGCGGAATGGGTTCAAGCATCAAGGTGAACTAAAGAATACAATGATTGCCCGTTTATGGTTTAAATGTACAATAGATATAGGTTGGGGTGGATAGATTAGACCAAAATATTTATTCTACAAAGTTTTCTATGGTATTTGCCTTTGATTGCATTTAGCAATGTGTGGACTTTAAAAGATCAATAGTAATGTTTTATTTAAAAAATATGGTTTGCAACAAAACCGAATATCTCAAAACATCAAAGAGAAGCCTGTTTACAGAGGCGCTCAAAAGTTTGTAAGAAAGCCTGAGTCCTTAAATGTTCTTATTGTAATGCCGGATTGCTTTTAAAATGCTTGGCTAATTATCATGACTATAATTGATAATAAAAAATTATTAGACATCATGAAGATCGTAAATGAATGCTCCTGTTTGTTTGCTATTACGAATCACGAGGTTTTCCAATAGCGAAAGCATCAAACAGCACTTCACTATTTTTTGGACCCAATAAGGACGCAATTTAGATTGCTGAACATTGGCCGCTTATTCTCAAATAATATGCAACCAGCTGAATGCAACCAGAAGCGAGAGTGTTTAAAATTTGACATTGTATGAGTTATATTGTCTTATATCTGATTTATTTCAAATTAATTTGATTAGTGGCTCATCCAAATTTTGTTTAACCGATAGACAATTTGATTAGCTTCAATTATACTAAGGCTCATTTTGGAAGGAGTCATATATATAGGCCATGATTAAAGAAACTTATTGAGAAAATACTTCTGGGATGATATTAGGCATCCTTAAAATCCCCAATTATTATTTCAAAAACAAGGTTTTAAAAGAGATTATTTATAGCTAAGTAGGTGCAGCGGTCTCCCCCTAGTTCATTTTTTAAAATATTATATTAACCCTATGCATTTATTTAACTTTTTCCACCCCTAATCTGAAACCCAGTGACTCCTGGTCAGACATTCAAAAGAGTCGCCGTTTTAGGCAAATCATAGTATTAGCTTATCCACGTGAAGCTATATATAGAAGGAATTTCCATGCATCGGGTTCAAAAATCTTGATGTTGATCCTGACTACAAAATTATAGGAACGATTGAAAAGTTATATATTTATAGTTTTGAACGGTTGGAAATTTATTGTCAAATGTTAATTTTGAATAAAAATTTAAGATTGATCAATGGCTCGGTATTTGAGTGTTTTACAATATTCCGCACAAGAAAGTGGGTTAAAATTATTATTAGTTAGCGCGAAGATATCATTGCAGGTAAAGTCCCAAGCTAGAAACTTACCATCCCCCCAGGAGCTCATAGAAGCTCCGTCGGGGCGCATTTTACATTCTAAAGAAGGATCGGATGGTTCGAGGATGGAAGGAGTGCCGGCCTTTTTTAAAGCCGATTGAATCAAAAGGTTTATCTTTTGATGATGGATAAAGCGATATTTGTTTAACTTGCAATGGAGTGGGTGATGAGACCAGATATCTATCGATTTTGCAAATGATGTCTTCGAGTTTAATTTGTACAAGTGGATAATTTTGTTTATTAAAAACTTATGTCCATTCTTGATTTTAGCTTGCTTATTGAATTCCCTGCACAGCAGTTCAACGGCTTTATAATTTTTTGAGCTTCACAAAAAAACTAATAGATAAAAATAGTGAAGCAGTGTCTTTAAGAAAATGTACCTAATTGCTCACTTCCCCTTAAAGTTTGCTAGGGGGTTTTCTTGTTACGAAGCGTGACATCGACGGCTAAGAAATCACCATGGATATCTTGGCGTCGTTGGGTTCAGGTAAAGAACTGCAAAGTCATTTTTTTTTTCAACCCGAACCCGGTGCCCCGAATTTTTTTTTAAATTTTCAACCCGGACCCGACCCAAAAGCATTTTAAATTTTTCAACTCGAACCCGACCCGACCCGAAAGCGTTTTAAAATTTTCAACTCGAATCCGATCCGAAAGCATTTTTTAAATTTTTATTTCGAACCCGACCCGGCCCGACTCAAAAGTGTTAAAAAAATTATAACCGAATCCCTTCCGAGCGTGTTTTAAATTTTGGTATCCAACGCGAGAGTAAGAAAATTGCGGTGTGCATGGGCGTAGCCAGGGGGTGGCAACGAGGGGCGGCTGCCCCCTCTAAATTTAAAAAACCGTAGATATTTTATCAAATTATGGCTAAAATTAAAAAAAATGGTCATTTTGCCCCTCCCTTAATCATTATTGCCCCCTAATTTCAATTTCCTGGCTACTCCCATGAGGGTGTTTAAAATTTATTCAACAAATTAATGTGCGATTTATGAACTAATTGATTCCACAGATTTTGATTACTAAATTTATTTTCATGATTTATGAGAACAAATTATTTTGCATAGTTTTTTATTCAAAGTGCAAAGTTTTTATTGCCATTTTCCAAGTTTTTTATTCAATTTGCCAAGTTTTGAATTAAATGTTAAGTTTTTTATTAAATGTTCAGATTTTTATTTATTTGCTCAGAGATTAATTATACTTGCCAAGTTTTTTTATGCAAAGTGGTTTTAATTTTTAATTAAAACGAGATAGGTGCGGGTATCGAACCTGCGAGGTACGAGCTATTGAAGCTGCTAGTCAGACGTTCAATCCACTGAGCTATTACACCTCAAAATATTTTTGGTTATATCACTTATATATAGCAGCTATAACATTTTATTAGGTTTTTATATATATTATTTTAATAAATGATTATTAAAGGCATCATTTTGTTTGTTTTTAATATACTTTGATTTATGTACTTAATATAGACAATTTTTATTATACAAATAGAGTAATAACTTACAACGATTATAAAAGCTCTCTAAGGTTTCCACAGATAAAAATAATTTTTATAAATACGCGATTTAAATGAATAATTTATAACTATTATTAAAGCTCTCTAGCGTTTCCACAGCTCAATAACACTTCTGTGCAAAATGTAATATAGGCAAAATGTAATATAGGCAAGGGTTAGGGTTAGATTTAGTGATTTTAATAACAACTGAGCATATTTTGAAAAAAAACGAAACATTTTTTTGAAAAAAAACTGAACATTTTTTGAAAAATTACTGAACATTTGTTTACAAAAAAACTGAGCACTTTTTAATTAAAATCTGAGCATAAAAAAACTGAACATTTTTAATTAAAAATCTGAGCAAGTTGAATTAAAAACTGAGCACAAACAACTGAGCAACATGGAATTTTTCACTATGCATTTAAATAACACCCTATGTATATGTATATGATAACATACAGTATCAGGTCACATTTAATTTGAAATACAGAGTTTTGCAAATAAATCATTTAATAAATTCAAACATAATCTTATTGGTTTTATGAATTTATGTAGTTTAAATTATAATGAACTACCACTTCACACTATTTAAATACAATTTAAAAATATTATTTTGTTGATATATTTTACCTTTCACGAGTCAAATTTAAATTTGCGTCCAAATTAAAACAATCAGTTTAAAAAAAACAAAAGGAATTTAAATTAATTTAATAAATGATCTTCAATTATAAATTTCAATATTAATTAAAAAATATCATACATAATAGCATTATTTTTAAAGATATGTCCCTGTATTCTGCAATGTAAGATTCATAACCCTTGACTCGACACTTTAAACCCAACCCGACCCGACCCGAAAGTATTAAAATTTTCAACCCTAACCGGACCCGATTTCGGGTCGGGTTTGGTCTGGGGTCACCAGTGCAGTTCTCCAGGTTCAGGATACTCTACCTAAAGTTTTTGTCTCACAAAACCCCACAGTATCTTCTTGGCCTTCACCTAAGAAGATCTCGCAGCTAGGAGTAGACGAAACATCACCGCCAGGTCGCGCAGGCCGCTCTTTATGAGAGTGACTAGCTCCTCAACCATAGGGGTACAGATCCTTTCTTTAAGTGATATCGCTATACCACACATCACCCATCATAGGCGCGACGAGCCCTTGGGACATCACTTATGTTCAAAAATTTGTCACCAGGCGTACCTTGCTAAAATGCAACTCCGCCTATCATAAACATCTGGGAGTTAAAAACTCCACGACAGGTAAACTTGGACCTGACTTCAATGGTATTACCTCGCATCGAATCACATTCGACGTTCCGGTTACCAATCAAATATTTAAATCAAAATATTTGCGTCCCCAGGAAATCCGATCTCATCAAACCTGTTTATAAGTGATACGGCGGCGAAAAACAGGTCAATACGGGCATTAAGCCTCTGAACTGGGTTCAACGTGCTAGCTTGCGATACTAAATTTTATACCCGGATCATCGCCGTACACGCAGTGCTGTACGGGCTTGGGCCTAACGTCCCTATGCACCGGCATTACCCTACCAAACTACCCTGTGCAGGCAACTTTCATGCATAACGTTACTTACCACCGGTTAATCCTTCGTATACCAGTTACTCTTCGATCGTCACGCCAGGCACTGAAAGATTTTTCAGGAGCAGCTATAGCGGCCCACAGAACCGAAATTCATATTTTCGTCACCCAATTATCGTACTGCCCGAAACCAGCTGGCACGTTAAAGGCTATGACGGACGGCAATTGATGATTATACCAATAAATGGCTCAGCTACATGCGAGACGAAAGCAATGTTTATAATAGACCCAACAACGTCCTCGATGCCGTTTCCTTAGGTTCGACGGCGCGCTACATTACGAGACCTCCCCCCGCCCCCGTCCTCTTGGTGTCAAGCTTAAAGGGATAGTGTGGTGTGGCTGTGGCCCCGCCAGATGGTTTTGCCCCCCTTAATGAGGTTTACGGAGCTATTTTTTATATCTTTTTTTTTCTATTGCCATCTTTATAGTTCTATTTTTTATCGCTTATATGACGATATTACAGTCACTTTTAGATCACGCTTCTCCTCCCCCCCCCCCCCCCCATAATTTATACACACACGATCGCGCAGAAAATTTTATTATTAATTGATAGTGAGGCGGTGTGATGAAAGGGAGATATTATGACCATTAGCCCCCTATCCCCTCTCATGTACCTTTGTTTGAAAATACATAAAACCGAAATCACACGAGGATGCTTTTATATCGGAATCATTATCTTATTTTGCTGTTAACACTAAAACTAGAGGCCTGCAAAGTCACTTTTTTTCAACCCGAACCGAAAGCGTTTTAAAATTTTCAACCCGAACCCGACCCGAAAGCGTTTTTAAATTTTCAACCCGAACCCGACGAAGTAGAAAAATTTGAGGATGAAAAATTTATTCGACAGAAATGATCATATAAAATTTGATTAATAAATTTATTAAATTGATTTACTATAATTATGTATAATATTGTGGCGTCTAAAAGTTCGGGGCGTAAATTTGCCTCCAAATTAAACGAATCAAAAAAATAGAAAAGGAAATTGATTATATGAATGAATGATTATAATTAGTTATACAATTCGATATTGTTTTACAAAACTTATAGATAATAGCATTAATTTAACAAATACGTTTAGTTCATTTTGTAATGTAAGATACATATCCTTTGACCCGACTCTATAAATCCAACCCGACCCGAAAGCTTTCTAAAATTTTCAACCCGAACCCGAAAGCGTTTTTAAATTTTTAACCCGAACCCGACCTCGGGTGACCCGTGCAGGCCTCTAACTAAACTTCATTTATGTCATCCAAGTGTACGCATAAGCGATTTATAGAGAAAATTGAGAAATAATAAAGTCTGTAATTTAGTTTTAATAAAATAAAGTGTGTAATTTAGTTCTAACCGTTGTAACGAAATAAAGCTTGTAATTTAGGTCTAATAGTTATAAACATAATTTAATTAAAATAGAAAAATTGTGAATGTTATATTACCAAATGTTAATACCCTTTTATTTCATTGACAAATTATGTATATTATTCTATTATTTCACTACACTTTTATAATTAAAATGAGACCAATCTTTTATATATTTTAACTGCGGTGAGG
The DNA here is from genome assembly GCA_964036665.1 of Gordius sp. MW1. NCBI lineage: Eukaryota > Metazoa > Nematomorpha > Gordioida > Gordea > Gordiidae > Gordius > Gordius sp. MW1. The sequence goes on along the minus strand of OZ038532.1, from coordinate 12,154,424 downwards.
CGGTCAAAATTATAACTGAATTATTTATTGGACTACAGAGTCATATAAACGTTCGATTGCTGGATTTTTTCTCTGTGCTTCATCGTCATCTGGTTCTTTGTGGTTATCAAATTCGCAATGCGATGGTAATTAGGGTACAATAACAGTTGTACGGGGAGAGGCAATGGGAAGAGAGAGGATAAATTTCACGTGCGGGGAGGGACGAGTAATATTCATCGTAGAAGGAAAGGAGACTATAATATTTAGGTTGAGTGAAGGAAGATTGTAACATTTATGTTAAGTGGGGGGGGGGGGAGGAAAAGGTGTAAACTTGATGCCGACCCCGACACTCATACAAGGTTGATGATTTTGATTTAAAAAATTAGCATGCAAAGAAATTGGCAATAGATAAATTGTTATTGTAGCTACAAATTTTATTGGTTAATGTAATATGCAAGGCCTGGTTTTTCGGGTATAATTTGCAATAAATGAATTAAAGCACTGAGAACTTTTTTGACAGATAGGAGTCTTTTTCTCATTTAATTGCTATGCAATTTATTCACTTTTCGTTGTCATGAGTGAACTAAGTGAGTTCGTGAGCGAGTGAGTGTCCTGTCCAACTTGTAATTTTTGCATAATTGCCGTGGAAACGTATGATGGTTGTGGACTTATGCTTCTGTAAAAGACTTTTATTTCGCTTTTACAAATAGACTAGCTTATGACCGCTGGTTGGCTTTAATTTTTTTGACCTCGCCCCGAGCCTAATATTCATTATTGTTGTTGTGCCCGACTGATTAGCTTTATAGATAAATTTCTTTGGGAAACTTGACTAGGTTGTTGCTATATATCGAATAATTACGAAACTGGCTAAATGATTCCCAGTAAATTATGATGACCGTTGTTGACTTCTATTTTCTCTGACCCCGGCCAAAGTTCTGGTTAATAGAAATTTCTATTTGTTGTTATGTGAATTTCTTTTGACGATTTGGCTAGGTTGTTGCTTCATAACGAAAGCTTGCGAAACTGGCTAAGAAATTCCTTGCAAATTAATGATGACCGTTGATCTAATTTATTTGAACCCGGCCAAAGGGCAAAATCATTAATTTGGTTAATTGTTATTTTAATTGTATATTTGCTGCTTTGTGAATTTTTTTTCTTTTAGTTATAAACCTACGTTTTGCATTGATAGTATATTGTTCCTGTTAATTAGATTAAACATATGGGCTTTTTGGCCGTCTGCTGACCAATAAAAAAAATGACCACTGGCCAAATTGTGATAGGAAATTTTTTTGTTTTTCTTATATTTGGCCCTAATGTATTTAGACGCATTTTGACCTGCTGACCATTAGAAACAATGACCACTGGCCAAAGTGTATATCAATTTTTTTCATCTATATTATAATATAGGCTATTTGGCCGTCTGCTGACCAATGGAAAAAATGACCACTGGCCAAAGTGGGTAGAAATTTTTTTTCATTTTTTTAATATTTGGCCCTTAAGTATTTAGACGCTTTTTGACCTGCTGATCATTAGAAACAAAGACCACTGGACAAAGTGTATATCAAATTTTTTTTATCTATATTATAATTATAGGCTATTTGGCCGTCTGCTGACCAATAGAATAATGACTACTGGCCAAAGTGTGATTAGGAATTTTTGTGTTTTTTTAATGTATGTGCTATTAGTATAGGTTTTACATATCAATTGAATAGAAATTATAACAATATCAAAGATTATTTCTATTACTTGGTAAATTGTTATATAATTTTTTCCCCACGTCTTACCGCATCCCACCCCTTACAAGGGTCTTCATTTTACAAATGGGTTTGCCTCGTCCCTTTTTGCTTCTAAAACCGCTATTATAGTGCAAATTTTCACCTTCATTTCACCGTCGCAACTAATATTCGCACCATAATCCATTCTTTTACTCCCTAGATTAGGTAAAATGTTACGATTTCATTGTCGCTTTGTTGTTTATACTATACATATGGCATGATTTGAATAGAGTCTCTAATCCTGATTCAAATTATGAGTCGCCTAAGCAAAATTGTTTAAATTTATACATTATCAAAAAAACTATCAATTGAAAATTGTACTTTTGGGAAGGATGACTATTGGCTTTTCAAGGTCATCCCCTATATTTGCTTTACCTTCGCCATTTTAATTAGTTTAGAATTTGATAAATAAGAATGAGTGAAAGAAAACCTATGCCTCAAAATAAAGTATAAAATGCAAAATGATAACTTAGGTTTTTTGTATAAAAAGCTAAATTTTTGTATAAATAAACTGCTATAAAACAGATATGAATACTTTATTTATTGAGGTAAATTATTAATATGAAAATAGTGTATGTAAAAAAACAATTATAACGCTGTACGAGTATTATCTGACTCCCTGCTTGACCATAGCCCCCTCCCCCCGCATAGAAATTCTTGCCCCTTCCTACCTATCTCGTCCATAAATTGCATAGCAAATGTGCTACGTTTAGACGAAGTATAGATAAGTTTTTTAAAAACAATACCCCAAAACTGGCGCATGTAACAAAACGAAAAAACGAACTCTAAGTCGGACCCTCGGCGGTATGTTGGGGGTGCAGCCACAACGTCTCCAATAAATTATATATTTTTTAACAAAATTTAGGGGGCTTCAGAAAATTGTGCATAATTTTTGTATTATAATTCAATTTTTTTGAAGACAATTAAGAGTATTTGATAAACATATATTTAAAGTTTGAGGTTTAAAAGTTATGGAAAGTTGAACCACAAATACTCACCCGTTCGGGATTTTCAGGAATACTCTCGAGGGTCAGATAAGAAGAAATAATAAAATATTTTGTGTTGTAAATAATAATCTTAATAAAAACCATAAAAAAAGGTTTATTAGATAATTAAGCTACATGTGCTGGAGAATATGGTTAAAACAAAAAGGCATGGTGTTTAAAATGGTATGTTAAACACCGGTTGTTAACATCAAAATGGAGGAGTAATCAACACAAAATTAGCAGGTCTATGATTTTAACAGTCTAATAGATTGTTTACACTAGCAATCAGTTTATTTTCTAGGACACCACTAAGATAATCAAGGACAGTTATTTTAAAACAGAATCTCATATGTTTAATATATATTTTACACATAAAATTACACCATTGTAATATTACCCTTAACTATTAATTACTAAATAAAAAATTTTCACATGGAAAAAATTAGATATCAAATTAGTTTCCAATATTTGATGGAACTGGTTATAAGCATAAAGTCATAATTATATAAATTTTTTAATACAAATTTTGTATAATCTATATAATAAACAAAATCTGTAATTTAGTATTAAATATCTAAATTACTACTTTAAGCAACCATATAGTTTCAAACTGATTAAATAATTTATAAATATATCTAGTTATTTATAAAAACAAACCTTTTCACAGGTTCAATTGATATTAGTCTATGGTTAAACATATTTACAAAGCCTGTTTAAATATAAAACAATATGAAAGCCAACTATATTTTTTGAGCCAATATATAAGAAGTGACTAGTGCATTAATTATGATTAATAACTATTCAAATATAGCTTTTAATATAGAAAATACTTCAACAATTTTATATACATGTATACGAGTATGTTACTTTACAATATGCTACATGATTTAATGAATTCTTTAAATAAAATTTCCACACCAAGTATAAAGGCATGTATAACAGTCTGATGCTTGTTTAACATTGGCCCCACATGTATCTTTTAGCCAGTCTATGAATAATTCTTTATCCTTTTTTAAAACCAAAAATTGACCTAGCAACACCCAAGCCTAATTATTTAGTACAGCATAAATATTTCTTACTTTATCAAAACCTTTGTTTTTTAAACGTTGACCAAGGACTTCACCTATGCCTGCGCATTCTGTAACATCTTTTTCGCCCATAGGCTCTGATATAAATTCAGAATGTTTTTTGGATGTGGAGGACATAGCTTAGTAAAGAAAATTTGTGCTTTCAAAAAAATTTGCTTGCTGATGTAATATTGAGCGTCATTTAGTTACAAATGATTATCAATTTTAATATGAATGATAGATAGAAATGCACTTTTCAAAATAAGGTTGTTATATTAGGAGGGGTGATAAGTTAGCAAATAAATTATTAACCTTTAGGATCACAATTAAAAGTTTTGGTTGCTTTTAAAACATCACTCCGGGTAGAATGAAGTGATGTGGAATATTTTAAAATTCTCAATATGTTCGTCAAACGATAGAATCTTCTAACTATTTATATAAATAATTGTCAGATTTGATCTTTTAAAACACTGCAGTTATAGTGATGCGGAAAAACCAAGAAAAATCTCGGTTTCGTCTATCGAGACGAGACGAGAATTTGAAAAATTGAATTGAGTCGAGATAGAGACGAGAATTATGACCTCGATACGGGACGAGGTTCTATATTCGAGATCTCGTCTTAAAATTATTTTTATTAGCCATCATAATCCTATATAATTTAAACACAAAAATTTTAATAAATCTATATGCGCCTAAAATTAGATTTTAGAATCATAGCTTGTTCAATAAAATATGAGTGTCCCTTAGGTATTTAAATAATTGTTTAATATATTTACTGAATATCCTTATCCAGAGCATTATAATATGTACATAAAACGTGTGTTTTTATTAAATAGTAAGTGTGTAATATTAAAATATCTTTAAATTTCGCAACAATTGCGCTATCCTCACTGTCAAGACATTTTGAATCGTTAATGAAACTTATTTATATAAATTTGGCTAAATGTCTAAAGATTTTTTGAGCACCCCAGCGATTTCTGTAAAAGTCGAATCTTTTACTATTTGAAAAAACGATAAAAGATTCAATCATGAGTTTGCCAAGATGATTGATGTTATCATGACCTCTGAAATTCTCAAGCGACAAATCACATTATGCATTTGTTTTGCCACTTACATTACCTTTCACATTATAATGGTAGGGTTGGCAGGTGCATCCTTATATATTAATTTTCTGTAACTGTTACGATGCAACACAATAATATACATGAGTCTAAGCTCTAATAAATAAATATTTTATGGCAAAAAAATTTCAATGTGGTACAATTAATTTACACTATTATAAAATCGTTTACTTTTAAAATGTGAAAGTATTTGTTATGAATTATATACGCACAATTTTAAAACCTCAAATTTTATGTGTTACTACTTTAGTAACAATGATACTTTTAATGGTTTTTATTACAACTTTAAAATGTGTGCAACTAATTACTTATGTTATGCATAGTGAAGAGAAGTATCCACACGCACCTTTGTGGTTGGTATGACTATACAATAATAATAAAAATGCAATTAATTATTTAGAAAACTGACTATAGTTATATCATATGAACATTGATCTAAATGCATTACATTTTCGATGCTAAATAAAAATCCCAGCCAGAAAATTTAAACTACTAATTTTGTTGTATGCAATGGCAGACATAGCTTTATAAATTTAATAATATTTTATAATAATCTGCCCATATTATAGAAACTGTTATTTATATTAATTGTTAAATAACTTTATACAATTTAGTATAGTGGACAAGCGTAATAAAAACATGCTTTTAATTATATAATTTTATTTAAAGTTATAAACATTATAAAAACAGATAAAAAATATAAGGGATAATTTATAGTAATAGTGCACAGGCGTTAAAATAACATTCCATAAGGATTTAGAATAAAAAATTTGACATTTGAATTTTTTAAATTTGCATTATAATTTAAAGAAAAATAGGAGGAAAAATTTATACAGAACAAAAAATATTTAAAAGTCGAGACTTGTCGAAAATTCTCGTCGAGATGAGATTACACGCCTGCAAAATCTTCTGAGGCCCGGCCCGAGCCTAAAATTTTAAGGCCCGGCCCGAGGCTGAAATTTTAAGGCCCGGCCCAAGCCAGAATTCTAGCACTCTTAAAAATAATCTCTCCTAGCTTGCTAATACCATCATTGTTGGCAACTTAATTTATGCTCTACTAATTTTATTTTATATAACTAGCTGTGCCCGGCCAAGCGTTGCTTTGGCTTAGGTTTTATTTAGCTAAATGAAATTAGTGCGCATTAATAGGAAATATATGAAAGAATTTAGGTTATCTGTATAAGAGTTTATGATGAAAAAAATATTTTTTTATAATGTGCAAATACATATTTAACTTAATAGGAAAAGGCAAATTTTTTAATAATTAATTAGAACAGTATAATAAAATAATTAATTGAAGGATGGATAATTATTAAAAATATGCTTCTATGATCAACCACGTGATAATAATGGCAAAAATTGCATAATTTAAATTTTATTTATTTAATTTAAATAGTTTGTTAAACCCCAATAATTTTGACCGTATACTGTAACATTTTTATTATACTTTTAAATATCTAATTTGAGAAAACTTCAGCCTTGTATGTATGACGTCATTATTGTTTATGATGCTATAAATAAAACTGGCCGGGAAATATCCGATTTTTTTAAAACGAAAGGTATTTTAGGAATCTGAAAAAGCTATTTTACCCTTGGCCGTCCTGGGAACTTACGGGTAAAGTTTCGCGCGAATCGGGATGGTAGTTTTAGAATTTAGCCCCCACATACATACATACATACATACATACATACATACATACATACATACATACATACATACATACATACATACATACATACATACATACATACATACATACATACATACATACATTATTAATGGCGAGATTCCTTGCTAACGAGGTAATATTAGTTGGCCACGTTGGAACCCGTTCATCCCCCACTGACCTCAGCGGGTTAACACCACAGCCGAGGGTCGCCGCTACCTTCCGGACCTAGGCTCGTTCCCTACGTCCTAGTCTCTGGCGCTCCCTTCTTCTTGGGCGGGGGCGCCTTCCTTTGAGCTGTATATCTAGGATACGTACAAAAAGTGTTTAAAGATCTTCGTAAGAGCCCAAGCCGTTTCGTTCTGCTCAATCTTTCGATTTTCCCGTGACGGCCTGCCAGTTATAATATGTTGCTAATGTGTCTGAGAATTTATCAATTGTTTCCTTATAATAGTCAATAGTTTCTCCCATGGATAGTAGGAATTCAGCTTCGTGTTTCTGCTGCCCAGAATTTTAGTAACTGACAACGGTAGTCAATTCACGAGAGAGGAATTTGCAACATTTATAAAGGTTAACGGTATTAAACATATATCATTCAAGTTCTAATGCATTATACGAAAGGTTACCACTAAAATCACGGTTTCACGCAACTAGGACTAATCGAGACGATGACAAAACATTGGCTCAGGTGGTTATGACTTACAGATTGACCCCTCATAATACAACTAGGTGGCCACTTGTGAATTGATGTTTAAACGAAGAATCCGGTCGTCCTTGCGACGCTAGGAGACAACTATCGGTAATGCAAGGAACCAAAAATACTATAATGATAGGAGGGTTCCCAATTGCAGTTTTTAGGAAGGGAATTTGGGGAAAAAATGAAAAGGAAGGCTTGACAAGAGGGATTTATTCAACTTAGGAAAAATGATTGGTCTTACGATGTCTGGGCCAAAAGACGTCAACTTAAATATATAGATCTTTACGGGAATTGACAATTTAAAGGAATCAATAGATAGCGAGGAACCAGTTGGGGAATTCACACAAGGCAAAGTGCCAAGATCTCAACGACTTAGACAACCTGCAAAAAGATACGACGACGAATATTAATTTTATGGGGGTGAATTGTAATATATTTTTCTTTATATACATATTGCATTCCTAGTGTATACATATATTATCATTGTTCTATTATTATTATGATTCTATGTTCTAAGATCTATCTCATTATTGCAAGTGCTTCATTCTTATCATGTAATTATTGCTTAAATATTTAGTTGGGTACGTTACAACGTTATAAAACTATTATTAAACAAGATTATGTAAAGTATAAATGATATTAATAATTTGAGAGATTAAATAATTAGATAGTTATAATCAACAAGTATTTACTTTATTTAATTTATTTATCAATTAATTACGTTTTCTCAATCATAATATTGCAAAATTTCAAGAATAAATCAGGAGCCTAATTTTCATAAACGCGAATCTCACAGAAGAAAACATGCATATCATCGAATACTAAAATATATATCTATATTGGGAAATTATGAGAAAATAATATATATCCAGGGGCCACATTACAAAGAAAATCATTATTATATTTATATGCGAGACACTATGAATGTTTGTATGCTAGCACCATCTGCGATAGCAAGCGGCATTTTACAGAGGAAGAGGGGGGAACAAAAACACTAATGAAAGTAGGTAGCATTGTTACTAAAATATGAATATAGGAGTTTTGAGGCTTTTAATGAATTATATAATTTTATAACAAATACATTTACACTTAAAAGACATATATATAAATTTACACTTAAAAGACATATATACAAATTATAATGGATTGATAATACATAAATACATACAACGTTATAAAACACCAACAAAAGTTATTAACATAATATGAAGATAAGACTTTTGCGGTTTTTATAAATGAAACATATATAATTTTTTAATAAATGCATTTATGTTTAAAAGATAACTAATTTATAATAATGTAAGGACCTCATGTTGTGTTGTCCATAAAAATTTAAATAATTTTGCCATAAAATAATTATTTACTACTAAAGCTTATGCTCATCCTCATACATTTTATTGTATTGCAACTAAGAACTCCACGCCATCGTAGTAACCCCCTTCTTGTTCTACGTCAAATTCAGTTGTTGTCCCCCCATCTACCTTTGGCTAAAGATGGTCACGAGCCGAATTAAGCTAATATAACTTGCATCCGATGAAGCTAATCGGCTCCGGTTAGAAATGCCAAATTTCTTATCGACAAGGCAAAAGCACAATATCAACCCCTTTACAAATCTATAAAAATATAGAAATTTAGATAGGTTTTTCTGAACAATAGCAATTCCTAATTCAAATATCTTTTCATACCAAATCTCTTAGATTCTAATAAAGCTCATTATGCACATATATATTATGATAGACATAATCAATATGTATTCACTATATTTATTATTATAAAACCTACAACATATTTGGTTCATATTAATCTACGTCTGTGCATTTTTCATGCCCATGATAATGAATATAAAAAGTGTTTTGGGGAGTAATTTGAAAAGGCACGCCTATTTTCTTTTCCCTTTCGTTTCAAAATGCCAAACTTCAAATTGCCAATTTAACCACTGATCACCATAATCTAATCACCACTGATCACCACTCATACATACGTACATTCACAAATATTTTTATTTCATTTCCGTCAGTGATGTTAACGCAAATAAAAAAACAACCACTATTATGACAATTTCTACTATACAAAATACAAGGAAGGCACCTTAGATGCTGCCAAACTAAATGTTCGGGCAGAGCTATAAAAGATGGAAATACATATTTTATCACTAAAAAGCATTCAAATATTCCACATACAAGTATAAATTGTCATTAGTATTTTTATATATTTAGCAGGCCTAAGACCACTAGATGACATTTCTAACATATCAAGTAATTCAACCTTATTTTATAATTTTGTTTACAGCTAATGGTACGGCGATGGATGGATGTTATTCTAATAATTTCAACAGTCATAGTAAATTAAATTTCTAATTTTTTAACTTGTCAGGTATCTCAAATAATTTAATCTGCTAATTTCATATTTATTGAGATTACATTATTGAAATGTAATCTCATTATTTTGCTTATAAAATTTATAACCGTTCAATGTAATATTATAATGACAAATTATACACTCATGACCAAATAAAAACGAGGTTAAATTTTACATATGTGGTATAGGGTTTGCTAAGTGGGAGGCAAATTAATTAACTATTTGTTTTAGAAAAAAGTGGAGCACAATAAAAAAAGTAAATTAGTATTAATAAATTAAGATATAATTATATTAGAAATAATCAATATGTTGCAATTCAACTTCCATAAATTCTAAGTTAAGATATTTTATAAAACGTTTTAAAACTTAAGTATCATTTTCTCAAAACTGAGATTGGTGTAATTAACATCTGATTATTTTGTCTAAGTTGTACATGTTATATAAAAACACAATTTTCAACCAGGATCATCTTCTGTAATTTATGTTTTACAAAGTTATACTAAAATGTATGTTTATGGAACATATATTGATTCCATTATGTTTTCAAATATTTAAATTTTATGTCTTGCATAAAAAACATATAGTTCCTATATTTTATTGCTGACTTTCAACAAATATATTTTAATATATAAAATTTTATTTCACTTAAAGCTCACTTAAAACTGAGGATTTGTTAAAGTCAACTTTACTTTTTAATAAGGCACAATTTTTTTATGAAATGAATGTGGTATTTTTCCTTAAAGATGTAAGGGTCAATGGCAAATTGTTTATCATAAAACATTTTAGTTTTTATTTACATTAATAAACAAAAATAAGCATATTTTTTAGAAATATTGAATTTTATAATATAATATAAGGGATAATGTTTTGTTTAAGAGAGATGTGTGGAACAAGTAGAATTCTAAGGGTTATTACAACTAATCACTTTGCAACTAAAATTTAAGGATTTTATTCAATAACTATAAATTTATTGATATAAAACTAAACAGATATTTAATTCACAGTATACATATTACAAAAAAACATAATTATAAATAATCAACATTTCATGCTTCACAAAATTATTTCCAGTACCAATATATTATTGCTCTACCAGTGACCTAAGTAAGATTTATGGATCTTTGATATGATTGAAAGATTTTTAACCCCCATCCCTCTTTAAATAAAACTTAAAACATTTAGTCCTTACAAGTAAAAAGATAGCCATGGCATTCGATTGTAATTCCATAAGTAGTAGTTTCTATGGCATTATGCTTAATTAGAAAGCGTCAATCATTAGCAATTTTTAATTTTTCCTAAATACTACATTATAACATATTCATACTTTATAAAGCGTCAAGAATCAGCAAAGACATACTTTTACTCCTTCATAACAGTATAATATAACATATTCACACTTTTTAATACCAACAACATGATTACGATATGAAATCGTATTATTATGAACTTGTTTTGTGTGATTTCAGCAGGAGAATTTACAGTATTAACTTAAATAATTAAATACAATAGTATATATAACAATTTGTTATATTCATTTAGCTCATATAGCAATAAATATATATCTATACCTTTAAAATAGTTTAATTCTTTATACTAAATAAAATCACATGATATTTTTAATATTTAGTGTGATACATACATTTACTTGGCTTTTTGTAACTTGGCATTTTGAACTGGATTCTTATTTTCAAATATTTGCAACTAGGTAAGAATTAATTTTTATTTATCTTATTACAATCAAATAAATATCATATTAGAATTAGAATTTTATTTAAAATTTATTAAATTTATTTGCAATCTTGTGAAACATATTTTACTTTATATAAGTCATAATAAGCTAGCTGTCATTGGCGTAGCCAGGCTTGCAGAGGGGGCAATAATAACTTAGGGAGGCAAAATGATCATTTTCTGTAGCCATAATTTTAACCAATTTCTACAAAATCTTTAATATATAGGGAGGCAGTGGCCCCTCTTTGCCCCCTTGACTATTCCCATGTTAGCTATAAATTTGTACACATTTGTGCAAACTTTCTATGATTAATTATTTCCTCTTATCAATTTGTCTTTAAAAATTTAGATTAAATTATATTTAGGCATACTTAAATATTGGTGAAAAGATCTAAAAACAATTATTTAACAATATGATTTTATGAAAGTTAAATTTCAATAACCTAAAATTACATTATATCTTAAAATTAAAATTATCAAAATGATCATCTTGTAACTTTTCATTTACCATTGGCCTTTTAATTTGCATTATTTTATTAACACAAAAAGCATTTGTTTATAATCTAGTTTGTAACATTAATGAAATAAAGTGGCACTACACTCATCACATCAAAAAATACTATTTTATACACAAACTTTAAACCACTCTCAAAAACCACATTGAGCATTTTTTGTTAATATTACTTGTTTTTTAATGAAAGTATTCCTCTATGTTAAGAGCTATATTTGCTTGATAAAAAAAATTCACTAGCTGAAGAAACCTTATTAAATATTTTTGAGATTATTTAAAATACACTGACTTTCTATTATAAAATTATTTGTTTCTGTATATTATTTAATATTATGTACAATTGTTGCCATACTATCTGCTTTACTTTGAAAATCTGGTTTTTATATTCAACCAAACTTATATATCTAACTGACAATTTTATGTTTTTGCATAAGCTTAGTTTTTCTTTGCTTTCGTTTGGATTTAAAAATTTTCTTTATATAACATTACATTTTCTATGAATATTATGTAACCCCAACTTCATTTCTTGTTAAATTGTTTCCATGCTGGTGTGTATATTTTGCTTGCTCTTTCCTTTTTATATTTCAACTGGAATATAAGTATTTCCATTTTTTGTAGATCTCTTTTCCCCCCTATAAATAGCTTATATTTCAAATACAATGTTTGATCTTCTATTTAATGCTAGTTATTTTTTGCTAAAATTGCATTAAATGTCCATGAAACCCCTCATAAATTTTAAGCCATTTACCAAACACTTGAGACCTTTCTGTATGACATAGCTTTCGATATGATCTTAATAAATTTATAGTACCACAAGTATCTCATAGGCTTAAACTTAACAACATTTTAATTGCAGTCTATCTAGTTTAAGCCACAATCACACTAAAATTAATTAAATGACTGCATTAAGTAGAGAACTGCAAAATCACTTTTTTTCAACCCGAACCCGACCCGACCCGAATGCATTTTAAAATTTTCAACCCGACCCGGCCCGAACCGAAGAGCTAAAAAAATTTAATCGAATCCCTTTCGAAAGTGTTTCAAATTTTGCTATCCAACGCGAGAGTAAGAAAAAGTGCGGTTTGCATGGGCGTAGCCAGGGGGTGGCAGGAACGGGTGGGGCCCCCTCTAAATACAAATAATCTTAGACAAATTATGGCTAAAATTAAAAAAAATGGTCCCTTAATTTATTATTGTCCCCCCCCATCAAATTTTAATTTCCTGGCTACTACCATGAGGGTGTATAAAATTTAATCGACAAATTAAAGTGCGATTTATGAAAATAATTAATTCCACAGATTTTGATTACTAAATTTATTTTAATGATCTATTATAGATATATATATATAAAAACTCGGGCCTTCGGCCCTCGTGGGAAGGGGGAGAAGGGAAGGGGAGTAGGGGAAGGGAAGAGGGGAAGGGGGAACTCTTCTATACTCCGTATAAACGTAGCATATTTGCTATGCAATTTATGGGCGAGAAAGGTGGGAAGGGGCGAGAATGCCTATAGGGGGTATTAGATGCAAAATAATTAGTTAATTAGTTATAGGCCCTTGTAGGGGAGGACATAGGGTAATTATCAATGTTAACCAATTCAAAAACGAAAAAAAAATTCGATTTATTTGGCCAATGGTCATTTTTTTATTGGTCAGTAGCCAGCGGACGGTCAAAAATTCATATTATCATTGGTATTAACATGAACAAATATTAATTTAATTTAAAAAAATTAAAAAAAAAATTGTCCCCTCCCAGACTTGAACCCCACACCTCCAGTTCACAAGCCGGCGCTATAACCACTATACCACGCTGGCTTTAAAATAGTAGAAGTTATTATGTTATGTATATAGATAATGAAATAATAAAGTTGTGTTTTATGTTTAGAAAATCAATATATTTCGTCGGTCAGTAGCCAGCGGACGGTCAAAAAGTCATATTATCAATGGTATTAACAAAAACAAAATATTAATTTAATGTAAAAAAAAAAAAAATTTTTAGTTTTAAAAAAGGGCTAAATTCTTAAACTACCAGCCCGATTCGCTCGAAACTTTACCCGTAGGTGCCCAGGGCGGCCGGGGGTAAAATAACCTTTTTAGACTCCTAAAATACCTTTTCATTTTAAAAATATCGGACATTTCCCTGCCACCGGTGTAATATCTATGACACGTAGAAAAATTTTACTAATTATATAAACTTACGCGCGCCATCTAATAAAGTACAATTCGTGTTTGAGTTTAATAGTAGATTCAATTTAATTAGAAATAACGGGCTATGATTATACCTTTGAAGGAGGTTTCGAATTTTGTGTTAGTTTCTATCGATATATTTTATCGTAAATTAGAATCTAATACCTATATTATTTTTTTAAATATTACTTTTTAGGTTTTCTATGAAATCACAATCTAATTAAATGAAATATATTAACCCAATAAAAAAATATATAAGCATTTATAAGGTTAAAAATATATATTACATAGTTGGCTGTCTGTTAGACCATCTATAATAAATTTTTAGGTTATATATAAAATTTGGCCAATGGTTATTTTTTTTCATTGGTAAGCAGCCAGGACACGGTAAAAGTGGATATAAATTCATAAGTCAAAAAAAAACGAAAAAAAAAAATTTTCGAATCACATTTTGGCCAATGGTCATTTTTTTCCATTGGTCAGCAGCCAGGACACGGTAAAAGTGGATATAAACTTATAATAGTCAAAAAAAAACTAAAAAAAATTTTCGAATCACATTTTGGCCAATGGTCATTTTTTCCCATTGGTCAGCAGCCAGGACACGGTAAAAGTGGATATAAATTCATAATAGTCAAAAAAAAATTTCGAATCACATTTTGGCCAATGGTGATTTTTCCATTGGTCAGCAGCCAACGGACGGCCAAAAAGTCATAATAGCAATGGTAGTAACAGGAACAATCATAATAGTCAAAAAAAACGAAAAAATAAACTCGGATTCACATTTTGGCCAATGGTCATTTTTTCATTGGTCAGCAGCCAGCGGACGGCCAAAAAGTCTTATTATCAATGATAGTAACAAGAACAATCATAAGAGTCGAAAAAAACTCCGGGATTCTAACCTCAAAACTAGTTAAATTGCATAGCAATTACCAAAATTTAAATATAGATATACTTATAAAGAGGGCCCGATTTACGACGGGTGGAAACCGCGAATCAAATAAGAATAACTCTAATTTATATGTCATCTAGGACACATTTTAAATTAGAGACTAATTTGACTAAATTATCCCTATCTCTTTTAGAATGTGACTTGAAAATGAAAACAGACATATAACGTTTTCGCTCTTATTGGAGCTCATCAGCATGCCATAGTTAATTCTCTAGTCACATAGTAATCGAGATAGCTATATATAAGGCCAAATTAGATTTTCACGTTTACGGTGTTTAAGGATAAAACTCATTAACCCACCGTAATTGTTGCGTAAATAATATTTGTTTGAAATTTTGTTGAAATAAAGATTTATAATACGATTCCGGTTGGGGTTTTTATAAAGAGGGCCCGATTTACGACGGGTGGAAACCGCGAATCAAATAACAAATATTATTTACGCAACAATTACGGTGGGTTTAATGAGTTTTATCCTTAAACACCGTAAACGTGAAAATCTAATTTGGCCTTATATATAGCTATCTCGATTACTATGTGACTAGAGAATTAACTATGGCATGCTGATGAGCTCCAATAAGAGCGAAAACGTTATATGTCTGTTTTCATTTTCAAGTCACATTCTAAAAGAGATAGGGATAATTTAGTCAAATTAGTCTCTAATTTAAAATGTGTCCTAGATGACATATAAATTAGAGTTATTCTTATTTGATTCGCGGTTTCCACCCGTCGTAAATCGGGCCCTCTTTATAAAAACCCCAACCGGAATCGTATTATAAATCTTTATTTCAACAAAATTTCAAACAAATATTATTTACGCAACAATTACGGTGGGTTTAATGAGTTTTATCCTTAAACACCGTAAACGTGAAAATCTAATTTGGCCTTATATATAGCTATCTCGATTACTATGTGACTAGAGAATTAACTATGGCATGCTGATGAGCTCCAATAAGAGCGAAAACGTTATATGTCTGTTTTCATTTTCAAGTCACATTCTAAAAGAGATAGGGATAATTTAGTCAAATTAGTCTCTAATTTAAAATGTGTCCTAGATGACATATAAATTAGAGTTATTCTTATTTGATTCGCGGTTTCCATTCGTCGTAAATCGGGCCCTCTTTATAAAAACCCCAACCGGAATCGTATTATAAATCTTTATTTCAACAAAATTTCAAAGATATACTTATGCATTAATTTAACGTAGCAATTAAAACCCGACCCCGCCCGAAAGCGAGGGAGATAGAGATGAGGGGTGGGGCACCTCTTGATAGAGATGAGGGGTGGGGCAACTCTTTCTCATGCATTAATTTAAAAAAGCGATAACCTAATATACCCAATGCAAATAGATAGGGAGGGTAACGGACGACGGACGACGGACGGACACCAAAAAACGATCCCATAAATTGCATAGCAATTAATAGCATACAATATCTGGTCACATCCAACTTGAAATATAGAGTTTTGCAAATGAATCATTTAATAAATGTTTTGTGAATATGAATTTATATAGTTTAAATTAATAATGAACTACAACTTCACACTATTTAAATACAATTTAAAATATTATTTTGTTTATATATTTTACCTTTCTCGAGTCAAATTTAAATTTGCGTCCAAATTAAAACAATCAGATTTAAAAGAACAATTAAGCAATTTTAATTAACTCAATAAATGATCTTCAATTATAAAATTCGATATTTATTAAAAAATATTATACATAATAGCATTATTTCTAAAGATATGTCCCGTGTATTCTGCAATGTATGATTTATAACCCTTGACCCGACACTATAAATCCAACCCGACCCGACCCGAAAGCATATTAAATTTTTAACCCGAACCCGACCCGACCCGAAAGCATTTCAAAATTTTCAACCCGACCCGACCCGAAAGCATTTCAAAATATTCACCCCGACCCGATATCGGGTCCGGGTCGGTTCTTGGGTCACCCGTGCAGTTCTCTAGCATTAAGTATATTCAACCATCACCATGTATCCTAGAGCCAAAAACCTACCTCCTTCTATTGCTTATTAAAACTGTAAGTTAGGATCTTTTGAGTTTTGGTTATAGAAATTATGGTGCTTAAACGAATGATATTTTTTTTTTGTTTCACCAAGAAATTTGACAAATTTAAAACGTTTTCGACCGACCATTTCTGATCAGGATAGTTTTTGGTGAGGGTGTAGGCCTCATCTATTAGAGTAATTTCTGAAAATTTTAGCCATTTTGGGCCAATACTTTTTAAGTTATGGAGGTTTTAAGGGCCAAAATCATGTTCGGGCGCGTTTTATGGATTTTACTATTTTTGTCATATTTTTGAAAGTAATTGCGTTATTCACTCAATTTTTGGTGCATTTTGTTCCTAAAAAATTCTCTATCAAAATAATTTAACCAAAAATCTCAAACTTTTGCGGTTAATTTTTTGTGGTGAAATTAGTGAAAATCATAAAAACATTTTTACCTTGTTTATGAAATCACCAATTTCACAATGTGCACTCCTTTATAACCCATTATTATAGTTCAATCATAAAAAGTTTTGGATCGGCTACGAGATGGTTAAAAATTTGAAAAATTACATTTCCACCAAATATATTTATAGATGGCGGTATAATCAATTATCACAAGAACTTATTATGGTGTTTGTTTTTTATCAAATTGCAAATTTATAAAGAATATATGGTAAATTGGAATAAACTTAAATTTTGATCTTTTTTTCTGCGCAATGGGCTATTATCCAAGTTTGAAAATTAGATCTTAAAATTTAACTTAAATGATATAGGGGTAGAGCCCTGCACGGGCCGCCCGAAGCCCGGCCCGATCGGGTTTCCGGCCGGGCTTGGGCAGAATTTAATAAAATAATCGGGATCGGGTCAGGCCTGATGAGGCGGTCCGGTCCGAGCCCGGCCCGAATGTGATTAAAGCAAACTTATCTTTTATAAAATAAGATTTAAATAAACCCAAATTAGCAAATAATTATCTTTGCACAGCCTACATAATATACCTCCCAAACTTCAGCTTTTTTCCCTGTCTATTATAATATTTTGACCTGAATTGCAAATTTTATTCAAGTATTTATATATATTCATAGTATCTGTTAGAACTTTAGATATAAAATAGATAATATTGTAAAAAGTTTTTTATTTGGAATTGTTGAAATATATTTTATAAAGTTAGATTTTTAGTTCGAAATTATTAGCTTAATAAATAGGTGAAAATGGAATTTTTTATTCCAAACTTACCTAGTTGTAAATTAAGAGAGTAATAACAATTTAATAATTTTATATTTATATGGTAAAAAAAATTAAAAATTTTCAAAAGTTTTATTTAAAAAATCGAGCCGGGCTCGGGTCGGGCCAAGAATCGGGCAAAATAAAAATTGAGACGTCGGGCCGGATTCGGGGGGAATAAATTCCATTTTGCAGGGCTTTATATAGGGGTAGGCTAAAATTAATGTGAGGTTGAAAATAAAATAAATCTAATATGATGGCAAAACTTTTCATATATCTTTTTTTTTGTGCTGATAAAATCAATGCTAAAAATAAAAATTTATGCAGGATGAAAGGTGTTTTAAAAAATTTTCTTTGTGCCAATTTTTTATTTTAATTAAAATTAGAGTTATTTTCAAACTCGGTTACTTGCCCATCGCATAGATAAAAGTTCAAAATTTTAGTTTATTTTTAATCCAATATTATTTATTTAACATATATTCTTTATAAATTTGCAATTTGATAAAAAACAAACATCATAATATGTTCTTGTGATAATTGATTAGACCGCCATCTATAAATATTTTTGGTGGAAATGTAATTTTTCAAATTTTTGACCATCTCGTAGCCGATCTCAAACTTTTTATGATTGAAATATGATAATGGGTCATAAAGGAGTGCACATTGTGAAATTGGTGTTTTATATACAGGGTAAATATGTTTTTATGATTTTTCACTAATTTGACCACAAAAAATTAACCGCAAAAGTTTGAGGTTCGATATAGGATTTTTTTAGGAACAAAATGCACCAAAATTTGAGTGAATAACGCAATTACTTTCAAAAAAATGAAAAAATTAGTAAAATTTATAAAACGCTCCCAAACGTGATTTTGGCCCTTTAAACGTCCATAACTTATAAAGTATTGGCCCAAAATGGCTAAAACTTTCAGAAATTACTCTAATAAATGAGGCCTACACCCTCACCATAAATTATCCTGATCTGAGATTAGACGCGTTGCCTTCCACTTGCCCAATTTTATGCCTTAAATTGGGGTGCATTTTTGAAGTGTTATTTCCATCTTCTTTTACCAAATTAAATGTCACCGAATTTTTAAATATTTGGAGACTATTTTGATGATATTTATATATTGTTATAGAGCTATTATCTTCAATTTAACAAATACCCTAAATTAGAGTTATAATTTCTTTGGTTTAACAACTGTCCTCACTTAACAACTGTTGTTTGCGTATTAAATGTATAAGCGTGGCCAGGGGGACAAGGCACGGTTCTCATGTATCTATAACGCAATTAGGGTTTATAATTTCGAAAATTTATCATATTCCTCTTCCTCAAATCATTATAACCCAAATTTTTGTTCCCTTCTGTCCCCTGTGTAATAATTGTACTATAATTACTATATATATAAATATATCGCCTTGAATTTCATTAAAGCGGCTATTTCGAACTTGATTATATAAATTTATATCTTAATTTTGTTTCACCAAACCAGACTAGTCTCGCCCACCCCCTGCCATGGCTGTAACGGAGAATAGCTTGAATAAACTCGTGAATCGGTTGGAGCATTTGTGCGATAAGTTAGAGAAGGGGCCTTTGGTTAATTCGATCCTGCATCATCAAATGCCGAACGGGACTAGCCGTGATTCAAATGGTATCATTCGTGCCCTCTTTTATTGGGCTTAGTTTTACTAGATGTGGTAGCACCTTGTGCATTTTAGAAGATTTTTACCCTCATATTTAATATTTTTCAAGGATAGATTATCGGGATTTTCGAATTGTTTGTCATTACAAAATAAAAGGTATACACATTTGGAAACACATAATGAAATGAATGGCGATTTGTGGTCAGTATAGGTTCCAACATTTCTTTGGTCTGGCTAAATATAGTGAGAGGCCGGTGACGGGCGTCTTTTAGATAGCTGTAACTTAAAATTTGTTAATGACTAATTAGTAAATACAAACTTTATAGGCTTATAATACATTTACCTTACCGTCTAAATTGTCGTCTTAAGTTTGTTTTTGTTTTGAGATTATAATTTTATATCAACTCCGAAATACCCCCCCCCCCTCAACTACGATAAACTTTTTTACTGCTTAAAGGGTTCAAGTTGAGATAGAGTAATCGTCTGCTTTTGTTATATGACAATTATGAAAAATTTGCGAAGTGACTTTTAGATAATAGAAAATTTGGGTTTTATTAAATTTTAGTGGTTTTAAAGATGTTTAATGATAATGGTAGCCTTTAAAAATAACAAATGATGTATTAATTAATATATATGAGTAATATGAGCAAATAATTACATTTAAAAATTATACAGTTTTAAATGACATTTTCCACCTGAGTTTTCAGGGTTATTTTAGTTTAGTTTAGTTTCAATATCTATGCATGGGCAATTCCAATAAACAATAAAATAATGTCAAACAAAGGCAAGAAAGGTATTAATTAGGCGTATTTGGACTTGTATCAATTAGCAGGCTTTGACTGATTTTACAGTACCTATTTCATTAACTAAGCCTATCTTTTCTAAAAAACAATATGGATTTAGATATTGCAGTGCAGGCGCAATTCATTTTTTAAAGTCGTCTGAAAAATAAACACATTTATTTTCTCGCCCAAATAAGTTTTAAAACATTCTTCACCCACTTAATTATTTTCAATTTTCAACAATTTTGTATTTGTAAAAAAATTCATTGTTACGATATGTATAATATATATTAGGCAAAAAATGGTATAAAAATAATGGTACCATTTCTAGGGGGGTGCCTTGCATTGTGGCTGGAATAACACACACCTTTTGACCCTTTAGGGCATTTGGAAATAATATGGGGGGGGGGGCTTAGGCATCGAATAAACCATTTAATTTTAGGACGTAATTGACAATGTGGTATGCGCTCGCGAGACGGGTGGTGGTGGTAATGAAAATTTGTTGAATTAAATTTTTGTCTCATTTTTCTTGTACACAGACAGATTTGATTTGTCAATCGATTTTTTCCTATTTTTCTCTCCTTCTCTTTCAATAATTTTCCTCTAGATCCCCATCTTAACATCTGTTCGTGATCAATCCTCTTTTTGACACTATTGGATCAAACAGATAGGAAGGGAATTCTTATATTTTAAATCATTGTTAAATCTCAATTCTTGCAAAATTCACATTATGGGTAATTTTTTTGTTTTTATATCGTAGAATACAACGTTTATTACCTTAGCATTTTTGACTTTGATAGCTTTTATACAGGTCGTCGTCCTTTCCAAATTGATTTCTTAAAACTTTTGCAATATATGCTTGCAGCGTTATAAATTTGAGTCACAATTAGTTGCTTAAAATATTGATCAAAATTTTGATTTAGGCTGATGTGTTTTGTAAAAAAACAAATGGCTCGAGTACGTGCACGATTTAATTAGATCTTAACGATTCTCTTTTAATTATTCTTTTCTAAGAGTAAAACAACCTTGAATTTTTAGTTGCAATAATTTTTTGTCATTATTATACATTCACTTAAATATTAATAAATAAATGTATGCAATTATTCAAGGTTTCTAATGAGTGGCGTTTTCCCTAAATCTTTGGTAGACATCGCTCAGCCTTTAATTTCCATTAAGATGATAATAAAAGTATGATTTTAAATCTAATTTTGAATAAATGATAACATTTGCACCAGAGGCTGTTTATACCCAAATATAGACTAAGATGCAATATTTATTTATAATGTCCAAGCAAAGATTTTACAATAATATTTAGGTCTTAGGGCTTGTCTTAATATCATATTCAGTTTCAGATTCATATCACGCTAATTTATCTTTTTCTAAATATGCGATTCAATTTTATGGGTTAAACTCTGTTGTAATTTTAATATATTGTTTTTTGATAGTTAAAAACGTTTTTTTTTGTTTATTTCAACTCTTGAGAGACTTTGCTGATACCTAAAAATGTGAAAACATACAACATACAAGCTTTAAAAAAATTTGCATCTTGCAAAATCGCTGTTAGGTTATGCGTCTGAAATGTAAATCTGCTCTGAATTCGAAGTTAAGACACGGCTATGTTGTAACCCGTACGACGATTTTTGCTGCGCAGCAAAATCCGACATTAAGACAAGCCCTTACATGAAATCTTTGGTTCAAAAACAATCTAATTAATTTGTATTTATTATGAAAGGCGACGAAAACTCCCCAACTGTCCTAGCGTACGATGAGATGATCAACGAGCCATTGCACAAATATGAAGCTTCGAGCAATCAGCAGGGAGGTCTCATTCAACAACAGGTTTACTTAATTAATACTCCTTTAGTTAATTCTATTTAATTATATATTATTATATAATACAATTTGAACTTGTCGAATTTTATTTTTGGCGGGCTTATAACCAATTACTTATTGTATCGATAAAGGCTCAATCGGTTATGGAATGTTTCAACTTGCTCAGAAAAGCGTTAGTTCAAGCCCCGCAAGCCAGTGCACAAGTAAAACCTCGCGGCGCATTTATTTGTATTACATTTGGACAACGTAGGAATGCACTGCCATTAAACTAATAATACAATAGACTTAAACGCTATTCATTTTGTTGAATAGTTGAATGTTAAACTCGTATGGAAAGATGATCATTTTTTTTTCCTTAATTCCAATGTGCTCATATTGAAAAAAACTTCGCCAAATTTTAAGGCAAAAACCATTTTATTATTAATCTTTTGTCGTTACATTATTTTTTTCATAGAACGCATTGCCTCCGTTGATCGAGTACTTGATACAAAAAATAAGACAAGTCGTCGTAAGAAACTACACATTCACATTTTCATTTAATTTATCTCCTTCCTAATACACATTTATTAAATGTGTAAATATAAATCAATGATGGTGTAGGAGTTTGCGGATAACAATAGGCCGTCCCCTTTCTTCAATCAATTGTCGGTTGTTGCCAGTTCCATACCAGCTCTGGGGTGGATTAATGTGGTACGCTCAAACATTTGTGCCTATATATTATTATTAAGTACTTTGTTGATCAGGTGGCGTCCCGAAGACCTCGTAAAATAATTTTCGTTAGTTCTGAACTTAACAATTTAATTAAAAAAAACTTAGCACTTTAAAATAAAAAATTTAGCATTTCCTTTGAAATACTTAGCATAAATTACTTAGCAATTTGTAATTTTTTACTTAGCAGTTAAATAACACCATTAATCTTAACAATTACAAGGAATGTTTAGGGAGAGTATAAATTGATTGAGCCTATTTTGCAGATAAGCTTATTATTTAAAACGACCAAATTATAACGGTTCCAAGCCATGTTATAGTTTTGCTGCATTTAAGCTATGCACATATCTTAGTTTTTAGTTTAAAGCGTAAATTACATCCTATACCTTTTTATAAATTCTAAGTTTAAAATAATGTGCAACTCTCGGGATTAGTATTTAATCGTTTTCCCGCCCACAATTGGTTCACAGGCATAGCCAGGAATGTTCGCCCTCCCTCGCCCATTTACTCAAAATTTTCGTGTGACTGAGCTCTTGCCCGACGCCTAAACTGGTCCAAAACTAATTACGGGTCATTTTATGACTAATTAAAAACACTAAATCCTCGTCCCACCCCATATTAAAAATATCAGGGGTAGGCTTTTTAAAAGGCTCAATCAATTAAAGTTTGTATTTCTATGTATCAATAGAGCCCCACTCCTGCCCCTTACATCAAGGAGATGATCGATTCGGGAACGTTTTACTCCAACAAAGTTATCATGGAAAACAAGGGGAAGTAAGTTCATTATCTCAAATTTATCGATGCCCTAATGCTAATCCTCTTATGCCATTCATTACCTTGCTTAGGGATGCCGTTCGCGTCGACTGGGCCAAAACGTGGGACGAAATATTAAAAAATTTATACGATTACGTCAAACGCTTCCATACCACCGGGCTCTCCAATTTTAGGGTAGGAAACTCATTAAACTTTCGTAATGGTTCTTTTCAAATTTATTCAAGGCTTTTATATGATCTCGTTTATTTCATATAATATATTCAGTTTTCAATCCATTAATGTGAAAGTGAATGTCACTGTATAAATCGGTGGGTTTGGATTGATAACGTAGGTAGAGGAAAATGGAGCGCGATATTTCGTTATTAATCCAAACCCATCGAATTTATACAATGACATTCTTGTTTACTTCGATATTCATTTTCGTTGAAATCAATAAAAGGGCCGGCCTTATTTTGACTATCAGGTTTTATGATTTCGTTGTTGTTATTTCTATTTGTCTTTACCTACACTTGCGATGAGAATGTAGGATATCAATGCTAAGAACGAATATTCCCGATTTCCACTCTATTTAATCTTTGGTTTTATGCTGTAAATGGCGCTAAACATTTTGGAGCTTTTTAAAAATATTTTAGATCAATCCGTAGTCAAATATTTGGGTTAAAAAATGCACCAAACGCCTAAAAAACCCCACTTATTGTTATTCAAAAATTTGTACTTTCAAAACGAGAACGCGCTTAGCTTTACAAGTTTCGTTAAAAGTTAATTTTTTAAAAACAATTATTCGCATATTTATTACTGTTTAAAATCACAATATTAGCAAAATGAATTTAACAACCTAAGAATTAGTATTTGCATGTAAGCTTTTTAAATAATAGCAAATGAAAATACATCTATTAGGTGCGACCGCATGTGGTGTTGGTGCCCGTCACTCATTTAACCTTTAATTAACACTTCACTGTGATCGAAATGTTTTAATACCGCTGCTCGGCAAAATTTAATCGATATCTTTTTATTTCTTTAACTATATTCCTCTATATTGCTCCCCATTCCAATTATATTTTACCCTCATTTCATTTAAAAACTACATAATTTTATTTTTTATCGCACAAAGAGTTATAAATAGGCAGAAAGTTAGTTATTAAAATAAATATTTTGGGAACGTCTTAATTTTGTATTTTTAAACTGGCGATTAAACACAGATAGTGTCTCTTTTGATATTGTCATGCTTTGAACTTCAAAAATTATATAGTTCTATAAAAGAATGCTCGTAAATTATTCTATTCTAACGCTTTAATTCTTATACCTACATATGAAAAAGGTATTTAACAAAAAAATTTCTTACATTTTTTGTTAAAAGGAAATATTTTCAAACTCGCTCAATTTTTTTAATTCCTTACAGGCTGGTACACCCGCCCAAAGTAAGTCCTTTTTACTAATATATTTTATCTATTTCTTTAAACTTAGAATTTAGTAATCGGTACAATACCGAAATTAAGAATTCCAAAACTAAGATTAAAACTTTTTTAACCACTAAACAACAGAAGCGCCTAGCCCCGCTGCTACTCCTGCCTCAAAAGCAGGTCCTGCCAAAGAAAGCACCCAGCCATCTTCGCTCGAAAGTCAGATTAAGGGTAAAAAGGCGAACACCCAGTTAGAGGGTAATCGATGGGTCGTCGAATATCACGTAGATAACCCCAAAATTCAGGTAAAAATACTATATTTTGCTTGTCTTTACCGCTTTAAAACCATAATGACACCTATAAACCCTTAGTTTTGCTCAGTATTTTTTCTACACAAATCTTATTTAGATCTATGCCACGTTGAAAGTTAACGCGATTTTAATAAAAGCTTTTCAACTGTATTACTTTGTTGTTGCTCAGTTTAAAAAATTATAATCCTAATAATTAATTTCTACATCGTCTGTTCTGTCTGTTATTTTCACGCTAAAACAAAAGGAGTTACAAGGAAAAGTAATGTGAACAAGCTTGAAGGTTTGATGGTGCATTTTTTTAAAAATTCGGAATTTCCGATGGTTTCAGATTTGTCCTTTTCGAATTTGTACTGAGCCCAATAATTTAAAAGATTTGAGGTGGTCGTGGAACGGTAAATTGCCGAATACAGTTTAAATACCTTAATTGGTTGGCAGTCCACGTAATCTTTGTTTGCATTTAAGAAGAGTATACATATTGAAAAGGGTGACTTTTTTGGCAGATAACGTCGGAGGAGATAAAGCAAACGGTTTACGTGTACAAGTGCATCAATAGCACGGTCGAAGTAAAGGGTAAAGTGAATTCCATATCGTTGGACAATTGTAAGAAATGCGCCCTCGTGTTCGATAGCGTGATTTCCCAAGTAGAAGTCACCAACAACAAGAGTGCCCAAATCCAGGTTATATCACCACCCACCTATCATTGCAATCCCTCACCGTATTTTATTATACACTTTTTTAACATTTAATAGCTTCGCAAAGCAAAATCCGACTTAAATATTAAAGGAGCTTTGAAAACATTAGATAAATAATTTCACCTTACTAAGGTGTTGGTCGCGTATCACATTTTGCAACATTATAAGTTTTTGACAAATTTGTGTTGCAATAAAGGTGTTACACAAGTGCCCCTTGATTTCGGTGGATAATTGCGATGGAGCTCAAATATATTTAAGCAAGGAATCGATGGACATTCAAGTAATAACTGCCAAATCGACGGAGATAAATATTAATGTTCCACAAGGGGAAGACGGCGATTATGTATGTCTTCTTATTTATTACCTTCTCTGTTTACTTTTAATTGCTATGATTGCTTTTATTTTTGCTTAGAAAGAACATCCAATACCCGAACAGTACAAATCTGTGTGGAATAAAGATCATTTTGAAACTACTGTTGTTGAGAAGAAAGGATGAATCTCAATACTTTTTTAATTGTGTTATTCCCATATCCCCTTTACAATTCTACTTAGTATCAGTCCATCCAAATTGGATCTATTACAACTTTTCCACTATTGTACCAGTTTAAGTTTATATCTATTTATATTAGTGATTATCTAGCTTATAGTCTATCTTTTAACTGCTGATAACTTTAAAAAGTATGAAAAACAGAATGTTTTATCGGTTTTAATTTTGTTTATTAATTTAATAAATCTTCTTATGTCTGTTGTATATTTGCTCAGGTTAATTCAAATTATATTGTTACACCTTTAAGCTTTGTTTTACAAATTAAAATTCGATATTATATGAGTCATAATATAGGTGTGGTAATTTTATTATAACACATTTTTGTGCCACATTAGAGAATTTATGGAACAAAATAAACCTAAATTCAAGCGAATAGCGCTTATAATTTCAAAAATATGACAAAAATTTTATAATTGAATAACACGTGCCCGATCGCGATTATGGCCCTTTTAGCGTCCATTACCTTAGAAAGTATTGGCCCAAAATGGTTAGATTTTTAATTACTAACATGAGACCTACACCCTCACCAAAATTATCTAATTTTGAGATGGTCCAAAATTTTTTGATTAGTCATGAAAGGATCCATACTTATTATAATGTGTATCATAAAACTTAAAAAATAGAAAAAAGATGGCACATAATTATAAATTAACCCTACTGGATTCCGCAAAAAATTAAAAAAGGTCCATTTGGGGAAAATGATAGTGCGCTTCTTTGATTTTTTCTCTTTTGTAGTGTGACCATGACTTCAATTATTTCCCGTTATGCCTACGAATGTTTAAAAATATTGGTGATTTAGTCATCTGCAAAATATAAAGTATGATCCTAGAAAATAAGGGTTAAATTAGAGGCTTATAGGAAAATATTATAATTTTTTAAATGAAAGGTCATACTGAGCGAAATATTGGCCTGTCAAGACAGGTTGTTGGTGATGGACTACATTGAAGGACATTAAAAAACAAAAGGAACAAGAGTTAGGGCAAAAGCCAAAAGGAGCTGGCTATACTTATGTCCAGCCATTTTAGGAAAAAGTTGTGATTCATTTAGAATTTAAGGCATATGTTTTATGCGAGGATAGTGTTATGTTTGAGTCTTTCAGGTTCGATACTCTGTACAAGGGAAAAGTAAGGCTACTAAAGGATTTTAGGAGTCGCGGTTGAAGAATTGCAACCTGTTTTAAGGGAAAGAAGAGGTTGTACAAAACTTGGTACACAAGCAAAGACAATATTATGCCTCTGGGAAATATTCGAATCCGAATCCTTATGTCTAAATTTCGAATCGAATATTTACTTAGTGAAACTCGAAAATCCGGATCGAATCTTATAAAAATTCAAAACAAATTTTACTTTAAATTTATTTTAGCCTTGACTATGATTAAGCTGTTTTTATATTTCCGCAACTTAGTTATATTCCTTAATCATTAAATTTAATTTTATAGGCATGCACAAAATATATTAAAAATTGTTTTTTTCTTCCGATAAATTTTAATATTGCTCACATTTTAGGTTGATCGTTTTAAAATGGTTAATATTATTTTTGTATTTATCCATTATACTTAAACATACATTATTTAACTACAAATTATATATTTTGATATGTATTAACCTTATTTGCCGAGATCTTATTTATATAAATTACTTTATAAAAATTCCGCAATCATCCGGTACAAAGCAATAACCTAGACAAATTGGCAAAAGAAATGCACAAAGCAGCAAATCTAAATTGCAATTAATTAGAATTTTGGCAATTGGCCGGGGTCAGATAATGTAGAAGTAAGCAACGGTCACCATTAATTTGCAGGGAATTTTTTCCATTGGCCAGCGCCGGCAGATGGCCAAATAGCCCATAATTATATAAGGGCAAAATATAGAAAAAAAATTTTGATTCACACTTTGGCCAATGGTCATTTTTTTAATGGTCAGCAGACGACCAAATAGCCAATCCTTATATAAGGCAAAATATAAAATTTCGATTCACACTTTGGTCAATGGTCATTTTTTTCTACTGATCAGCAGTCAGCTAAAATATAGAAAAAATTTCGATTAACACTTTGGCCAATGGTCATTTTTTCTATTGGTCAGCAGACGGTCAAAAAGGTATAAATACATAAGTGCCAAATATAAAAAAATGAGAAAAAACATTTTGACCAATATTTTTTGCCATTAGCCAGCAGACGGCCAAATAGCCTATAATTAGATTCAAACTCATATCAGTGGAGCATAGGCCCCTGTAAGGGGGGTGTTGCCACCGGGTATCGTACTCAGGATGGTTTAGTCGAAATCCCAAGCGGTCGCAGTGGTAAACACGACGAAATATGACGTCAATTTGAAGTTGGCCTAGGCATATCGGGAGGCTCTTTTTCTGAGAGGGTAAAAAACGGGGTGGGGGAATCTAGAGGGAAAAATTAAAGCCAACCAGCGGTCATTATTAATTTTTAGCCCAAAAAATTTACTTTTTGTATATTTGTTGCTAAGATCCCATAAATGGCAAAATGTGCAGGCACAAAAATAAAAGTAGATTTTGGCCGGGGTCAGATAAAAGAGAAGTAAGTTAAGGGCATCATTAATTTTCAGGGAATTATGTTTCGCAAGCATCCGTTATAAAGCAACAACCTAGACAAATTGGCAAAAGAAATTCGCAAAACAGCAAATTAAATAGCAATTAACCAGAATTTTGGCCTCTGGCCGGGGTCAGAAAAAGTCGAAGTAAGCAACGGTCATCATTAATTTGCTGGGAATCATTTAGCCAGTTCAATTATCCACTAAATAGCAACAACCTAGACAAGTTGCCCAAAATTCATAAATAATAAAGGTAATAGTTTAGGCACAAAAAAAATGGATATTGGGCTAGAGCGAGGTCCAAAAATCAGTGATCATTAGCTAGTGTATTTGCGAAAGCAAAATGCATAAGTCCACAGCCAACCCCGTTTAAGTTCCCCCTCAATTATGCAAAAATTACAAGTTACAACTGTATAGCAATTAATTGTAAGGAGAATAAAAAGCGTAGTGTCTATAAATTTTTTAGTAATAATAGAAATGATAAAAGAGCTTCGATATATTTTTTTTAACAATAAAACTACTTTAAGGAAAATGCCATTAAAAATTATTACAAGTAATCACTATATTTTTGAGCAAGTCAAAGTAAAAAAATATATATCATCCGCCCATTAAAAGAAATGGTAAATAATTTGATGGAAAAACAATTTTCATAAGTTTTTTAAAATTAAATAAAAAATACATATTTTATAAAGATGAATGAAATAATAAGAAAGTTTTGTAGATATATGGAAAACATTCGGATATTGCAAGTGTAAAATTTATTTCAAAAACCCATGATAAAATCTAGTTTAACAATAATACAAAAAATCACAGATAAATGACAAAGTATAAAACGTGTAAAAATTTTTGTAAATGAATAAAACGTGATTAGACGATTTAAAATGTGTGCGAACTTAAAATCTGCTGAATTTCGGCAAGCGATTTTCGATCCTAAATGAATATATATACAATATATACACTTTTAACAAATCCAATTCTAAATTTAAAAGAGATATATTAATAAGTATGAACAATATAATACAACTTAAATAAATTAATTACAACCTTATCTAAATGTCAATATAAACATTTTTAAAATAAAAAACGGTATTTAAAATTCACCCTCAAGTTTAAAGTGGCATTAATAATGGAACAATAGAATATCACATGGCTATATCTTACATCAGCATCCTTAACTTTGATCTCCCGCCCTTTTTGTAGCGCACGATATGCTTCTTGCAAATTCGTCGGTTTGATTTCTAGGTAGCACTAATGAAAAATCGTCGTCACAAGCAAATCAGATATTATCTAAAGATAGGTATTAGTAGAGTTGTTAAATTGATAACTTGCTTCAAACTCAAGACGCGAGCGCGCACACTGAGTTGCTTAGGATGCGCATTAGCACAATATGTGCTCGTTGTTCGGTGCCCTAGGCAGAACAGTAGCATATAAAAATGCTAGAGGGCCGAGCAGAAACTCGAGCAGATGGTAGCTGGAGTTGAAGAAAGTTGGCAATTTAACAACTCTAGGTATTAGTTAATAGAATTTCTAAAGAATTTACCTTAGCTATGTACAACAGGTTGGATATGTATGTGTTTGGTTGGAGTTCTTCGGCCTAAATAAATGCACCATTTGGCAAACAGAAGGTATACTATTTTTCCAAAGTTTATTTGTCATGAATTTATTGGCAAATGGAACAATTCCTGTATGTGTAAAAGTGACAAGAAATTGGCTTACTTTTAAAAAATATTGCAGTGCCTTCGTGAAGGAGGTAGGGGGAAACTCGGGACAAATGGTTCTGGCTGCTCGTGTTTCTAACCAACTAAGGCTCGCTACCTTGTATAAACACGCATTTGTGCATGGTTAAAGCATTCATTATTGTTTTCCAATATATCGCCTATTTTATTGAGACATATTGCACTTAATATACCAAATTAAAAGATCGAATTCAAAGATTTCTAACGACATTATAGCATGAATTTCATGGAAGAATGACAATATTTACCTTGAAATGCCAACGTCCCAACAAGTGATAAATGACCGGATCCACATCTGGATGTAAAAAACATTTTTCCGCATATTCTTTTACCATCAACGCATTTTGAACCCTTTGTGTAAGATTCAAGTATAGGGTCAAGTCCCCTAACGTGATAGCCTTCCTAATTGTTTTGACATCAAAATAATTAGTCATATTGGAGATAGATATCAATATTTTTCTAACAATTTTGGTTTACAAAACTGAAAAACGGGCAATAATGGGAGTATGGGCTAATAAACGTTATTTAGACATAGTGGGACATTTTTATAGCGGAAGTGATCACCTAAACGCGAATAAATTTAAATATAAAGGTGAAACATAAAAACTATAATAATGGACCTATAAATGAAACATTAATCTACAGGAGTAAATTAATATTTTTCAGTAAAAATTAAAAGTGCAGTGGCAATATAGCCTCAAAAAAGGTCGATTGGGTAAAAACCCTTTTAGAGAGGTAATATTTCCCGGACAACCGATTATAAAATGAAGCTAATTGTAGATGACATTTAAAATTACCATTTCATCACTTCGGGGGAAGTTGGATCCATATCCTCTGCAATAGTAGCAAACTTGTGGGCTATCGTAGAATAAAAAGGTAAAAGTTGCAAAAGGTTGAAAAAGTATAAAAACCCACTCATGTTAATATAAAATTCAATAAAAGCTATCATAAAAATGGTTTAGAAAATGGGGACGGGAAGGCACATAGGGGAAATATTTGATGCCATGGTGGTCTTAAGTAGATACAACGAGCTAAGAGCGTCAGCCGAATGAGCTAAGCTTGGCAAATATAATGAAATTTTTACATAAATTTAATATTAATTATCTTTTATAAATTTGTAAGTTGATAAAAAACAAACATCATAATATAATATGTTCTTGTAATAATTAAATATACCGCCATCTAGATATATTTTATGTGAAAATGTAATTTTTCGAATTTTTGACCATATCGCAGCAGTCGCAAACTCTTGACCATTGAAATTTTATGATGGGTCATAAGGGAGCGTGCATTGTGAAATTGGTAATTTCTTATGGGGTCAAAATAGGTTTTTTATGTTTTACACTAATTTGGCCACATTATTTCGATAGAAAATTTGGGGGCAACAAAGTACACCAAAATGCAAGAGGTTGGTGTTATTACTCTCAAAAATATGACAAAAATAATAAAATCAATACAATGTGGCCAAGAGTAATTTTGACCCTTTGAACGTCCATAATTTAAAAAGTATTGACTAAAAATGGCAAAACTCTTCAAAAATTACCATAATATATGAGGCCTACACCCTCACCAAAAACTATCTTTTCTCAGATTCGACGAGGACTGGCCCCCAAATGTCCAAAATTTGTTTGTTTTAGCAATTTACTTATAATACCTTTCAAAGATCTTTGTATGATCCTAAGTTTGCAAATATGTTTTTTTTATGTATTTATCATACTTAGAATAGAAAATTAAATTGACTTAATGGTTTATAGAAATATGGTATATGGGAGGGGGGGGGAGGGGGAGAAATATGGTGAAGTAAAATTTTTGTTGGTTTATGTATTTTATACAAATATGTGGTTTATCATATGTAATAAAAATGATCAACAGAACTGTAAAATATATGTTTATATTTAGGATGTTTTTAAGTAATATTTAGAAAGTCATGGGTATGAATATACTTCATTAATCCATATGGGTTTAAAATTTTATAAATTATATTCTGGTAATTGAAATAATATAATTTTTGAATGTTTGCTTTTATAAAATAAATTAAATACATTATAACCTGACCATAATCAATTATTATAGACTGCTTTCCATGCAGTATATAAATATAATGATTCATGCGTGTATTATCAAAAAAAAATTAAAACGGCATTATTAAAATACTTTTAGTAAAACTGGACAACAAAGGGAATAGATAGCTACTTACATTTAATTACATACACAGTTGAATCTCATTAAAATATTTAAAATGTCAGGTATTATAGGGGTAAAGTTGGATTCTTAAAAAATATTATACTTAAAAGACTATCTATTAACAACACATAAATATACTTTAAACATCAATTTTTAAATAATTTACTTTTTAATTAATTATAGGCATAGGCGTAGCCAAGGGGGGGGGCAGGGATGGGTGGCTGCCCCCCTCTAAATCCAAAATTTTATAAATTTTATTAATATTAGGGCTAAAATTTCTAAAAATGTTTATTATGCCCTCCCTTAATCATTATTGCCCCCCTCTAATTACGATGCTGGGGCTACGCCCATGCCTTTGATTCTTAGCATAAATATACTGATGGTTTAGCATTGATAAATGATGATCTCGTGTCACACCGTTTTTGACTACCGAAAAAAAAGCGCGTAAAAGTTTTTAAAGTACTTTTTTAATATAAGTTTACAGTTAAAACTATAAGCGTAGCCAGGGGGAATCGGGGTCAAAATAGCAGAAAAAAACAGCAGAATTGGTCAGAACTGGTCAGAACAAGATTTTAGATAATCAATATATTAGAATTAAATCTCAAATGGGGAGGGAATTTGATGTGCATCTAATCCTAACCCTGACCCTAACCTAAAACGCTGACCTAAAACACTAACCCAAACCTTGACCCTCCTGACCAATCTTGATCTGACCAGTTCTGACCAATTCTGCTGTTTTTTTTCTGCTATTTTGACCCGGTCCCGCCAGGGGGTGGAGGGAGCGGCGGCTGTCCATCTATAAAGCCAAAATTCCTAAAAATTTAATATAATTATGACTAAGATTTTAAAAAATTATAATCTTGGCCCTCCCTAAATCATTATTGCCCCCCTCTAAATCCAATCCTGGCTACGCCCATGATTATAGGAAGTAATGTCAGAAATTGTAAAATTGAAATCTTTATAATTAAGTGTATTCAATTAACAAATATTAATACCATCATAGAATAGCTTCCTTGCATGTTCTTGATCATCATTTTCTTCAGCCATTCTGGCCAAATATCGCGAAAATTTAGCTTTAAGACAATAAAAAGAAGATTCCTAAAAAAAGGATATATATGTGAAGTTAAAAAAATATAATTCCTATATCAAAATTATCTAATATAGTCACTTGAAAATCATATTGTAAAAGCAATTTGTAAGCCTTCAAATATTCTGAATCTCCATTTTTTTCTAAGTTATCCACAACCTCAGTTAACATTTTGAAGGAGAGATCATCATTGAAGCTTAAATTTATACACAACAATAACACAATTAGAGAAAAACAAACATATTTGCTTACTATTCACAAGAATCAAAGAAAATTTCATCATTATGTTCAAATGATGTAAAAGAAGAGATACTATTAATTTGATTGTCACATTGATTAGGCAAATGATGTTGATTAGAGTTGTTTCTCAAAGAAATCTCATCTTTTAAAAGCTCTATTTCATGTAGTAATTCAAGTATTTTTAATTCTCTTTTTCTAGCTCTCCATGCAAAATAAATTGTAACAAAGGTGATTGCACCTACTGATGTCAGTAAAAGATACGTAAAAGATTTGTTCATTGAATGAAATTTGCGTTCTGTGATCACTAATTTATAGGATTCAATTATAAATATAGACATGATTTTAAAAAGCGTGGGTTTCAAAATCGCGATCGAAAATATCGCAATTTAAGGCCATGGCTACACCTACCATTTATTTTAGTAAGCGCAACCTTTTGAAAAATGCGTTATAATTACCATGACGAACACGTTCGGTAATTTGTTTACGTGTAAAGAATAGCCATTTGTAAAACCACATGGATGACAAATGTAAAAAACATACAGCAAGTGTGTAATTACTTATAAATAGTTGTTTTAATCTAAAATTTAGGTAATGTAATTATCTATATATTGGAATTCAAATCAAAATTTTATGTAATTAATTTTGCAAAATAATTTATGCAATTTTTTTAAGTTTCAAGTTAAATGAATATCAAAACAATTAAATTTAAATGTCTTGCACTATATAATATAAAAATGAGAATTGCATATATGTCTAGGTTCTTATTTAATTTTATTAATAAAGCTAACCTTATTAAAAATATATAGATCATTTTAGTAAATTTTAACACAGATGGAAGAGTTTTTGCACTATATAATATAAAAATGGTATATATATCTAGGTTCTTATTTAACTTTATTGATAAAGCTAACCTTATTAAAAATGTATAGATCATTTTAGTAAATTTTAACACAGATGGAAGAGTTTTTGCACTATATAATATAAAAATGAGAATTGTATATATGTCTAGGTTCTTATTTAACTTTATTGATAAATCTGACCTTTAATAAATACAATAATAAATTGATAAAAGACTGTAATAAATAATTTAGTATAAAATGCATCTTTTATTAACCATAAATTATAATATCAAAATGTATACATCATTTTAATAAATTTGGGAATTTTAACACAGGTGGAAGAGTTTTTTGCACTTCAATAGGTTTGCTTTTCTGCTTAAAGATTAAACCTAAAAAAATTGTATAAAATAATTAATATATATTAATTTACTAGTGTCCTTTTTCAATCTACCATTGCCTTTCCTAAACTTTGGAGGCAATTTAATAGACTCAAATCTATTTTCAATACCTAAAAAGTTTACAACAGTTTAAATTTAATTACTTTTTTGAAAAAGCTATTGAGAATCACTAACATCATAATTATTAGTAACTATGTTGGATTGCCTACATCTTAATTATGAAATTAACACTAAAACTTAAGTTACTTGCAGCCATTCTGAAAATGTCAGGGACTCTACGTTCTAACATATTAGCTTTGAAATGTTCAATACCGATGAAATACATATCAAACAACTTATCATCCATCTCACATGCTATGGAATTTAATTCTGAAGTTATGGTCTGGAATGTTTTGTACTTTTGGACAATGATCTTTCAATTGTAGGCACATTGTCAATTTGAATGATAACCTCATTTTTAGAATCCACATTAATTGGCCCAGATTTTACCCATCTCTCTGGGCATAATTTAGTGTCAAAGTATTCAATGTTGTTAAATTTCCTTGCCTTAAAGAGGTGACAAAAAAGCAACAATATGCTGCTTTGAAAGCCACATGAGCATGTGGTTTCTGTGATATTAAATTGCTCTTCATTAACTAGAAAACTATTATCTGATATGTGTGAGAAATCCAAACATTTTGATATGTTGATTTGTTCCAAAACAATTTAAAAAGCATATTTGGTTACCTTTTCCCTAAATTTGTATTGACATGAGTTTACAGAAAATAAGACAGCTTCTTGAATTGCGCTATTTAATTGTAAACAACGACATTATAATACAGATCATTTGTTGATCGGAAAATGGTAATTATAAGAAACGCATTTTTCAAAAGGTTGCGCTTACTAAAATAAATGGTATGTGTAGCTATCGCCGCAATTTAACGTCAATCTTTAGGCCAATGTTACACGATCCAAATTCTTGTACTGTATAAGCGATCTGACATTCCATTTTCTTATTCGATCCAAAGAAAGTAATTATGTATCTTGAACCGAAAATGACCTAACCCTAACCCTACAAAACCTGCCCTTGCGAGACCGAAATCACAATATGGAAACGTGAGTAAGGAATTTTGTTTATTTTTCCAAATGCGAAAAAACACAAATCGGCCCTTCGTTATTTTTTGGATCGAATAAGAAAATGGAATATGAGATCGCTTATACAGTACAAGAATTTGGATCGTGTAACATTGGTCCAATCTTTACCCTACACAAGTTGGATTGGATATGTTTTACAAGGTTCCCCCGCATAATCCCGAATTTAGAAACTACGTTTTTCCGCCAATTTCAACATATGGGAAATTTGGAAAACTCTTTAACCACTTCGGGTCAAAATATATAATGGCCAAAATATTTCAAGCCAATCAAAACACTTAATAAATTTGCGATCGTACAACATAACATCTAATGGACAAAATCCTTAAAGCCAATCAAAACACTTAATAAATTTACGCTCGTATAACATAACATAGAAACTTCGTAAACCAATCATATTATTGCTCGAATTATAAATTTTAATATTTCGTTTTCAATTAAGACCAACAATCAATTTAGAGTTAATTGGATGGAAATCCCCAATGCCCCAGTATGAATCTACTTGATTCATTGTTTATATTGTTATAGCATTATCTTTATACTTTGTTTGTGCACCCATACCAAATGTGCAATTTCCAAGATTGCCTGAAACTCTCAAATCAGGCAACCCATACCAAATGTGCAATTTCCAAGATTGCCTGAAACTTCTCAGATTAGGCAACCCATACCAAATGTGCAATTTATAAGATTGTCTGGAACTTCTCAAATTAGGCCTGCTTGCCCAAGTAGGAATCTACTAGATTCATTGTTTATATTGTTATAGCATTATCTTTACACTTTGTTCGTGCACCCATACCAAATGTGCAATTTCCAAGATTGCCTGAACTCAAATTGGCAACCCATACCAAATGTGCAATTTCCAAGATTGCCTAAAACTTCTCAAATTAGGCAACCCATACCAAATGTGCAATTTCCAAGATTGCCTGAAACTTCTCAAATTAGGCAACCCATACCAAATGTGAAATTTCCAAGATTGTCTGGAACTTCTCAAATTAGGCAACAAATGTGCAATTTCCAAGATTGCCTGAAACTTCTCAGATTAGGCAACCCATACCAAATGTGCAATTTATAAGATTGTCTGGAACTTCTCAAATTAGGCCTGCTTGCCCAAGTAGGAATCTACTAGATTCATTGTTTATATTGTTATAGCATCATCTTTACGCATTGTTCGTTTACCCATACCAAATGTGCAATTTCCAAGACTTTAGTTTTAGACCTTGGAATACCTTACATTTGTTTTTATATTCTTTGGAAAAAAAATTGCAAGTGTATATTTCTAGGTTGATCCATTATATTGTCTAAACAATTCATACTAGAACTTGACTATTTTCCATTGCCATTATTTGTAAAGAAGCATATGAAGATGCAAATTAATCACCATGTTTAAG
Organism: Gordius sp. MW1; assembly: GCA_964036665.1. Classification (NCBI taxonomy): domain Eukaryota; kingdom Metazoa; phylum Nematomorpha; class Gordioida; order Gordea; family Gordiidae; genus Gordius; species Gordius sp. MW1. The sequence continues at coordinate 12,115,927 of OZ038532.1, read as the reverse complement.
AAAAGAACATAATGAGATTTATAAAAACATCTTAAAAAGCATTATCAAAAAAATTGTTTTTCATAATTTGTAATATTTTTTCGAATCTTTATGCATAAAATAGATTATTCGAAATAAAGTAACTCTTAAAGATGTTAAATGTACAATTTATAATTAACACTAAGATTATTAAAGTTTAATCATCAATAAATTTCATTAACAATTATTTTAAATTATAGGCCTTTAGATCAGATCATTAATTACTATTTAAATTATTTATTTATATTTAACTTTTATTAAAACTAAGGTTGTTAGTATAAAACTGAAAATCAAAGGTTGTTAGTATAAAACTGAAAATCTAAGGGATTTATATAAATTACTCAACAAATACCTGAGTTAGACACTATGATATATCATAATTGGACAAAGACAAATTATGAACAGATAACACTTAAAAATATAGAAGTAACATTAGGTTTAATAACATAATCGACGTTTTGTGTTTACAACAAACTCGGATCCCCCTCTCCAGAGTCGATAGCGCATACTCAGACTACACAATATATCATGCTGGCATCAGTGAGAACCCAACCACAGGAGTGTCCACAATATTAAATAAACGTCTCTCAATCTCGAGTATCGATTGGGTTAATGACAGAATCCTCATCCTCAATGTCACATTCGGGTCACGCACTCTTTCATTGATAAACGTCTATGTCCCCACATCGTCATATAAACTTCAAATATTGAAAGACTTTTTCACTCTCCTTTCAGGAAAGATCAAAACTCTAAATCGCAGATCAGTGCCCATTATCATTGGCGACTTCAACTCTTCGGTTAAGTACACTGATCGTGATGATCCTGGCTTGGTTGGCCCTGACTCTTTAGGTACAAATAATAGAAATGGGATTTTTCTGAAAAAATGGTGTAGAGGGTTGAAGTGGCGCATTGCCTCTACTTTTCCCGACCTCCCCACAGATCAGCTGGCTACATTTAGGAAAAGGATCAGTTCCCAAACAAGCCAAATAGATCACCTTCTGTGCAGATCACGGCATTATAAAATTGTAAAAAACTTTCGTGTTATACAGGACACAATAATCGAAAAGGCGGACCACAACGCCATAGCAGCTGAGCTGGTAGTGAAATCAGCCACCTTACGAATACCATCATTACGCAATAATCCAACGATAAGGCCACAAGGTTTATCAGGTACAACCGAATTCAGGGAATATCTACGCTCCAAATTTAGAAATACAAATTTTTCTGATTTACCCATCAATGAGTTGAGTCTGAAAATATCAACTCTATTTGCTAATGCCCCCAAGTGCCAGAATCGAATGAAGACAAAAACTTGGTTCTCACAACAAACGATAGGGCTACTGAGGACAAGAAATCAACTTTTTTTCGATGATAAAAATTTCCCCTACAAATCCTCTTGCCTGTTGGCCCTCAGCAAGCGCATTAAGTCAAGCATAAGACAGGATAAAATGGCTTATATTAATTCGCGAACTAGCGAGGCAGAGGCGGCGGCCCGCTCAAATAATACTCACCAACTATTCAACATAATAAAAAGCCTAAATAGAAGCTCCTTTTCAAAAAGGGCATACTACAACATAAAAACAGCAAGTGAGTCAAACGACTCCTTGGTGCAAACCAAAACATGGGAGCTTTACTTTAGATCTATTTTGTCTCCCCAGTTCAAAGTGCCGGTATTGGACATCTTTAGAGATTTTATAATAAAATTTAAAGGACCTCCGACACTCCCAATATTAACTGACCCACCATCAGTATCAGAGATCAACAGAGCAATCAAATCGCTTAAAACCCACAAAGCGGCTGACCTGATTGGACTCACCTCAGAGGCTCTGAGAGCGGATCCTTACGTCTCTGGTACTATGCTACATCTGCTCTTTTATAAAGTCTGGGCGAAAGAAGAGGCACCAGAATCTTGGTCACAAGGGCGGCTTATCAAGCTTTTTAAGAAAGGAGATCCATCTGATCCTAATAATTACAGGGGAATCACAATTATAAATGAGTCCAAAATATTTATAAAAATAATCTACAACAGAATATATAATGAGGTCGAGGGCATTCTCAAACAAAATCAAGCAGGGTTTAGGAAATGCCGGACTACAACAGAACACATCATCACCCTGAGAAATATGATAGATGTGTCGCGTTTCAGTGGGGACCCTTTGGTTTTAGTCTTCCTAGACATTTCGAAAGCGTTTGACTCTCTTTCCCATCTTTACATATGGGAGTCGCTATGTCTATTGGGAATTCTAAAAAAATTGATTCTTATGATCTTCCTGATCTACAAAGACATGAAAGTAATAATAACGCATCTACAACACAAATCAGACCCGATCCCAGTGACAGTGGGAGTTAGACAGGGCTGCCCACTGTCCTTTCTTCTTTTTATAATAGCGATGGACTTGATCGTAAAGCGGTCTATACTTGGCTACGATGGCATCAATGTAAACGGTACCAACATATCATCACTACTTTTTGCGGATGATATATGCCTTATCGCTTCGTCTGTATCACAGGCTCAATCGATGGTTGATAGATTTGCTACTCAGGCGAAACAAGCAGGGTTGTTTATAAATGCTAGTAAGTGCTCTATGCTTGTAATAAATAATCAATCAGAGGAGGAGTTAATAATAGAAAATAACCCAATACAAGCATCCCACAGAGTAAAGTATTTAGGAGTAGAACTAACAGAGGATTCTTATGCTGACGAAGACTTAGATTTAAAGCTCCGACGAACTCTTGTAAAATTTTACTCTTGTTCGGCAATCTGGCGCTCGCGCCAACTGGTCCTTAACACCCGCCTGAGGATCTTTAAAGTTATGATTCTACCAACACTTCTTTATGGGTGTGAATCTTGGTCGTTGCGTGCCCCCGGCATAAAAAAACTCCAAATTAACATAAACAAAATGCTACGAATTGTATGTCGAATCTTTTATCCGGCAACGATAACAAACGAAAATCTGTGGATGCGTTGCAAGATCCCTCCAGTTAAAAATATTATGTTAACGAGGAAGTGGAATTTTTTAGCGCATCAGGCCCGGAGGAAGGGAACAAACTATTGCCTGTCTTCCCTGTTCTGGTGTCCTCCCTCACTAAGAGGCTTGAAGTGCAACGGCAGTTGGCTTCATAAGACTTTTCGTGAAATCCAACTATTAGGTCAGGACTGGGATTCAATGTTGACAATAATGCAAGATAGGAAATTATGGATAGAGTTCTCAAAAAACCAACTATCTTGTCTTTCAACTACAAGGGCGCGTACATCTCATTCGTTATAATCGCTCTCCCAGAATGTTCTCTTTAATTCTTATGGATTAGGGTATTACATATAAACATGCCATAATTACACTGCATATTAATCAAATTTGTTACAGGAACATTACACACGTTGTCACCAACGTGGCCTTATGCGCCATTTGGCGTGAGAAGGGGCCCAACCTTAGATTGCACTTACTAAGCTCTTGGGCGTCTTCGCGGCAATCATACATACATACATACATACATAATCAACACTTTGTGGTTTATAACGCTCTAGCAACCTAAACCTAACCTTGAGGTTAAGGTTAATAAAACCTCAGGTTTCCCCACCACCAGCAATAAGCACTGTGGGCTATAATTTATGATGGTAATAATATCAATGGACTTTAAAATTTGCCTTAAATATGTTAAGGTCTACTTTAAAGCTTTAGCCAGGGTTAAGTCTCAATTTGTTCAATTATGCACTAAGATAACTATAAGCCAACTATTATTTTCTAGGCCTAGGCTATGTATTCTCGATTCAGAGTGATAAATAACAAAACGTAAAACGCATTTCTTAGGGCTCGTCTTAATATCGGATTTTCACGCGCAGCAAAAATCGTTGCACGGGTTATAACATAGCCGTGTCTTAATATCCGATTTACATCAGATTTCGATTTTAGACGCATAACATAACAGCGATTTTGTAGGATGCAAAACTTTTCGTAAGCTTAAATGTTATATGTATTTTAAGTTTTTAGGTATCAGCAAAGTTTAGATTTGATCAAAAGTGTGGAAAATAACAAAATTATATGGGATGATCAAGAAGAAGATCATTGCAATAAGTTTGAAGTGAAAAAATGTTGGGATGATATTGCCAAAGATTGTAACATGCCAGGTATATAATTTCAATTGTATATATAAATTTATAAGTTGAAAGTTGCAAAGCCAAGTGGAAAACTTTAAGGGACAGTTTCCGAAGGGAAAAAAATAAAATTAAATTATCCAAATCAGGTAGTGCAGGACGAAGACCTTCCAAGTGGATATTCATAAACGAAATGATGTTTATGGATAAGGTATTTGATGAAACTGCATCTACAAGCACCTTAGATGAGGTGGATAAAGAAAATAGACCTAGTAAAAGAAGAACCCTGTTTGTGGATCAACTTAACAGACTCATTGATATAGAAGAGGCCAAAGGCTCCAAAGAAGATGATCCAGATTTATTATTTTTAAAATCTGTTTTGCCAGATTTGCAATCTCTAGATATTATGGCAAAACACCAATGTAAGGAATTAATCATGAAAATTGTGTTTTGCTTTAAAAACAATGTACCTCTTACAATGTAATTATATATATTTATGGTTAATAAAATTGTGTACGATATGTTTAACAATAAGTCCAGGATAGAATTTTTGAAAATTTTATAATATTTTAATATATTTTGAAAGTGTAAAATAGTTTCACAGTGCAAATAATTTTTCATTAAATATTATAATTAGTCTTTTAATAGTTTATTAGATCTATTTTGCCAGATTTACAATCTCTTAATGTAATGCATGAAAATTGTCTTTTGCTATAAAAACAACATTGTTTATGTTTGTATATTTTATCAATTAAAACTAGACAACATAAATTTTATTCAAATCATAAAAATAACAATCATTATATCCAAGGCAAAACATTAAGAAAATTAAAATAATGTGAATATAAATTTCTTATTTTATGGCTTGGTATATTCAATAAGTTAGTGTTTGAAAGTGATGTTGCCTCTTGTAAAGGAGTGTAACCTATCAGTTCCTTATCAATAAGTATGTTGTGTAGGATGCATGCTGCTAATACAATCTTCTCAGCTTTTTGAGGTCTGGTCCTAATAGGTTTATTAAATATGTCAAATTTGGCAGTTAGTATGCCAAAGGAACATTCTACACAGTTTCTAGCTCTTGATAATCTTTTATTGAAACCGTTTTCTCGTCATCTAATGTTCTTGATGAGTAGGGGTTGGCACAGGAATGTGAGTTGATCTTAACTTTATTATTGCATCTAAAACTTCTTCAATGATGTAAGTTATTGCACTTCTTGAGATTCTGAAACTATAGGCTATTTGTCTGAAATTTTCACCTTTGATTAAATATCTAAATTTGTTATAATTCTTTAATTTAAAATTTATTTTACCTTAAGGTTAACATAAGTCTTTCTGCTGGAGGTATGGCAATAACTTTGGATTTATGATGCTGTATATCTTTAATGATTTGACTTAATAAGTAATAGAATGTTGAAGGATACATTCTGGTGTATTCAAAAAAATTTTGCTCATTCTTACCAATATCATCCAAAATGTGATTATATTCCCCAAAAATATCACGGTTGATAAATTATGCTTGTTTTCTTTCTATTACTTGTTTTTAATAAACGGCGGAGTAAAATTAATAATAACATTCGTGTTTGAACCATCAGCTTGAATCTGATATATGGACAAAAAAAATCGCGCGTTTCGAATCTGAATCCGATATTAAGACAAGCCCTTAAACGTTCCATTCCCGAGCGCAATCATCGCGTTCGTTAATTTGTGTGTTATTGTTTACATTTTTTTAAATTCGCCATTTTTGCTTGTTCTAATTCATATGGTAACAACAACATTTTGTGGGAAAAGAAAGGTATGATAAATAGATATATTAACTATTTTCCTAGATAAATAATTTTGAATTTTTAATCTTTTCAAACAAGATTTGTTCATTTATTCAACATTTTGTGGCAATAAAAAGGTATGATAAATTGATATATTAACTATTTTCCTAGATAAATAATTTTTAATCATTTTCTTAGATCAGTTGCAAAAGAGGTGGGAAAAATACATCAACCATTCAAATGTTCAACATATTTGTCTTATTTACTAAAACATCAATCAATAGTTAATTCACCATTGTTTTTTATTGTTTAAAAATAAACTGCAGCTGACATATTTGAGTGTTGTTTTTTTAGAGATTCAATAAATTTCCTAAAAGGTTTGCTGAATTTGGCTCAAATTTAAATAAACTGTATTTTTTAAGATAGCATGTTATAAAAAATTAGATTTGAAAATGCTTTTGACATTTTTATACGTGCATTTTATAAAAAATGAAATAGAAGATTGTTGGTAACTATCTTGAGTAACTTTTAGGTTATGACATCAGGTAAAAAATATTAAAAATGCTTTTGACATTTTTATATGTGCCTTTTATAAAAAATGAAATAGAAGATTGTTGGTAACTATCTTGAGTAACTTTTAGATTATAACATTTAAAAAATAAGTTTTGAAAATAGAATTAATAAATTGTTGGTAACCATATGCACAAAGCTTTTGCACTTTTAGAACATACAGGAATTCTAATACTACCAATTAACTCTTAAAATAAGAAAACAGCACTTATATTATGTGACTCTTAATGAAATATGTATAAATGTATTCAGATTTTTACAAACTAATATTTAAAGATTTGTCAGAATATGTATGCAAAATTGTAAATTGTTATACTAATGATTTCTAATGAAAATCATATTATAAATTTGATAAAATACTTAAATGGTCATTCTTATCAATATAAATTGCATAGCAATTAATAATTGTAACTCTCCCTGACTCACAAATAGTATTAATATGTTGAAACACTAACAACAATAATATAAGCAACAACACAAGGTTTATTGTATTACACGGATAACAAATAAGGTTTCTTTTCTATACTTTAATAAATATAGAATTTCTCTTTATTTTATTTCTCGAATGATTGTTATAAAAATAATTTGTTTTCTTGTTGTCCTCCCCCCAAAAGGGAGGGCTCAATTTATTAATTTAATTCGAATCGGGGTCAAAATAGCAGAATTATGAAAAAATAGCAGAAAAAGTCGGGGGGATGGAAAATGCGAAGCGCATAGACATTTTAGAATTATACGACAAAACAGCATATATTTAATTGTTATTTTCTTGTCTTATTTTAAAGAATTTGTCTCATTTTTGAGCAAGAAGAGAATAAGTATACAAAATATAGATTTTAATGCATATTTGGTTAGAATTTAAAAAATCTTCAAGAAGAATAAAAGGTTTATTAATATTAAATTAATCTATATGTTATTAGGATGTTATTTTCACTATCAAGCTTTATACAAAAAAGCTAAGTCTTTAGGGTTAGCCATTGACTATAAAGTCAATAAAAATATATATAGTACAATAAGAAGCTTAATGGCTTTGCCATTTTTAAAGGAGCAGGATGTAAAATCACAATTTTTGTCTTTAGATCATGAATCAAAGCAAATTAATAATCCCGTATTAGAAAAGTATATGAAATATATAAATGAGACATGGGTTGGTGAAGCAGCACGATTTAAGTATGAAATGTGGGGAAGATATGAAGAGACAAATCTCCCAAGAACTAATAATCACAGAAGGATTCCACAATAAGCTAAAGAAACTTGTAAAGGCTTCCCATCCCAATATTTATCAATTTATTGATTATCTCAAAAAGATACAGAAAGAAACTAACTCAAATATCTATAAAATAAACCAAGAAAAAACAATAAACCCAAAATCTAAGAAAGAAATCAACAAAGAATCTTGTATCAATAATTTAAAAGAACATTATACTAACAGTGAAATAGACCCATCTCAATTTCTAAAAACAATATCATGTTATCTAAAATATAAAGAAAGAGATGCAATGTTAAATATTATTACCACTTGATTATTTGTCTGTTATAATTTAGTAAATATTAATAAAATTGGTCTGTTATAATCTAGTAAATATTTATAAAAAAAACTTAAATGAGTGTAAAGGCAAAACATTTTAAAGGGTCAAAGTAGCAGGATTAAAAAGTAGCAGAATAATATGACTTTTAGATAATCAATATAACCCTAACCCTGACCTAAAACACTAACCCCGACCTAAAACACTAACCCTCCTCACCAATCTAAGATGGAAGTATTAGTATTCAACATCTATAATATAAACTATGAATAAAAGATAGGTCAAAACTTAAATTCTATTTCCTTTATTTCCAAAATTGTAAAAATAATATCATATCCATGGAAGTATTAGTATTCAACATCTATAATATAAATTATGAATAAAAGATAGGTTAAAACTTAAATTCTATTTCCTTTATTTCCAAAATTATAAATATAATATCATATCCATGGAAGTATTAGTATTCAACATCTTTAATATAAATTATGAATAGAATTTTAGGTTAAAACTTTTAATTCTATTTCCTTTATTTCCAAAATTGTAAATATAATATGATATCAATGGAAGTATTAGTATACAACATCTATAATATAAATTATGAATAAAAGATAGGTTAAAACTTAAATTCTATTTCCTTTATTTCCAAAATTATAAATATAATATCATATCCATGGAAGTATTAGTATTCAACATCTTTAATATAAATTATGAATAGAATTTTAGGTTAAAACTTTTAATTCTATTTCCTTTATTTCCAAAATTGTAAATATAATATGATATCCATGGAAGTATTAGTAAACAACATCTATAATATAAATTATGAATAAAAGATAGGTTAAAACTTACATTTTAATTCATCATATCAATAAACAGATGTTCAATCTTGACCAGTTCTGACCAGTCTTGATCAGTTCTGACCAATTCTGCTGTTTTTTTTCTGCGGTTTTGACCCGGTCCCATTTAATTCCAATACACGAATTTATTAATGATTAATAACTACACTAACAGTAATAGCATAAATATATATAACTGCCTTTTACAAACAATCCGTACTTTAAATAGCAGGAATAATAATGATGATGGTTGATGTAAATAGGTAAACCATACAATAACGATCGGGGGGGGGGGGTGATTGAAGATGAAAATATGTAAACAACACCATCACGATCGGGGAGGGGGATTATAACAAACAAACGCGTTAGGACTGCGTGACAATAAATTTGAATAGTCATACAACTAGCAAGGGGAGGGTAATAAAACTAAAAGGGGTAATTGAACAAGCCAAGAATAGTAATTAAAACACGAAAGGGGGGAAGAAAAATAGCTATATCATAAAACTAGAACTAAGCAACCAAAACTGGATAAAACCAAAATTAAGAGGGGATTGGCGTTATGCCACAGTTTCCAACCTCATTAAAAAACCTATTAGATATATGTTATAAATTCTTAAATACAATGGTTAATCAACTATTTATTGATGTTTTATTAAATGAGACAAATATGTTGAACATTTGAATGGTTGATGTATTTGAATCAACTATTGATTGATGTTTTAGTAAATGAGACAAATATGTTGAACCTTTGAATGGTTGATGTATTTTTCCGGCCTAGGCTATGTATTCTCGATTCAGAGTGATAAATAACAAAACGTAAAACGCATTTCTTAAACGTTCCATTCCCGAACGCAATCATCGCGTTCGTTAATTTGTGTGTTATTGTTTACAAATTTTTTTAAATTCGCTATTTTTGCTTGTTCTAATCCATATGGTAACAATAACATTTTGTGGCAATATAAAGGTATGATAAATAGATATATTAAATATTATCCTAGATAAATAATTTTGAATTTTTAATCTCTTCAAACAAGATTTGTTCATTAATTCAACATTTTGTGGCATAAAAAGGTATGATAAATAGATATATTAACTATTTTCCTAGATAAATAATTTTGAATTATTTTCTTAGATCAGTTGCAAAAGAGGTGGGAAAAATACATCAACTATTCAAAGGTTCAACATATTTGTCTCATTTACTAAAACATCAATCAATAGTTGATTCAAATACATCAACCATTCAAATGTTCAACATATTTGTCTCATTTACTAAAACATCAATAAATAGTTGATTAACCATTGTATTTAAGAATTTACAACATACATCTAAAAGTTTTTTTTAATGAGGTTGGAAACCTTATTTGTTATCCGTGTAATACAATAAACCTTGTGTTGTTGCTCATATTATTGTTGTTAGCAGTGTTATATTCAACATATTAATACTATTTGTGAGTCAGGGAGAGTTACAATAATTAATTGCTATGCAATTTATATTAATAAGAATGACCATTTAAGTATTTTATCAAATTTATAATATGATTTTCATTAGAAATCATTAGTATAACAATTAAATTTACAATTTGATACATATTCTGACAAATCCTTAAATATTAGTTTGTAAAAATCTGAATACATTTATACATATATCATTAAGAGTCACATAATATAAGTGCTATTTTAAGAGTTAATTGGTAGTATCAGAATCTTGTATGTTCTAAAAGTGCAAAAGCTTTGTGCATATAGTTACCAACAATTTATTAATTCTATTTTCAAAACTTATTTTTTAAATGATGTTATAATCTAAAAGTTACTCAAGATAGCTACCAACAATCTACTATTTCATTTTTTATGAAAGGCACATATAAAAATGTCAAAAGCATTTTCAATATTTTTTACCTGATGTTATAATCTAAAGTTACTCAAGATAGTTACCAACAAACTTCTATTTCATTTTTTATAAAATGCACGTATAAAAATGTTAAAAGCATTTTCAAATCTAATTTTTTATAACATGCTATCTTAAAAATAAAGTTTATTTAAATTTGAGCCAAATTCAGCAAACCTTTTAGGAAATTTATTGAATCTCTAAAAAAACAACACTCAGATATGTGAGCTGCAGTTTATTATTTTTAAACAATAAGAAACAATGGTGAATCAACTATTGATTGATGTTTTAGTAAATGAGACAAATATGATGAACATTTGAATGGTTGATGTATTTTTCCCACCTCTTTTGCAACTGATCTAGGAAAATAATTCAAAATTATTTATCTAGGAAAATAGTTAATATATCAATTTATCATACCTTTTTATTGCCACAAAATGTTGAATGAACAAATCTTGTTTGAAGAGATTAAAAATTCAAAATTATTTATCTAGGATAATAGTTAATATATCTATTTATCATACCTTTATATTGCCACAAAATGTTGTTGTTACCATACGGATTAGAACAAGCAAAAATGGCGAATTTAAAAAAATTTGTAAACAATAACACACAAATTAACGAACGCGATGATTGCGCTCGGGAATGGAACGTTTAAGAAATGCGTTTTACGTTTTGTTATTTATCACTCTGAATCGAGAATACATAGCCTAGGCCTATTTTTCCCACCTCTTTTGCAACTGATCTAAGAAAATAATTCAAAATTGTTTATCTAGGAAAATAGTTAATATACCTATTTATCATACCTTTTTATTGCCACAAAATGTTAAATTAATGAACAAATCTTGTTTGAAAAGATTAAAAATTCAAAATTATTTATCTAGGAAAATAGTTAATATATCTATTTATCATACCTTTATATTGCCACAAAATGTTGTTGTTACCATATGGATTAGAACAAGCAAAAATGGCGAATTTAAAAAATTTGTAAACAATAACACACAAATTAACGAACGCGATGATTGCGCTCGGGAATGGAACGTTTAAGAAATGCGTTTTACGTTTTGTTATTTATCACTCTGAATCGAGAATACATAGCCTAGGCCTATTTTCTAAGTCTTTAGTTGACAAACACAGTGAATTTGATACAAATGCTACAATTTGCTAGAAAAAAATAATTTTCAATAGTTCAAAGTTATTTATAGTTTTATTAGTCTGCACTTTCCATATAAAATGTTTTCTATATTCAAATTTTTATACTGTCAATGAGATGTCGTGTCCCGCTGAATCTCTAAAAAGTTTGTGTATTAAAGTTTTTCAAAAAATATAAAAATTTGCCATTTGGATTTTTTAACACTTATTTAATTTTTTTAATAAAACAGGATAAATTTTTATTTCGTACATTTTTTTTTTAAAAAAGTCGAGACGAGACGAGAATTCTCGTCGAGACGAGACGAAATCGAGATTTTTATAGACCGAGACGAGATCGAGATTTTCATAATCGCTCACGAGACTAGACGAGAGTTTGTTTTTGAGACCGAGACGAGATCGAAACACTAGTAATTTGAAATCATTGTTTAAAACTAAAAGTTAGCCGCAATTTTGGATACAAATTCGTGCAGAATATCCTCCATTATTTTCAGCAGCAATGCAAAATTTGCTGCCTTTCGCTAGTACATATTTGTGTGAAAAAGGCTTCTCAACTATGGTGGATATAAAAACTAAAAAACGCAATCGATTGCGACTAGATTCCTGCATGAGTTTAGCATTACAATCAATTGAACCAAGAATTAACAAATTGGTTGATGATGTTCAGCAGCAGAAATCTTATTAAATATGTATATATTATAGATAATTTAACAAATATAAATTATTAAGAAAAAAGGGGGGGCCGCAAAAAAAATTATAAAATATTTGGGGGGCCGCGTGTATAAAAAGGTTAAGAACGACTGTCTTAAAGGACTAAAAATCGTAACTCATCATAAATAGGAGCAAAAATTACGCGTATGTATGTGGGAGGACCTATATATAAATTATCGCTTAACACACACGTAAGGGGGTGGAGGATACCATAGGGTTAATAAATACGATTAAAAATTATCCTTTAAAAATTTTGTTTTTATCATACAACTTACCTTTTATTCAGAATAATTTTTGTGGACCCATTTTTGTTTTGTATTAAACGCCACTCTTTAGTTTTGTGATTCACTATTTATTTTTATTGCCCAATAAAATGTTAAAAAACTATATAGCATTACATTTTATTATGTGCTTGCACAAACTTACGTTTATCCACTTATAATGTAGGTATTAGTTAGGCTATAGACGTTATGTCAAATTAGAAAACTATATATTGTTACAATTTATTAAATGCTTGATTCATTAACTATTCACAAAGTTACGTTTATCCACTTATGATATAGGTTTTAGTATGACTATAGACGTTTTTATGTAAGCGCATTTATTAGAAAACTATATTGTATTACAATATATGCTATCTTATATATAATATGTAATATTTTGTGTATTTATTAATCTAAACATATTTCAATATATATAATTATTATAATTTATATTTTCCATTATTATATTTATTTACGATTTTGTATCTAGTTTGTAAATGCGTTATTTTTTATGTCCATTATATATTGGGTCCAAATCCTCTTTAACTATTGCAAATCAAGATAACAAAGAGAATATAAGTAAGCTTTTTATGCAAGTATACACATATTGTTATAGGTTTTAAAAAATCTAATAGAAAAAATGATATAGTCACTTTCAAAAAGTTTGACTATATCAAGATCAGAGCAGGTAAGATGGGATAAGTATACTATAAGTGCTGGCACTACAGTATATGTAAATGCCCAGGAAGAGTTGTCCTTAGATACAAAACATCAGAACATTCCCAAAATTGTATACAAAAGCAAAATCTTCAAAGTAAGAAACTTAAAAGTTTTTTAATACAACTTTAGCTTTGGGTAAAAAAAACAAGTGTTATGGTTATAGAAAATATCTCTACACCCATAGAAAATAAGTAAGATATGTCTATAATTTTTAGAGATTTTTTAAGATTCTAGTCAAGGTGCAAGTTTATTAAACTCAGTGGCTGATATAATACCAAGTAATGTCACATGATTGATTATCATAGACATTAACTGTTAGTTACTATTAACTATTTGTAAATAGATTTTAACAAAAATGCCCTAAATGTTATGGAACCTTTGAAGGTTGCTATTTCCATTTTTCACAAGCAACAATTGGAAAATCTAAGAAATTGGGTCTTACTTGAGACTAAATTAAAGATCAAACAATTCGTACAATTATAAAACAAATTAACCCTAACCATGGGCATAACCACCAACAACCACTTGGAAGGTTATCACAATGCCTTAAAACAGATAGTGAAACAACCACATCCTAATATCTATAGTTTTATACAAATGATAAAGGAATATCAGAGGAATACTGAAACAAAAATAATACAAATCAACAATGGAAACATATTGTTCAAAGTTAAAAGGAAAATGGAAACAAAGGCTAAAAAAGTGATACGTTAACAAACTCTTTATAAAAATAATGAAATTGATTGTTATGAATTTTTAGATACTATATGGAATTATATAAAAATCTGAACAATAAAACATGTAATAAAAGCAATAAGATTAGTACTAGCAATAATTGAATTGATGTATTTTTGCAAGGCTCTGTATAATGTTCAACTTGTAAATAATTCACAATATGCGGATAAGAAAAAACACATCATTTTTAAAATAATGATTCCAACAACTTCAACTAATGATTTCATATTTTCTAATCTTGAAATAATTTATTTTCCTTAGTTAATGTGTAGCATATTAGCATCAGTTATTTCTTGAAGGGCTAACAAGTTATCAATAATTTTCTCTTAATACAACAATTTATATGATTATTAAGGTTACTTGTGAGATGAATTGAAAAATATGATTTCATATTTTCTAATCTTGAAATAATTTTTTTCCCTTAGTTAATGTGTAATATTAGCATCAGTTATTTCTTGAAGGGCTTAACAAGTTATCAATAATTTTCTCTTAGTACAACTATATGATTATTATATAAGGTTACTTGTGAGATGAATTGAAAAATTTCATATGGTAATTTCAATCGTAGCCATAGACGCCTTATCGTAGTTTCGGGTGCGGTTTCGGGGATATGCGGGGTTCCCGTTTTACAATAATATATTAATGATTTAGGTCATATTGCTATAGAGTATGATGCTGATATTCAAATTTTAAATGGCTAATAGGAGTTAAAAGAAATTAATACTTTATTAATTGTTCATCTATTATTTTTATAAAAAAAATTACATATTTTGTGAAGGTGAGATAAAAAAAATTAAAAATTGAAATATTAGGAAAACATTCCGCTATTGCTAATGAATAATATTTACAGATAGTTATGCCGATTTTCTGTCGTATAAAAAACAATTTGCGATTATCATGGGATAGTAATGAGATTTGTTTCCCTCTTTTTTTTTTTAAAGTTGTAAGGCTTGGGGGCCTAAGGTTGTTAAGGTAGTTGTTGCAATGGGACAAAAAATTATAGTAGTTTTGTTAATTTCTGAGTATTTTAAAATTTTTAGAGCCTCGGAACTATTTCACCAAAGCTGGTTTCCCCTCTATTCTCGAACCCACAGGCCTTTGTGAAGACTACAAACGACCCGATGGCCAAACTTTAGGCGCTTGGGAAAAGGACTAAGTTTAGCATGGGACTATACATGTAGTGACGTATTTGCCCCATCTAATCTAGAGCCCTGCACGGGTGACCCGAAACCAGACCCGAACCCGACCCGGGGTTGAAACATTTTAAACTCGGGTCGGGTTGAACGTTAAATTTTATATTGAATAATTGACATATCTTTTAAATTAATGCTATTTTATATAATATTTTATAATTAATATTGAAATGTATGATTAATTTATCTCATACATTCACTTAAATTAATTTCTTTAAAGTTATATCTGAATTTCGGTCAACTTGTTTTATCGCCTAGCATATACACTAGAATAAAATTAATTTATCATATTTTACAAACATGATTTAAAAAATAAGAGTTTTTGAAATAATAATCAAATTTTCTTTTTTCATTTTCGCACAATATTGCCACAACCGTTATTGGCCTTAAAATCAAAATTGCCTGATAATACCATAGACTAGATACTGCTCATCATACGTACACACGTACTGAAAAAGTGATGCTCATTTTACCGCCATCTTGAACATCATAAAAAACGCATCTGGTAAGTTAGGTAAGTTATAAAATTGTTATATAAATCTATAAATCTTATTCTTTATAGGAAAATAACAAAAACAAACCATACTATGTCGTACTGTGCTGCTATTAGGTGTTCGAATTCAAGAACAAGGAAGCCAGATTATTCTTATCACAAGTAATTTATATTATCACTAGCTGACCTGGCAAACGTTGTTTTGCCATATTAAAAATATTTAAAAAAAAAATAAAAAATTTAAATAAGAAAATTTAAAACTACCAAAAAAAAATTTAAAAACTCAACTAAACGAAAAATAACAAATAATTGATATTTTTAAGGGTGGTTTACCTCAATAATGTTCGAATTTAAATTTTCATGAAGCAAATTTTTTTAAGTCAAATTTACCTATAATCAAAAAAAAAATATCGCGCCTGGCCTTTATGAAAAATATAAACAAAAGGCGGACACGGATACGCATATAGTTTATTTAACGAAAAATCAAACGTTGTTTTGCCATTTACCCGGGTGTATTAGCGGAATATATATCATGGGCGTACCCAGGTTTTGAATTAGGGGGGGGGGGAAGATTATTAAAATTTTTTGTTTGACTATCCAAAAATTTTCCTGCGACCGTAATTTAAATTAAGGGGGGGGGCAAAATATAATTTTTTTTTAATTTTTAAGGGTAGTTGTACTGAAATTTGATCCTTTTTTTTAAATTAGGGAGGGGGCAGCCGCGCCCTCTGCCCCCCTGGTTAATTAGGGGGGGGGGGCATATAGATAAATTTCAATAGATTAGGAATATATCAAATATAATTGGTAAGTGTTTATTATGCAAAAAATTTTAAACAAATAGTTAAAGAGGGTCCAAGGCCCAGGCCCACCTAAAAGAGAAAGCCTGGCCCCATGGCCCCTCCCCCCAAGGAAAAAATCTTTGGCCCCTTGGCACTTCAAGCAATTTTTTTTTAATTTTTTGTAATTAAGAAACAATATCATAATTATAATTATTTGTTTCTGAATAAAACTTTTAATTCTGAACTCAATAATGTCGGATGAACTGAGATATATCCATGGGCGTAGCCAGGGGGGGGCGCCCTAATTAGCCAAGAAGGGCAGGGAGCGCGGCTGCCCCCCCCCCCCTAATTTTTTTAAAAAAAAGAAGGATTTCAATACAAAAACCCTTAAAAATTAAAAAAAAATATAAGTTTTGCCCCCCCCCTTATTAGCTAGGCGGGGGCAGGGGCCGCGGCTACCCCCCCCCCCCCCCCCCTAATTGAACTTAACTCAAATTAATACAGATGCGTAATTAGCGAATTTACACAAAAATATAAATTATTTTGGTAAAATGAAATTTAAATTACGGTCGCAGGAAAATTTTTGGATAATGTATAAAATTTTATGATTTCGAGTTGGGGACATGTGACCCCCTTTACCACCCCCCCCCCCCCCCCCCTAACCACGCCTATGTCATTGCAATACGAAATAATATAAATTATTTTGGTAAAATGAAATTTAAATTACGGTCGCAGGAAAATTTTTGGATAGTCGAGACCTTTTTTTATTTTTTTTTGCTCTCAGGAAAATTTTTGGGTAGTCAAGCCCTTTTTTTTTAATCTGCCCCCCCCCCCTAATTCAAAACCTGGGTACGCCCATGGATATATCAACATTTATTGGCACTTTGTTAATAGTATTTTCATTTTTCTCCTTATTTAACGTGCAAAAAATTACAAAATTAGATTTTTTAATTTATCTAGCCACGCAGGAGGGGACACGACCGTCCTATAATAATAAAATTAATAATAATTGACCTGAAAAATAAGCAAAAAAAGACAATTTATTTCAAACTAATCCTAAAATTCAATATTCCACAAAATTTTCAAATCTGATAATTTAATTCACACATAATAGCATTTACCAAAATATATTGACCCAAAACATATTAAAACCAGACCCATATATTTATTGCAAATATTAAATGCGAAAACAGAAATAAGATATTATTTGCAAGTTTTAAAATAGATTCGGTAAATAAGACAAATAAGAATAACTTAGAATATCATATTTATTTTTGTTGATAAAATTTATTTCAAACTAATCCTAAAATTCAATATTCCACAAAATTTTCAAATCTGATAATTTAATTCACACATTTAAATCAATCTTGAAATGATGAACAAACATTTGATTGCTATCTTACCTTACATCTATCATTAAAACTGATATTAGGGGAAAAATAAAAATTAAATTTTCGTTTCTAAGGATAATGTGATAGAGACTTAATATAATTGCCATATATCAACAACTCTTATTTTCAAATGTGTTTATTTATATTGTAAATAAAGCCATTACCTTAATTTAATTTCCAGAATATCAAAATTTGAATGGCTTTATGGGTGATACGAATGCTAAATAAATCACTTTTACTCCTGAATATTTAAAATGGCTGCACATTTTAAATAATCTGTACGCGTCTCTGAGGGGGAGGGGGGAAGGCGGCTCTGAATTCTGGGGGTTTTTTGAGTATATTTTCGTTTCTAAGGTGTTGTAGTCGCTGACTAAATTATGAGTAGAAAGCACAGCTGCGCTTGCAAGAGAGTACGGGAAATGTATGCTCTTTGTGGAGAATGTTGTATCATGGCACACTCACACAAAACCCCCCCCTCATCTTAGTTTGCATATTTATTAAAGTCTGTATACGCGTAGTCCCTCTCCCCCTCCCCATTGCTCTTACGCATTTTAACTCGGATCTATATACAGACGCGTAGATATACATATAAATATCCATACGCGTGTTATTATTGGTTAATTATTGTCTTTGTTCGTATAGAACAGATATAGTTTTTGCTTTTTTCATTTTTAGATATAAATAATTTCGCTTCACTAATTCGCGCGGTTACTTGGGATTAATTATTATTGAAATAAATTCATAAAACATAAATTAAAGTTTAGGTAAGTAAAGTATCCAATAACATGATAATTGTTAAAACTTAATTCTTTTACCTTTTCAACATTAATAATTAATTTAAAGAGATACTTTTCTTATTCTTTTTATCACTTTCTTACAATGGTGATAGCGGAAAACCGATACTTAATTTTAATCTTATGTTTGATACTAAAATAAGTAAATAAATTATGTCTTAAAACTTTTATAAGAAAGATGATAATTGTTAATGAGTTTGGTATTTTGAAATTTAAATTTAAACGTAAATTTTAGGGTAATATGTGATTTAATGAAATGAGTTTGGTAGTTTGAAATTTTATAATTAGTACTTAAGTCCCAATATAATCGCGCGAAGGTAATCATTTTTTATAATGCATGTTTTATTCCTTCAAATTTTTCGCTTTTGCTTTTTTCGCATGGAATTTATTTAATATTTTTTAAATATGATTGACGCGCATGTGACCGTCAATCGCTATCCGTCATTGTCCTTAATTGATCAGCTGGTATCTGACAGTGCGAAATAGAGCGCCGAGAGTATGTAATTCCGGTGCTGTAGAACGCTATTGCAGTTCTGGAAAATTCTGTCGGTACCTGCTGGTGGACAAGATGACGCGGTGGTATTTAACGTGTAGAACGAGGTTTCGGATATGCATGAGCGCACGTATAGCCAGAAGCGAATTAATTAGTTTTTCGACGTTAATCGTCGGTACACTTTCGGGTGTGGCGCCTACGGGTGCGACGTCTACGGACGTGTTTAATTAATTCGGAGGCTTATTGCCTGTTATGACCTGTTTTTTTGGCTTTATGCCCTATCACCTTTATATTAGGTTTGATGAGGTCGAGTTTTCTGGGTGGGCAAATTGCCCGTGCGCATGATTGATTAATTTGTTGGAGTTAATTACCTCGCATGTACGAAGGGAAGTTAATACCATCGTTGTCAGGTCCAAGGTTACCGTTATGGAGTTCATAGCTCCCAGGTGATTATGGTAGGCGGAGTTGCATTTATGCGAGATACGCCTGATGACAGTTTTTTTACACTTAGTGATGTCGCTGGTGCCTATGTCGGCGCCGATAGCTGATATGTGGTATAGCGACGTCACCTATAATTTACCCGAGATATCGTACGCTTTGGTCGAGAGGCTAGCGGCTCTTATAGAGGAGCGGCCTGGACGACTTAGAGTGACGAAGATGTTTCTGTCTTGCTAGTATGGGGGAAAATCAAAGAAACAATTGGGGTGAAGTATCCTATCCCGAACCCAACAACGCTCGGATACATTGACAAAACCCTCTTCCCCTAGCAAGCTTGAAGGGTATGGTGCGTTTCAAGTTTATGGTCAACTGCGTTTCAATTTTTATGGTCAACGATGAAATCCAATCGAGAAAACCAATCAAAAACCGAACAAAACGATCCTGGTAACGTTCAATACAAATCGAGGTCAACAACTCAAATTCGACGACAGGGCTTAGAAGTTAACGATCAGGTCGGTGGAGGTTATCGTGAAGGGTATGGTGTTGTAGTCGCTGACTAAATTATGAGTAGAAAGCACAGCTGCGCTTGCAAGAGAGTACGGGAAATGTATGCTCTTTGTGGAGAATGTTGTATCATGGCACACTCACACAAAACCCCCCCCCCCCCCCCTCATCTTAGTTTGCATATTTATTAAAGTCTGTATACGCGTAGTCCCTCTCCCCCTCCCCATTGCTCTTACGCATTTTAACTCGGATCTATATACAGACGCGTAGATATACATGTAAATATCCATACGCGTGTTATTATTGGTTAATTATTGTCTTTGTTCGTATAGAACAGATATAGTTTTTGCTTTTTTCATTTTTAGATATAAATAATTTCGCTTCACTAATTCGCGCGGTTACTTGGGATTAATTATTATTGAAATAAATTCATAAAACATAAATTAAAGTGTAGGTAAGTAAAATATCCAATAACATGATAATTGTTAAAACTTAATTCTTTTACCTTTTCTAACATTAATAATTAATTTAAAGAGATACTTATCTTATGCTTTTTATCACTTTCTTACATAAGGATAATGTGATAAACTTAATATAATTGCCATATATCAACAACTCTTATTTTAAAATGTGTTTATTTATATTGTAAATAAAGCCATTACCTTAATTTAATTTCAAGATAAAAATTAATAGCAAGTAGAAAAAATTCTGGATATTATAGTTAGTCGGACAATGGTGGAGTAGTAGACAAAAGTGTAGTATGAGGTTGATATTTAATGTTTCAAAGCGCGTAAAAAGTTTACATTTTCCGCGACACTTGCCTACTGCATTTATCACCAGACTATTTACACGATAGATACGTGATGAGGGCGTTTGATTGACGTTCGATTCAATGGCAAATTGACGTTCTATACAACGTCAAAACGCATAAAACCCAATATCTCGAAAACTACTGGACCGATTTGGCTGGAACATATCTTAAAACACGCTCCGGAGTGTGGGGAATAAACTGTGAAATTTTGAGCCAAATCGGTCCGGTAGTTTTCCAAAATTGGTGGCGGCATACACACATACATACACACACACATAGTTTCATTTTTATATATAAGACTAGCTGACCCGGCAAACGTTGTTTTGCCATTTACCCGGGTGTATTAGCAGAATATATATCAACTTATAGATAAATTTCAATAGATTAAGAATATATCAAATATAATTGAAGTGTTTTTTATGCAAAGATTTTTAAACAAATAATTAAAGAGTGTCCAAGGCCCAGGCCCACCCAAGAGAGAAAACCTGGCCCCATGCCCCCCCCCCCCAAGGGAAAAATCTTTGACCCCCTGGCCCTTCAAGCTATTTTTTTAATTTTTTGTAATTAAGAAACAATATCATAATTAAATTATTTGTTTCTTAATAAAACTTTTAATTCTGAACTTAATAATGTCCGAAGAACTGAGATATATCAACATTTATTGGCACTTTGTATTTTCATTTTTCTCCTTATTTAACGCGCAAAAAATAATAAAATGAGATTTTTTAATTTATTTAGCCACACAGGAGGGGACATGACCGTCCTTTAATAATAATAATTGACGTGAAAAATAAACCTTAATTTTAAATATTTTTTAAAGGGCATGGGCAAAGGGGGCCTTAATTTATAAAAAGATTTTAAAAGAGTGTTGCAAAATAGTGGATCAGTTATAAATTTTCATGCTCGTTAATCAAATAAAAATATAGCGCCTGCCTTTATGATAAAATATAAACAAAAGGCGGATACGGATACGCATATAGTTTATAACGGAAAATAACAAATAATTGATATTTTTAAGATAAGGTGTGGCGTTGTGCAAAATTCTGCACCTTTGCCCCCTCCCCAAGCAAATTTAAGCAAATTTTTTAAGTCAAAATTACCTATAATCAAATCATTAAATTTTGGATACATTTTTTTAAAGCTATCGCTAGAGACCTACAAAATGGTATTTTTTGAAATCATAGTCTGGCCCAAGCCCTCCCCCCCAAGGGGAAAATCTTTGGCCCCCTGGCCCTTCAATCAATTTTTTTAATTTTTTGTAATTAAGAAACAATATCATAATTATAATATTTGTTTCTGAATAAAACTTTTAATTCTGAACTTAATAATGTCTAAAGAACTGAGATATATCAACATTTATTAGCACTTTGTTAAAAGTATTTTAATTTTTCTCCTTATTAACGCGCAAAAAATGACAAAGTTAGATTTTTTAATTTATTTAGCCACGCAGGAGGGGACACGACCGTCCTATAATAATAAAATTAATAATTGACGTGAAAAATAAGCAAAAAAATGACTTTGATACTCAATGTTTCAAATCGTAAAAACAGCACATGCCTACATTTATTACACTACAAAAGATAGATACGCAGGGTGCGTTTGATTGACATTCGATTAAACGTCAAAACGTATAAAACAAACTCGAAAATTACTGGACCGATTTGGCTGGAACAAATCTTAAAACACGCTCCGGAGTGTCAGGAATAAACTGTAAAATTTTGAGCCAAATCGGTCGTAGTTTTCCAAAATTGGTGGCGGCATACACACATACACACATAGTTTCATTTTTATATATAAGATTTAGGCTACACAACAATCGCTTTAAAAGTATTAGTCAGACCTATAGCCCTGTAAAGTGATTTTTATTTTGCCCGAGTCCTACATTTTTTTAAAGTTCAAACTTTTGGGCATTTAAAAATTAGAATAACTTTTATTGCTAATAATTCTTTTTTCACCAAGATAAGTATGATGTATAAGGAAATTGATCTTGCTAAATTTTAATAGACTAAATCAAGCCCGGCCCAAGGCCGAGGCCCGATTATTATTTATTTTTGCGGGGGTAAAGCCCAAAACCTGCTCGGTCCGGGGGGGGGGGCTTCGAGCGATAGGCTCTAGTCAGGCATAGGATAAATCAAAGTTAACCCAAAATTGGGCATGGTCAGAGTTATATGTCATTTTCCGCCCAGGGCCGCCCAAGGATCGTAAATTAAAATTTTCGTCGGGTGCTCGATGATATTTTTTATATGATATATTAATAAATAATTGATATTTTTAAGGGTGGTTAAAAACACAAAATTTTACCTCAATAATGTTCGAATTCAAATTTTCATGAAGCAAATTTTTTTTAAGTCAAATTTACCCATAATCAAAAAAAAATATCGCGCCTGGCCTTTATGATAAAATATAAACGAAAGGCGGATACGGATACGCATATAGGTTATTTAACGAAAAATAACAAATAATTGATATCTTTAAGGGTGGTTAAAAACACAAAATTTTACCTCAATAATGTTCGAATTTAAATTTTCATGAAGCAAATTTTTTAAGTCAAATTTACCTATAATCATGGGCGTAGCCAGGTTAGGGGGGGGGCAAAACGTTTAAAAGTTCAATTAAAATTTGGTTTCGCAAATTAGGGGGGGGGGGGGGGGCAGCCGAGGATTTCAATACAAAAACCCTTAAAAATTAAAAAAAAAAATTATGTTTTGCCCCACCCCCTAATTAGCCAGGCAGGCGGGGGCAGGGGGCGCGGCTGCCCCCCCCCCCCCCCCTATTTGAACTTAACTCCAATTAATACAAATGCTTATTAGCGAATTTACACAAAAATAAAAGATCACTATGGAAATCGTCAAATCTAACACGATTTCCATACACGATCAATGCCATCCAATTAGATTTTAACGCGTTTTCTTTTTAATATTTTATTTACCAATGTATTTTACCCATGTGATTATTAGAATAAACTATTATTTGTTTAAAAAAAAATTGTTTTGGTAAAATAAAATTTAAATTACGGTTGCATGAAAATTTTTGGATAGTCGAGACCTTTTTTTTTTGCTCTCAGGAAAATTGTTGGGTAGTCAAGACCTTTTTTTTTAAATCTGCCCCCCCCCCTAATTCAAAACCTAGCTACGCCCATGGATATATCAACATTTATTGGCACTTTGTTAAAAGTATTTTCATTTTTCTCCTTGTTTAACGTGCAAAAAATTACAAAATTAGATTTTTTAATTTATTTAGCCACGCAGGAAGGGGGGGGGGACACGACCGTCCTATAATAATAATAATAATTGAAGCAAAAAATGGCTTTGATAGTGCGTAAAAAGTTTTCATTTTCCGCAACACATGCCTACTGCATTTATCACCAGACTACCTACACGATAGATAGATAAGATACGCAGCAGTACGTGATAAGGGCAGGGCGTTTGATTGACGTTCGATACAACGTCAAAACGCCTAAAACCCAATATCTCGGAAACTACTGGACCGATTTGGCTGGAACATATCTTAAAACACGCTCCGGAGTGGCAGGAATAAACTGTGAAATTTTGAGCCAAATCGGTTTGGTAGTTCTCCAAAATTGGTGGCGGCATACACACATACACACACACACACATAGTTTCATTTTTATATATAAGATTATGGCTGTAATATCTTTTTATATCAATAAACTCTTTTTTTAACCAAATATTGTATTTAATTCAAGCTTATCTATTAATAGAATATATATAGTTATTCTTAATAAGTTCTCTAAGTCTAAATTGATATATAAATTTAGCCTAATATATTTTTTTTCTCTTTAGTTTTTGATTATTATGCTTTTTTAGTCTACGGCTTTTTATATATAATTCAGATCAATTAATAGAATATATTTAGTTATTCTTAATAAGTTCTCTAAGTCTAAATTGATATATATATTTAGCCTAATATATTTTTTTTCTCTTTAGTTTTTGATTATTATGCTTTTTTAGTCTATGGCTTTTTATATATAATTCTTATCAATTAATAGAATATATTTAGTTATTCTTAATAAGTTCTCTAAGTCTAAATTGATATATATATTTAGCCTAATATATTTTTTTTCTCTTTAGTTTTTGATTATTATGCTTTTTTAGTCTATGGCTTTTTATATATAATTCTTATCAATTAATAGAATATATTTAGTTATTCTTCTCTAAGTCTAAATTGATATATATATTTAGCCTAATATATTTTTTTTCTCTGTAGTTTTTGATTATTATGCTTTTTTAGTCTATGGCTTTTTATATATAATTCTTATCAATTAATAGAATATATTTAGTTATTCTTAATAAGTTCTCTAAGTCTAAATTGATATATATATTTAGCCTAATATATTTTTTTTCTCTTTAGTTTTTGATTATTATGCTTTTTTAGTCTATGGCTTTTTATATATAATTCTTATCAATTAATAGAATATATTTAGTTATTCTTAATAGGTTCTCTAAGTCTAAATTGATATATATATTTAGCCTAATATATTTTTTTTCTCTGTAGTTTTTGATTATTATGCTTTTTTAGTCTATGGCTTTTTATATATAATTCTTATCAATTAATAGAATATATTTAGTTATTCTTAATAAGTTCTCTAAGTCTAAATTGATATATATCTAGCCTAATATATTTTTTTTCTCTTTAGTTTTTGATTATTATGCTTTTTTAGTCTATGGCTTTTTATATATAATTCTTATCAATTAGTAGAATATATTTAGTTATTCTTAATAAGTTCTCTAGGTCTAAATTGATATATATACTAAGCCTAATATATTTTTTTTCTCTTTAGTCTATGATTAATATGCTTTTTTTGTATTTAATTTTTGCTTATCTGCTATTTTAATAGATTTCCCCTAAAAAATAAGATCCTCCTAGCAGCATGGATGCATAATGTTAAGAGGGATTTTACACCTAGCAAATACTCTGTACTTTGCTCTGCACATTTCACCACCGACTCATTTTATCCTACTGTAAATAAATACAAGCAGCTTAGAGAAGGTGCAATACCTACTATTTTTGCTTTACCAGATCATCTCCAAAAGGTAATTGATTTAAGTTACATATTTAATCACTATAATATCGAAGAAACCACCAACTAAAAGAACTACAATGAATTCTTTAGTTACAAATAATTTCTCCAAAAAAAGGAAAAAGGATCATTCGTAAATACCTTAAAATTTTATTTCATAATAATTCGCGTATTGTAAATCAAAATTTAAAATTAAATATTCGTAACAAATTAAATAAAAATATTATATTTTTAGGGCAATAGCATCATTTTTTCTACATTAATTTACCTTATTTTATTAATTTGTGATTTCTTAAATAAAAATTCGCAATGTGTATACTAAAATAAAACTATATATAGATGGCACTTTAAATATAGTAATTTGTCTCATTAATTTAATGTTATTTTTTGTAATATTTAAATAATTTTATTATTATAACATAATCAAAAATATTTTATCGTTTATCCAAAGCATTTTTTTATGATATGATATAAGTTTTAACTTAAAATTTAGAGATGCACCGATACCACTATTTTATGCCGATACCGATACCAGCCGAAACTTAAGATTTTTTTGCCGATACCGATACCATGCCGATACTTATAATAAAAAAATTTTTTATACTAAAAAATATATGCAAATTAAATATTATAAATTAAGTCACATCCAAATTTTGGTAGATCAGAATTTTGACGATAAAACAATTGTAAAGAAATATTTATAGCCAATCAAATGAAACAATTTTCAAAAAATTTAAAGAGTCCTCTATTTTTTAATGGTAGGAGATACTATAAATATTATTTTTTGAGTTTCATATTGAAAAAGGTATCGGCTTGGTAATTGCCGATACTAGCAAAGTATCGGGCCGATTCTTTTGGCAAGGTATCGGCGCCGATACCATGCCGATACTTGGTATCGGTGCATCTCTATTAAAATTATATAAAAATTATGATAAAATTTTTTTAATAAATAGAGACTATATATAGAATCCCATTATAACGTTGAAAAAGTTCGTTTGCTAATATTATGTTCAAGATGGCGGTAAAATTGGCATCACTTTTTTAAAGTGAATGAGCAGTCTATCTAGTCTATGGATAATACAGACAAACTCATTTTAATTAGAATATAAGCATTTTATATGTGAAAAATTGCGGGTTCGTTAATATTTTGAATAAAATGATAATAACTACATTTAGGAGTGCCGCAATTAACTCAAAAGTATACTCTAGGGGCCATTTATAGGCAATTTTAATTTGAGACAAAATTGATTTTATATATATAACCTATCTTTTTTAGCATGTGACCCGGAAATGATAAGCATATAACGTTTTGTCCATTTTTGGGAGATAATATTTTGTTGCCATTTTAATCAATTAAAATCAATTTTACAATATTAACTTTTTTACTTTCGGGTCGGGTCGGGTTTGGCTTAAAAAGCTTTCGGGTTGGGTCTGGTTCGTGTTGAAAAAAGTGACTTTGCAGGGCTCTAAACAACAACCGAGACTCTGAAAATTTCAAAATAATCAGAAATTAATTACATTGTTTTTTCATCCTTGGAATTTCTTAACACCATTTTATTATAAAGCTTTTAATTAGATAAATATTTGATGATCCATGCTTTTTATCGGTCGCAAATAAAATCTTTTGTTTTTTTTGTATGGCATCCTCTTTCTGATATTGGTAAAAGTAGATGTACAAGTTTGGTGGGGCATTTTTATGATTGAGAAACAAAGTTTTATTGTTAATCGCGAAACAAGGAGATCCTATTTCTGCCATAAAATTTTAACAAATCTTGATTGTTTGCTTATCCAAATTCCGTAAAGTTAAATTTTTTGTGATATTAGTAACCTTAATATAACATTTATCAGATTTATACTTAAAACTTCCTACATAAATGATTTAATTCATAATTCTATAGGAGTATTAGGTAATTAAAAGATTTCATATATATTTCATTTAAAATCCTATGTAAAAAAAGAAGATTAAAATTTTGATTTACAATTATTTATTGTTCGCCTAATTTAATTTTTCTTAGTTGTTGTAAACATTTAGATAGGATTTTAAAAATAATAAATTGTTTATATAAATTACATTATAAGCGCTGATAAATAATTAAATCTCACATTTTATATTGGGTGTTATTTAGATAATATGTATATAAAATGAGCGCAAAGAAGAAGAAGAAGAAGAAGAAGAAGTCTACAATGAATCAAAATGTAGTTCATATTTGCAAAGCACGCTTATAATGCAAAAATTTATATTGAGCATATTATTATTTTTTATTGCCGCATTATTTTCTTTTATATTAAGTATATCTTATATATAAAAATGAAACTATGTGTGTATGTATGTGTGTATGTATGGCGCCACCAATTTTGGAGAACTACCGGACCGATTTGGCTCAAAATTTCACAGTCTATTCCCCACACTCCGGAGCGTGTTTTAAGATATGTTCCAGCCAAATCGGTCCAGTAGTTTTTGAGATATTGGGTTTTATGCGTTTTGACGTTGTATCGCACGTCAATCAAACGCCCTGCCCTCATCACGTACTGCTGCGTATCTTATCTATCTATCTATCGTGTAGGTAATCTGGTGATATGCAGTAGGCATGTGTTGCGGAAAATGAAAACTTTTTACGCACTATCAAAGCCATTTTTTGCTTCAATTATTATTATTATTATAGGACGGTCGTGTCCCCCCCTCCTGCGTGGCTAAATATATTAAAAAATCTAATTTTGTAATTTTTTGCACGTTAAACAAGGAGAAAAATGAAAATACTTTTAACAAAGTGCCAATAAATGTTGATATATCCATGGGCGTAGCTA
The DNA here is from genome assembly GCA_964036665.1 of Gordius sp. MW1. Classification (NCBI taxonomy): domain Eukaryota; kingdom Metazoa; phylum Nematomorpha; class Gordioida; order Gordea; family Gordiidae; genus Gordius; species Gordius sp. MW1. Next base: position 12,086,922 of record OZ038532.1, on the reverse strand, counting down.
GGTTTTGAATTAGGGAAGGGGGCAGATTAAAAAAAAGGTCTTGACTACCCAACAATTTTCCTGAGAGCAAAAAAAAAGGTCTCGACTATCCAAAAATTTTCATGCAACCGTAATTTAAATTTTATATTACCAAAACAATTTTTTTTTAAACAAATAATAGTTTATTCTAATAATCACATGGGTAAAATACATTGGTAAATAAAATATTAAAAAGAAAACGCGTTAAAATCTAATTGGATGGCATTGATCCGTGTATGGAAATCGTGTTAGATTTGACGATTTCCATAGTGATCTTTTATTTTTGTGTAAATTCGCCAATAAGCATCTGTATTAATTGGAGTTAAGTTCAAATAGGGGGGGGGGCAGCCGCGCCCCCTGCCCCCGCCTCCCTGGCTAATTAGGGGGTGGGCAAAACATAATTTTTTTTTAATTTTTAAGGGTTTTTGTATTGAAATCCTCGGCTGCCCCCCCCCCCCCCTAATTTGCGAAACCAAATTTTTTTCAATGCAAAAACATTGAAAATTTTAAAAAATTTATGTTTTCCTCCCCTCTAATTGAACTTTTAAACGTTTTGCCCCCCCCCCCCCTAATCCAAAACCTGGTTACGCCCATGATTATAGGTAAATTTGACTTAAAAAAATTTGCTTCATGAAAATTTAAATTCGAACATTATTGAGGTAAAATTTTGTGTTTTTAACCACCCTTAAAGATATCAATTATTTCTTATTTTTCGTTAAATAACCTATATGCGTATCCGTATTCGCCTTTTGTTTATATTTTATCATAAAGGCCAGGCGCGATATATTTTTTTGATTATAGGTAAATTTGACTTAAAAAAAATTTGCTTCATGAAAATTTAAATTCGAACATTATTGAGGTAAAATTTTGTGTTTTTAACCACCCTTAAAAATATCAATTATTTGTTATTTTTCGTTTAGTTGAGTTTTTAAATTTTTTTTTGGTAGTTTTAAATTTTCTTATTTAAATTTTTTAATTTTTTTTAAAATATTTTTAATATGGCAAAACAACGTTTGCCGGGTCAGCTAGTACTATATAAAGTTTAAATTTTTTATTGCTGCATACATATACATATTTTCTTTCATAGTTTAGATTAAATGCTTTATTAAGAAAATGTATCTAAAATATAATAGGCGTGTTTAGTAGCTATAAAAAGTAAATATATGTATATGAAGTAGTATAGACGTTGAGACCGAAATATAATAAGGTAATAAACGTTAGATTCGACAGGGGGTGAGGGGGGGGGTTAGCAGATTAAGTTTCTTGGGGGATGTTGGATACGTGATGGACGTATATATTCCGTGACATGTGGATGACAACTGCAACCATCCGTCGGCGCATGATGGTGGCAGGCGCATAGTTTGCGAATTAGTGCGTCATTAGGCCTATACCCCTTGCAAATCCGCTCTCCTACGTCCTCGTCGTGCAGCGGGGTAACAGATTATATCTGGCTAAAGGAGAAGCGGTCCGTGTCACTTAGAAAGACAAAAAAAAAAAAAAAAAAAAAAGTTTAAAGTGACACGGTTCATACCTTTCTATATGTGGATTCGTTCATATGGAAAGGTTTCAAAAGAATGGTCCTTTAGAACTCACCCTCTAAGGAAAACGACTCAAACCCCTGTGATCTGGGGTCAGAATAGGATCTCCGCTCCTCGCGAATTGTACAAACCGACGAAGAGGTTAGCGCCAGGAAGGGCATCCGGCTGTAAAACCTGCTCCAATCTCCCCCTATGAATACAAAGGCGAATGGGCGGGGTACAGCCCTAAGTACCCCGTGGGTTAACTCATCGACCTACGTCAAAAAGAAAGATGAGGATCCTGGCCAAATCGTTTTGGGAACTCCGCAAGGATTCCCTCCTAATGATGGTCATCGACCTGAAAATATTCGAGGAGGCTGGTCTAAAGGCTACACCCTAAGGGTTGCAACCTGGAACATAGGGAGCATGACGGGAAGAGCGGGCGAGGTAGTGGAAGCACTCAATCGGAGAAGGATAGATATATGCTGCATACAGGAGATAAGGTGGAAAAGAGAGGGTGCTAGGATGATGGGATCCATTGGTGCGCGGTATAAATTCTACTGGCAAGGGCACAAGGATGGAAAAGCTGGTATAGGAATATTTGTCGCTGAGAAATGGGTGGACAAAGTTATCGATGTCAAGCGATGGAATGACCGGATTATAGTTATAAAGATGGCGATGGGAGAAAGGCTATTCAACGTTATATCGGCCTACGCCCCTCAAGTAGGAAGAAGCGATGAAGAAAAAGACATTTTCTGGGATCGTCTGATGGAAATTACTTCCCACCTTCAAGAATCTATTATTTTAGGCGGGGATCTAAACGGACATGTTGGCGCGAATATCGATGGTTATGAAGGTGTCCATGGTGGTCACAGCTACGGAACCAGGAACACGGAGGGGGAACGCATTCTGGATTTTGGGGACGCTACTCAGATGGTTATATGCAATACTTTCTTCAAGAAAGAAGACAGGAAGCTTATAACCTATGAATCGGGCACCCTTAAAAGTACTGTCGATTATATGATGGTCAAAAAATCGGACAGATGTATGGTGAAAAACGTCAAGGTTGTCGCTGGGGAAGAATGCGTGACACAACACCGTCTTATTGTTGGGGATCTCGTAATGAAGGGGCTTATAAATCCAAAGAAAAGTTATATCCCGAGACTCAAGGTGTGGTGTTTGAAAGATGATACTCAAAAGAGGGATTTTGCCGAAGCACTTGATGGAACCTCAGTGGAGATGGCGAAGAACGTAAACGACCAATGGACGGCTATGAAGAATGCTTGGCTTGACACAACATCGCGCGTTTGTGGTTGGACAAAGGGGCCCCCAAGACATAAGGAAACTTGGTGGTGGAACTCTGAGGCGGCTAAAGCTATCGAAGATAAAAGGCGTTGCTATAAAGTCTGGCATGAATCTCAACAAAGGTGCGATAAGGTTATGTATCAAGAGGCTTAAAGAATTGCAAGAAGGACCGTCGCCAGAATAAAGGAAACAAAAAGATGCGAGTTTGCTCTACGCCTTGACTCAGAGGAAGGGAAGAAAAACATGTTTCGTGTAGCCAAACAAATGGCGAAAGAACGACTTGATGTTGTGGCGACTAAATGCGTTAAAACGCCGGCGGGTAACATCATCTCCCATGGCGATGGTATCAAAAAAGTTTGGAAAGACTATATGAAACGACTCTTAAACGAAGAGAATACCTGGGACAATGACGTTGTTTGTGATAAAGTGGAGGGACCCTGCTGCTGGATTGGGACTGATGAAATTCAGCGTGCCATAAAGAAAACGAAACAAGGTAAAGCGGCAGGCCCAACAGGAATAGTGGCGGAGATGGTAAAAGCTTCTGGACATTTAGGAGTCGTTTGGCTTACACAGCTGTGTAATGCCATAATTCAGGAAGGGACTATACCTAGCGATTGGAAAAAGAGCGTTCTTCTACCAATCTACAAAGGAAAAGGCGACCCACTTGACTGCGGATCATATCGGGCTATTAAGCTCCTCGACCAAACTATGAAAGTTATAGAGAGGGTGCTCGAGAAAAGAATCCGGGAACAAACGAACATCGACGCTATCCAGTTCGGATTTAAACCAGGGAAAGGGACCACCGATGCCATCTTTATAGTACGACAGATGCAAGAAAAACACCAAGCAAAAGGGAAAAGACTATACTACGCCTTCGTAGACCTAGAGAAAGCGTTCGATCGGGTGCCGCGGGAAGTTGTAAAATGGGCTCTTAGGAAAACAGGTGTGGAAGAATGGTTGGTTACGGCTGTGATGGTTATGTATGACGAATCTCAAACAGCAGTGAGGACCCACGATGGCGATAGCGAAAGCTTTGAAGTCAAGGTTGGGCTACACCAAGGTTCCGTTTTAAGTCCCCTACTTTTCATACTCGTAATGGAGGTGGTGACAAAAGAACTGCGAGATGGACTCCCATGGGAACTTTTATACGCCGATGATCTCTTGATAATGGCTGAGAGTGAGGCTGATCTCTTTACAAAGATACAAAAATGGAAAATCGGAATGGAGAAAAAGGGCTTAAAAGTTAACATGGGAAAAACAAAGGTGATGTTTGGCGGGAAAAGTATGAAGAGCGCCGAGACAACTTGCGCCTGGCCCTGTAGCGTATGTCACAAAGGAGTGGCTAGCAACTCTATACAATGTACAAAATGCCTAGGATGGGTTCACAAAAAATGTAGCGGTGTGAAAGGAAGTCTTTTATTGGCAAGCCGTACATTTAGCTCTAAGCCCTGCGTGACAGGACCTCTACCGGATAATGCCATAACCGACTTTAACATCGATAATGGGGAGACGCTAGGAAAAGTTAACACCTTTACCTATCCCGGGGACTCTTTAAGTGCAGATGGGAATGTTGACTCGGCAGTTACAGCAAGGATACGACAAGCCTGGAAGAAGTTTAGAGAGATGGCCCCTCTTTTGACCGGAAAAGGTGTTTCACTCACTTTAAAGGGCAAAGTCTACGCGGCATGTATTAGAAGTTGTCTTGTATATGGAAGCGAAACGTGGCCATTAATGTCGATACATAAAGCCAAATTGGAAAGCACAGAAATGCGTATGATAAGATGGATGTCAAACGTGTCGCTACGGGAAAGAATAACAAGCAATAGACTCAGAGAAAGAATCGGGATCGAGCCAATCAACGAGGTCATCCGGAAAAACAGGCTAAGATGGTTTGGACATGTAGAGCGGAAGAATGACGACGACTGGGTGAAGAGATGTACTTCCCTGGAGGTATCTGGAAAGAAACCGCGTGGGAGGCCGAAATCAACATGGGCCTCTGTTCTAGCTACCGACATGGAAGCAATGGGTCTGACAAAACAGGATTCGCATGATCGGATAAAATGGAGGAAATGCATTAGGGGAAAACAGGCTAACCCAGGAGATCCTGGAAAACGGCCTTAAAACGATGAAGAAGAAGAAGAAGAAGAAGATTAGGCCTATACCAGGATCCCAGGGCTCCTACAATAATCGGTTCGATTGTAACCGTTTTGTATTGATGTAAGAGGGATTGACGGACACCCTGGTATTTGTCAATCTTGGTCAGGCGGGCGGCATCAAATGCGGCGATTCGATTGTCGAAGGGAATAGTGACGTCAATAATGATTGCCTCGCTTCCTTTGGCAATCACCAAGTCTGGGCGCAGTCCGGAATCATCGACGGTGGTATTCTCTCCTATCACGCGATAAGTTTTCGGCAAAATCTTTCAGTCTATCGACCACAAGATTGTGCCGCTTGGTATAGGAGGCAATACTTCATACAGGAATCCAGGACGTGGGGGAGGGTCTCATCCGCCATGCCACATCGGCGGCACTTCTTGTCCTTCCCAAGATTGCTCATAGATCCCTTGAGTGGAAGTTGGTTAAGACGCGCACGATGGATGAAGCGCCAATCCGCAAACCTTGTATACCGACCGTCGCGTACAAATTGATGACTGGCAGGGTGGTCGGCAACACACTCCATCACTTTGCCCTGGTCGGGGAGGGAGTGAGTTCTTCAGCTAATCGGTCCCTCGTGTAGGTGTGGAGGGAATTCACCAGCTTCCTTCTCATGTTGGGGTCAATTCTCAGGTGACCCTTGATGATGAAGATGGCATCGTTTGTGAATTCCCAGGAGAGACCGATTTGTGTGGAGGCTCTCCTAGCCATGGTCCATGTGTTGGCCTGCCGATTCGATTGACCATGGAAGGGCGACTTCAGCGATTCGGATAAGAATCGACCAAGCAGTTCAGGGGTAACTTCAGTGCTTCCACTAAGACGACGAGTTACAGTTGCAACTAGGTCGGAATAGACGAGATTCTTCACCCTCGGATCGCGGGAAGTGAGGAGTTTGAATGCATTATCCACTGCGAATATGTCCGAATCGGTCGAACAGAGGATATCCCAAGGCCCCCTTTTTGGAAGATCCATAAAAGTAGCCATTGGCTGAATGGACTGTAAGGTAACAGTTGTCCCTTATTAGGGGACGGAGAAATTTGTCTAAATTGGCCCCGTCGCCTTTAGTATGGGTCTCCATTCGCATGGAATGGGTTAGGGTGGAATAGAAGAATGTTTTCAAGGCATCTGACCGTTGCCATGGGGTTAGGCACTATGTCATTATCCTCTCTGCAACATTCTTCCTTTCCTCCATGTCACCCATTGCTTTGTGAATGGCCACTCCGATAGGTTTTCCTAGGAAGTGCTCATATTCCCCAGAACGCAGTATTCGCAGAGGAATGTTGGCTAGGGAGAATTGAGTAGGAGCAACACCATACGGAGTTCCCTTAACATGGAGGGTGACGCATTTGGAGGAATTGATGATTAACCCAATCCTTTCCGACATGGAAGCGACTAGGTCCAATGAAGTGGCGAGTTCGGAATGGGAGTCCGCCAGCAGCATCAGATCGTCGGCGTAGGCCAATACGCGGGGATGTGGGTGGTCGGATTGGATGGAGCGCAGGATTGGATCGACTGCGATATTAAATAGGAGTCCTGATAAGGGGCATCCTTGTTTAATTCCTGATTTTATAGGAATCGAGGCTGTTCTCCCCTCCTTAGCAGCAAACGTCGTGGACGAATCAGTGTAAATGTCCTTTACAATTGCTACCAAGTCGGAACCGACACCGAGAGCCTCAAGGGAAAGGGTAATTGCTTGATGCGGCACCGTCGAAAAGGAACTCGCAAAGTCGACCCACGCAACAAAGACGTCCCTCCTGCGGAATTTAGCCTCTTCTAGGGTCCGGCGAAGGATGTAGTTATGTTCCAGGACCCCGTCAAATGGCATAAATCCTTTTTGAGCGGGACTCAGGGAATCGTTGCTTTCTAGCCACCGAGAAAGCCTTTGACACAAGAGACCGGTATAGAGCTTGTATATCGTGCAGCCCATCGTAACCTCCAGTTTCTGACATCCCCCTCATCTCCCTTTTTATGGACTAAGATAGGGTCTGCAGCTTTCCAGGCGTTAGGGATCCGGCGATATTTGAGGCAGATGTTGAATATTGTTGCCAACAACTTTCCGCAAGGATCCAAACGGAGCCAGTTGGCGTATGTAATTCTATCCGAGCCAGGAGCCGTGTTCTCTGTCCATTCGATTTTGGACACGACTTCTTTAGGGAGAAAAGGGGTCAGCCTTAGGGACTCGGTGGCTTGGGGGGGACAATTGAAGAACGATGGTTCGGTAGCCCTTTCGGTCCCAATCAGGTTGTTGTACAATCCTTCGATTGTCTTAGCTTCCAATTGGCATCGGGGGGAGTCACCATCAAGGATCAGACGGATCGCACTCCTCCGATTCCGCTTATAGAGGTTTTGGATTGTTTTAGGATTTGTTGCGTCCACCTTTGGTGCGTTGTTGGGCCTCGGGCGTGAGGGCTTTATCTACAACAAACGGCAAGCCTCTACCGTGATCCTTTCGAGTACGTTTTGAAAGGTCTCCCAATTTTCAGGGGATTCCTCTCTCCTCTCGATATTTCGAAGCTCCTGGGAATATTGCAAAAGGGGAGTCTCGTCGGTGTGGGATATCGCCAACCTTGATTGATCGGAGGCATCTGGGGAGTCATCGGCGGCATCCATTGGTTCAACCTCAAGTGCCGCAAACGAATTACTTATCGGCACCTGGGATGTGGATGCTATGTTTGACTTTGGAACAGGATTGATTTGTTTTGGCGTCTTTTTCTGTGGGCGGGAGTTAAATTTTTTCTTATTCGTTGCAGCCCTAACGACGTCAACCCGGGCGATATAGGCTAGAAGTTGATCAGCCAAATTCCTCGGAGGCGGCACGGCTCTGCTTGGGTTGATAGACGGTTTAGAAACAACTGCTTGGGCGTAGGTGATTTTGGGGGAGGGACATAGTGGTGCTGCAGGAATTAGGACGATATCGGTCCTATTATTGCCCCTCTAGGAGAGCACGGAATATAATGGAAGGTTGAGCAAGGGGCAGGTACCCTAATTTCTAACCCAGGGGCTTTAGGAAATATATATCATGGTGGCGGGGATGGTGATCACGCTCCTACCTGTCTCCTCGGAGTTGGGTATTCCGGTGATAGAATAAGAGTCGGCAAGATTTCATGCTTCCGAGATTTTGTTGCGGGGGGCGTTTGGGACAATTTGATTTTTTTAACGCAGTGATGCTTGTGCGGGGTGCCGACTATGCCACATAGGCAACGTTGAAACCGAATCACTGGGGTGAGGTTAAGTTTATAAGCTGCAACCAAATGGATTTGCAACTCTAACTTACGCTCCCAATTTCTGGGACCAGTGATTTCGGTGGTGCAACCTTGTGCAGGGCAGATGAATGACGGGGGAAAGGGAAATGGGAAAATGACTCTTCCACCGTCAATTACGAGTTTCATATTGGAACGTCGTGGTGACACTGAAAGGTGTATGAGATGACGGTGAGTGGGACAAAGAATGGGGATAAGTAAAAGGCGAAACATTTGTACGATTTGCGTTGAAATATGCATTTTCTATATTTAATATTGTTATATACATCATAGACTAGATAGAGTGTTCCTCACACAAAATGTGTACTTTTTTCCACCATTTTAATGATAACATGGTAAAGTAGTGATTATATAGATATTAGTAATTTTTGTAAATTAAATAATCTTAACAAGGTAAATAAAAAAATATTAAAGGGTAGATATCAAAAACAGCATTCTAAAATAATATCATTTGGTCAATACATAAAAATTAAAAATTGTTATGAAAGTTTGTTTAATAATATAGCGCCATATATGTTTTGTATAATATTAATTTATTGACGTTCGTTAAAGCATAGATTCTTTTCTTGCCTTATTTAAGGTCTTTTGTTAGGTGATATTAACTTAATTTAAATTTTTAAGTATAAAATTTTAAACACACCAAAATCAATAAGGTTTGGTTTATGAATATTGTCCCTAAAATGGTGGACAGCAACCTAAACCAAAAGTTATCTCAAGTCTAGAGTCTTATTATTAATGGGTATGACTTATTATAATTTTTGATGTACAATTATAGGGGTTAAAGGTGATTTATTTTATGAATGTTTTCAATGTAAACGCCAGTGTTCTGAATAATAATTACAAATAATAATGAGCACAACTTTCATTTCAAAGCCTAAAATTTGTTATATAAACTTCTTCTTCTTCTTTGCCAGTTAATTGATGTTACAGTTGTGGGGTTTGTTTTGATAAGTTTCTTCCATCTTGACCGGGTGAGTGTCATGTGGCTAATCTCTTTAGTCTTCATGACTTTATCGACTTGCCCGTTTCACGTGATACGGGGGCGTCCTCGTCCTCTCTTCCCCGTACTTTTCGATTTAGGTCATTAGTGTCCCTTTTTATTATATGCCCATACCACATTAGCCGATTTTCGTTAATCATGTCCGCCATAGGTTAAATACCCATTTTTGTAATGAGAAAGTCATGTTCAATGCTCGAGCTTAGTATACCCCAAGCTCCACCGTATCATTTTCATCGCTTGTTATAGCTTTCCTTTCGTGCTCATGTTTCACTTCCATAGAGTAACACCGGTCTTACGATGGATTTGATGCTCTTCAACCATATTGGCATTTTTTTGTCGCACATTACACCGGATCTACTGAGCCATTTAAGCCCCTTTTTGGATCCGGGCGTTGACTTCTGTTACGCAACCTCCCTCTTGATGTAGGATCGAGCCGAGGTATGTAAACCTTTCACCTTTTGGGTACTTATAATGGCCATCCTGCCTGTAACGTTCATTTCCATGCATACCGTTTTTCGATCGTTGACCTTTAACCCATATATAGCTAAGCGCTTTGACCACTTTTCGGTTTGTTCGAATACTTTCTCCTTTGTTTCCTCGCATGGTATTATATCATCGGCATATAGCATACACCATGGCGATGGCTTTTGAATGTCTCTCGTTATCGTGTCTATAATTATATTAAATACTAGCTGACCCGGCAAACGTTGTTTTGCCATATTAAAAAAATTTAAAAAAAATTAAAAAATTTAAATAAGAAAATTTAAAACTACCAAATTTTTTTTTTAAAAACTCAACTAAACGAAAAATAACAAATAGATATTTTTAAAGGTGGTTAAAAACACAAAATTTTACCTCAATAATGTTCCAATTTAAATTTTCACGAAACAAATTTTTTTAAGTCAAATTTACCTATAATCAAAAAAAAATATCGCGCCTGGCCTTTATGATAAAATATAAACAAAAGGCGGATACGGATAGGCATATAGTTTATTTAACGAAAAATAACAAATAATTGATATTTTTAAGGGTGGTTAAAAACACAAAATTTTACGTCAATAATGTTCGAATTTAAATTTTCATGAAGCAAATTTTTTTAAGTCATATTTACCTATCATCAAAAAACAAATATTGCGCTTGGTCTTTATGATAAAATATAAACAAAAGGCGGATACGGATACGCATATAGTTTATTTAACAAAAAATCAAACGTTGTTTTGCCATTTTTCCGGGTGTATTAGCAGAATATATATCATGGGCGTACCCAGGTTTGAAATTAGGGGGGGGGGCAGATTATTAAAAATTTTTGCTTGACTATCCAAAAATTTCCTGCGGCCGTAATTTAAATTAGGGGGGGGGGCAAAATATAATTTTTTTTTAAATTTTAAGGGTATTTGTATTGAAATTTGATCCTTTTTTTAATTAGGGAGGGGGGCAGCCGCGCCCTCTGCCCCCTGGCTAATTAGGGGGGGGGCAGATAGATAAATTTCAATAGATTAGTAATATATCAAATATAATTGGTAAGTGTTTATTATGCAAAAATTTTAAACAAATAGTTAAAGAGAGTCCAAGGCCCAGGCCCACCCAAGAGAGAAAACCTGGCTCCATGGCCTCCCCCCCAGGGAAAAATATTTGGCCCCCTGGCCCTTCAAGCAATTTTTTTTATTTTTATGTATTAAGAAACAATATCATAATCATGGGTGTAGCCAGGGGGGAGGCTGCCCCCCCCCCTAATTAGCCAGGGGGAAGCAAGGGGCGCGGCTGCCCCCTTCCTAATTTAAAAAAAGAAGGATTTCAATACAAAAACCCTTAAAAATTAAAAAAATTATGTTTTACCCCCCCCCCCCCTTAATTAGCCAGGCGGGGGCAGGGGGCGCAGCTACCCCCCCCCCCCCCCCCCCTATTTGAACTTAACTCAAATTAATACAGATGCGTATTAGCGAATTTAAACAAAAATATAAATTATTTTGGTAAAATGAAATTTAACAGCAGTACGTGATGAGGGCAGGGCGTTTGATTGACGTTCGATACAACGTCAAAACGCATAAAACAAAATATCTCGAAAACTACTCGACCGATTTGGCTGGAACATATCTTAAACACGCTCCGGAGTGGCAGGAATAAACTGTGAAATTTTGAGCCAAATCGGTCCGGTAGTTCTCCAAAATTGGTGGCGGCATACATACACACACACATATATACATAGTTTCATTTTTATATATAAGATAAAGGGACTTAAAGCAATCCTTGATGTAAACCAATTTTAACCCTAAAAGATTTAGAGTCTCCAACTGTCGTCCTAACGCAAGAGTTTGAGGCTTCATAAATATTTTTCATAAGCCGTATATATGCGTCAGGGATATTTTGTTTCCTCAGGCACCACCATATTAAATTGAGGGGGCCCGTGTCATATGCTTTCTCCAAGTCGATAAAAACCATACGTAGGTCTTTCCTCTTTTCAACATACTTATCCATTTTTGTCTTAGTGCGAAGATTGGGTCGATTGTGGATTTGCAGGCCACAAATCCGAATTGGTTAGCCGATATTTCCACCTCGTTTTTAAGACCTGTTACTAAGATCCTTTCCATTAGCTTCAAGGAGTGGCAAGTTAGCGTAATACATCTGTTATTGCCACTGTCCTGAGGGTCTCCTTTGCATTTAAATAAAGGTATAATCGTGCTTGCTCTCCATTGATTAGGAATTCGCTCTTCGGCCAATATTTTGTTAAGTAGGTTCTTCATGGTGGTTACTCCTACTTCACGACATCCGAGCAATGCCTTCATAGAAACTCGGGCCTTCGGCCCTCGTGGGAAGGGGGAGAAGGGAAGGGAAGAGGGGAAGGGAAGGGGGGACGACTCATCTGTACTTCGTATAAATGTATCATATTTGCTATGCAATTTATGGGCGAGAAAGGTGGGAAGGGGCGAGAATGCCTATAGGGGGGTATTAAATGCCTAATGATTAATTAATTATTTATACAAATTTTCCATTATAGGCAAAATGTAATAAAAGCAAAATGTAATATAGGCAAGGGTTAGGGTTAGATTTAGTGTTTGCATCTAGTTGCGTATTACATTAGTTTTTATGGCCTTTAGTGATTATGGGTCTAACAAACATTATATTATAAAACAACACAATGTTAAGAATTTGCAGAATTGTTGGGAGAAATTTTTTGTTGAATTTGAACAATTTTTAATTAAAAAAATCAAAAATTTGGCCAATGGTCACTTTTTCTCTATTGGTCAGTACCAACAGATACTCTATAAGTCAATGATAGCCAAAAAACGGAAAAAAAAATTTGATGCTCACTTTGGCCAATGGTCATTTTTTTCCATTGGTCAGCAGCCAGCACACGGTAAAAGTGGATATAAATTCATAAGAGTAAAAAAAACGAAAAAAAAATTTTCGAATCACATTTTGGCCAATGGTCATTTTTCCATTGGTCAGCAGCCAGGACACGGTAAAAGTGGATATAAATTCACAATAGTCAAAAAAAAAACGAAAAAAAAGTTTTCGAATCACATTTTGGCCAATGGTCATTTTATTCCATTGGTCAGCAGCCAGCGGACGGCCAAAAAGTCATAATAGCAATGGTAGGAACAGGAACAATCATAATAGTCAAAAAAAACGAAAAAAATAATTTCGATTCACATTTTGGCCAATGGTCTTTTTTTCAATCGGTCAGGAGCCAGCGGACGGCCAAAAAGTCATAATAGCAATGGTAGTAACAGGAACAATCATAATAGTCAAAAAAAAACGAAAAAATAAACTCGGATTCACATTTTGGCCAATGGTCATTTTTTTCATTGGTCAGCAGCCAACGGACGGCCAAAAAGTCTTATTATCAATGATAGTAACAAGAACAATCATAAGAGTCAAAAAAAACTCCGGGATTCTAACCCAAAAACTAGTTAAATTTCATAGCAATTAAAAGTAAACAACTTTTATTTATGTTTATTATATAACATTGGTCAGCAGCCAGCGGACGGCCAAAAAGTCATAATAGCAATGGTAGAAACAGGAACAATCATAATAGTCAAAAAAAAACGAAAAAAATAATTTCGATTCACATTTTGGCCAATGGTCGTTTTTTCATTGGTCAGCAGCCAGCGGACGGCCAAAAATTCTTATTATCAATGATAGTAACAAGAACAATCATAAGAGTCAAAAAAACTCCGGGATTCTAACCCCAAAACTAGTTAAATTGCATAGCAATTAAAAAGTAAACAACTTTTATTTATGTTTATTATATAACTAGTTAAATTGCATAGCATTAAAAGTAAACAACTTTTATCTATGTTTATTATATAACAAAAACTAGTTAAATTGCATAGCAATTAAAAGTAAACAACTTTTTTTATGTTTATTATATAACTAGTTAAATTGCATAGCAATTAAAAGTAAACAACTTTTATTTATGTTTATTATATAATAGATAATTTAACAAATCTTATATATAACACACCGAGGGAGATGGAGATGAGGGGTGGGGCACCTCTTATGCATTAATTTAAAAAATAACACAGCGAGGGAGATAGAGATGAGGGGTGGGGCACCTCTTTCTCATGCATTAATTTAAAAAATCGAAAACCTAATATACCCAATGCAAATAGATAGGGATGGACGGACGGACGGACAACAAAAAACGAGCCCATAAATTGCATAGCAATTAATATTCCATCTGGGCCATTAGCTTTTGCTTTTTGCATCTTGTTCATTTGTGTCCTAACTTCATCCTCCTGAAAGAGTTCGACCATACATATGTTTGGCTCAATATCGGGAAGGGAATCTTTGTCATTATCAATATTCATAAGTTTCTTAAAATATCCTTTCCATTCCATCACTTCCTTGGCTTGAATAAGGTTTGAATCTTCTCGTGTTTGACTATTTTAAAAACTCCAACATCGTGACTTTTCTTCTCACTTATCTTGGCCAATTTGCACATAGGTTGCCATCTCGGTGAACGCGGCATTCTTCGCTATTGCAACGGCTTTTTGCGGCTCTCTTTGCCTCCCTCTACTCTTGATAATCCTCCTACTTTATTAATTTATGCCACCGTCTATATAGATTTTTCGTAATCTCTAACCGATTGATCCCACCATCATGGTTTTTTAGTCATAGCCTTGCCTCCTTTGGTCTGTCCTAGAACACGAATCGCTGTTTTCTTTATGTCCTCAATTAGCGTCTCTCAATCGTTGTCTATGTCCTTTTGCAACTTGCTTGCATTCAAGAGTGAGGAGGTCTTTTGATGGCATTCTTCGTTCGTCGATGTATCCTTTAACCTTTCGTATCGAATTCGAGGTTCATAGACATTTCTTCAGTGGGAAATACTATTCTGTCACGATCCATAGCAAGGGGACGATGTTGCTTGGCGATTTCTTCTTCCGGTATTACTTTACAATCCTTGATACACCATAAATCCTTCGTATGGCAGATAGTCAATTTAACTAAAATGCTTCCCACTTAAGTAACAGTATGATCTTCGCGTTTTTGAAAATAGGTGTTAACGATCGCCATGTCGTATGTTTGGGATACTTGAAGAAGTTTTCCCCTTCTTTGTTCTTCAGACCATGCCCATAGCCTCCATGATTGCGTTCATACCCGAGGCGATCTTTTCCTACGTGAGCGTTGAAATCCGCCCCGATAATTAGCCTTTCTTCCTATCCGATTCCTTGTATTTCCTTTTCCAATGAATTGGAGAATATGTCTTTTTCTGATTCCATACACATAATTTGGGGAAATACGCGCACATAACAGATAGGAGGCCCCATTGATCTGCAATCTTCACCCACATTCGCCTGTCTGAACAACGCTTGACTTCCAACAACTTGTCCTTGAACGATTCGCTTAACCGACCACGTTTCTACCATTTGGCGACCACTGTAGAATAGCTTGCAATTAATTTCCTTAACCGTCTTCATTGTGAGTTGGGCAGTAACTTTAGTGTATTTTTCACATTGCACGGGCGGAGACGCCCTAGCTTATTTTGTTTGAAACTATCATGATTTTGGAGTTGTTTTTTATAGCCGGTTTTTGACCTGACGCCAACTCTACACTTTTTGCACACGGACCTGGGACTGCCGTAGGTAGTGTTATAATTTGTTATATAATCAATGTTAATAATCTAAAATTACCATTACTGAACAATAAAGGCAGATTTAGCCTTTGAGGGTCTGCCATGCTTTCTTTTGCCCCATAGACATATTTTTGGCTTCTTTAGATGGTTGCCAAAATTTAAATTTAATTGCCAACTTAACCTTGCAAATGTATTGTTTGAAAAACATTGGACAATTGCAGTGTATTTAGCTTTGCTACTTAAAAATTATTTTTTAAGGTAAAATTTTTTACTTGTATTAGACTTACCCTCTTCAGTGTTCTTTTTATACCCAAAACACCAGTCATCATCAACAAATTTTTTAGCTTCTTCAGCTTTTTAATATGTGGCAACTTTTTTCCAAATAGTATCGGTACGTTTACGTGATCTATTCTAAAGCCGTCAAATTCATAAGGTTCCAGAGTTTGAAACCTCAGAATGTAGTTTCGGAATTTATCCTATTTACAAAAATAAACTTTACATATTATTCCATATTTACAGATGAAAAAATGAGTCAAATATAAAATTAGCACCAAAGAGGAAATAGTTTACGAGATAAAATTTATTTTTTATTAACTTATTAACAAAAATAAATCTTTTTTATACGAGCACTTTGACTCCATGGGAAACCCTGAAAATTCTTCCATGATTATTGCTGGATCAAATATCGTTTTAGAATTTTATTTTAAAGCTAGTTTTTAGTTACTTGGCATTATTAAAAAAACTGAACAAATTAATTTTATACAGAACAGATAATTAAATTACTGAACATTAAAGTATTTACTGAGCATTTGATTATTCTATTGAGCATGAATAAAAATTGATTTAATACTGATCACAATAATTTGTTCTCTTATATAAATCAAAATAAACAGTAAGCTCAAACATTGTAAACACTTAAATAGCTTTAGACAAGTTACAAAGCACGTCTAAATCTTGTGGAATCTATTTATTTAAAAAAACATTAATTTGGAATAAATTTCATTTTGAACTTAACTCGAAAAAGTTTCAGGTTAACTCGATTGGGCGCCTAGAAATTTCAATTTTCACAATCCAAACTTCACCCGGTGAATTAGATGCGCCTTGCATTCCATTAGTTAGACTTTCTAAGTTTTATTGAAAATACTAAACGTTAAATATCTGTTAGTTTAAAGATTTTTTGAATAAGTACAGACTATAAAATATCCTTGGTCTGATATCATCTTCCATCTGGGCCATTCCGCACTTAGATTATTTAGAACTTTGCGTTTAAATTGAGATTGTAAAGTTTCATAGGCACTGATAAGTGACAAAACCGCGAGTAATTTATATTTGCGCAAAAAATTTTTCTTATGTTTAAAAACTTAATGATCAGCTGAAATTTAAATATATTCCATGATTGTGTATCAAATTTAGCTACGTTCAACCCCATTAGGAAATTTGGTCCGTCCGAATCCGTTATTAAACTTGTTTGGCCCGCCCGAGCCCGACCCTTTAAAGTTCTTTTTATTTAAAGCCCTCTTTTAGGCCCGTCGACTGGGCCTCCCGATCTCTTATTGGGGCCAAGTTAAAAGGCAATAACCAATAAGTCTATTAGTTTATGGTCCACATGTTCAGCATCAAAGATGTCATTCTCAAAAGCCTTACGAAGGCAGAACTCATATATCAACAATAAATTTAATAATTGAGTAGAGGTAAAGGAACTAGTTTACGTGTGTAGTTTCTGCAACAGGATACTAAAAATGATAAGGAAGAAATAGGCATTATTTATTTTAATAGGTTATGTCGAAATCACGCGATAAATACATTTTTGTCAAAGGACACACGATATATAGGGGCAATTAAAATCATACACATCCGCGTGGAAAATAGAAATAACAAATGTATATAACTTAATTAAATCACTACACACAAGAAATATCACAACCTTTCGACCCTCTCTCCATTTTTCAGTTATATAATGCTTTAGTAATCCAGGGACTTGACGCTTCCTCCCTAGTGTATCAACTTGGCTTTGATTTAATTTTATAGTGAGCCCTGGGCCCCTTTGACTTCGCTCCGCCGTTTCACCTTCGACAGGGATCCTTATTGAGTATTGCTATTGGGCCGTCCGTTCTCTTTCCCAAATTTGTTTACTCAAGAATTTTCTTCCTCTTTTTTGATCCAAGTGTAGGTACCACACTATGTGGTAGCAACTAGAGATCTGCAACGGGCCGTTTTTAGAAAGACGGCCCCTTCCTGTTTTCAAAACTTTTAGGACCGTCCGAGCCCACCCGTACTTTTTCTTCAACACCTCAAGCCAATCCGAGCCCGTCCGTAGATTTTCTAGGCCCGTTCATACTCGTTTAGAAAAACGTCAGGCCTGATAAAACCCGTTAAATTCTTTAAATAACTCCGCGCCCGGCCCCATCAAAAATTTCACAAATTTTATTTTATTTTTTGACATATTCAATAAAAAAAATATCCATGATTATCATGTAAAAATAATAAATCATCAATTATTTCTGCAGATAATTCACCTAAAATATTTCAATATAGTATAACCATTAAATTATTATAAAAAATTACATGAGAGTATTCCACTTTCATTAATTTACTTTTGTTTGATCAATTTAATTAAAAGGTCACAATGGAAATCGTTAAATCCAACACGATTACACGGATCAATGCCATCCGTTTAGTTTTAGCGCGTTTTTACAATTTTTAGTCCTGAATGTTGTTTTTCTATACTCATAAATTTAAATAAATTAATATCCTTTAAAAAAAAATACACATAAGAATTTAGAATTGAGTATTACCATTAAATTAAAATACTTTAATATGATTACAAGAGAATATTTAACTTTCAATAAGCAGTATACATTGATTTGGTTAATTTATATAAGTTAATACACCTAAATTTTAGATTAGAACAAAAATATTTATTACGTTATAATAATAATTATACCAGTTAATTTATGATAAAATTAAACACAAAATTTTTTGTGGATTCTAACTAAGTAATTGAACTTACTTATAAAAGAATATACGAAGCTATAATATAAATTATGTAAACGAAAATCTATAAGAAATAGAATAAAAATGTTTTAAAGTCAAATTTAGCGATTGAAAAAGGAATGAATGCTACAGGATATACAAAAATTAGAGATTAAAAAAAGAGCAATTATTAATATATATTTAATAAAAATCATATATTTATATAATTGTCTGACTTTTAAGAACCTTTGTAATCCATGACTGTTTATATAATCTCTGGCCCGTTCAAGCCCGTTTATAAAACGGGCCCGTTCAAGCACGTTTAAAAAATCTCAGGCCCGCCCGAGCCCGGCCATCCGGACCGGGCCCGTTGAAATTTTTATGATACAAAGCCCGTCCGTACCCGCCCGCGGGCCGGGCCTGCCCGTGCAGATCTCTAGGAGCAACTACCGTGCTTGGCTGTTACAGAGCTCTCTACCATTTTGCTCTGTCTAGAACATGCGCACCTTTGTCTACTAGGTCAAACGTACGCGATTCCCGGTATCCGTCATATGTTGTGGTCAGATTTCCCTTAATACCACCTCCAATTCGATTTGAATTTTCCGCTTTAACATCCCTTCTGCCCGACCTATCTCTGTCACCGGGCATATTGTTGCCCCATACTTTTCTAGAAATAAGCTTAAACCAATGCCGATTTCGTGGGTCTAACAGCTTCCTTATTACCGAACCTGACTCCGCCAGCTTTGTGATTACGGTTGTAGTTGTATCATCTAGCTTCAATCCATCTACCCTTTCTCTTCCGTAGTTTACTATTACTAAATACTATTTGCCGCCACTGACCCAATCCACGTGCACCTGGTTCAAGGTTTAAAACTTTGTTCACCCTTGATCAAAGGTGTTCTTTTTGCTACTGCGGCCATGTAATTGCACCTCCTGCAGAATATTTTGGACCAGTGTTGGCCACCACAAATATTTAGAATAAAACAAAAACTATAATAAATTTTGTCAATCCTAATGACAACAGCTTTATATTCAATATATATAATATAGAAGGGTTATTGAGTAAATACTGCTTGGTTAGATAATTATTCATGGGCGTAGACAGGTTTTGGATTAGGGGGGGGGGGGGGCGAAACGGTTAAAAGTTCAATTAGGGGGGGGGGGGGGGAGGCAAAACCTAAATTAAAAAAAATTCGTCATTTAGGGGGGGGGGGCTACGCCCATGTAATTATTTAAATATATAGACCGGGGCTACTTTAGCCATATAAAATTAAATCGCGTTTAAAAAAAACTAAAAACAAGTTTTACAATTTTTTTGTTGGAATATATTTTTAAGGTCTATTTTTACTATAGGAAAAAATTTGGAGGGAAATAAGTAATAGTTTTTTCACAAATTAAGCTTAAAAAAACAAAAATCCAAAAAATTTTGAAAATGCCCGGGGCTAGTCATAGCCGTTAGATTAACTCTGACGTTTTCACTTCTTATTAGTGTATGCTAACTCAAATTAATAAAAATATTGTTCCATTATAAAAAATGTAGAAAATGCAAATGTTATATAATTATTTTTTTTTATAAAACAAATAAAAAAGTGTCAAGATGACAATCTGACTTAGGAACACTTAAAAGACGGATTTAGCAATGGAAAATAACTTTTAGTCGTTTTGTAATGTATAATCATAGTCTATTTTTATTCCAAATAACACTAAGTTAGATTTTTAAACAAAATTTTTTGTTTTTTAAATTTTGTCATTTGTAAGACACTATGAATGGCTAGCAATAGCCCCTCTCCGACTAGCCCCGAACCCTATTTTCATAAACAATCAATAATTTAAGATGTTATATTGCATATAAAAATTTTATCATTAGACGGTTTTTATATAAAAAATCTCCCTTTATAAGATAAAAGTTAAATCAATCCAAAATATTCAACCAAAAAAATTTTAAGTGCAAAATAAAAAAGTTTGTAAAGGCTACTAATAGCCGCAAAAAATCGTTTTTTCTCAATAAAAATTTTTTTACTTATGCCTTATGGAAAAATACACATATGGTTTAAATTTTGATTTAATATCATTATTATTTTAAAAAATAATTAGAAAGATAAAAGTAACCCCGGGCTACGACTAGCCCCGGTCTCCCCTATATATATATATATATTATTATTATTTAATTTTTTTAACCAGATTTTACAATATATAACTTGATAAAATAATGTTTCACGCAATTAGAATGCGAAAAAGAAATTCATAAGGAACAGGAATTTGAACTACTCTCTTTAAAGAAATAGGAGCTTGGGTTCTTTTTTGATAGAAGAAACATTGAACTACGACTAATTTCTTTTTTAGCTTAAACCTTAACCTGTATGCCTGTTTAAACTTCTTTAATTTTACACGACGTGTTAACCCATCACAGATTTTTAGTATAAAGAATCGATCACCAATTGCACCAAAGAAAACGCTAAACAGTGACAAGAACAAAGATTAACAGTCAAACAAAATAAGTATAAAAAGCAACAACCTTACATTTAGCAACGCGCTTAACTAATCTTAGCAAAATTAAGCGACTTTGACATCCAAGACGCCATCCCCCTCGCCATATATGATTGCAGAATCACCCTGTTTTGCATTTAAGCCGAATGGAAGCACCCAAAATAAAGTCACTTCAAATACCTCCAATTGTTTATAAAAACTTTATAATTCTCAGTCCTAACAAAATTTTAAACGTTATCAATTTGCTCCAAAATTCTTTCACTTGTGACGATTTAGATGGTTTCTCTCTTCCACATATTCTTGAACTTACAAAATCAACAGTTGATCTTCTCGGCTCTTTCTTTAAACCCCAATTGGTATCCTCTTTAATCAACCCTTCGGAGCACCTAATATCCTTAACTAAATTGACTGGGGCCTTTTGCCAGTTTTCATGGTTTCCATATTAAGCCCGTATGCATAAAAGATACGATTCGTAGGTTATCTTGAAGGGTATGGTGTTATAGTTGCATACCACTGATGCACAGGCGCACCCATGCATAGTATAACATACACGTCTTTCCCCAAACCCCCCTCATCTCTCTCTCATCGCTTTGTTAGACGAGTATTAATGCATACACATCTCCCCTCCCCTTATCTCTCTCTCTTCGCATTATTATACGCGTAGTACTAATGCCAGCTGCGCTGACAGTTCAGGTCACGCGTGGATGATCTTATAGAAGATTTTAATCTATTTTGTTGGTATTTAGAATCAGATATTATAACACATATAATTCTCGCGTTTTCTTACTTGATCATATATTTCGCGATAATGGATTCTATTTGGTACTTATGAATATTATCGAAACACAAGAAATTAAATTCGAATAAATAAAGGGAAATTAATTAATATCATAACATGAAAGTATATAAGGTAAGATTAAAATGAGTAACTTTTGTAAACGCAACAGATTTAATTAATAACCTATAATTTTTAATTTATCGTTTGTTTGATACTAACCAGCTATGCTTCGGATCACTGTGAAATTGCCTAGCATGCATTGCGTACTTTGTTGTTCAATATTCAACAATCAACATTGCCAAACTACACTTCAAATATATCAATAACAACAGATG
This sequence comes from Gordius sp. MW1, assembly GCA_964036665.1. NCBI lineage: Eukaryota > Metazoa > Nematomorpha > Gordioida > Gordea > Gordiidae > Gordius > Gordius sp. MW1. Next base: position 12,065,020 of record OZ038532.1, on the reverse strand, counting down.
CGCTTTTAGAATAGCCTTATATAATTGTTATATTACTATAATCCTTGTTTATAAGTGGTAAAATTGGATTGATAAAATGAATAGAGGGAACGACAACAAGCTAACATTCGTCAGGGAACAAAATTGTTAACTTTTCAATTCCCCTCTCTCATTTTATCAATCCAACCTTACCACATACATAAACTTTTTAATTACAAAGGATTGACAGTAACTAATTTCATTTTTCTATAGAATATTCAACCTTTATACACTCTTAAATATATCTTCCATTTTTCAATCGTTCTCTCATTATATACTGGACCCACCATCTAAGAATCAGAGGTCAAATTTGGTTGGAATTTATGCCCGAACCCGGCCCGGTTCAATTTTTTAATTTCATTACCCCCCCCCCCCCGTGAGCCCGCCCTAACTATCTAGGTGTTTGCCCTGGCCCGCCCGAAACATTAAAGCTGCCCGAAATGGCCGGCCCGACATATTAAATTTGCCCGTTAGGCCCGAAATTAAGCGATCTAAAATTCTTTCAACCACTATTAAAAAATAAGCATTAAATTAATGGCATATTGATTAAAACAAATATGCAACTTTTTATTATTACAAATAAAATTTAAGTTCCTATATTATTTAAAAAGTCGAATAATTTTTTCAAATGAAACTTTTAATCTTAAATTTTAAGCCTAATAGGTTAAAAAAAGTTAGTATTTGGTCTTTCTCAAAAATTTGGCCAGATAGCACTGAAACCGCTCTAGGTCAAAATATTTTAATAGGTTACTTGCTAATGCATTTACGGACAAACATGTTAGAACGTTCAAAAATCAAATAATTGCAAAATATTAATTGAATGCAGCCGATGTCCATGAAATTTTAATGTAGCAATTTTTAATTAAGCTTGAAGCATACATAAAATAATCTAACATTAAACAAAATTATACTCCCCTTTTGAGTTAACCCGTTTGCCCTACCCTATAAATAAACTTCTTAGTGAATAAAATTAGTTAACTTAGTGAATCTATGCTCTGTTAAAACGTACTTTTTTGATAAAAAAAAACAATAATTTATCAATAGAATTTTAAAGCAAATTATGGATAATTTTTTTAACTTAAAGCAAAAAAAAAGGTATAGAAATTTATTATTATAAAAATAATTAGTAGCTTAGCGATAGCGTAGCGACTAGTTAAAAGGGAATAATAAAGGCGAATTGGGGAAGCTTTGTTAAACCATTTGTTAAAAAAATTAAACGCCATTAGAATGAAAATTAACACTTGCAGGCATTGTATCAATTTGGGCGTGACGATTTTGTACCATGTATAGACGGCACATGTGAATTACGATCAATGAAAGGGCTACACAAATATAAATATTTCAATCCTTTCCATAAACCTAGCTAAGGACTTGATGGAAATAGAGCGGTTGATGCAAAAATTGTAAAAATAACTTGGGCACGGATGGCGAAATCAAGTTTCTTAACTTTTTTAGCATTTTCATATGCAATTAAATAAAACGTAACAAAACAATAGGCTATTTAAAAAATCTCATTAAGCCCGAATCGCCCGATCCTATCTTCGTGTTCGCCCGAAAATAAAATTCGGGCATCGGGCTTGGCCGGGCAATCTGCCTCTGCTAAGAATCATAAATAATAAATTGAGAGCGCCAAACTCTGTGACAAACTTCTCTTCCATTGCCACTGGGTAACTTCCAAGTTAATAAAAAAAATTAGGAAAGCGACACGAAAAAGAGAAAGCTTTTTCAATAAATCTATTTTATTCCAATAAGAATGTTTTTTTTGCTTTTACAAAGTTTTAATATGCACAAATTATTAATTACCTTAGGAATAATAAAGGAATACATTGTCTTATTTTAATTTTTTACATAGGTAATATGATGGTGCTTATATCAATGGCCTTAAACTCTTGCCTTGTTTTGCATTAGCCAGTATCACGTGATTCCAAGATGTAATGTAATTATTAACTAATAACTTCGTCAACTACAATCTATAGCAAGTACTTTTAGCTTAAAGGGTTTATAAATAACTGAGTCTTTTTAATTTTATTATGTTTATAAAATACAACTTTCTATTTCATTTTATGGTATCGAATTGCGCTTTGATACATTCTTTTTTTAGAGCTAGCCATAGATTTTGCTCGATTTTTCCAGACTAAATTTCATATATAAACCCTCAATTTTTAATTTATCACATTTCCGACACTTACAAAATGACCCAACCACACGATCAACCCATGGAAGAAGTTGAAACTTTTGCTTTTCAAGCAGAAATAGCTCAGTTGATGAGCTTAATTATAAACACATTTTATTCAAATAAAGAAATATTTTTGAGAGAGCTTATTTCAAATTCTTCAGATGCTCTTGATAAAATTAGGTATGAGAGCCTTACAGATCCCTCCAAGCTTGATGCTGAAAAAGATTTATACATCAAAATAATTCCTAACAAGGATGATAAAACGTTGACACTTATAGATACCGGCATAGGCATGACCAAGGCAGATTTAATAAATAATCTTGGTACCATTGCAAAATCAGGGACTAAAGCTTTTATGGAAGCTCTTCAGGTAATTTTTATGCTTATTAATATATATATTTTTTTTAGGCAGGAGCAGACATATCCATGATAGGTCAATTTGGTGTTGGCTTTTATTCTTGCTACCTAGTTGCTGACAAGGTTACAGTTACATCACATCATAATGATGATGATCAATATGTGTGGGAGTCTTCTGCTGGAGGATCATTTACCATTAAGACAGATAATTCTGATCCTCTACCAAGAGGAACCAAAGTAGTTCTTCATTTAAAAGAAGATCAACTTGATTATCTTGAAGAAAGAAAAATTAAAGAAGTTGTGAAGAAACACAGCCAATTTATTGGTTATCCTATTAAATTAGTTGTTCAAAAAGAGAGAGATAGAGAAATAAGGTAATATATATAATCCAATTTATAAATTTATTTTAGTGATGATGAGGATGAAAAAGAGAAAGAAGATGTAGAAGCTGAAGCAGGTGATAAGAAAGAAGATAAGCCTGAAGTTGAAGATGTTGGTATGGATGATGATGAAGAAAAGGCTGATAAGGATGGCAAAAAGAAGAAAAAGATCAAAGAAAAATATACTGAAGATGAAGAACTCAACAAAACAAAGCCTATTTGGACCAGGAACCCTGATGATATTACACGAGAAGAATATGGTGAATTTTATAAAAGCTTAACCAATGATTGGGAAGATCACCTTGCTGTTAAAGTAAATATTATTATATCTACATAATCACCTTCTTAGCATTTCTCAGTTGAAGGTCAGCTTGAATTTAAGGCTCTGTTATTTGTACCCAAGAGATGCCCTTTTGATATGTTTGAGTCAAGGAAAAAGAAGAATAACATTAAGCTTTATGTTCGTCGTGTCTTTATCATGGATAATTGTGAAGAGATTATTCCAGAATATTTATGTAAGCTGCTAAATAACTTATATATAATTAAATTAGGTTTCATTAGAGGTGTGGTTGATTCTGAAGATCTCCCTTTAAATATTTCACGTGAAATGCTCCAACAAAATAAAATTCTTAAAGTTATTAGAAAAAATGTGGTGAAAAAGTGCTTAGAACTTTTTGAAGAGCTCGCAGAAGACAAAGACTTGTACAAAAAATTTTATGAGCAGTTTTCTAAGAATCTTAAGGTAGTTATTGCTATTTAATCTCTTTATATTATTCTAGCTCGGCATACATGAAGATAGTGCAAATAGGAAAAAACTTGCAGAATTGTTAAGATATTATACTTCTGCCTCTCCAGATGAAATGATATCTCTCAAAGAGTATGTTGACAGAATGAAAGAAAATCAAAAACACATATATTTCATAACTGGCGAAAGCAAAGAGCAAGTTCAAAATTCTGCCCTGGTTGAACGTGTTATTAAAAGAGGATATGAAGTCATTTACATGGTCGAACCTATTGATGAATATTGTGTGCAACAATTGAAAGAATATGAAGGCAAAACGTTAGTATCTGTCACAAAGGAAGGATTAGAGTTGCCTGATAATGAAGAAGAAAAGAAACTTTTTGAAGAACAAAAAATAGCTTATGAACCATTGTGCAAAGTTATGAAAGAAATTTTGGACGGTAAAGTGGAAAAGGTAAACGTCTCTAATCGCCTCGTTGATTCTCCTTGTTGTATTGTCACAAGTCAATATGGGTGGACTGCCAACATGGAACGTATCATGAAAGCCCAAGCTCTTCGCGATAACTCCACCATGGGCTACATGGCTGCTAAGAAAAACTTTGAAATCAATCCCGATCATCCCATCATAAAAGCACTCAAGGAGAAAACCCAAGATGAACCGAACAATAGAGCGGCTCGTGATTTAATTAACCTTTTGTATGAGACATCGCTCCTCTCCTCAGGGTTTGGCTTGGATGATCCCACCACTCACTCTACTCGCATATACCGCATGATTAAACTTGGCTTGGGTCTCGATGAAGATGAACCAAACTTGAACGAGGTTGGTGTCAATAGCAATGATAAACCTGATGTGCCTGCTGAACCATCTGAGGATGCTGCCAGAATGGAAGAAGTCGATTAAAGAAAATGTCATCTTCACCTTATGTTATTGTGTCGTGTAAATATTGTACATTATTATCACATGTATCGTTTATTATTAATTAGTAATACTGATGCTTTTTTTTGTTGTAGTAAATGGAACGTATTTTACGCCTTGTAGATCATTTTTTTGTTAACAGATTTACACGTTTGAATAAAGTTTACTCATCCTATGCAGTGTGTTAACTTTGTTATTTTAAATAAGACATTGCACAAAAACATTTTCATAAATATGGCCTACTAAATCACTATTTAAAATTTATACAAGTTTTCAATTTAATAACTTAATGTAAATAATGTTGTGACGTAATTCATAATTTTTGCTGAAAATTTTTAAATTTACTAATGTTCGCTGCCGTTTAAAGAATATTACCTTACAACTTTTTATCTGTAAAGCTCAGGCGACCATTTCCCATAAGTTGTTTAAGCTATTTTTCTTTTCAGCAGTCTTGATAATACATTTTTTAGCCTTAGGCCTTGTCTATCGGATTCAAATCGCGCGAATTTATCTTTGACTAAATACCCGATTCAATTCCATGGGTTAAACTCGGTTATGCTATGCAATTTATGGGCGAGAAAGGTGGGAAGGGGCGAGAATGCCTATAGGGGGGTATAAAATGCAAAATGATTAGTTAATTATTTATAAAAATATTTAAAAAGTTAAGTTTTTGTAAAACCTGCCATTATTGTAGAATAGATTTTCTTTCATTCTTATTTATCAACTTCCAAATTAATCAAAATGACGAAAGGAACGCAAATAGAGGGTATGACCTTGAGCCAATAGTCACCCTTCCAAAACGTACAACTTTTAATTTAGAGTTTTTTTGATACTCTATAAATTTAAACAATTTGGTGTAGGCGACCCATAGTTTGAAGTATGATCATAGACTATTCAAATCATGCGCATATGTATGGTATAAACAAGATATTAAAAAAACGAAAACATTTTCCAATTGGGCCTTGGCCATTGGTCATTTTTCCATCACTTTGGCCAGTGGTCATTTTTTCTAATGGTCAGCATACAGCCAAATAACTAGCCTATAATTATAATTTAGAAAAAAAATCGATTTTAATCTCACTTAGGCCAGTGGTCATTTTTTCCATTGGTCAGTAACCAGTAGACTGCCAAATACTGGCCAATAATTATAAGGATTCATGCCCAAAATACTAGTGGACAATATAAAACGGATATGCATGCATGCAGGTACATTTAAGGTATTAACTTTTCCGACACTTTCATGGGGAGGGAATTTGATGTGCATCTAATCCTAACCCTAACCTAAAACGCTGACCTAAAACACTACCCTGAACCTTAACCCATTATAGATCTTGAAACGGTTTCAAGATCTTGAAACCGTTTCAAGCGCATGCGCATTGTTAAAATTCGCAGCTATCTGATTGGTCTGTTAAATGCATACGCATGCGCATTATAGATTTTGAAACGGTTTCAAGATCTTAAAACCACTAGGATTTTGTCCACTGGTTTTTTGAGAAAATACCAATTATAAGCTAGAGAAAAAATTTGATCTTAATCTCACTTTGGCCAGTGGTCATTTTTTTTATTGGTCAGTAGCCAGCAAACGGCCAAATAGCCTATATTTAAAATATAGAAAAAAAAATTTGCTACACTTTGGCCAATGGTCATTTTTTTATTGGTCAGTAGCCAGGACACGGTTAAAAAGGATAAATACATAAGGGACAAAAAAAACGAAAAAAAATTTCGATTTATTTGGCCAATGGTCATTTTATTCATTGGTCAGTAGACAGCGGACGGCCAAAAAGTTATATCCAAATCCATGGTATTAACAAGAACAATATATTAATTTAAAAAAAAATAATTGCCCTCTCCGGGATTCGAACCCGTGGTGGGGGGGGGCACAGAGACCCATATCAGTAGAGGCATGGGCCCTTCTAGGGGAGGGCATAGGGTAATTATCAATGTTAACATAATATACCAATTAAAAAACGATAAAAAAATTTCGAATCACAATTTGGCCAATGGTCCTTTTTTCATTGGTCAGTAGCCAGGACACGGTCAAAAAGTCACATTATCAAAGGTATTTTAAAGTTCTTTATTATATTCAATTTATTTCTTTAATATAATCCCAAAACACTATCTTGATCACGACAATTTCTTAATGATAATTTTCTTCGATAACACAATAATACAACTCGGGCCTTCGGCTTTCGTGGGGAAGGGAAGGGGGGAAGGGAAGGGGGGAAGGGAAGAGGAGAAGGGAAGGGCGAACTCTTCTATACTCTGTATAAAAGTAGCATATTTGCTATGCAATTTATGGGCGAGAAAGGTGGGAAGGGGCGAGAATGCCTATAGGGGGGTATTAAATGCAAAATGATTAGTTAATTATTTATACAAAAAGAGAAAAACGATAAAAAATTTTCGATTCACATTTTGGCCAATGGTCATTTTTTCATTGGTCAGCAGCCAGGATACGGTAAAAGTGGATATAAATTCATAAGAGTCAAAAAAAAAGAAAAAAAAATTTCGATTCACATTTTGCCAAAAGTCATTTTTTTCCATTGGTCAGCAGCCAGGACACGGTAAAAGTGGATATAAATTCATAAGAGTCAAAAAAAAAACGTAAAAAAATTTCGATTTATTTGGCCAATGGTCATTTTTTCCAGCGGTCAGCAGCCAGCGGACGGCCAAAAAGTCATAATAGCAATGGTAGGAACAGGAACAATCATAATAGTAAAAAAAAACGAAAAAAAAACTTAAATTCACATTTTGGCCAATGGTCATTTTTTCATCGGTCGGCATCCAACGGACGGCCAAAAAGTCTTATTATCAATGTTGGTAACAAAAACAATCATAAGAGTCAAAAAAAAAACCGGGATTCGAACCCAAAAACTAGTTAAACCATAAATTGCATAGCAATTAATTATAATAACAATAAGCGTTATGGGTGGTGCGTTACACGTTCGGTGCAGACGCGTTCGGTGCGTTACCGTGACTTCGGAAAATGGAAAGCGAGCCCATAAATTGCATAGCAATTAATATAATCTTTTAGTAACAAAAACGAATAATAAACTTTCCCATCTCTTCCAAAAATAATAGTCATCATGATTTACATATGATTGACATTCATTTAAATACGGATATTGATTAATGTTGCGCGTGTGTAACGTATAGTAGTTTTCTTTAAATATCTTTCTGGATCTTGTATATCGCTAGTGTTGTTAAAATGCCAAAATGCTACTACCATAACCTATGGTAGTAGCATACATCTCGCCCATTACCATCATCATAACCAGCATCATGCTGCTTAATAACCCGGTTGCTATCACTGGCAACCATGGTTGCTTGGTTGTAAGAGATGTAAGTAACCGGGCATTTGGCAGATAGGATTGATATAACCGTGGTATTGAGCAGGCTCGTTTTAAACTAAACATGGTTTTTAGCAAATTCAATTTTAGCTTACTATTAGAGTTGGTAGCTGCCATATAATGCTAATCAATATTTTTCAATCATTTATTAATACAAAAATGGTGATTAAAAAATTTAAATATATTATAAATTTGTCCCGTTATTTTGCCCCCCCCCCTAATTTTTTATCCTCTTTCTCACCAGGGAAGAGGGGGGGGGGGTGTTTTGCCCCCCCCCCCTTGTTTTTTATCCTCTTTCTCACCAGGGGGGAGGGGGGGGGGGGTGTTTTGCCCCCCCCCTAATTTTTTACGCTCTTTCTTACCAGGGGGGAGGGGGGGGGGGGGTGTTTTACCCCCCCCCCCCCTTATTTTTTATCCTCTTTTGCCCCCCCCCTTATTTTTTATCCTCTTTCTCACCAGGGGGGAGGGGGGTGTTTTGCCCCCCCCCCTAATTTTTTACGCTCTTTCTCACCAGGGGGAGGGGAGGGGTGTTTCGCCCCCCCCCCCTTATTTTTTATACTTATTTTGACCAGAGGGGAGGGGAGGTGTTTTGCCCCCCCCCACTATTTTTTACGCTTTTTCTCACCAGGGGGGAGGGGGGGGGGGGGTGTTTTGCCCCCCCCTTATTTTTTACGCTTTTTCTCACCAGGGGGAAGGGGGGGGGGGTGTTTTGCCCCCCCCCCCTTTATTTTTTATCCTCTTTCTCACCAGGGGGAGGGGGGGGGGATGTTTTGCCCCCCCCCCTTATTTTTTATCCTTATTTTGACCAGAGGGGAGGGGGGGTGTTTTGCCCCCCCCCCACTATTTTTTACGCTCTTTCTCACCAGGGGGGAGGGGGGGGGGTGTTTTGCCCCCCCCCCTTATTTTACGCTTTTTCTCACCAGGGGGGAGGGGGGTGTTTGGCCCCCCCTAATTTTTTAGGCTATTTCTTACCAGGGGGGAGGGGGGTGTTTTGCCCCCCCCCCTTATTTTTTATCCTCTTTCTCACCAGGACCCCCCTGACCTCTTGTCAGAAAGAGGATAAAAAATGAGGGGGGGGGCAAAACACCCCCCCCCCCTCCTCTCATCTGGTCAAAAAGAGGATAAAAAATCAGGGGGGGGGGCAAAACACCCCCCCCCCTCCCCTCTGGTCAAAAAAAGGATAAAAAATAAGGGGTGGGGGCAAAACACCCCCCTCCCCCCTGGTCAGAAAGAGGATAAAAAATTAGGGGGGGGGGCAAAACACCCCCCCCCCCCCCTGGTCAGAAAGAGGATAAAAAATTAGGGGGGGGGGCAAAAGACCCCCCCCCCTGCCCTCTTGTCAGAAAGAGGATAAAAAATAAAGGGGGGGGGGCAAAACACCCCCCTCCCATCTGGTCAAAAAGAGGATAAAAAATAAGGGGGGGGGGGGCAAAACACCCCCCCCCCCCCCCTCCCCCCTGGTAAGAAAGAGCGTAAAAAATTAGGGGGGGGACTAAACACCCCCCCCCCCCTCCCCCCTGGTGAGAAAGAGGGTAAAAAATAAGGGGGGGGGCAAAACACCCCCCCCCCCTCCCCCCTGGTGAGAAAGAGGATAAAAAATAAGGGGGGGGGGCAAAACACCCCCCCCCCCCTCCCCCCTGGTGAGAAAGAGGATAAAAAATTAGGGGGGGGGCAAATAACGGGGCAAATTTATAATATATTTAAATTTTTTAATCACCATTTTTGTATTAATAAATGATTGAAATATTGATTAGCATTATATGGCAGCTACCAACTTTAATAGTAAGCTAAAATTAAATTTGCTAAAAACCATGTTTAGTTTAAAACAAGCCTGCTCAATACCACGGTTATATCAATCCAATCTGCCAAATGCCCGGTTACTTACGTCTCTCCCAACCAGCAACCATGGCAACTTTAATCTGCCATGCTAGTAACCGGGTTATTAAGCAGCATGTGCTGCTTAATAATGATGGTAATGGTAGGAGATATGTGCCTATTACCAGGTTTAGCACTATACCAGCAGAACCCATTTAGCAGATTAACAACACTATATATCGCTATTAAATCCGCAGGAAATCAGTTAACAACTGAAGAGATTCATTTAACCAGGCGCGAAAGGATTAATATTGTTTTAGAACGGTTATTATTATTTTATTCTAATTACACGACGCGACAATTATTTGTTTCCATCCAAAGGTTTTGGTCCTCCCCCAAAAGGGAAAAACTATATCTACTTGAGGATTTCTAAAGTCCCGATTTAATATTTTATTTAATGACTACGCGACACAAAATAAAATTATATTGAATAAATGAATAATGAATTATATTTATGAATTATATTTATGAATGCCAATATCGAACGATCGGGTATATATAATATTAATTATCGCTCAATCATTATTCTTGGCACATTTCCAAAGTAAAGTTTTTCTAGCTAAAGCTATGATGACTCAGTACATTTCCAGCAATTTAAAACTAGAACTTGAGTAACAGGGTAATAAAAAAGGAATAGGGAAGGGGGAATAGAAACATGATTTAACATAAACAGGCGTATAGTAACATCATAAACAGGAGTAGAGTAAAGTAACGTCATAAACAAACGTACAGTAACTTAATAAACAGGGGTAATCTGTCGTGACTCATTATTCATCCGATAATTAATAATAATCGTAGCATATAAGTATACGAAGAAATAAACAAACAAAAACAAAATCAAATAAGCTAATAATCAATCGTGTGCTACGCGTAAAGTAATAAAAAAATAAGTAATAATAATTCAGGGAGGGGGAAACACCACAATCGCATATACCAGGAGATTGATAAAGGGTGCGTATCTCGCATATACCAGAAGATTGATAAAGGGTGCGTGTGAATGTCAGTAAGAGATGTACAACATTAGAATTTTACGTTAACTAGAACAGTGGTGAAAGTGATAATTAGAATAGGAACGAATGTAATTTAGCAGCGCGTGTTTAGGAATTAATAGTAAAGATCAATGCGGAGCAGGATGACTTATTAACCATAAAAAAATTAGATTAGATTAAATTCGACATATGTCACAGGTATTAACAAGAACAATATAGTAATTTAATTTTAAAATAAAAATTTGCCCTTTCCGGGTATCAAACCAGCAATTCAGAACGTTGGACGGACGGACGAGCAACAAAAAGGAACCCATAAATTGCATAGCAATTAATATTTTGTTTTTTGAAGTGCAAACCGTTTTTTGTTTATTTCAACTCTTAAGATTAAATCTAAACTTTGCTGATACCTAAACTTTAAAGACATACAACATTTAAGCTTAAAATTTTGCTCTTACAAAATCGTTGTTATGTTATGCGTCTGAAATGTAAATCTGCTGTGAATTCAAAGTTAAGACATGGCTATGTTATAAACCCAACGACGATTTTTGCTGCCTAACAAAATCCGATGTTAAGACAAGCCCTTAGACGGAGGCAAATTAAAAATAATATCTATTTAAATATAATTTATGATTATGACAGAGCCTATAATATCAATGTAAGTACCAAGAATAATACATTATCAATGTTAGGTTAATAAAAATAATTTTGCTCCCGTCGAGATTAAACTCATATTAGTAGAGGCATAGGCCCTTGTAGGGGGCACAGTAATAGAATTCCAAGCGATCGTAGTGGTGAACACGACGGAAAAAAACGACACGGCGAAAAAAAAACGAAAAGCGTTATCTTACGATACGTGACACGACAGTAAACAAATGCAAAGTGAGCCCATAAATTGCATAGCAATTAAGAATTAATACTCAACGTAAATGATAACTCTAACATTTTGTACGAACTTTTTTTGAAATATGTTTACGCTTGAAACTGAGTGTGCCAATTTTACGGTTAAGGTTAATGATCAAATTTAACTAGAAATTAATGTTCATGGTTTAGTAAATTGATTTGAAAGGTCTACTTCTAGGTGCTCAAGACCCAAGTTAAATCAACTGTAGTTGACGAAATTCGGTCTGCGGATGGCTTGGACTTTTTATTAAAAAATTATGAATTGGGCTTGCTGGCTTTAAGGTAACTAAACTCGCTAGAACCGGGCCTAGCTTTATGTAAGTCGCATTCGGCCAACAAATTTAAATAATGTTTATTTTTTGTGTTTTTGTACTTAAAAATGAAATTTATCAATATTTATACTTATTTAATTTAATAATGATTTAATTAACCATGATAATTTTCCTCTTTAATAGAACTTGAGATTTTTATATATTAATTTTTAATAAGATTGATCATTAATAAAACTAGTTGATAAAAAAATTAACCTTACATAGAGTTATATTTGACATAAATTGTTTTATGCAGCTAAAAGTACTATTAATAAAAATTAAATGGCGAGTCGCCTGTTTAAAGAAATATAAACTAGTTTGAGACTGATGATTTCTTAACATGATTATTGTTGAACATTTTTAACCTATAAATAAATGATGTTGATGTTGACTAAATATTCGCATTTAAAAACAGCAAAATTTAAAAGGATCTTTTCGGAAAGGGTCTAGGGTGTGTTCCTGCTTTGCCGAAAATAATTTACAGGTATTCTGCGATTGTGTTTTTAAATTTTTGGTCCTCGTGGCTAATTGGGCCTAAAAGTCCCGTGAATCTTTAATTCACACAACGGCAATAAATATTGAAAGGAGCTTGTCGTTATACGGATTCTCTCCTGTCGTATATACGGATTCGTCCCCCCCCATGTCCCTTTATACAAATATTGTAGTAAATACCAATTTCCCCCCCCCCGCGCTTCTATGAACAGAATTTGTAATACTGCGTAGAGACCTGCAACGGGCCTAAATATGTCAGTCGGCCCACCCGTAATAAAAACCTAAAAGCCCGGCCCGGCCCGGACTCGTCAAAATTTTAAATGATATGCCCGAGCCCGGCCCCCTAATTTTATACAAAGCCCGGCCCGGGCCCGTACAATTTTTTATTTATATTTTTTTGTTTAATTTTTTTACCCATATGGTAAACTTTATGTGTTAAAAATTTTAATTAAGGTATTGTAAAAATAATAAATTAATAATTCCCGATCAGACGAGATGTTCTATCTTTTAAGAGGCGACCTACAGGGAAAAAATTTATTTTACAAGTGGCACTTCGGGATGATTTATATAACTATATGAGCCGAATAGACTTTTAAAACCCTTAATTAAGATCATAATGTTTTTAATAAAGTTACTCGGCTTCTTTGCTTTTCCACCATTTTTAATTTTTAAGTTATTGATAAATTAAAAAACAGGGATATTTTACAAAGTAACTTGAAGAAATAAATTTAAAATTTGTTTTTAAATTTGTTAATGAGTATATAAATAATCTTACATTTAAAATTGCCAGAGAATGGGGTTGGGGAGGCAAAAATAGGCAGCTGCCCCCCTCCAAATCCAAAAAAATTTAATCTAAAAAACTTTTTTTGTCCTACCTAAATTGCGTCCCTCTAATTTAAATTGGCTACGCCTATGGGATCATTGCATTGTGTATGAGAATCTTTAACATTTATAATGCGGGTTGAGATATTGATGAATTAATGGATAAGATGGAAATAAAATTTAACTTCCCTTGTTATATCATAAAATAAATATAATAAGAACATTATAAAAACAACTTCTTTTATACAAAATCTAATTAATTCTGTAACGGGCCTTTGACGGGCCTTATATATATCTAGGCTGGGCCCGTTAAGTTTGTATTATTTGCCAGGCCGTGCAGGTCTTTAAAAATTTAAATTTTGGGATTTTAAAGGGAAGATCTACGCATTGGAAAACAAAAATAATATAATAATTCTCATTCCATGTTATCTTGTATATTTTGGGGGTGCAAGGGAGGGGGTTAGTGTATTGGTATTGGTAGCTAACTTTAGATTTTCAAGCAGATGTTCTAAGTTTAAATAGTTTTATTAATTAACGTGAGTAAGATCAAAAGGGGTATGTGGTACATTGGCCGCTAGTGCTAGGTAATAAAACAATGAACGATACTCGAACTTGCAATTAATGTATATAGGAAGAAGGGGGGGGGGGGTCGAATAAGTATTTATGAGATACGCAGTATTACAACTTCTGTGTATAAAAGCGGGGGGGGGGTAAAAATCCGTATATACTACAACTTTTGTAATAGGGGGACATGGGGCGGGGAATTCGTATATACGACAAAGCTCTTGCAAATTCTTTCCTTGGAAGAAAAAAAATAAAAATATAACTGTTAATCCTTTTCTAAGTAAAATCTCGAAAATGATTAATGCCATACCCATCCTAAATATCATTAGAATCTTGACCTTTTAACAATTATTTTTATATAATATTCAAAGCGATTATGAAAATATAAACGGCAAAATGCTGGTTTTTAATTTGGTTTAACATCTACGTTACTACTAGCTTATATTCCTTTTTAATCAAACTTACTGTCATGAATGAGCTTGTCGAAAGAATCCCCCTCCCCCTTTGCGTCGCAAGATCCCCCCCCCCTCCCCTTTTGCATCATACGATATTTTATTATTTATTTAACGTGCTTTAATAATTAGCTTTTTTTAAAATATCGTGCTCATGTGATGAATAGGATGGGTCGCATCAATAGTTTCAAAAGAGATTTAAAATATGGTAATAATTTTAATGGGACTTGGTTAAGAGTTAGTAAGAGAATTAGAGGTGTAATTACGTTAGCGATAGGCGAGAGTATGAACCCAAGGTAGGTCCGTCATATGTCAGGTGTTGGTGCGGGTGTGCAGGTAATTGTAATAAAAAGGGTAGATTGGATCAGAGAAATGTAAGCGATTGACTAGAAAGTTGTAATTGTAATAAACAGCATCTTCTATTCTTTTACCGTCAAATTTTGTTAATAATTATGAAAGTTTTAACGCAATTTTTTAATGCACCTATTACGCCGCGTGTAACATTGGTGATGAATGGTATTGATGTAAAATTTTTACTAGATACCGGCTCTTCCATTACTTTGATGGCTCAGTCAGAATTTAAAAAGTTAGGGCCGTCACAGGTTGTCGAAGGCCGATGTTTTAGCAAAACAAGTTAGTGGCGATTGTATGCAATTAACTTGTTGTATCTGGTTCGCGCAGTTGAATAAATATTGCCTTTAAAGTTATATCTTGTGAAGGAATGGGTGGAAAGTAGTTTAGGATGGTTTTGGATCTGCAAATTGGGTCCGTTAAATAATTGGTGGGGTGTGTGTGATAGGCTTTGCGATAACCCCATAATTAGGAAGGTAGGAAATATAATCTACCCCCGTGTTAATTGCCCATTTTTGGTTAAGGATCATTTGAGCTATGAGACGGAACTCCAAAGGAGAGAGTTCGTTGTTGACGGCTAGGTGTAAAAGTTTCTCTGTAATTCTTGGTAGGGTTTGGGGTGCTAAATTTAATATTCTTAGTATAGGTTCAAGAGATCTAATTCAGAAAAATATGCACCAATATTTAAAGATATGCTAGGTTGCTTAAAGGAAAGTATTTTTTCCATTAGACTTAAAGAAAATGCTCAACCTAGGTTTTGCCCAGCGAGGCGTGTTCCATTTTTGTGGCGTGAACAGGTACAACAGGTTTTGGGGCTAGCCGACGGCAAAATAGGACCCGTTGAATTTCCCGAATGGGCTCCCCACTGGTTCCAGCTAAGAAAACGGATGGGTCAATTAGGGTATGCGCGGATTATGAATAACGGTCAATAAATATGTTGTCGGCGTCAAATACCCATAACCCAGATTAGAATGTATTTTATCCAATTTGCGTTATGCAAATTATTTTTCTAAGATAGACCTTACAAAAGAATCGGGGTCAAAGTCGCAGAAAAAAAGCAGCAGAATTGGTCAGAACTGGTCAGATCAAGATTTTAGATAATCAATATATTAGAATTAAATCTCAAATGGGGAAGGAATTTGATGTGCATCTAACCCTAACCCTAACCTAAAACGCGGACCTAAAACACTAACCCTAGCCCTAACCCTCTTGACCAATCTTGATCTGATCAGTTCTGACCAATTCTGCTGCTTTTTTTCTGCGACTTTGACCGGTTCTCCTTACAAAAGCCTATTACAATTAAAGGTTGATTGCAAGACGACGTTAGTTTTAACTATTAACACTAACCAAGGGTTGTTTACTTTCAAAAATTACTTTTTGGCTTTAGTGTGTCAGCGCTGTTTGTTTCAAGGAACCATGGCTTCCTTGTTTGCTAACATGGAGGGTGTAATTTATTATTTAAACGTTTCGACTTTGTTATTTTGTAATAGGATGACTAAAAGGATAAAATGACTATTCATGTTTACAATTTTTTTGAAATCTTTTTTCAAAGGTTACAGCACACTTAAGGAGTGTAATGTTCAGCGAGTTATTTTGAAAGCTAAGAGAGGGTATTGTTCATTTTTACAACACTAATAAAGAGTAGAAATGCGCTTTCGTCAGATTGTTTGAAAGATCTTATTGATCAAATAAAATTAATACGAGATAGTACTAAAGTGGTTATATTAACATCCCATGATGATTTCATTTTTTCATCAGGCCATGATTTATCTGAATTTTCTAAAGTAAATTGTAAGGATTCTTAAGTTAAACTATATCGAAAATGATAAGGCTACAAATTTCATCAAACCTCAACAAATATTTGAAAGATTAATAGAGCTAACCACCCTTATTCAAAATTTGCCTGTACCAGTTATAGCAGAAGTTAGAGGTAGAATTTTTTTTGTATCTTTAATGTTTAGGAGTTGCTGCTGCCGCTGGTTGTCAGTTAATAGCTTCATGTGACATTGTTACAGCTTCTGAAAATGCAACATTTTCTACACCTGGTGTCAAGAATGGAATATTCTGTAATACACCAGGTGTTGCCATTTATCATCATACAAATATGTCACCAAAACATTTGGCTAAAATGCTTTTTACTGGTGAATCTATAACAGCAAATGGTTAATTTCTATATATAATATACATTGATACTATAATTATTTTTATATAAATTTATTGGTCATGCTATTAGTTCAAAATTTTTGTACTTGGCTAGTATTAATTTGTCTATTTTCAATATATATTATAATTTTTATAGAGGCCTACATATATGGGCTTGTTTCAAAGGTATTTCCAAATGGCAAACTTGAGCAAGGGACATTAGAAATTGCTGCACAAATATCACGCAATAGCAGGCCTATTTTAGCTATGGGTAAAAAATGCTTTTACAGTCAAATGGAAAAAAATACCAGGTATGATAATGGAGTGTTTTTGGTATAATTGTAGAATATTTGATTCTTCAAAACAGGAGCATTTTGTAATGTATTAAAAATAGTGTAAACTTTTTATAGCAATATTTGATTTAGGGTGATTAAGAGTTATCTATTGTGACAATAACTTTATTTAATGCCATTTTGACCTCATCATATACTATTCATAGAAATCTTTTAATTTGGTGAAAGCTAAGTTAATATTCTTAAGTCTGGCATATATGTGACAGAAATTATGATAAAATCTGACCCAGAAAAAGTATAAATATATGTGAATAAGTCTAAGAAATGTAGAAACATGGGAATGATAATTTATATAATAAATTTTGTTTCAGGAAAGAAGATGAGAATATAAATTGCTTTCAAATTTAGTTATATATTTTCTAAACCAGGAACTTATTTAATTCTTATCTTAAAAATTGGCATTATATATATATCATTTATAATTTAAAGACCTTTAATAATTTATATTCTATTGGGCCAATTTACATATACCCTCCCCCTTATAAACCCTCATAAGTCTTTTTTGGCAAAATTTTAGGCATTACAATAATTCAATTCTTTTTGAATGTTATTAAATAATATGACTTGAACTTTTAATGCTTAAAGCTTAGGTCAAAAAGAGCATAACTCATATCACATTGTTCTGCAAATACTTAGAAAATTATAACTTATATACAAAATTTCAACCACATTCTAATTAGAAAGAGTGAGATGAGTTAAGACCATGTGGTTAAGACTTAGTATTAATTATCTCAATTTCTATTCTAAAAGTTGTTTGTTGATGGTAAAGTTATATTTTAATTTCTATTAAATTCCATAAATGGTTAGATTTAATAATAAATTTTGTGTTTGCTTTGTCATGTGGCTATCACACTTAACAGCCATGCACCAGTTGATTTATTATAACGATGCTAAATGACAATGAATTTAAGCATAACTTTAAGTTTTGTATGAAATACATTGTGCTTAAATTATAAATTATAGTGCCTATTAAAAGTATAGCCGTAAAATTCACATTAATAACAATAAGCTCATTTTTTGTTTGTTATAAAAAAAACTCGGGCCTTCGGCCCTCGTGGGAAGGGGGAGGAGGGAAGGGAAGAGGGGAAGGGAAGGGGGGACGACTCATCTGTACTTCGTATAAATGTATCATATTTATGCAATTTATGGGCGAGAAAGGTGGGAAGGGGCGAGAATGCCTATAGGGGGGTATTAAATGCCTAATGATTAATTAATTATTTATACAAATTTTCCATTATAGGCAAAATGTAATAAAGGCAAAATGTGATATAGGCAAGGGTTAGGGTTAGATTTAGTGTTTGCATCAAGTTGCGTATTACATTAGTTTTTATGGCCTTTAGTGATTATGGGTCTAACAAACATTATATTATAAAACAACACAATGTTAAGAATTTGCAGAATTGTTGGGAGAAATTTTTTGTTGAATTTAAACAATTTTTAATTAAAAAAATCAAAAATTTGGCCAATGGTCACTTTTTCTCTATTGGTCAGTACCAACAAATACTCTATAAGTCAATGATAGCCAAAAAAACGGAAAAAAAAATTTTGATGCTGACTTTGGCCAATGGTCATTTTTTTCCATTGGTCAGCAGCCAGCTCACGGTAAAAGTGGATATAAACTCATAAGAGTAAAAAAAACAAAAAAACAAAAATTTCGAATCACATTTTGGCCAATGGTCATTTTTTTCCATTGGTCAGCAGCCAGGACACGGTAAAAGTGGATATAAATTCATAATAGTCAAAAAAAACGAAAAAAAAGTTTTCGAATCACATTTTGGCCAATGGTCATTTTATTCCATTGGTCAGCAGCCAGCGGACGGCCAAAAAGTCATAATAGCAATGGTAGGAACAGGAACAATCATAATAGTCAAAAAAAACGAAAAAAATAATTTCGATTTTTGGCTAATGGTCATTTTTTCCATCGGTCAGGAGCCAGCGGACGGCCAAAAAGTCATAATAGCAATGGTAGTAACAGGAACAAATAGTCAAAAAAAAAACGATAAAATAAACTCGGATTCACATTTTGGCCAATGGTCATTTTTTTCATTGGTCAGCAGCCAACGGACGGCCAAAAAGTCTTATTATCAATGATAGTAACAAGAACAATCATAAGAGTCAAAAAAAAACTCCGGGATTCTAACTAAAAAACTAGTTAAATTGCATAGCAATTAAAAGTAAACAACTTTTATTTATGTTTATTATATAACTAGTTAAATTGCATAGCATTAAAAGTAAACAACTTTTATCTATGTTTATTATATAACAAAAACTAGTTAAATTGCATAGCAATTATAAGTAAACAACTTTTATTTATGTTTATTGTATAACTAGTTAAATTGCATAGCAATTAAAAGTAAACAACTTTTATTTATGTTTATTATATAATAGATAATTTAACAAATCTTATTTATAACACACCGAGGGAGATAGAGATGAGGGGTGGGGCACCTCTTTCTCATGCATTAATTTAAAAAAGCGATAACCTAATATACCCAATGCAAATAGATAGGGATGGACGGACGGACGGACAGGGACGGACAACAAAAAACGAGCCCATAAATTGCATAGCAATTAATAATTTATTAGATACCCACAAGAGTATTTGTGGTGAGACTTCCAATAGAGCATTTGCGTGGTGTATTTTCCTAATTTTTAACTTCCCATAACTTTTAAACCCTTATAAATAAACGCCTCAAAATGCAAAAAAAATATTTATTATTATAAAACGATGACCAACAATGCATGTGAAGTCCAACATTGCAATAAGAACATAAAATTCTAATAATTTTTTTACATACTACGCAGCGCCGTTGAGTACAACGATGTCGTTGATGATTGTCTGTGACGTTTCTAATTTTGGTAAATCTTGGATTTAACGTCCTTTAGGAAGTTGGCTATATTTTTTGAAATAGTCTTGGACTATTTTTCTTTTGAAATTGCAAAGTGTCATGTTTTCTTCGTTCAGACAATAGAGTTGCCCAGCATTTTGACAAGCTGCATCTAATCCAAACGCAAATAAAGGAAAATACCGTTTCCTGCCTGTGAAAGAAAGCAATTAATGCCGCCCATGAATTTATTATACATTTTTCACCATAAATGGACATTGACCTGAGATCCCTTTAGCTATATTTTTGAACGGTCGCGATTCTTGCTATATTAGTGATAGGCGTGACACTATGACGATTCGAAAGCATTGCCACTATTTTATTATTGTGTCAACGTACTGCCATGGCGTTAAATGAATTCTTCTTCGAAAATTACCCTCTTTCTTTTTTCATGTTTTTTATATTAATCAAAGGACATTTGATATGATCTATTCGGACGGCCCCATAGATATTGTTTGTTCGTCATATATTTCTCATCAAAAAATCGAAAATGTAAATTTACCTAGATTTATTTTTATATCCTAAAGGTGCAAAATTTGTGATATTCTTGACTTTTGTGGCCCCACCTCCTATATCCCTTTAACTTTTACCAGAAAAAGACAAAAAATACGCCCTTCGGGCGTAGGGGCTTCGCCCCCAGACCCCCTTGGGGGCTTCGCCCCCAAAATCCCCGTTGGGGCTACGCCCCCAGACCCCCGGGGAAGGGGGAGAAGGGAAGGGAAGGGGGGACGACTCATCTATTCTCCGTATAAATGTAGCATATTTGCTATGCAATTTATGGGCGAGAAAGGTGGGAAGGGGCGAGAATGACTATAGGGGGTAGGATAATTGCTAGGGTTTCCCCCTTGGCTACTCCCACTAGTTACAGAACATAAAAATCTACTTTTTTGTCCAAAAAAAATAAATGAAAATTCATTTAAATTTAAAACCTCAATTTTACTCGCCGTTCCATAACGTATGTTTTGCTTGTGATAAAAATTTGAAGAAGAAAAAGAATAGTATTTTTTTTTTTAAATTTGGCAGAAGCTGGCTATGTAACAAGGGATTGTTTTGTAAAATAAAATGTGAACATTTAAATATTATTAAGGCAATCAAAAAATTAAACGTAAAATAACATATGGATGTATGTATGTACGTATTGTGTCTAGTCACGTGCTTAGTAAGGCTTTTTTTAAAGGCTTTTTTAATACAATAAAATATTTAAAATATTAGGCATAAAAAATTATAAATAGAGAGTAATGAAAAGAAAATTGAATTATAATGGACTTGCGGCGTGACAAGTAGCGACATGCAATAGCTCCGCTATTGCCTGTTACGACCGCGCATCTAAAAATGTCACAGGTATCATGATGATATCTCAAATAATTTACAGGTGCTAAATTAAAACTTTTTCAACCACATTTTGGCCAAAGGTCATTTTTTTCATTGGTCAGCAGCCAGGACACGGTAAAAGTGGATATAAATTCATAAGAGTCAAAAAAAACGAAAAAAAAAATTTTCAATTCACATTTTGGCCAATGGTCATTTTTTTATTGGCCAGTACCAAGAGACGGTCTATAAATACATATGAGTCAAAAAATAACGAAAAAAAAATTTAAAATCATAATTTGGCCAATGGTCATTTTTTCCATTGGTCAGCAGCCAGGACACGGTAAAAGTGGATATGTAATAGTAAAAAAAAACGAAAAAAATAATTTAGATTCACATTTTGGCCAATGGTCATTTTTTCCATCGGTCAGGAGCCAGCGGACGGCCAAAAAGTCATAATAGCAATGGTAGTAACAGGAACAATCATAATAGTCAAAAAAACGGAAAAAATAAACTTGGATTCACATTTTGGCAAATGGTCATTTTTTCCATCGGTCAGCAGCCAACGGACAGCCAAAAAGTCATAATAGCAATGGTAGTAACAGGAACAATCATAATAGGCGAAAAAAACGAAAAAATAAACTTGGATTTACATTTTGGCCAATGGTCATTTTTTTCATTGGTCAGCACCCAACGGACGGCCAAAAAGTCATAATAGCAATGGTAGTAACAAGAACAATCATAATAGGCGAAAAAAAAACAAATAAACTTGGATTCACATTTTGGCCAATCATTTTTTTCATTGGTCAGCTCCCAACGGACGGCCAAAAAGTCATAATAGCAATGGTAGTAACAAGAACAATCATAAGAGTCAAAAAAACCCGTGATTTGAACCCAAAAACTAGTTAAATTAACAAAAATTAAATGTAAACAAAACAAGCCATTTGGTGCGTGACAAGACATCGGAAAATGGAAAGTGAGCCCATAAATTGCATAGCAATTAATAAATGTATAAAAAAACTCGGGCCTTCGGCCCTCGTGGGAAGGGGGAGAAGGGAAGGGAAGAGGGGAAGGGAAGGGGGGACGACTTATCTGTACTTCGTATAAATGTATCATATGCTATGCAATTTATGGGCGAGAAAGGTGGGAAGGGGCGAGAATGCCTATAGGGGGGTATTAAATGCCTAATGATTAATTAATTATTTATACAAATTTTCCATTATAGGCAAAATGTAATAAAGGCAAAATGTAATATAGGCAAGGGTTGGGGTTAGATTTAGTGTTTGCATCTAGTTGCGTATTACATTAGTTTTTATGGCCTTTAGTGATTATGGGTCTAACAACATTATATTATAAATCAACACAATGTGAAGAATTTGCAGAATTGTTGGGAGAAATTTTTTGTTGAATTTGAACAATTTTTTATTAAAAAAATCAAAAATTTGGCCAATGGTCACTTTTTCTCTATTGGTCAGTACCAACAGATACTCTATAAGTCAATGATAGCCAAAAAAACGGAAATAAAATTTTGATGCTCACTTTGGCCAATGGTCATTTTTTTCCATTGGTCAGCAGCCAGCACACGGTAAAAGTGGATATAAATTCATAAGAGTAAAAAAAACGAAAAAAAAATTTTCGAATCACATTTTGGCCAATGGTTTCCATTGGCCAGCAGCCAGGACACGGTAAAAGTGGATATAAATTCATAATAGTCAAAAAAACAACGAAAAAAAAGTTTTCGAATCACATTTTGGCCAATGGTCATTTTATTCCATTGGTCAGCAGCCAGCGGACGGCCAAAAAGTCATAATAGCAATGGTAGGAACAGGAACAATCATAATAGTCAAAAAAAAACGAAAAAAATAATTTCGATTCACATTTTGGCCAATGGTCATTTTTTCCATCGGTCAGGAGCCAGCGGACGGCCAAAAAGTCATAATAGCAATGGTAGTAACAGGAACAATCATAATAGTCAAAAAAACGAAAAAATAAACTCGAATTTACATTTTGGCCAATGGTCATTTTTTCATTGGTCAGCAGCCAACGGACGGCCAAAAAGTCTTATTATCAATGATAGTAACAAGAACAATCATAAGAGTCAAAAAAACTCCGGGATTCTAACCCAAAAACTAGTTAAATTGCATAGCAATTAGAAGTAAACAACTTTTATTTATGTTTATTATATAACATTGGTCAGCAGCCAGCGGACGGCCAAAAAGTCATAATAGCAATAGTAGAAACAGGAACAATCATAATAGTCAAAAAAAAACGAAAAAAATAATTTCGATTCACATTTTGGCCAATGGTCATTTTTTTCATTGGTCAGCAGCCAGCGGACGGCCAAAAATTCTTATTATCAATGATAGTAACAAGAACAATCATAAGAGTCAAAAAAAACTCCGGGATTCTAACCCCAAAACTAGTTAAATTGCATAGCAATTAAAAAGTAAACAACTTTTATTTATGTTTATTATATAACTAGTTAAATTGCATAGTATTAAAAGTAAACAACTTTTATTTATGTTTATTATATAATAGATAATTTAACAAATCTTATATATATCACACCGATGGAGATGGAGATGAGGGGTGGGGCACCTCTTATGCATTAATTTAAAAAATAACACAGCGAGGGAGATAGAGATGAGGGGTGGGGCACCTCTTTCTCATGCATTAATTTAAAAAAGCGATAACCTAATATACCCAATGCAAATAGATAGGAGGGTAACGGACGGACAACGGACAACCAAAAACGAGCCCATAAATTGCATAGCAATTAATATATATAAACTCGGGCCTTCGGCCCTCGTGGGAAGGGGGAGAAGGGAAGGGAAGAGGGGAAGGGAAGAGGGGAAGGGAAGGGGGGACGACTCATCTGTACTTCGTATAAATGTATCATATTTGCTATGCAATTTATGGGCGAGAAAGGTGGGAAGGGGCGAGAATGCCTATAGGGGGGTATTAAATGCCTAATGATTAATAAATTATTTATACAAATTTTCCATTATAGGCAAAATGTAATAACGGCAAAATGTAATATAGGCAAGGGTTAGATTTAGTGTTTGCATCTAGTTGCGTATTACATTAGTTTTTATGGCCTTTAGTGATTATGGGTCTAACAAACATTATATTATAAAACAACACAATGTTAAGAATTTGCAGAATTGATGGGAGAAATTTTTTGTTGAATTTGAACAATTTTTAATTAAAAAAATCAAAAATTTGGCCAATGGTCACTTTTTCTCTATTGGTCAGTACCCACAGATACTCTATAAGTCAATGATAGCCAAAAAAACGGAAAAAAAAATTTTGATGCTCACTTCGGCCAATGGTCATTTTTTCCATTGGTCAGCAGCCACACGGTAAAAGTGGATATAAATTCATAAGAGTAAAAAAAACGAAAAAAAAAAATTTCGAATCACATTTTGGCCAATGGTCATTTTTTTCCATTGGTCAGCAGCCAGGACACGGTAAAAGCGGATATAAATTCATAATAGTCAAAAAAAAAAGGAAAAAAAAGTTTTCGAATCACATTTTGGCCAATGGTCATTTTATTCCATTGGTCAGCAGCCAGCGGACGGCCAAAAAGTCATAATAGCAATGGTAGGAACAGGAACAATCATAATAGTCAAAAAAAACGAAAAAAATAATTTCGATTCACATTTTGGCCAATGGTCATTTTTTCCATCGGTCAGGAGCCAGCGGACGGCCAGAAAATCATAATAGCAATGGTAGTAACAGGAACAATCATAATAGTCAAAAAAAAACGAAAAAATAAACTCGGATTCACATTTTGGCCAATGGTCATTTTTTTCATTGGTCAGCAGCCAACGGACGGCCAAAAAGTCTTATTATCAATGATAGTAACAAGAACAATCATAAGAGTCAAAAAAACTCCGGGATTCTAACCCAAAAACTAGTTAAATTGCATAGCAATTAGAAGTAAACAACTTTTATTTATGTTTATTATATAACATTGGTCAGCAGCCAGCGGACGGCCAAAAAGTCATAATAGCAATGGTAGAAACAGGAACAATCATAATAGTAAAAAAAAAACGAAAAAAATAATTTCGATTCACATTTTGGCCAATGGTCATTTTTTTTATTGGTCAGCAGCCAGCGGACGGCCAAAAATTCTTATTATCAATGATAGTAACAAGAACAATCATAAGAGTCAAAAAAAACTCCGGGATTCTAACCCCAAAACTAGTTAAATTGCATAGCAATTAAAAAGTAAACAACTTTTATTTATGTTTATTATATAACTAGTTAAATTGCATAGCATTAAAAGTAAACAACTTTTATCTATGTTTATTATATAACAAAAACTAGTTAAATTGCATAGCAATTAAAAGTAAACAACTTTTATTTATGCTTATTATATAACTAGTTAAATTGCATAGCAATTAAAAGTAAACAACTTTTATTTATGTTTATATAATAGATAATTTAACAAATCTTATATATAACACAGCGAGGGAGATAGAGATGAGGGGTGGGGCACCTCTTATGCATAGCAATTAAAAATAACACAGCGAGGGAGATAGAGATGAGGGGTGGGGCACCTCTTTCTCATGCATTAATTTAAAAAAGCGATAACCTAATATACCAAATGCAAATAGATAGGGAGGGTAACGGACAGACATCGGACAACGGACACCAAAAAACGAGCCCATAAATTGCATAGCAATTAATTATGTGAATATGTCACGATAAAACTTGTATTACGAGTAAAAGTTTAGAAAATAATATATATTTTTTGGCCTCTCTGGGATTCGAACCACAGATCTGGATATATAATGTAGGGGGGGGCACAGGGACCCATATCAGTAGAGGCATAGGCTCTGTTAGGGGAGGGCATAGTGTAATTGTCAATGTTAGCCAAAAAAAACGAAAAAAATAATTTCGATTCACATTTTGGCCAATGGTCATTTTTTCCATTGGTCAGCAGCCAGCGGACGGCCAAAAAGTCATAATAGCAATGGTAGTAACAGGAACAATCATAATAATCAAAAAAAACAAAAACAAAAACTTGGATTCACATTTTGGCCAATGGTCATTTTTTTCATTGGTCAGCAGCCAGCAGACGGCCAAAAAGTCATAATAGCAATGGTAGTAACAGGAACAATCATAATAGTCAAAAAAAACGAAAAAATAAACTTGGATTCACATTTTGGCCAATGGTCATTTTTTCTTTGGTCAGCAGCCAGTGGACGGCTGAAAAGTCGTATTAGCAATGGTAGTAACAGGAACAATCATAATAGTCAAAAAAAAGAAAAAATAAACTTGGATTCACATTTTGGCCAATGGTCATTTTTTTCATTGGTCAGCAGCCAGCAGACGGCCAAAAAGTCTTATTATCAATGGTAGTAATAAGAACAATCATAAGAGTCTAAAAAAACTCCGAGATTCTAACCCAAACCCTTGTAGTGGAGGGCATAGGGTAATTATAGCAATTAATATCAATGTTACCCAATTCAAAAACGAATAGATATACTTATGCATTAATTTAACGTAGCAATTAAAACCCGACCCCGCCCGAAAGCGAGGGAGATAGAGATGAGGGGTGGGGCACCTCTTATGCATTAATTTAAAAAATAACACAGCGAGGGAGATAGAGATGAGGGGTGGGGCACCTCTTTCTCATGCATTAATTTAAAAAATTGATAACCTAATATACCCAATGCAAATAGATAGGGAGAGTAACGGACGGTCAACGGACGGACGGACGGACAACAAAAAACGAGCCCATAAATTGCATAGCAATTAAAAAGATTCAGTTTTGAAATGAAATCACTAAAAATATGCTCAACACACTAGCTCAGCTCAGTGTAGCCTATAGGTGATGTTCAACTTTAAGGCAAAATATTAAGTAAAGTACTCAAATAACTTTTAAAATGTGGGAAATATTATACAGGTTTTAAATATGTAAATTAAATTGCAAAATTTAAGGTTGAGTACCCATAAATATTAAATTAAAGAAGGCAGGTCAAAAATGAAAATTTTGCGATTTTTGAATGAGAATAATTCACGAACGAGGACGAAGGAGTTATGAAGTTGTATCACCTGATTTATTGCAATCCATTCTTTCAAATTTAATTAAAAAATGTTTTTACCTTGAGTATAAATTTCATTGTATAAATACGGTGGATTTGGATTGATAGCGTAGGTAGAGGGAAATGGAACGCAATATTTCGGACACTTATGGTCCATCTTCAGGAAAAAAAAAGGAGAAGATGAAGTCTCAAAAAATAAAAATGAAGTAAAGTGATTATAACAACGATGATATAGATACAAAAAAAAAATTACAAAAACTGGTTATAGCGAGAAATTAACAATAGTAATTGTAGGGATGGATGTTTTTTATAAGAATAGAGTAGATACATATGGAGATAGGAAAAAGGTGCGAAAAAAGTAAATAGCTAAATAATAAGAGAAAAGGGGGGAGCAGAGTTATTTAATATATAAATATAAGAACTGTGCTTAACAAATTATAGTTTTGAGTATTGAACGGGTAGGTAGACATAGTGAATAATATAAAAATATGTGTGTGGTAATGAAATTGGATGGTCGTTGATTTTGTTTGTTTGTTTTTTAGGCTTGACGCGGTCGATTAAAACGCTTTCTACGAAATTCCTTTGTTGTATCGCGCTATGTGAATGGCAGTCGGGTTATCCAATCTGCCATGTTGAATCTTTAACGATAGTTAGGCTTAGGGTAAGGCGGAGTAGGTCGCGCATTTTTGGCTTTTCTCTTATTATTTAGCTATTTACTTTTTTCGCACCTTTTTCCTATCTCCATATGTATCTACTCTATTCTTATAAAAAACATCCATCCCTACAATCACTATTGTTAATTTCTCGCTATAACCAGTTTTTGTAATTTTTTTTTCGTATCTATATCATCGTTGTTATAATCACTTTACTTCATTTTTATTTTTTGAGACTTCATCTTCTCCTTTTTTTTTCCTGAAGATGGACCATAAGTGTCCGAAATATTGCGTTCCATTTCCCTCTACCTACGCTATCAATCCAAATCCACCGTATTTATACAATGAAATTTATATAAACGGATTGAAAATTAATGATTACCTTGAGTAGTTTTAAAGAAAAGTCCTTTTAAAGTTGCGTCACCTAAATGTTACACTGGTACCTGTCGGGTTTTAACATATATTCTAATAATATCTTTACAACCACTTAATCAATAATTTAGAAGTGAATATCGGAGGTACGGGTTCAGCGCGTTTAAATCGTCTCAAATGGCTATTCTATAAAATTCCTAAACTTAGAAAGAGGATTTATTCCGAAAGGTATATTTCTAACGTCTTGTATGTTAACAAGATATTCGTAACGAGGCTTTCAAATTGTCATGACATTTCAATTGCCTATAGTAGAATAGAATAATCACTCTTCAAAAATCTCGGAAAGCAATTTAGGTTCAATGCCCAAGATGTATAATAAATTTAGGGGCGGCCTAGATTGCTTTAATTAAAAAAATGCCGCAGGATTTTTTTGGGGTAGAAAATGGTGCTCCCCGTTATTTGGATTGGATGTCGCATATTAGAACTATTGTCTTAACAAAGAAAACATTAAACTCTGCAGTTTCAAGAGAGGAATTGTCAAAATTCTTTTAAAAAACGCGGCCTACTTGAAAAATAAACTATAAATCTTAGACTTACCAAGGTCAGAGACTATGATAGACGGTCATCAACTAACGAAAGGTACTCAATGGTGCTGCGTTGTATGGCTAAATTACCATAATTTTATGCTTTTACTGATTTGTCAGACCTCACATTTATTGTTGATCATCGTTCCAATACAACTAACTAATTTTTTTCACTTATCTTAGTCATTTGCTTATTTTTATTTCTCCCAACCAATGTAACCTAAAGGTGACAGCCCTTTATTTCCGTAGTTAGGTAATTTTTTAAATTAGTTTATTATCTAGAGCATATTGAGATGTCCCCTAATATTTTTTTAGAATGGTAACTGTCGGTTTATAGATTTGCCTAATGGGGGAGAAGCAATAACACTAAAAATCAAATTGCGTTTTAAAATTATTTCTTCAAATTTGCTGTTGAGATGCATTTTTACTTTAGAAAAATGGCTTGAGATTTTTTTATTTGTAGATTGTGTCTAAAAAACAAAGATGCTAAAAATATATAGAGTGCCCGGGGCAAGACATAGCCTTGTTCAGGGGATAGAATAGCTTTAATCTTTCACAATATTTTAATCTACAACAATTCGAATTAATAAAACGATTATTTTATTATAAAAAGTGTAAAATGGGTCAAGATGATAACCTAACAATTGAAAAAGTCTTTTAATCGTATATACTAATGTATAATCATAGTCTATTTCTCTTCTAAATTTCAATAAGCTTAAAATAAACGAATTTTTGTTTTGGAAATCTTGTCATTTGTCTCTAGCACTAACCCCAACCCCTACTTTTTTGTACAAAAAATAATTTATCTTGTTATATTACAATATAGGTGCAATACAAAATTTTGTAAAGGCATTTTTTTCATCAACAATTTTTTTACTTATGACAAAATACATATATGGTTAAAATTAATGTTTTATGATTATTATTTTAAAAATTATTACAAAGATACAAATACCCTGGCTTATAACTAGCCCAATTTCCCCTCTGTGTGGGCTCATAAGCCTTTCTCTTTTCTACTGAGATTGCATCATTAAAGCTCTAAGTACAAGTTTAAAGCTATCAATTTGCATAATAGCTTGAAAATCTTAATGCCATAACCATCCTGTCCCCATAAATTTTTCTACTTTGTTGCTTTGGTCTTAGAGTTTTATTTATTAAAGTTATCCTAGAAAAGAATTCTTGTAAAAATTTTTTTTAAATATATGAAAATATAAGCACAGATGAAGAAACTTAATTGAAATATAATCTCCATTACCAGAGCAGATATGTGAAAAGTTATTTTTAAAAATTATTGGATATTATAGAGCAGTGGTTCTTAACCTTTTTATTCACGCGGCCCCCCAAATATTTTATAATTTGTTTGCAGCCCTCCATTTTTTCATAATAATTTATATTTGTTATATTATCTAGAATATATTGATTTTCTATTATTTTTTCATTTTATTATATAATAAACATAAAACACAACTATATTATTTCATTATCTATTTAAAATTTAAATAGATAATGAAATAATAATAACATAAAATTTCATAATTAAACATAAAAACAATGTTTAAAATAAGAAATATTTGCATTCGAAAATATGTTAAATGAGATTTCTGTTGCTGAACATCTTCAGCCAATTTGTTAATTCTTGGTTCAATTGATTGTAATGCTATCCTCATGCAGGAATCTAGTCGCAATTGATTGCGTTTTTTAGTTTTTATATCCACCATAGTTGAGAAACCTTTTTCACACAAATATGTACTAGCGAAAGGCAGCAAATTTTGAATTGCTGCTGAAAATAATGGAGGATATTCTGCACGAATTTGTATCCAAAATTGCGGCAAATTTTTAGTTTTAAACAAAGATTTTAAATTACAATCATTTATTAATTCTAATAATAAATCTTAAGGCAACGAGTTCGAATCCCCTGGTGCGTATTTTTTTGAAAGCTTTTCTGAATATTTTTATTTTATTCTAAAAAAATTTGGCGGCCCCCCGGCAAACTTCTCGCCCCCAGGTTAAGAATCACTGATAGAGGACTCTCCTCCCAAATGTATTAAAAGAGTAAGCTGTGCCTTTTGCTTAATGTAAGATAAAAGGACTAAATATCACTCTGATTTTATTTGTCCGAGTCAACATGGAATTATTTTGTAAAGTTGCACCAGGAAAATATGCTCGTGATCATTGGGGTTTGTCTATAATTCAACAAGAGACTAATATCTCGATGTATGAGTGCCACGATCTAAATAATTAGTATACTCTAATTACTGCCATCTAGGGGCGATTTTAATTAAAAACTTATTTGGTTTAATAATTCCCTATCTTTTTTAGCATGTGACTCAAAATAATAACAGCATAAACTTAACCACCTAAATTTTGTTATCATGGCACTGAATTTCGAATTTTTTATTAACTAATTGTTTTACCTCATTTAGCGATGCTTACAAATTGGCGGTCTCAACTATGGTAGAAAATGTAAAATTGGATGATGCACAAGAAGGAATCAAGGCTTTTTTTGAAAAACGTTTGCCAAAATGGATTTAAATTTTTTGATAAAAATATTATTATACGTTCTCTTTATTAGCATATATGACTTATTTAATATACATCCTATTTATTTCAAATAAATTTTGATCCTGCTCTAAAACAGTTTGTAATACGAATTATTGGGTTCGTGAAATTAAAACAATTTGGGGAAGAAATATAATTGATTTTGGAATGTGATTAGACGATTATCACTTGGTTTAGGTAATTTATCAATGCAGTAAATATTAATCTGTTTTAAATCAGGGCTGAAAATAAAGTAGATGACAAGTTATACAAATTTTTTTTGTAACATTCAGATATTCCAGTATTTCATATTAAAATGATGAAGCAACGCGTCTAAGAACTATAATCTTTGGCGCGAGGCTTTAACCTTCCATGAATTAGCATATTTAGTTATCAAATGTACTCCAATAATAGCCAGTCTTGTTATTCACTTATTTAGGTTTAATTTATGCATAAGACTTAGATGTTTCGAGCTTCTGTTATGGTTTGCAAGAATCTTTAAAACTTTGTTTTAAGTTTAGTTTTGTGAATGTTAAATATGAAAGAACTTGAGGTCAAAAATATATTGATTGAGAATCAGGATAAACCTGTAATCTGTGTTTACAAAGATATTGAAAAGGCCTTTAATATTCCAATTGATTCCCTTGATTTTGCTCTGGAAATGGATATCCTCGATCCTTTAAAAAAATATAGAGAACAATTTTGTATACCCCTTATAAAAGATGTGTTAGAAAGTAATTGATTTTTATATAATAATTTTGTTAATTATATATACATAATTTTAATGTTCTAATTGTACGAATACTCATATTAAAACCTTTGACTATTATTCAACTGTTAACTTTTAATTACTCCTTGAGCATTTGCTAACCAACAATAATTTAATACTACAAAAAAAATTTAACGTTATATTTTTCTAGTTAAAGTTATTTAGTGCTTAAGTAAGTTTAGCAAAAGATTTATTTTTAAAATGTGGGCCAAGGGATATTTGGAAGTTTTGGAATTTAAAATCGACACGCGGATGGGGAGGGGACGGGTGTTTTGTGTTTCCGCGGTATCTCGCCCTACCTGAAATAAACCCTCTTTCTGCTACTTTAAACTTTAATTTATAATCTTATAAGTTAGGACTTAGACGATAACACCATTAATTCTGCTTGCAAGCACAATTTATTAAGTTTTAACATAGAAGAATGATGTCACAAAACATATATTTATTTTTAACCCTGCATTTAATGATATCTATAATCGCTTTGGGAACCATATAGTTATTAGATAATGCTATATTATATGTGTTAATTGAAGTTTTAATTGAATAATTCGAATTTATATTTATCACCCAATTTCATGGGCTTATCCAGGAATAGTATTAGAGGAGGGACAATGCTTTAGGGAGGACAATTTAATAATTTTTTAAAATTTAAACATTATTATATTAAATTTTTTAAAAATCTGGATTAAGAGCGGTGCAGCCGCCCGTCCATGCCCCCCCCCCCAGCTACGCCTATGCGCAATTTTGATGTTCTGACTGAAATGCTGTCATGATTTATTATATAATTTTACCTTGCAGCCATAAACTAGACAGACTACTCATCAACGCACAAAATGTGTACCCTTTTTTCCACCATTTTGAAAGGCACATTGCAAAATAGTGATCATATAGAAATTCGTAATTTTCGCAAATTAAATAATCTTCAAAAGGTAAATAAAAAAATATTGAATTGTGTAGATATCAACAACAGCATTTTAAAATAAATATTTGTTTACACTCAAAACTTTTTTGCCCCCCCCCAAATCCAAATTCTGGCTAGCCCATGTCTGTCCTTGCTAATTAATTAAGAATTTTTAACGGGTTGAGGGTAAATTAAATAGTAAAGCAAAAAAATACCGTAAAATCTTTTTTAATTTTGCTAACAAAATTTCGCCTTCCTCCTAATCCAAAACCTGGCTAGGCCCATCCTAGATTTGTTATAATGTTGCGTGCTAGGTCAAACATTAATATATTAATGAATAAGCCAAAATGAAAAGCGTTCGCTTGACTTAACAATGTTATTGAATTTTGAATCCCTTAAATCTTGAATTTTACTTATCAGATTCACTATATCATCCAGCAAAGCCATCTTTTTAAAGCGACTAATTATTAATGGGCGAATGGCAAAGATTTTGGGAAAGTGTTTTAAAGTTATTTGTTAAATTGGAAGTTTTTGACATGAGGCAACTTTTTTTATTAAAAAATAACTCCGATGTCTCAATTATATCTTAATCAGGCCATTATTTCATAGCAAACGTGTCAAAGTATTTCAATAGAAAACCTAATTTATAAATCCAGTGATTATACGACTCGTCATTTATTGATAGTTTAACATATTCTATTAACATATACAATATAATAATTTTGAATTATAACATAATTTTTATCAATTTGCTTGCGAGGCTAGCCAGCTCCCTAAAAAATTTGCATTATTTACATATAATATTTGAAGTATTATCAGATATTGATAAAAAATTTATTGATTAAATTGTCCCAAATGCGATTTTTGAAGTTTCTCAACTACCTCAATTTGAAGAATTTTTTATAATTTGGTTTTAATTCCCGTTGTCTTTTCATCTTTGCATTCAAGCCAACGACAGGCTGGAGTCTATTGATAATCATCAAACGATGGTTTATTTTTCTGGCAATTCTCTGGGGTTGCAGCCTAAAACATCGGCCCTCTATTTAAACAACGAAATGGAAAAATGGGCCAAATGGTATCTTTTATACATTATAATTATTATTAATATACACTTGACAAAGGGGATCTTTAGGTCACTTTAAATCAAGGACAGAATATGATTTTCCTTGGGCCAAAAGCGAAGAATTTTTAAGAGAGGGATGCGCTTATTTGATAGGTAAATATACATTCTAAAATTAAAAATTCACAAGAATCAATTTCTTTCAAACGATACCTTTTATTTCTCAGTCTTAAAAAATTATATAAATATTTTTGCGTTTAATTTGTTTAAAAATTGCTTTTGGGGTGGTCCTAAAAGTTGGAAGAATTCATCGAAAACCCTTTTAAAAACCATAGTTCTCAGATCACTTAAATATTTTCTTAAAACGATAAAGAGGACCGTAAGATAAGACTGCTAAAACAAGAATGGAGATAATTAAGATAAAAAGATATCATAATTTATGTACAATTTAAGTAATTATTATGGGATTGAAGTTAAAAAAAGCGAA
Organism: Gordius sp. MW1; assembly: GCA_964036665.1. Taxonomy (NCBI): domain Eukaryota; kingdom Metazoa; phylum Nematomorpha; class Gordioida; order Gordea; family Gordiidae; genus Gordius; species Gordius sp. MW1. The sequence goes on along the minus strand of OZ038532.1, from coordinate 12,030,220 downwards.
TTAGTTTGTTAAATTAAGCTAACTTTTTAAGCTTTCCTAATATCTTAAACATATCCTTTCGATTATATTACTTATAATAGCTTCTACTTTATATATTTGTCCGAAAAAGTAAGATCATAGTATTTCAAATTATAAAACAGCAAAAAATTATTGGTAAATGTAAATATAGTTGGTTCTAACTTACTATTTAATGTTTGTTTGCACTTCCGTTGAAGTGTTAATCCCCTAGAGTTCCTAATCAGGTAGTAATAACTTTAGTCAAATCTGTTTTAACTTTGGCGAATAATTTAGAAATCGTGTTATGATTTGCCGAACGCTTTTTTTCGTCTCTTCATATCACTTTCGATAAATTACTATCATCTACCATCCAATTTTTAATTTTGAATTTTACCGAGAATATTATTACATCGATTAGATAAAAAATTTGGTATTTAAGTTTAAAAATTAAAGCTTTTTAAATAAAATCAATTAAATTTTAGGGCTATTTTATATAAAACTAAAAATGAATTTACTGTTGAAAGTTATGGCTTTAAAAAGTTAGAATCTCCTTTCAATACCATCCGTTTAACTGTTTGGCCAACTAAGTTTAAAAATTACTACATTACCTAAAAATAAAGGCAGTTTTTCCTAATTCCTACTAAATATTTAATCATTAAAAGAAAAATGCCTATTTTTAATTATTTTAGAACTGCTAATCTTTAACTATATATCTGCCATTACATTTATATTAACCAAATAATATTAATTAAAATTAAAAAGTTAAATAATCTAAATGTTCTGAACTCAGGATAATTAATCGTTATATTAACAGTGGCAGTGGCATTTTATTTTTATTTTTCTTTCTCCTTATAATATTTCATCCTACAGAAAGTATATGTAACAAAACTTATTTATGGATTTACTTTATATGTTACTGGCAACCAGTGCGTAAATGTTTCCCCCCGGCAAAAATTTGAAAAGTTTTTTGATTAATAACTACATCAAATGGGTTAAAATATTATAGTTTAGTTACATCAAAGACTTTAAGACACTTATAAAAACCTAGAAACATAATAATATGTACATTTAATTTTTTTGATTTAATTTTTGACAAAATGCATTGTAAAATTTCCGAATTGTGAAAATTGCTATAGAAAAAAAACTTGTTTGAACATTTATTTTCCGTGAAAACACCAGACAGCCACAGGAAGTAAATAACTAAGCGATTATTATAATGTTCCTCATTCTATATATTATTAATACTTTATCATTTATCATATTTGTCTTAAATTCTCTTTAGAACCCATCACGGTTTCTTAATTGCCTGCCAAGGCCAGCCAAAACCCTTTAATTGCCCAATTCACTAATGCTGTCCGAACAGCCGGGCCCAAAAAACTATATTAATTTTCAAGAATTTATTTTGTCTTATTTTCAAAAAAATTTGGTCTAATTTTAGAACTTTTATAAATAGAAAGTGATAAAAAATAGTAAACTATATAAAAAATCTCATTAGGTGCCCACCCAGGCCTACTTGAAAATCTCAATTTATAACATTAGCCTGCCCGACCTCTTAGCCGAGTGGGCCCAGCAGCGAGCCCAACTTTTTGGTTGTTTAATTTTTACTTTTAATTACAAAAAAAATGTAAAAAAATTTTTTGCCAGCTTTCCCCCCCCCCTCGAGAAAATCCTGGCTACGCGCCTGCTGGCAACGTCTTAAATTTAATTAAAAATTATTTGATGATTTATCAATTTTTAATAGGAGCTTTGCCCGAAGATGTTGCATGCATGAATTCTCTGACTATCAATATCCATCTAATGTTTGTAAGCAATAATTAAAATTTATATTATTTTAACCTAAATCCTCTTTATTAGAGACTAAATTTATTATTATGTATTTAAAAATTAAATAAACGATCAAAATTTGACTTGGAGATATCCTAACGGCATAAGTTCCATATATATTATAAAGAAAATCACAGTTTCATTCACTAAATTAGGGCTAAGGAGTATTTTATGTCATGGAGAGATGGATTTTTCTTTTAAATTTGGAATATACAAAAGCTAACAATTTAAACTTTTCTTGACAGAGGAAGCGGGCACGCTGAAGGTCTCCTCTATATCCAAAAATTCTCGTGTATTTGTAATTAAGCTAAATCGTTGCCAAATTTCTCCCATCCCCCTTAATTTAAAATGCTAGCTAAGCCATAGATATTATCATTTATTTTAACCTCTTGTTATTGATATCAAAGGTGTCGTTTTACAGACCCACTCAAAATAGATACAAGATTTTAATGGAAGATAAAGCATTCCCATCTGATTATTATGCCATCCGTTCGCAAATAAAGTTAAAGGGACATGATCCTGATGACGCTCTCATATGTTTAAAACCACGTGAAGTAAATGATTAATAAAAATCATTCATTAATTAATTACCTATAGTAACAAAATATGCAATTATTGAAAGCTTAAGCAATTTATATTTCTTTCTTTATTCCATTAATTAGGGTGAACACTGTTTAAGAAATGAGGACATAATTGATTATATATTGCAAGAAGGGGAACACTTGGCTCTAATATTTTTCGGTTCTGTGCATTATTATTCGGGGAATGTGTTAGATGTGCAAGAGATAACCAAAGTTGGGAAATTAAAAGTAAATTTACTATTCCTTCTCTAACACTAGGGATAAAATTGACATTATAATGTAAATTTCTCTTAGCAAGTTGGCTCTTAGAGCTATTTCATAATTATTTTATTATTCTATAATCAAATTTAGATACTGCCACATTCTTCTCAATTATTTTTAACAAATTGTTCTGGGCCAATATTGTGACATTATAAAGCTTTTAACAATATACTTAAATGTTGAAATTGAAAGCATTTAACGACGTAGATTTTACATGTTATTCATAAAGAGACTTTTGATACATTTATCACAAACGTCGATATTTTAAATTTCAAAGAAACTTAACTTGAATACTCTGCAATTATATGAACACACATGCAAACTCATTAAAAAAACAATTGAAAAAAATGCGTTAAACTTAAAAATATAGGTGGTTTTTTGTTATAAAATGCTTAAAATATAATATAAATTAATTTTAAAGTTTTGAGAAAGTATATTGCCACGATTTGCAAGCTTCAATACATGTTATTCCTTGGCTGGTAAAAAATTATATAATCTTTGATGGAGGGATGTTTAGAAACCTAGGCTTTGCTATTGTTATATTTTGAAGAAGAATGTTGTTGTTGTTGACCAATTTATTGTCTTGTTGACTACCGTTACGCTTATGGTTTGGTTTGGGACTTTTATGTTTGGGGCTTTATTTGTATATTCAGGAATGGGCGGTTACTGTTTTATTTGCAACATCACCGTTATAACCGGGGGGGGGGGGTTTGAGCGAGGATTATTGTCTTTTGAATTACTAAGATATTTCTACTTCCAATCAGGGAACAAACTATACTCAATACTAGGTTCGTCAACTTTTTATTATTATTCGTATAATTATGATAGCATACAGTTTCTAACGATAACAATATGTCGTAGGGGTTTTCGAAGGGACCAGTGTTTCGTAGGGGGTTTGTAAGGCCACACAATAAGAGTAATGGAAAATTAAATAATCGAGAAAAATGGGAGAAGTAGAATTAGTTGGGGAAGAGCAGAAAAAAAACTTAACCATAAATGGGGGGAAGGTGGGGGAATAAAAAGTAAAGTAAAAAGAAAGGGAAAATATATTATAAATTTTAACGGGATACATGGCTTTTTATAATGACAGGGTTTCCTAACCCCGGCCTGCTCATTTTTTTATTATCCTAACTTCTCCTAAAAAGGAATAACTATTGAACCAACCCCCGTCTCATCATCGCTCTATTTGTTTATTTTCGAGTATTACCTATCCTTATAAGGAAAAGCTATTAAATAAACCCCGGCCTCATTTAAAACTTATCCACTTTTACATATTTATGGACTAGAACTTTCCCCTCTTTTAATCTTGACAGCTCTCCTCACTAGAACCTTCCCCTCTTTAGATACATTGGTAATAAATAATTAAGGAAGGCCATATTCAATCCCTTGCATACGAACATTCCCAACTCTTAAGACACCTGCGCCCTTAACTCCTGAGGATACAAACTCAAATAGAACAAAAACTCATTACTTAAGGGACTACTAATGCAAGGGCAATTAGGGGGCGTGGTGAGGTATTTAGGGTCCCGTGGGGATACGACAGCTATTAAGATTTTTCATTTTAAAAATATTTTAATCATTGAAATTAAATTTATTATATTTTATCACTTTAATTTCCTTGCTTTATAATTTTAGGCCATTATAAGCGGGATGGAAAAGCTATTTTTAAAATCTCACATATTATGGCTAAAAAAACATTCAATTTTTTTGTCTTATCCGAGTATAAATTTTATAAAATTCAAATCTTGGGCGAAATTCTGTATGTTTGTGTAGACCCCTTAAAACAATATAATTTTAAATAACTATTGTTAGCTAAAAATAATTACAAATCTTTATCTAACACGTGGCCCGTGTTGGCTATTGACGAATCTGCTGAATAGTTTTTTACATAGGCGTAGCCAGAGGGTGGCAGGGAAGGGCGGCTGCCCCCTCTAAATGCAAAAATTCCTTAAAATTTAAAATAATAATGGCTAAAATTACAGAAATTTATTATTTTGCCCCTCCCTAAATCATTATTGCCCCCTCTAAATCCAATCCTAGCTGCCCCCATGGTTTTTTATTTATGTTATTTTATGCTCGTTTATTGATTTCATGTATCAATTTTACGTGATAAATGCATTTTAACATTAAAAATTTTTTGAAGGGCTGCAATGTTGGATGGGATTTCGCCCATGCAATAGGAAATATTCAAATGAACGTCAAAGAATGGGATATTGACTTTGCTGTATGGTGCAGCTATAAAGTATTTATTGTTTTAATAAGCTAACAAATTGTTGTTAAGTATATAAATGGAGGTCCAGGATCAATTGGAGGAATATATGTAAATCCAAAACATAGAAACAACGATTTCCCTAAACTTTTAGGATGGTGGGGACATAAATATGAAACAAGATTTATTATGGATAATGGTAAACTCTATATATATTTATATTAATAAAAGAAAATTAATGTCTTTTTATATCAATATGTATAAACGATGCCAAAAATGTATCATCAAAATTTCTTAAATATTTACAGGTTTCGACCCCGAAACCAGCCCATCGATTTATAAAATAAGCAATAGTCCATCGTTATATGTTGGTATGTTGCTAGCTTCCTTTAAAGTTAGTTTCTTAAAAATTTATTTAACGATCTGTATATACACATAATTTAGTTTCATAATCACCATAAAACGCTACTTAGATTTTTTTTAAACCCTTATATTTTAATTTTTAATAGATATTTCAAGAAGCTACGATGGAGGCGATAATTCAAAAGTCATATTTATTAACTGGATATTTAATATCTTTATTAACAAATTTGAGTATGAATAATCAAGTAATTTATTGGTTCCTTGATCTCATCTTGTTCATAGATAGAAATTATTACACCTATTGACGCAAGGGAGCATGGAAACCAATTATCGCTTTATTTAAATAAAAAATACAATGCCGGGGATGTATGCCAAACACTGTATAAAAGAGGAATAATAGTAATTTTATTAAAAGATTCAATTCAAACTCTATCACATTCTAATTTCTAAAGAATACCCACACTTTGTTAAGATCTAAATATCTATAATAATAACATATTAAATGCCAACATGATTAGTTTTTGTCGCTTTAATTGGTAAGGGAGTTTAAATGCGCTGTTCAGCTTTTTTAATTGCTATGCAATTTTTTCAACTAACTTAATGATTATATTGAGCGTTACCTTTTCGATTGATTTACGAATCTGCCAATCATAATTATTGTACTCCAATTTTTGCGATCTAGGGGCAATTTAAATTAGAAACTAATATGCAAATATTCAAATTTTTAAGGTGGGTTTTAGTATATGATGAGAAAATAATAACATCAATATAGGATTGCGCTCTTGTTATAGCTGATCAGATGCCATAATTAATTTTTATTCGGCCATATATGTTTATATCCCGATGTGTGGCAAACTGATGAGTTTAAATAATAGCAAAAACATTTTAAGGTCACATATAAAAAGTAGGGTATATATTCAAATAAATTAATCTTTCATTTAAAATAGTTCTTAAATGTCTTTCATTAAAATATAGTAATTACACTAGTCAACAAATAATGATCTTGTGTAATCAACCGGGAAACGGTCAACATATTCTGATAGAGTTCATTGTGGTGAACACAAATATGTTTTTCGTTTTTTTCCTATACGTCAGGTATTTGAAATATTTTGATTCAAAGTTGCGAAAATGACCGTTTTTGGCCCTTTTTGACGCTCTATAGGGCGAAATCGAAGAGCTAAAAATTTTTTTAACCTTTAAGTGGTAGATCCAACTTAGAGTAAAACATCAAGAAATGATTTTTCCCCCTTTTATTACTTTTTCATATATATCAAAAATGCAATTAGTCCCTATGCGAAATCGCGGCATCCTTTGAGCCTCCTTCCCTTTTTATCTAATTGGGTTATATGCTTATATAACACTATACCCTTAGTGCATGCATAGACTACATAGACTGCTCATCACGGTATAAAATGTGTGTGTTTTTTTCCGCCATTTTGAATAACACTACCGTCCTATACCACATAATGGCGTTTTGCGCTGTGCCGTTTTGTTCGAACAGGAGAGGTAAAAAAAAATGGTTTTGATTCCATAAATAAGTAAGATATAACAAAATATATCATATTTTTAAAAATTTTTAATATCATTACAGTTTTTACATTTTTAATTTTTATGAAATGTGTCAATAATAAATTTTAAAAAATATCATATATTTTGTAATATCTTACTTATTTATGGAATCAAAACCTTTTTTCTTTACCTCTCCTGTTCGAACAAAACGGTACAGCGCAAAACGCCATTATGTGATATAGGACGGTAGTGTTATTCAAAATGGAGGCAAATTTCACACACAATTTGCCATATGGAAAATATAACATGGGCAGTCTATGTAGTCTATGAGTGCATGTGAGTGATTGATGATGTGTGGTGTGTGTAGGAGTAGTGGCGTAATACTAGCTATACTCGTGATTTGGGTTTATCTTTATTAGGTTTATCATTGCTAGTTTTGCTTAAGCAAAAGGTCAAGCCAAATAAGGCGCATTTTATACTTTACAACGTCCATTAAAAACGCATAATTTAATTGTAAGTCATGGGCACCTATTTGACAAATTCCGCATAAATTTGGCTCTAGGAAATCGATTACAAGATAGCATTCGGCTAAGTTTTATCATTGTCTAAAATAAGGATTATTAATATCTAATTTACAACATTAAAAAGAGTAAAAAATATGATTTTCTCATGGATTACTATTGGCCTTAGTTACCCATGTAATTTCCTGCCCGCTACTTAGTATTACATTGTATGACATATGTTTTTTAACTTACAGGTTCTAACTTATAACAATTTACGAGCAATACTTGAAAATAACCGAACTAATCTAAAACTTCTTTAATTGATAAATTGAATACTGTATTAATTTTGAAGTGTATAGAATTGGTGTTAACAATAAGTACTTCATCATTTGGAATAATTTATTTAATATAATGGAATAAGAGTAAAGCGTTTGTATTAGCTAGAATTATAAACTTTCAATCTTAAAAAATAATCCATATAAAATTAAACCAATTTAGATTAATAATTTAAAATCTTTTTATAATAGTTCTCTACATATTTTGCTATGTCAATACTTTTTTATATCGCAATAACATCATTTCTTGATAGTAATTCCTTTGATATTACATAAACATCAATATGAGTTTTTAATAATTTTTTAAACGATGTTATTAAATAGATTCGTTATAAACAATATGATCTAATTTGTTAACTCTATTTGTTTACATTTAGTGTGATGTCAGGGAACCCAATGTGATTCGAGTGGCTCCAGTTCCATTGTATAATAGCTATCGAGATGTTTACAGATTTTACACGATACTGAAAACATTTTTGAATGAATAAATATTTTTTGTAATTTATAATTTAACAAAAATATAATCATTTGACCTGTAATGTGATGCTAAAATAAAAATAAAGCGCGCCATGGACTCTTTTATTATCTCGCACCTATCCCCATTAGTTTATAGCGGATAATCGCTACTCAAAGCGGAGTTTGCTATAACTTTTAAAATTTGTATTTTGTGATCTATATTATTCCTGAAAGTAGTGTCTTTTATATAATGTCTTCCTAAAAAAATGTAGTGAAATTTTCATCTTAGAATATTCGAAATATATAATAATTCATGTTTTATTATGAATTTCTGTGGAAGACTTATGAAAAAAATCAAATTTTCCAATGTCTATTGTTAACTATATATGGACGTAGCTAGAGGAAGATATTAAAAGGCATGGGCGAGGCAGGATTAGAATTAGAGGGAAGCAATAATGATTTAAGGAGGTACAAAATGATAATTTTTCGCAATATTATTTATAATTCTATTAAATTACTAATTCTTGGATTTAGAGGGGGCAGCCGCCCGTCCCTGCCTCCCCCTGGCTTCGCCTGTGATTAAAGGGCAACTGCCCCTCCCCCTGACTCTATTTATCGAAATAATGGGTAAAATTTGAATTAAAAAAAAATGTTTCTCCCTAAATGCCCCCCATGCTGGATAAACAAAGGCATTTATGAATATTATGTTAAAATGTTGTTTCCTGCAAATCGGCTATTTCATTTAAGGCTATATAGAATCAATTAGCCCCAATAACAAAATTTCTATAAAAAATTATAATTACCTTATATATGTTAGTCTTTTTGATTATACTGTTTAAAAATATTTAATCATTAATACTTAATTTCTATTTTTAAATAGTTATATTTCATATGTGCTTTTTTAAATGACGTTTCTTTAGTTAAAAATAGTAATAAAAATGCTGTTACCAATTTTTCTTAAATTAATGTCAAGATACAGCAAGTATATATAATCTTTGAAAAAGGCAGAATGTTAAATTTGCCTATGTTGCTAACAATTCAAAAAACTTAATAAACACAGTTTTTTACCCATACTTATGAAAATCTAAATCCTGGATCGAGTTGTATCGAGAAGCATTCATTTCATTTAAAATTGGCGGTACCAGATGCTTAAATACGAAGCTGGAACTTTTGTATTAAAAATATATGTATATTGCATAAATTATGATGACAGTTTCTTATTAAAAGTTCACACCTGTTTGTCAATTTTTTAATTTACTGGCAAACCAATTATCAAGCCATTTTTAGACATTTTTGTGAAGAGTGAAGCGCTTCTTAGCAAATGAGAGTCCCATCGATGCAAATAAGTAGTAATCGGACAGAGCCAAGTATGGTGAGTAAACCGTATGCAGAAACATTCATCTTCTTCTTCTTTCTACGACTGTTTGTCACCTAGGCTGGTGGTCAGTCCTTTCAGCATTCGTTTCCATTTGTTTCTATGTTTACATAGGTCTTTCTTTATCTTGTGGATGCTAAGATGAGTGGGTGCTAGGAGTAAGCAAAAAGGAACATACGCGAAATAAAGAAATAAGAAGAATTCTGGGTACTACATCTATTACGACAAAGCTCCAAACAAATAGACTTAGATGGTATGGCCATGTCGAAAGAAGGGACGATAGCTAAGTCTGAAGGACGAGATGATATATTTCGCAGGAAAACGAAAGAGAGGAAGACCCATTACCTGGATTCATAAAATACTCCCAACTAAATACCTCAATAGTTTCCTAACCAGTTTTTTAGTGTGTCCTGGTGCATTATAATGAAGCAAAATCCCTGTGTGTTGTCTTTTATATTCTGATCCTTTTTTATCGCCTGGTTCTAATCAAACATTTGTAGTTGGTAGTTTTCAGTATCAACGGTTTCACCAGATCTTGGCAGCTCTAAATATATCCTACACATTTGGTTCCACCAAACGAAGAGCATTGCCTCATGACCAAGGCTATCCACTGTTTAAGTCAAACGCGTAGCCAGGATTTTCTCAAAGGGGAGGAAAATTTTAGAAAAATTTTCGACACTTTTATTTATAATGTAACAAAGCGTACAATATATGCGACTTCAAGGCGCTATATAACCAGCTTTGGAAAAATCTCTTCAGCAACAAGAGCATTTACTATTGCTTTTATTCTTTAAAAAAGACATGGACCTCGTGTAAGTTATTCAACTGGCAGAAAATATTGTCATTTAGTTAAAATTAAAGACATGTTGACTAAAAGTTTCGTCAAATTTTTAATGGCTGAAACCAAAGCAAAATTATATGAGTTTGATCTCATCACTATTATTGTTTAAAACAATAGGTGTGAGTGTGGCAATAGCAATTGCATCTTCATCATTGGACAAATTCAAAAATATCATCTAGAAATTATTATATTTGGACTCAAATTTAAATTTGTATATATATATATAGGATAGGATGGATAACATAAATTTTAGTAGTCAATGCTCATTGCTTAATTATGTATAAAATTGGCTATGTAATCACAATATTTATAACAATTCATATATATAAGAAATCAATTAGGTACTATAACTAAATAAACATAAAAGCCTAAGCCTTTTACTAGCAATACCAGGGTCTGGTGCTTTCAGGGGGAAAAATCTTCTATACAAACTCTTCATAATTTATAGATTAAATAACATTAAAGTATAAAATTTATATTATGGCTCGGGCTCATTTTTAATATATTATTATTTATTCCATTTTTAGCTTAGATATCAGTATTTTAACAAAAGACTTCACATGAAGGGATTCACTTAACTTACAATAAAGCCGTTAATGCTAGAGTTAAAAAGTAGCGCGCAATTTACATCGCCACTTTTTTTAAAAAAATAGCTCGCTCTATTTTACCGTTATATATAAAATAAACGACAATTATTGTCCTTTAATATAAAAACTTCCATTTTCATGTTAAAAAATCATTAATTAAGTATTTTCTTTGAAAAAAAATTGGGAAATGCATACTAAACAATGTGGAATATTTGTAATTTGTTCATAACCCATCCAATAAGGCAATATTTTAAGCAAGGTGCTCATGTAAAATCAATATTTCTTTAGTAGAGTTAAAAAAGCTTCCTAACGCTGCCCGTGGATAGGTCTATATCAGGCGCGTAGCCAGGATTTTCTTGAGGGGGGGGGGGAAAAGCTGGCAAAATTTTTTGAACATTTTATTTGTAATTAAAAATAAAAATTAAACAACCAAAAAGTCGGGCTCGCTGCTAGGCCCACTCGGCTAAGGGGTCGGGCAGGCTAATGTTCTAAATTGAGATTTTCAAGTGGACCTGGGCGGGCACCATAATGAGATTTTTCATATAGTTTATTATTTTTTGTTGCCTTTCTATTCATAAAAATTCTAGAATTAGATCAAAATTTTTTTGAAAATAAGACAAAATTAATTATTGAAATTTAAAATAGTCATTTGGGCCCGGCTGTTCGGACAGCATTAGTGAATTGGGCAATTAACGGGGTTTGGCTGGCCTTGGAAGGCAATTTAGTTATCAAACCATGATGGGTTCTAGCAGAAAATTTTGACAAATATGATAAATGATAAAAGTATTAATATTATACAGAATGAGGAACATTATAATAATCGCTGAGTTATCTACTTCCTGGGGCGGTCTGGTGTTTTCACGGGAAATAAATGTTTAACAAGTTTTTTTTCCATAGAATTTTAACAATCATATTCGGAGATTTAAAAAGTTTCTAGGTTTTTATAAGTGTCTAGTCTTTGATGTAACTAATAATATTTTAACCCATTTAATTTAGTTATTAATCAAAAAACTATTCAAATTTTTACCGGGGGAATTCCCCCCCCCCTCATTTAGGCCACTGATCTATATTATTTTATAGTAATAAATTTGATTATTAAAATTTATAATTTTATATTTCCGTGTGGGGGTTTAAAAATTAATCAAAGGTATTAGATTCGATTAAAGTGACTATCAATGGAGCTAAATTGTGAGTATATGGACAAAAAGACGTTAATAGAGTTGGTGTCCCATATGTCACCAATTCTCCAAATGACTTTTAAATAAGATATTTATTTTCCACCTATTTTGTCACAATCTATGGAAGGCCAACTATCCATTAAATAAGTCGTTATATAATAAAAATTGAAAGGTTTATTCCTTTAAACTATTATATGAATACCACTAACGGTGTTGTAAGTGTAAAACTTTTGTGAAAAGTATTTTAATTTATAAGTCTGTAGATAATAATATGTATAACCATGGGCGTAGGCAAGGGGGGGGCAGGGAGGGGCGGCTGCCACCCTCTAAATCCAAAAATTTGTTTAAATTTAGTAATTATGGCTAAAATTTTAAAAATATTATTATTTTGCCCCTCCCTAAATCGTTATTGCCCCCCTTCTAATCCCAATGCTGGCTACGCCCATGTGTATAATTACAATAAAGTCGATCACTCACAAAAACTTTACATCGCACAGCTCTATACCCTCGAATTTTGTAATTATTGTTAATTTCACACTATAGGCATTTGCAAAGATTTCTGGAAAACGCTTGCAAAAAACAAATTAGCATAATTTCGAATCTGACGCATAATGTGGAAAACCGATAATAACGAAAGTACTTCCAAACAAGAATGATCTAAAATATCAAATTAAAAAGAGTTAATTACATAATTAAATATATACAATATATTTAATAGATTATATATATAAACGAGGGCCTTCGGCCCTCGTGGGAAGGGGGAGAAGGGAAGGGAAGAGGGGGAGGGAAGGGGGGACGACTCATCTGTACTTCGTATAAATGTATCATATTTGCTATGCAATTTATGGGCGAGAAAGGTGGGAAGGGGCGAGAAAGGTGGGAAGGGGCGAGAATGCCTATAGGGGGGGTATTAAATGCCTAATGATTAATTAATTATTTATACAAATTTTCCATTTATAGGCAAAATGTAATATAGGCAAAATGTAATATAGGCAAAATGTAATATAGGCAAGGGTTAGGGTTAGATTTGATGTTTGCATCTAGTTGCGTATTACATTAGTTTTTATGGCCTTTAGTGATTATGGGTCTAACAAACATTACATTATAAAACATCACAATGTTAAGAATTTGCAGAATTGTTGGGAGAAATTTTTTGTTGAATTTGAACAATTTTTAATTAAAAAAATCAAAAATTTGGCCATTGGTCATTTTTTCTCCATTGGTCAGTACCAACAGATACTCTATAAGTCAATGATAGCCAAAAAAAACGGAAAAAAAAATTTTGATACTCACTTTGGCCAATGGTCATTATTTTCCATTGGTCAGCAGCCAGCATACGGTAAAAGTGGATATAAATTCATAAGAGTAAAAAAAAACGAAAAAAAATTTTCGAAACATTTTGGCCAATGGTCTTTTTTCCATTGGTCAGCAGCCAGGACACGGTAAAAGTGGATATAAATTCATAATAGTCAAAAAAAAACGAAAAAAAAGTTTTCGAATCACATTTTTCCAATGGTCATTTTATTCCATTGGTCAGCAGCCAGCGGACGGCCAAAAAGTCATAATAGCACTGGTAGGAACAGGAACAATCATAATAGTAAAAAAAAACGAAAAAAATAATTTCGATTCACATTTTGGCCAATGGTCATTTTTTCCATTGGTCAGCAGCCAGGACACGGTAAAAGCGGATATAAATTCATAATAGTCAAAAAAACAAAAATAATTTCGATTCACATTTTGGCCAATGGTCATTTTATTCCATTGGTCAGCAGCCAGCGGACGGCCAAAAAGTCATAATAGCAATGGTAGTAACAGGAACAATCATAATAGTCAAAAAAAACGAAAAAAATAATTTCGATTCACATTTTGGCCAATGGTCATTTTTTCCATCGATCAGGAGCCAGCGGACGGCCAAAAAGTCATAATAGCAATGGTAGTAACAGGAACAATCATAATAGTCAAAAAAACGATAAAATAAACTCGGATTCACATTTTGGCCAATGGTCATTTTTTTCATTGGTCAGCAGCCAGCGGACGGCGAAAAAGTCTTATTATCAATAATAGTAACAAGAACAATCATAAGAGTCAAAAAAAACTCCGGGATTCTAACCCAAAAACTAGTTAAATTGCATAGCAATTAAAAGTAAACAACTTTTATTTATGTTTATTACATAATAAAATGAAACAATAATAGAACAAGCGGACGGCCAAAAAATCATATTATCAATGGTAGTAACAGGAAAAATATATTAATTTAATTTAAAAAATAAAAAAAATTTTTGCCCTCTCCGGGAATCGAACCAGCAATTCAGAACGCTCGCCGGGGTTCGAACCCACATTAATAGAGGCATAGGTTTTTGTAGAGGGACAGGGACCCATATCAGTAGAGGCATAGGCTCTTGTAGTGGAGGGCATAGGGTAATTATAGCAATTAATATCAATGTTACCCAATACAAAAACGAATAGATATACTTATGCATTAATTTAACGTAGCAATTAAAACCCGACCCCGCCCGAAAGCGAGGGAGATAGAGATGAGGGGTGAGGCACCTCTTATGCATTAATTTAAAAATAACACAGCGAGGGAGATAGAGATGAGGGGTGGGGCACCTCTTTCTCATGCATTAATTTAAAAAATCGATAACCTAATATACCCAATGCAAATAGATAGGGAGGGTAACGGACGGAGGGACAACGGACGGACGGACGGACAACCAAAAACGAGCCCATAAATTGCATAGCAATTAATATGTGCTGTATATTACATACATTATAATATACCATAATTATGTGGCGGTTTAGACTCTGGCGTGACAAAGTAACAAACTGACATTACACACACTTGGAACTTTTCAACCAATTCAATCATCTATCCATCAACAATTCTTCCGGAATATTATCTTTATCGCTCATTTATATTCTGTATCGCTAATTATAATCATTATTAATAAAAGTTGTTAATACCAAAAGAGAAGTATTACAATTATATCGTTATAACATATATTTAAACCCATTTATATATTCCTAAGTATATAAACACTAAAGATATACATTTACAATTATATAAGCACAATATATGATTATAATTTTAGAGATACATATATAAAAATATGAATAATAATGTTAGAGTATTATATTTATATGTGCATTTATATTAAGGATAGTTTAAAAGTACTATATTTATTTTTATATTTTTTATAAAATAGCCATAGTGTATTGAAATACTATAAATATTTCTATTTATTGTATATATTTACTTGTACATATAGGCACTATATATAATGCTTTGCAAATTTATTTATGCTTATATATATACATAATTATAATCTTTTAAATAATATTTATGTACAATGCTATTTACTTATATATATGTAGGTACTCAATATATTATATGTATATATAGAACTTACTATCTAGTAAATTAGTTTTTCATGTTTAGATTTTAAAGTTTTTGGGTCTCCCAAATACTATTGGGAGATGCATCATCCCAAATAAAGTCCCTCTCTTATTGCCCAGCTTTTTATATTAAATAGGCAGAACTTACTATCTGTTAAGTTTTTTTTTAATTTCTAGATTCTAAAATTTCTCTCTTTTTATGTAATAAAATAACATATAAGTCTGTGAAAAATGATTGTTGCTTGACATAATTAGGTTTTTGCTTTTAAAATGCTAAATATTTTGATTTAGATAGTTATCTTCAATTAATAAGTTTGACATAATTAAATTTTTGTTTTTAAAATGCTAACAAATTTTGATTTAGATAGATTTCTTCAAGTAATATATCAACATATTTCAAACTTATTTGTGCATTTCAATTAAAAATCTTATATAATACGTATACATATTACTTGTATTACAATTTATTTATTAAAGTGTCTTTATATAGGTGTAAGTATATAAATCTATATTTATATTCATATAACTTGCTTATATAAGTGTAAATATATATATTTAATGGTTATATACCTAAGAATATATACATGAGTATAAATATATATAATACCTTAATATAATTATAAATGTGAATATTATTTATGATCACACCACACATAAGGTGATAAATAGTCAAAGCATTTAATTGGTTTTAGTATTTTGATTTAGATATTTTCCTTCAAGTAATACAAAACATATAAGTTTGTGAAAATGATTGTTGCTTGACATAATTAGGTTTTTGCTTTCAAAAAATTTTGATTTAGATAGATCCCTTGAAGTAATATAACATAAGGTTGTAAGTTTGAAAAATTATTGTTGCTTGACATGTTTTTTGTTTTTAAAATGATAAGGAATTTGTATTTAGATAGATCCCCTCAGGTAACAAACAACATATATATGTGAAAAATAATTGCTTCTTGACACAATTAAATTTTTGCTTTCAAAATGCTAAACTTACTTTTGATAGTTACCTTCAATTAATAAGCTTGATATAATTATTTTGCATTTAAAGTGCTAACAATTTCTGATTTAAATAGATTCTTTCAAGTTATAAATTAACACATTTCAAACTTATTTGTATTTACAAATCAAATAAAAATATTATTTATTACAGTGTCTGTATAAGTAGCTAAGTATATAGGTATAAATCTATAAAAATGATCATATATTGTGCTTACATAAGTGTAAATGTATATATTAATGCTTATATACCTATTAATATATAGATGAGAAATATACATATAATACCTTAATATAATTATACATATGAACACTATTTGTGATCACACATAAAGTACTAAATGGACAAAACATATATATTGGTTTTAGTTCTTTTGACGCATATTCCGCGAAAATGCCAATGCATTTGATTAGTTTTCCGTATTTCCAGCTTTCCACATTTTGCGTAGAAGTGAAAATTTTAGACTAGTTGGAGTAATCCATTTCGAGCCAGTTTAGAAAGCCCGCTTTATTTTCGTTTGCTTTCATATTATTAATGTCTTCTGATTCTTCAAATGATTGGAATTCAGAGAAAGCTGTTAATGGTGTAAATATATAAAATTAATATCAATTTTTACTTAAATTAATTATTTTAATAGGTATCTGCTAATAAAATTAAAAAGAAAGTTACGACAAAATCTATTTCATCTTACATGACTTCAAAATTGCATGATAAAAGTGACATTGGAAATGGTTTAGAAGACTATGTTTCCCCGAAGAAAAATCCTACACCAAAAAAGACTGCATCCGTCGAGAAAATATATCAGAAGAAAACTCAATTAGAACATATTTTACTGCGTCCAGATACCTACATAGGATCAGTAGAACCCCTTACACAAGTTTATATATAAATCATATAATTAATTTTGTAAGGGTATGTGGGTGTACGATGGTCAACAAGGTCTTGAATATAGAGATATTACCTTTGTCCCTGGACTTTTTAAAATATTTGATGAAATACTAGGTACATTTACTTGCAGAATTTACATATATTTTGTAGTTAATGCTGCTGATAATAAAATCCGTGACAAGACCATGAATTGTATTAAAGTTACAATCCAACCGTAATATTACTTTAACCCTATTCTATCCATTTTTTTACAGGGAAAACAATTTAATTTCCATTTGGAATAATGGTAAAGGAATTCCTGTGATTGAACATAAAACTGAAAAGATATATATACCTGCATTGATTTTTGGTCATCTTTTAACTTCAAGCAATTTTGATGACAGCGAAAAGAAAGTAACAGGTGGAAGAAATGGTTATGGTGCTAAATTGTGCAACATATTTAGTAAGAAGTTTAGTGTTGAAACTGCTTGTAAAGAATATGGGAAAAAATTTAAACAGGTAAATTACACAAATATATATTACTACTTGTTAATATTAATATTTTTTTTAACTTTTTATAAATCTTAAAGTGTGCTTCGAACCCAAACTACATATATTAATAATTTAGCAAACGTTATAATATGAATAATTTTGTAAATCAGTAATGTTAAATGCATTATTTAAAACATTTTTATTAGACATGGACTGAAAACATGACCAAAACCACTCCACCACACATAACATCTTATTCAGGAAGTGATTTCACTTGTATAACATTTGAACCTGATTTGCAAAAGTTTCAAATGACTGAATTGAATAAAGACATAGTCGATCTATTCAGCAAAAGAGCTTATGATATAGCTGCATCTACTTGGGGTGGTGTCAAAGTTTTTCTCAATGACACAAAGCTTCCAGTAAATATATTGATGAAAATTTAAATTTATAACTTTGCTTTTAGATCAACACTTTCAAAGATTACATTGATTTATACACAAAAGACAAGGTTGATGAGAATGATGAGCCTCTCAAGCTTGCATATGAGAAGGCTGGGGAACGATGGGAAATCGGTATTACAAATAGTGATAAAGGTTTTCAGTCTATTAGTTTTGTCAATAGCATTTGCACCGTAAAGGTAAGAGTTATTTTGACATTAACAAATAATGATATTTGTAAACTATTAAATAATTTTATTCCTACTTCATCATTTACAACTCTGTTTGACTTTTTGAATGTCCTAAATATATGAAGAACAAACGCTATAATTTTTATTGAAATGATAGAATTTTGACATTTTGAACTGACTTAAAAAGGCAGGCTCAAATTCTTTCATATTGCTTCTATCTACATTTGTTCCTATATTTTTTATTTTATTATAATTCTATTCCCAATTAAGGGTGGAAGGCATGTGGATTATATTGCAGATCAAATTATTACTAAACTACTAGATTCTGTTAAAAAGAAAAACAAAGTTGGGGTGAATATAAAGCCATTTCAAGTAAATTTCTATTTCTGAAATAATATTGACACAAGCTAATTTAATTTGCAAATCTTCTTCAATTTAAGTAAAGATTAGAGTTTTTAATTTAAAACATTTTTATTATTGTTGGTATGTTAATCTTATTTATCTGTATTTTTGCATAACAAATTAATAGTTATTTTTATCTAGCGCATGGATTAAATTTGTAAATTTCTTTTTAAATTTATAAGTATTTTTTTAAATTTTGAAATTTATGTGAATGCTTTTAAGATCATTTTAATTATATATGCAACAGCAGGCATAAAATTGCCTTAGATTGGCTAATGGTACTTTTTAAATATTAATAAGATAGGAAACATCCACAAAATTATGCTTGCAAGTTATAATTCAATTTGGTTACAATAATTATACATGAACAAATTTTGGATAAATTGCAAATAGGTTAGAAATCATATTTGGATATTTGTCAATTGCCTCATTGAAAACCCAACATTCGATTCTCAAACAAAAGAAACTATGACACTCCAAACCAAAGCCTTTGGATCAAAATGCGTTTTATCCGATAAATTTATGGCTGCTGTCTCTAAGACGGGCATAGTTGAGAGTATCATGAATTGGATTCAATTTAAGGCTCAGGTAAAATGAATTTTTTCCCAAAACTTATTCATTTTGTATTTAAAATTAAGCCTAAAAAGTAATATAAATAATTATCGCACCTTTTACGCAGAAGAATATATAGATGATCGAGAAAGTTTAATATAACTCTGATAGGCCATATTTTAAGACACCCATTTTAGATTACATATCATAGTTAAATGAAGGCGATATCCAATCTTATGATGGCTTTATCACGAACTCTCCAATCTCTGTTTGTTTTCCTTCCAATTTCGCTTTCTTATGTTAATTTTATACATTGTTTTCGACCAATTTATTTGACATATTACTTTACCATGAGTCTTTCTTGCTACCAATTACCAATTTATCTCATCGCCTCTTTAAAGGTGGGATTAAACAATTAAGTGTTCTTACTCATAGTATGATTGTATTTTAAGAGTCAAACAGATTTTCAAATTACTTTTGCAATGGTTTACATTTTCATAACGGTGTATGGTCTTTGTAGTGCGTCTACAATGTAATTTTATTTAAATAAAACAGAGTTTCCGTGAATTTTATAATGCTTATGCTCCCTAACCTCATTTTTTAGAGTCAACTCAACACGAAATGTCACACGAAAAAGCATTCTAAATTGAAAGGCATCCCTAAATTAGATGATGCCAATGATGCAGGCACCAAGAATTCCTTGGAATGCACCCTCATCCTAACCGAAGGAGATTCGGCGAAAACGTTAGCCGTTTCTGGGCTGGGTATAGTGGGCAGAGATAGGTATGGCGTCTTCCCGCTCCGTGGTAAATTACTCAACGTTAGGGAAGCCACTCACAAACAGGTAAATATTGAAAATGCACCTACATTGATCGGTGAGAATGAGTGAAAAATATATTTAGTGTGTATTTAACTTAATAGTCAAGGCCCATACACAAAAACCTTTTAAGGTTCGCTTTGCAAATAGCCACCTATAATAGCCTGTTATAAAACATTTAAGGTTTTGCTGGTTTAATCTTTCAGACATCTATAGCCTGTTGTAGAACATTTAAGGTTTTGCTGATTTTATCTTTCAGACATCTATAGACGGTTATAGAACATGTTTAGTCTGTCTGTTGATACAAAGTATTTATGTAATTGAATTCCTTTCCATGACATAGCACACAATATCATGAATCTTTCATTAATATATATCACATATGATTGTCTCCTTAGCGCTATAATTTATTCGTTAAGGCCATTTTAAATCTTATATATAAAAATGAAACTATGTGTGTATGTATGTATGTGTGTATGTATGGCGCCACCTTTTTTGGAGAACTACCAGACCGATTTGGCTCAAAATTTCACAGTTTATTCCCCACACTCCGGAGCGTGTTTTAAGATATGTTCCAGCCAAATCGGTCCAGTAGTTTTCGAGATATTGGGTTTTATGCGTTTTGATGTTGTATCGCACGTCAATCAAACGCCCTGCCCTCATCACGTACTGCTGCGTATCTTATCTATCTACTATCGTGTAGGTAGTCTGGTGATAAATGCAGTAGGCATGTGTTGCGGTAAATGAAAACTTTTTACGCACTATCAAAGCCATTTTTTGCTTCAATTATTATTATTATTATAGGACGGTCGTGTCTCCCCCCCTCCTGCGTGGCTAAATAAATTAAAAAATCTAATTTTGTAATTTTTTGCACGTTAAACAAGGAGAAAAATGAAAATACTTTTAACAAAGTGCCAATAAATGTTGATATATCCATGGGCGTAGCTAGGTTTTGAATTAGGGGGGGGGGGGAGATTGAAAAAAAAGGTCTTGACTACCCAACAATTTTCCTGAGAGCAAAAAAAAAAGGTCTCGACTATCCAAAAATTTTAATGCAACCGTAATTTAAATTTTATTTTACCAAAACAATTTTTTTTTTAAACAAATAGTAGTTTATTCTAATAATCACATGGGGAAAATACATTGGTAAATAAAATATTAAAAAGAAAACGCGTTAAAATCTAATTGGATGGCATTGATCCGTGTATGAAAATCGTGTTAGATTTGACGATTTCCATAGTGATCTTTTATTTTTGTGTAAATTTGCTAATAAGCATCTGTATTAATTGGAGTTAAGTTCAAATAGGGGGGGGGCAGCCGCGCCCCCTGCCCCCGCCTGCCTGGCTAATTAGGGGGTGGGGCAAAACATAATTTTTTTTTAATTTTGAAGGGTTTTTGTATTGAAATCCTCGGCTGCCCCCCCCCCCCCCCCCTAAAAATTTTTTTTGGTA
Source organism: Gordius sp. MW1 (assembly GCA_964036665.1). Lineage (NCBI taxonomy): Eukaryota > Metazoa > Nematomorpha > Gordioida > Gordea > Gordiidae > Gordius > Gordius sp. MW1. The sequence continues at coordinate 12,008,596 of OZ038532.1, read as the reverse complement.
GATTTAAATTTTCTTATTTAAATGTTTTAATTTTTTTTTTAAATTTTTTTAATATGGCAAAACAACGTTTGCCGGGTCAGCTAGTAACTAATAAATTCATTTAATTTAATAACGCAGCTTAAGCTTGTTTGTTTAGCTGTATTCGATCTTCTAATACAACCGCTAACGTTGAGTTTTGATCAGCTTTTTTGTTTCTAAAATAGATTTAAAATGATTTAGGGGCATAGCTTTGAAGCGCATCAGAATTGTTTTTAACTGTTAACATGGCTTTCTTTAACTTGTTATATATATCTTTGATGTTATTGATGCGATATACTAGTTGCTGGAGAATGCTGAAATAAATAACGTTATTCGTATCCTGGGTCTTCAATACAAGAAGCAGTACAATACGTTGGAAGATCTGAAAACGTTGCGTTACGGCAAAATAATGATTATGGCAGATCAAGATCAAGACGGGTCTCACATCAAGGGCCTCATCATCAATTTCATACATTACAATTGGCCCTCCCTCATCAAGCAACCCTTTGTCGATCAATTCATAACTCCAATCGTTAAAGTAGGCATTACTCTTCTTAGTTTTCTTAACTCATCCTTTCTGTTTTTCCGCATTAGTTTTATTGTTTATTTAATACTATAGTTCCGACTTTTATTTATTATTCGCGATTTTTCCATAAGTTACCTCTTTATAAGTGTGTTACCTTTCCCCTCATTATGTTTGAATTTTAATTACTTTTTTTCTTAGAACCCCTTTTATCTTACTTTCTTTATCAATCCGGCGAGACAACTAATAAAACTAACATTTTTATACAATAGGCAGAACTTTTCTAATTTTATTTCACCTTGTATAGTCCTATTTAACTTTTTTAAATTCATTTAGTCCTACTAGTTGTTTTTATTGGTTTTTGCATAAATTCATTTGTTTTATCCAAGATTAAATTAACCCAAAAGAAACGTTATGATAAAAATTTCTTAGGGTTATGGCATTATAAATACAGACATTGATAAGATAGAATAACAGGTGATATTTGAAAAAGCTTTAAAAATATAACTTTATTGGTTTTTTTAGGCTTTCAAAGGGAAGGAAGAAGTTAGTTTTTTCAGTTTACCCGAATTTGAGGAGTGGAAAAACCAAACGCAAAATTGGAATACCTGGAGAGTCAAATACTACAAAGGTAATATTCATTTTGTATTTTTGGAAAATTTTTCTAATTTTCGCTTAAATACCTTATTTTTAGTAGAATTTTACATTTATTATTAAACTCTGATGAGCAGTTATTGAAAACAAGTTTAAATTTACAAAAATAAAAAGAATATTAAATTAAGTATATATAAGGATTTCCACTTTTATAAAATAAATGTTGAAATTTGATCTAGTAACTCTTATTCATTCTTATAGATAATTTGATAACTTAATAATGACGAAATTTTATCATAAGCTTATCAGCTATTTTGCAATATATATCGTAACTATGTAATGTATCTTGAATTTTTATCGAAAGTAAGTTTCTAGCTAGAAATTAGGAAAGGACTTAATGTTTTTATTTTTATTCAATATCTTTACAAAATAATTTTTAAGTTTAATGTTTTTGTTCTATGGTTGAATAGAATGCACCCTGTATATACATTATGGTGTTTTGTTGTGATACACAGGTTTGGGTACCTCGACCTCCAAAGAGGCCAAAGATTATTTCAGTAACATGTCCTTGCACCGCATCAAGTTTCGATACGATGGCAATAATGACGACGATGCCATTTTACTTGTATAATCACTTGATTAAGACAAATTATTAGTTTAAGGAAACAAAGTCTCAAGGAAAATATAACTTTATTTTTAATCTTATTAATAATGATGCTTGATTAAATTTTTCTTTTTTTGATTTTAAGTTAAGCTATGTGGATCTATATATATTTTAATGCGTTTTTCACCCAAAACTGACTTTTTAATGAACTAGTACAGGCAATTGAAAACCTGATAATTATTTCAGGCTTTCAGCAAGAAAAAAATCGAAGACCGCAAAGATTGGTTGAAAACTTGGATGGAACTGAGAAAAGAACGAAAAATTAATGGACTCCCAGAGGTAATATTTTATTATTTCGCTAATCTGTAAAAATTATTTGTTGTGTAATCATGAATTACAGAATCAGCATACCTTAAAATGTAAACGCAATAATAAGTGTTTAATAGTTGAATCTATAATTATATAGTGTCCTGTCTCACTAGTTGGGTTATAATGGGTAACTACGGCCCGAGGAAAAAATCCTATTATTTATTGCACCCCACTATTCTTAACACTTACATTTTTTGCTTTTTAACTATCAACTGATTTTATTTTTGCAACTTATTTAAAAATATAAATGTCCCAATAAATAATGACCACACTTTAAATTTAATTTGTCCGCCCCGGCCTGAGATCAAAATTGTTGATAAACATTAACCCTAGATTATATGTCCAACTTATTCATACTTTATTTGACAGATATTTTTGTACCAGAAGAATTCTCACCAACTCACCTATCACGAGTTTGTAAACAAAGAGTTAGTTTTATTCAGCAATATGGACAACGAAAGGTCCATACCCAGTTTATGCGATGGTAAGTTCATTTTATTCGTAGCACTCTTGCCAATTCATTCTTAATTACTTCATAGGCTTGAAACCGGGTCAAAGGAAAGTTTTGTTTACGTGCTTCAAGCGAAACGATAAACGCGAGATTAAAGTGGCTCAATTAGCGGGCTCGGTGGGAGAATTATCAGCTTATCACCACGGAGAGGTTTTTACCATCACTCATAATAATTTATATCAAGCATAAATTAAGGCAACTTTTCGACTATATTTTATAATGCTTATGGTTAGACAGCGGATTTTATAAATAAAACTTATTTTTCCCTCAGAATAAATGTTTCACTTTTGTATTTAGACGTTTCATAAGATTTAGATATGGAAAAGCGGTTTATTAATGAGCTTAATATGTGCTTTTTGCTCTAAGTGCTTATTTTTCGCTTATTCTTCGGGTTTTCCCCTTGACATTTTAGATTTAATACTTAAATTATGCCGAACATCAAAAATATGGACAGTCGTTTTATCACCATGGCTATATAAATTCCCGCATTATTCGGCCTTTTAATAAAAATGTTTTTTTAAGCGAGTTGCTTGTTTTGGGAGAAGAAGTATTTTAGGACTCTAGAAACGATAAGTCACAAAAACACTCAAGAGAGCTTGTTCCTTGGTGAATGACCACGTGAAAATGAATTTCTAATGCATTTTGTGAGTAACTTAAAGTAATCTCTTGTTTTCCTAGTTTAATTAGAACCCTCTTTTATTCTCATGACCGGATAAAATGGAGGAAATGCATTAGGGGAAAACAGGCCAACCCAGGAGATCCTGGAAAACGGCCTTAAAACGACGAAGAAGAAGAAGAATTAGAACCCTCTTTCCCAATATATAAATATTATTTTTAAGCGACAAACTTTGAATTTTTTGTATCACTGCAATTTGTTAATATTACCTGCCTGATTTTTTATAGCCTTAATTAAATAATTTAAATGGCTATTATAGGCGCTTTAAATGTGATTTTTAGCCCTCGACATCCGCTATCTACTTGCCAGAAAAAAATTATTAAAGACTGCGGGCTGTTTAAAAATATTGTCTGGCATTTTTGGAAAATAAACTAATTTTATAGCACCAGATTACAGAACACAATTTTGAAAATTATTAAACCCTCTATCTGATCAACGCATATTTTTTAACTAGGCTTCGCTTATGGGGACCATTATAAATCTCGCACAAAATTTTGTGGGAAGCAACAACCTCAATTTACTCCTGCCCATTGGTCAATTTGGGACCCGCTTGCACGGGGGCAAAGATGCGGCCAGCCCCAGATACATTTTCACCCTTCTCAGGTACTAATGCAGCGCTGTTTATCCTTTTTAAATCACATATTGTTAAGCTAATTTACATAGTCTGCCTTTATTACTTACAAGAGACTTGACCTTATAAAGCAATAAAATGTTATTTGTTAAAAATATCCTAAATATTTATTAATCATATTTTTGTGTAAATCTTTTCTCTGTGTTTGATTATTATGTATAACGTTAGGGTAGGTTCGATTTGTATTTATTAGAAGTCAGGACTACTTTTACAGCAATGTATGGTCATAATTACCAAGCTAGGTGATGAGTATGAAAGTGTATTGATTATAAGTGGCAGTTAAAATTTTTGGGATGTCGTGATAAAATTCTTAATTCAAAGGGCAAATTTATTATGGCTACCAGTTTTATGATCAAAAATTGTAGATGTAATTAATTTAATGGATGTTGTTTTGCTTAATCAAAAAATAACCCATAATTTACTAATGCGTTGAAGTAGCGAATTTGGTATGCGGGATTCGATCTTGACAGATATAATTTATCATTTATAGCCCTTTGGCCCGAGCGATATTTCACCCAATGGACGATGCTATCTTGAATTACCTCTACGACGATAATATAAAAATTGAACCGGAATGGTACATACCCATTATTCCTATGGTGCTCGTTAATGGCGCCGAGGGCATAGGAACCGGCTGGAGTACTAAAGTTCCCAACTACGATCCCCGAGAAATAATACAAAATTTGAAGGCGATGCTCCACACCACACAAATCAATGACGGGGACGGTGCCTGTCCCGAACCATTTCACATGATACCCAAATTTAAGGGTTTTCGTGGCCAGTTGCTGGAAGCGGATGAAGAACGCATCGCTACCTATGGCGAAATTGCCATACTATCTGATGTGGGGGAAAGTGGAGATTACGAAGGTTATAACTCGCTATTCGTGTTTTAAAAACGGCTGGGTTATGTTTGGTCGACAAAACTAAAACACACCAAAGGTTTTTAAGTCTGTTTTTCTTAGTCGCATAAAAAAAACCAAAGATTTTTTGGTCAAACCTTTCGCTTGTTTATGTTTAATCGGCCAAAACCAAAGGTCGTCCTAACAAAACTTAGTCGTTTCTACAACTTACTCGCTAGATATTAACAAAATTTTACTTTTTGCTCCTTACACATATGTTGCTTTAATAGTTTTAATGAAAATTTAATCGAATTTTATTTCAAAACCCGCAATGAAGGTCGTCTGAAATAACTAGGACTTATTGGTTTAAATTTATAAATCAAAGTATTTATGTTTTGTTTTTATAGGGAACAAAGATACGGTTGAATTGGAAATAACGGAGTTGCCGATAAAGCGTTGGACGCAAGATTACAAGGAAAACGTGTTAGAACCGATGTTAAATGGTACGGAAAAAGTGACACCCGCCATACTGGATTACAAGGAATATAACACCGACTCCACCGTTAGGTTTGTCGTTAAGGTGGGACGAGATAAATTTAAGGAAGCCCAAAAAGAGGTAAATTCTAACATTGTTACACCTAGTGTTGTGAAAACGGCTGGGTTTTGTTTGGTCGACCTTTGGTTCAACTGAGGCTCACGTTCGACTCTGGTATGTTTTTTCAAATTTCGCCTAAGCCTAGACGTCGACTAAGAAGAACTGACCAAAAATCCTTTAGTCTGACTGTTTATGCTTAGGCGACTGAAACTAAAGGTCGGCTTAACAAAACCCAACCCTTTTCACAACGCTAGTTACATCTTAACTATCCTAACCAATACCGTTGTCTTGTAGGGGCTGCATCGCTTTTTTAAGTTGCAAAACGCGCTATCAACAAGTTCCATGGTTCTTTTCGATGCGGCCGGTGTTATTAATCGATACAAGACCGAAACTGATATTTTGAAAGACTTTTTCGTGGTCAGACTCAAATGCTACCAAAAGAGGAAGGATTATTTGGACGGACTACTAACGGCTGAATCTCTTAAATTGAATAATCAAGCCCGTTTCATATTGGAAAAAATAAAGGGGGTCATCGTTATTGAGAACAAGAAGAAGGTAGATCTGATAGCTCGATTGATAGAGATGAAATTTGACTCCGATCCCCTCAAGGTATAATCTACGCATATACATTGCACATCTTCTATTTAATCACTCGGCTAATGTATGCCCAAAAACAACCATTTTTAATATTTTAAATTCCCTGAAATGATTATTTTATGCGCAATTCGCTATAATGGACATTTGAGATATTTTTGGATGCGAATCAAAATTTATAATATCAGTGTTTTGCTTTATATCAGTTTATATTCAAATATTTTAATCAACTAGGAAATTATTAATATAAAAATTAAGTGTTGAGAAAGGCGATTACTACTTTAAACAATATATTTACTATTTGACTGTTTTATATAAGATGGATGCTCAAATCCACAACACTTCTCAAAAATTATTATTTGACTTTACTAAATTATTTAAATATTAAGAAATGGAAGCAAAAGGTCGATAAAGACAGACCCGAAGAAAGTGTTGATAACGAAGATGAAAATGAGAAAGATTCTAGTGGCGGTCCCAGTTACGATTACCTCTTAGGTTTGCCATTGTGGAGTTTAACTAAGGAGCGCGTTGATGATTTATTGGAAAAACAAAAACTAAAGGTAATACGTGCTCGTGATTTTTTATCGGCGTTAAAAGCGTTGTTAATGACATGCTGTTTAGTGTGACGAGGCATTACTAAAGTATTTTATTCTTTAATGACCTTCCTTGATTTTAAGTTGTGCTTCGCATTTTTATAGGGATAGAATTTGCAAGTGTTTTAGTGTTGTTCTTTCTTTTTTGAACTAATTATAGCACAGTGGTAAACATGCGCTTAGCTTTAATGTTCTAAAATTTGACATATTATCAGCAATATGTGCCTGACTATATACGATAAGCTGTGACTGCCCTTTATATTTTTAATTGTTTTACCTACTGTATCTAACATATTATACTTGATTTAGAACGATGAGCTCGAATTGCTCAGAAAGACCTCTATCGAAAAGTTGTGGCTCGATGATTTGGACAATTTGCTTAAAGAGATGGATAAGTTAGATGCCAAGGAAGCTGAAGAAGTGAAGGAGGGACTTAAGCAAGGGAAGCAGACCGCCTCATCAGCTCCTAAGGGGAGGATTGCCAAAGTAAATTATTTTATGCTATTTCTAAACCATAATGTGTCTCTTTAATACTTTAAAAATCTTATAAATTTTTTTATAACTTCTAAATAAAATAAATCGTTGTAAGCTTTTAATGCGACGTTGATTTTAATAAAATTAATATTGTGATAATATATATTGCAGATTAATCTCGTTAGCTGAAAAACATTATTTTTTGTAATGATTGATCCATATGATTTTTGGTTTTAATGCTAGAACACCAGTGGACTGCAAAAATTGAAAGCCGAAACGTTGCCATCAAAGTATGCAACTCGAATCGTTCCCGAAGTCGACGCAATTTTGAAACTTAAAATTGAAAAGGCCAAAGAGTCCAAGGAAAAAAAGAGGGCAGTTCATAGCGCTAAAGCTATTAGCAAATCGGAGACTGATGTCCCCTTGACGGGCGATATCGTTAAAAATGAATCTGTTGAATCTAACATCGAAGTTTTCGGTGAAATGAAATCGCCCGATAACAATCCTGAAGTTTTACAAATATCCAGTGGTGACGATCATGATATGGTAGATGCTAATGGCGCTGCTGACAATCAGAAGAATGGACTAAAGACGAAACCTAAAGCGGAACGGAAGGGTAATGTGAAGAAGTTGAAGAAAGAAAAGAAGCCAGCAGATAATAATAAAGTAGCGCGATCTAATAAGGTTTTGGATTCATCCGAATCAGCCTCAGAAAATGAATTTAGACCTGCAAACGATGAAAACAGCGTTGATAGAGCCAGTCCACTCCCCCTTAGGGCTCGGTTGGGTCGGACTTGTATACCGAAAAAATTTAATTTTTCAGATAGTGAAGATGACGCCTAACCTTTTATACATTCATTATCTTTGATAAAAACAAACAAATTTTTATAATAATAACGTGAGGTATGACTGTACTTGTCTAAATACCTTAGATTTTTATTACGTATTTGGTATATATACTCATCTACAATAAATAATAATATGTAAATAACATACATACATATGTATATATAAATATCAAAAAATTATGCTTTAAAATTTGAATTATGGCACCAAGGGGTTTGATTTTAAGTCGGTCCAATACAGTTGTTTACTCTTCACTATTGCACCACTATTATGAAAAATTGCACATAAATAATAAACGTTTCTTTAACATATAATTTAAGAGTAAATCGTTGATTTCGAGCGTTTTTACTGAAAGTTTATGGTTCCGGCAGCCATAGTTGGAGCAATCCACAAAAATTTTAATCCCTGTAAATTTTCCTTGCTCCCGTCGTGGGTTAACGCATTACCGTAGCTACAATTTAATAATTTAGTTCCTGGTGGTGGTTCAATAAATTCTCCCACTCTTTCACCCGTAAACATTGAGCGCGCTTGTAGCATGAATCCTTTGAACGAACCTCCCGTTATGAGAACTGTGTTAGATTTTGTTTAAATTACATATTAAACATTGAAAAACATTTAATTTTTTTGTTTAATGCAACTAAATGCCCGCTATTATGACATTCATATAGCTTTGATTTGTGGATGGAGTTTTGATCCTTTATTGTAGTTGGATAAAATTAATATTTAATAAAAGCATTTATCACATAAAATATGACGTTAATATATAAAAAAAGCATTTTTGTGCAAATCGTCGTTAATTAACCCTAGTGTAAATGTCAAAAGTTACCAATATTGAATATGCTTCTCTAGGTTATTTAAAAAAAATTTATCACTAATATTAAAAAAAAATCCATGTGGTAGTGTAAGAATAAGTTTTTAATATTTGTTAGAGACCTGCACGGCCCGCGGGCGGGCTTGGACGGGCTTCTGCTTAAAAATAAAACAACGGGCCTGGACGGGCCGATATATAACGCAACGGGCTCGGGCAGGGCCTAGTTATAATTAAGGCCCGTTAACAAATTAATTAGATTTAGTATAAAAGAGGGTATTTTAAAATATTCTAATTTGTAATTATTTTATGTATATTAAATCAACAAGGAAAGTTAAATTTTGTTTCCATCTTAGTTCATTAATTCATCAATAGCTCAACCCGCATTATAAATGTTAAAGATAATTTATACACGTGATCCCATGGGCGGAGCCAATTTAAATTGGAGGGGGGGGCAGTTTAAATAGGGCAAAAAATGTTTTTATATTTGCCTCCTCATTTATACCCTCTAGCAATATTGAGTGAATTAATTTAATATTATTTAAAATTATTTTTTATTTACTATGCAATTTATGGGCTCTCTTTTGGTTATCCGTCCTGTCCTGTCCAACTTGTAATTTTTCAATAATTGCCGTGGAAACTTATACGGGTTTTTAATGGCTGTGGACTTATGCATCTGTGAAAGACTTCATTGAGCTGACCGCTAATTGTACTTTTTTCGACCTCGCCTAAGCTCAAATTCCACTATTGTTTTTGTGCTTGACTGATTACCATTATTAATAAATTTATTTTGGTAATTTGTCTAGGATGTTAATTTATAACGGATGAATGCGAAACTGGCTAAATAATTTCCTGCAAATTAATGCTGGCCGTTGCTAACTTCTACTTTATCTGACCCCGGCCAAATGCCAAAATTTATACTCATTATTAACAAATTTAAAAACAAATTCTAAAATTTATTTCCTTAAGTTACTTTTATCACTGTTTTCTCATTTATATCAATTATCTAATTATTTAAAATGGTAGCAAAGCAAAGAAGCTAAATAGTTTTATTAAAACATTATAACCTTAAATAAGGGTTTTAAAAGTTTATTTGGCTTATATAGTTTTATGTATCCTGAAGTGCCACTTGTAAAAAGTTTTTTCCATGTAAGTCGTTTCTTAAAAGATAGAAGACCTCGAGTGACCGGGAATCACCAATTTTTTCTTTTTAAACTATTTTTATTAACATTTTTAACACAAACATATTGTTTGCCATATCGGTAAAAAAAAATTAAACAAAAAAAAAATAAAAAAATTTTACGGGCTCGGGCTTTGTATAAAATTAGCGTGCCGGGCCTGGGCTTATAATTTAATATTTTGACGGGCTCGGGCCGGGCTTTTAAATTTTTTTTTACGGGCGGGCCGACTGACCTAAACAGGCCCGTTGCAGGTCTCTAATTTGTAGTATTCATTTCATTAAGTCCGGTATATTTTGCAGATTTCAAATATTCACCTTATTTGCGTATTACGTGTAATTTGTAATTTTGCTCAACATTATGATATAATATTTTTTCTAATAAAGTTAAATCATCATTTAATACAGTTAATTTTCACTGTTACGAATTAAATAATGCTCTTGCCTTTTGAAATCAATGACGGACAATTGCAATACTTTTTATATTAACCGTATGCTAATCAATAAAATAAATGAAAACCTCAAAGGGCGGAATTAAAATTAACTACTTTATTAGAAGATTAAAGATACATGTCAAAAAATATAAGCATCTAGAGATGTCTAAATAGCGTTCTTTTAATTTTTGCTGTTTTAATAAATTCAATAATTAAGCGCCAACCTTCGAAAACCTTAAGAAATTACTAATTTAATTTTGAAATATTTTACAATGATTTTTAGCGCATTTGGAAATTTAAAATAAAATTATTAGACTGTCAAATCAATAACCTTTACATTGGAATATACCAACAAAAATGTGCATTTTTATTATAAATCAGGTTTAATTTTTACCAGTAACTATATCCCCTGAATCATATTTATCTGTAGATGGGATAATTTTGAAAGGGATAGGCTGGTTCGGGTTTGCAATCGATTTTCCATGTTTATCTGCGTTTGGTTCTAGCGTCTCACATGAATCTAAGGGTGCTCCTTTTGGCCAAGAATGGATCACAGCAAACAAAAAATTTACATAGAGTATCAAAAGCAACATGCTAAGATAAGTAATTTACACCATAAAAAAACTAAGTATTATAAAAAAATTAATAAGATATTAATTTAACTACTATTTTTTGGTGGGGGACTATTGACCCCCTTTTGGTAAATTTCGAGGTGATTTCACTTTCAAAGAGCATAGTAGATAAGAGAAAGCACTCCTAAAAAAACGGTCACTGTCACAAAAGCCAAGATTAAGTTTAATTTATTCAAGCAAACGCTATTTTTAGTAGCTAGATATAAAAGCGCGTTTTGTTTACCTTAACTATATTAGTTTACAAATGTGTGCCAAGCGGGAAAGTTAGCCATGGATGCCTACTTACAAAAAACCATGGTCGATCTCGAATTGCACTCGACCCATATTAGCTTGCAATAGGTTGTGCCTTATACTTTATGTTTAAACGCCACTTCTCATATACAATTTATAAAATATTTGAAGTTGGAATAACTTTTTATGTAATATAAGTCACTTAAACAGGTTCTTAAGATAAATAGAAACGATTTTACTTAGAATTAACATAGACGAAGACAGGGCCATTGAGTACTCTTCACAAAAAGAATTAAAATGTTATGTATTGTGTTAATTTTAATTAAACGTGACTTGGCTTGAATAATTATTTGGAAATTAATTTATGTTTGTTACCAAACTATTTTGTATACTAAATTTAATCTTTAATCAATTGTATTGTTAGCTGGAATTTAATGTCCCCACCTTACATTTGTAACATTTGCTTTTATAAATGCGATTTCTAATCCCTTTTACTTAATATTTTTAATTACCTTTTGATATGATACTTTCATGGGCGTAGCCAGCATTGAAATTAATGGGGGGGGGCAATAATGATTTAGGGAGGGGCAAAATGATCATTTTTTGAAATTTGTGCCATAATTTTTATAAATTTTTACAAATTTTTGGATTTATTCACCCTCCTTGGCTACGTCTATGTATACTTAAAAATCATTAAAAGAAACTATTTGTATTAAAAAAACACATAATTTATGGCTCGTTTCAACACTACCTTAGCCGTCAAACAACATTTATAGTGATAATGTGCAAATCTAATGGGTTACATGTGAGAAGGTTTAAAAATTAGTGGATAAGTATAAAATTCATCGGAATTTAATCTAAATTTTATTTTCAAACTTACGTATATATATATAGTTTCAATATAAATCTAAACAATATATATTAGACAAAATAGTTTTTATTTTAGTAAAAAACGTTCGTTAATGCCGAAGTATCTTAATTAAAATATCTTTGTTTAATATATGTTAATTATTTTTAATGTAATTGTGTTGGATAACACTACCTACGATGGTTCCAAGTCCGTGTGCAAAAAGTGGAGGGTAGGTGTCAGGTCAATTGGCTATAAAAACCAACTCCAAAATCACAATAGTTTTGAACTAAACTTTACAACAGAGAGCAAGAGCGTCCTCCACAAACGACGCCCAGTACATACCCCGCCCTTGCAATGTAAAAAATAGACTAGGGTTACTTCCGACTCACAAGGAAGGCGGTTAAGGAAATTAGTTTTGGAAAGAATGCAAATAACGTGCTGGAATGTGGGCACGTTGATGAGAAAGAGCATCAAGGTCGCATAAAAAAAGAAAACTATACATTGTCTGCCTTTAAGAGACCAGGTGGAACAAAACACGGAGTTAGGAGAAGGATACAAGGTAGTCTACAGTGGGTCACCAAATCGTAGAAACGGGGTTGGTATCATTTTAAGCGAAGTTCAAGGACAAGACAGGTTAATATAGGTGAAGATTGCATATTAAGGAGGCCTTCTAACCATTAAGTGCGCCTATTGTTCCCAAAATGGGTGTATAGATGCAGAGAAAGACATATTCTTCGATTTATTGGAAAAGGAAATACAAATAGATAGGTCACGAATAAAGGCTAATTATTGGGGCGATTTCACGTAGAAAGATCGCCTCGGGTATGAACGCAATCATGGAGGTTATGTGCATGGTCTGAAAAACAAAGAAGGAGACGAACTTCTCCCAGTATCCGAAGCAAACGACATGGCGATCGTTAACACCCACTAAAAACGCGAAGACCATATTGTGACTTATAGAAGTGGGAAGCATTTCAGTCAAATTGACTATCTGCTCATACGGCGAAAGAACTTATGGAGTATCAAGGAATGCAAAGTATCACCGGGAGAAAAAACCGCCAGGCAACATCGTCCCCTTGGATATTGACAGAAAGTATTTCCCGTCAAATTCGATACGAAAAACGAAAGGATAGGTCGACAAATGAAGAATACCACCAAAAAGCCTCCTCACTCTTGGGTGCAAGGAAGTTGCAAAAGGACGTAAACGACGATTGGGAGAAGCTAATAAAGACATAAAGGATACAGCGCGAGTTCTAGGACAGAAGACAAAGCTATGAATAAGGAACTATGGTGGTGGGATCAATGGGTTAGGGATTTCATCGAAAAATAGAAAAATCTGTATAGAAGGCGGCATAAATCAAAAAAGTCGGAGGATTATCAAGAGTATAGGGAGGCAAAGAGAGCCGCGAAATAGGCCGTTGCAATAGTAAAGAATACCGCGTACACTTAGATGGCAAACAAACTGGACCATAAAGGGGGCGATATGCTTATGTACAAATTGGCCAAGATAAGGGAGAAGAAAAGTTACGATGTCGGAGTTCTTAAGATAGTCAAAAACAAGAAGGGTCAAACCTCATTCAAGCCAAAGGAAGTGATGGAAAGGATATTTTTAGAAACTTATGAATATAAGAAAATGACAAAGATTCCATTCCCGATATTAAGCCAAAATTAAGTTGGTTGAACACTTTCAGGAGGATAAAGATAAGATACAAATGTACAAGATGCAAAAAGGAAAAGCAAATGGCCCAGATTTCTGAAGCTTATAGAAAGGATCTCAGTAACAAGGCTGAAAAACGAGGTGGAAATATCGGCTAAACCAATTCGAATTTGTTGCAGACAAATAATCTACCCAATCTTCGCACTTAGACAAATGATCGATAAATATGGTGAAAAAGAGACCTACATTTGGTCTTTATCGTCTTAAAGAAAGCTTATGACACGGTCCCTCGCGATTTAAAATGGTGGTGCCTGAGAAAATAATATATCCCTGACGAATTTTGCTTATGAAAAATTAAATATATATAAAGCCTCAAATTCTTGGGACGACAGTTGGAGACTCCTTTTCGGGTTAAAATAGGATTACATCAAAGATCTGCATTAAGTCCCGTTTTATTTAATATAATGGGCACTATAACGAGAGTCATTTAAAAGCCATCACCATGGTGTATGCTATATGTCGATGATATAGCATTATCCAAAGAAACAAAGGAGAAATATCCGAAGCCGAAAAGTGGTCAAAGCGCTTAGCTGGATATGGTTCAAAGGTCAACGATTGAAAAACGCTATGCTTGGAAATGAACGTTTCAGGCACGTACTAAAAATACATCGGTTCGATGCTACATCAAAAGGGAGGTTGCGCAATAGAAGTCAATGTCCGATCCAAAAGGATTAAATGGCGAATTAGATCAAGTGCAATGTGCGACAAGAAAATGCTAATATGGCTGAAGAGCAAAGTTTGCGAATCCATCGTAAGACAAGTGTACTCTATGGAAATAAAACATGGGCATCAAACACTACGGAAGAAAAGATATAACAAGCCACAGAGATGAGATTCTTACGGTTGAGCTTGGGGTAAACTAAGCCCGATCATATTACGAATGACTTTCTCATGACAAAAATGGGTATATAACATTGCGGACATGATTAACGAAAATCAGTTAAGGCGGTATGGGCATATATTAAGAAAGGAGACGAATATGTAAATCGAAAAGTACCTACTACATGGAGATACTGAGGAAGAGAAGAAGAGGACGACCTCGAATCACATGAAAAGGGCAAGTCAATAAAGTTATGAAAACGATAGAGATTAGCCGGTCAAGATGGAAAAGACTCATTAAGACAAACCCCACGACTGTGGGACCAAATAACTGATAAAGAAGAAGAAGAAGAGTCAGTAGCGTTGGGAAAGGGCGGGGGTTTCGGGTTAGAACCCCCCACCCCCATTGGCAGAAAAATTAAATTTTCTTTAGTTATACGGAAAAACTCCATAATATTTAAAGACTTGTTAGTGCGTATATAGAAATAATAATTTATCTTAATTAATTTGATATTTACTTTTAGATGAAATCTACTAATTCTATCCCTATTTACACAAAAATTCTATGTTCCGAGTGCATGTTTCATATTAAGAAGAAATTTAATTTTTAATTATTTCTCTAAAAGACTATCTCAACCTCAAAAATAAACGAGGAATGCTAACACATACCAAATTTTAGTTATAAAGGTAATTAATTATTTTATTTTTCTAAGCACTGACCTCATAATCAAGGCAGAGAGGAAAAAGGGCGAAAAATATTCCACTCTCACCAATACAGTTTTCATCCCCGTGGTGGCTACCACTATTGGCAGGTTCAGAGACTCTCGCTTTTCTCAAACAAATCGGGAAAGCGATGACGGATTCTTCTTTAGAAACCTAAGGATCTTCTACATCAGGCAAAAGATCACTATGGAAATCGTCAAATCCAACACGATTTCCATACACGATCAATGCCATCCAATTAGTTTTTAACGTGTTTTCTTTTGTAGTGTTTTATTTACCAATGTATTTTACCCTTTTATTCTTCTAAATTTAAAAGGAAATCTTTTTTTTTAATAAATTGAATAAAATTGACAATCCTTTAAAAAAAAGTATTTAGCATGGTTATTTACCCTTACATTCTTGTTTATAGAAATTGCTGGTATTATACTACTAGAGAAGAGTATAAAATACAAATACTCAATGTAAATGATAATTTCACAAAGCATTTTCCACATTTATTCATGCATGCTTCATTTTTAAACCTACTTAAAAAACTATTTTTTTTACAAATTATGCTTGCTAATTCTGCAGTAATTGATGTGAAATTTTAACTAAAAATAAATATTTTTCATGGTCTTGTAAAATCATTTTTTAAAGTTTACTTTTTGATGATCTATTCATAAAACTTGTGATTTTTAAATAAATGGATTCTAAGAGTTTTTATTTTTTAATAAGGGGATAGGGAAAAATTAACAAAATAGGTGTATCTAATTATATAAAAGTTACTTTGCATAGAGATTCAATAATCAATCATAAATGGTTTTATGCAGCTGCAAGTGGTACTAGTAAAAATTCAACGGTGCGATACTTGCTGGAAGAAACAAAAGTCTGTTTGAGACTGATGATTTTAACCTGAATATTAAACATTTTCAACATTTGAATAAATGATTGTTTTAGTATTGACAAAAACTATTTAAAAAGCCGCAGAAGATATGAGAATTTTTGGGAAGGGTATAAGCTAAGCCTGTGCTTTGCAAAAAATCAGGGGGCAAACTCCGACTTGTAATTTCATTTTAACGGTACCGGGGTGGGACAGTTTTTGGTACTGGTGGGCAAATTAAGCCTAAAAGTGTTTAGTTTAAACAATGGCCCTAATTAGCACAAGCAAAAAAATTGGAAGGAGCTCTCAAAAATTTGCGTTCCTGAAGATATTGTTAATGCATTTTTAACGAAAAACCCATCTTAATTATTGAATTTATATAATTTTAATTAGTTTTTGTTTAATCAAATTTGACAAAAGTTATCCCCCCCCCCTTAATTGGATAGTCCTGCCTCAGTCACTACTGTACATAATCTTAATAAATTTTAGTTTAATAGTATTAATTATGGAATTTGTTTGAAATCCCCCCCCCCCCCTTTAAGCAACCCTGGCTACGCAGATTTCATCTAATTATTGCTAATTTTATCACAAACAAAAGACCTATAATAAATTTACCTATAAAATTTGGTAAAATAACTTTTAAATATTATATCCATATGGGAGTAATTTAAAACAACCCCCTCCTGGCTACGCCATTGGGTTCACGCCTAACTAACTGAAGGTAGGGAATGGTTAACTTCGTGCACATACAATTCTCCAGATAATTATTTTTTAATTATCTTATCAATTTTTAAGAAACCCGTATTAAAAGATTATCACTTAATAAAGCCCTCCACAAAATAAAGAAATAAGGCTTATAACTACAATAAAGAATGTAGAAAAACGACGTGATTGAGGAAAGTATACTCTTAAATAACTTTTGCGCTATTGATTGCACAGAGCTTATATAAATTTTTATAGGAACACAGCGAAATAGAGGCTGTTTACCAGTTAATGGTTTTACTGGTCTATAATTGAACACATCGTTCTTTCATTGCTAGATCTCATAATTTGGGCACCCGGTCAAAGTAGCAGAAAAATAGCAGCCAAATTAGTCAGATATCTTCAGGATTCATCAAGATTGTTAGGGTTAGGGTTAGGATTACAAATTCCCTCCCCATTTGGGATTTAATTTTAATATCTTGATTATCTAAAAAATATTTTTCTGCTACTTTTTCATCATTTTGCTAATTTGACGTTTATTCATAATTTCATATTTATCAGCTGTGTTGTATTTGATGTAAAAAATGAAGGTATCTAAATTTCAAAATACCAATTATAGTTGATGTTTTGTATATTAGCACCTCATTTTTTAATAAAATTTCTATTTAATTATACCTAAAGCGTTAACTAGAGCATTTTGTATTATTTAATCTTTACTTAAAATGGGTGATTTGGTTATTTTATGATGGTCATTTCTTCTACCCTAAAACGAGTCATAGGTTTATAAAAGATTTGTTGTGATGTACATTTCTTATAGTTTAAACTATTTATCACGTGAAATATACTTTTATGCATATTCAATTTTATTAAGACACACCTTATTTAGTATATTTGCTTTTAAACTTAGACAATTTCAATAAAAAAAATTTCAACTTATTTTAGGAAAGTATGTTAAATAATAGCTTACAAAGTTTGTACCGTTTGCAAGATAAAGAAAATAAAGCAAAAAGTGCCAAGGATCTTCATATGTTGAAAGATGTAGAATTATTAGGACATATGACTACCAAAAATGTGCTAGGTATACTGTTAATTTATATCATTAAGTTGTTTTCTAAGCCAATTTCTAAAATATTTTAAAGAGAGTGTATATCAATGATACTTTTATAATTATAGAGGTCCTCACCTATAATCTGTGCATTTATGATTTATTAATTGCTTTAAAATTATGGTTATAAATAGTTTTTGTTTAAAACATTATTTCCAGATTATGGACATTATTGCATAGTTTAAGTATGTGCTTCATTATTTCTCATCTATATATATACATAGGTGTAGCCAGCATTGGAATTAGAGGGGGGAAAATTATTTAGGGAGGGCAAAATGAAAATTGTTTTAAATATTAGCCATACTTTTAATTAATTTCAACAAATTTTTTGATTTAGAGGGGGTGCAGCCGCCCCTCCCTGTCCCCCCTTCCCTCTCTACGCCCATGTATATATATAAAAATGTAATTCGATATTTGGCCTCTAAGAACTCAGAAATTTCCGACCAATTGCACCAAATTTGGCCAGATCATTGTCTTAACATTTAGATGGTTTATTTATACATACTTTTTATACACCTAGGATAGCGGAAACCATGTTTAAAAAAATAAAACTGCCATCTAACGAACGCTAAATCAAAAAGTTTTACCTAGTTTTTGTCGTTACAACATTACTCATTGCCATCAAAGTTTTGCCATTTGTGCCTCGATTTTTCACTCACCTACTCGTTTTTGCCATTATATAAGTCTGTGTCAAATAAAAAGTCTTAATTTAAAAACCATCACCATTTTATTAATATAAAAGCACGCGCGCTCTCAAAACTTTCTTCCCTTTCGGCTTTTCAAGCACAGCTCTCTTACCACATGGCTGTACGCAAGGGGGAAAGAAGGGTTTTGGAAATTTATTGATCAATATTACCTTAAATACCGATCATATTTATTTGCATTATATAACATTATTTTTTTATCATAAAATCTCTTAAATATGATTTCTATTTTATCGTAAATATCCTATTATTACGTACTAAATATTTCTCTGATTAAGGATTATGGGTCTGCATGAGCTGGGCCAGCTTGTAGACCTAAGCCCGTCGAGTTCGCCGGGCTTAAAATAGGCCTGTTTAAAAATTGTGAGCCGGGTTTGGGCCTATATAGGTAAAACAGCTGGACTTTATTTTTCTCTCTTTCATATCATGAATATAAAACCTAGGAAATGCATGTAATACCATAGACTAAATAGACTGCTCACTCCCTTTTAAAAGTGTTCCAAATTTTGGCTTCCATTTTGATAAGTGAATTGAATGGGTAGGTTTATGCTCATAATGGTTTCGGCTATGCCCTATATATTTATTTTGATATAAAACTGTAAATCATTTTGAGTTTTATCAACATGAGCTTTTAAAAATTAAAATATTGGGATAAAAATTAATAGTTATTTATAAATATAATTAACTTTTATAGCGCCATCTACACTTGATCTTATTTTCTAACCTCAATTTTGGCCAATTCATATGGTTTGATGAATTTTTAAAATCGCTACAATAATTAAAATGGGTTGTTTCATGTTTTGAGATTAAAAATTATTAACCAATACAATCCATCGCTATACAAACTTTACGTCACTTATCAAAATGGCGGTCGTTTTTGCAACACTTTTGATGCGTGAATATATAAGAGATGAGCAGTCTATTAGTCTATGTGTAATAGTTAAAGAAAATAAAATTTGGTCTAGGATTTTAAAATATAATAAATAGTAATTTATGAATAATTATGGTTTAGTAAGGTTCGTCTCATAAAAGGGAAAAGGACCAAATTAAAGCCCCAATAAAATAAATGTTTTTTATATTTTAAGGACAATTTCATATTTTTGTGTGCCGACATTAGTAACTTCATTTCATAGTACAACGCTTTTAGTATACGAATTGAAATTCGTGAAACAATGTAGGCCTGTTCTTAATTAACGCGGGCCTGGTGCGCCCAATTTCATGATTTAATAAAATCGGGCCCTGTTTGAACATAAAAGATTTAAGCTAACTTTTGTTAAAAAATTTAGACGCTAGCTAGATCTTGTCAATTGGCTAGACAAATTATCGTCTCAATTAATTATTAAAATATTAGTAGAATCGATATTTTTTAAATTATATTTTCATTAATTAGAACATGTACCTAAAAACGATTTGCCTGCCAATTGGTCAGTCCCGCAAATAAGTTTCTCATCTTTCGTATCGTACGATGAAGTCTTGATCAAAATTTGTAAAAACTTGCTCCACGTATCCCACTCACAATTATATTTGAGTATGGGCGTAAAACCACCAACGGGCCTTTTAATACACGGCCCTCCTGGTACCGGGAAAACTATGTTAGCCGAAGCTATTGCAGGAGTACTTTAATATTATATTATTAAACTGTTTTTTATGATTTAAAACCTTTTTTTACATATATATGGTTTATTTGACGTAAGAACATTATAAAAACGAAGTGTTAAAATTGGAAAGTTATAAGAGCTGGTATAAAACAAAATAAAAAATTATAATTCAAAAGCGTCGCACGTGTCATCTATTAAAAGTGGCCAGCTGTCGGCCAAATTGTATTTTGCTATAAAAATATAGCAATTTTTTGTTTAAGTAAAAAATTTGTGGAATATTTAGAGGGCGGGCAGCGACGGCTTATTTTTTGAAAAGAGGACGAGGCAACGATAGGGGTAAAGATATTAGAGGGTAGGAGGGCATGGTATTTACCGTTTTGCGGTCTTCAGCGAGGGTGAGCGTTGTAGTTCAGGTTAGAGGGGGCGAAAATGTCTATACAAGTGAAGTCCCCTATAAGGGGTAGACCATTTTGCCAAGAGATCAGGCGTTGTTATAAATTAATAAAATAAATGTATAAAAGGAACATGCCTCAAGCAGTGACTAGGAATCTGTTCACGCTTTGTAGTTAAATTTTGCAACTATCTCTTTAGGAATTCAAATGGCCGTTCCTTAAGGTTTCCGGTACCGAAATCATTTCCAGCATAACCGGTGCGAGCGAAAAAAAGATACGGAACATCTTTAAAGAAACTCAAACCTTGGCTTTGGACCTTAACAAGCAAACTCCACCGGGGTGCGCGAATAAGTATGTTGTGCTCTTCATTGACAACATCGATGTATTGGCGCCCAAGAAGGATAACATGCAAAAAGAAATGGAAAAGCGCGTGGTCGGGCAACTCATCAGCTGCATTGATGGTAAATGATGTGTAGAGTATATAGCTTAAGTTTTACAATTTTTTAAAATGTCTTTTTAAGTACATTACTTATGTTTGACGTTGTAGAACAAATTGTTAGTTGCCCAATACCAGGCATCTATTATTATGTCAAGCAAATATTGCAGGGTACCTGTTATTTATTTTTTGAAGGAAGACGCTTTAAATGATAAGAACCATGCTGCCATCCGAGCCAATTTTATTGTTTGACTTGATGTAGATTGAATTAAATGATTTTGCCTATTTAATGACGATTTGTAGTAGTAAAGGAGAAGTGTGAAATTTTTTGTGAATTTAAGAATATTGGGACACTGAGGATATTTTGATAGTTGACGGCTGTATTTGTTCCAAATTCCTTCTACGCGGGCAATTTCTATTATAAAGCAATGCGGGAGAATAATCCTATGTGCAATTTGTCAATTAATTTAGAAATTAAATGTAAATTTTTATTTAATTTGCATTTTGAGACTTGAAAAAATGTTTTGAATAAGGGTGGAGAATATAAAGTTATTCTGACAGAACAAAAGTAAAACAGAAACTACCATGAACGACTTTAAGCTTAAAACTGTTTAAACTTGCAGAAAACTATTATAGGATCTACCATTTCAATAAGTATGAGACACCAACTTCAAATGTTATGGAAGAGGTGCGAATATAAAAGAACTTTTTAGGGTAATTTGTCAAAAATTACATGAGCACGAAGACAAGCAAAGAGATTATAATAAAATGTTGAATTACTCTAAGAGCGACTAGCATACACTACCAAGAACTTAACGAAACGCATTAGGCTAACAATCACTAAACAACCTTATTTTATATTCGGATCTTTTAAATTTGTGTTTAATATTGCTTTAGTTTATTTTAAGCACATTCAAATGCCCACCAAAATAAATACCGTTCTAATCTCAATATTTGTTATAGAAAAACGAGTTTTGTTTTAATAAAAATTGTAAGGAACGTAAATATTTTAAAAAAATCAGTTGAGGTTTTGTTTTTAGTAGCAGTCGATTAAATATTTTATACGCATATGAATAGTATCGTGGGTATTATTAAACTTTTTTTATACTTTTTTCTTAATTAAGATGTTTGTCAAAACGGTCAAAATATACTTTTGCTTGCCTCTACAAATCAAATCGAGTTAGTCGATCCCAGCTTAAGGCGTTCTGGAAGATTTGATCAAGATATTATTTTGGGAATGCCCAACGAAAATTCTCGATTCAAGTATGACTTTAGTCTTTTAAAATGCTGACCTAGTATTTTTAATTCTTACTAAATACCTTTTTTGTTTAACATTTTAACCCATCATGCCTATTGAGTATTATACCCTTTTATTAACTTACGGTTGCTTTCCATCTTTTTTGTTCAATTTGGCATAGAAAATATCCAGGTGAAAATAAACATTACCTTCAATACTAGTTTTATTTATTAAGAATAACACTGATAATTGACTTAAAATTTTATAATTTTTATTATGCTGCCTTTATTTACCAACCATCAACTATAGATCTATACTAAATTATCTATACGAAAATTACTAGATTGTTACAAGAATTTTGTGGGAAGTTTAACATTCAAGGAGTCGACTTAAATAAAATCGCCAAAAATACGCCAGGATTTGTGGCAGCGGATTTGAAAGCTTTAGTTAGGGAAGCGGCTATAGCCGCAATTTCAAGGTATTACTTAAAATTATGCCTAACGAGTGCAACTATTTACCAAGGTGCATCGTTAAAAATTGTAAGTTGCCCACGAACCCGAAAGAATATAGCATCAATCAACAGCTCGAATTATGTAAATTTTATCAATTATCTTTATATTAATAGTTGATATATGAATATTCAATATGGGAATGAAAAGTTTTTTTTACAAATTATTTTGTTGAATTATGTCGAGCTATAAGATGAGGCACTAGTTTATGTGAAAAATTTCCATTTGTAAGTTCACAACTAAACATTAACTAATAGCCTTGTTAATGTTATGTTTTAATCGATATTCCAAATCATTCACTAAATAAGCAGTACTCATTTTTCGGGGAGATTTTGTTTTAAATTTTTGCTTTGCTTGCAAATTTTTAACATAAAAACGGACGTTTTGATTTAAGCGGAAGAAAAGTCCTATATAAAGGGTTTAATGCCATTCTTTTTAACTTAATTAAAAAGTAGGACCATTTTCTATGTGTAAATTGAATACATTAACTAGGTTGCTTCTCACTATAAAATTTAGTCACTATTTGCGTAAGAATACTATCTGCATTGGAAGGGGCACTTAATCTTGCAAAGTCATTCAGGTTTTAACAACTCAAATCTGATGCAAAATTAATTTTTTGCCGTTGAGAGGAAGAAATATGAGAAAATTCCCAATTTTATGTAAAAGAATCTAATAATGTTTCTTTTTCAATATCTATAAATCGCAATTTTTTGTTTGCTGATTTTATATGCTTAAAATATAAACTCAAAGAAATCTTAAATCTATTCAAACTTTATCTGACCAAAATTGCTTTCAAAAGTTATATGTAAATTTAAATTGTGTCAAATTATGTTTACATCATGTACCATCAGGTAAATTAAGAGCATCACACCTTTTGACTGCTAATGTACATTCACCTAACGGAATCAAAATAAAATAAACTCGATTGCCATCGGATATATTCTTTGTCTTACTTGTTAAAAATTTTGCAATGTTTTAAAAGCATTTCAATATTAAAAAATTTTATGTTTAGAATAAAATATATAAATTTGACACTATACAGATCTAAACCTTATAAAGAATTCATCCGGATCGCACAATATTCCCGATTTGACCATCAAAAGCGAATATTTATCCGGCATACCCTTGACAAATGGTATGGTAGCCTCTAACCGTAAGTAATTATTCTCAGATTCACTTAGCTCTTTCACCAAGGGTTTATGTTTTCAGGCCTAGTGTAAATGAAGATCCACACGTAAATTAAGCTCGTTTTTTAGAAGTGAAAGTTTTTTAAATCGTGTAGAACCCCTTGTCACCCCTTAAAATGTTTATCGATATGAGGGATTATTTAAGCACAATGATTTTGGCGACGCTCTTTAATCACATTGACAAACCACACCTTTCTTAAAGCAGTTAGGCGTTCTATTTAGGGTTATGCATATTCCTTTACAAAACTCCCCCCCCCCGTGACTTATCCCTCTCCCTGCCCTACTTTTGATTTAATTAATTTTTTTTTGATTGTATAAACGATTTACTGGTATAAAAAAAGTTACGTTCACGACTAAAAATATAAGTAAGAAGCTAAAACTAAACGGATGGCATTGATCCGTGTATAGAATGGTGTTGGATTTAACGATTTCCATCGTGATCTTTTGCATGTAAGCTTTAGAAGATGGCCCCCTTAATGTGATCGTGGAATCATGGGATTTTTACACCGCGCTCCGCAACGTGGTGCCTTCGTGTAAGAGAGAAGGCTTCTTCTCACCGACCTTGCTATCACAAGAAGGGACAGACACTGATACCCTAAATACAAATCCTGCCTGGGATGAAGGCATAGGAGCCTTGACGCATCTCAAAAAGGAACTAACCCTTTGCATAAGGGGCGCCGTCAAGTATCCCCGTTTATACGCCCTATTCGGTTTAGCTTCGGGCGCCGGTGCCACTGGTGTCCTTTTAGCGGGCCCTCCCGGCTGTGGTAAAACTAGTGTTATTATATTTGCTGCTTATTAATATGCCCAAAATTAAGCTGTATCGGTTTAAAGCCGCATATAATCCATATATGGTACGACTAAAGTGTGATATTGTTGGTCTTCGATTTTAGCGTTATCGTAAAGTCGGGAATTCCCTCTAACTCAAAATATATATATTCGATCACCTTTTTGCTAAAATTGAACTAAGAAATAAACTTCATTGTAATTAATGAATTTTGAATAAAAGTTCTTAATGGCTAGGTGCTAAATCTAAGTTTTGCCATCCATTTCTATTTGTTTTATCCGTATTGGCATCCTTAGGTAAAACGCTGCTGGCTCGGGCAATAGCTCGCGAATCTTCGCTCAATTTCATAGCCATAGCCGGTCCCGAACTTCTTAACATGTACGTGGGTGAAACGGAACGGGCTATAAGACGTTGTTTTGGCCGGGCCAAAGACAGCGCTCCATGCCTCATATTCTTTGACGAGATTGATAGCATATGCCCGCACCGCGTGGCCGCACATCAAGACGCCTCCTCAGAGGTAGTATAAGTGACACTTTAAACGAAAGCTACTTTACAATAAGGAAAAATAATTTGAGAAACACTTATACTTTGTCTTAAAACGCAATTTTTTAAATATTCGCCTGCTCTTAGCCTCCTTCTTAGGATGATAACGACTAATTTTTTCTCACATATATGTTTTTAATTATATCTATTTACCTTTTCATTTGACATTTAAATAAATTTGTTTATAGACACAAAAAATATGTCAAGTAATATTGTGGCAATGAAATTTAAACTAAATTTTTAATTAACTGCTAGTTTTCATTGTTTATGAGTTGGTAACAATGCCAGTACAGTCGAAACTTCTTAATCGCAAATCGGATTATCGCGAAAATCTTTCGCCATTTTTTTTTAAACGATAAAATTAACAAAAACATTGTTTATTGACAAATCGCTTAATAGTGCAATATCGGATATTCACAAACATTTTCGAGTCCTTAAATCAACCAGATATTTATATAAAATACCGCTTTATTGCGGAGCGTAGAAATGAATATTTAATATAATGTACATATACTTTTATTTCCATCGTTTAATCGCGAAATATCGGTTAATGGCGAACTTTTTTTATGCCCAAGGCTTTGCAATCAAACGGTTTTGACTGTATTACTTAAAAATAGTGTTGTAAAAACGGCTGGGTTTTATTTTGTCGACCTAAGCCTAGGGGTCGACTAAGAAGAACAGACCAGTATACCTTTGGTTTGTTTATATTTAATCGCCTAAAACCAAAGGTCGACCAAACAAAACCCAGCCGTTTTTACAACACTAGTCTTAGAAAAGAGCACATTGGGTTGTAGCGTTGCCTTAATTGATTTAATTGACCACCAAGCATACCTCGAGGTATCACCACTATATATAATTGATTTGTTTATACCTCGCGGAGGCAACACTAAACTTAATTGAATACAATTAATATATGTGTATATAAAGGAATTTTATATACACCAGTTACTCACTTTGTTCTCGCATACAATTTACTTTATTTGGATAATAAATAAAGCACTTATTACTTTAACTTAGTGGTATTTCTTTATCCCGAAACACTTATATTGTTTATTTAAACATGTCGAGATGCGCTTTAAAAGGTAATATACGCGTTTGCTACAACCAAATTATGACCGAGAATTGATATTCTCTCTATTTAATTGTCAATTGTTGATACTTTAACTGGGTATTTAATTTAAATTGAACAACTTGAGTTGATATTAGATAGACACATATTTTAAAGCCAGTAAAAATGTTCCCTTAAAGGTTGTATACGTGTGCTTAAATTTATGTCTGACTTTTATAACCTCAAATTTTAATTTTTGTTAAAAATTGAGCATAAAAGATTAAATGTGATTGGCATTATGCGTATGTCAAGTCATAATTTCTTAGTCTGTCTCAAAAATGTCATCTTAAATTTTCTAGTAAACGAGTGTCATCTGATAGAATTAAATCTATAATTGGAATCAAATAGAATTAATTTTAGTTCTTTATGCTCTATCTTAAAATTTTCTGTTGATCTTGCCACAGCCCATTACACCAGCTACTTATTTATGTTAAACATTAATATATTTCTATTAGAACTCCTCATCTCGCATAGTCAATCAATTGCTGACCGAAATGGATGGTATAGATTCAAGGCAAATGGTCTTTGTAATGGGTGCTACAAATCGTATTGGTATAATTTTTTGTTATTATTGCCTATATATTGTTTTAATAAATTTTAGTATGCATGGGCATAATCAGGATTGAATTTAGAGTAGGCAATAAGGATTTGAGGGGGGCGGGACAAAGTGAGAATTTTTTAAAATTTTAGGAATAATTATATTATATTTTTAAGATTTTTTTGTATTTAGAGGGGAGCTGTCGCCCTTTCCTGCCTCCTCCTTGCTACGACCAGACCATGTGTGGATATAATACATTTGGTTTGTTTGGATAGGATTTATATAACATATTTTGTATAAATTAAAATTTATGTTTAAATTCAGTTTACTAAGTTTAAAGAGAAATTGATATCAATAGCATTTTGGGTTGTATATTACAAGGACAATAGTAACTCTTCTCATTTGTTGTATCAATTATTTAATTAAGATTGTTAAAAGGCAAATATAAAATAAATAACTTTGATGTTTAGATGTGATTGATAAAGCGATCCTTAGACCAGGTCGATTTGATAAAATCTTTTACGTCAATCTCCCTAACGCTCAAGAACGCGCCGAAATTCTTCGCGTGCTCACTAACACATCATCAAATAAGAGTTTAGATAAGGAAGCAAAATGTGCCAACAAAACACCAATGTATTCACCGGACATCGATTTTGAATCTATTGCAAATGACCCTAGATGCGATGGATTCTCGTAAAAATAATTATATTTTTAATAATTAAAACTAAACGCCTAGCTCTAAAATCGTCTTTATGCCTTCTTTAGCCATCAAATTATAAAAATTTCGAATTTTGTATGGCTTAGCCACATTGCGCAAACAAAGTGGTAATAAAAAAACGAATGTCTTATAGGAAAGTTTCGCGTTTGTTTTTAAATTACATTTACTCAAATTCGATGTTTAAAGCTTTATAATTTTTTATCTACATTTGATTAATACTTTTTTCCTTCTCTAGAGGGGCGGATTTGGCTGCGCTTGTTAAGGAAGCGTCCAGACAGGCGTTAAAATGGATTGTAGAATATAAGGAAAGCATGGAGAACTGCGATGAGGAACAATCGTTTAAAAGGATTAAATTTTCCGACGAAGGGTGTGATACTGCTGATAGGGAAGCAGAAATCGAAAATATGATTGAAAACCCGGTCATAAAATACGAAAATTTTGAAACAGCTCTCAACCTTGTCAAACCTTCTGTAACTCCTGAGGTAAAGCCTATTGGATTGTTTACTCTTTATTTTTGTCACAATAGCATCGCGTCACTAGGGACCTCGCCAATATATATTTACTTTGCCTAAATTTGTTACCCTTAGAAATAAGGTATCATAATCGCCCCAACCCCTTTCCAGCATCCGATGGGTTAAGGATTTGGACGATAATTTATTTTAAAAAATAAAAAAGAAATTATTTTTTAACGATTGTGTTGTAATAGTGCATGCTACTTCGCGATCACTTTGCATTTTATTTATTTTTGTCAGTTTTAATTTGTCGCAAATTTTTATAAGTTTATCCCCGAAATTTTGAACATGGCCCATCTGACTTAAAAATTTGCTTGACCCAAATTAAACCGATTAATGACATCTTCTTTAAATGTGAAGTTTTTATCAAATGCCTTAGTATAGGAGTACTTATTTAAATGTTATTTTGTTACGTTGATAATTTGTGTAATGTTTCTAATAACTATATTTTATTTTTTATTTTTATAGGAAAGAAAGCGATATCAAAAGATGGCTTCAAAACACAAAAGCTAAGAAATGATTTTGTATGTATAAAAATTCGCAAGGATGTTATGGTAATATTATAAAACTTCGGTTTTTATCCATTTATTAAAAATTAAACACGTGGAATCAGGTTTATTAATAATATATTTCTAACTTATCTTTTAAAAATCACATAGACACCTTCAAAATTCTTGTAGTTGCCAACCAATGGGGGCTTTTGTATTTAATTATCCGCTTGTTAACAAGAGATAAACTTACAGAGGATATTCGTTTCCTATTTATAAATAGGGTTAGGTTTGTTAATCAGGTATAAAATTGCATGAGGATGTAATTGACAAATTATCTTTAACAACCTTAAACTAAAATTGGACACTGTTTGGTTCCCTTTGATCTGTTATACATTTTTTAACCCCTTCAAAAATCTGCTAATGGTATAATATTTCATTTATTTTAGCATAAATGCATAAAAAAAATTAAATCATATCATGCGGGACGGAGTCAACTCTATTTTCACTCAGTAATTAGGTAAACGGCGGTAAAAAATCAAATAAAATAATTTTCATAGAGCGGCTAATTAGAAAATTTATCTTCTGGATAATCGAAAATATCCCAAATTTCCATCTTGATTAAGTAAGGGTCATATCCGGTTGATAACTTTGCCCACTTGCCTTTTTCACATAATACCGTCCTCTTACTATTTTCTTCGGCACCTCGGGGATTTCTCAATTTAAATCATCCGGATCTCTTCCTTATATGCCCATCAGAGATCTGTTATAGGCCGTTTTTAGGAGGGCGTCCCGCCCGTAACTGCTTTGAAACTTTTAGTCCGCTCGGTCGCCATTATTTTTTTGCATCCAAATAATCGACCGAGCCTGTCCGTATTTTTCCTATGCACTTAAGGCCTGGCTCTCCCAAGATTGGCCCGTGTGGTCTATTAATAAATTCGAAAATTTATGCAACATTGATTTATCGCCAATGGTTTATTAATTAGTTTTATTGTAACGAAATTCTAACCTTAAGGATATGAAAAAACGCATATAATAGAAAAAAGTGAACTTAGAATTCTGATTCGTGGCAGTTCTCATCACGTGATTCTATTCTCTCGCCCGTCACCGTTTTTTCGCTAATCATCTTTCGAATGAACTCTACATCTTCTGAATGGATAAATTTTTCAAGGGTTTTACATCTCACATCTTAATTGCAAATAAGATGTGATAAAATCTAATTTGGAGAAATGTTTACATCCATTCAACTTGACCAAAATTTCATCTAAACGCGACAATGGAAATTTTAGAATCTCAATACATGGATTTAGAGTAATGCGAAAGTCCGCACTTAATCCCAACTTACCATCGGCTTTTCTCATTGGTATTAGAGGCGGTGCCCAATAACTAAAATGATATAGGTTTGGTTATTCCTTTAACCCACTTGTTTAACTCTTCCTCTATCTCACTGCGCCACTCATAAGGTATTCTTCGAGCTGGGCAAAATTTAGGTTTTACGCCTGGCTTTTTTCATTGTTGCCTCGTAATTTTTCAAACATCCTAATTCCATACTGAAAATTCTGCTCAAATCTTATCAATTTTCGCGCCACCTGCTTGAAGCATTAATTCTATGTTAATTAAATCACTACACGATGCGGGCTTATTTTTTTATTTTATTAAACTAATTACCCTCAAAGTTTTTAGTCCAGTCCCATTCTATAATATTATTTGCCCTTAGATCCGATATGTATAATATTAAATTTTTAACAACTTTTTTACGGTCACACGCACGTCGCATTGTCCTATTAACCTTATATATTGTCGTTATTAAGTAGCCTTGCTTCCAATTTTAATCCTTCAAATAATCCCCTATTACAAATTTTTAAACCAATCATCTATATTAACTACAGTTATCAACCTGTGTCGAATATGAAATTAAGTTGAATTTTATAACAAATTATTTTTACTCGGGGAACTTGATTGTTTTTAGCTTAAGCATGTTTATGGTAAAAATTTGCATTGCCTCCTTTTTTATTGATTTTTTCTGATAAAATTCCCTAAAAAATCATGATTACGCGCCTGTATTACGTTGGACGTTTTTAAATCTTCCTCAATTTGTATTCTAGTTAACGCACTTCTAGTAAATAAAACAGGGGTGGTTTTTAAAACTCGTTATTGCCAATTTGTTCGATTTTCCACAGCCATACCAAAATTCACATGTCAAAAAATTATATCTTCGACACATATACTTGTAAGTTACTCGTGTCGACCTTATCGATTTGTTCCTTGTTGTTTTAAATTTATTTACTTCCGCTAAGCTATTTTTCCTTATTTAATAGTAGCACGGGGTTTTGCTTTTTGGTACTTTAAAAATTGTAGGCTGCATAAATGTTATAAGATTTAAACGGTCATAATCATCAGAAGAAGATAATAATAACCACTTTTAGGAGTGCCGCAATTAAATTAAAAGTGCTCTTTAATTGCGCCATCTATAGGCAATTTTAATTAAAGATTGATTTGACTATATATATCCCTTCTTTTTTGCATGTGACTCGAAAATGATAACAGACATATAACGTTTATTCTTCTTATTAGAGCTCATCAGTAGCAATAGTTAATTTCCTAGTCACATTCTAAGCGAGATAGGTATATATAAGGCTCAAATTAGATTTAACCCATTCTTATGGTGGTTATTGAAAAACCATTATAATTATGGTGGAAAATAATTATTTTGTTTAATTATATTAGAAATTAATTAATAAATTGCGGGTTTTTAATACTAATCAGAAGAAGATAATTATAACCTCTTTCAGGAGTGCTGCAATTGAATTTAATATACACTCTAATTAGCGCCATCTATAGGCAAATTTAATTAGAGACTAATTTGACTATTTATCTCTATCTTTTTTTGCCTCTTAAGAATTTTCCCTCTTGAGAATATGCTTTCCAAACATTTTATTCGTTGCCCAATATATTACAAATTTAAATACGACGGATATATAGGGCTTTAAGGGAGGGAATTTGGGGACGAAAAATATTAACATGTTCAACGGCGAATATAATACGAGTCTCTCTTTACAAGTTCAGGTAAATATAAGATGCGGGGGGTAAACTTTTAGACTGGGGAAGGTTTCGGGGGAATTATTCGTATGCTTTCTACATGCCAGGGTGGGGGATTGTTTATTCCGGAAACTGATTATTGGGAGAAGGGGAAAAAAAGGTTCTTGAGAAACGTCTGGGGCAAAAACGTCCTCGAAAACGTTCGGAAAAAAACGTTCTCATCTTTATTGATTACCGGGGGCCATTTATACCCTTAGTTTTCTGGCTCTGCTCCCATCCTTGAAATTCCTTTCGCTTCTTTGACCTATTTTTCCGCGCCAACTTTTGATGGATGGCCCTCTTTCAAGGATTTTGGAATTTTCTGATGACAGTTTTAGTTCTCTGCTACGTTTCTCGTGCCAATTCTTTATTTATAGCCTGTCAATTCCAAGGATTCGCTGCATCTGCTTTGTTCCCATACCAACTCTTTATTTATTGCCTGTCAGATTTCAGACTAGATATTCGGTAACCTTCTTACGTCCCTAGCCCACTTTTTCCGATCCAATTATTGATATAGGGCCCGCTGTTTCCTCGAATCCCGCGCGCATTCCTTATAAAGATCGCAACCCAATTGTCATGCAATACATGACAAAACTATCTTATTCTCCTAATTTATATAAATTATTGTGTAAATTAAAAAAATTTACGAAAATCAAAACAGCGCCCCATTTTATTATTCAAAAACCTGTATAAACTTGTCCTTTGCATGCTTCAACTAGCTGGGACCCTTAGTTAGCATTGGCAAAAATATGCAATTTTTTTAAATAATTAATTATATAAAATAGTTTTAGTCATCTGAAATAACCTTAATCACTTCGTTCTTAAAGAATTTATTGCATGTTTACTTAAGGAACCCTAAAAGGTATGGGTTGATACTTTATTAATATTTACAACATAAGCATCTGCAAACAACAACGTCGTACAATCCTAAACTACCATTATTGGAAACTAACTTTATAAATAAATAGCATTGTTACTTATAAAAAATAAGAGTTTTGAGGTTCTAATTGCACATATATAATTATATAGCAGATACTTTTACGTTTAAAAATTAAACATTTTTATAATAGTGTAAGCCGTCTCAAAATATTTAAGATTACCCTTTTTTAAAGATCAGCCACTAATTACACTGGTCTACAAATAAAGGTCTTGTGTAATCAACCGGGAAACGGTTAACATATTCTGTTAGAGTTTTTTGTGGTGAAAGCAAATATGTTTTTTGTTGTTTTCCTATACGTCAAGTTTTTTAGATATTTCGATTCAAAGTTGCGAAAATGACCGTTTTCGACCCTTTTCGACGCTCAATAGAGCGATATTGAATAGCTAAAAAAAAATTTAAACCTCTAAGTGGTAGAACCAACTTAGGGTAAAACAAAAATGATTTTTTCCCCTATTGTTTTTACTTTTTCTAATATATCAAAAATGCAATTAGTTCCTATGCGAAATCGCGGCATCCTTTGAGCCTCCCTCTATCTAATTGGCTTATATGCTTATATAGTTCTATACCCTTAGTGCATGTAAGTGATTGATGAGTGTGGTGGGTGCAAGAGTAGCGGGTTAATACGAACTATTCCTACTACTACGCCTGTCATCCTCCCTCTCTACTAGAGGAATAGCTCGTATTACGCTACTACTTTTACAAACCCCCATCCCTACATCATCCATCAATCACTCACATGCATCAAGAGTATATTGTTATAAACCCAATTAGATAGAGAGGGAGGGAGGGAGGCTCAAAGGATGCCGCTTCGCATAGGGACTAAATGAAATTTGATATATTGGAAAAAGTAAAAACAATAGGGGAAAAAATCATTTTATAATGTTTTACCCTAAGTTGCTTCTACCACTTAGAGGTTTAAAATTTTTTTTTAGCCATTCACTATCGCTCTATTGAGCATCGAAAAGGGTCAAAAACGGTCATTTTCGCAACTTTGAATCGAAATATCTAAAAAACTTGACGTATAGGAAAAAAACGAAAAACCTATTTGTGTTCACCACAAAAAACTCTATCAGAATATGTTGACCGTTTCCCGGTTGATTTTTCTTGTAGACCAGTGTTATTTTATTAATAAAGCTCATGACTTATAGTGTAGTGCAAAATCGCATTGAAAATTCAGTGGATTAGAGTTCACTCTCTACCATTATAATGAGAAATATGGCGTGAGAGTTTTAGTGATTAAGCATGAGTTCAAGCATTACAAACTCTTAGTCTAATGTTTAAATCTACTGCTTTGTAGGCTATCGTTCGGTACACAGAGAAGGCGCGGGGGTGCACAAAAAATCTTTAGCCTATGTAGCCCAATTTATATAATTATTTTGATTTCTTAGCCACCGATCTAATATATCATTACATCAGATAGGATGATTGTTTGTTGCGAAATTCGAAGAGGCTTCTGGAATATTTACTACATCATCAAAACCTATGTGTTTATATCATATTTGAATGCTAAGGATATAAATATGCTATAAATATATTGAACAATTATTTACATGTCTTAAAGGGTACTCATATTTTACTTAACGAGCTAAAT
Organism: Gordius sp. MW1; assembly: GCA_964036665.1. Classification (NCBI taxonomy): domain Eukaryota; kingdom Metazoa; phylum Nematomorpha; class Gordioida; order Gordea; family Gordiidae; genus Gordius; species Gordius sp. MW1. The sequence goes on along the minus strand of OZ038532.1, from coordinate 11,974,306 downwards.
TTATTAAAATTTGTATTATGCGCGGTTACTTGGGTGTGTTATATTACCCATATCTAAAGTATTGCACTTATATTAATTTAATTTTAACATTTTAAACGTGAATTACAAAATAAAAAAGGCACAAATAAATTTATTATATTATGAACTAGCTGACCCGGCAAACGTTGTTTTGCTAAAAATACAATTTTCTTTAATATAATAAAATTTGAGAAAACTTCAGTATGACGTCATTATTGTATATGATGCTATAAATGAAACTGGCCGGGAAATGTCCGATATTTCTAAAACTAAAAGGAATTTTAGGATTCTGAAAAAGCTATTTTACCCCTTGCCGCCCTGGGCATCTATGGCTAAATTTTCGCGCGAATCGGGCCGGTAGTTTCAGAATTTAGCCCTTATCCACATACATACATACATACATACACACATACATAGACTTTACTTTATATATATAGATTATGATTCTAATAATCAATTTAGAAATTTTAAAGCCGAGATCTCGCCGATAAAATCTCGTATAGTCTCGTCTCGGGGTCAAAATTCCCGTCTCGAACTCGACCCAATTTTTCAAAATCTCGTCTCGTCTCGGTTTTTCAAGGTGAGACGAGACAAGATAGAGGGTTTTCCCGGAATTTCTGCATCACTATCTATGAACCTAGATTTCGATACGAAAGGCTAAAGGATACGCCGACGAACTAAAAATAGCATCAAAAAGCCTTCTCACTCTTGGGTGCAAGGAAATTGCAAAGGGACGTAGACGACGATTGGGAGACGCTAACTAAGGACCTAAGAGAAACAGCCATCTGAGTTTTAGGAAAGAACAAAGGAGGCAAAGCTATGAATAGGAAACTATGGTGGTAGGAACAATCGGTTACGGATTTCATCGAAAGAAAGAAAAATTTATAAACGGTAAATCAAATTAGTTGGAGCATTGTCAAGAGTATAGGGAAAACTAACGTAAGCATTGCTCGGATGTTGCGAAGAAGGAGTCCGACCATGACAAACTCCTTAACCAGATTGTGGTAGAAGAGCGAATTTTTAATTAATGAAGGGTAAGCACGATTAGACCCATATTTAAAAGCAAAGGAGACCCTCAGGAGTGTGGAAATTACAGAGGTATCAAGCTAATTTGCCACTCTTTTAAGCTTAGGGAAAGGATCTAAGTAACAAGGCTGAAAAGCGAGGTAGAATTATCAGCTAACCAATTTGGATTTGTGGCCGGCAAATCCATAATGGACCCAATCTTTGCACCTAGATGATGATGTATAAATATGGTAAGAAGAGAATGGATCTCTACATATGATCTATATCGACTAGGAGAAAACTTCTGACAGGGTCTCTCACGATTTAATATGGTGGTGCCTGAATAAACAAAATATACCTGACGCATATGAAAAATATTTATGAATCCTAGAACTTTTGCGTTAGGACGACAGTTGGAGACTCTAAATCTTTTAGGGTTAAAATTGGATTACATCAAGGATCTGCTTTAAGTCCCTTTATATTTAATTTAATATATTTATGGACACGATAACGAGAGACATTTAAAAGCCATCGCCATGGTGTACGCTATATGCCGATGATATAGTAAGCGGAGAAACAAAGGAGAAAGTGTTCGAAGAAGCAGAAAAGTGGTCAAAGCGCTTAGCTGGATATGGTTTAAAGGTCAACGATCGAAAAACAGTATACATGGAAATGAACGTTACAGGCAGCCCATCGCTGGATGACCAGCTAAAGTACCCAAAAGTAGACAGATTTGCATACCTCGGCTCGATGCTTCCGATTTAATATGCGACAAGAAAATGACAATATGGTTGAAAAGCAAAGCTTGCAACTCCATTTTAAGACCGGTGTTACCCCATGGAAGTGAAACATGGGCATTAGGCACCACGGAAGAAAACCTATTACAAGCCATGGAGATAAAAATGATACGGTGGAGCTTGGGGTGTGCTAAGCTCGACCATATGATGAATGGCTCTCTCATGACAAAAAATATTTAACCTATGGCGGACATGATTAAATAAAATCGGCCAATGTGATATGGGCATATACTTATAAGGGAGACAGATGATATAGACCAAAAAGTCGTGGATATGGAGGTACCGAGGAAGATAGGAAGAGGACGAACTCGTGTTATGTGAAAAGGGCAAGTTGACAAATTTATGACATCTAGGTAGATTAATTGAGACAGGCACTGCACTTACCCGATCAAGATGGAAGAAACTCATTAAAATAACCCCACAATTGTGGGACCAAATACGTGATAAAGAAGAAGATGACTATAGGCCAAAGGAGGGTGAAAATGGTATTATAAACTATGAAAATAATAGTATTCACTATTATTAATATGCATATTAGCCAATGAATATGGCAGGGAGGAAAACTAAGTGTGTAGCGCAACTTTGCAATATATAAGATAAGGAGTAGTTATTATTTTTAAAATGAATTATAAAAAAATAAAGGTAAAGCAATTTTTTTAAAAATTTTAGTCCTAAGTTAGTTTTAAGACCTAGATGCTATTTTTAATTTTAATAGATTCATTTTTGCAGGGGCAAAAACATTTATTTTCAAAAATTTGAAACTTATTATTTCAAAAACTTGACGTATTGAGAAGTATATTAAAATGTTTTTGTGCTTTGCACAAGGGACTCTACGAAATATTTTAACCCTTTTCCTTATGATCTTACAAGTTAACTTATTGTGAACTAGTTGATTATAATTTGTTGAAAGCACCTTCTATCATTCCTTGTAAAATTTCTTTAAAAAACTACTAAAAACCTTGAAATATACTTCCATGGTAATTCTACTCTAATTCATGCCATCTAGAAGCAATTTTAAATTAGAGACGAATTCGATTAAAAGTCAAAATCTTATAAGTGATAATCAATGTTTCTAAGTGATAACTACCCGCGTTTTGGGTACACAAGCTATTATTTGCGCATATTTACTTATAAATTGTAATTGCATAAAGGTTAACTATCATCGGATAAATGGTAAAATTTCAAGCAAAAATCATAATTTTCTATGCGATAATTTTATTATATGCTGGTTATAATTGCTTAATGGATTTTAAAATGAATAAGATAAAACATTATTTGGCAAAACTTTGTTAGAATCATTTCTTTATTAGATGCATTATTCCTCATTGATACATCATATAAAGCTGTGTCCAAAACAAAGATTCTAATTGGTCTAAAAAACTGGGTTTACAATAAATATAATTAATTTGTTATTCAAAGACACATTAGCTGGCTATTTTGAATAAAATAACATAGAATTTTTCGGGCTGCTTACATATAATATTAGAACATTATTTAGGTAGATCCATGGGCGTAGCCAGGTTTTGGATTAGGGGGGGGGGGGGGACGAAAATTTTTTAAGTTCGATTGGGGGGGGGCATTTTGTAGGAGTCTTTTTTTGTCATTTAGGGGGCGGGGGTCATGGGTTGATCTGCATCCTTTATAACTGATCCTGTATTAGACAATGATGATGATTGGATAAGCTATGCTGACATAATTGAAGAAATACGTATTCTTATTGTTATTTATAATGTTTGTTTAGAATATGATGAAGATTTAGATGATTCGATTTGTGAAGAGATGGGTGCAAATTAGTGCAAATTTTTAGGCAAAGAAGAAGCTCAAATGGGATTTTTTTCACTAGCAAAATATGCGCATCATGCTTTAAAAGATCATAAAAATGTCGAGATTTTGGATATGTAATTTAATTAACTTATTTAAACCTCAAAGAATGATATCACCCTAATTTCAAACGAATAAATATTTTACAAATATAAATTTAGTTTATTACTTGTAAAATACCTCTTTTGTAAAGATATGAAATAATTAAAAAAAAATAAGTAATATAAACATTTAGATATAAAATTAAATATTTTATTTATAGATATATTTCCGATAATATATCTATGAAGAACATTGATTATGAGGGTAAAAATCTTCTAAAAAATTAAATATGTTTTTATTAACTTTATTTCAAGGATTTTTAGTTGCGATAAGCCAAATAAGGGCTATTGTCGCCAGCTGTGTTAACTAGCCCAAAGGTGCATGTAAGCTCATTGACACTTAACCCACTTATTTTTGTTAAAAACCTCAATTATTGACTTTTATAAAAGTCATTTTTAGAAATTTTATTATAATATTAATGACATTATTGCCAATAATTTTGTATATAAGTTAAAATTTATTTTAATTATAAAGTGTTGAAAATTGACTAAATGGTACATATTTGTTTCAAATATCTAGCCCTGTGATTCCTACTTAAGCGATTTTGACTGTATACCCAATTTTTCATCGGTCTTGGAAATAATAATAAATATTAAGGTTCTCGCTATTACTTAAGCAATCAGTATGCCAATTTTTTAGTCACATATTAATCGGGATAGATCTATATAAATAAAAATTGAATTCATGGCACATTTCATTATTTTTATTTAATATTACAATAAGGTATAATGATTATAAAACCCAATTAACGAGGGCGCCTGCGAATTAAATGATAATTATACTCTTACCCATACCTTCTAAGAGAAATAAGAGCCCTAACGTTTTGTGTCTGTATTATTTTTAACTCACATGCTAAAACTAAATTGATCTCTAATTTATAATTGCATGGCATGGACCAGGGAAAAATTTAAATTTGATGAACGGAAACTTTTGCAAATTCGGGTTTTCACTAATGTTCGACATTTTGCAATCAACACCTTCGTTTTAATATTAAAAATAATGTACCCTATTGATGTCTAAAGCAACTAAGAAAAAATATGTATATAAAGAAGCTCTTGAAGATTATCTAATTCCAAATGATAACCAAAAAATTGTTAAAGTACATAAATTTTATCGGTATTTTATGTATATAGGTTATCAAAGGTATTGGTAATAATTTGCACGAGGTTGAAGATGAAATGGGTACAATTTTAATTGTGAGTATGCCATCCAAGTTTAGAAAAAGTATTTGGATTCTGAAAGGTATTTAGCAATCTATATTATAATACTGTGTGTGATTACATTTTGTAATGTGTGATTAATATGCTATGTTATAAGTTTATAAATCAAATTTAAATGCCACTTTTTACATTTTATACTTAATCTATACTACTTTCGGTTAATTATAAATCTAGTGTTATATCATTAGGATAAATGCTATCAACCTTAATAAGCTAAATGTTACTAATATAGTATTAGGCACAAATTTTTATATTGGTATGCTTAGATTTTTATACTTGAGACTTTTATCCACTAATTTTAAATTTATAATTTTCAAATCATTAAACTTTTAGTTGCATAATTTTTGCAGCAATGATTAAAAGTCATTTACTAAAATTCTGTTACCTGAGAATTGGAATGCTTTATTTGCAAATAATAGAAAAAGGATATTTTGAAGGAAGAAGATCAAAAGTTAATATATTACTAAACTTTTTATAGTTTCACAAAATTTAATAAAGAAAGCGTCTAAGATGGTTGTAATCAGGGAAACTCCCTCTTGATTTTTTTATGTATCATTTATATGATATTCAATAAATTATAATGTTTAAATGCAAGATTCTAAATTGTTTTAAAAATTTGTTGTCAAGTTGTTATTTGTATTAGAAAATATTATCATCTAGTCACAAATAGCCAAGTTTTATTTTTTGGGGCATTACTAAGGAAAGGATAATTAACACATTTGACATCTATTTATTGCTCAAGTTTGTATAATAAGTTCTTTAATACATATCTACTTATAAGTTTAAAAATTCATGTTTATTATTTATTATAACAAATTAACCCTATGTTCCTTTTTTTTAAATCCCCTTGCCTTGCTTATGAATATTAGTTTTTTTTATATTATTCTTTTTTGATTTTACCAGGCAACCAGCCCCAACCTCCTTAAATAACACAGGTCTACAAATATTGACTTGTAATTGTATCCCGTAAACTTACAAATAATTTTGATAGAGAATTTTTTGCTGAACAATCATATGTTTTTAGTTTTTGTCATCCAGATTTTCTGATAAATAGGCTATATCCCCATGCTATTTTAAATATATATTTAATAATGTTTATTTTATCCTATAGATCATATATTTGTCAATATGATTATAATTTTATTTGTTTGTTTCATTATTACTTTTTATCAACGTTTATTTAACCTCCCTCCTCACATTAAAATTCCTCCCACTATGTCTGGGAAAACAGAGTACATACTACGTATGCAATGTTTAGTAACACATCACATTCTCCGAGTTAAAACTAAAAACATATTATCAGTGTAAAATTCTATATCAGAAATATTTGTCAGATTGCAGGATCTTTTTTTTGTAGACCTGTGGAATTTATTATAGTATTTAATAAATTTAGTTTCAATTTTAAATTTATTATAATAAGGAAAGATTTATATAATTATCATATTTGTGTTTAGTTATAAATGCTTAAATTGTTTTTTGAGTCTATGAACCCTTAAACTTTGTATTTAAAATTAGTTAAATATAATTTTAAAAAATGGATGTGTGGAGTGTTTATGCAACATATTCTTACTACCCCGATGGGCCGATTAAAAAACATTATTAATATTTATAAATTTACGAAATATATATATCAGGATTATACCTCTGAAATTTAGAACTTCAATTGACAAAAACTTTATAGCTAAATTAAATAAATTTGATATCAACCACATGTGACTTAAAATCTTCAAGTTTTAAATTATATTTAAGATAAAAATCAAATTGATTGATCATAATTCTTTATAAAATACTGCCTTCATTATGATTTAAACTCCTAGACCTTTACAATATCCTTTAAATACTACGTGCATTCCTTCGTTCTTATATTCATAATTTTGAAAAATAACAAAATAATGTCCAAGCTGTTTTAATTAAGGCGCAAGCGCGGTGTCTGATGGGGCAGCACGAGCTAGGCATGGATAAAGACTAAAATTAACTAATTATTTATTTAATATGAATTGAACGAACCCAACTCGATCTAAATTTTGAACTTTAGAACTTGAAAATGTAATTAATATTTATTTTAAAAGGCTTCTTTATTTTTAAACCGTTAAATAACATTTCTTTAAATAAAGTTAGATTATTACGTTAAAATGATTTGTTAAATAATATGTATCAAGAAAATTGTATTACTCATTTAAAACATATCCTTCTTTTAAATTACGAATAACAATTACATTTTATATATCTTTGATAAAATAATTATCAAATAAAAAATTAGGCCGGGCTCAGGTCGGGCCATAAAACGCATTTTGGGCTCGGATCGAATTTGGGCAAATTTTAATATTGAGGCGTCGGGCTCGGCCTAGTAAGTATTGCTTGTTCGACCTTTGGTTTTAGTCGACTAAATATAAACAGACCAAATTTTTGACTAAAAAACCTTTAATGTGTTTATGTTTAGTCGACCAAAATGAAAGGTTGACCAAACAGAACCCAGCCGTTTTTACAACATTACCTGTGAGATTCATTTTGCAGGGCTTTAGTTATCGGTAATAATCAATTTTTTAAACTATTGCGATCTTACTTTAATAGATATTGCATAATTTAAGTTATGCTGAGGAATTTTAAAAGGCAAGACAGCATTTTTAATAGCGCTTGTTTTATAAAATTTTGGTACTTTTTTAAAAGTTATCGTGTTTTCTGAATAAACATCATTGATGTTTGAGTATTCACAATGAATTTGATCAGTGTCAAAAAGTTAAACAAATGTGATAAAGGTTTTAATTAAAACTGCTGCGATTCATGATAGGCACCAGCAGTTTGATGTTTATATAAAATTATAATGATTATAATTATATTAATTGTAACAAACCTTTGTTTCATGTAGGAAATTTTTTACTTGTTGAACCAATATTAGAAGGCAATAAAGTTAAAGCTGAAATAGTTGCAGTACTATTAAAAGATCAAATTAAATATCTCCAAAAAGATGGATACTGGTAAGCAAATTATATCATATTTCATTGTTGATTTATTAAATTTTTTAATTTTACTAAACTTGTTTGATATTTTCTGTGGCAAAATTATAGTTAATTTCCTATACATTAACATAACTATTGGTCAACAATCTATTGTTAAGGGTTGTTTTATTTTATTCTTACAACTCGATAATTTTTTCTTATAATATTTAAAAATTTAAAGTTTATTAAATTTTAGTTTATTTAATTGGTTTTAAATTTGCAAAAAGTGAGAAAACTTATAATAGCGGAGTCCCATACTCTATAGGCCCCCCCCCCCCGTTTTTTTAAACAATTTACTACTTCGCCACTTGCGAAATATTTAATATCAAGTTGTTAAAAATAGTTTTCAAATTATTTACTTTTTTAATGAAAAAGTTTTTGCATTTTTCTAAATTGAGATAATTTAATGGTCACCACTGTTGTACTACTAGCAATTTACATTTAAGGAATTCGATACAAATTTGTTAAAAATTGCCTAAAAAGTAAATGAAGTTTTAATTAAAAGGACAAACTTTTAATTTTCGTTTCTGGGTGATAATTTTATGTTAAGAGACGAGATTGCCCGGCCCGCTGAACTGTCCTAAATTTTTGTTTTCGGGCGGGCATTTTAAAGATAGGATTCGGACAATTCGGGATTAATGAGATTTTTTAAATAATGTTACTTCGTTACTTTTTATTTAATTGCATATGAAAATGCTAAAAAAGTTACGAAACTTGATTTCGCCTTCACAAAGTTTCTCCAATTAGCCTTTATTATTTTCTTATCATTCGTCGCTTTCGCTAAGTTACGACTTACTTTTATGATAAAAAATTTCTATACCTTTCCTTTTTTAAATTGCATTTAAATTCTATTGATAAATTATTGTCTTTTTATCAAAAAAGTAAGTTTTAACAGAGCACAGATTGACTAATTGAACTAATTTTATTCATTAAAAAGTTTATTTATGGGTAGGGCAAACGGGTTAACTCAAAAGGGGAGTATAATTTTGTTTATTGTAATATTATTTATTAATGTTAACTTTAAACTTAAGTAAAAAAATTGCTACATAAATATTTTCATGGACATCGGCTGCATTAAATTAATATTTTTCTATTATATGCTTTTTAAATGTTCCAACAAGTTTGTCCCTTAATGCATTATCAATTAACTTATTAAAATATTGTGACCTAAAGCGGTTTCGCCAGTGCTATCTGGCCAAATTTTTTCGAAAGACCAAATACTAACCTTTTTTGACCTATTAGGATTAAAATTAAAGATTTAAAGTTTTATTTGAAAAAAATCATTCGACTTTTAAATAATATAGGAAATTAGATTTTATTTGTGATAATAAAATATTGCATATTTTTTTCAAATGTTATTAATTTAATGTTTATATTTTAATAATGGTTGATAGAATTTAAGATCGCATAATTTAGGGCCTAACGGGCAAATTTAATATTTCGGGCCGGGCAGTTCGGGCAGCTTTAATGTTTCGGGCGTGCCCGAACGGGCACCTAGAAGGTTCGGGCGGGCGCGGGCGGGCAATTAAGTTAAAAAATTGAACCGGGCCGGGTTCGGGCATAAAGTTCCTAACAAAACTGACCTCTGTAAGAGACTTAGGTATTTTAGTTTATTAGCTATCATGCCCAATATACGCGCACATCTCTTTAGAAAGTTTCATTTTTAATCTGCCGTCAAAACAACAGTGCCTTTGATATTTTTAAGATGAATATGGTAAATTAATATTCAAACCCAACGTTATATTTTTCGTTATTTTTGTTTATCAATCCTTTGTTTTCTCTTTTTATCAGGCCAAAATACTTTGAAAAGGACGTCGTATGATCTCATGCTCATGTTAAGTTTGTCCATATAAGGGAAGACGCTTAACACGTTGACCTGAAATTTGTCACGGTTAAAGGAAGATCTTATATGTATTTATGCCTAATATATCAATAAAACATCACAACCCTGTTTTTTAGATATAATTAGCTTCCTCATTTATTCAAATGTTTTACATGATTTTTAATGTTATTGCTGGTTTTAACTACTAAGTAGCTGTAATCCTAGGCATTCTATATGCATTCCAATAAATTAGTTGCATTTTTAATCCCACAAATTTGTACAGGATTATGTACTATTTTTCACTCTTTTCTGGCGTTATGTAAACCTTCTTTCGAAGCCTCGTAAAAACGTATTGTTGCAAAAAAATAATCATTATTATAAATAGAAGAGTATATCAAAATTTTGCTTTGATTACTATAACATTTGATGTTGATAGTTAGGATTAATCATTAATACAAATTAGATAAATATTTAGTAGAAGATTTAAGGATAAAACGTTTATTCACCATCTATTACTTACAAAACTCTGCTTTAAAATTTTATGTGTTCCTAACTTTTAAGTCATTAAATAAGATGATAGACTTCGCTCAATACTTTATTTTATATCAAATGTTTTATATTTGAACATTCAAACCTTAAAGAACCAGATTAGATAAAAAAAATTGTCAGATATGGAATTTTGTTCTCTTGTGATTTGTGTTAATTAGCAGATGTTTAATTTTGTTGTTTGATTATAGTGATATCCCTGGGTTCGTATACCTTATATTATGTATACACTACATTGTCATTCTTATGCTAACGCTGCCGAAATATGTATAAATCATTGACGTAAGCGGGGAAAACTTAAATATGCGAAAAAGGTTGAAATGTAACATAAAAGCGTTGGACTAGATGTATTTTTTTTTGATAAAACATCTTATACTCCGCTCATTCGTCACTTTTTATGTTTAAGGCATAGGCCAGATTCTCAGTTTAAGGTAGAGCCCTGCACGGGCCGCCCGAAGCCCGACCCGATTTAGTCGAACCGGGCTCGGGCTTCGGGCGGCCCACGCATGGCTCTAGTTAAAGGGTGTCTTTTGTAGCCTATAGAATAAATATTTTTACCTTAAATGCAAATTAAGCGATGTGAAAAAGGTTGACATTTTTTCATATACATTAAAATTTAAGGATTGTGATAAGGTTTTTTATAATAATCTGATGAAAAATTTACGTTTCAACATTAGCTTGCAAACTATACTTTTAATGCATTAAAACTGTATAGTCTAGCATATAATGTAGAGATGTCAGATTTTCATCAAATCAAGGGCTGGGCAAATTTCTTAGGGAAAATGCGGGAAATGGGATGAACAATTGAGCCATCTAATCCCATAGAATCACCTGATACAACTCAAACTTTTAATATCAAATCAATGATTGGAGCAATGCATTTCTTGCTCAATCCTATCCTTACACTATAATTAGGAATCCACAAGGAGCTCGCCCGACCTTACAATAATTAATGACAAACACCATTAAATCGATTGCAAATCATGTAAATCCGGGACAAGTTATTTAATTTATCATTCAAAATTTTATTTGTTCCTCCCAATAAAAAAATTAACTTATCTGAACATATCTGCAATCCTAAATCTCAATAATGGGATATGCCATCCCCTACCAACTAGACAAACGTTAATTATAGACACATCCTTACAACAGAAAGCAAATCAAATTTCAAAAAACCTAATTCCTACAAATTGAGAGGAGCTTTAAATGTGTTTTATAATAATCACACTATGGTTTTAGCCAACCAAGACTCATTTGACCAATAAATATCTTACTTTCATTGCTCAACATGCATTTAAATACCCAAACAGTACTTCTTTGTTGATTTTAACTCCCGTGATAAGTGAAGCTATTAATTTATTTCCCCTTGATTCTGCTGCAGGCCTAGATGGCATAAAACCTAATTAATTAATTTAGAGGACAATAATTTAAGTTATCTGCCTGATTCGTTAACTCTCTTATGCAGTTTGATCATAAATTCAAATATCCCCCAAAAAATTAGGCCAGTTCTTTTTGGCGCTCGACTTTTAGCCATAAAGAACCTAATAATTCCCTAAGACCAATTGCCATTGGGAATGTATTGCGCCGAATAATATTAAAAATAATCTGTAAACACATTAAACCATCATTAACCAACACCTTATCACCTCATCAATTAGGCTTTGGTGTTAAGGTAGGATGTGAGGCTGCATGCCATGCAGGTGGCACCACAATACAAAACTTACTCCTGACCACTAAACTAGACTTCACTAGTGCCTTTAATCAGCTTAACAGAAATGTTTTTATGAACAATTTTTGAAAAAACTTTCCCAATACTCTAATTGTATTCTTTTAAGTTACGGATGCCCATCTCTTTTAAAATTTGCTCCTTTGTAATCAAATCTGCAGAAGGCCTTCAACAACGTTATCCACCAGGACCTCCATTATTTTGCTGCGGTATACAAAAACTTATAAATCAAATTAATCACCAGTGTAACCTTTCTTTACATGTGTGGTAACTCGATGATGCGATTTTGGCAGGCAGCCATGCAGAAGTAGCCAAATCCATTAGCATAATTAAAGACTATTGCAGATCCTTAAATCTTACACTTAATGATGCCAAATGCAAAGTTTTACAGCTTCCTAATTATGATCAAAATTTTATATTTAAACCATATTTTATTGTGAATAAAGAAATTCTTTCAATGCTCAGCTCGCCTATAGGCGGATGTCCTTGTTTACAAGGTTTTTTGAAGAAAAATTTAACCCTTTTGGCCTCAAAATTTGATCCCTTAAAGCTACTACCAATACATCAAGCTTTTTCAATTTTAATGATAAAAAACTTTTTAAACATCTTCAAGATTCAGCACTGTTTTAGATCAGCAGCCGCTTTTTTACATACAGATATTTTAAAAGTATATGAATCCACAATTAAAGATATCTTAAAAAATTTTGAATCTACCTTTTGATAATATCAGTGGCTGCAGGCCACCCTTCCTACCAAATTTGGAGGCTTAGGAATTAGGTCACCATTGACTATTTCCCTTGTGGCACTTATCTCGTCCTTTAAATTTGTAAAGAATCTTATTTTTGAATTAACCTCTCAATCACATGATCTTATAACGATTGGCCATATTGTCTTGGCATGAGAACGTCACCAAGAACTAGGCTTCCAGAATCGGCCGAATGACAAGATTGGGATGCTAGTATAGTATCACCCTCCGTCACTTACCAACTTTCGAGTTGTCATACTGACAACCATTTCAATCTCAGGTCACTTACGGCCGACTCTGGTCACGAATGGGTTGAATGCATCCCAAGTAAATACTCAGGACTTCTGTTTTCAAATCCAGATGTTTCGTATGCAATAGCTCTCCGACTATGTATTAAAGTTACCATAAGATATCCCTACGAGGAAATAGATACCTAGGCTCATCATTGACTCCATTGTAAGTTAAACAAATATCGCTTTATCCCTGATCAAAAGATAAACCTTTTAATTCGATCGGCTTTAAAAAAGGCCGGCACTCCTTTTATCGTCGAACCATCCGATCTTTCTTTGGAAGGTAGGATGCGTCCCGACGAAACTTCTATGATCCCCTGGGAGGATGGTAAGTTCCTAGCTTGGGACTTTACCTGCATTGATATCTTCGCGCCATCTAATAATAATTAGAACCCACTTTCTTGAACGGAAGATCGTAAAACACTCAATTACGAGCTATTGCTCAATTTAAAGTTTTTATTCCAATAGTAGCTTCCTGTTCCGCTACTTTTGGCAAGAAAGCATTTTTTAAATCGATAGGAAACAGATCCCCTTAGCTAAATACTCACCCAGCTTTATTTACATAAAAAATCGGCATTTTAATAGCTAAATATAATTACAAATCTGTATCTGACACATGGCCCGTGTTGGCTATTGACGAATCTGATGAATGGTTTTTAATTTATATTATTTTATGCTCGTTTATTGTATATTTCATTTATCAATTTTACCAAATAAAAGCATTTGAACAAAAAAATATAGGGTAATTCAACACTATAAACAAACAAACCATTTAACATCTAATTTATAGAGATTTATTGAAAATTTTACAATATAATTTCAAATAATTGAATACGTGCATAAAATAATTTAAGCCAATGTAAAAAATCATTTTTAACTATAAGCTTTAGAATAAATCTATATTGGATATGATAATATGGGCGAAGAGGCAATAATGCTTTAGGGAGGGACAAAATCGTAATTTTTTGTAATCTTAGCCTAATTTTTGGGTTGAGGGGACCCCCCCCCCCTGCCTACGCCCATGTAAAATAGCATTACAAAAACAATGGGGTAATGAGACTTATATTTATGTTCATGGGCGTACGCAGGGGGGGCGGCTGCCCCCCCCCTAATTTTAAAAATAAGATTTTTTCAATACAAAAACCCTCAAGAATTAAAAAAAAATTTGTTTTGCCCCCCCCTAATTTTGCTCTGCCCCACCCTCATTAGGCTCTGCCCCACCCTAATGTGGCTCCCCCCCCCTCCGAATAGTCGAGACCTTTTTTTTTTTTTTTTTTTTTGCTCTCAGTAGAATTTTTGGTAAGGAAAAATTTTGGATTTGGATAGTCGAGACCTTTTTTTTTTTTTTTTTTTTTTTTGCTCTCAGGAAAATTTTAGAAAAAATTTTTTTTTTTAATCTGCCCCCCTCTAATTCAAAACCTGCGTACGCCCATGTTTATGTTAACACCTAATTTTATTTATATACTTTTAAAATTATAATTGAATTTTATTGTTTGTACATCAATGTATGGACAACATAAAACAATAAAACATTTCATGTAGTATTTAGAAAACTTTAGGATAATCAAAAAACATAATATCATAGATATAATCTTACTTTTACTGCTTGTAATTTTACAATATCAAAAATAAACATAAAGTTTTGATGAATCCTGGTGAATTTTGATGAAATGTGACGAAATTCGACGCTATTTCTGGGCTACTTTGACCGGTCCATTTTTCCTATTTTTTTATCAAATAGAAAACATATGTTTTTTGCGCCGATATTAAATAAGAATTAAATGATTTTGAGATAATCATATAGAGAAACTATAGGGAAATTCCCGGTAAAATTTCCTGATTCCCAGGAAATTTTCCACTTGTGCTAACTTTAGTATAATATAATAAAACTCATAAACTAGCGTAATACTATTCTGACATTTGAAATTATGTTAGTAAATTTGAATTATTGTATTATTAAATTTTGGCAATATTGCTGATATGTTACACAAAGAGACTTTTGCTTTTTCTATGACCATTAGGATATCGTTTTATTCAATGAAAATGAGACAACATTTTAGAATTAAATACTTTCATATTAAACTTTTATACGGTATTTGAGGATCAATATTAATAAATGATGAATGGGGAGACTGGCTTATAACTTGCCAATTCTTAGAGTCTATTGCAGTTAAAAAGTTTTTAACATTTCCATAACTGAGGTGAGAAAAGCTTTTAAAGTCAAAAATTTCCCCTCCAGTTTAATCTTTTTACATTAAAACAAATGAAAATAAATCTCAGGTCCATTTTATATTTGTGAATTAATTTTATAGTTAATCTTTGTTTAAATCTTAAAACATCTAATTATAGAAAATCAAAACTGAGAGGCCTTTACTTCACTAGGATTAACCCCCTAACCTATATTTTTATAAAATTACGACTTTAGTAAAATAAATTATTATTTATTGGAAACTAGTTATAAAATAGATATTTTACTTAATTAGATCTATATATACAGCCCAAAATCATGTTAGAAATATTTGCCAAAGCTTTTTTCGCCTCGTAAATAGGTATTTCCTCATAAATTTTTAGATTTAATATTAATATTTATTTTCTATGGCTTATAATAGGAACATTTTTTCTTTATCAAGTATTTAGTCCCACAGTCGTAGGGTTTGTTTTGGTGAGTAACTTTCATATTGATCGGTTAAGTGACATGCCGTGATTAATCTTCTTGGTTTTCATAACTTTGTTCACTTGCATTTTTACGTGACACGAGGTCGTCATCTTCCCTTGTACCTCCATGTCCAGTATTCGATTTACATCATTTGTCCCCCTTCTTAGTTTGTGCCCATTTCACCTTATCCGATTTTCGATAATTAAGTCTATTTTTGTATTGAGAAAGTCATTCGTTATATGGTCGAGGTTAGAATTCCTCGAGCTCCACCGTATCATTCTCATCTCCTTGGCTTGTAATAGCTTTACTTCCGTGGTGTTTATGCCCATGTTTCACTTCCACAGAGTAACTCCAGTCTACGATGGATGTTTAAGCTTTACTCTTCAACCATATTAGCATCTTGTCGCAAATTACACCGGATATATTTCGCTATTTGGGCCATCCTCTTTGCATCCGTGCATTGAATTTTTTGTACAACCTCCCCCTTAATGTAGCATCAAGCCGAAATATATAACCTGTCTACTTTTGATTATTTCAGATGGTCATCTAGCGATAAGGTGCCCGAAGGTCATTTCCATATATCCCGTTTTTCGATCGTTGACCTTTAAATCATATCCAGCTAAGCGCTTTGACCACTTTTTGGCTTCTTCGAATACTTTTTCCTTTGTTTCCTCGCATAATACTATATCATCGACATAGGCATGCACCATTGCGAGGGCTTTTGAGTTTCTTTCGTTAGCGTGTCCTTAATTATATTAAATAAATAGGGGCATAGAGCAAATCCTTATCCAATAATCCGAAAAGGTTTACAGTCTCCAATTCCGTCCTAACGCACAAATTTGAGCTTTATAAATAATTTTCATAAGCCGTACTTTTATGCGACAGGGGTTTTCTCAAGGACTACCATAGTAAATCACGAGGGACCCTGTCATAAGCTTTCTCCAAGTCGATAAAGACCATATTTAGCTCTATTCTCTTTTCCCCGTGTTTATCCATCATTTGTCATAGTGCGAAAATTGGGTCGATTTTATCGGCCAATCCGAATTGGTTATCCGTTATCTCGACCTTATTTTTTAGCCATGTCGTTAAGATCCTTTTCATAAGATTCAAAGAGCCAAGTTAGCTTGATATCTCTAGAATTGCTACACTCCTGAGGGTCTCCTTTGCCTTTGGATAAAGGTTTAATTGTGCTTGCTCCCCATTGATTAGGAATTCGCTCCTCTACTAATATCTTGCTAAAGAGAAGCGTTATGGTCGTGACTCCTTCTCGGCATCCGACCTATGTTTTCATATGATTCCTTCTGGGCTATTAGCTTTTCCCTTTTGCATCTTGTTCATATGTGTCCTTAACTTCATCCTCACGAGAGAGTTCGACCATACTTATGTTTAACTCAATATCGGGAAGGGAATCTTTGTCATTTGCAATATTCATAAGTTCCTTGAATTATCCTTTCCATCACTTCCTTTGGCTTGGACAAGGTTTGACTCTTCTCGTTTTTAACTATTTTTAATTGCTATACAATTTATGTAATCACTTGACACCGCCACTTTTCTTCTCCATTATCTTGGCCAATTTGTACATATGCCTATCGCATCCTTTATGGTCCAGTTTATTTGCCCTCGGGGTAGGCGGCATTTTTCGCTATTACCACGCCCTTTTAATCCTCCGACTTTTTTATTTATGCCACCGTCTACATAAATTTTTCTTTTTCTCGATGGAATCCCTAACCGATGGATCCAATCACCATAGTTCCCTATTGATAGATTTGCCTCCTTTGGTCTGTCGTAGAATTTAATCACTGTTACCTTTATGTTAGTTAATGTCTCCCATTTTTCGTTGTGTTTCTTTGCAACTTCCTTGCACTCAAGAGTGGGCTTTTTAATAATATTTATCGTTCATCGACGTATGCTTTAGCGTTTCATATTGAATTCGAGGTTCAGAAACCCTCCTTCTTTCAGGAATACAAGATCTCTCACAAGTGTACGATATTGCCTGCCGATTTCTTCTCCCTGTATTCCGATGCGATCCTTAATACTCCATATGTCCTTTCGTCAAATGCTTCCCACTTCTATAAGTCATAATATGATCTTTGCGTTTTTAATAATAGGTGTTAACGATTGCCATGTCGTTTGTTTGAGATACTTGGACTGGTATTTCCCCTTCTTTGTTCTTCAGACCATACCCATGATTTCGTTTATACCCGAGGCGGGTTTTCTCTACGTGGGCGTTGGATTCAACCCCAATAATTAGCTTTTCTTCCTGTCCTATTCCTTATTTCCTTTTCCCATTAATCGAAGAATACGTTTTTCTCTGATTCCATACACACAATTTGGGGAGCATAGGGGCACAAAACAGTTAGGAGGCCCCCTTGATCTGCAATCTTCACCCACATTAACCTGTCTAATAATGTCTTGCCATCCACCAGCCATACCAACCCCGTTTCTACGATTTGGCTACCCACCCTAGAATTGTTTGGGTTCTTCTCCGAACTCTCAAACTTTTTTTTCGTTCCACCTCGTCTATTGCAGGCAGGCGATGTGTACCTTTTCTCTTTTTTTTGTGCTACCTCGATGCTATTTCTAGTCTAGGTGCCCACATTCCAGCACGTCTTATATAGCTAATTTCATGAACCGCCTTCGTTTTGAGTCAGGCAGTACCCCAAGTGTATTTTTCACATTGCACGGGCGGTAGAGTCAGTGCACGTCGTTCGTGGAGGACGCCCTAGCTTTCTGTTGTAAAGTTTTGTTTGAAACTATCATGATTTATGAGTTGATTTTACAGCTGGTTTCCGACCTAACACCAACCCTCCACTTTTTGCACACGGACTTGGGACCGTTGTAGATACTGTTATGCCTTTTAAGGATATACATATCAATTTATTAATGATCGTTGTTTGTTTTAAAAATAATTTGCAATATACAAGTTCGCTCTATAAATTCCCCGAGTCATCCTATGAATGCTTTTTACCAACTAGGCATTAGAAATATTAATATTATACAAATTTAAAAGTTCTAACAGGCAAAAGTGTATAGCATGGAATATTCGTAGGGACAACCTAAAGTTTATCTTAAAAAATTCAAATATCTTATATAATTTATCAGATTCTAATAAGTCAATATTATTTATTGATTGCATCATTAATTAACTTTTTTAAATTATACAAGTCAAACGATATAAAAGTTAATTTAGGGAGGAGCGGTAACTTGCTTATTATGAATTACTAAAACGGGACCTTGCCATTATGGGATCAATTTCGGAAAAACATTGCTTCATAGGATAGGTCTATAATTTTTATCCACTTTAACGTTAATTTCTAGTTAAATTTGAAATATTTGCTTGATTGCTTAATTGCTGTTATTTTTATAATGTTTGGTAAACAAAGTGTTTAAAATATTTTCAACTCATTAGGGGGTTAGATCCTAACTTGATTGTTAGTATGGGCTTTTAACTAGTAAATGTCCAAAAGCAAGTAAGGAGGGGCCACATTTTAAAAAGGGCTAATAAAGTACAACTCTAAATTTGTAAAAGAGGAGCTAGTGAAAAACTCTTTTTCAACAACACATTTGATCGGTAGGACCTTACATTTTTGTGGGTTAGGTACTTAGACTAATAGACTGCTCATCTCTTATATATTCACGCATCAAAAGTGTTGCAAAAACGACCGCCATTTTGAAAAGTGACGTAGAATTTGTATAGCGATGGATAGTATTGGTCAATAATCATTGATCTTATAATATAAAACAACCCATTTTAATCATTATAGCGATTTTAAAAATTCATCAAACCATATAAATTGGGCAAAATTTATGTTAGAAAATAAGTTTAAGTGTAGATGGCGCTATAAAAGTTAATATTATTTATAGATAATTATTAATTTTTATACCAATATTTTAATTTTCAAAAGCTCATGTTGATAAAACTCAAAATGATTTACATTTTTATATCAAAAAAAATATATAAGCCATAACCGAAACCATTATAAGCATAAACCTAACCATTCAATTCACTTTTCAAAATGGATGCCAAAATTTGGAACACTTTTTAAAAGTGGATGAGCAGTCTATTTAGTCTATGGTTAGGTATCAGTATTAATTTTTCACACACACACACACACTCCGACTGATCTTTATTAACATTGCGATTGCACTCTTATTAATAAGCCATAAATGAAATAAAAACTACTAAATGATGGAACGTCTGCGAATCGCGATTATTTGACGAATCGAATTTGCAAACATAACATTAGAGTAATGTTTACGTTATGATCGACCGTTATTTGACCTCTTATTGGCAACTAAAAAACTATGTGCACGTTAAAAAATTAATGATGACCGGATATAATAAATGCTCGACAACTAAAAACTCAGATAAAATTACTGTTGTGAAATTTTACCATAATAGATATACAAGGTTGAATATGAAATTTTGTCATTTGTCCGTCCTAGGCGCCAATATACCCATTTAAGGCCAAATTTTTTACTTAGTGTGGCATACGTGTATACCACGTTACCATTATGTTAGTATACTACGTTTTAATGTCCGCGGTATACTTTGATCTTAACTAGATATATTTTATTAATATTAATGTAAAAGGGTTAAAGAACGGTTCTGCAATCCTTATAATTAAAAAAAAGAATTGGTCAAAGGAAGAAACTTTTACCACGGGTTAACTCAGACGCGGAAGTGGCTAAGTTTCTTTGACGCTCTCTTTTTTTAATTACTTTTTATTTTTAAATCAGCCACATCTAGTTATCATTTTCGCAGCCCCGTCTGGAGATTTCCCGTACGTTGCTCGTTCAATCCAGCCCACCACCCTGGGAAGATTTAACAGCTATAAAAGCAAAATCCCACATCAATATTGAGTCCATGTAAATTCAGTCCTTAAACTTTTTCCCAAAACCTTGTACTCCTCCTAAAACCTTTGTAATTGTCCCCCCATTGTAAATAATCCCCAATCCCTAGGTTTACCCCCATTTATTGTAATTTTCCCTTCGCCAAACATTTTAATTGTAAATCCCCCTTTTATTGTTGTACATAATTATTCGCATAAATTATTACGACTGTAGTTAGTTATTTGCGTAAATAAAGTTGATTCGAATTTTCTTGGTAAAATCTTTTTACTTACATCGCTACCTCGCCTTCCGCCGGTCATTACACTTAGCACCAATTATTTTTTCTATCATTATAACCATTTACTCGCAACATTATTATTATAATACAACATTAGTTATATTAGCGTTAATCATGTCTAATTTTGTGATTAGAGATTACAATTAGTTGATTTTCTGTCATCTAAAGAAGCCGGCTGCACAATCGCATCAAATGCCTGTGTGAGAATGCTCTCGGTAAATTACAGTGCTTTAAGTGTTTAAAAAAATTTAAAGTGATAACTATGACGAAAACCGAAGAACGTGGTATACCACTCAGAGTGTTTAAAGACAGGAGTTGCAAGCACTGCTGGCTGTGGATGACCCTTAAATGCAACAGCGATGCTGCAACCTAGCATGATCGTTGATACCAAATTCTAATAACAACAAATGATCGTTTAAAATCAAGCGTTTTGTAAAACAACCAATTTTAGAAGTACAACTCAGTGATTTTGCATCATGATAATGCTCCTGGACACATAACAGAACTGATTAAGAAACTTTTAAGGCTTTCAATTGGGAAATATTTTTGCAGCGTTCACTCACCACTTGGCTTGGTTCGATTATTAGCTATTTGCAATAATCAGAGGCCATTCGCTGAGCAGCGCTTCTTACAAAAATATACGAATTGGCTTGATGACTAGCTTGCCTCCGAATTGCCAAACAGGTGGAAAACATGTATAACTAGCGATGGGGATACAATGAAAAAATAATTTCATCATCAATATACATGAACTTTTAATACAAAAATTTTGATTTTATATTTACTTACACACCCGGTAAACATAATTATAAGAAAAAATTTTTGATTCTTTAGGAGGCTATATAAAAATAAGCCTAAAATTGGAAATATTTGATCTGAAAATTTTTGAGCCGATTTTTTTAGTCTAAAATAACTTGGCATTAATCTTAAATTCTCTTCACATATCATTAATATTTAAATTTTATCATAAATGATGATAGCCTGTAAAATCTATTTCGTGTCCAAGTCCCATGTTATTATTTTTAATTGTTCGACCTGAGCCCCAAATCATTTTTTGTTTTTATCTTCAGCCCGTCTTAACATTTTATCAATATAAAATTTAAGGCAGGATTTACATTTGGAATTTATTTTAAAATATAAATATAGAATTAAATTGAGTGTTATTTTCTAATATGATACAAGGATTTATTAAATGAATATCAAATTTAAATTCTATTGCTACAATTAAATATTTATTAACCTAAAAGTATAACTTTAATGTTTTTTTCGATTTTATTTGGCTACTATTTATAATATATAATAAAATATTAAATAAAATGTATAATTTGATCAAAAAATGGTTACAGACAGGGCGAAAATTTAAAAGCTTTAATGCACGCTGTTCGAGGCCCATACAATGCTCTGTATGCAATTCATATAGATTACATCGATAAGCAACACGGCGGCTAAGTTATAAGGGGGGGGGGCAGGATTAATTAGGAGTAGGACCAGCTGAAAATCTATTGAATTTTTCCCTTTTTTAAACATCATTTTCATCTATTAAGATACATAAGGCGCTTTTTAGCCCAAAAAACATTAATTGGAAAACATTTAATAAAAAAATTATTTTATTTATAGCAATAGTTTCTTCTAGACTATAATATTGATAACCGGTCCCCAGACCAAGCCATTGACGGAGCCTTTATTTTACATTTTGTGTGTTCAGCTACAACCCCAATCTTTCTATATACTTCGTATAAAAGCGTTGGTTCAATAAGCTATGATTTTTAGGAGATGGCTAAGAATTGCATATTTATTATTAAATTTTGTTTTTTTAAAGGTATAAACAAATTGTCGAACATTATTTCGGGGTCTGCAAAAAATATTTATGAAAATTTTAACTAAGTTCTAGTCTGCCCGAATTTCGAATTTAATAATAAATTTTAATTATAGGTCTCCCGATGAAACATTTAGAGGTTCGCATTTTTAAATAAAATTTGAAAGTTTTAATTAGTGTTAGAAATAGCCAAAATGAAAAACATACAAATTATGCCTATTAATACAACTCGTGGTTTATTTTAATTCTATTTAAATAAACTCTGACAAAACTTAAAGTTGGCTTTAATATACGGAGAAATTTACAATGTCTAAAAAAAATTCTACGTTAAAAACGAAGTATAGATAATACTTGACTAAATTTGATCATCCAGCTTCGCACAAATTTAAATTCTAATTTGGTTAATTTATAAATATCAAAAAACTATGATTATTGAGCATCTTTTAAATAATCTTATCAAAATTTAGGATAAATGGTGAAATATATTACTCAAGTTAATTAAATAAATATAATTAATTTATATATAATGTATCAACGGATGCAAAATACAATTTTGAATATTAGATATTATATCAATTTTATGGGTAAATAATACAGACTAATATATTCGTCAAACAATGTTCCAAACTCCTTAAATTATGCACCACTGTTTTGAGTTGTGATACCAACTCCGCTTATCTGATAAATATTTATAAATAAATTATATGCTAAAAGCTTAATTTATGCTAACAACCTTAATGTTAACGCCTCAATGTGATGGCCAAAGTTTACTTGCTTATATAGGTTTTTTAGGCTCAGCCTAGCCCCATTCCCTCTTTCATATTAAAGTTAATATATGTATAACATCATTTTGAATATTCGAAAACTAAAAATTGCCATCATTGCCCCTGACTACATTACTATTTGAATTTACTTGCGGACATTTTATAATTTTCTCAAATGATTTGGTTTTTAAAATTAATCAATCCATTTGATAAGCAATAAAAAGATTTGTGAGAGTTTTTCGAGTCTTGAAAATAATGCAATTACATATTAAATATCAACAAATCTATACAGTATAGCTTGAAGAATTACGGCTACAAATCTTTTTTATAATTTTTTTTATAAATTTAAATATCTTGTTTCAATCGTTAAAATCATTGTAATTGATACTAGTCTAACAAGGATTTTAATCTTGAGTCGGTCGACGAGTTATATGAGAGAATCGCAGTTTTGATAACAATGCGAACTACTATACTATACTAGCCATCTTTGCGACAATTTAATTTATTTTAAGTGAGAGGGACCAAAAAATCGATAAGGATTCAAGGCGCATAAGCGCTGCACGATGTTTGCCTTTATTATTGATGGGATAAAGGGAGAGTTTAAAATTTATCAACTAATCGATAATTACTCTGTGTCGCCTACCACTATCCTTTTTTTAATACATATAACATCGTATTGCTCCCATATTGACTCCTCTGGTAGTGTAGTAGCCCGATACTGTATTAGCAACGCATTAGCGGCCATTGGAATAATAGACGTAGGCAAATCATATTCTTTAGGCATTTAATCCCCCCCCCACCCATAACACCCCCACCGCCAACGGTTAGGGCTCCACAATATGATCAAGGATTAACTTTATATTACTTTGGTATTCTACGTTGATTCTAGTAGGTAAATCATTTATTTTACATATTATTCGTTAGGATTCACTACAAATGAAAGAAAATTTAGGCATGTTCATTTATTGCGACCAATTTCTCTGGATTTTTAATTAAAAAAAATTAATTATTTCAAATGTATATTTTTATAGTTAGATTTAAATAATTAATGCTGTCAACGAATGAAAAATATAGCAATTCCTAATTTACAATAATATTTGGCATAAATTACTAATAATAATCTAAAATACATGACTTGGCCCAAACCTCTAAGCAAATTATGACATAAAATTTATACCTTTTTTATATTACATTTTATATAAATTAATTTTTTAACGATAATGTTTCCTATATATACTTAAAAGCTTTGGGACAATTTAAAGCCCCATATTTGTAGATAAAGATAATAGAAAACCTTCATTTAATCAACCTGATTAGTATAATAATATGTTCCAAATATAATTTTTAATGAACGAATTAGATTGAATAGATTAATATCATATCTTACACCCTATGACTATTATAGCTCATATTTTGTATTATCCAGTATAACTAATCTACAAATTCGTAACCTGATATAATTTTTTGGGGTAATTGCTAAGCCTTTATGGCCTGGGTCGGATTTAATTTGTAGGTGGATCATGGAAAGGGTTATATTCAATTACTCTATTTTTTCATACATTATTTTTTCGCTTAGGCTACATTACAATATTAATTGCTATGCAATTTGTGTATATTATACCATATCTCTCTTTAATAAATTAAAACATCGTTCTACAGCTCAAAAGCGTAAAATCTTTAACCTAGTAGTTTTTTTTAAATATAAACGCCATATTTTGAATCATGAAATAATATTATATATAATTTTATTTGACCTATGAGATCATTAAATGTTGGTTGATCATCTTAAGCGGAAATTAAATAATTTACAATTAAACAATTATATATCTGTACCTTTAGGCAGCCTTTCATTAATTATAATTAATATTTTCCATCACAACTATTCATGGGCGTAGCCAGGTTTTGGATTGGGGGGGGGCAAAACGTTTAAAATTCAATCGGGGGGGGGGGGCAAAACCTATTTTTTAATTCTCAAGGATTTTTGCATTGAAAATTTTTTTCCGTCGGGAGGGGGGACCGCCCCCCCCTGGCTACGCCCATGCAACTATCACCTAAACTCTAAAAATTGTCCACCCAGTTTGCTTTCATCTTGCTTAAAAATTAACGAGGCCTAAAATCGATACGTTTTTATTGATTTTCCGATAGCAACTCTCAAGTCAATCTTGAAAGGGCATCATAATTTTCTATATATATTAAAAATTAAATATTTTACTGTCATCATCAATACTAACCTAGTTGTGTGCCTAATATCTGTGTTAATGGATTCCATTCGCGTTTATTTCCGAAACGAAAATTAAAAAATAATATTATATTAGCAATTTTATTAAGTTAGTATATGCCCCCAACACCCCCGCCCCCACCAGAGGCTTAGAGCCTGTTATTTTAGTGCTGTAAAAATGGCTGGGTTTGGTCGACCTATGGTTTAACTAAAACTAACGGCGACTCAGGTCTGTTTTTCAAATTTCGACTAAGCCTAGAGGTCGACTAAGAAAAACAGACCAAAAACCTTTGGTGTGCTCATGTTTAGCCGGCTAAAACCAAGGGTCGACCAAACAAAACCCAGCCGTTTTTACGACACTAGTTATTATGGTAAATGTCGTAATTCAATATTGTCATTAATGATAATTTTCTTTCAGTTGGCCGATATAACTTATGGATACTTCACACCTTTCCTCCGTTTTAAAAATAACATCAATAATAACAGGGACACGTTACACGTGCTCGTATATTTTTTTTTTGATTCAACCAACGTTATTTGCAGGAACGTATGTAGAAGGGAAGGGGGGTCAGCAAGATTGGTTATTTAATAGAACAGGGACTTAATTATGATCTTTGATTCCAACCCTAATTTAGTCCAATATTTAAGAATATTTTGGATGGGGAAGCCGCCTTTTCTCTAGACCGATGGTTATTAGACATCAATTTAAAATTAAATATTGGCTGTAAATTATTGCATTAAAAGTCACCACCTTAATTGCTTTGTCCAAAATAATGTTTTAAATGCACTGGGCATACGCTACGGCAAATCTATATTAATCACAATCACTTTTTAACATTAAATGTTATTTTTTTATAATTCTTAAAAATAGAATATGTTCTTAAAACTTAAAAATATGTTATATATAACAAAAATTTATAAACGGTAAAAAGCACATATGCCATTTTCGAGGATTGCAAAATTGGAATTAGAGGGGGGGCAAAAATGGTTTAGGGAGGGACAATAATGATTTAGGAGGGGCAAAATGAGCTTTTTTGAAGTGTCGTCATAATTTTAATAAATTTCAACAAAATTTTGGATTTAGAGGGGGCAGCAGCCGCCCATGTCCATAATGCACTAAATTTTGCACTTAGCCTAATGAAATTTCAGATCTATACACCAAGTGACGTTATTATATGAAACTTTTGGTGGCCCGTCAACTTGCCGAAAACATATCGACGAATTGAATGTCTTAGGGTTAAAAAATGTCCCCCCCAGCAAAAAATCCTATTAATCAATCAATTTCAGATTAAAGTTAAAATTTTGTTTTTTTTAAAATCAAATTTATAATTACTATAATAGGCACTATAACGAGGAGAATGGTCGTTAATATCCCAGGGTGAATTCGGCAAAATGGTTGGCGAGTTGATAGGGCACCGAAACTTTTAAATATGTCTTGGGTCATGTTGAACCTTAAATTTAAAGGTTGGACTTTTTAATTTGAGATTGACGATGTCTTTTACTATTGACCATCTCCGACTATTTTATTTCCTCTAAATCTAAAGTCTACACCAACTATGGATTAGATCATGGGCGTAGCCAGGGGGGGGGGGCAGGGGGGGCGGCTGCCCTCCCCCCTAAATGGCGAAAAAAAAATTTCAATGTAAAAACCCTTAAGAATTAAAAAAAATTACGTTTTGCCCCCCCCCCCCAATCTAAAACCTGGCTAAGCCCACGGATTAGATTACTTTAGTATATTTATTTTTATGATTCATTAAACTATATTATAAATAATGTTAATGTGGGCAAAGTGTTTTGCCACTCCTGGTTTTTATTAATTTTGTCTGAAGGTTGTATAGAGAATAGCTTATTCGTTCTATTTTCTCCTGTAATATGGTACATCTATTTTGATTTAAAATTAGGTTATACTAAAGGAATGCCCGACATTAGGAATTATTATTATTTTTGAATGGTTAATTAATTGGCATCGTTAAAAATTAATGGAATGACAACATCCCTTACCAAACATAATTGCTTCAAAAGTAGAATACCTAAATTTAACTATAATTTTTTAACGAGGCATATTGAATATAAATTTTTTTAAAACTACAATCACCCATAAAGTTCTCATATTTTTATTGCTAATCTTTACAGAGCTTTTCAGGGCAACATAAATTTAAACTTTCCCTAATCTTGGTCTTTAAATAATTGTGTGAGTGAATTGTTGAATATTTAATAAAATTAAAATGTTGACATAAAAGTCCCTTTGCATTTTATAATCTGCTCTACGACTTACAGAGTCTTTTATTTATAACTAAATCCAAAATCTAGTTATATTTTATGAGCAATGGCATAGCCACCCCGTCAAGAGCGAAATCCTGGCCCCTTCAGCTTACTCAAGCGAATTTTTTTACCCAAATGAAATTGTTTAAGTAAAGATTAATCATAAACATACTATTTATATATAGCACCTAATCTTTTTTAATTTTTTACTTTTTCTTACTTCCTTTAAATAAGCATAGTATATTATTTTATGTTTATAAGCTTGTTGATTGTATCATTAAAGTAGGACAAAGGGTAGTCCCGAAAGGCTGTCGCTTTAAACATTTATTTCATGTTAGGTGTAGAAACAAAGCAGGCCTTCCTATAAACTTTATTCAATGAATTTTATAGCTTCTCAGGTGTTACCAAAAAAATGAACCAATTTTTTGCATGTTATTTTCAGAATAAAACCCAAGCCTTGTCTGTGCAATATTATGGACTCGAGTTGAATCTAATTTTGATGGCAAAGCTCCACTATCCTCTGCATATAGTCATTTAGTGTATAGGGCGGGCGCAAATGTTTTTTCCAATATTGGCTGTTCGCCAGGTGTTGCGAACATGCGAGTATATGTAAACAAAAAGTATTAAAATTTACAAAAAAATTAAAATTAATGACTGGCCTTTAATTATCCCACTTCGGAATTTACCCTAATTGAAATTAAGGATCATTCATTGTCTATGAAAACTGAGAGAAAAGGTAGGCGAAGAGAGAGGTGTATTAGCTCGGTATATCAGCAGATATTATTCGACTTAAGCCCGGTTCAAGCTCAGTGCTCTTATATTAATTTGTCGAATCCAGCCCGACCCAAGCACGAGCTGACCAATGTTACATGATCCAAATTCTTGTACTGTATAAGCGATCTATATTCCATTTTCTTATTCGATCCAAAAAATAACGAAGCGCCGATTTGTGTTTTCGCATTCGAAAAAACACAAATCGTAAGAAATAAACAAAATTTCTTACTCACGTTTTCATATTGTGATTTCGGTCTCGCAAGGGCAGGTTTTGTAGGGTTAGGGTTAAGTCATTTTAGGTTCAAGATACATAATTACCTTCTTTCGATCGAATAAGAAAATGGAATGTCAGATCGCTTATACAGTACAAAAATTTGGATCGTGTAACATTGGCCGCACGAGCTTGCCCTGACTTATTTTTTTTAATAAACTTTTACGCAAGGTTTACTTTATAAATATAAAGTGAATTGGATTGTTATAAATTCTTAATTTAAAACAAGGAAGAGTATGATAAATAAAAAATCCAATTTTCTTGTTACAATTTAATCAACTAATATATTTAGAGCAAAACCTTAACTTAAATTCTTAATGGTGTCTCGAGATTCAATATGGTGTGCTTGTAAACATAAATAATTTCACAATTTGTGCAGGTTTATAACAAATATTTAAAAAGTCTCAAATTCTTGCGTTAGTACGACAGTGGAGTTAGGCTCAACCTAAGAATTTACATCAAATATTTGCATTCTTGTGTTAAATTCCGTTGCACAACCTTCCTCTTGATATGTCATTCCAACAAGGTATTAAGCTACTTTTAGCGATGGATTGATTTTTGACGTTTCGTCCCAGGCGCGTAGCCAGGATTTTTTCAAGGGGGAGGAAAAATGCAAAAAAAAATTCGACACTTTTTTTTATAATGTAACAAAAATAAACTTCGTACAATATATGCGAAACTTCAAGGCGCTATATAACCCACTTTGGATAAATCTCTTCTCTTCATTAATCAGAGCATTTACTATCGCTTTTATACCTTAAAAAAGGACATGGACCTTCAAATTTTTTTTGAAATTTCGGTCAAGGGGATAGAAAAGTCCTGTTTTCTGCCCCCTTAGCTACGCGCCTGTTTAGGCCGTATTTAACGACCCCTTTACCTTTAGCCTCTTCTATCTTCTCACATAGTAATATATCATCGGCACAGGGCAGCCATTAAGGAGATGGCTTATGTATGTCTCCCTCTTAATTGTACAGATGTGATTTTTCGGACCCAAAAGTTAACAAAATCGGGCACAACCTTCAGTAAAGCGAAGAACGACACGTATCGTTTAAAAACATAAAGATCGCGCTCACCACCGTGCTTCCTTACTTTATCAGAGGCTGAGGGCTAATAATACGAAATAGATTTCAAGCTCGGATCGGAATAGGAATAAAATTAAAACAATAAGCTCGGGTTGCGGTCCCGGTTGTGCACATATTTTTCTTAATGTTTTTTAATACCTATTAAGTGTGTAAATATTAGAAGAAAATTTACGATTTTGACCAAAAAATGATTACTTATACAGGGATGGGGGCGGGAGTTTCAAATCGAATTCGATTCCTCATCTATATATTAGACAAACAATTTTTTTTAATTTCGAATTCGAGTCGAATACCAAAAATTGCTATACAATTGTTCCTGTTTTATTACAAATATACTTTTCTATGTTTGAGTAATATAACTT
This sequence comes from Gordius sp. MW1, assembly GCA_964036665.1. NCBI lineage: Eukaryota > Metazoa > Nematomorpha > Gordioida > Gordea > Gordiidae > Gordius > Gordius sp. MW1. The sequence goes on along the minus strand of OZ038532.1, from coordinate 11,943,882 downwards.
GCATTCCGGTTTCATTAGCAAAAATATTGCCAACTTTTCAATACCACCAATTTCTCATTAAGTCTGCTATTATATGGTTGATATTATTTAACTAACAAATATTTTTATATACACCTGTCCTGTCCACATGAATTATCACCTATACTGCAAACCTAATCCATATGAGTCTGTTGTTAATACAATCTTATTTTTAGTGAAACTAATATTCAAATCTTATTTTAATTTCAATTTGTTTATTGTTTTTTACCTTAGACTACTCTCGAATAGAAATAATAACAATTACGAATCCGCATTCAATATTAGTAAAAATCGTTTTAATTTGACACACTGGTGATAAGCAATTTTTATAAAAAAGTTTGCTATTTAATTTATTTTATTTTTTTAATTTTGACGGCAAATATTCGATTTAGACATTTGAAGACTTTGAAAACCTTTCAACTGGTTGAGATATTGAAACCCCTTTCTCCCACTTTCTTTTTCACTTTCACTAGCCCATTAATAAAACCATCTTGCTTAAATAATTTGATTGAACATTTTTGAATATAAACCCCGAATTCTACAGAAGTAATATTATTATGTACCAATTTTAAATTAACAACTTTGACGTTTTTCTTTATATATTCGTGGTTAATTTATTATTATCGCTAAAATAAAAAGCGTCGCTAATAATTATAAAATTAGTTTATTAAATCCTTAGGTTTTGGCTATTATTCACATAGAGTCTTAAAGGTTAATATTTAAAATGACCAAATTGCTGTTAAAAATATTGAATTCTTATTTCCTTTTGCATCCATGCTACTATTTCAAAATGTCCAAAAAAGTGTTACTTTTGTAAAACTGGCGTATATAAATGTTTTTACCAAAGAAACAAGAAGCTTTGCTCCCTTATTATTTCGCTTTTAAGGCTATTTTAATAAATATAAAAAGTGATTTTAATTTTTTATTATTTTTCGTACCAATTAATTTTAATGAGATACCTGGATAATAACCTCATGCCTATGTAGCTGAATATTGGACTGAACATATAAAAGGTGCCAATTTTATGGAGAGCAAATTAACCGATATTGAAAATAACACATGCTTAATTTGAAGTATAATATGTCTTTTATAATTGAAGCTAACCGATTTTATTACTTTAAATGTATTTGCTATTTTTGAAGCGAGATATGAATTAAAACCAGCTTCAAGAACTCTATATAATCTTAAGATTTTACATTAAAAAATCATGTACGGGCTTAAAATATAAATAAATTCCTCATCCTGAAGTCAAATTTGCTCATGATTTTTTAGCTATCGTATTTCCGACCCTTAGTATGGAAGATAACCAAAACAACACAAGTGTCCAGTATTGAACCTTTGCACAGATCGATAAACGCCTCAATTTTGACGCCAACTTTCATAACACCTTACAACTTAATTTACTCCCCTGCATTATTTTTTTACTTCCTTCTAAGCTGATTTGCAATTATATTGTTACTATGCTTATTTCAGCAACATATGCGTATTATCCCGTGAATGTGTTTATTCCAAAACATTCAACTTTTTGAATAACATTAGATAAAATTGACACTGAATACCTTAATTCACTTTGTCGACTAGAGGCTGTATTTTAAAAAGATGAGTGGTGTTTTTTAAAAAACCGTGGCGTTAAATTTGCAAGGTCTTTTAAAATTTTTAAAAGAGCTAAGAAAAGCTTAGGGGAGATCTCTGTATCTTTGTAATTATATTTAAAAATAACAATCAAAACATAAAAATTCTAGCCATATGTGTATTTTGTCACAAGGTATAAGTAAAATTTTGTTGTAAAATAAAAATTAAAAATTTTATAGAGGAAAAACGATTTTTTGGGGCTATTAGTAGCTTTGACAAATTGTATTTTGTACTATATAAAATTGTTTTGGTTGCATTTTTTCAAATAAGTTGTATCTTATAAAGGGATTTATTCAATAGAAACCCTCTAATAATTAATTATTTGCATAATAACATGTTAAATTAGTATTGGTACAAAAATAGGGGCCGGGGCTAGTACTAGCCATTATGGTATCTTACTCATAATGAAGTGGCAAAATTTACAATACAAAAGCTAAGTCTAATATTGTAACTTATTATAATTTGGAAGATAAATGGACTATCTATATATATAAAGTAAAGTGTATATATGTATGTATATATGTATATATGTATATATGTATGTAAGGGCTAATCTCTGAAACTACCGGTCCGATTCGCGCGAAAATTTACCCCTAGGTTCCCAGGGCGGCCAGGGGTAAAATAGCTTTTTCAGATTTCTAAAATTCCTTTTAATTTTCGAGATATTGGGTTTTATACGTTTTGACGTTCAATAAAATGTCAATCAAACGCACCTCCTCGCGTTCGTCGAAAATTTGAATATACAGACAGTTCTGTAGTAAAAGTGTATCACTTATAGTAGTTTGTAAAACGTAATCTTTTCTTAACGGTGACAACATAAAATTTATGAATTAAATTTCTTAAACGTCATCTTTTCTTAACGGTGACAATATAAAATTTATGAATTAAATTTCTTAAACGTCATCTTTTCTTAACGGTGACAAGACAACATAAAATTTATTAAATTTCTTAAACGTCATCTTTTCTTAACGGTGACAACATAAAATTTATGAATTAACCTGAAATAAATAAAATTATAGATTTTTTGAGAAAATATATAGGTGAAGAAGATGAATTTTTCTCATTATCATTAAATGAGATATTTTAAATGAGAAAGATGAAAGTATATATAATTTATATGTAATATAAAATAGTCCAACGTTGATTATTCTGAGTAAATGCTATTTATATATAAATGTCATTATTTATCTATCATTAATTTTTATTAAATGAGATATTTAAATGAGAATAAATTCTGAAACTACCGGCCCGATTCGCGCGAAACTTTACCCCTAGGTTCTCAGGGCGGCCAGGTGTAAAATAGCTTTTTCAGATTGCTAAAATTCCTTTTAGTTTTAAAAATATCCTACATTTCTCGGCCTTTTGGTTTTAAAAAAGGGCTAAATTCTGAAACTTCAGATCCGATTCGAGCGAAAATTTAGCCGTAGATGCCCAGATAGGCCAGGGGTAAAATAGCTTTTTCAGATTCCTAAAATACCTTTTTGTTTTAAAAATGTCTGACATTTCCCGTCCAGTTTTATTTATAGCAGCATATACAATAATGACGTCATACATACAAAGCTGAAGTTTTCTCAAATTAGATATTTAAAAGTATAATAAAAATGTTACAGTATACGGGTAAAATTATTGGGGTGTAACAGACTATTTAAATTAAATAAATAAAATTTAAATTATGCAGTTTTTGTCATTATTATCACGTGGTCGATCATAGAAGCATACTTTTAATAATTATCCATCCTTCAATTAATTATTTTATTATATTAAAGAAAATTGTATTTTAAATAAATCAGCTAACTAGAAAAATAAAATAATAGTATTATTGTATAATAACTAATAAGTAACAGCATTAATAAGCAATCTTTTCAAAAACATTTAATTTTAGTCGGATTTGATGATTAAAACAGAATTTGCATTTGGTTTGTCTTATTATATAAATATATACTAAAAATAGTGGGTTCATAAAATCATTCGGACCTTTCACATTAGAAATTATTTCATATATGACCCCATTTTAGATAAGTCTTATTAATAGCTTCTACTTATTTAACCACTTAAGGACTGAGCCAAAGCAACGCTTGGCCGGGCACAGCTAGTCTATATATATAAAGTAAAGTGTATATATGTATGTATATATGTATGTAAGGGCTAAATTCTAAAACTATCGGTCCGATTCGCGCGAAAATTTACCCCTAGGTTCCCAGGGCGGCCAGGGGTAAAATAGCGTTTTCAGAATCCTAAAATTCTTTTTAGTTTTCGAGATATTGGGTTTTATGCGTTTTGACGTTCAATAAAATGTCAATCAAACGCACCACCTCGCGTTCGTTGAAAATTTGAATATACAGACAGCAGTTCTGTAGTAAAAGTGTATCACTTATAGTAGTGTGTAAAACGTAATCTTTTCTTAACGGTGACAACATAAAATTTATGAATTAAATTTCTTAAACGTCATCTTTTCTTAACGGTGACAATATAAAATTTATGAATTAAATTTCTTAAACGTCATCTTTTCTAACGGTGACAAGACAACATAAAATTTATTAATAACGTCATCTTTTCTTAACGGTGACAACATAAGGTTTTTGAATTAACCTGAAATAAATAAAATTATAGATTATTTGAGAAAATATATAGGTGAAGAAGATGAATTTTTCTCATTAGCATTAAATGAGATATTTTAAATGAGAAAGATGAAAGTATATATAATTTAAATGTAATATAAAATAGTCCAACGTTGATTATTCTGAGTAAATGCTATTTATATATAAATGTCATTATTTATCTATCATTAATTTTATATTAAATGAGATATTTAAATGAGAATAAATTCTGAAACTACCGGCCCGATCGCGCGAAACTTTACCCGTAGGTTCTCAGGCCGGCCAGGTGTAAAATAGCTTTTTTCAGATTGCTAAAATTCCTTTAAGTTTTAAAAATATCGGACATTTCTCGGCCTTTTGGTTTTAAAAAAGGGCTAAATTCTGAAACTTCAGATCCGATTCGAGCGAAAAATTAGCCGTAGATGCCCAGATAGGCCAGGGGTAAAATAGCTTTTTCAGATTCCTAAAATACCTTTTTGTTTTAAAAATATCTGACATTTCCCGTCCAGGTTCATTTATAACAGCATATACAATAATGACGTCATACATACAAAGCTGAAGTTTTCTCGAATTAGATATTTAAAAGTATAATAAAAATGTTACAGTAGACGGTTAAAATTATTGGGGTTTAACAGACTATTTAAATTAAATAAATAAAATTTAAATTATGCAGTTTTTGTCATTATTATCACGTGGTCGATCATAGAAGCATATTTTTAATAATTATCCATCCTTCAATTAATTATTTTATTATATTAAAGAAAATTGTATTTCAAATAAATCAGCTAACTAGAAAAAAAAATAATGGTATTATTGTATAAGCATTAATAAGCAATTTTTTCAAAAACATTTAATTTTAGTCGGTTTTGATGACTAAAACAGAATATGCATTTGGTTTGTCTTATTATATAAATATATACTAAAAATAGTGGGTTCATAAAATCATTCGGACCTTTCACATTATAAATTATTTCATATATGACCCCATTTTAGATAAGTCTTATTAATAGCTTATACTTAATTAACCACTTAAGGACTGAGCCAAAGCAACGCTTGGCCGGGCACAGCTAGTGATTATATATAATTAAACTATTTAGAAAGTTTTTCTATTGAAGAATCTGTCTTTTTGCCTATTTTTTATTTATAGTAAGTCAAATCTAATCATATTACATTTGGATTCTCTCTGTTTACTAATTTATAATAAAACAATCTATTTATTAATTTGAATTGGCATACTCTAAAAAGATGTGAATACTTAATGACCATTCTATTTCTCGACCAGGGCTATGACTGCCTCGGGGATTTTTGAGATTTAAAATTTTTTTTAACTTAATTAGGGAAAAACTATTAATTTTCCCTCGAATTTTTTCTTATAGTAAAAATACATCTTAAAAATATATCCCAACAAGAAAGGAAAAGAAGTAACTTTCGTTTTTTTCAAACGAGATTTAATTTTATGGCCATTCTAGCCCCAATCTCTATTACCTCTTAAAAATAGATGGATACGAAAATCTTGATATTGAACAAAACTTTGTATAAAATATTATTAAATGCATCCCAATCAGTTTTGTACCTCAAAATAATTAACTAAGATAATAATCTAAAGTGTTGTGAATTATCAAAAATTATTCAAAATTAGATTTGTTAAGATTAAACTGTCGAACGGTCTTTGCAATCGAATTGTAGCCTATTTTAATTAGATAAACAATAGTTTATTGCTAAAATATTATTATGTCAATAGTTAATATTGGTGCTTCTAAATATTTGCAGTTTAAATTGAAGCATTACAATATTCCACAAATAAACTAAGGTATAGTATATTATTGATTATTGATTCAGGATCATGTAAGTTAGGTGGCAAAGTTAAGATCGTCTTTTAAACGATCTTTGCGCGTTATAAATATTTTGTAAAGATCTATTTGATAAAGAAATGTGTAAAATAGAAGCGAATGGAATATAATGTATAAAAGTCTGACCATGGACGTAACTGAAATATATTTAAAAGAGACATATGTTATTTAAAGATGCAAAATAATAATATTATGAAATTTTAGTTATTAATTTATCGAATATTCTTAAAAAAAGGATTTAGGGGGCAGCTTTTCTCCGCCTCTGGAAAGCAGCAAGAGTAATCCTAACCCCCCCCCCCCTCCAAAAAAATATATAAAATAAAAAGAGTTGAAGTGCCTTCAGTTCGGGCTGGTTAGGGGCATGGGCGTAGCCAGGGAAGGGGCGCCTGGCTTCCTTTAAATCTATTTTATTTCAAAAATCAATGTAATTATAACTAAAATTACTAAAATGTAATTTTGCCCCTCCCTAAATCATTATTGCCCCCCCCCTCCAAATCCAATCCAGGCTACCCCCATGGTTAGGATTAAAATATTTGAATCAATTTTGAATCGAATTCGGGTTATAGTGAAGTGTCGGGTTGGGTAAGTCTATGACTCCATATGTTTTTTATTCTGATCGATGGTGGATTGTTTTACTGAATGCTTTTTAAGTTCATATTGTGCATGGGTATGCTATCAAAAATTCTTTTTACTCTATCTGATATAACTTAACGCCAATCAAATTTATTTACCAATCAAACGTAGGTGCACGTCGCACAAATGACACCCTACAAATGAAAATATTTACCCTGTTTATAAAAAAATTCTATTAAGCTATACAATTTTATGTATGTTTTTTATTAGAACGAAACACAACCAGGAGTTTGTCCGCCACTTTCGTATTGCATTTATGGATAATACTCATTACTAAATATTGAGTCAAAGTGTACATTATGGATTTACCTAGACTTCCGCCATGTCACCATTTTAGTATAAACATGGTACCAAAATCATCTTCCCTCCATCAAAATGGTCCTAATCAAATTTCCGACACACAAATCATTCTCCAACAGCCTCCAGAAAGGGACAAATCGTTGCATTCATTTTTCATTAATTTTTGTCCAAGACCAAATAACATAGTTAGTACGGTCCAATATGGGAGAAGAATGTCGCATCCAACGATGAAAAATAGTTGGAGGTTCACACCCCTGCACGATGGTCCAAATTATTCAAGTTCATCACCTTCGGGCGATACTAGTAATTACTTCTGTCGCACTCACTCCAATCTTATATATTCCCGTAATCCTTTCAAAAATCAATTTTCTTCGCTAACCTTGCCTCCGTCCACATGCGTTGATTCTAAAAGCAGTTTATTTCATCATTCCATATGTGGTGCGATTTCGAAAAACATATTTAATACTAATTATCCAATAAGTTTGGAAACGGGGTCAAATGGTAACCGGAATAACAATAATAGCAACGGGAGTAGTGAAATAAAGGGAGGAGATGGCAAGGAAAAGGATAGCAAAACCAAAGTAACTAAAAATCGTATCCCTAGTACTAGTCCGAGGTCAAGTTCGTATATGGAAAATTATCAAGACCACAGCTCTCATAACAAAAATTCTAAATACGATAAAATACAAAACAATACCAACAATAGTGATAATAATTCAAGGGGGGCTGGTAGTGCACCTAATTTAAATCGCCAGGGCCTGAACAATTCTCGAAACGTACGGCCAGAAAAAAAATGCTGCTTTTGTTGGTGTGGATGCTGCACTTGCTCATGGTATTTTAAATAACATTCCATTTGAGTCTTTTTTAATCGCTTATTCAATTAATTAAGCAACAATTGCCTTTTCCGGTCGGTATCTTCTTGTAAGGGGTGGCGAGATTGATTAATTTATCATTATTTTTAAGGGCAATTTAGAAATATAATTAAACAACATAAAAATTAGGGTGCAATAATAATCAAACAAGTTGAGATCAATTATTCAAAGAGTTTCTTTAAACGTTTCAGGTTTAGATATAATTCTCTCTCAAAAACAGCATAATATTATAAAAAGCTAAAGCAGATAGGAAATTCATAAGCATTTTTGTTTTATTAGAAAACAATTCTTATTTTACAAGCTTTATTTGAAGACCTAATTTGTTATAAGGTTGAGAAGATTCTCTTATTGCTAAAATAACATTTTGATTGGAGATATTGATTATTACGGAATTCATAATAATTTACTAATATTCATTTTTCACTCAGGATTATTTGGTCCCAGCTTAAATTTTGCATCTCATATTTTACCAACAACAATTCATCGTTCAACATCGCGCGACTTAATATTAACTTAATTTTCAATAGCTGGATTTTTACTGAAGCCTAATTTTACTTAAAAATTAGTATAGTCCACACCACACCTATCGTTCTAAATTTGCTAAAAATATTTTCTAGCATATGCTGTGTTTGAGGAGATGTAATTATCTTAAAGGTTAAAATTAGTTTATTCAGTGAAATTATTAGTTTTGCTTTTATCTTAATATGTAGGCATTTTTATTTACCCTCCATTTTGCACTGTAGGTTAGTTGAGTGAATAAAGACCATCTTATGTTAAAAGTAACTAGACAAAGTTTCGTTCAGAAAAATGTTCTCGGGGAAATTTGAGAGGGGATTAAAGTATCAGCTAGAGCAATAAGAATTGGAAAGGTTTTGTAACATTTGCATTTATAGTAGCAAAATTAAAAGATCGGGATCACAAAATTCCTTGTAAAATTTAAAACGATAAGTTTGTGCTCTATTTTATTTGTACAAATCGTTGTTTAAAGACTCTTGGAGAATCAACTAGAAGTGCTCCCACTGAATAAAACTCCCCAGTTTTTTTTTCGTATCGGGCCTCCGACCCCGACATTTTTAATACAAACAAACAGGGTGTCCGATCTCGTGGCCCAAAAATACTGATGAGGCTAAGCCTAAAAAATATGTTATATCCATAGACTACATAGACCACTCATCACGGTATAAAATGTGTGTGTGTTTTTCCGCCATTTTGATGAACACTACCGTCCTATATCACATAATGGCGTTTTGCGCTGTGCCGTTTTGTTCGAACAGTAGAGGTAAAGAAAAAAGGTTTTGATTCCATAAATAAGTAAGATATTACAAAATATATGATATTTTTAAAAAATTTATTATTGACACATTTCATAAAAATTAAAAATGTAAAAACTGTAATGATATTAAATTTTTTTTAAAATATCATATATTTTTGTATTGTCTTACTTATTTATGGAATCAAAACCTTTTTTCTTTACCTCTCCTGTTCGAACAAAACGGCACAGCGCAAAACGCCACTATGTGATATAGGACGGTAGTGTTCATCAAAATGGAGGCAAATTTCACACACAATTTGCCATATGGAACATATGACATGGGCAGTCTATGTAGTCTATGGTTATATCACTTTGAAAACAACGCCGAAATGTTGTTTTCACCTTTCGCCATGTTAGTTTGGGGTCGAAGCCTTAAGCTGTTTTAAAAAGTTGTTACACCTTTTACTTATAATTACGGGCCTTAAAAAAGCTCACTAAACTTCGATCATAATATTAGAATTCGTACGACGCTCTCTAATTGGTGTACAAAAATTAAAGGGTTGGCGTCAGATCGAAACCCGACTTTAAACGTCTACTCCAAAATGATGATAGTTTTAAATAAAAGTCTACAACACAAAACTAGGACCTCCATAAACGATGCGCACTGCATCTCCAGCTAAAAATGCACTATTGCTATTTCTTGTCTTACAACGAAGGCGGTTAAGGAATTCATTTGTGTAGAATATGAATAACATATAGGCATGTTGACATATTATTAGAGGTCGTACAAATGCCAAAAAAGGATATAAACATCGCCTGCCTACAAGAGACGAGGTGGAATGGAACTAAAGTTGGACGTTAGAAGAGGGATAGGATACAAGTTATTATAGAGTGGGTCACCAAATCTTAGAAACGGAGTCGATATCGTTCTAAGCGATCGTTCAAGGACAATGTGATAGAAGTTAAGCGATATTCAGACAGGTGATGTGGATGAAGATTGAAGATCATGAGGCCTCCTAATGTCTGTGCTTATGATCCACATTGAGTGTATCAGAGAAAGACGTATTCTCAGATTCATTGGAAAATAAGTTACAAGGTATACAACGGAAATAAATTAATGGGACTGACTTTAATCCTCATATGAGAAAAGTTCGTCTCGGGTATGAACGAAATCATGAAGGCATGGGCATGACGTGAAGAGCAACAAATATGAAAACTTCTCCAAGATTTTAGACATACGACATGGCAATCGTTAACACTATTTTCAACAGCGCGAAGATCATATTGTGACTTAAAGAAGTGGAAGGCATTTTAGTCAAATTTACTATCTGCTGATACTATGAACGGATATATGGCTGGCGGATTAATGATTGCAAAGTAATACCGAGAGAAGAAATCGCAACGCAACATTGTCCACTTGTTATGGACCTTGAAAGAAGACAATTTTATGAACCTCGAATTAAAGGAAAAATGTTAAAGGATACCTCTACGAACTATAAATATTAGAGCGAGAAGACTTTGGGTGCTAAGAAGTTGGAACGGAACGTAAACGACATAGACGTTAACTGAGAGCATAATGGAAACGGCGATTCACTTTTTAAACCAGACCAAAGGAGGCAAAGAGTTCAATAGGGAATTATGGAGGTGAGATCAAAAAGTTAGGAATTTTGAAGTCAGAGGTTTATTAAGAATTTAGTGAGGTAGAGAAAGCCGCGAATAAAAATATTGCAAAAGCGAAGATTACGATTTACATCAAGATGGCCAACAAATTTGATCAAAAAGGCGGCGACAGGCTTATGTAAAAATTCCAAGATAGGGGAAAGGAAACTTTGCGATGGTGAAATCCTTAAGATCGTCAAAAACGAGGAGGGTCAATCTATATTCAAGCCGAAGGAGAGCACGAAAAGAAAATGAGATCCTCAGGAGTGTGGCAATTACAGAGATATTTTGATCTTATAACCAAGGCTGGAAAATGAGGTGGAAATATTGGATAACCAATTCAAATTTGTGGCCGACAAATCCACAATTTACTTGACAAATTATTTATAAATATGGGAAAAAGAGAAAAATAATCTGCTTTGTTTACTTGATGAAAATTGACACGGCGCCTCCCGATTCCCGAGAAAACAAAATATCCCATATGTTGGGCTTATGAAAAATATTTCCGAACCTTAAATTATTACGTTGGATGACAATTGGGAACTCTAAATTTTTTGGGGTTTTCACTAATTTGCTCTAAGCACTTTTTTTATTCATGATATTGGACACGATAAAGAGAGATATCATCTCCTTGGTGTATGCTGTATACCGATTATTAAGTAGCATGGGAAGTGAGACAAATGTGGTCAAAGCGATTAGCTGGATATGGACTAAAGGTCAACAATCAAAACGATTTACGTGGAAATAAACTTTAAACATAAAAAAATAGACAGTTTTGCATACCTCGGCTCCATGCTACATCAAGAAGGTGGTTGCGCAAAAGAAGTCAATTCATTAATTTGAAAAAGATGACTTAAATGACAAAGTATATTCGTAATATGTAACAAGAAGATGTCAATATGGTTCAAGAACAAGGCTTACAAATTCTTCGTAAGACCGACTAACTTTGTGGAAGTGAAAACGGACATTAAATTCTAAGGTTAAAAAGTATCGCAATCCACGAAGATGAGAATGATGTGCCGGACTTGGGGTATCCTAAGCTCAACCATATGATAATCGACTGTCTCAAAGTAAAAGCAGATATTCATGATGCACGAAAATCGGGAAGATTTAATGCTCACGAGGGCGCCGCATGTGTTGATCGAAAAGTATTGGACAAGGTGGTGTCGATGAAGAGAGGAAGTGGATGACCCCGGGCTTAGTGGTAAGTGCAATAGACAAAGTTATGGTGGCTAAGAAGATAAATTCGAACATGGCCTCTTACTCTATCACGATTAAAGAAACTAAGCAAAATAAAATCCATGCACGTGGGAAAACAGACACGATAAAGAAGAGATTGTCAAATATAATCTCCGCTGCGCGACACGTAATATAGCCCTAGAGTTGTGATTTTACATCCCAAACGCGACTTGCAATTTGGGCACTACCTAAAAACTTTTTATTTCCGATTTGAAATGATAAAATACCCATAATTAGGCTAACCATAGGATATGAACACTATTTTTTGCAAAACATCTTCAATATTGGTTTCACGTTGAAAATGTTCTGAGTTTCAAAACAGTGTGAAGTTTTAACCCAGGCTTTACCCGATAAGGAATATAAAATTTGGTTGGGTTTTATGTTTTCATTTGGCGAATTTAGAAATTTATGAGTGTTTTGACTATATCATTAATAATTAATTACTTATCGAATAAAAAAAATTAGCGCATTCGCACTTTTGCTTCCTTTTTTTAAAACCAAAGATATGCTGAATATATTGTGGCATTTAATTATATCCAAACTAAATGGCCTTGCAAGTTCTATTACATTATGACTCCTTAATCTGTGGAATAGAGTTTAATAAGATTTTAAAAATTTTGTGGGAAGAAATTAATCTTTGTTAAATATGCTAATATTTGTGTCGACATAAATACGTGTCCATATAAAGGAGACTTTGGGTTTTAATTTTTATGGGCTGCCCGATTAGCCCCATATTACACTGTGATATTTGCGGCTAAAATTGAAATCTTAAATGAAAATTTAAGCGAGTTGGTTCGGGTTATGTTGCGAACACTTTTTGCGGGGTTGAGCTTGAGTTAAAAAATTAGAAAAAAAACTTAGTGAAAATCATTAAATAAATAAATAAATAAATGAATAAATAAATAAATAAATAAATAAATAAATAAATAAATAAATAAATAAATAAATAAATAAATAAATAAATAAATAAATAAATAAATAAATAAATAAATAAATAAATAAATAAATAAATAAATAAATAAATAAGTAAATAAATAAATAAATAAATAAACAAATAAATAATAGAATCATTTATTATTTTTATAAAAAAAATTACATATTTTGTGAAGGTCAGGTAAATAAATTAGGAAGTTAAGTATTGTAAATATTCGGAAAACATTCCGCTTTGGCTTATGAATTATATTTACAGATAGTTATGCCGATTTTCTGTCGTATAAAAAATTCGCGATTATCATGGGGTAGTTAAGAGATTTGTTTCCCTATTTTTTTAATAAAGTTTTGCAATACCTTAGTTATTAATTAGTAGAATTTTATGTGCAGTTAAAATATTCCCTTCATGGCAAAATTTTTGTGTAGTTAATTTTTGTAGTAGAGCATTGCGCGAAATCATCATTACTGCTTCCTCTTCAACGCAAATGAATTATATATGAGAGAAGTTTACAAAATAAATCGTTCAAATAAAAGAAAGTCTGACTGATTATAATATCTTCCTCGATCTTAAGCGGTGAAACTTAATATTAGCTTATTTCAGTGAGGGTTTAGGCAGAAATTTATTTTCTTGAGTGGGATCCAAGATTCGGATCAGGGTCGGTCGGGTGAGCAGTACTTTGCAAGACTTCGTTCCACATCAAGAAAGAACATTGAATAGACAGCAGTCAATAGGAACCCAAGCCAACTGGCGGAGCGTTTTAACAATTTAAATTAGTTTGTATTATCCGAGCTTTTAAATTTTAACGTTGTTGTTTTTTTTACGCCTCCACTCGCCAAAGTATTCAAAGCTTTAAATGAAAAAAGAACGTTTTATTAATATAAAATACATATTTTATGAAGGTGAGAAAAATAAATAAAAAAGTAAGAATTATAAATATTTGGGAAAAATTCTGATATGGCTAATAAATTATATTTACATATAGCTATGCAGATTTTATGTCTTATAAAAAACGATTCGCGATTATCATGCGATAGTAAGATTTGTTTCCCTATTTTCTTAATATTTTTTAATGTGTATATATTGTTTATTTGAACTAGAGGTGTGCACGGATCAAATTTTATTAATCCGATCCGATCCGAGGGGTTTTTGAAAAATTTTGTATCCATCCGATCCTATCCGATCCGAGTTTTTTAAAATCTAAATCCGATCCGATCCGAGTTTTTAAAAATCTAAATCCGATCTGATCCGAAATTTTTTAATTAAAATTTTACGAAAAGAACTTATTATTGATGATTAAATTCAAAATACATAAAAATAAGGTATAGCAATTTTAATAGACCTGAAATAAATAAAAAATTTTATTTGACTAATTCTATATTATCATATAAAAATAATAAAAAATCTAAATTTTCTGGTTTATTTCGCGTTCTTCTTTCTTCTAATGTTCTTCCAGCCACCGAGAAATTTCTTTCCGATGTGGTAGAGGTAGCAGGTATAGCTAAAACTTTATTTGCCAGCTTATAAAGCCTTGGCAGGACTGTTTGATATGAAACCCACCATTTCAGCAAATCTTTTTTTGAATCATATTTGCAATCTTCATTTCAAAGATAACTATGAAAAGGTATACTAAAAATTATTAATTTAATTAATTAGAACATATTATTGTTTATTTTAAATTTGAAAATCCGATCCGATCCGACTAAAATAAAATGTTTATCCGATCTGATCCGATCGGACTTCCAAAATTAAAATGTTGATCCGATCCGATCCGAGTTCAGACGGATCGGATCGGATTGATCGGTGCACACCTCTAATTTGAACCTAAGAACATTATAAAAACGAAGTGTTATAATTCGAAAAATATAAGAGCGGGTATAAAACAAAATAAAAAATTTTATTCAAAAGCGTCGCAAGTGTCATCTATTAAAAGTGGCCCGACCAGGGATTTAAAATTGTACTATGCTATAAAAATACCAATTTTTTGTTTAAGTAAAAAATTTGTGGAATATTTAGAGGGCGGGCAGCGGCGGCTGATTTCTTTGAACAGCTTAATGGCGGCCGGACCAAAATTCCCAGAACACGAGGCAACGATAGGGGTAAAAATATTAGAGCGTAGGAGGGCCTGGTATTTTACCGTTTTGCGGTGTTCGACTAGGGTCAGAGCGTTGTAGTTCTTGGGTACCAAAGGTTGCTAGGGTGGTTGTCGCAGTGGGACAAAATTACTTGAACATACCCATCTTTGCAATTTACACTTAACCGCAGTTAGCCTGTTTAAGAATTATAAAATAATTGAAATTTTTTGTCTCAATTAAATTTTATTAATAAATATTATAAAAAATTAATTTTAATTCTATAATATACAACGATATCGACCATTATAAAACTACAATTAAACCTTAGTTAATATCACGACTGGGCAAAAATACTTACGTAAATACTATTTCAAATTTTGACTGAGTTTTGGGTCTAAACAAATTTTTTTACCGGATGATCGCTACAAATTCAATACGTGTGTTGAGATCTTCAAATTTGTCAATCGGCTGTTTAGTCAATTGCATACATTTATTCAAATTAAATATATTACTTGTAAAAACAAATTGGCCTAAAATTTATATTTACCACAATTTTAGTTTCTCAAAAATTCAGTGGGAAATTAACAATTTTTATTGTCGCGTCGCGTTAAACGAGAGTAGGCACCTTTAGAATTAATTATATCTCCTCCTATCTGGTCAACAAGATGGTGTAATGCAATAATAAATTTATCAACGTGACCCCACGATTTACCATGTTCAGTTCATATGCAATATATTTTATCAAATAAAATAATAATATGTGAGAATTTTAACTCTTCCGATAATTTTATACCTTTATATTACTTAATAAATTCTTTATTTTTAGGCTGCCTATACAGATTGATAGGGGTAACAGTATGCGCGATTCAAAAATAGACTCGATGATAAAATGCGATACAGAACCGTAAGAACAATCATTATATAAGTCCTTCGTTGGTTTTACATTTTTTCCACCACTGTTTTTTTTACTAGTTATAACCCAGAAGTTCAACTGTAATATTCAAAAAGTTTAAAGTCCAAACGTGAAAATTTACAATTATATTGTTAAATCCTTTGTGCTTAATCTCACCCCTTAAAGTCTTTGACAATAATCTGCATTTTATAGATTAGTGGTTAGCCAAAAAATATAGATTATTTTTGATTGTGAATCAAGTTATTACCATGTAGATTTTAGTGAAATATAAATTTATAAAATAAATGATTAATGCATTATCTGATTAAATAACTAATATAATTGCCAACGATAGATCTTATAATTTTTTTGTTATCTTTCAAAATAACTGCAAGATACCATATTGCCAAAATGTTTTATGATTGTATAAAGTGTAGGGGCCATTTGAGGTCCGACCCTGCTTGAGATAATTTCGGCCCCTTCTAGGCGACAGATATAAATATAAAGGAGGCTGGATTGAGCTTAATGGGTCCTTTTAATAACAATTATATTTATTCATAATAATTATATCTAGTATTTTAAACCCGCTTCCCACAATTATTTAGGTTGAAGTTTTTATCCATTTTTATAAAGAACCTAATTCCAAAAGCCTATTTAATTAAACCCTAAAATCAAAATTCTATTAGTAAATAATTATATTCACAGTTTATATGGATTAAAATTCCTGCAAGGTAATTTTAATTCCTATCAATTCTTTCATCAAATTAATTCTTGTTATAAAATTAATAATAGCTAATTTTTAAATATAATTAATTTAAAAATTGGATTCAAAACTTGTTTAATCTTTGCGATCTGGACTTGAATTCGAGCTTAAAATAATGCCTCTTTCGGGCTAGGGCAAAATAATAAAAACATCAGCCTTGGGACAATGAAGGGCAATTTTATAGGGCATTACATTTGCACCAAGTCTTATAATATACTATCAAGTTTAGCACCTTTAAAAAATGGCAGGATAAATATGTCTCATGCCTACGACGGGCCTAAGTCAGTGTGCAAAAAGTGAAGAGTTGGCGTCAAGTCGGAAACCGAATTAACTCCAAAATCATGATAGTTTGAAACAATCTTTACAACAGAAAGAAGGCGTCCTCCACAAACGACGCGATGTCCATATCTCACTCGTGCAACTTGAGAAATGCACTAGGGCTACTGCCTGTCTCACAACGAAGGCGGTTAAGAAAATTAGTAGTGAAAAGAATGCGAAAAAGATGCTGGATTGTGGGAACGTTAACGGAAACGAGCATCGAAGTCGCACAAAGAAACGTACCATCGCCTGCCTACAAGAGACAAGATGGAACGGAACCAGTACCCGGGACTTAGGCCAAGGATACAAACTATTCCACAGGTCACCAAATCGTAAAAACGGTGTCGGTTTCGTTCAAAGCGAATCGTACAAGGACAAGGTGGTGGAAGTGAAGCGTTGTTCCGACAGGTTAATGTGGGTGAAGATTCCCGATCAAGGGGGCCTCCTAACCATTATGTGGGCCTATGCTCCCCAAATTGGGTGTATGGAGGAAAGACATATTCTTCGATTTATTAGAAAAGGAAATATAAGGAATAGGACAGGAAGAAATTATTGGGGCGAATTTCAACGCCCACGTAGAGAAAGATCGCTTCGTATGAACGAAATAATGGAGGCTATGGGCATGTTCTGAAAAGAAGGGAAAAACTTCTCCAAGTATCCCTGACATGGCTATCGACACCTATTTTAAAAACGCGAAGAGCATATTGTGATTTATAGAAGTGGGAAGAATTTTGGTCAAATTGACTATCCGCTCATACGGCGAAAGGATTTATGGAGTATCGAGGATTGAAGAGTTATACCGAGAGAGAAATCGCCAGTCAACATTGTCCTCTTGTAATAAATCTTGAAAAATAAGTATTTCCCAAAATAAGAAGGGTTTCAAATTCGATAAAAAACGCTAAAAGATACGTCGACAAACGATAAATACCATCAAAAAGCCTCCAAATCTTGGGTGCAAGGAAGTTGCGAAGCGACGTAGTTCATTAGGAGATGCTTATCATGCTAAAGAAAACAGCGATTCGGGTTCTAGGACAGACCAAAGAAGGCAAAGCCTTGAATAGAAAACTATGGTGGTAGTATCAATCGTTTAGGGATTTCATTGAAAGAAAGGAAAATCTATATAGACGGTATTAAAAATTAGAAAACTCGGAGGATTATCAGGAGTTCAGGGAGGCAACAAGAGCCGCGAAAAAGGCCGTTGCAATAGCAAAGAATGCCGCGTACACCAAGATGCCAAACTGGACCATAAAGGGGCGACAGGTTTATGTACAATTGACCAAGATAAGGGAGAAGAAAAGTCGCGATGTCGGAATCTTTAAAATAGTCAACAACGAGAAGGGTCAAGCCTATTCAGCCGAAGGGAGTGATGGAAAGGATATTTCAAGGAACTTGTGAGTAGTGCGAAGCCCTATATTGAGTCAAACATATGTATGGTCTAACTCTTTCAAGAGGATGAAGTTAGAACAAAATAAACTAGATGCAATAAGGAAAATCTAATGGCCCAGATGGAATATCTATGGAAGCATTGCTGGGATGCCGTGAAGAAGGAGTCACGATCATGATGAACTTTTTTAACAATTGGTAGAAGAGCGAATTCCTAATCAATGGAGAGCAAGCACGATTATACCTTTATTCAAATGCATAGGAGACCCTCCTGAGTGTGGCAATTACAGAGGCATCAAGCAAACTGGCCACTCCTTAAATGGAAAAAACGAGGTGGAAATATCGGCTGATCCTCTCTCATTTGTGGCAGGCAAATTCACAATAGACCCATTC
The DNA here is from genome assembly GCA_964036665.1 of Gordius sp. MW1. Classification (NCBI taxonomy): domain Eukaryota; kingdom Metazoa; phylum Nematomorpha; class Gordioida; order Gordea; family Gordiidae; genus Gordius; species Gordius sp. MW1. Next base: position 11,925,078 of record OZ038532.1, on the reverse strand, counting down.
TTTGCACCAAGACAAATGATGGATAATAAGGGTGAAAAGAGTTGAGACATACATATGGGATTTATCGCCTTGGATAAAGCCTATGACATGGCCCCTCGCGATTTAGGTGCTTGAGAAAACAAAACATTCTTGACGCATATATACGGCTTATGAAAAATATTTATGAGGCCTCAAATTCGTGCATTTGGACGACAGTTGGAGACACTAAACCTTTTCAGGTTGAAATAAAATTACATCAAGGGTCTGCTCTAAGTCCCTGTTTATTTAATATAATTATGGACACGACAACGAGAGACCTTCAAATGCCATAGACATGGTGTAAGCTATATGCCGATGATATAGTATTATGCGAATAGACAAAGGCGGAAAGTATTCAAAAGAGCCGTAAAGTTGTCAAAGCGCTTAGCTTATATGGTTTAAAAGTCAACGATCGGAAAACGGTATACATGGAGATGAACGTTACAGGCACCCCATCGCTAGATGCCATCTTACCATAAAGTGGACAGGTTTACATACCTCAGCTCGATTTACATCAAGAGGTAGGTTGCGCAGCAGAACGCAATGCGGGGATTCAAAAAGGATGGCTTAAATGGCGAATTATATACGGTATAATATGCGACTAAAAATGCAAATATGTTTGAAGAGTAAATCTTACAACTCCTTTGTAAGACCGGTGTTGCCTTATTGAAGTGAAACCTGGTCATTAAACGCCAAGAAAGAAAAGCTATTACAACCCACGTATATGAGAATGATATGGTGGACCTTGGGGTATGCTAAGCTCGACCATATGACGAATGACTTTCTCATGACAAAACTGGGTATTTAACCTATGGCAGACAGGATCAATGAAAATCGGCTAAGGTGGTATGGACATATATTAAGAAGGGAAGCGAATGATGTAAATCGTAATGTACGTGACGTGGAATTACCGGGGAAGATAGAAAGAGGACGACCTCGTGTTACGTGGAAAGGGCAAGTCGACAAAGTAATGGAATCAAAGAAGATTAATTAATACATGGCACTTACCCTATCAAGATGGAAGACATTCATCTAAATAAACCCCACGTCTGTGGGACCAAATATTTGATAAAGAAGAAGATTAAATACAGTTGCGTTAAAACCTGAAAAAGAATTTTAAAAATTTCTTATTACCTTTTAAAGTTGTAAATCATAAAGGGAAACAACATGGTTCTAAAATATTGGTTCTTAAAACAATACCTGTCAAACACAAACTATTCAAACTTTATGTTAGATAGCATAAATTCTATAGCGTTTTGTATTGTATTAGTTAGATACATTATGGGTGAGAAGATTTTACCTAATAAGCAAATATACTTAGGATTTTATTTTCCTCTCTTACATTCCCATGTTACACTATTTTAAAAAAATGCAAATTATATAAATTTGGCTTTTGAAAATCACGATTATGTTATAATGTATATTTATATTTTATTAAATTCATTCTTATTTATTTATAATTCCCATATTTATGGGTTTGTTACACATTTAAATCTTACAAAATCTTATTTTTAAACCCCCCCCCCCCCCAGTTATCCTGCGTACCCCTGTGTGACTTTGATATTTAATAGGCATGATAATATAAGCGTGCTGAAAAACAAAAGGAAATGTAAAAATAAACACAAATGTCAATTATGTTGATAATATATATTTTGGACATTTATAGTTTAAAGTCTGATTAATTTTAAACTTTTCTATCACAAATCATTCTAAAGTTAAAACAATATAATAAAAATTAAAAAGCGTCACAAATTTGACCCAGGCCTTCATAGAGATCTGCACGGGCAGGTCCGGCCCGTGGGTAAGTACGGACGGGCTTGAAAAGATAAAATTTTAACCGGCCGGGTTCGAATGGAAAGTTTCATGAGGGGTTCGAACGGGCCTAAAATTCTGGAAATGATCCTGGGATGAATATTATTTACACCGACCACAAAGGTTTTTTATTAATTTTTTCCTAAATATTGATTCTTAGTATTCAAAACAAAAAAGTGATCACGTCAAAATGTATTAGAGGCCTCAATTTGTATATTAAAATGGAAATGGTTTTTATTTTTTTAATCCTGACACTTAACTAGGGGCATCATTTTTGTTTAAAAATCAGGGTATAATATTGAAAATGTGTGTGAACATATTACAACATTTGAACTCACTAATTAAGAAAAATCTTTAATATTATTTTTACGGATCTAGGTGTAGAATATTGTCGAACCCTTAAAATCCACCAATTCAATTGTTCAGGATATCTTATTAATAATACCTTTACGTAATAAATGTTGATAAGTTTGAGATTAATTAATGGACTGGGCCTAACAAGCCGATCTTTGTAGGATGCCGGGCCTAAGGTGCATCGAAACGTGTACGGGAGGCCAAGGCCAATCCCTAAAAACGGCCCCGGCCTCCATGTGTAAACGACAAGTCCAAAATACACTAAATTTTGTAGATAAATTTTTTTTTGAGCTATTACTAATTTTAGCTCTCTGCAAACTTTATTCCTGTAATACTTCGAAATAAGTATTGCTTCATGTTGACCCGTAAAACAAAAGAAGGGCTAAAGAACAAAATCTATACATTATATAGCATTTAAATTAATTTATCAGCAAAATTAGTCGTTTTAAAAATTAATTTATTATGGTTTTGTTTAAAGGTTTATAAAATAAATATTAAAAAGAAAGTTTATTTATTAATTTAGGTTAACATACAAGGAGGTTGGTTCGTGGGGCCAATCATTTGATCGATTAATGAAAACCGCAAGTATTTTGAATAAACTTAAATACTAATCAATTTAAAATTGTCATTATTCACTTTTAATCATAATTTTCTAAAAGACGGTAGAAATACATTCCGAGATTTTCTGCGGCATGAATACAGCGAGGAAAACATGCTATTTTGGCTAGCATGCGAAGAGTTAAAGAAAGAACGATCCCAAGAAGCAATTGAAGAAAAGGCACGGTTAATATACGAAGATTATATATCAATTTTATCCCCGAAAGAGGTATATTTAATAAAAAAGATGATTTCGTCTTATGGTTTGGATTAATCACAGCTAAATATGTATTCATATCATAGGTATCCTTAGATTCAAGGGTGCGTGAAATAATCAATAAAAAGATGGTAGATCCCTCGAAAGAAACATTTGACGAGGCTCAGATGCAAATCTACACCCTTATGCACAGAGATTCGTACCCACGATTCCTTAATTCAGCCTTTTACAAAAACATCAAGGAACAATATAGGAATACATCGGATAAGGTGTAGAGCTCACGCAGGATAAATTTAATCCACAATGTCGACATACTTAATTACCATTCCCTTTTGTCAAATGTATATAAACATTTTATGTATAATACACCGGTGCAGAGTTGAAGGATTAATTTATATCAATAACATTAAATTCATGTATGTCATTTAAGAAGTGTTTATAAGTATATTTATTTGTGAATGATCATTATGTTTCTTATATTTGAATTTACGCTAAATGACACACGCTTTGTTGAATCATAAACTGATATTTTTGACAGTACCTATAAGAGAAATAAAAATTATCTAAAAATGCTTTGTTGCATTACCTTATATTAATCTGACAGTTACCACTAACGGTTCGGCCGAACTAATCCCTATTAAATTTTTTGGGGCATCTCAGTATGCTCTAGATCACTAACCAATTTAAAAATTCTGGAAATATTGCCCAGTTCCGGAAAAAAGAAGGTGTCACCTACAGGTTACACTCGGGACGTAGAAATAAGCTAATTTTAAAATTTTATTAAATGACTAAGATAAGTAAAAAAATTAGTTATATTGAAACGATGATCAACAATAAATGTGAGGTCTGACATTGCAATATGGGCATAAAAATATGGTTGCAGAGCTGCATACAGAGCAGCGCCGATGAGTGCACATTTTGGTTGATGACCATCTATCGCGTCTCTGACCTAAGAAAATCTAAGATTTTTAGTCCACTTAAGAAGTCCCATATTAACACTTATTTTGGATATTTCATTTTTTCAATTTTAGAGTTTAATGATTTCTCTGTTAAAACAATAGAGCTGGCAGGCATTTAGTAAGTGACATCCAATCCAAATAATGAAAAGCACCGATTTCTGCGCTGAAATGATATTTCTGTGGCATCACATTTACTCAGAGCATTCTACGCCGCCCAAAAATTTATTAAATATCTTTGGGCAGGTGTGATTTTACCATATGTAATAGGTTTAACATTTAAAGCCTCGTTATAATTATCGTGCCAACGTACTGCCATGAAATTCGCAGTAAGTCTTTTCGAAATAAATCCTTTCTTTTTTAGGAGTTTTATATCGATTAACAGGCATTTGAGACGCTTTAAACGCACTGTGTTCATGGCTCCGATATTCACCCTTGAAAGACAATTTTATAATTAAGTGATTGTAAAGATATTATTGAAATATTAATATACATTAAAAGAGACAAAATTGAATTGTAGCTAAGTCAGTAAAGACAGTTTTTCTAACTATTTCATTTTGCTTGAACAACGATAACGTGGCCTCTTGGTACTGTGTTCCAAGGTCACAAAATAGCCAGTTTTAGGGGCCTGCCACATCTTAGGGCTTGTCTTAATATCGGATTTTGCTGCGCAGCAAAAATCGTTGTACGGGTTATAACATAGCCGTGTCTTAACTTCGAATTCACAGCGGATTTACATTTAAGACGGCTAACAAAACAGCGATTAATCTCAAGAGTTGAAATAAACAAAAAAAACGTTTTTAATTATCAAAAAACAAAATATTAGTCATTACAACCGAGTTTGAGACATGAAATATAATCAGATTTGATAAAGATATATTCGCGCCATTTAAATCTGAATCCGATATTAAGACAAGCCCTTAAAGCGAAATCTGAAAGGCTTGCCGCAGAGGTCAGATTTGTTTGGAATTTTGTACCCGAACCCCGCCTGATTCAATTTCTTAACCTCATTGCCCGCCCGAGCCCGCCCGAACCTTCTAGGTGTCCGCTCGGGCCCGCCCGAAACATTAGAGCTGCCCGAAATATTTATTTTGCCTGTTAGGCCCAAAATTTTGCGATCTCAAATTCTTTCAACCACTTTTAAAAAATAAGCATTTAATTAATAGCATATTGAATAATTAGAGCTTTTAAAGTTACTTTACCACAGTAACTAGTTAAGTTACAGTTACTTTCACAAAAAATGTAACTATGTAACTGATTACAGTTCCAGTTATTTACCTGATGGAATTAGTTACACCTAAAGTTACTCAAGTTAATTTGAAAAAACGGTATTTTTTTATATGATTTATTTAAACATTTGTATAAAAATTGGAGGGTAATAAATGATGATTAAATTTCAATAAAACGTTATTTTCTATATTGTCATCTAATAAACTAGTCCGCTTTTATTTGAATATTAATTTACCAAGACTAAAAAGACGCTCGACGGGCGAGCGCTAGTTGGTAGGGGTACATTGAAATTAATGAAAAGTTTATTTAAATTAGGGAAATTATTATGTATTAACATATCATATCATTCATCATCTTTCGAAATGACGAAATTGTGAATGCACTCTTGAATACTATCCGCCTTTGAAAGGTTAAAAAAATCCAACGATTAGGTCTAGGTCCTGTCTTTGCTCCTGTTTGGGAATCAATGAATTAATGTAATTTAAAGTGTCTTCTCTCATATTCTTGACGGATCCACGGCCAACTTGTTTTAAAAATTGGATTTATAATAAGGGATAGATAATAAGGCATTATCACTGTAACTTTACTACAGGTAAAAGTAGTGGTCTATTTGGTTTGCTGACTTATTATCGTCGATTTTTTTATATTTATGGGGATGTATTCTCTATAAATTAATCATCAAGGTTTAAATAGTAACTATTATGTGCTACCATAAATTTGCAGTGGTATTTAAACGAGCTGATATGCAATTAACTTTAGGGCTGCACAATTTGCATAGAAATATCATCTTCTTGTTTTCTTTTTTCTTTAAAGAAATAATTATTAAAAACGGGCCAGGGAGTTTTCTCTTGAATTTCCATGTCAAAATAAAATAATACAAACTAGATAATTGAAAAATATATTATTTCAATAAATTTCATTATTATTGTATTATATTACAATTAATTTATAATATGGCTTTACCAAAATTTAGGTGTTTATTTATCAAAAATCATATGACATTATAGGTGATGAAATTCTCTTTTGCAAATATATAAAGAAAAGACTATTTTTTATTAAACAATTGAAAAAAATTATTAATAATAATTATTCATAACATTATTTTTGAATCGCCAAAATTTTAAATACCAAACCTTGCATTAAACTCCTAGCTAAAGTTTTACCTGCTAATTTATAATATTTTATCTAAAATTTTTGCACATATATTTTTTAAATTTTTGTTCAAAATTTTTGTATATATAAATGAACTAAAAAATAAATTTAAATTATTGTTTTAATATCTTCATTAATATTGTATTATAGTAGTTTATCAAATGACTTAATGATCAAAATTTAGACTTAGAGGTTGGGCAAAAGTCATATGATATTTTAAGTTGATAAAAATATGTTTTGCACATATATTAAAAGGGCTATTTTTTCAATACAATTAAGGATCAATTAAAAATTTTAAATACTAATTTTAAAGGCCGAAATAATATAAAATATTACATTTTTACCTGCAAATAAATATTATATAATGTTCCAAAAATTTTAATTTGTCAGTTTTTTTGGATTTTTGGGTTTAAACTTTGCAGATATGAATACAAATATGTATATTTTATATGATATTCGTAATATATTGATAGGATGGATTATCTATCTAAAAAATTCAAATTTGTTCTGCAAAGAAAATTTAAATTTAAAGCGATGGACACAAACTAGCCTTGTAACTATATTATTAAATTTAAATAATGATTTTTAAATTGTATAAAAAGCAACTGTAACTTTACGTCAATAGTTACTGAATTAATGTAACTAACTACAGTTACAGTTCCTCTGAATCAAAATTAACTGGTTACAGTTACTTCCGAAGAAAAGAAAGTAGTTCCAGGAACTAGTTACATGTAACTAGTTACTCAACAGCTCTATGAATTATACAAGTATAGCAATATTTTATTATCCCAAACAAAATCTAATTTCATTTAAAAGTCGAATGATTTTTCTAAATAAAACTTTTAATCTTTATTTCAATTCTAATAGGTCAAAAAAGCGTAGTATTTGGTACTTCTAAAATAGGGGGCCAGAGTTTCTTTAGGTTTAGGATATTGTTATCACTGGCAAACCCGCTCTATGTCACAATATTTTAATATATTAATTGCTAATGCATTCAGGTACAAACATGTTAAAACGTTTGCAAATTATATAACAGCAAAATATTAATTAAATGCAGCCGATGTCCATGAAAATATTTTTGCAGCAATTTTTAATTAAGTTTAAAGTATACATATTTTATAAATAATCGTACAATAAACAAAAAAACTCGGGCCTTCGGCCCTCGTGGGAAGGGGGAGGGGAGAAGGGAAGGGGGGACGACTCATCCTTCGTATAAATGTATCATATTTGCAAAGCAATTTATGGGCGAGAAAGAGTGAAGGGGCGAGAATGCCTATAGGGGGGTATTAAATGCCTAATGATTAATTAATTATTTATACAAATTTTCCATTTATAGGCAAAATGTAATATAGGCAAAATGTAATATAGGCAAGGGTTAGGGTTAGATTTAGTGTTTGCATCTAGTTGCGTACTACATTAGTTTTTACGGCCTTTAGTGATTATGGGTCTAACAAACATTATATTATAAAACATCACAATGTTAAGAATTTGCAGAATTGTTGGGAGAAATTTTTGTTGAATTTGAACAATTTTTAATTAAAAAAATCAAAAATTTGGCGAATGGTCATTTTTTCTCCATTGGTCAGTACCAACAGATACTCTATAAGTCAATGATAGCCAAAAAAACGGAAAAAAAAATTTGATGCTCACTTTGGCCAATGGTCATTTTTTTCCATCGGTCAGCAGCCAGCACACGGTAAAAATGGATATAAATTCATAAGAGTAAAAAAAACGAAAAAAAAATTTTCGAATCACATTTTGGCCAATGGTCATTTTATTCCATTGGTCAGCAGCCAGGACACAGTAAAAGTGGATATAAATTCATAATAGTCAAAAAAAAACGAAAAAAAAATTTTCGAATCACATTTTGGCCAATGGTCATTTTATTCCATTGGTCAGCAGCCAGGACACAGTAAAAGTGGATATAAATTCATAATAGTCAAAAAAAAACGAAAAAAAAATTTTCGAATCACATTTTGGCCAATGGTCATTTTTACCATCGGTCAGGAGCCAGCGGACGGCCAAAAAGTCATAATAGCAATGGTAGTAACGGGAATAATCATAATAGTCAAAAATAAACGAAAAAATAAACTCGGATCCACATTTTGGCCAATGGTCATTTTTTTCATTGGTCAGAAGCCAGCGGACGGCCAAAAAGTCTTATTATCAATGATAGTAACAAGAACAATCGTAATAGTCAAAACTAAAACGAAAAAAAAACTTGGAATCACATTTTGGCCAATGGTCATTTTTTCCATCGGTCAGCAGCCAGCGGACGGCCAAAAAGTCATAATAGCAATGGTAGTAACAGGAACAATCATAATAATCAAAAAAAAACGAAAAAATAAACTTGGATTCACGGTTTGGCCAATGGTCATTTTTTTCATTGGTCAGCAGCCAGCAGACGGCCAAAAAGTCATAATAGCAATGGTAGTAACAGGAACAATCATAATAGTCAAAAAAAAAACGAAAAAATAAACTTGGATTCACATTTTGGCCAATGGTCATTTTTTCTTTGGTCAGCAGCCAGTGGACGGCCGAAAAGTCGTATTAGCAATGGTAGTAACAGGAACAATCATAATAATCAAAAAAAAATAAAAAATAAACTTGGATTCACATTTTGGCCAATGGTCATTTTTTTTCATTGGTCAGCAGCCAGCAGACGGCCAAAAAGTCTTATTATCAATGGTAGTAACAAGAACAATCATAAGAGTCTAAAAAAACTCCGAGATTCTAACCCAAACCCTTGTAGTGGAGGGCATAGGGTAATTATAGCAATTAATATCAATGTTACCCAATTAAAAAACGAATAGATATACTTATGCATTAATTTAACGTAGCAATTAAAACCCGACCCCGCCCGAAAGCGAGGGAGATAGAGATGAGGGGTGGGGCACCTCTTAATTTAAAAAATAACACAGCGAGGGAGATAGAGATGAGGGGTGGGGCACCTCTTTCTCATGCATTAATTTAAAAAATCGATAACCTAATATACCCAATGCAAATAGATAGGGATGGACGGACGGACGGACGGACAACCAAAAAACGAGCCCATAAATTGCATAGCAATTAAAAACAGCATTTTAAAATAAATACTAGTTAAATTGCATAGCAATTAAAAGTAAACAACTTTTATTTATGTTTATTATATAACAATGGTCAGCAGCCAGCGGACGGCCAAAAAGTCATAATAGCAATGGTAGAAACAGGAACAATCATAATAGTCAAAAAAAACGAAAAAAATAATTTCTATTCACATTTTGGCCAATGGTCATTTTTTTCATTGGTCAGCAGCCAGCGGACGGCCAAAAATTCCTTTTTATCAATGATAGTAACAAGAAAAATCATAAGAGTCAAAAAAACTCCGGGATTCTAACCCCAAAACTAGTTAAATTGCATAGCAATTAAAAAGTAAACAACTTTTATTTATGTTTATTATATAACTAGTTAAATTGCATAGCATTAAAAGTAAACAACTTTTATCTATGTTTATTATATAACAAAAACTAGTTAAATTGCATAGCAATTAAAAGTAAACAACTTTTATTTATGTTTATTATATAACTAGTTAAATTGCATAGCATTAAAAGTAAACAACTTTTATCTATGTTTATTATATAATAGATAATTTAACAAATCTTATATATAACACACCGAGGGAGATAGAGATGAGGGGTGGGGCACCTCTTATGCATTAATTTAAAAAATAACACAGCGAGGGAGATAGAGATGAGGGGTGGAGCACCTCTTTCTCATGCATTAATTTAAAAAATCGATAACCTAATATACCCAATGCAAATAGATAGGGATGGACGGACGGACGGACGGACGGACGGACAGACGGACGGACGGACAGACGGACAACAAAAAACGAGCCCATAAATTGCATAGCAATTAATTATACTCCCTTTTAGGTTAACTCATTTAAGCCCCTACCCTATAAAAATTTCTTAATGAATAAAATTAGTTCAATTAGTCAATCTGTGCTCTTTGAACTTACTTTTTTTATAAAAAAAACAATAATTTATCAATAGAATTTAAATGTAATTTATGGAAATTTTTTTTAATTTAAAGCAAAAAAAGAAAGGTATAGAAATTTATTATTGTAAAAATAAGTAATAGTTTAGCGATAGCAACGAATGATAAGGGAATAATAAAGGTGAATTGGGGAAGCTTTGTTAAACCAAATAAGGTTTTTAAAAAAATTAAATGAAACTCGGGCCTTCGGCCCTCGTGGGAAGGTGGAGAAGGGAAGGGAAGGGGGGACGACTCATCTGTACTTCGTATAAATGTATCATATTTGCTATGCAATTTATGGGCGAGAAAGGTGGGAAGGGGCGAGAATGCCTATAGGGGGGTATTAAATGCCTAATGATTAATTAATTATTTATACAAATTTTCCATTATAGGCAAAATGATATAGGCAAAATGTAATATAGGCAAGGGTTAGGGTTAGATTTAGTGTTTGCATCTAGTTGCGTATTACATTAGTTTTTATTGATTATGGGTCTAACAAACATTATATTATAAAACAACACAATGTTAAGAATTTGCAGAATTGTTGGGAGAAATGTTTTGTTGAATTTGAACAATTTTTAATTAAAAAATCAAAAATTTGGCCAATGATCACTTTTTCTCTATTGGTCAGTACCAACAGATACTCTATAAGTCAATGATAGCCAAAAAAATGGAAAAAAAAAATTTGATGCTCACTTTGGCCAATGGTCATTTTTTTCCATTGGTCAGCAGCCAGGACACGGTAAAAGTGGATATAAATTTATAAGAGTAAAAAAAACGAAAAAAAGATTTTCAAATCACATTTTGGCCAATGGTCATTTTTTTCCATTGGTCAGCAGCCAGGACACGGTAAAAGTGGATATAAATTCATAGTAGTCAAAAAAAACGAAAAAAAAGTTTTCGAATCACATTTTGGCCAATGGTCATTTTATTCCATTGGTCAGCAGCCAGCGGACGGCCAAAAAGTGATAATAGCAATGGTAGGAACAGGAACAATTATAATAGTAAAAAAACGAAAAAAATATTTTCGATTCACATTTTGACCAATGGTCATTTTTTCCATCGGTCAGGAGCCAGCGGACGGCCAAAAAGTCATAATAGCAATGGTAGTAACAGGAACAATCATAATAGTCAAAAAAAACGAAAAAATAAACTCGGATTCACATTTTGGCCAATGGTCATTTTTTTCAGTGGTCAGCGCCAACGGACGGCCAAAAAGTCTTATTATCAATGATAGTAACAAGAACAATCATAAGAGTCAAAAAAACCCGGGATTCTAACCCAAAAACTAGTTAAATTGCATAGCAATTAAAAGTAAACAACTTTTATTTATGTTTATTATATAACATTGGTCAGCAGCCAGCGGACGGCCAAAAAGTCATAATAGCAATGGTAGAAACAGGAACAATCATAATAGTCAAAAAAAACGAAAAAAATAATTTAGATTCACATTTTGGCCAATGGTCATTTTTTTCATTGGTCAGCAGCCAGCGGACGGCCAAAAATTCTTATTATCAATGATAGTAACAAGAACAATCATAAGAGTCAAAAAAAACTCCGGGATTCTAACCCCAAAACTAGTTAAATTGCATAGCAATTAAAAGTAAACAACTTTTATTTATGTTTATTATATAACTAGTTAAATTGCATAGCATTAAAAGTAAACAACTTTTATCTATGTTTTAATTGCTATGCAATTTATGGGCTCGTTTTTTGGTGTCCGTCCGTCCGTCCGTCCGTTGCCCGTTGTCCGTTACCTCCCTATCTATTTGCATTGGGTATATTAGGTTATCGATTTTTTAAATTAATGCATGAGAAAGAGGTGCCCCACCCCTCATCTCTATCAAGAGGTGCCCCACCCCTCATCTCTATCTCCCTCGCTTTCGGGCGGGGTCGGGTTTTAATTGCTACGTTAAATTAATGCATAAGTATATCTATATTTAAATTTTGGTAATTGCTATGCAATTTAACTAGTTTTGGGGTTAGAATCCCGGAGTTTTTTTTGACTCTTTTGATTGTTCTTGTTACTATCATTGATAATAAGACTTTTTGGCCGTCCGCTGGCTGCTGACCAATGAAAAAATGACCATTGGCCAAAATGTGAATCCGAGTTTATTTTTTCGTTTTTTTTGACTATTATGATTGTTCCTGTTACTACCATTGCTATTATGACTTTTTGGCCGTCCGTTGGCTGCTGACCAATGGAAAAAAATAACCATTGGCCAAAATGTGATTCGAAATTTTTTTTTTCGTTTTTTTTGACTATTATGAATTTATATCCACTTTTACCGTGTCCTGGCTGCTGACCAATGGAAAAAAACGACCATTGGCCAAAATGTAATTCGAAATTTTTTTTTAGTTTTTTTTGACTATTATGAATTTATATCCACTTTTACCGTGTCCTGGCTGCTGACCAATGGAAAAAAATGACCATTGGCCAAAATGTGATTCGAAAATTTTTTTTAGTTTTTTTTTGACTATTATAAGTTTATATCCACTTTTACCGTGTCCTGGCTGCTGACCAATGGAAAAAATGACCATTGGCCAAAATGTGATTCAAAAATTTTTTTTTTCGTTTTTTTGACTTATGAATTTATATCCACTTTTACCGTGTCCTGGCTGCTTACCAATGAAAAAAAATGACCATTGGCCAAATTTTATATATAACCTAAAAATTTATTATAGATGGTCTAACAGACAGCCAACTATGTAATATATATTTTTAACCTTATAAATGCTTATATATTTTTTTTGGGTTAATATATTTCATTTAATTAGATTGTGATTTCATAGAAAACCTAAAAAGTAATATTTAAAAAAATAATATAGGTATTAGATTCTAATTTACGATAAAATATATCGATAGAAACTAACACAAAATTCGAAACCTCCTTCAAAGGTGTAATCATAGCCCGTTATTTCTAATTAAATTGAATCTACTATTAAACTCAAACACGAATTGTACTTTATTACATAGCGCGCGTAAGTTTATATAATTAGTAAAATTTTTCTACGTGTCATAGATATTACACCGCACGTGTGGCAGGGAAATGTCCGATATTTTTAAAATGAAAAGGTATTTTAGGAATCTGAAAAGGTTATTTTACCCCCGGCCGCCCTGGGCACCTACGGGTAAAGTTTCGAGCGAATCGGGCTGGTAGTTTAAGAATTTAGCCCTTTTTTAAAACTAAAAAAAAACTTTTTTTTTAATTTTTTTTTTACATTAAATTAATATTTTGTTTTTGTTAATACCATTGATAATATGACTTTTTGACCGTCCGCTGGCTACTGACCGACGAAATATATTGATTTTCTAAACATAAAACACAACTTTATTATTTCAATATTTATATAAATAACATAATAACTTCTACTATTTTAAAGCCACCATGGTATAGTGGTTATAGCGCCGGCTTGTGAACTGGAGGTGTGGGGTTCAAGTCAGGGAGGGGACAATTTTTTTTTTTTAATTTTTTTAAATTAAATTAATATTTGTTCATGTTAATACCAATGATAATATGAATTTTTGACCGTCCGCTGGCTACTGACCAATAAAAAAATGACCATTGGCCAAATAAATCGAAATTTTTTTTCGTTTTTGAATTGGTTAACATTGATAATTACCCTATGTCCTCCCCTACAAGGGCCTATAACTAATTAACTAATTATTTTGCATCTAATACCCCCTATAGGCATTCTCGCCCCTTCCCACCTTTCTCGCCCATAAATTGCATAGCAAATATGCTACGTTTATACGGAGTATAGAAGAGTTCCCCCTTCCCCTCTTCCCTTCCCCTACTCCCCTTCCCTTCTCCCCCTTCCCACGAGGGCCGAAGGCCCGAGTTTTATTATATAATAGATAATTTAACAAATCTTATATATAACACACCGAGGGAGATAGAGATGAGGGGTGGGGCACCTCTTATGCATTAATTTAAAAAATAACACAGCGAGGGAGATAGAGATGAGGGGTGGGGCACCTCTTTCTCATGCATTAATTTAAAAAATCGATAACCTAATATACCCAATGCAAATAGATAGGGAGGGTAACGGACAACGGACAACGGACAACCAAAAAACGAGCCCATAAATTGCATAGCAATTAATATTAGAAGCAAATTCAACACTTGCATGCATTGTGTCAATTTGGGAATGATGCTTTTGTTTTATATATAGACGGCACATGTAAATTACGAACATTAAAAGGGCTACTTACTACATAAATATAAATACTTCGATCCTTTCCAGGAACGTAGTTAGGGATAAAACCTTAATGGAAATAGAGTGGTTCGGGCAAAAATTATAGAAATAACGGACGGATGGTGAAATCAAGTTTTTTAACTCTTTTAGCATTTTCATATACAATCAGATAAAAAAGTAACAAAATAATACATTATCTATAAATTGCACCCTCGAGAGTATTCGTGGGATATTTTGGTACCCCATGCAAATTATAAATTTAATTATAAAACGCAATTTAAATCTCATGAATCTGGCCTTTTCAGTAGCTTAATATTTTATCAAGAACTAGGTTAGGTGAAAATTTTATAGGTTTTGGCTTAATACTTTCTAGAATATAGAAGCTTTTTGGCTCGTGGGTTCTGTTATACCCCACGAAAACTCTCACAAGTTTTTTTCTATATAAAAAAATGTATGTTTTTTTTTGTTTGAAGATATCTTTTACAATTTGTGTTTTTAATACATTTTGAACATTCTTTTAATAAAAAATCACGTTTATTTTAATTTATTCTAAGATATATGATATCAAGAGGTAAAATGAGGGGAAGCTCTAAAATAACCAAAATAAAAATGGGGGTCCAGAAAATTGTTAATAAGTTTTGTAATGTTGATTAGATTTATATCAAAATTGATACCATCAATCTAAAGACCTTTATAAACATATGTTTAAAATTTTAAAGGTTTTAAAGGAACACTTTAAAAGTTATAAGAAGTTAAAAAGTGGGGTAGAGTTATACCCCAGGAATACTCTAGCGTTCGGGATTTTTAGGAATGCTCTCGAGGGTTAAGCCCGAATTGCCCGAATCCTATCATCGTGCCCGCCCGAAAATAAAAATTTAGGACAGTTGCCCGGCCCCACCCGGCCGGGCAATCTGGTCTCTGGCTTGCCGTTGATAAATCGCGTTGCTGTGTGATGTCCATAAAAGGCACCTTAGATTTATCATTAAAATATGAGTTGCACTAATTTTAATCGATTCTAAACCTATCATTTAAAATCTCCAGAAAACCTCAAACCTTGACAAATATGTGTGTTCGGACGTTTAGATTTTTATTATGTCTTGAACCCAATTCCTACGCATACCATTAGATATTATTTTGTTGAAAATTTTGACATCCTTCGGGAGACTAACTTCCAATTTAAAAAATTATAATATAAACTTCGAATTCGTTGATTGTTAATTTTAAATTTATGGGTATTTTTTTGCATATAAAGTAAAGATCTAAATCAAAATAGTAAAACTCTCATATTATTTGAAGGGAACGACAGTCATAATTCTATTTCCGATCTCTTTTAACTTTTTAGAATGGCGGACATATTGATACAAGCCTAAAAATGGTTCCTGTCCACTCTCATATTTTAAATTTAGCACGTTTGCCCGACCCAATTTGCCGCCGGGGCACCCAACGGAGTGTTGAGCTTATCTATGAAGAATTTAACTTACTTAAATATAACAAACGAATTTCATCAAAAGTTATGTTAATTTAGTATGGCTAGATAGTAGACTTTTCTTTATTACTCCTACATGAGGAAAGAACTAATTTATGGGTGAAATATAAAATCATTAAAATGTATAATTCAATATGAGTTTAAAAACATTTTCTATGAACTATAGATGGTCCAACTTCATCATATTCTTCCTTATTAATCCACATGGTCTGAAATGTTGACAGGGATGCCAAAATGGACCCACCGATCCACACTAAAAATTTTCTTTCCGGTGGAGCCAATACAGCTATTGTCATTGTGGGTGGTGCCAATGAACGAATTTCCTTTTCAAGACGTTCCTTTAGGCCGGGGTACATAGTAGAACCACCTGAAAAGACGATGTTTGAATATAAATCTTTCCTAATATCCATATCGCATCTCATAATGGAGTTGTAGGTTGTCTCATGGATAGCCCCCGATTCCATACCTATGAAGAAAGGCTTAAAAAACGTTTCTGGGCATCTAAATCTTTCATTGCCAATAGTCAAAATCCGACCGTCGGGTAACTCATAACTTTTTTCTAGTTCAGATGAAGTTTCTGCGAGTTTCATCTCTTCTTCGTAATCCAAAGCTACGTAGCATAGTTTTTCTTTGATATCTCGAACGATTTCCCTTTCAGCCGTAGTTGTAAACGAATAACCTCTTTCAGTTAATATCTTTTGTAGGTATTCAGTTAAATCTCTGCCTGCCAAATCGATTCTCATAATGGCATGGGGTAGGGCATATCCCTCATAAATTGGAACGGTGTGCGATACACCGTCACCCGAATCAAAGGTAAGTCCAGTTGTTCGACCAGATGCATACAGGGCTAACACGGCTTGAATGCCAACGTATAAAGCTGGAACGTTAAATGTTTCAAACATAATCTGAGTCATCTTTTCCCGATTAGATTTGGGATTAAGCGGAGCTTCGGTCAAGAGAACTGGATGCTCTTCTGGTGCCACTCTTAACTCATTGTAAAATGTATGGTGCCAAATCTTTTCCATGTCATCCCAATTAGTCACTATCCCGTGTTCGATAGGATACCTGAGTGTCAAAATTCCACGTTTGGCCTCTGCTTCATCTGCAACATAACAATCCTTTTGTCCCATTCCCATCATGACACCTTTGTGCTTAGGCCTTCCGACTATAGATGGAAACACCGCTCTGGGTGCATCGTCTCCTGCAAATCCTGCTTTGCAAATGCCTGATCCGTTATCGACAACTAATGGTTGTACCTCAGCCATTATAAAGTTAAATTCAAGTTGCTATTGTTTGAAAGTGCGTTCGGTTAAAAAGAATACAATTGTTGTGCTTTATCAAGTTGGCTTGATATTAAATATGTAACTGTTGCGTCATCTTATTATTAGTAGATTTAAACACACGTCATTTTTACATCATTGTAAAATAGCAATAGATAATAGAGAATGCTATTTAATTGACTATATTGTCTTAATAACTTTTATGCAGATTAATAGACAGCTTTATATTGTCTCGATAACTTCCATTTGGATTAACATACAGCTTGCATTACTTTTATAATAAATTATAGATAATTTGGTAGCTTTTAACTTTTCGTTGCGAGATTTCATTTCATCTATATAATATGTACTAGCGCGTTGATGCCACATCAAGATCTAATTGTCTAAAAAAAATATAATACAGAATTGTAACAGACTATATAAGCAGCGCTTTTTATTTCTCGTTTTAAGCTGTGTGCGACTTCTAGTGTGGATTTTAATGATTCAAATTTTATTGGCCATATATAATTGAAAATTAAAAGTATGAAGTGGTACATGGTTAGAAATTGGAGTCAAAGTTATATTAGAGATGCAAAATATAGGATAAATCATATTTGTAGTTTTCTTTTAATTTTTAATTCTGCGATATGATGGGAGTAGAAAGATATAAGAAATTGGTAGAATTGTTTCTTAAAAGCTTGAAATAAATTCTAGTTCAGTTTCAAGTTTCCCTTTTTTTAAAAAGTATGAATTTCTTTTAAAGCTCCCTTTTAAAAATATATGCATCTATAAATAAAAAGCATTCATTAAAGTGGAACATAATGTTAAATTTTGTATTAAAAATTCAGTATTTCGAAAGGTTGTTTGACTTTAACAATTTATTATATTTAAAATGGTTATCTAAAATACAGGTTTTTATATCATCAGCTGGGGTACGAAAGAGCAACAAAATATTAAAAAAACTGCTTTACAAAGAGAAATTTTTGAGATAATTATAGCTGTTGTCATTACAAATGACAAAATTTTCTCAAGTCTTTGTTTTATTTTGGTCAATAACGAAATAAAAAAAGTCCAAAGTGGAACCTTGCGGTGACTTTTTTTGTTGTTGTGACTGTTCCTGCAACTAGAATTTCAATAAATTAACTTTTTTTAAAATATTGTTTTTAATATTTTATCTTTCACCCTAAAGGATCGATGAAAGGGGCAGCTATGAAAGGCTCAATTTCGGTTGGCTATCGCAATCGCAACTCTTTTTATCTCCCTATGCATTTGAAATATTAGGTGCTTATTAAACATAAGATTATATATTTAAACTATTTAAATCTTTTTGCTTTTTATGAGCCTTTGAGGTATATATTGATTTTATTTTAGAGACTGAAAAGTGAGGAGAAAAATTTTAGGTGTTTTTTGTGCCTACAAATTTTAATCTGCCCAAATATTCAATGCAATAAAACTTATATCAAAACGTTTCTAGTGATTTAAGGATTAGGGCACACATTTTAGGCTGTAAACATCGTCAATTTTAAACAATGTTTTTTTTAGTGAAAACGTCATTTTTGAACGGTTATAGATTCATATCTATATGTGATTAAAACTAAAATTGTCATTTGTACAATATTTGTTATTTTATAATTAATTAGTGTCTAGTTAAAACATTATTAGTAATTTGGCTATAATTTTAACGTCAACAACTAGTCTTATCTTTATTTGTCAATTTATTTTGTTTTATCATTATTTTTTAACACCCTCTAATGCTCCTGTGAATAAATCTCATAAAAAGGCATATAAACTTATCATTTCTCCAATCTATTGGGTGGAAAAAAACTAAAATAGTAATTACAAAAATTTATGAATTTTATAATTTATTAGCCAAAATCACAATTAATTAAACATAAAACATGTAACATTCCAGGCGCGTAGCTAGGATTTTTACGAGGGGGGATCTGGTAAATTTTTTATTTTACAACGCATTTTGCCAAAAATTTAATCAAAGTAAATGTATATATTATGATTCTAGGTTTTTATAAGTGTCTTAAAGTCTTTCATGTAACTAAACTATAATATTTTAACCCATTTAATTAATTTTTAGTTATTAATCAAAAAACAAGGGGGGGGGGGGGGAATTTCCCGTTCCCACACCCCCCCCCCCCTCATTTACGCCATTGTAACATTCTGATATAGTGGGACAAAAATCTATAAAAGCACAGAAAAAAATAAAAGGTTAACCATGAGGATGATATAATTAAATTGTTAAGTTTGCATAATAATAGTAGTTTATTTCCAAATAATTAAGTATGTTGTATGATTAAATATATTAAATCAATGAGCTGGCATCGAGCCATGGATTGAGATTGTATTAGATTTTACAATTTCCATGGTGATTATTAAACATTATTTTATTACAATTTATATTAATCTAGTTATCTCTAATTCCGTGGCTAGTTTTGGGGGTCAATTTGACCCATCCCCTAAAAATTTTTATCTCCTAATTTACAATTTCAAAATGCACAAAATTTGCAGAGATTTGTGGATTTAAAATATACCAACAAATAATTAGAAACATAGTTATTTCTGAATGGTATAATAGCTAATTATGTGTATTTAATTTTTTATAATTATTTAAAAGAACGTTAAAAAGAGGTGTATATATTATTAATAAAGGGACCAACTTATAAAACGTCTCAAACACTTCAAGTAGTCGGACTTTTTATAAAATCAAATTAATAATAATGATAATTGAATGCCTATAAATAAAAAAATCCAAAAAGAAATATCGAATTATATCAGATTTATAAACACACTTGGTAAATTACAACTCGGCCAACCAAATTTTAGGAGTTTTATGGTGGCAGAAATGAGCCTATATATTACCGCCCCTTTTGATTGGTCCGCGTGCAAAAAGTAAAGGGTTGGCGTTAGGTCGGAAACCGGCTATAAAAATCAACTCCAAAATGATGATAATTTTTAACAAAATTTTACAAGAGAAAGCTAGGGCGTCGTCTACAAACGACGCTTATTGCATACTCCGCACGTGCAATGTGAAAAATACACTTGGGTTACTGCCCAACTCACAAGGAAGGCGGTTAAGGTAATTAGGTGGAAGGAATGCAAAAAAAGTGCTCGAATGTGGGAACATTGACAAGAAAGAGCATCGAGGTCGCACAAATGCTAAAAAGAAGAAAGGTACACATCGCCTGCCTACAAGAGACGAGGTGGAACTGAACCAAAGCTTGAAAGTTAGGAAAAGGATACAAACTATTCTACAGTGGGTCACCAAATCTTAGAAAAGGGGTCGGTATCGTTCAAAGCGAATCGTTCAAGGACAAGGTGGTGGAAGTCAAGCGATGTTCAGGTGGGTGAAGATTGCAGATCAAGAAAGCTTCCCAACCGTTATGTGCGCGTATGGTCCCAAAAGTGGGTTCTAGAATTAGAGAAAGACCTATTCTTCGATTTATTGAAAAAAAAATACAAGGAATCGGACCGGAAGAAAGGTTAATTATTGGGGCAGACTTCAACGCTCACGTAGGGAAAGATCGCCTTGGGTATAAACACAATCATGGAGGCTATGGGCATGGTCTGAGGAACAAAGAAGGTAAAAACTTCTCCAAGTGTCCCAAGCATACGACATGGCGATCGTTAACACCTACTTTCAAACCCGCGAAGATCATATAGTGAGTGACTTATAGAAGTGAGAAACATTTTACTCAAATTCACTATCTGCTCATACGACGAAAGGACATATGGTGTATCAGGATTGCAAAGTAATACAGGGAGAAGAAATTGCCAGGCAACATCCCCCCCCCTTGTTATGGATCTTGACAGAAGAGTTTTTTCCGAAAGAAGAAAGGAACCGCGAATTCGATACGAAATGCTAAAAATTACATAGACGAACGAAATATACTATCAAAAAGTTTCCTCACTCTTGGCTGCAAGGAAGTAGCAAATGGACTTAGAGGATGATTGAGAGTAACTAGGGGCATAGAGGAAACAGCCATTCGTGTTCTAGGGTAGACCAAAGGAAGCAAAGCCATAAATAGGGTACTATGGTAATGGGATCAATCGGTTAGGGATTTCATCGAAAGAAAAATCTATATGGATGGTGGCATAAATAAAAAAAAGTCGGAGGATTATCAAAAGTATAGGGACGCAAAGAGAGCCGCAAAAAAGGCCGTTGCAATAGCAAAGAATGCCGCGTACACTGAGATGGCAAACAAACTGGATCAAAAAGGGGGCAATAGGCTAATGTTCAAATTGCCCAAGATAATGGAGAAGCAAAGTCGCGATGTCGGGGTTCTAAGGAGTTCTTAAAATATTCAAAAAATTAGGGATCAAACCTTATTCAAGCCGAAGAAAGTGATGGGAAGGATATTTTAAATTTATAAAAATTGCTAAAGACAAAAATTCCCTTACCGATATTGAGCCAAACATAAGTATGGTCGAACTCTTTCAGGAGAATGAAGTTAGGACACAAATGAACAAGATGCAAAAAAGGAAACTCCAGATGGAATACCTATAGAAGCATTGCTCGGATTAGAGATGTCATATTTTCCCAAACGCAAGCATTGGGGAAATTTCCAAAGGGAAATTGAAATAATAGGAAAATTAGGGAATTTGTGGAAAAATAAGGGAAATAATGGGAAAATAAAGGAAATTTAAATATAGATCCTTGTAGGGTTAATCAACAACTTGAAAAAATTAATAAAAACACCAAAAACAACCCATTATACATCAATTTTTAAAAAGATTCATTGAGAATTTTGTAACAAACGGTTAAATAAATTAAAAAATGCATCTATAAAGTTTATGTTATTTATGTATATAACCAGATCAATGTTAGTCGGCATCTAATTAAATTTTTTTAGATCTCCATCTGAAGAATCTGAGGAGTACATTGCATAATAATTGGGTGGGTTTACTTGGTTGATGAGGTGTAATTGTATCTTATGGCCACAATTTTGCCTATTTTGTCATTAGCTAATTTGTTCCTGAGTTTACTGTAACTCGGATCCTGCAAATATGCCATAAAATGAAGATCCTGACAACAAAACTGTTGCCTTTTTTAAGTGATTAACGATGTGTATATTATATAAAATGCTTCGACTATATCGGACAAAAATGCTCTGTCCCCCTCTACTTGCAGTGTTTTAGAATATGTAAGGTCTAGGAGGGGCTAAACAGTATGAAAAAGTTCCAAATTTCGTTATCCAACAAACTTTTTCTTTTCTCCTTCTCAAAACGTTGACTAATTGCCATTTCTTGAAGAATAGCTTTACTTGAAATCAAGCTCTCAATCATTATAACAACCCCAACCCGTCTAGTAGAGCCTGGACATTGAAACTGACTTGCCTTTGAGAAATTGTATCGGTGTAAGAACTGCATTGCGCTTTACATATTTAATAATATTCTTGGCTTTATTAATCAAACTATGTATGACTTCATTTTTTGAACAAATATCCTTGATGGATTAGGTTCAAGCCATGGGCTGCACACCCAAAACATTCAAGTGCGGTGTAATTAGTTTCAAAAGCTCCAATGTTGGCTGCATAAACTGTAACAACAGCTACAAATTCTTTGATATTTCTTGTTTTTTAGATATTTCTTTACAAAAACATTCTCCAGTGTGATGGTTAAAACCTGTATTGCAAATCATCAAAATATAGGGGTCGGGGTCATAACTATGAAATTGATTATCTTTTCTCCACGCATATTAGTCTACATCAATTACACTGGTCAACAAATAATGGACTTGTGAAATCAACCGGCAAACTGTTTGCAGATTCTGGTAGAGTTTTTCACGGTGAACACAAATACGTCAAGTTTTTTTAGATATTCGCTGTCAAAGTTGCCAAAAACGCGATTTTAGCGTTTTTTAAACGTCAATAACTTGCAAATTAGTCGGTAAAAATTTTATTTAATAGATTTAATACGTAGATATAGGGGAGAGGAATGTATTTACAATTTTTTTTTACCCTAGCACTTTTACTTTTTAAATTATATAAATTAACTATCCCTATTTACATTGACAAATTACACAAGACTTGAGGGCGCCCTCCCTTCTCTTCAACACTAGGAACTAAGTGCGTGTTGTTGTTTGTGCTAGGTATTAAATCTATTAAATAAAATTTTTACCGACTAATTTGCAAGTTATTGACGTTTAAAAAACGCTAAAATCGCGTTTTTGGCAACTTTGACAGCGAATATCTAAAAAACTTGACGTTTAGGAAAAAACTAAAAAACATATTTGTGTTCACCGTGAAAAACTCTACCAGAATCTGCAAACAATTTGCCGGTTGATTTTTCTTGTTGAACCGTGTTATTAATGTCATATTTGCGCATTGATTGAACTTAATAGTAACAAGATCACATTTTCATAATGGTAATTCAATAAAGAAGTACTAAATATAATTCTTTATGGACTTTTTTGAAAGGTCTTAGTAGCTTAATTTTATTTCCAATAATCAAACGATGAAATATAGGACGTGATATGTAAATATAATTACTTAATTGAATATTTTAATTAAAAGAAATAAAATGTTTTAAGCGCCAATATTAATTACAAAATACAGCCTCAAGGCATAGTCGATTAACATTTTAAAAACTTAATATATGATATATCCATAGACTAGATAGACTGCTCATGCCATATGTTGCATATGGTTAATTGTGTGTCAAATTTTCCTCCATTTAGAAGAGGGCAACTGGTGTATTTTAACCATGTAATTTTGCCCTATAACCGTCAATTTACCTTCCTCACTAGTTTGTTTATAAACTAAAACGAACGTCAATAAATTTATATTATACAAAATAGCAACTAATATTGATGGCGCTATATTATTAAACAAACTTTAATCGCATTTTTTACATTTATAATTTTTATGTATTGTGTAAATGATATTTATTTTAAAATGCTGTTTAATACCTACCCAGTTCAATATTTTTTTTATTTACCTTTTTAAAATTATTTAATTTGCGAAAATTACGAAATTTTATATGATCACCACTTTACATTATTTACCTTTTTAAGATTATTTAATTTGCGAAAATTACGAAACTTCTATATGATCACCACTTTACAATGTGCCTTTTAAAATGGTGGAAAAAGGGTACACATTTTGTGCGTTGATGAGCAGTCTATCTATTCTATAGATATATCACATGTGATTAGCTATGAGGGAAATTTTAAAATTCCCAAGGGAATTTCTCAATTTTCCCGGGAAATTTCCCTATACTGCCATCTCTAGCTCGGATGTCGTGAAGAATGAGTCACCACCATGACAAACCTCCTTAACAAGAAATTAATAGAAGAGCGAATTCCTACAATGGAGATCAATCACGATTATATTCTTTTTAAAGGCAAAGGAGAACCTCAGGACTGTTACAATTACAGAGGTATCAAACAAACTTGCCACTTCTTGAATCTTAAGGAAAGGATGTAAGTAACAAGGCTTAAAAACGAGATGGAGATATCGGCCAATTGGGATTTATGGTCGGCAAATCCACAATCGACCCAATCTTCGCACTAAGACAAATGATACATATAAACATGGTAAAAAGAGAAGAGACCTACATATGCTTTTTCGACTTGGAGAAAGTGTATGACACGGTTCCTTGCGATTTTTATATGGTGGTGCCTAAGAAAACAAAATATCCCTGACGCATATATACGGCTGATGAAAAATATTTATGATGCCTCAAATCTTGATTAGGGCTACAGTTGGAGACGATATACTTTTTCGGGTTAAAATTGGATTAAATAAAGGATATGCTTTAAGTCCCTTTTAATATAATTATAGACACGATAACGAGAGGCATTCAAAAGCCATCGCCATGGTGTATGCTATAGCTATATGCCGATGATATAATACTATGCGAGGAAATAAAGGAAAAGGGTTTCAAAAAAGCCGAAAAGTGGTCAAAGGGCCTAGCTGGTAGTTTAAAAATTAACGATCGAAAAACGATATACATCGAAATGAACGTTACAGCAGCCCATCGCTGAAAGTACCCAAAAGTAGACAGATTTACATACCTCGGCTCGATGCTACATCAAGAGGGAAATTGCGCAACATAAGTGAATGCCCGTATCCAAAAAGGATGGCGGCGAATTATATCCGGTGTAAGGTGCGACAAGAAAATGCCAATATGGTTGAAAAGCAAACCTTACAACTCCATGTTGGACATGGAAGTACCGGGAAAGAGAAGATGACGACACCGTGTCACGTGGAAAGGGCAAGCCGATAATGTTATGAAAACAAGAGATTAGTCAAGACATGGCACTCACCCCGTCAACATGTAAGAAACTTATTAAAACAAACCCCAAGACTGTGGGACCAAATAACTGTTAGGGAAGAAGAGAAATCAAAGTTCATCTATAAGTCCATTATTTTACTTTTTTGTTTAACCTCTATCCTTTCTCCTTCACTTCCACTCCCGCCCCCATATCTATTCAAGCCTTCATGAAAGAGGTGGGGAATGGAGGAGAAAGAGAGGAGAGTATGTGAAGCGAGAGAATGTGTTAGTAAACATCGAATGTGTAGCTACTCGGTTTTCCAACCATAGTGGGACGAATTTTGCTAAGGGGAAGGGGTTAACGTACACGCGATTAATTTTAAATATGGAGGTGAAACCAAAAAATTAATTAATCGACCTATAAAGAAACTGTTCTCTACCGGAATAACTCAACTTTTTATAATATAAATTAAAAATGCGGTGGCAATATAGCCTCAAAACAGGTTAAAATGGGCATTTTTGCACATTCAACCTCGTTTATCTTAAAAACTGGAGGTTTAGAAAAAAAACAAAAACAGATTATTTTTCAGCTGCAGGATGTTATTTTTGTAGACCTGTGAATTAAAGGACGAATAGATACAAGTCAAATTATTATTGAGGGACGGACGCAGAAAATTTTGGAAGGGGGGACAACCACGGGGTTCCAGGTGACAGGGAACTATCATTATATGTTGATGGGGCTTGCCATCTACGTAGTGGAGTCCCATGGTAGTAGGACGCTTTTGTGCACTTCAGGCCTGTCCGTAGCCATTTAAAAAACTTCATGCCCGCCGAGGCCCGTCGGTTATTTTTTCATACACTTTGGTCCGGCTCTTTACCAAGATCGCAGGTCAGCTCGAGCTCATTAATAAATCCAAAATTTAAACAAACATTTATTGCGATTTTACAGATATTATTAATAGGATATCCAGAACAATTGAATTGGTAGATATTTTTAAGGGTTTGACTATCATCCACACATTGAGCCGTAAATTATACGGAAATTTTTTTAATGACTATGAGTATTGTAATTTGTTCAACATAACATTTTTAAGATTACCCCTGTTTTTTTAAGCAAATTTCGAAGGTTATCATTTATAACGTGGCATAAATGCTGAGCGTTTGAGATCTTTGATTAATTAGATATTCACATGTCCATAGTTGCGCCTACAGACATTTCGAAGGGTAATCTTAATTTTATAAAATTTCAAACGTGAATTAAGATGCAATAAACCTCCAAAATACTAAATTTTATAATTACCATTTTATACCTTAATTTTGAATTGTATAAAAGTGTAGTCATATAAATCAATTATTATGACAGGTGATAATGTTCCTATCCTAAATTTGTGCAATGCTTAAATAAATATAAACAACATTTCCACATATGAATTATGGCCCTATCTAAATATATTTTTTTAAATAAGTTTTTTAAAATACTATAAATCCATATTTAGAAATATATGGGCATTTTAAATCAGGATTAACTCCAGGAATGTTTACAGAATTTTAGGCCAATTTGAGCCCATTAGTAAACTTGTTTGGCCCGCCAAAGTCCGGCCCATTAAAATTTTTACCGGCAGGCTGGGACTGCCCATGCAGATATCTAATTTGGATTCTAGAAATATCTCTCTGTTTTTTATACATTATATGGATTTCAGATTAGAAGTATTGCCAAAAATATCAAAACAGAATAAGTTTCTATGTGCTAATCTCCTAATAAACAATTACTGAACAATGACACAATTCTGCTTGATGCATAAGCTTGACTAAACATAACTTGGCCTTATAGGGAAATAAATTTTTATATATGCTCAAAATACAATAAACTTAACAAAATACTCTTAAAAATGTAGATAATTAATTAAATAGATTTAATTTTAATCTTTAAAGCATTGCATTTATGGGTGACCACATCACATCTCTTTAACAACTGGCTCAGTTTCATTTGATACACTTGAATCTTGGAAATCTGTTAATTTAGATATATGAACAAAACTAAAATAACCCAATAATAATAATTGAAAAATCACATATGATAATTATAAATTTTTTTTATAAATATCTTATTTAATTTATAAATGTTTTGTAATCTTTTTATATACAATATGTGAGGTTTAAAAGCTTAAAACTCCTAATAAAATTTGAGGTGTATCTTAACAGTTATAAAATTTTTAAAACAATTTTTTGGCATAACTAAATTCTTGACAAAATTAAAATTATTCAGGAACACTTAGAGAAATCAGACACCAATAAATATAATATTCCTTATTTATCAAGCCAAAAATTTATAAGCTCTTTATGATATTGTTTTTGTGGACATTAGTCATGCTTATAGATAGTTACCATTTTTAGTATGTCTGGCATTAAATCATCTTCTATTTGTGCCAGTATCTTTGCCTCGTCTAATATATTATTGATTAGTTGATCTTGATAGCTACTGTCAGCACTTTTAAAATCTTGAAATAATTATTTACATCACTTTTTCTTGTATTTGCAAATAAGGGGTTAATAATTGTTGATAATTTTTCGTGATGGCAAGAACATTGAAGTTGCTCATAAATAAAATAAGTATCAGGCTAAACAATCTCCATTCCTGGTGGCATATTGCGAATCGCAAAAACGGGTTGCTTATTCTCTTACCAAGCG
This sequence comes from Gordius sp. MW1, assembly GCA_964036665.1. Classification (NCBI taxonomy): domain Eukaryota; kingdom Metazoa; phylum Nematomorpha; class Gordioida; order Gordea; family Gordiidae; genus Gordius; species Gordius sp. MW1. The sequence continues at coordinate 11,896,866 of OZ038532.1, read as the reverse complement.
AAAGAAACCAACACGTCTGCGTTAATTTATGCTTTTGTGTTTACAAAGAAAAAATTAACATCGCCATTTTTACATATCATTATTTCTTGATAATATTAATTCTAAATTTTCTAATCGATACTCTTTTGTGCAGTGGTAAGAACAATTATATAGATTGTAAAGATATGCAAAAATGTAAAAATGTGCAATATCTTTATTTTTATTCTTAAATCAAAACACAAAAGGACAAAAATCAAATAACAGCGAAATTAAATATGAGCGAGGATATTAAAGTAACGATGATACAAGTTAATTAGCAGGTTGGAAGAATAGTGATAAGTGTAGTTGAAAGGAATATCCAAATGTAATGTGATAAATGGTAGAATAAGTTGTAAACGCGAATGTAGTGAATAAGGGGAATATCTGGAGGAGCAGAGCGAAGTTGAACTGAGTTGTATTGAAGTGGAATCATCCCCCTTTGTTGTTGGGAATTATGTATTTATATGTTAATACTGGAAAATTCTATGATTCATGCCCAAAATACTAGTGGACAAAATAAAACGGATATGCATGCATGCAGGTACATTTACGGTATTAACTTTTCCGACACTTTCATGGGGACGGAATTTGATGTGCATCTAATCCTAACCCTAACCTAAAACGCTGACCTAAAACACTACCCTGAACCTTAACCCATTATAGATCTTGAAACGGTTTCAAGATCTTGAAACCGTTTCAAGCGCATGCGCATTGTTAAAATTCGCAGCTATCTGATTGGTCTGTTAAATGCATACGCATGCGCATTATAGATTTTGAAACGGTTTCAAGATCTTGAAACCACTAGGATTTTGTCCACTGGTATTTTGGGAAAATACCAATTCTATAGCTTTGTCGTAAGGAATAGCATTTCGGTACCTTTAAATAAAAATACTTGCAATTGGATACATCGAAGTCGATGGTTCACTATAAGATAAATATTTTTTAAATAAAATTTTATGAAAAATACTTCAAATCAATAAATGAATTACTACTTGCAAAGAAACTATACAAAGATACTGTTTATTCAAATTATTATATTTCAAAATCAATATTACTGTCTGTAGTAACATACTCAGAAGATGTTATATCAAATTATAAGTATAAATTTGTTAAATTTAGTTGCAAAAGGGGAGGGAAAAAGTTTCTAACAGATTCTAAGGGCCAGCGAAAATTTTCTACGCAAAGAGTTGGGTGTGGAAGTTTTGTTTCTTTTTAATTTCAACAAATCTTAGATTCATTAGTTTTGTATAATTTAGCGGGAATCATAATCACGAAAAATTAATATTATTTTAATGCAATATAGTTCCAAAGGTTTAGCAATGTATAAACATCTGCCAAAGCAACGGAAACTAAATGAAGCTGAATTAGCAGACCGTAGCATGGTAATGTTGCAAAACCTTTTGATAAAAAATGAAAAAATTGTGCTATTTACAGATCTACGCATCATTAGAACAACCAACAAACTTAATGTGAGTAAAAATGACTTGATACACTCGTCGGTGCCTGTTATACAGAATAAATTTGCAGGGATTCTTTTTTAAACTAAAAAACAACAAAACATATTTGCAAAATTTCCAGAGGTTTTATTTGAAGATGTTACCTACAAACTGAATGTTGGTGCCCTATCCACCCGAAACCGTCCACCGAATTTTCTCTAGGACATTCATGAGATTGGTTAAATTTATCATGAGGCTGAAAATATTTTATTGCTTGATCAAAGCGCCATTGGCCTAAGAAAGGGGTGGGTTTCGGGTTAAACCCCTCCCATGATTTCATGGGCGTAGCCAGGTTTTGGATTAGGGGGGGGGGGCAAATCGTTTAAATTTTCATTTAGAGAGGGGCAAAAAATAATTTTTTTAAATTTTTTAAAGTTTTTGCATTGAAAATTTTTTTTATTTTTTAAATTAGGGGGGGGGGCAGCCCCCCACCTGGCAATGCCCATGCATGATTTACAATTTATAGAATTTTTATAGAGTATATTTAATAAAAATAAATATTTGTTGGAATTTTACTTTTAGTATTTTATTATTTTTACGCTATTGTCACATTAAACTTTTAGGAAAAAAAACATTTTTATCCATAAAAATAGTTACAAAAAAATTTCACCTTGGAAATTTTATAACCCCTCCCTTGAGGAAATCCTAGTTACGCCTATGAAACGCGCCGTTTTTATAGTTATTATTATAACCTGTATTAGTAGAGACTAGATAGGCTGCTCATCAATGTTAAATAAGTGTACTGTTTTTCCGTCATTGGGTACATAGAATACATTAATTTTGGTTATGTAAAGTGTTTTGAATACGTAATGAAAATAATATTGAACTAGGTTAGCATTAAAACATAACTTATATATATTATTTATATTATTCTTATCCATGTAATGATGTGATTTTAACAGTAGTGTAGCTAGCATTTTTCCCTGCACACCAATGCGGAGGGGTCAAAGGCGATTCAACAAATTTTTCCATAGCCATTTACCAAACTTAATAATCAGCTATTCCTTTCTCTACTTTTTGTTCAAAATTCAAACTTCTACCTTTTAAAATCCATATTAAAATTATACACATTTTAGATCTTCCCTCTTACCTTCGACTTACACATGGATGAGTAATTAGTGACCTACAACGGGCTTCTTTATATTAACCCACCACCCGTTACATAGACGTAAAACCTGGGCCAGGTTTTGGCCCAGCCCAAACCCCGGACGGCTTACATTTTTTTATTTTGCTCCTTTTCAAATAGGATTGTAATTTTCTATGAACTAATCAACAATATATATATATTAAATATGGTAATAGTAATCATGCAAAAAATAATACTTATAAAAAACTCAATTACCTTACACTAATGTTTTAAGATTTTAAAAGGTGTTAATGGATTGGACTACGTCTGTATGTAGTCTCTGATTAACACTTATCAGTTTAAAAATGCGCGTTTTTATATCGATGAATGAATGAATACGATAAAATCTTTATTAATTTAAACATTCAGTAATAATAAAATGATATAGAACGTTGAAAAACCACATCTTTCTTTATACTTTATGATACAAAATAAATCTAGATGATATTATTACAGACGGTGGGCCTTATTAATCTGTGCCCGGCTCGTGTCCTCTAGATTATATTAAACCATGTTCCCGGGAATTAGTTATCTTAGAGCTCGGGACGCGGGTTGAGTTTTTAGGGCAGTAGAGAACTACACGGGTGACCCGAGACCCGACCCGACCGGGTCGGGTCGGGTTCGGGTAGAAAATTTGAAAATGATTTCGGATCGGGCCGGGTCCGGGTAGAAAATTTGAAAATGATTTCGGGTCGGGTCGGGTCCGGGTAGAAAGTTTGAAAATGCTTTCGGGTCGGGCCGGGTCAAATTTATAGAGTCGGGTCTAAGGTTTATACATTGTAAAAAACACGCGAGACCTATTTTTTTAAATAATGTTAATTGCTAAGCAAAGAGTGTTTTTATCGAAATGTACAACTAATTTGGATCATTCATTTATTTAATTCTCTTCCTCTTTTTTCAAATTTAAAAACTCCGAACTCTAAAGTGCTAGCTAATTCTCATCACTAATTCAAACTACATAAATTACTCCTGTTTTTAATTTGACTATTAAAATGTAAATTATTTCAATAAAGTTTTATTTTAAAATTTTTTTAGTGTTAACCGTGAAGTTTTAGCTAATCCTCATCGTTAATTTAAATTACATTTAATACATATTCAAAAGCCAACTTACAAGTAAGTTATAATTTTATAAATGTTTCATTTGCAAATTTATAATTATATAATATTTTTTTTTATAATAACTTATAATTATTTTTAAGTTTCATATCAAATGAATTTATCTTAAATTGCTCTTCAAACTTAAAAAATTAAAATAAACTTTAAGTAACCCTCTTTTATCTTACTGCATATATCTATTGTCGTATAACAAACTAGTTTTCTATTTATTGATGTTATAAACGCTTTACAAGGTAGCAAAAATTAATATTAAGCCTATAATATCTGAAGCTTATATTTTTTATTGGTGCATATATATTTCCTTTCATAGTTTAGATTAAATGCTTTAAAATATGTTAATATGCATTTACAATATTTTATATTATTATATATAATATATATAATTAAATAATTTTATAGCATTAGTGACTAAGGTGCCCTGAGGCATATTGCAAAGTGGAATCTGGTTAGAAATCCTTAACAAACTCCCATTATCTAAAGATAAAATATATCAAAATTATAAAATTTTACTGGATAGATTAGCATGAGTGACTAAAGTGCCCTGAGGCATATTGCAAAGTGGAATCTGGTTAGAGATCCTTAACAAACTCCCATTATCTAAAGATAAAATATATCAAAATTATAAAATTTTACTGGATGGGTTAACATTAGTTGTTTGTGGAATAAGAAATATGTTATTTCCATCAAAAAATAATCTATTTTGCATATAGGAAAAAAATAGGAATATGTTTATTGGTATTAAATGTGCAACTATATTAAAAATTAAAATTCGTGCAATATGATTGACATTCGAGATTTAGATGTCAAGACGCATACTTTGCAAATTTGAACTGCATTTTGATTGGTTCTAGATTCCCTGAGCGTTAGACCCGTTGAGCAAATACGCTCTTTGCACAACAACGAAATGTAGAACGATTTTGTACCCGTTTGACAATGAGGCATATTTTTTCTGACCACATTAGTGGCCTTTTATAAAAGTGCTTCTTACTTATGTCTTCTTTATTAACTGCTCCTAAATCGCATAATAAAAATACAATACCTACTTGGAAAAAAGCCTTGATACCAAAATCCTCTTGGACTGATAAAGTAAGTTTTATTATGCTCAATACAATTATAATTTAGGATGAATTTTTAGATGTAATCTATTGGGGTAGACAAATAGTCAGCTTGCTCTGTGGCTTAATATGTGGGATAGTTCCATTAAAAGGGTTTATTGGAATATCAATGTAAAAAATTTACTACTAAACATATGTTTTAAAGATCATTTTTTGACAGAAATTTTTTAATTATATAATTTTGTTATTAGGTTTTTTATTATCAATCTCAGTTCTGTCTATATATTCTTCTCTCAATTCCATACTATTGATGATCAGGAGTATGGAGGTCCATGGGAGATTACAAAAGAAGGACTTATGACATCATTTGCATCCTTTATGGTACTTTTATGACTGTCTTATTTTTTTGAATATAAATTTATTTGTCTTTGATGCAGATATGATTTATTTTACAACTTACTTATTGCATTAATCTTAATTTCAATCAACTTTGTTTTAAATAAGATACTAATTACATTTATACACTATACATTAAGTTATGAGTATGTTATTTACCACTTAAATGCTATTTAATATTTAAAATAGAACTTTGTGATCACAAAAAGGCTACTCTAATACATTCTTATATAATATTTATTTTAGGTGACTTGGATTATTATATACACATCCTTATTTCAAGAAATTTAATATCACAGAGCTACATATGATTTAATTCACTATTTTTTGTGATCAAAAATGAATGCAATTTTACATAATTTATACTTGTAAAAAATATGTTTATGGCAAAAATAAAATTGGAAAATTTGAATATCTATACAAAAAAAAATGCCAATAATTTTGTCAATATATTTTTCTTATTTACACATTTAAACTAGAGCATAGTTGCTTTTTTATTTAGGCTGGTTGTAGCTATTGTTTAAATGATCCATAGTCATGGGGTTTGTTTTAATCAGTTTCTTTCATTTTGATAAGGGCTATGCCTGGATATATAAATCATTTTGTTCACTTGCCTTTACACGTGATACAAAATCGTTCTCTTCCCTCCACCTCAATAAGTTCACATTCCGTTGTTCAGCCATATTTGCATCTTCTTGTCCCGCACTTCGCCGGTTTAATGGAAAATAGATGATAATAAAATAGCTCTTGAGTAAACAAAATTATTGCCCCGCACGGTGTAAATTCGCTCAAAATCCCCTCACCAACGTATTTTATTCCAAAAATGATAATTCCCTTTGACTTGCCGCTGACAATAGTGTCATCAACAAAACTTTGTTATATACCCATTTTCAAGAAAATCTATCCAATGCCTTTAAAATTGATATGAAGTCAGCGTTCCCATTTTGAATTTATTCCAATAAAGGTGGAAGACTTAATTATTCTTACAAGCTCCTTATCATTGGTTCCAGCTTCCCCTCATTTGTATTAAATTATGTAAAATGCATTATTACCTGTCGATACAGTTATATCTAGACGATATAATCATGTATGGCCCCAAGAAAGACACGGTAGCAAAAAATGTTAAACCGTCCTTAGAAATTTTAAAAGTGCCCAGAGCTAATTATAGCTCTGTTTAGGGGATAGATTAACCCTGACGTTTTGATTTCTTATTAGTTTATGCTAACTCAAATCAATTGTTACATTATAAAAAACATAGAAAATGCAAATGCAATATGATTGTATTTTATAAATTACTAATAAAAAGGGTCAAGATGACAATCTGACTTAAGTACACTTAAAAGACAGATTCTGCATTGGGAAAAAACTTTTAGTTGTTTTTTAAGTATAATTATAGTCTATATTCTAAATTACATTAAGTTGAATGATAAACATAATTTTTGTTTTTTTTAACTTGTCATTTGTAATACTTAATGAAAAATGGCTAGAACTAGCCCCTCTACGACTAGCCTCGACCCTATATTAATGAACAATTAATAATTCAACATGTTACATTGCGAATAAAAATTTAATCATTAGACGGTTTTATATAAAAATATCCCTTATAAGATAAAACTTAAATTAGTCCAAAAAAAACCAAAAAATTTTTGTCAAAGCTACTAATAGCCCCGAAAAATCGTTTTTCTTTAAAAATTTTTAATTTTATTTTTTCTAAACAAAAATTTTTACTTACACTTTACGAAAAAATACACATATGGTTTAAATTTTAATTATATATCATTATCATTTTAAAAAATATTTACAAAAATATTAGTAACCCCGGGCTGCGACTAGCCTCGGTCTCCCTTAATATCTTGCACTAACATTTTAAATATTTTTACAGACTTATCTTAGATGCAATCTTTACTACAAATTTTCAGTATACTCATAAAGCGTGATGTTAACAATCAGTTTAATTTAATTACTTAATTATACAAAATACATGTTGAATCGAAGGCGTTTAAAGGATGTCCCTAAAGCATTTCCTTCAAACACAGGACTTGAAAGTTCCATTGGGAACATTAAATATACCGACTATCTTAATGCATTGAATGAGACAATCGGACAAGGAAAACTAGCGGGAAAAGGGTATTTAAATGACATAAACGAAAAGCAAGTTTGGAATTTGGAGAAGGCTTACCCATTACTGTTTAAAATTGATAAACCTGATTTTACAAAACAAGCAGTCCCAAAATTTAATCAAAGAATTAATGAGAGCGAATTTTTCAGCTTAGTCCCTAATCTAGAACCAGAAGAAATGATTCAACATATTAATACCTCTTTATGGGATCCCTCATTATGGACTCTAAAGGGTCCGGTTGGAGCAGTAGAGAGTTCGAACAAATTTAAGCTACTCAAGCCTGATGACAATGAAAATTATGCCGTCGTACAATCCAAAGCCGAATATAAGCCTAATTTTGATGGAACTAACGGTAGTGCTATAATATATTCAGGAATAATCAAGTTTTTAGAAAGTGCGGAGAGCTTTCATGATTATGGATTAATCGAACTTAAAATTAGGGCTAGAGATATTATAAATTTTTCTGAATGTCCATCCAGTAACTTTCAACAAGAGTCACATACAGCAGATCATGCTCGTAAGGATTTGCCTGCTAAGACTGACTTAATAGCGTCTAACATGGCTATAGAAAGTAATGGTTTAAGCGTAAAGCTAACGCACCAGGAAAATAAATTATATATCGAATCAAGTTACACCGACGGCAAAAATACGAATATCAAGCACCAAGTATATTATATTAATATTAAACTTATTTTGCATTTTAAACTCTTTTAATTAAAGGCAATTTACAAACTTGAGATGCTTTATGATTTAGGATCTGAAACAAAATTGCGAAAATCTAGTAATTTGAAAAGTCAAGCATTTTTTCGCAATAAAAATATTGCGAAAAAATGCTAAAGCAAAATCTTACTTGTTAGTAATAAAACTAATATTAAGGGCCGTATTGATTAAGACAGGTGTATCTTTAAAGTTAGAGTCCAAATGTTGGGTCAAATCAGAGATCAGATTTGTTTAAATGTTTCTGCCCAGTTCCATTTTAAAATTAAATTGCCCTAGTAGACTGGCCTGAACCTTTTTAAGTGTTCGTCTGGCAATGGCCCAATCATGAGAGCTGCCTGAAATGATGATTTCCGATATTTTTTGTAGCAATTACGCCATATTTTTCCTTAAAATTTTAAATTAAATTCTAGATTTTTTTTAAAGAAGAACTACAATTAATAAATTTTATACAATCAATTAAAAAAGTGAAATAGTAATATACGAAAAAAAAATAATACACAAAAATAAAATGAACACATTAGAAAAAATTTCATTGAGCCATTCCCTGTATCGCCTTATGATGCCCGCCCTGGATGCCCTAAAATCAAATTTACGGCGGGGCGGAACGAGCTTTTCTTGTCTCTGGGTCGGATATGACAAATTAAATGCGTTAGGACAACTTCTTGAATTCGGCGCTTTAGACCTAATTTAGTTTGCAATATCAGTTTAAGTCAAAAATTCCATGAGGAAGAATGGATTTTTTTAAATTACTTTTTGCTTGTTTAAAAGTTCGAACTTCAAAGGGCTTCATTTTTTATAGACAATCTGAGTTGTCATTATAAGTGTTATCTTATGGCAATTCCATAAAAAACTGTTTGGGATAATTTAGGCAATCGTAAGTACGCAGGATTACCCAAAAAAGGGAGGGGTTAATTTTATAAATTTCTATGCAATATACGGGCTATATTTAGATCCCGTCCTGTCAATATAAAATTTTTACTAGAGAATATGGTCATTTTAAACTTGATATTAATTGCCGTAGCATCTTGCTGAATGATTCGTAAATGTTTCGGCTGCATTTTTGTATTTATTAAATATATTAGCAGTTATACTATTTGAATTTTGTGACCCATATCCATCACTGGTTTTGCCTGCAAGGACATATTAAAAAAAGTTTGCCAAAATTTCTGAATACGACAATCAAGCAATAGCAGTATTTGAACCAATTGTAGAAATTAATTAAATTTTTAATTAAGATAAGAACCTTGATTTTGGTTATATAATCATCATTTATAGAATTATTCATATTACAAGGAAAAGAATTTTAAAAGTTAGTTGTGGTACTTAAAGAAGTTAAGCGGTGAATTTTTTAGGAAATGATATTTATTTTGAGACACTTAAGGCTTGTCTTAATATCGGATTTTGCTGCGCGGCAAAATTTTTGTACGGGTTATATAACATAGCCGCGTCTTAACTTCGAATTCACAGCAGATTTAAATTTCAGACGCATAACATAACAGCGATTAATCTCAAGAGTTGAAAATAAAAAAACGTTTTTAACTATCAAAAAACAAAATATTAATAATTACAAACCGAGTTTGACACATGAAATTGAATCGGATATTTGACAAAGATAAATTCGCCCCATTTGAATCTGAATCCGATATTAAGACAAGCCCTTAGAAGTGCGGGAAAACGTGATAAAGTTGAATTTCTAAACTTAGCTACTAATTTATTACTAATTTCATCACAACGCTAACAAAAAAGAAAAATTCCTCATAAGAATCGAAAAATTAATATCAGAGTTTGGTGATAATAAAGAGAGGTTCCAGCAAGAAATTTTCCGCCCTTGGGCATGTCACTGGTCGTAATATAACTTAATAAATTGTTGATAGCAAAACATTTTTGCTAATTTTAGTTATTTAACCTTACATAAAAAGCTCCTTTTTAAAGTCGCTAGCATTAATATCTCAAAATCTTGTTTTAAAGTCTATATTACTTTGTAAACTAAACACGTATTAAAATAAGGCCCAAATTGGCGGTATTTGGAAAAAACTATGCTAGATAAAGACATAATAAAGGATAGGCATGAAGAATTATGACCCTTTTAATCATAAATTTATTTTATTTAATATAACTGTATCCTTAATCATTGAATGCCCTTCTTGAATTATTATCAACGCTCTCTTGCCCCTAACCCCATACCTAGCTAGGCTCTTAGACCGAAATTCGTATTATCATTTATACCAAATGTATTTTGATTTATCATATTAATAACTATTAGAGGCCTGCAACGGTCCTGTTTAGGTCACTCGGCATGCCCGTTTTAGAAAGCCCAGGCATGGCCCGAGCTCGTCGAAATGATAACTTGTACAAAATCCGGGCCCAGCCCGGTCCCGTAAACAAAATTTTATTTTGTTTTTCTTCATTGTATTCACTGAAATGTCTTAACAATATATATATGTTACAAATGTTAATAATATAAAAATAAAAAATCAATAATAAATTTCGATTTTAAACAAGTTTTTCTTTCTTTAAAAAGCTAGCTGATAAACATAAAACCATATTTGCCAATCAAGATGATGGTGGAAACCTTATTTAATGTTAAAATATTTTAATTAAATACCTGGCTTCTTTGCCATTCCACCATTTTAAATATTTTAGTTTTAATATGGAATGAAAATTTCAGTGATATTTTATGAAGAATTAGAAAAAATAAATGTTAAAATCAGTTTCTTAAATTTTTTAAAAGAAATATAAGATCTTACATAAACTTTAGTTTATCTAAAAATTCAATTAACTTATTATAATTTTGCCTAAATGTTTTTATCGAGAATACTCGGGAACGATATAAATACTATAAAAAATATTCTTTACATTGGTCTAATTCTTAAACTTACAATCATGTTGTTAAATTTTTTAAAGGGTATGAATCGAGTGGATTACGTCTATATTGAATTAAGAAACAAAAGGGGAAATTATTAAATTTAATTGTTAATTTAATGAACTTTAAATAATTATAAATTAATTAAAAAAACACAAATTTTTTATAATCACAAGTAATAATCTAAATGATTTTGTAACAGGTATTTAACGGACATTACGTATAACTTGAGCCCTGCAAAATGAAATTTATTTTGCCCGAGCCAGGCCCGACTTCTCAATTTTTAATTTGCCCGAGCCTGAAAGACTTTTTTATTTTTAGCCAGACCCGATTTTTTTAAAAAAAATTTGAAAAATTATATTTTCGAAAATTATTTCACCAGAATATAATGCATTAAATTGTTATTAGTAGTAATTTACAACTAGGATAATTTTCAATTAAAAAATCCATTTTCACTCGTTACAATTATTTCAGTTAAATTTAAAACAGGAAATCTAACTTTATAAATTATATTTTTAATAGTTCCAAATAAAAAACTTTTTAAAATATTTACCTATCTTATTACTAAAGCTCAGCTACTATGACTATTTAAATACTAGATTAAGATTTACAAATCAGGTCAGTCATATTATAATAGACAAGGGGAAAAAGCTGAAGTTTGGAAGCTAGATTATGTAAGCTGTGTTAAAATAATTATTTAATATCGAGTTGAGTTTATTTAAATCAGATTTTATAAAAGATTAGATTGCCTTAGTTCAAACGGGGCCAATCTAGGGCGCCCCGATTATTTTATCAAATCTGCTCGAGCCCGGCCTGAAACCCGATCGGGCGGCCCGTGCAGGGCTCTACGTATAACTAGGCCTGACCTGAGCCCGCTAGATTATATTACTGCCCGTCAGTGGCGTAAATAAGGGGGGGCCGAATTTTTGATTAACAATTAAATTAAATCGGTTAAAATATTATAGTTTGGCTACATCAAAGACTTTAAGACACTTATAAAAACCTAGAAACATATATATATATATACATTTAATTTTTTTGATTTAATTTTTGACAAAATGCATAGTAAAATTTCCGAATATGATTGTGGAAATTGCTATGAAAAAAAACTTGTTTGCACATTTATTTCCCGTGAAAACACCAGACCGCCCCAGGAAGTAGATAACTAAGCGATTATTAAAATGAATACTTTTAGCATTTATCATATTTGTCTAAAGTTTCTGCTAGAACCCATCACGATTTGATAACTAAATTGCCTGCTAAGGCCAGCCAAAACCCTTTAATGCCCAATTCACTAGTCTGTCCGAACAGCCGGGCCCAAAATGACGATTTTAAATTTCAAGAATTCATTTTGTCTTATTTTTTTGATCTAAATCTAGAATTTTTATAAATAGAAAGGTGACAAAAAAATAGTAAACTATATAAAAAATCTCATTATGGCTCAGGCCTACTTAAAAATCTCAATTTAGAACGGTAGCCTGCCCGACCCCTTAGCCGAGTGGGCCCAGTAGCGAGCCCGACTTTTTCGTTGTTTAATCTTGATTTTCAATTACAAATAAAATGTCAAAAAATTTTTTGCCAACTTCCCCCCCCCTCTAGAAAATCCTGGCTACGCGCCTGCTGCCCTTTCAGGCCCGGCCGTTGTATTTTTGCTGACCGGGCTATGCAGGTCTCTAAAACTACTATATGATTATTTCGCGAAACAAATTTTGAATTTAATTTAGACCATAATTACAGCAAAAATAAAGAACTTCAAGTTTTACATTGCCGACTATGGGGAAAATTTTGGTATACGGGCCCATATATTTTGCCGTTGCTGCGATGTGGGTCAAGAGAAAATAACTACAATCAACCATGATATGTGTCCTCAGAATTTAGAAACAAATATGATCGGATACAAATTGCATTTACCTAATATCAAATATGGACCTAATCAAACATTTTTCGCATCCATGACCAAAATGGGTTCGATGACTGCTGAAATTGAAAACCTCTCTATACTTTAATTAATTAAATGTATGTCATTATAATTAATGCTTTCACTTCATTTAGTTTTCCGCATTTATAATAAATTAATGATCGTTAATAAGCAAAACCCTCTAAAACCTAGCTTTTAAACTTTCATAAAACTATCTTTCTTAAAAACAATTTTGGGTAAGTAGTTTGCATTAAACATCTTGGCCTAATAGTAAATCATATGAATTTTGCAGATTTGTTATTACATTAGGGGGAAACAAATCATCGATTTTAATAAAAATAGCAAGTTGAGGATAGTATTTATAAATTTATTAATCTATAAACATTTTTAATGCGGCCGCCTTATTTATCTCATGATTGTGCTAGCTAATAAAAATGATTCAACTTATTATCTTAATTATATATTATGTCCTATCGTGTATTTCTTTGTATAAAATCGGTGATTTTATCATTTTAACTTGTTAAATGTCCTACAATTTTTATGTGTAGAATTAGATTTTGGGTAGAAGTTAGCATTAAAGTTCATAGATAAAACCTATTACCAAAAGTCGTAGGTCGCGACCAGTACCGCAGGTTTGAAGAAAAAATTCCAATGACATGTATAATGTAAATCTTCTTCATTAATAAGTATTTAATCTTGTTATAATAAGTTTCTCCATCTTGATCGGGTAAAGGCCATGTCTTAATTTATCTTCTAAATTTCCAAAACTTTGTGAACTGGCCATTTCCACGTTACACGAAGTCGTCCGATTCCTATCTTCCCCAGTACTTACATGTCTGGTACTTTTCAATTTAAATCATTCGTGTCCCTTCTTAGTATATGCCCATACTACCTTAGCCGATTTACATTCATCAAATACGCCAAGGTTAAGTCATTCATTACATGATCGATTTCGTATACCCCTAGTTCCACCGTATTATTCTCATCTTCCTGTCGGCATTAATTTATTCCATGACGTTTGGTATCAGTGTTTCACTTCCATAGAGTAACACCTGTTTTACGATGGATTTGTAAGCTTTGCTCTTCAACCATATTAGCATTTTTTGTCGTACACTACACCAGATATCATTTAAGCCATCCTTTTTCGATCCGTGCCTTGACTTCTGTTGCGCAACCTCCCATTTGATGTAGCATCGAGCCGAGGTATGTAACCAATTTACCTTTGGATAATTTAGATGGTCATCTAGTGATTGGATGCCTGTAAATTCATCTCCATATAGTAAATTGCTGACTTCTAAATCCAGCTAAGCGCTTTGACAACTTATTAACTTCTTAAAATTAGGTTTTAATGGTTTTAAGCAGAAGTCATTATTATTTACATTTTTATTTCAAAACCCGGCCCAGTCCAATTTTATGACTAGCTCGCCCGAGATCGCAGGAACCCTTATAAGAGTCCAGCAGGCCATGCTTGAAACATTAGAGCTGCCCGACCTAAAATGATGATTTAAATTTTTATTAAAAATTTTGTAATATTTTCCAGAAAAATTAAGTTAATTCTCGATTTTTTTGAAGAATTAGGATCAATAAATATTATACAATCAAATAAAACAAGTTACTAATACACGAAATAAATAATAGCCTATACAAAGAATCTCATTACCCCCATTGCCTAAATCTTGTTATGGTGCCCGCCCGAAAATCTGAATTTAGGACAGTTGCCCTCCCCGGAGGCCGGGTGGACAAAGTCAGCGATCTTTGTTTTTAAAACTTGAGTTTACAGGCCATGCGGCTTTGGGTTGAACTGGCTCATCAGGGCCGCCCCAAGTCTGATTATTTTAAAAGCCCTGCTCAAGATGCACTGAGGGCAGGCCGAGCACTATTGGACAAGATCGGCGAAAGAACCTAGATTTCGTAGATTAATTATCGAATTCGAATAACAGACGTATTTGTATGTTGCTCATTAGGCAGTATTATTATTATTATTAGAGTTTAAAGCGTACTTATTAAATTCAATTCCATCCCTATATTTTATTTCACATTGTATTCCAATAATTTTAATTTCGTCTTTCAGGGTTCTCAGTTTTAAAGAGGCATTAAAATGTTAAAAATGCGGCCTAAAATACTCAACCATAACCATGCTGCCTTTAAGGGCATGAAGTGTGAACATTCGTATTTTTAAAAGTGACCTATTATGGTTGTGACTAAATATATTTAAGAGGTAATGCAACACCCTATATTTACCAAAATCTTGTTTTATTAATTCCCAGTGTCAAAAAAATATTAGTTTGAAAAAATCTCGGGCTCCAGGGCCTATAGATTTCATAAATGTAATTGGTATAACCTATAAAGTATAATAATCATCATTTTATTACTTGTGAGATGGACTTTGAGGATCGCATTTTTAGATTTAATATTTTTAGTTATAAAGCCGATTTCTTTATGTATTATACAAATCATTTCATTAACTTTGTATACACACAGCCGTTTTTTACTTATTGCCGTTGCTTATTCATTAAAAATAATTTTTTTAGTAAACGAAAGTGTGAGGTCCTAAGTTGACTTGACAAATAGTAGTCATAAAGAATGAAAAAATACGAGTAAGGCGAATGTGTAGTCTGTAGAGAGGTATAAGGGGTATAGGGAAAAAATTTAGCCCCTCCTCGTCAACTGATTAAAATTAAGGCATCTGTTCTTTTGTTTAATTGCCTGCCATTCGTAAAATTCTTACCCACGTCCACTAATTTTCAAGCAAAACAACTTAAATTTATATTTGAATACTTAGGGAATGGAAACTGAGTGAAATTAAAAAAGCCAGAAAATATTCATATCATATTAATTTCGATGGATTAATTTTTTAATATATAAATTAATATTTAACAACAGCATAACATTTAAATTTATAATGTAAAAATACAATCCTTATATTTAATTTAAATAATAGTTAGAAAATTAGTGTTAATCAGATATAAAAAAACTAAACGACTAAATAACACATTTATTTTAAATGTTAAAACAATATAACGGTTAGACATTTGAGCGGTTGATATAATTTCTAAACAATTACATATAATAGATCAATGATTATTTAATAATGGAACATTTAATTTGCTAAAATAAGATTTAGCTTTCCGTTCAGCTTCAATTTCTAAATTATAAACCGGATGAATGTATGCCTGTATATACATAAAAAATTGAAAAATGAGAGTATGCATTGTAATGTTTGTCTCTCGCAAATATAAAATTTTAAGCCTTCTTTAATTTTTTGGGTATATGATACGAAAAGACATTTTTAAAACATTCTTAAAACAAAAAGTAATGAGCAAAAAATTATTACACCTTTCTGGACATCTTGGGTGATACAGACCTATGTCTAATTGAAAATTTTCATATTTTTTTTTAAATAATTCGTAAAAAATGGGGTTTTCAAACAATTTGCAAAAAACTGCTTTTTGCATTTCGTAATATGCGCCTTAAAATTCTCCAATAATTTAAGATTGTGGTTTTTATGGGCATGTCATTTTTTAAGTAAAACTACTAGTTATTAATAAATAACTTTTATTGTGCTAATAGATATGTTTTTTAGTTTTTAATAAGCTTGATATCAACATTAAATGAAAGTTATTGAGTATAGGAGCTTAAACATTATTTAAAATAGCTCATCATATCTATTTTTGTAATGGAACAAATGGCACAAAATGATATATAAATTTCTTAAATCTTCTACTAAATATGTGTTCCCATAAATTTTTGATACAAATAAAAATGTAACTAAAAGATAAATAATTCAACGAGAAAATATGACTTTACAATTAATCACCCTAATTTATAGCAATCCACAAGTCATTTATGAGTGAGATTTGGCCTACACAATACATATTGAGGTTGTCATATGACTATTTGAGCAATATCATAGCCCTCGATTTTGTTAAGGATTTAAGTAACGAAAATAAATTTGCTAGTGACAAAATGTTCTGGAGCATTTTCCTCTATTTAAAACACAACATGACTAAAAATGGTTCAAATTTGGATCTTCGTAGACAAAACTTACCCCCGTTCCCATAGTTATAGTATTTAGATTCCTCTGAAAGACTTAACAGTCATCCATGACATAAAATGTTTAAATTATCAAAGGGCAAGCGGAAACACCTCTTATCGACTAATAAATTGGTTAAACCCCTATACATTCACGCATCGCATATGTGTTGCAAAAAATGACCACCATACCAAACATCTATGTAGTTTTTGTATTGACATGAATTGTAAGAATAAAATAGTATAAAGATGGCGTTAAAAAGTTATTTATTTAGAAAGGTTATTTCCTTTTTCTCTCTTAAAAAGGTCAATTTAATAATATCTAAAATGGTTTAAATGTTTATTTTGAGATAAATAAGTCATTAATATTAAAGCATTTTCCTAATACGTTATGTTGAACAAGATGAGCAGTCTATTAGTCAATTTAACCATTAGATATAATGTTAATAGGAATATTAAGATAAGAATTTGGCAAAACTTGTACATAATCACTCAATTTTAACAGATTAATACTAATAAAAAAGTATTAAGTGGACATATATTCAAAATTAAGGGAAATATGGCAACATATATAGAAGTGACCGTTTTTTAATACTAGGTTTTTAAACCAATTTACCATTTAGGTTTAGTTCTGACTATAATACAAAACTGGCTATACAAAAAAAAAGTATTGTTTACCAATTCATTATTGGAATTTCCAACAATATGAGGTTCTTGGTCAAATGTGTGCTGTGCAATGGACAAACCAGATAGGGCATAGCAGGTATGATAAAAGTCTTTAGGCCTAATAAATGCAGCAGCATAAAATCTAGGATATTACTTGTCTGGCTTATCAAGAAGACTTCCAGTAACACTTTGACAACATATAAGAACGTATTCTTGCAATGCTTCTAATGTGATATTCGCTTTATATAACTTTTTTATGTGATTTTAAGATAAATCAAAAATTAATACAAAGATTTTACCTGTGTCATATAACCATCCTTTGCTTCCAGGAGGATCTAAGTCTAAAAATGGAATGACTCAACTTTTAATTCATGGAGATTAGCATTCAAGTTATACCAAAAATATTTAAGATCATTCCTTGCTCAAAACATTTTTTTAAAGATGGAATATGGTGTTATATCAAAAGAAAAACAGTAAAATTACAAAATTTGAGCAGGAAATTTGGTAGTAAAATATGTGAAACATATTCAAACTAAAAGGATGCAAAAATAGGTAGCACACACCAATTATTTCTTAATAAACAATTTAAACAATAAAAGTTCTAAATAGTGTAGTAGATAAAAATTTATAAAAGCCAACCTTCTCTAATTTTTTAACAAAATAAGCATTTTAAAAAGGCCATCAACCTACACTTATTGGATTGAAATTGTGACTGAAAGATCATAGGAAATAAAGCTCCAATCCAATATGAATAACAGGAGTCCACCAATTTATTTGTTCTTCCATTAAATCCACCTTCTACTGTCATTTGTCGATTAGTGATCCATTGCTTTATGTTAATGAATAGATTGAAAACATGAAATGTATAAGAATATTTAAAAAGTATTTAGTGAAAGTAGGTGTACCAATAAACATGGAATATTGCACATTTTATCTTTCCCCATTAAAACAAGTGCAGCAAACCCACAAAAAGTGTATCCCCCGTGTGCTTCGGTCCCAGGAATGCTAGAAAAGCCTCCTTCATATGTTTGACAACTATTAAAATTATTTAGCATTAAGATTAAATACCTAATAATCCATTCAAATGTTTTATCAAATAACTCTGTGGAATAGATATTAGTTATTCTTGCTATTGATAATGCACAATATGCACTTCTGATGTCAGCTTCACCTCCTTGATGCACTGAAAAACTTCCATCAGGGTGTTTCATTTTATGCAAAAATTTAAGTAGATTTTCTCTTCATAACATATAAACAATTTTAAATTTAAATACCGATCAATTATTTCATATGCGTTAAAATTTTGCAAGGTGCATAAAGCATTAATTGCCGCATATGTTGCAGCCAAATGTGGAATTTGGTAGGGCCCACCTAATAAATTAAAAATTTTATGTGTTATTTTCAAATAAAAGATTAATGTATTTAGTGCAAAAATTAAATATCAACAACCTCCAAACCCTCCTTCATTGCACTGGCATTTGTCTAAAAACTTTATAACACTTTAAAAATTGCAATATTTTATAAATTATAACTTTTCTTGAATATCCTGGGATAAAGACCTTTTTAATAATGAAAAACTGTGCACAATCCAAAATACTAACCATGTTTGACTAGCTTCTAAGCACTAATCTAAAATACATATTTCTCCAGATTAGATATACTTCATGATTTAAGGTAAGAATGTGCAGACCCTTTTTTAAGAAATTTAAATGTTCATCAACATATAACTCTGGTTGGCTTCAAACTATTAGAGATATAACTTTTTTAAATACCCAGGCTCATCATAATATACACTTTGGAAATTTTTGAATATTTCAACAACTATAGTTTCAACTTTTTTCTTATTCAATGTTAATTTTAGATTTAAAATATTTACTTGTTCTTGAAACGAATAGGATGGAAAATTCTCATCAATGGAACTAAACTTGGAATAATTATTTATTATTTTTTCAAAGTGGCATTCAACATCAGTAGCCATGGAAAATATTTAAAATGACGCGGAAAAAAGCCAGATGATTAAAAAATGCATTCACTTGTTAACTAAATTTTTAAGGTAATGAACTACAAAATTAAAAAAAAACAATTCTATAATATTTAGGGTGTTTATGATAGAAAAATAATACTGCTCGAAAAAAAGTTATCGATACATAACGCGTTGTGCACTCGTATACAAAATTCAATGATGCGTGTTGATAATTAATAATATATGGGGGAAAGAAGTAACAAACACGTACAAGCGCGTGGGGGGAGCAACATACACGTAAGGAAGATTAAATAGAAAGTAAAAGAGGTATGCCACAATATACCACAACCTCTCCCTCTCTAACAGAATTAGTACTATCATTTTCTAAAAACTAAATTCTAGATTCTAGAGTGAGTTTGAACAAATAGTAAATTACCCTGATCACTGATTGTTAGTGTTTGTAACAAATGTGTTGTAAGTATTTTTACTTACGCTTAGTTCTGGGGTACTTTTCTTATAAAACTCGTCCATACTCCATATAAACGTAACACTGCAACGCAAGTTAAAGGGGGAAGAGAGGGGAAAGAAAGGTTGGGCAAAATGTCTCTTACAGAAGCATAAGTTTTCATAGCCATCAAAAAATTAAAAGTTGGACAGGACAGGACAACCAATTGCGAGTTTGTAAATAATTGTGTTCGACAAATCATTGTGGCGTTTTAGACATTGGCGACATCAAGTAACCAAGTGAGGAAGAAGATCGATTAAAAGTATTCGGTACCATGCAAAATTCTGAATCGAAGTTCCGCAATTCTTCTGACTCCATCCCATGACTTAACTACAGGATTACTTTACTCCATCCCATTTACGCTCGTTACATATCTGTCCCTATGTTTTATTACTACATCTTCGCTGCAAATGTATCTCGCGTTTTGTCCTATTATCTCCAAATTGTATTCGCATGATATGTCTCTTTAAAATAAAGATTCTTTGATATATTAGACTGTCATGCATTTCATCCAAACACCACTAAATTGGTGATATAGCAAATCTGGTGATTAACATTTAACTATATCCAACCACTAAAATTGGTAACCCCTCCTAAACATGAACACGCAACCTACTGATTTTTCAACTTCCAATGAGGAAATACCAATAAACATATCTCTACTACTGGAGGTATCAAGCAGGAATCAATAGTCCACATCAAAATCCCTGAATTCCACTCTAGGAACATTCAGATTTGGATAGCACAGGTTGATGCTATATTCTCAAGCAGGAAGATATCTTCTTAGAAGGTAAAATATGCATATTTATCAGATTGTCTCCCTGTAGAAGTGGCAGAGGAGGTCGCAGATCTCATCCTTAACATCCCTGAAGAAAATCCATATGATGCCTTAAAACAAGCATTGATTAAAAGAATTGGACAGAGTGACACAAAGAGGATACAGAAATTATTCGAATAGATTTACATGAAGGAGAAATCCCCTTCACAATTGCTACGACACTTAAAGTCCCTACTAGGAGAACATCAAATGAGCGATACAATTCTTAGGAACTTATGGGTAAACAAAATGCCTAAAGAGATTACTGGAATTCATCCTGTTTAGGGGAATAAAAATCTCTATCAAGTTTAGCTGAAATCGCTGACCGAATATATGAAACAATTTCACAAAATAATAACATTACTACTATAGCTAAATCCACAAATAGTGACAAAGCAATACAGGATTTAACAAAAAAAATTAGTAATTTAGAGTTACAGATAAACCATTTATCTCAACAATCCTACCATGGAAGAGTACGAACAAGAAGTAATTCACGGAACAGGACAAAAAAGCACCCATACTGTTATTATTATTCTGTCATTTATGTGAATACGTATATTTGTATATCATGTGCTACAGATTATATTATTGCTATAATTATGTATTTTAATATTGTAAGCCAAATCCGAGTTGGTAAAAAAACATATGTTTTTATCTACTAAATTAATCTTTCTTTTGTTCATATATATAGATTCCCGGCCCCGGCCCTAGTTATTACTTCTCCTAATCTATAATATATCATTATACTATCTTTATCTTTACCTATTAAATGATTATCCTTAGATTAGATATGATTGATTTCTAATAAATGGTGATAGTGAAAGAAGAACTCAAGCCTCAATTAAACCAAGGTTATTGGACAAAAAGAGTGAAGAAGAAATTCAAAATTCAATGCTTAATTCAAGGAGAATGAAGGGAAATATGAACTTATGATGTTAATAAGAATTCAAGGGATAACAAGAACTTATGATGTTAAGTCAATGGATAAGGAAACATTACTCTATGGATGTGGGGAGAATTATTATGTTAATTCAATGAAATAGGACACATTATTCTAAGGATGTGGGTGAAAAACCATATATCAATTCAACCCCTGCCACTAGCTTCCCCAAAACCCACTTTTCCAAATCAACACCCTCAACCCTCTATATTTCCCCTTCTGACAATTTCCACCCCATCTCACCTTCCCAGCTAATCCATTCTTGGAAATAGCATCCCCAGAATCCACGTAGCCAAGTCCTTACCCTCAAACTTACAGATTTTCCTACTGATAATTTCCATCCCATCTCACCCTTAAAGCTAGCCCACTTTTAAAGTTATGGAATGTACACATTGTTGTTGGAGTGAATGGTCGAAGAACAAAACCAGAGAGAGCCTTCATTCTTTAAAGGGAAAGATGTCGTATATGTGAATACGTATATTTTTATATCATGTGCTACAGATTATATTATTGCTATAATTATGTATTTTAATATTGTAAGCCAAATCCGAGTTGGTAAAAAACATATGTTTTTTTCTACTTAATTAATCTTTCTTTTGTTCATATATATAGATTCCCCACCCCGGCCCTAGTTATTACTTCTCCTAATCTATAATATATCATTATACTATCTTTATCTTTACTTAATAAATGATTATCCTTAGATTAGATATGATTTTCCAATACATTCAAAGTTCCAGGAGAAGGCTCTCAAATGCGTAAAGCCCTGCGCCTTCATGGATGACAATAAAAAAACTAACAGGCCGGGTGGCTCAGACGACGGCTACTGCTGGCACGGATTCAAACAGTCGTCTATTCTACATTTTTGACCAAACGTCGAAACAAAAATTTTTTATCGACACCGGTCCCGAAGTTAGCATTATTCCACCATCAGCCGATTTCCCAAAAATTCCAAATGGTCCGGTATTGCAAGCTGCCAACAAAAGCAACATTTGCATCTTTGGACAAAAGTTGTTAGCTCTAAACCTAGGCCTAAGACGTGAGAAATGGATCTTCTTGATAGCAGACGTTCACACGCCGATTATAGGAGCTGACCTGTTACACAAGCACAATTTAATTGTGGACATCAAAAACAAACGATTAATCGACGGAGTGACCCATCTATCATCAAAAGGATTCACCTATCCACATCAAACGTTTGGAATTCGTGTAGCATTCACTCATCAGAATTCTAAATTCGAGGCCATGTTAAAAGACTTTCCGTCGCTCATATCACCTCTAAACTTTTCCCAGCAAATACCAGCTCACGACGTTCGTCATCATATAATAACCAAAGGTCCAGCACAATATTCACGCCCTAGGCGATTGGCGGCTGACAAGTTACAAGCAGCTAAAAAAGAATTTGAGTATATGCTAGAACTCGGCATTATCAGGGAATCACAAAGCAATTAGGCATCCTCCCTGCACTTGGCAACTAAGAAATCTGGCGATTGGAGACCCTGCGGGGGCTATAGAAGCCTGAACAAAGTAATGTTCCCGACGGATACCCAATACCCCACACCACGACTTCACAGCAAACCTATGCGGAAAAACAGTCTTTAGTAAATTGGATTTGGTGAGAGCTTACCATCATATTCCGGTTACACAAGACGACATTAGCAAGACAGCCGTAACGAAACCGTTCGGACTCAAGGAATTTCGTAGAATGCCTTTTGGGTTGAAAAACGCCGCACAAACTTTTCAGAGATTTATCGACGTAGTTTTAAGAGGGATAGAAGGAACCTACGCATATATAGATGATATACTATTAGCTAGTTCGTCCGACGCGGACCACGAAAGGCTCCTAAAATCCGTTCTTAAACGTCTAAAAGAGTATGACTTGAGGATCAATCCTGCCAAGTGCAAATTCGGAGTCGGAGAATTAGAATTTCTGGGACACAGAATATCTTCTACAGGTATAAACCCCCTACCAGAGAAGATTGATGCCATTCAAAATTGTCCAATTCCGGATTCAAGTAAAAAATTCCGTAGATTCCTCGGTATGATAAATTTCTACCGGAGATTCTTACCAGGAATGGCGCACACCTTACAGCCATTAACTGACATACTCAAAAACCCTCGGAAATCCGTGGTTTTAAACGACAGTCAGATGAAAGCGTTCGACAAGGCTAAAGCCGCGCGCAGTAAATTCACTACTCTAAATATTTTGGACACCAGCCCAAAAACCAAAATTACATTGACGACAGACGCCTCCAATGCAGGGGTGGGTGCAGTGTTGGAACAAACTGTAGCAGAAAAAACTTCGCCTTTGGCAATTTTTTCGGTTAAACTTCAGCCAGCTCAATCACGGTACAGCACATTCAGTCGAGAACTCCTCGCCATCTACCTATCTATCAAACACTTCAGACACATGTTAGAAGGCCGACACTTCACCGTTTTTACCGACCATAAGCCGTAACCCTACGCATTTAATGCGAAACCTGACAAATACTCGCCGCGAGAAACCAGGCGACTGGATTTTATATCTCAATTCACCACAGATATATGATACATCAAAGGCGAAGCGAATACAGTCGCGGACGCACTTTCTCGGTTAGGAGTGGATGCTATCAAGTTACCAGAAATTCCCGATCTAGAAGAGATTAGCAGACAACAAATAAATGACAAATCCCTGAAAAGCTTAAAGGATTCTTCATCTTTGAAGTTACAATTATTGCCAATTCCAGGATCCGAGAGAAAAATCCTTTGCGATCTTTCAATTGCCAAACCTCGACCGGTCATTCCAGAAGCACTCAGAAAAACAGTTTTCGACCATTTCCACGCTATATCACACCCAGGCATACGCGCCACTCTGAAACTAATTACAAATCGAGTGGTCTGGCCGTCAATAAACAAAGACGTTGTTAGATGGGCAAGAACTTGCATAAGATGTCAACAAAGCAAGGTTTACCGACACACAGTTACGGTACCTGGAACCTTTGCGCAACCCGACGCCCGTTTCGCACGCATACACATCGACTTTGTAGGACCACTACCACCGTCAAACGGATATACACATTTATTAACGGCAGTGGACCGCTTCACCAGATAGCCCATGGCTACTCCCTGGAATGATACATCCACAGAGATGATTGCGAAAAAGTTGATAGAGCACTAGATTGCAAACTTTGGCGTGCCGCAGACGATTACCACCGACAGAGGACTACAGTTTCAATCATCTCTCTTCCGCGAACTTTCCAATCTTTTAGGATGCACACATATTAAAACAACCGCCTACCATCCCGCAGCAAACGGACTCGTCGAACAATTCCACATACAACTTAAAGAGTCGTTAAAAGCCGCCGACGAGACGAAGTGGAACGAAATTTTACCATTGATATTATTAGGTTTACGTTCAACTATTAAAGAAGACATAGGAGCAACAACAGCAGAATTGGTGTACGGTACGAGTTTACGACTACCAGGAGACTTCATCCTAAAAACCGAACCTGACCCATTACAACATCATTTCGTTGACAAGCTCAGGAGGACCATGGCGAAAATTTCTTACCCCATACCAAAACACCATGCCACAACAAAAGAACAAGTCAGCAGAGATCTGTTCGAAGCAACCCACGTTTTTGTCAGAAACGACGCTGTGCGTAAGCCACTCTCTCCACCGTATGACGGTCCTTACAAAGTATTGAAACGTGAACCAAAATACTTTGTTCTTGAAAAAAATGGTAAAAGAGATTCAGTCTCATTAGACCGATTAAAACCCTGTCATTTAAGTAGAGAGGAACCATCCTTTTAGATTGCCGACGAAACTCAAGCTGAAGCAACGACCCAAGAGGCGGAAGAACCAGCCAAAGTACTAGAAAAGGTAGAAAAGTACATTGGCAGAAAAATCTTCGTGAATGCATCACATAAGTTTTAGCCAATTTTTATCGACATTTTTAAAACCTTAAAAATATCTGGAAGGGGAGTATTGTGGCGTTTTAGACATTTGCGACATCAAGTAACCAAGTGACTAAGAAGATCGATTTGAAGTATTCGGTATTCTTCCCATGCAAAATTCTGAATCGAAGTTCCGCAATTCTTCTGACTCCATCTCATGACTTAACTACAGGATTACTTTACTCCATCCCATTTACGCTCGTTACATATCTGTCCCTATGTTTTATTACTACATCTTCGCTGCAAATGTTTAATTTCGCGTTTTGTCCTTTTATCTCCAAATTGTATTCGCATAAGATTTCTCTTTAAAATAAAGATTTTTTGATATATTAGACTGTCATGCATTTCATCCAAACACCACTAAATTGGTGATATAGCAAATCTGGGGATTAATTTAACTATATCCAACCACTAAATCATACTCTATATAGGCTTGATGCATTATTGGCTCCAAAGGTTATATTGAAAATGGAATTTAATATTAGTGATAACATTGTCACTTGGTAAAAATACATAAAGGGAATTTTATTTATAAAAAACCATGTTTAAAACTAAAAATAAACGTATTTATTCACGTGTGGCATCGTTTACGATTTATTTATTTTTAAACTAGAATATGTTAAATATAAAATAATAGTCCTGTCCAATTTTTAATTTTTTTAATTGCTACTAAAACTCCTGCTTCTGTATAAAACATTTTTTCTTTTGAATAAAGATTAGCTGATGACCGCTGGTTGGCTTTAATTTTTCCGACCCGACCCTAGCCCAAATTCTATTTTTATTATTGTACCGACTAATTCCTATACATAAATTTCTTTTGGCAACTTGTCTAGCTTGTTGCTTTATATTTTTTTATAAAGCAACATTTTTGCTTCTTATTTTTGTAAGTTTGTAAAGCTCGCCCCACATCTAATTTGTCTAACCCTGGTTACCGGCCAAAGACCAACTATTTTTTTTAATTTTTTAGATTTCACTTAATTATTAATTTTTTGTGACTTTTTTTATTAATTTTTTCAATTTTTTGGTGTGCGTGGCTGAATTTAGGCCAGAAATGAATATAATTTTTTTTACCCCCTGATTATAGTTTGACCATTCTTTTCTTAATTCCTGTACTTAATTCGAGTTCTTATTATTCAATAAAGAACTAAAACTTATGTTAATGTGTATCTATTATTGTAACAGACATATTTGTAAAGATCTTTTATTTATATCTATGACACTAACCTTTTACAAAACAACGTTTTTATAACTAGTATTAAAGCAAAATAGTACCTTCTAAAAACACATCTTCGTATAAAAGTCCCCGTTTGAAATACCTAACTTATCATGCCCATAAATTGAACCGTGAATCTAGAATTTTAGGAAATTTTGGGATTAAATTTTGCGCCTTCAAGTTCACTTAGCGATATTTGAGAAACATCCTAGGAAGTACTTAGCCATTAACACAACTATGCGTTGGCTATAAATTATTATATCCAACTTGGGCTTTATCGATTGCTATGCAATTTTTAGCATTGCTACCACGTAGTGTTGTGAAACTGGGTTTTGTTTAATCGGTCTTTAGTTTTAGTTGACTAAACATAAACCCACCAAAGGTTTAATGGTCTGTTTTTCTTAGTCGCATACATAGGCCAAAGGTTTTTTGGTCAAACCTTTGGTATGTTCATGTTTAGTCAAAGCCAAAAATCGACCAAACAAAACCCACTCGTTTTACAACACTACACCACGACAACCCCCGCCTTTTAAGCTCGTGCATATCCTATGGGTTTTCCCACTGGCATGACCATCTATAGTTTCGTCTTCTACAGCTGTTTTCCGACGGGCTCGAGCTTGGGCATTGCCTATTATTCCCCACGCCTGGCCCCCTCCCCTCCCCCTCCTCTAAATTGCATAGCGAATGTGCTAGGTTTATATGGAGTATGGACGAGTTTTATAAGAACAGTATTCCAGAACTAGGATCAAAGTTTGAATGTAATATAACTTATAAATGAAATATAAATTAGTATTTTTAAACCTTTCTCTACACTATATTATTTAAACATAAATGGTATTTATTTTTATTAACTGGCATAGGTTGTGTCATATCTGCTACTTAATTTTAATATTCAAAATTTCTAAAAAAAACTTAATAGTTTGTTTTACCGCGAAGCAAATATATTAACAAAATCAATAAAAATGACCCATATATAACAATTCAAAACTTTGAACGAATTTTAAAAATGTAAAGCACACATTTTATATAATAATATTAGGCTTTAATGTTTTTAACAAATTTTGTTAATATTTTTTTTGTGATTTTCTGAACACTTTCTCTGCATTCCAAAACGACGCTAAATATTCTTTGTTATCATGGCCATTCAAATCCTTATGAGGTAATAATCCGTTGCAAGTGTTACTAATGTGATTATTAATCTTAGTTTCAGCAGATAATTCGTCATACTTGGGCCCATCAGTGCATTGTCCATTTGGCATTTGCAACTTATTTTCCATTTTCATTAAAAATAACTCTAGTTGTATTTTAAATATCTTTTTGTCACGACCGTGCATTCCCAAAATCTAAGTTAAAGAGTTGCATAATTTTTGAAAGAGTTGTACGATAGGAAATATATTTCATTTTTTACTGAAGTTTTAATATATTTTTTATTATAAAGCATACTTTGAATTCATTGTCTTCCAACATCAAAAGCTTTCTTCCATTTACATTGTAGGCCAAAAATTCTGGAATATATTGTTCTAAATGAATGTCCAACATCCATTGTGACACTTGATCTTTACCCCACTTTATGAGTGGCAAAGTCCTCCACTGAGGTTGCTGAGAATCCCATGCGTCATTATTTAAAGAAGAGACCTAAAAAATAACATAATCATGAACTTATAACACAAAGCTACATAAAAAATTAGCTTGAAATATATGAAAATTTTATACTAAATTTCAGATGTTTTTTAAGAGCGAATGTAAAATATTCTTTAGCCACTTGTCTTTAAATTTTGTTGAGGATCAAACTAAATTCTAAAGTTTTATTTCTATTTATAATATTCTCAATTTTATTAATTAAGTATGTTTGCCGCTAAAATAACTTTGCAATTACGTTAATTCCCCATGTTAAACTTTTTAGCAGAAGAGAGGCAATAATCGTGCTGTCCATATACTGGCTTGAGAAAGGCAGACACATTATCATTTGAATAAATTTTTATTATATATGTTATTAACTTAGCACTTTCAACCAAAGCTATTAGCAACGCGCTCCCTGATTTTCTAAACTTTTGCGTAGCGATAGTTATAGCACGCTAGTTTTTAAAAATAAGTAGTAATCATGGGCGTAGCATAAAAAAAAATTTTTTAATGCAAAAATCCTTATAAATTAAAAAAAAATATTTTTGCCTCCCCCCCTTAAACGTTTCGCCCCCCCCCCCCCCAATCCAAAACCTGACTAGTGAAAAAGTAGCGCGCTACATTTTTTGACATTTTAAGCACCACATAGTGCTTTAATTTTAATGCAAGGTTTCAATTACACTATTAGATTACCAACTCGTAAATGTTTAATAGATATTTGCCCAATTTAATTGTAATGTAAATCAGCTTCGTAAGTGGCTTGAAATTTTTGAAATCAAATGAGACTTTTTAAAATAATTAACAATAACTTTCTGCGAAATTTTTAATGTAACTGCTTGTAAATTGCAGCGTCCGTACAATTTAAAAATCAGGAGCGGAAGCTAAAAGGCGCTACTTTTTTTCGCTAATAGCTATGTGTTAATACGATATAACGCTTATGATTTAACGCTTAAACTATTTTGGGCAAAAAAGAGGGCGTTTTTAACATATAAATGTAATTTATTTCAATTAGGCGAAGAAGAATCGGCCTATGAAATTTTATAATCGATATGTATTTATGGCTAATATCACATAAAATTTGATAGTGTGGAATTATTCTTACATTATTATAATAACATTGCTGTGGTATTGGGCTATTTCCTTGGATATTGGAGATTACAGCATCTATAAAAAAAATTTATTAAGTAAATAATCCATATGCCGAATAAATTGAATTTTTACTTAATATACATGTATTTGATCAGATCATTGAAAAAGGGTCTTCGACGAAATGAGAAAACACTTTTTAAAGTTTAGAATCGCAACAATTTATCCTAAATGTATGGGTTTTGAGTTTAAATTTACATTGCGCCCAAAAATCGCCCAAAAATGTCTGTTAATCGTAAAAACTCTTTTTTTACAATTGGGTAACAACTAATAGTTTCATCAAATTAAAAAAAGCATCGAAGAACCATCAAAGTTTCTTACTGTAATTTAAAAGATGGAGAATTTTTTAAGTTGATAGTAGGAACCGGTCAAAGTAGCAGAAAAAAAAGCAGCCAAATTGGTCAGAACTGGTCAGAACTGATCAAGATCAAGATTGGTCAGGAGGGTTAGGGTTAGTGTTTTAGGTTAGGGTTAGGGTTAGATGCACATCAAATTCCCTCCCAGTTTGAGATTTATTTCTAATATATTGATTATATAAAATTCATATTTTCTGCTACTTTTTCATCATTCTGCTACTTTGACCCCTATCCGTCTTAGTATTAGGTAAAGCAGGCCATTGTTTTTTTAAGCCATATGTTTTACCTGTGGAATTTATATGGGCTATCTCAGCTTTTGTGTTCATTTGTATATTCGAATTTACATCTTCTTTTCCATCATATTGAGGTTCAATGATTTTACTTAATTCACTTATATTAGATGATTCGCTTGAATAAACCGTAGGTGGAGGTATCCCGGGGCAATTGATCTCTGGGTTTTCTTGGCGTAAGTCGAAGGTATAACCATCTGTATATTTATTTTATTAAGAAATGACTTCTAGGTAAAAATTAGGTAATTTAAATGTTATCAAATACGTAAGCCAAATTAGAACTTAGATATATACAATATCGTTGGAAAATGACAAAATATAAATCATATTCTCCAAGATTATTAAACACAATCATGCTTTTAGTTCATATCTGAAGTTTAAATTACAAAGGGCAATATTTTAAATGAAAATTAATATTAAAAAAATTTATAACAAATAAAACCAACCATGATCTGATCGTAAATGCTTGTCCAAATACCCAATCAATTCATCAGAGAATGATACGTCGGTGTTTCGTAAGATAGCATGCAACTCTTCCGTTTCCTACAAGTTAAAGTAGAGTATTAATACTATATCTTTAATTATTATAAGACTCAATAAAATTTACTTACTACAGAGTCAATTGAAGCTATCTTAGTTAGGGGTTGCTTCACAGTTAAAATAGAATCATTCTTGTTTTGATATGTCTCATCGTCGTCGCTTTTAAAATCATTGCTTTCATTTGCACTTCCACTTTCACTTTTTGTTATAGTTTTCGGGTTAGCATTGCGTAAAGTGTTTACAGATTCTTTAACTTCTACCGACGTGAGTTTATTTTCGTCGTCAAAATTTATACTTGTTTCATAAAAATTATCCTCAAAGCATTCATTGCTATCCGTATCTTCTGGAGTGATAACACCTTTTTGCACGCAATGCACATTAGAAACCGCGTAATCTGCTTTCTCAGACGTGATACTTAATGCCTTTTGCCCGGAAAAATCCTCAATTTCGTTTATTTTTTGGTCAAAATCAGATATTATACTTTGATTTATGGAGAGATTAGAATACATTTCTTCATTTTTGAAATCTACCTCAGGCGGGTGCGATTCCAGAAGGCTTTTTGAAGGATCGGCCTTATTTAAGGTTTTTTCTAGTTGGTAATTCATTATGGGAAATGCGTCGCATTTAATTGGTTGACATATTACGTCTGATTTTTTAGAGACTTGGTTATCATTTCTTGATTTATGGACTGAGCCATTGGTCCCTGCATACTGTTCGCTTTTTAGGCGCCTTACGTTCTTTTCACTCATTTCATCAAGCTTGTTTATTGAGATGTCAGGTTTAAATTTAACCTAAATAAGTAATGGTGCCTTTTAATTTAAAGTAATTTATTTACCCTATTAATGCCAGAGTTTTCATTTTCAATGATATCATCTAGCTTATCTTTACAACTAACCCGTTCTCCATTTAATAACCTATCATATTTCCTATTTAAAGATGTTCGAAAATTGAGACCCTCATATTCTTGACCCATAGCATCTAGCATATTCATCTGCTCATATGAACGCCTCAATAAGTTAGGCTTTCCGGATGCTAAAAATTTTCTCATGAGATTGTTTTTCTTAAACCACAGTTTGTTTATTTTGTCATTCATTTTGTCTTTAAGGCGTTTACTATGAGCCATAAATGAGTTATCTATCAATATGATATTAAACAAATGTCTTAATAATCAAGAATTTGGTAGGTAGGATATTTTAATTTCAAAAAATACGCTAAAAATTATTTAAAGTTATAATTAGTGAGTTGTTATATTTTGTGAATTAAATATTATTTAAAATCTAACATAAATTTATTACCATGATCAAAAAGCTCAATGGTTGAAGAATTATCGGAATAAATACTTTCACTTGAGCGTTGAATATTTTTGGAATCTTTAGCTACTAACACAATTATGTAATAGCTCTAAGTTAAAATACTTTTATAATTGTAACATGCGGACTTGTTCTCTGCTTCTCCTCCATCTTTTTCAAGTTTATTGTGATACTCTTTTATAAATTTCTCAAGATCCTTTACCTAAATAAAAGTAGTTGCAATATATATGACTGCATTTTGTAAAAAAAAAGTTTTCAGTTTTCAAAAAATACTTAGATAATTACCCGACACTCTAAAGATCTAATCATATCTTGGTATTGCTTATTTTGTTCACTTAAATTTTCTTTCAAATTCCCATTCCTTTGGTATAATGCGCGTGATTCAGCAATAGTTTTATTGGCAGATAAAGTTTTTGCTTTTATTAAATCAAGAGTTTTCTTGGTTTCATTCGTATTAACAACTGACATTGTTTTATCTAACTCATGATTTCTTTTTGCGGGATCAAATTTAAACCGTGTTCCAAATTTGGAACCATTTCTTCTACCAAGCGATCCAAATGCCCTCAGTGGAGGTAAAGTCATTCTTGCCTTGTCTTTTAACCAATTTAACTTTTCTTCATAATTCAAATTCATCTCTTTTGCCAATGTTGGTTTGTCAGATTTTTCAATAACAATTACCTAAATAAACGATAAATGTTGTTAATAAAACATTCAAAAAATTATAACTAACTGAATGATTTTAATAAAACAAAAGTATACAGAACTTTTCGAATATATTTTAGATGTCAATAAATTTAATGGAACTAAATTTACCTATACGAAAAGATAAGTGCTTTTAGGAAGATTTAAATTAAAAAATTGTTAAAAGTTATGAAAAATACGCTTAGCATACATTTAATATGCATTAATTAACCTATGACATAGTGGTTACAACTTTGATAATGAACCGGGGTTCAGGAATGGATATTTTCCAATATATACCCTTATCAAAAACTAAATTTCAAATAATTTATAGGTAAATCCTATTTTTAACTTAATATTATACAATTCGAAGTTCCCGAACCATGGGCGTAGTCAAGGAGGTGCAGGGAGGGGCGATCGCCCTCCTTTAAATCCAAAAATTTGTTAAAATATATTAAAATGGCTAAAACTTAAAAAAAAAATTTATTTTTCCTTTCCCTAATTCCAATTCTGGCTACGCCCATGTCCCGAACTACCAGCCTGTGATTCCATAAAAAGGGCAATGCATTGCTGGCACATATAGGTATTTGGTTATTTAAAATTAACCAAATAATTAATTGGTAACTAGAGAAATTTTGTAATATTTAATAAATATTAAGTTAAAGTCTCATAAAATTTAAAAGTCAATAATAGGTAATGTCATTCGTAAATAAAGAACCTACGATGTGTAAGTCATTAGGTTACTAAGTACTAAAACCTTAAAACAAGCTGCTTTTATTCATAATTGCCTTAAAATCATGCAAGAAAGCAATAAAAAATTACTGTAGTTTATGTTATATTTAAAAATATATGGCAATTTAGTACAAACCTGATCTTGTTGATGTTTTACTAATTCATTATTATCGTGACCTTGAATAACATGCTCATCTTGAATAAATCGAGAGTTATTGCAGGAATTTCCATTAGGTACTATGGGTCTACTTTTACGTTTGCATGCTATATCTTCCATGGGTATTTTGAAGCGATCTACTTTTAGTTCGAGTTGATTTATCTCATCATTTACATTCCTTATTTGGCTATTATTGAGTTTGGTGTTTTGATTTCGCTGATTATCTAGTAATTCGCAGTCCAAAATCGCATTATTGCTCACATGCGATACTTCCTTTGGTACTTCAGCTGTAAAATTTAAATTATGTACTATTCTAGATCTTTCTTCCTCTGCTATAATATCTGCTATAGAAACTAGTTTTTCTAATTGATTTGGAAAATTTTCTTGCGCCAAACGATCTTTCTTTTCTCTACCAATTATAAATTTTACCAATCCTCGAGTGCCCATTAATATCTGTGTAGCATATTCTTGCGATACCCCAACCAGGCCTTTGTTATCTATCTCGATTATTTGATCATACACTTGAAGCCTACCCAATAAAAAACAAAGCATTTATTTTATTATTAATTGCTATATTAGTTAGTTATATATTTGTATATAAAACAAATCAAATCCATTATTCTCTATGGCTTTTACGAGTTGATTTATGCCAAACTCTTTAACAAATATTTAAATTTAGGGTTTAAAGTTTAAAAACTACGCACCTATGTTTTAATGAATCGGATCTTAGCATATTGGAATACAAAATTATCAAATCGAATTAGGG
The DNA here is from genome assembly GCA_964036665.1 of Gordius sp. MW1. Lineage (NCBI taxonomy): Eukaryota > Metazoa > Nematomorpha > Gordioida > Gordea > Gordiidae > Gordius > Gordius sp. MW1. The sequence continues at coordinate 11,862,366 of OZ038532.1, read as the reverse complement.
ATTTAATTTGATATTAAATGATAAATTGCTACCCTTCTTCAGTCCATTGCGTTTGTGACAACTACCTTAATATATTAAATTTCAATGTTTTCTGTGATATTAACTTTGCTTTTAATAAATGTATTAATAAACGCTTAGTTAGACTATTATTTAAAATGCTATATATGAAAATTATTATAAATTACTGATTAACAAAAAAAAGTGATAGGCAGAAATTTAAAAATAAGGTCATAAATCGGCACATATGAGCTTAATTACCTTCCATCTTTGTAAGCTGATCCATATTTAGTTATTCCTTTAACAAAGATTCCTAATTTCTGCACGCCTTCTTCAGATCCCACGCCCAAACCAATGATACTTATTCCCAAACCATCGTTTCCTTAAAATACATAATATATATGCCCTAAATATATCTAGCCAATATTTAATTTAGGAATTATTTTGAGTTACCATTATAAAATTTATAATATCCAATCTCCCTTTAGGACAAATATGGAAGAAGACGGTGTTATTAAAATCAAATTTAAATTAAATTTTTTGAATTAGGGGAGGGCAGATTAAAAAAAAGCTCTCGACATTTTCCTGAGAGCAAAAAAAAGGTCTCGACATCCAAAAATTTTCCTCTAAAATTATCATGAGAGCAAAAAAAAAAAAAGGTCTCGACATCCAAAAAATTTCCTCTAAAATTTTTCTGAGAGCAAAAAAAAAGAAGGTCTCCCCTAATTAGGCAGTGGGGGTAGCCGGACCCCCCTGCCCCCCCCCCCCCCCCCCGACTAATTAGGGGGGGAGGAGGGGGTCCGGCTGCCCCCCCCTGGGTACGCCCATGAATTTGTATAACTATACCCACTTTTTTTACCTTTAAAAAGCTCGACCTCAAAAATGTCCATCCTTTCCATTCGTTTTTCCAGCTCGTACTCAGCTGAAGCCAGAACCGGATTAATATCTTCATTTTTACGATTGTATTCAGTTATGGAATAGGTGTTAAATATCTAAATACAAATTATCAATCACTTGGCAATAAATAAAATACCTTTATTGGTTGCGAACTGAACTTCACTTTAATTCCGACACCTTTATTATAGTCTATATCACAACCTGCTTCATGATTTGATTTCCTTAATTTGCTACCATTTTGTTTAACATCCAACTTTATAGGGGCATCTTTGGCATCCTCATGAATAATTTGCCCTAACGAATTATTATATCCACAAGAGGCATAGGACTCTGTGGAATCATCGCAGCATGATGTTTCGGATGTAAAAGAAGAAGAATCTACTTCTTTTGTACAAGATTTTAATTTATCAGCATTTAAAATCGTTTTGCTATCTTCTGATGCAGGCTTTTTCAAAATTGATGAGATTAAAAATGGATCAGCCCTTAAAAGTAACAATATTATGAATTTATCTATTTTAAGTTGATAGCTTAAGATCTATAGTTTTTTTTTATTAAAAAGCATGCTTACAAGCTTACACGAAAAATTTAAAGTCATAGAAATTCGGCGATTTCTTAATTCCTGGCTATTAAATCCAGGGTATTTTTCAGAGGGAAGTATCCACTCCCGAAATTAAATTTGTATTAAATGATTTACAAGATTGGAAATTTTGATAAAAAGAATACACGCCCCCCCCCCCCGCCCGAGTTTTTTAAAGCGAGCATTTATCTACTTTGTAGATCGAGTCAATAAGCTTCTAATAGTTTAACATTTTAATATCGATTAAATTAGTCCGAATAATATATAAACAAATTTTATTATAAAATATATGAGCTTGATAATCCATATCACTTGTAAATAAAAATATGTGCATTGACAATTCCAAGTTATTTATTAATTTTAAAAATATTAATTATTGAATAAAATAACTTTTATTATCATAGACTAATTTTAATAAAAATAATGATCTTATTAATCGTTTTTGCAATTAAAATATAGCCATTAGGCAGAAATCACAATTCTAATTGTTTACTTTAAAATTGTTTAACAATAAGTGGAAAAACAAGAAATAGTTAATAAATTTGTGTGGTTATGGCATAGTTACATGGGCGCAGCCAGGATTGGGATTAGAGGGGGCAATAACGATTTAGGGAGGGGCAAAATGATAATTTTTTAAAATTTTAGCCATAATTATAATAAATATTAACAAATTTTGGGATTTAAAGGGGCAGCCGCCCCTCCCTGCCCCCCCCCTTGCTATGCCCACCCATGCATAGTTTTTATTGCAAATATTAATTTAGTTTTAGGTTGATATTCTTATAACGAGTTTTGATATATTATATGTACTTAAACATGTTACAGTCTTTTTTGATCACGACTTACCCAAAAAAAGTATAAATTCGGAAAGATAAATGCCGTTTCAGGAAAATATTTTCATTCGTAATTATGTTTTTATTTGCTGAAAAAAACAATGCCATTTCAAGTTCGACTAAAGCCTTGAATATTTTGCAATTTTTGTCAAGGCTGAAGTCCGACTCGACATCTTTTTACATAGTAATTTTAAAGCAAATTTTATAATAATAATTTATGTAACGATAAGTATATAATGGTCATGATGTAAAAATAATGCATAATGCATAATGCAACTTATCAAAATAGTTTCATTAAATTTAATCATCCAACTACCTATTTATATGGGCTAGAGTTTGAAAATCTGTAATGTAGGATGCACAAGCCTTATATTTTTTTAAATATAGTTGCGTTAACTTAGGGAAATAATAATTTTTAATCCTTTTGTCTAGTTGCATTGTAATGGGCTTGAGCTTTGCGCTCGCCCAAGCCGAGTTTTGTTGACTTATCCCAACTCAAAATCATTTTTAGTCGGGTCGGGGTTGAGGCCGCCCATCAGCGCTCTTAAAGAGAGGACATGGACTTTAAACAGTTTTAGTCCCTAAGTCTTCTTGGACAAAACAGGTTGGCCGGCCTAGCCGACTATGTCAAAACTTTAACTCTTCATATAACGACCGAAATCATTGCATCTAAAAGGGTAAAATCTAATAGTTTAAATATAACTAAAAAACTAGATAAGCGCTAGCCGTTAGATTGTTTAAAAGGTATAAAACACGGTTGATATCCTGCCTTATCCATGGGCGTAACCAGGTTTTGAATTGGGGGGGGGGGGGGAGCAGATTAAAAAAAAAAATTTCTAAATAAGAAATTTCATTGAGAGCAAAAAAAAAACTATCCAAATCCAAAAATTTTCCTGAAAGCAAACGCAACTCCCCTGATTAGGCCTGCCCCCCTGGCAAATTAGGGGGGGGGGCAGGGGGTCCGGCTGCCCACCTCTGGCAAATTAGGGGGGGGGGCAAAACATAATTTTTTATGGTTTTTGTATTGAAAAATTCTTTTTTTTTTAAATTAGGGGGGGGGGGGCGCTGCCTACGTTAATGGCCTTATATAATGGCTGCAAAAAGAGGCTTTTTAATTAAGTACAACATAACAATGGAAAAAATTCTTTGTATATATGGATAAACTTATTTTTATCGATGATTTTCTTAATTAAAATTATTTATATTCTTCTTTAGTTGTACAAGATCTAGAAAGTCCTTTCAAAAAATGCATTGCCAAATAAATGTTTAACATCTAAACAATTAGAAAACTCGGGCCTTCGGCCCTCGTGGAAAGGGGGAGGGGGAAGGGAAGGGGGGAAGGGAAGGGGGGAAGGGAAGGAAAGGGGGGAAGGGAAGGGGAATGGAAGGGGGAACTCTTCTATACTCTGTATAAAAGTAGCATATTTGTTATGCAATTTATGTGCGAGAAAGGTGGGAAGGGGCAAGATTGCCTATAGGGGTATTAAATGCAAAATAATTGGACTGGTCATAGGGTAAATATCAATGTTAACTAATTCCGAAGCGAAAAAAAATATTAATTTTAAATCACTACTTTGGCCAATGGTCATTTTTTTCATTGGTCAGTAGCCAGCGGACAGCAAAAAGTCACATTATCAATGGTATTAACAAGAACAATATATTAATTTAATTTAAAAAAATCGAACCAGCAATTAAGAATTCGTCCTCGCAGGGATTCGAACCCACATCAGTAGAGGCATAGGCTTTTGTAGGGGCACAGGGACCCATATCATTAGAGGCATAGGCCATTGTAGGGGTGGGCATAGGGTAATTATCAATGTTAACCTAATATACCTATTCAAAAACGAAAACAAAAAATTTCAATTTATACTTTGGCCAATGGTCATTTTTTCATTGGTCAGTAGCCAGCGGAAAGTCAAAAAGTCATATCATCAATGGTATTAACAAGAACAATATATTAATTTAATTTAAAAAAAATAAAAAACTGGGATTCGAACTCGTTGCCTCCTGTATACAAGACGTTCGCTATAACCACTCACACCCTGCTGGTATTAAAAAAGCTGTGTAACTTTTATTTATAATGAAAATAATTTTTTGAATGGTAGAAGTTTTTATGTTATTTATATAGATAATGAAATAATAGAGTTGTGTTTTATGTTTATTATATAATAAAATGAAACAATCAAAGAAAAATCAATATATTATAGGTAATTTAACAAATATAAATTATTATGAAAAAATGGGGGGCCGCAAAAAAAGTATAAAATATTTAGGGGGCCGCGTGTTTAAAACATTTCAGCAATAGGCGTTTTTTGATTATCAAATATTCAAGAATTTGGTTCAGTGTTTTATAATGATTTTGGGAGGAACATTTTGAAATTTTAACCTTTACTTAAAAACAATTTGGCCAATGGTCATTTTTTTATTGATCAGTACCAAGAGACGGTCTATAAATACATACGAGTCAAAAAAAACGAAAAAAAAATTTCGAATCACAATTTGGCCAATGGTCATGTTTTTTTCATTGGTCAGCAGCCAGCGGACGGCCAAAAAGTCATATTATCAATGGTATTAACAAAAACAATATATTAATTTGAAAAAAAAACGAAAAAAATTCCGATTCACAATTTAGCCAATGGTCATTTTTTCCATTGGTCAGTAGCCAGGGCACGGTTAAAAAGTTATATTAGCAAGGGTATTAACAAGAACAATATATTAATTTAATTTTAAATAAAATAAAAATTTTGCCCTCTCCGGGATTTGAACCCACATTAGTAGAGGCATAGGCTTTTGTAGGGGCACAGGGACCCATATCAGTAGAGGCATAGGCCCTTGTAGGGGAGGGCATAGGGTGATTATCAATGTTAACCTAATATACCAATTTAAAAACGAAAAACAAATTTCGATTTATACTTTGGCCAATGGTCACTTTTTTCATTGGTCAGTAGCCAGCGGACGGTTTAAAAGTCATATTATCAATGGTATTAACAAAAACAATTGATTAATTTAATTTAAAAAAAAAAAATTAAAATTTTGCCCTCTCCGGGATTCGAACCCACATTAGTAAAGGCATAGGCTTTTGTAGGGGCACAGGGACCCATATCAGTAGAGGCGTAGGCACTTGTAAGAAAGGGCATAGAGTAATTATCAATGTTAACCTAATATACCCAATTCAAAAATGAAAAAATAAAATTTTTATTTATTTGGCCAATGGTCATTTTTTTCATTGGTCAGTAGCCAGCGGACGGTCAAAAATTCATATTATCAATGGTATTAACAAGAACAAAATATTAATTTAATTTAAAAAAAAATAAAAAAAATTCGTCCTCTCCTGGGATTGAACACTAGCCTCCAGGTCACAAAGCTGGCGCCAATAATTTGATGGACAACGGACAACGGACGGACAACAAAAAACGAGCCCATAAATTGCATAGCAATTAATACTTTTCAAAACACAATCAAGTTAACCAATTATTTGGTTAATTTAATAATGTAATATTTGTCTATCTGCAATCGTTAGTATGATAACAATGGCAAAATTTACCATTTCTAAATTTTAAAGAGGAATAACTGCCTCTCCCCCCCCCCCCCCTTGAATCTAAATTATCCTATAATTAACCAGTTTATGGTCAGAATTTCAATAAATTATTAATTTGTTTCTCCTTCTATAATTACCGTACTGACCCCCCCCCCTCTTATATCTATCCTGACAACGTTCATGTCCTTACTTGATTATTCCATGGGCGTAGCCTAAATTACGAGAGAAAAAAAATTCAATGCAAAAACTTTGAAAAATTAAAAAAAAATTATGTTTTGCCCCGCCCCCCCCCCCCTAATTGAACTTTTAAACGTTTTGCCACCCCCCCCCCTCCAAAACCTGGCTACGCCCATGGATTATTCCATACCCTTATATTCCACTTTTCTTTTAACCAGCTAAAAATGACATTTTTATAATTGCTTATATATAAAAATGTTGTTAAATTTCCAGGTAACTTTCCCGAATTACCATTTACCCGCATAATTTGGCAAATAGTATTTTTAATAAATTAGCTGAATCAAACCTCTTAGCAGCATTAATTATTGTTACAACTATTTTATAAAAAAAATATAAACATAGTCGTCTGTCTGTTCCAAATGATAATAAATTCATGTTTGAAATATTGTCCTCTTCATAGTCAATTGACTACCCATTTCGCCAAACTAGTATTGAATTTAAATTTAAGTTTTATCAAATAAGAGGAGTTAGACAAAGTGAAAATTAATTTTTTTAACCCATTATAATTTTACCAATAGCATATATTACATGTCCATAGTATATATATTTTAAAAAAGGTGGTGGAGAAAGGTGATAGTATTGGTTAAAAGATTTTTTGAATTTACGGTAGAGTTTGCTAGTTTTGTCTTCTTAAAAGCTAATAAAAATTAGTTCCATAATTTTTCTTTTTAAAATTTAGATTTTATACAAAGTGCAAATTTATCTAAAGAAATTCATAAAAATATCTTTGTTTTGTTATGTTGTTATGTGATTTCTCAGAAGTTATATGTTTTTGTTTTTGAAGTGAGCATATACCTATTATATTGGCTCTACTTATAGGGGAGTTGTACAATTAAAAATTTCTTTTATTTAGCAGATTCTGTCAACTGGTAAATATTTCCATAATTTGCTTACAAATTGTGTCAATTTTAGTCTTGTATACATAAGAAAGTTTATATATTTGAAATGGTAATCAAAAGTTGGCCTCGTTCGTGAGTCTAATTTTAATTATCAGAAATTTAATTATCTCAGTATTTCAAAGGAGGTTAAGAGGAAGACAAATCTAGTTGTGAAAAGAGGCCTATAAGAAAATAATAGCTAATTATATTAGAATTTTACGCACCTTTTGAATAGAGCTGCTCACAAACTTGTCACTTATAATCTTCATGTTTAAAAATAAAATTCAAATTGCGTAACAATACAAATTATTTACATAAAATTAAAGCAATTATTATTAAAGCAATATTTTCAGATAAATGCTACACTTTCATGGTATCAGTCTTATGAATTTGACATGAGGCTAATCATCATTAAATGTATTTTCCATACAAGTTTGTCTTTAAGTCATAACAACCTTCACTAAAACGGTTCATTTAGAAAGTTTGGCATTTTCGATTTTATATTATAAAATACATTTATATAATTTTTTTTGAGAAAAAATTTAACATCTTAAACTCTCTCTGAACGGTCCCACCCTCTATTTTTGGCTCAATTTTTATAAAACCGAACTAAGTTAAATCCAAAAATACTTCTGATGCGGAGAATATAATGTTAGAGTGCATTCATAATTTAAACTTATCTAATAACAATTTTTCTTTAAACGTGGATAAACAATTTTAAGCTTGAGTTAAATCGGGTTACAATGTCTTTTAACTCATGAGCAATAGATTAACAAGTATAGCTGTTACTTGAAATTCCTCTCTTTCAATCCAAAAAAGACATTTATCAAGTTCTTTATTGGGCCGATAAAAGGGAAAATGAGTAACTTTTAAGGTCGAATAAAATGAGATTATTTCAATTTAAATAGTTAATTTCCAATATTTATTATAGCCTTTTTGTATCATATTGTTAAATATAGATGCAATTTTCCCATTTTTATCTTCAAAGCGCTTTTTTTTAAGTTACTGTGTTCCTTATGTTTTTTAACTACCTCTTTATTTTTTTTGATTAATTTTGTATAGCCACAAGTTTTTTTTAATTTTTTAATAATTTTTTGAATAAGTAATTAAACATTTTTCATTTTTCCCATCTATTTTTTTTAATGTTTTCTGAAATTAAACACTTTAATGTATTAAACGCCACTTTTATTTCAATAACTATTTAAAATATTAATTTTTTATTTATTTGTGCTCGTGCTATTATTTTACTATTATCATTTTGTTGATCTGTTATAGTAATATTTTATGCCTTATTTAATCCAAGATTTATTAATTTTTATTAAACTATTTTAAAGTACTATTTTAATTTTTAAGTTATTTGTCTAATCTTAGTATATAAATATTTGTTAATTTATATTAATAAATCTAAAAATTATTTCTTAAATATCAGAACATTTCCTCCCTAGTATGTTTAAATTTAATTATACAGGTATTAAAATTTAGTTTGGATCTTCTTTTGTTTTTATGTTAAGATGTCAAGATTGAGAGTATATTACTATGGGTCAACCCTGCAAAATTGATTTTCATTGGCCCGAGTTCGACACATTTTTTTTTAATTTGCCTGGACCCGACCGCAGCCCATTTTTTTTTTATTCAGGCCCGACCTAGTCCGAGACCGGTCCGATATTTTTGAAATGTAGTTTTACGCGCGTTTATTCCGAAAAATTTAGAATACCTAATCATTTAAGATAGCAAGCTTTTACCTTCCATAGCCGCTAATAAATTGAGAAAAAAAATTAATAGGCCACCTTATAAACCCTCTGGTAGATAAGTTTCGGGAATGATGTTTTGTTCTTACCATTTTTTAGTTGCGTTAGATTTTGAAACCACTTTGAAAGATTTTAGTAGCGGAATGTTTAACTAAACTGTTATTTTTAAAAAATAAAAAAAAATTAACAGCTTTAGCTCTTAGCTAATGTGCTTTTCGACAAATATATTGATTACAATCAAATTATTGGTTGCAATTTTTTCTTTGTACCTTCTATCTATTTAAAATAGATATAACAATTTGATGAGATAATCCCATCCCAATCTTTCCCTATGTCACCAGGTGCGATGTTTTAATCTGCGTTCTAGTGTTAAAAGTTTTAAATCGAGAATTGGATAAGGGATTAACCTCATCTTTGAAGGGCTTTACTTTACATCTTTCCAACCGCAAATGTTAACACTTCAAAATTTGAAAAGATACATAAAACAGCCCTATTGGATTAACGCTGAACCCGGCCCCGGCCAAATTAAAGTTTAAATTTGAGAAGTTAATACCTGTGAAAACTATTTATGTGTATACACAAGAATTATAGATCAAAGCTAATTTGTGTCTTTTTATTAATTTAATAATATTAATCGTATTCTAAGGTCAGTAACATTATGAATAATTAATAATCATATTGAACGTGAGAAGAAATCGGTATGTATGTTACATAAGCACAAAATATAATGACATTTTAAGCATATTATAATTATGCAGATATGATAATTTTTACGATAACCTTTTTTATTAGCGATGATAGATTATAATGTATTGCGCGCGTACCTTAAACTTATAAGTTCATTATAAACTGGATCATTTAGCACTACCTATGTGCGCTAATCAAAATTATTTAGGTCGTTGGGGTTAATCGAAAGAATATTTTAAAATGCCGTCACTAAGGTAAAATGACACATAGGTGTGCTTATTTAAATCTTTCTGGAATAGACGATAGTGCAATAAACTTTTATGCATATAATAATATCGGCTTTGACTTGGCATTAAATATAAGCTACTCATTGTAATTCAAATAAACTAACTGTTTGGTATATTTTGTTAAATTTGCTTAAATATCCTTTTACCACTTTGGCGCTATTTTTTCAAAAATAGAAATTGTCAAATGATACGATTTTTATGAGTGAATAATATAGGTAGATAAAAGACGTGATTTTCTTCAAATTTGTATATTGGCTTAAAATTTTAGTTAATCTCATTAAGATATACTTGGCAATGAAAGTTTACCATAAATAATAAGATTTTTTACAATTTCAATGTTGCATTCTTAGTTATTTTGTAATTATTGATAAACAAATTCAATTTAAGATTTTTAAACAAGTTTAATTATACTTATAAAAAATCGGCTTAAACGGGCTAGCTAAGCAATAGTGTTAATAAAATTAATCTAGATGTTGGTCCAAAAAATCAATTTTCTTTTTCTAACGGAACTACTATTGCTTCAAGTACACTTTAATGAATCTGAGATTTATTAATTAAATCATTAGCATTTATAAAAATAAAAATTAGTTAAAAAGGTTGCAATATTTTGAGGTATATATATTAAAATCGTCGCCAAAGCATCATATATGAAAAATAGGGGTTTGTAAGTCAAAGATTTGTAGGTGTTGACGAGGTAAATAAGGTGATTAATCCATTAAAATATATTATTTTTAAAGGACCTTATAATATATTTAGAAACCTCTGATTCATAAGACCCTAGATGAGACGGAGGCTAGAATAGTCTACAAATTTAATCGCTTTAAAAAAAACTAAATTTTAATTTTTTAAGATTTGTTGGAGTATATTCTTAGGTCTAATTTTACTACAGGGAAATGTTTAATAGTTTTTTTTACAAATTAAGTTTAAAAAAATCTTGAAAATTTTTAAAATGCCCAAGGCAAGTCATAACTCCCTTTGGGTGATAGAATAACCTTTACCTTTTCATTTCATTTGAGTTTATGCCAACTCAAATCCATAAAAATATAGTTTTGTTTTAAATACACAGATGCAAATTTAATATGGTTAAATTTTACATATACAAGATGACAACCCGTAAAAGACTCATTCTGCAACGGAAAAACTCTTTTAATAATTTATTAATGTATAATAATAGTATTCTTCCAAATAACGATGAAATAGAGTATAAACCATAATTTTTGTTTTTCAAATCTTTAGCTTAATGAGGTAATGAGATATGGACCTACCACTAACCCCTTTACGACTAGCCCCGACCTCTTTCCTTTTTTACAGTTTATAATTAAAAATAAATTATATTCAAAATAAAGATATGATTACTAAATGGCAGGTATAGAGAAAAATATCCTCTTATAAGATAAATTAGCCTAAAATATGCAACCCAATAAATTATGCCCAAAACGCAAAATTTTGTAAAACACTAACAGACGGTTTATCTTTAATTTTTTAATTACTCTATTTTCCGAGCAAAATTTTTTTACGTATACCTTATGACAAAATACACAGATAATAAAATTTTTTCATTTCTATTATTGTTTTTAAAAATAAATGAAATGTGAAAAGTAATCCGGGCTACTACTAGCCCCGGTTATACCTAATTTTACAACGTATTAAAGTTTTAAATATAGTTTAATAAGATGGTTTTCATTTTTCAAGAAATATTGGATTAATCAATTTTGCAATACGAGTTAAATTCAACAAGCTGCTTCAACGGTTTTACCCCGTAATAGAGATCAAGTCCAAAAACACAAGCAAATATCTTTTTAAATTCGTCGTGTCATGTATTTCAATAATGGCTGTTAATGGAAATAATGCTATAATATTTTAAAAAATAAAAAACGTTTTAGGCAGCAATTTTATTAGGCTTGGGAATTTTAAGTACTTTTGATTAACCAAATTTTTTATAATCTAATGTTTGTGTTGTGTAAATTAAACCATTCGGTTAAAGGGCTATAAATCTTTCAGAGGAGTGATCATGGGCGTACGCAGGGGGGGGGGGCAGGGGGGGGCGGCTGCCCCCTCCAATTTTAAAAATAAGATTTTTGTTCAATACAAAAACCCTCAAGAATTAAAAAAAAAATTTGTTTTGCCCCCCCCCTCCGAATAGTCGAGACCTTTTTTTTTTTTTTAAGTTTCTATCAAACGCAAGCAACTTTAAGTTTTGGGTTTGGGAGAATAAAGGAGGAATTTATATTTTTTATAAAAAATACAACTATACTTGTTTTAAATCTGTGTGGAATTTTTAAATAATACCAATAAATATATGTTCAAATGTCATATAGTAAATATGTATAATGAAGCAGTCAAAATTGATGATTTTTTAAAATTAAATTTTTATGTTTCGGCGTGTTTAAAAAGTTGCGCTGAACTAGTTAAATATATTTAACATTTTGCGATTAATTAGTTATTAATCTAGGCACATTATAAACTTCACATATTATATTGTAAAGATGAATTACCCTTTTATAACCGTTTTTTCAGATATTGAAGCGTTAGGCATAGCAAGACCATCTACTTTTCTTTGCCTTTTGGTCGATAAGTTTTTCGGGGATTCTTGATCTTTTTGTTCGGAGTAATTTTTGTGTTCTAAAAAACCTCGTTGAGCCAAGAACTCGTTATCTGTAAAGTATCGACTCTCGATCGGTCTAGTGCGTGCGCCAGGCTGTTTTTTGTTCGCTTTATCGAGTCGCGACTTAAAAATATCGCTCAAATTAGCCGTTTTGTGGGTCAGTTCATCATCGTAGTACGAGGGTAGAGGTGCCATAGCTTGTGGGAGCGTACAATAATCGTTTAAAGCCCTTAACTCTCCAGAATCAATTGTAGTGGGGGACGAAGGGGGAGGGATTGGAATAAAATAGGGCCTTTTATGATGAATCGGTGACGTTGATGTTAAAGAATATGACGCTAAACTTACAACCGATTTGGATGGCTCACTCATGATAATAGTCGTCGTCCCGTTTACTTGAAACTCTTGAAGATTAGCTTTGTTTTTAGCATAATTAAAGGGACCTATCGTTTTTTGGGAGAGTATCAAGGAAAAACCTGGTAGCTTTTTTTCATCCGAATCTATTGGTCGGTTTTTATACGATACTAATTTATTTGCCGCATCCATATCGGGTACCGGTTTATAGTTTTTTGAGTCTAATATAAAGCCGTTGTTGGAGGAAGAAGAGGATATGGCGTTAGGGGAAATGGGGAATGGTTGGTCAAAATTTGATTCTCGGCCCACGTTTAGATCCGACGATTTTAGCTCATTATAATTGGGTTTTAAATATTTAAGGGTATCAGAACTGCTATAGACGGGTGTAGGATTAAATTTTGCATTGATGTGATTGTTTTCCAGGTCTTTGTTTGAATTCGTTTGATGAATGAAATTTTTTTGCGACTTCAAATTAAATAGATTGAATTCTAACTTAGAATCAGAATTTGTCATTGTTTCGCTATTTCCCTCAGAATTTTTAGTGTCTTTTGAAGTAATCTCCTCGTCAATTCTATTAATAGAAAATGGCTTCAAAGGAACGTTATCTTTGGTTAGAAAGGTTTGATTTTTATATGGTATAAAGGCTTTACCAGTTCTACCAAGGTCTACAGAATTTAAACATTTTAAATTAATACTATGGTTAGGCGTATTGCCAGTTGGGCTAGATTTATTGAGAAGGGGAGGTAGTGAGTTAAGGTTTTTGGGAAAAATTGTTGAGTTAGAAAGGGAATTTGGACATTCCTGTAAAAGGTTGCTACTATTTGTAATTTTCTTTATTTCGGCACCATGAACTGTTTTAAGGATGCCATTGGAAAGAGTATCGTTGGCTTGAATGACACTTGCAATGCTCTTGTTAATTGAATATTTTTTCGAATTATTATTAGTTTCCTCCATTAAAACTTGGAATTTGGTTCGCATTTTTGCAACCTTCCCCTTTCCGCTCATTTTACAATTCCCATTCGCATGATCATTATGTTCAAAATTGGGATCTTCCTTAATAATGGAATGTCCTTCCCATCCGTTATTAGACACTGAGTTAAATAAGTGATTTTCATTTTCTAAATTTGCCAATAGACGGGCCATCTAAATATTGATTAAGGACATCAATCGTTAATAAAATCCTTATTAGCCGTGAATGATTTAGGAGTATGATGAAAAAATACAGTAATTGGTGAAGCAGGTTGCAGTAAAGGTTGAAGATGACAGTATTTTTATCTGTCGTGGAATTCCTGGCACACATATGAGAACAATACCTCCCCTTATCCTCAGTGATATGTTGAGATTGCTAGGCAATCCACATGTAATAATTATATTATCATAATTTGCGCACCCCCCTGGAAAATGTATTAATTGCTATGCATTTATTAATCTGAGGTTTTGTTCAAAATCTTTAATAAAATCGAAATATTTATTTGCGAAAGCATATCCAAGAAGGGGAAGCATAAGGACAGCTGTCCTCTCCAAATTTAAAAATTTATGCTTAATACAATTATGGTCAGCATTGATTTGCCTTCATAAATCATTATCCAAGCTTTTGTTCCTTGCCCTCCTGGCTTCGCCCATATTATTAATTTTTATATTCTGCGAGAACATTTAATGTATCATCCCTATTGCCTCAATTTAATATAGAAATTCATGGGCATAGCCAAGGGGGGGGGGGCAGGGAGGGGTGGATGCCACCTCTAAATCCATGTTGATATTTATTAAAATTATCGCTAAGATTTCAAAAATGATCATTTTGACCCTCCCTAAATTATTATTGCCCCCTCTAATTTCAATGCTGGCTACGCCCATGTAAAAATTTAATATATTCATTCAGACAAAATTTATCCTTGGCACTTAAATGATCAAAATGATTTCAATTTTATTAATAATAGCTAATTAAACATGACAACGAAGACAAATTGAAAAATATAATCACATTCATTTATAAATTAAAATCTCATTTGACCACAGTCTGCATAAAAGTCAAAATATATTTTCTCTAGTTTTAGAGACTCTATGCAATTGCAATGTGTATGAGGAAATAGCTTGACCTCAATCGTGACCCAGTGCAATGACCATGACGCTCACACTTTTCAATAGATGTCATGCCATGTGGCCTGCATAATTTCCTGCTTATTTAACAAAGACCTCCATTACTAAATACCTCGAGCTATGACATTTCTGTAATATACAAATTGTTTAGTTTTCACCCTATGAAATAAGATTCAAAATATGATTCGGATTACGGACATATATTTAGATCTTGTAATGTTGTAATCATAAACAAGGTTAATAAAGATAATAAAAAAAATTGATTAATATTTGTTTGTATACTGCAAACGAAATGCCTGCCTTGACTAAATCAGCAATTACAATTTTCGCTGCTCATCTCTCTCTATAGTACTGATTAAAGTATTTGTTCACAAAATTGGTAAGAGGAAATATAGGGAAAGATTTTAACACCCCTTTAAAATTTTAAAAATAGTCTAAAATATTATAATGGCAAATTATTTAAAAGAGGCAAACTTTCAATTGTCGATCCCATTCACGTTTAAAACTTTTTAAAATCATCCCTCTTAATCCAATACCCTTCTTATAAAATCATTGGCCTTTCTAACGCAGGTTGTAGAATCTAATATTTTGTATGCGTAGCGTATATTCAATTAAAAGTGCTTCAATATATGCTTTTTACACAATTTTAACAGTACTACATTTAGAGCAATATCGAAGCTACGCGCCAAAATGAAATTAGTACCCCCTTTTCACAAAATATTCTCATTTGCCTTACAATAAATTTTTATTCGAATTTATATAAATTTTGTAAAATATTTTTCAAAGTACTTGAGCTTGAAATTCAATTAGTTTTTAGAATTTGGTCTTGAGATCTGGTACACATGATTGGGTGCAGAGACTGACAATGTTTAATAAATCCTTGATATTGCAACCTTTTTTACAAATTTTGTAAATAAGGGTAACGCAAGAAAGGACAAATGAACAACCCATAACTTTATAACAATAAAGGACTTTGCCTCAATTTACCAAAAACTTAATATAATTAAATATGAAGTCACCAAACAGCACTAAAATGCAAATACTTCTACTATAAAGCTCATATTGCTACTGTTGCCACATAATAATTGGCTTAGAGCATAGCCAGAATTGGAGCAGGAGAAGGAGCAAGTAGCCAATCAAGAGGGCGGATAGCCAAAATGATGATTTTAATAGCATAATTATATATGACAAAACATTTTGAGAGGAACGGGGGGGGGGGGTTTAGAAGGTAGATCACCCCCCTTGATTGTGTTTGAGGGTCACTCCTTGTTAAGTTTGTCAGGCAACATCGCATTAATGAAGAAGAAATATTAGAGGCTATGGGTGTAGTAGAAAAGAGGCATGGACAAGCAGTTGTCCCTT
The DNA here is from genome assembly GCA_964036665.1 of Gordius sp. MW1. Classification (NCBI taxonomy): domain Eukaryota; kingdom Metazoa; phylum Nematomorpha; class Gordioida; order Gordea; family Gordiidae; genus Gordius; species Gordius sp. MW1. The sequence goes on along the minus strand of OZ038532.1, from coordinate 11,846,275 downwards.
AAATGTATAAATGTTTTTCAAAGCAAAGTTGAAAATTTAGAAAATTAAATTTTGCACATCCATAAATTATATCTGTACTTTTGCCGCTCTATAATCCAAACTCTCGTGTCGTCCATGTTAGCAGTTACTGTTATTTGTGATGTAACTTTCATTCAAGTTGTTAGTTTGCAAAAATTGTCCATCGTTAAAAAGCTAATTACTTTTATAGTCATTGTTTAATGATATAATAAAGTAATCTAATAAAAAAATTTTACTTTTTTTTTAATTGTAAGGCATTGGCCTACCCAACTACAGTATCCCCCTTCCCAGGGGTGAAGAAAAAATTTGGCGGAGAGGGGCGATGAAGCTAAGGGGGTGGCATGAAGAATTGTTATTAAATTTTAAAAAATTATTGTGATTAGCCTTATAAATAACTTCAACTATGAGTTGATTTATATTATATTTATAAAAAATGTGTTGAAGTCGCATACTCAAGTATTTATAATTAGTTTACTTTATGGTCTACTAATATACCTAATTCAGATATTTTCAAATTAAAAAGCAGTAAATTTTCTGCAAATAAACACACAAATATATTTTGAGTGCGGTTATTTGTGATTGATATTATAGTTATTCTAAGTAAAGTGTTTGATGCTAAACTTTATTAAAACAATTACATTAAAAGGTAATTCATATTAATTACTATGCAATTTTAAGCCAACCTGAGGGTAATTATGGAATAAACTACTAACGATATTTCATTGCAACTATTAATTTTTTATTGTTTCAATAATATTTATATATAGTAACTAAATATTTGTGTATTGATTGCACTTAGAATTGAACATATTTTCAGTGTATTATCAATCATATATAATTAATTAATATATAAATTTTCCTAGATGTAAATATATTTAACGCTGTTTTCATTATCATACGGGGTCGCTTTTTCTGATTCTAGCTTTACAACCATATTAGTTTTCGGAATGCTTTGATCGCTACTATTGATTTCGACTTCTGAAAAGGCGTCTTCTTTACTGCTATGAGACATTGTTTCGTAGCCTTCGCTCACACTGATGTCAGAAAAATTTTCATTTTCGCAGCCTGTTACTACCCCCTTCCTTATTATTTCCTTGAGATCTGATATATTATAAAAGGATGGTCTTTTAATTGTATTATTCTTGTAACCGGCTGTCTCTGGGTGTTCCAAATTGGCCTCATTGAGTTTTGAAATATTTTGAGGCTTTGTGCTCATTTCAATAGGTTGTTTATTTACATCTTTGCTTAGGTTTTCAGCGTTTTTTACCGCATTTTGAGCGTACTTGACCCAAGTTTTTAATTTATCTTTAACGCTTTTATTCGTCATTTTGTATCGTTGGGAATTAACACTGGAACCATTGTTTTCAACATCAACTTCAGGCGAAATTTTTTCTCGATCTGAATGGTATACTTTTACGTTCCCCGAAGGAAACGTTACTATCATCGATCCCGGGGAAGGTGAGGGTGTCTTAGAATCCACCAAATCGCTAGCTAAGGGGTTTATTTTGTTGGCATTCGTATTTGTGTATCTGCTAAAACGATCGTCAACGTAGCGAACTTTTGGGTAGGAGTTGAGCTCGTCGTCGTCCGTTTCAGAATCCAAAAATAATTCTTTGAACGTCGCTTCCCTCTTACTCACTTCATTTTGGCTTTGGCCTCCCTTGCTTTTGGAAGGGATAAAATTCCAAAAGGACTTACCACTGCTATCCTCAACCTTCTTCCCCGTGTTTGGAGCTCTCTCTTCATCATTTTCTGGGAATGGATTAGCAGTAGAAGGGTCTACCGCAGCCTTTGATGTCGAGGTTAATGGCATATCTTTCGCAATTGTGCCTTTCTTCTCAGCTTTTTTCTTTTCGGCATTAGCCGATGTATTGCCGGCACGACCGCCGCCAAATAGGCCAAACCTAAAATTTATGTCACAACACTTGGTAAGGTTGCATTGCGTAGCGGAGAGTAGGACGATCGTTAAAACTGTGGCTGAACTAACTACGTATGTTACGATCCGGCCTGGGTAGGGCCAAAATCGTCGCGTATTAACCTGCTCAATTTCATCATCATCATCACGTATCGGGGTATTTACTATTGAGGATTGATTGATTGGATTCAATTCAAGCTCTGGCGTAATATCGCCTCTCATTTTTAAAGTGGTAGTAGATTGGAAACTTGTGCGAACATTGGTGCTATTGAAAACGGCCTGACGCTTTTTAAATCGAGAATGGGCAATAGTATTTGCAATGACAGAGTTTCGTATAATGGTATCATAATTGGTAGTTTTGCGTGAATTTAATAGTTCCACTATGGAGGAGAGATGGCTTTCATTTCTAAATGATTTGTTTAAGGATGTGTTTTTTGGGTGTTGCTGCGCCTTTTCTGACATTGATGCATATTCCCTTGTTCTGAGGCATAAACTCAAAGCCATTAGACCGATAAAGGTCGTGATATATGCCATGATTTGAACGTTCTATCTCTCTTAATTAAATAAAAAGTAAATAAAGGGTATTAGTCATAGGCGTAAAGGGGGGGGGGCAGGGAGGGGCCCCTAAATCCAAAAATTTATTAAAATTTTGGCTACATTCTCAAAAAGGCCTCATTTTGCCCCTCTCTAAATTATTATTGCCCCTCTAATTCCAATGCTGGCTACGCCCATGGTATTGTATAAGGATGGTACGCACTAGAGACCTGCACGGCCCCCGAAAAGCCCGGCCCGCGGGCCGGGTATGGGCGGGCTTTGGACTTTAAAAAAAACAACGGGCCGGGCTTGGGCGGGCCGACAAATCAACGGGTCGGGCTTGGGAGGGCCGACAAATCAAGCGGGCCGGGCCTATATTTAGCTAGGCCCGTTAAAAGCTCGTTGCAAAATAGTTAAATTTTTTATTTGTGTAGTAATAAATACTTTAAAATAATTACAACTTAAACAAAGACAAACGTCTTATATTTAAACTGTTTTTTTATTAATTTAAATTTATTTTTTTTGTCCTAATACGCAACACAAACACACTTACTTTTCATTTTTCATTCATACATTTACAAAAAGTACTGCGAAATTTGAATTAGGGCCGGGCCCGGGCCAAATTTTTCTTTTTTTCAGCGGGCCAGGGCCCGGCCCGGGCCTAGAAATTTTCGAAGCGGGCGGGCCGACTAAGCAAAATAGGCCCGTTGCAGGTCTCTAGTACGCACTATAAAATTTGATAATTGTTTTGCTATATAGGAAACTCTTAATGTTAAATCCTATTTACTTCAAAATCTGTCATATTACAAATTATGAATACATTAATATTATTATTAAAACATATATAGAAAACTTCAAATGGTATTTTGGAAGGGTATAATTGAAATACACTTAGATCGAGATATAATGGGTTTAAATCTTAAACTTCGCAAGTGGATAATCGATCTTAAAATTGGGTCTCTAGCCAATGTCAAAAATAGTTTTCATATCTTCAACTTAATTTTAATAGTGATTATATGTTTAAAAATAATGTGATACTTGTAATTTATATAATATTTGGATTTTATTTAAATCATTCAAAATTTTAAAAGATTTTTTCTTTGAATTAAATTATCACAAACAAATTATTCAATATATAAATAAACACTTAAAATGTTTTTCATAGATATATTATCGGGAATTGTCGAGGGTGTTAAAAACAAATTATAGTTATTAATTCCCGACAACATATCTACGAAGAACATTAATTATGAGGGTAAAAATCTTAAAATGTATTGCAAAATTTGTATAATCTAACATCTATAAAAGGAAAGGGCTAAACTTAGTTATATTTAGAAATGTAAATAAAAAAAATAGTTTTTGTAAAAAAACTTTAAAAAGTATTTATTATATATATAGAGTTAAAAATATTCGTAAAAAAAATAAATTTAAATAGAACTTACTACTCATTCCTAACAAATTTCTCAGTTGCAATATGCAAAAAAAAGAATTTGGGTTTAAAACCTCTAGGATATTGATATTTATTGGCATCTTCATAAATACTTTGAATCCAAATGAGCCATATATTATTATATATCTAATATTTCATATCCGATGGCATTTCCGCGGGCCAGTTTTTAATTTTATTAGTTAAAATTAGTTTTGCACCGCAGCAGTTGCCAATATATATAAATTAAATTTATTGGTAAATACCCTTGAAATAAATGTTATAAAACATTTCACGTTCTCCACTTATCTAATGAATAACATGATACCCATTTCATCCCCTCCCCTCCTTTTTATCATAAAATATTAATTTTCATAAGTCAAGTGCATTAAAACATTACATTCGCGCAGGTCTCGAAAAAATGGAGGGGTGGAAAGGTAGGAAATAGCTTTTATTCAAAATGTTAGCTGATTTTTAATCCTCATTCCATACCTTAGCTAACTTGGATTTATAATCTTGCCGATCGCAATCTGATATAAATGCCAAGGGCTAAATTTTATATAAAAATGCCTCTAAAGTTTTTTCTGAGCACGTTTTCCCTTATGGAATTGTGGAATATAAATTAGATAGAATTTATCGTGCTTTTTAAAATTTTTAACGTGAATATCACAATTTTCATATATTTTATAAGAAGTTAGAAACGTATTATTTTAAACATTTTTATTAAACTCAAAATATTAATTTGTGATTATAATCAGGGTTTTCTCATATATGGCGGTCGCCTTTAAAAATATATCTTAGGAAAAATAAACAAAAAATTTTAAATTAAAGAGCTTTATCCTAGTTCCTTAATTTACTAATTCTTGCTTCCAAGTCATAATTTTAATTAAAAAGTCTTTCGCTTTCCCCTCTCATTGTCATTACAATTTTAAAAAAATCGTGAAATAAAATAAAATATTGTTTATTATATATATATAATACCATAAATAGCATAGCAAATAAAAATTTTTTATGCTATTAATGAATTTATTAAAACAAAATTTGGCTTAATTTGTTGGCCTAGGCCAATTAAATTATATATTTAATAGATTTAATGTTAAATGAAATAATACCACTCGTTTAATCAAAATCTATTAATATTTTTTTAAAGTAATTATTTATAAAAATTAAATATATCTCGACAACTGTTTAGTAGTTTAAAAAATTGATGCGACGAAGTTGCTTCACGCTCAAATTATACTTATGTTTTATAATAAATATTTTTGTATTTTTTGAATATCACAATTTAAAAAATATTCGTAACGAAATTAAATTCACGTTATAATTTTATTTCAAGTCTAGATGGCGCTATATTTGTTACAACACATCAAAATTTCCAATATAAAGGCACAATCTTGTGTTAAGATTTAATAGTATATACACTAGAAGCTTTAGAATTATTTAGATTTTTATTTCTTAAGTCTATAATTGAATTGAAAAATGAAAGGAATGAAAATAATCCTCCAATTAAAATTTCCCTTATAAGTGACAATTTATAACATTAAGAAATTTTACAATTAATTGCCTTAAACTAATGAGTAAGGAAAATAAGGGATGTCCGTGAGAGCGGTTCCCAACCATAGATTTAGCGGGAACTTCCGAGATTTCGCTCGATCGATCTATTTTTCGAAGGGGTATAGGCCGCCCCTGTTCGCTCTTCCTCCGTTTCGCTAGGCTAACTGCTCCTCTTTCTCACCTGGGAAATGAGCGCCAAAGTTAGTAATCGAAACGGGGTTGGTGGCGTTGGTTGTAGCGGTTTTCCCCAAAAATAACTTTTTAATATAATTTGGGATTTGAACCTTTTGTAATTTTTTAAACTAGTAGATGTTTAAAAAGATTTATTTTTAATTAATAAAAAAATTTTATATGAAGAAGTCTTTATTAAATGGTATACAAAAAATTACATTCACGACTAAAAAAGTATAAAAACGCGCTATAACTAAACGGATTGCATTTATATTTTTCAAAAAATGTAATTTTAAAAAACTCACAAATTACTTAATAAAAAAATGAGCCATTTCGGGGCGTCAACTTTTATTGACAAATTTTAGTTATATCATATATTATTGCAGGCTGTATTAAAATTCTAAGCTCAAACCGTAAATGTTTGTTTTTATTTATGCTTGACTGGTACGAGAAGCTTTAATCGGGTCTCTCTAAATGGCAAAAAAGGAATAGCAATCCAAATTTTCTCGCAAAATTTAACAAATGACCTTATAATCTTGATTACCATAAGAGATATGCACTCGTACCCTTTTTGCATATTTTGAAGTCGGCTATATCTAGTCCCTAATATCTTATGGATAGGGGCTGGCCGTACCCCTTTTGCAAACTTTAGGTTCCGCCCAAGCCCGTCCGTATTGTGTTTTATCCATGTTGTTAATATGCGCTAGCAAGAGCACCATAGATTTTGGTTTGCATTTTTGTGAGTCTTCAGATTTTTGTAAAAAGATTAACGCATTTTAATTTCAATGACGGAATAAGTATGATTTTTTAGTTTCCACAACGTATTTAAAAAATATTTAATTAAAAAAATATGTATTTGTGGTTAATTAAATTTTGGCTCTAGAACTTTTGGAATATAACGACAATAAATGATAGAGTTTTTTCGCATATGAATTTGTCAGCGTCGAGTTTAAAGTAGTTACAAGGAAATACAATTTTTTTTTAAATTTTAATGCTTTTATTAGGTAAAATTGATACATAAAATATACAATAAACGAGCATAAAATAATATTATAAATAAAAATTTATTCATTAGATTCGTCAATAGCCAACATAGGCCATGTGTCAGATAAAGATTTGTAATTATATTTAGCTATCAAAATGCCGATTTTTTGGCGTAAAATAAAGCTGGGTGAGTATTTAGCTTTGGGGGATCTGTTTCCTATCTATTTAAAAAACGCTAATGCTTTCTTGCCAAAAGTAACGGAACAGGAAGCTACTATCGGAATAAAAATTTTAGATTGAGCAATGGATCGGTATTTGTGTGTTTTACGGTCTTTTGCACAAGAAAGTTGGTTAAAATATTATTAGTTGGCGCGAAGATATCGATGCAGGTAAAGTCCCATGCTAGAACTTGCCATCCTCCCAGGGAATCATAGAAGCTGCGTCGGGACGCATTCTACCTTCTAAAGAAGGATCCGTATTATCCGAATATGATTAGACTGACAAAAAGGCATGTGGCTGTTAGGAAATGATGGTTAAAAACGCTAAGGTTAAAAAGGATGAAGCATTGCATTATCATATTTACCATAACATGGTTCCAGGTTTCCGTCTCATCAACCAGTTAACGAATTGTTTCTAGGCCGTTTACCACACTTTCCGGTTGATGCCTTGTCACTATGAACGCAGCTAAACTCTACAACATCCGGGGAAGGTGAAATCAAAGTCCGTGATGCCGTACCGGTGAGCAATTTTATACGGAAGGACAAATGGCTAGAAGCTACAATATTATCTCGTAAAGGTACAAAAGATGTACGAGATAGAAGTACTAGCCTCTCAGGGTTGATATGTGCGCCACGTGGAACAATTACTTTTATAGCGTAATAAAATGCGTAAGAAAGGGAAAAATCCAAGAATCCATTTATGCGATAATTTGGTAATATATAGGAAAAAGCGTGGGAATAATAATGTACTTAATTACAATAATGAATGCGAACTCAAATCATGGTGAGAGTGTGGGAAAGTAACTAATGATATTATAACTAATGGGTGAGAGTGTGGGAGTATTAACTAAAAAGGAAAAGCACTAATGAGTTAATTTGAGTATGGGAAAAGGCTTAATTTGAGTATGGGAAAAGGCTTAATTTGAGTATGGGAAAAGGCGAGCTACAGCATTTCTTTCCCCTTAATCGATTCCGTATCTTTGCATCGGGTATTTAATTCGGGTCGACCGTCGTGGTAGTGTAGGTGAAGGTAGTCCAACTACGTCAGGATCGATCGGCAAACGGGGCGGGGACGTAAGTAGATTAATATAATACTCGTTTTATATTTACATCTTAGAATTCATTTGATTGGGTCAAAGTGTAAGTCTACGTTCAGGCAATAGGTAGCGAAGAAACCAGACGACCTCATCTGAAGTTGATAGAGCTCATGGAAGGGAGGCCAATGGAACCGGCCGTCCAATTTGTTAGACGTGCTCAATCGAATAAGGGTAGGCCAGAAGCGCGTTGGGGTGACTAGGCTTAACGAGGGTAGGCATGTCAACAAAATCCGAGGACATTGTGGCATACCCAGGGTTTTAGTAGGGCGAAGGGCTAATGGGCTGAGTCAACAAACCAGGAGTTCTGTTTTGTGCACAGGCGAGACTTTCCGAGACACTAAGGGCTGGGTGGGGAAGGACGTTAGGCCGTATGGAATAGGAGCGTCCGAGGTTCCGGAGTACGAGGGGCTTTTGCGGAAGATGTTGCATTGTAGTGATGCGGAAAAATTGAGAAAAATCTCGGTCAAGACATTAAATAACTGACCCGAGATCGAGACGAGAATTTTGATATCGAGACGAGAGATTTTTTCGGCGACATCTAGGCTTAAATTTTTTAATGATGATAAAATATTAGTAAATTTAATTGTGTATTTTTATTTTGTATGATTCACATCGAGGCATCAAATTTAAATCAATAGGGTAGGAATATATTTCCTATGGAAAAAACACCCAAGTGTAATAAATTTTATATATTTTAACAAAAATTAAAATTTTGGTAGTTTCAGTTCATTGAACTAAGTAAGAGTGGTTTTTAGGGTATGTGAACAAATCTTATCACACATATGTTTCCATGGTTATATAATACAAAATTTTAGGCTTAGAATGAGTTGAGTTCTGATGGTGTGGTAAATATTTTTTGCAATTTCACAACCGTTTTGATGTGGTAATATTAAATTGGTGGTTACTTAATTTGAATAATTACCCAAATTACGTTAAGGTAGCTCGAGTTTTTCTGAGCACCCTAGCGACATCTGTGCCTGCCACGATTATTTTAAAAGTAAATTTGAGTATTCGATGACACCTTAATAGATTAAATAATGAAAGTTTTTATGCCTTAGAAACATATTATGTTATTCATTCATTATAATGCACATTATAAACTCGGATTGGGTGGTGCATTCAAATTTCATAAGATTTCTTTTTCAAATAATGATATTGACACTTTGTGATTTATAGCGTTATAGTATACGAGCTATAAACTCTATGAGCAATAATTGATGGTGGTAATATCAATGGACATAATTAATTTATTCAAGATAAGGTTTTAGAGTTTGACTTAATTTAATAAACAAAATATCTAATGAGGCTTTAGACGTGTTTAATAAAGGAGTTATTACCCCAAATTTTTAACCAAGTCAAATATAGGTAAACATATAAATTTCTGAGTCTAATTATATTTGACAAACACACTAAGTTTGATAAAAATGGTATAATTTGCCAAACACCAACAAAATCTAGTTATTTCTACTTAAATTTATTTAGGGTTGATTGTTTAGTTTGCACTTTCTATAGAAATTGTCATTTTTATTTCATGACTTTGAATTGTCTAACGTCGCACTATAACTTTATCAAGTTTGTGTGTTAAAGTTTTTCAAAAATATAAAATGGTTTGCCATTTTGATTTTTTTAAAATTTATCACACATCTAATGGCTGTAAAAAATCGATAGAAATTCTTATTTATTATAAAAATAAATTCCACAAAAGTCGAGACAAGTCGATTCTCGTCGAGACGAGACATGACCGAGATTTTGTTATAGAGACCGAGACGAGACGAGATCGAAACATAACCGCCATAGGCACCCTATGCCATTGTGCGGAGGAACGAACCCGCCGAGGCCGAGAATGCACAGCAAGACGGAGGCACTAACATGAGAACTAGTTACAATCTGCTGAGGAAGAAGCTTAATTGTTATAAATACTCTAATAATGCGAGACAGCACAACACGGGCTTGGTGAATCTTAATTTTAAAATATGATGCCAGCCCATTAGAAAGACTTGCATACAATATGTTTAATATAATTATAGGCATCTACCAAGGTGTAACTAATTAATAAAAATTTCACCTGTTTTGTAACGTACAAAATAAATTAATCTTTCCTGATCAACCCTCATCCTCAACCTTCTTCAAGCATTTAAATAATGATTAGTCAAATTCTTAGTTTTAAATTATAATATAAATAAATTGAGACCTGAAAAAAGTATCATTATAGACTATCAAATATGTGGGCGAGGGATTATACAAATTAAATGCAAACAGGTGACATTATTTATTTAGCAATGACTTTTAACTACATTGGTGGTTCTCCAGGGATCAATATTCCTTATTATTCAACAATTTATTTCTCACCAAAAATAACAAAATGTAAACCTGGACAGCATAGTCGAACCCAAGAAAGGTTTTTGGCCTCCGACCGGGTCAGACAAATGTAACATCGTCACTTATTTTTAGACAATTATTAAGCGATTTTCTTAGTTCCCCGTTATGCGTAACAAACTTAAAAGCTTCAAAAAAATCTGTTGAAATTTAAAAACACAACTTAAATCTGCAAACAGTTTGCCGGTTTATTTTCTTGTTGAAACGTGTAATTAAAGAGAAGTATTTGATTATATGTCTAATAAGACCTTCGATCAATACAAGAAGTTATAATCAATTGTAACAAGAAGTCATGTATTAATCTCTGATCATGTTTTATGCATATATTAATTTTTTTAAATTCTTCGATAGCATAATTAATTCAAGACTAGTTAACTTGTAGTTCAATAGTTTCTATTAATAACTACTAAGTTTCAATTAAAATGACTGATTTTTAGTATGCTACAGCCTTCTACCTTCATTAATAGAAATAATAATTTATTATATTTTAATTATGCCAGCTTACCCATTTTTTCTCTTTGTTTATGGAATATTAGCATTAATCTATTTTGAACATATGATAAATGGTTTAGTAGTTTATATATTCGAATAATCATCCTCTTTAAAAAAATAAAATGAAAGAACCTGTATTATCATAAAATTAACTAAATTCAGCAAACCATATTAAGCCTATTACCTTAAAAATTGAGTACTTATTTAACTATAATAGTTATCTACTTTGGCACATTCTGATTGGTAGCGAATGCAATCCAAATATATTAGCTGTCCTATTCTCAACAAGAGTTTACATTTTTAAAAAATATGAATACCTAATTTCTTAAATATCAAATTAAAATAACTTTATAAAATTTGCCTCATCAAGTAAATTTGAAATATAGATGATTTTCATTGAACAAGAGCGCCCTACTTTATTATCATATTGCCAAATGATATATCTTAACATCTAATTTATGTGAATGGTTTCAAGTTGCATTAAAGTTATAATAGTTTAGATTTTTTACATAATTTAGTGTATAGCACCTAAATAAAAATCTAGAATTTTTGTCTGTCACCCTAAACTTTTGACAAAGAAAGGAATTATAGTAAAGTAAAAACAGAATAAGCTTAATAGAAAATGAATTTGATAAACTTGTTAACAGGTCACTTGATGGCACTAATATAAATTTTTATTGCTATGCTTTTATATAATTTTAAAGTTATCGTTAAAACTCTTATTACAGTCTATGTCAACAATAAAATTTTAAAGGTATCTATATCTTAATTAATATTCTGCAATTTTTGAACTTTAATAAAAAGCACTATTTGTATTTTAATATTTCGTCCTACGACAATTCGTGGATAAGTCCTCAAGAGTCAGCTGTATTCCGGATAACAGCAATGCCCTCAGATTCGAAAAAGAAAAAAGATGCTAAGAAGAAAGAAGCTGCAAAACAAAGAGTAGCGCCAAAGAAAACAATTGATAATATTAGCCAAGAGGGAGACAAAAATTCTAATGATGGTGAGGATAACGAAACTCCTGAATTAAAGGGTATTTGAATTTGTTTATATTTAAATTTTTTAGAAATGGTAAATGGAATTGATAAAATTGATCTGATATCGTCAAGAAGTGTTACTGGTGTCCTGGCGTCACATCCTAAAGGGCGGGATATTAAGATATCAAATCTTTCATTAACATATTATGGCAATGAACTATTGACTGACTCCACTTTAGAATTGAATTATGGCAATCGCTATGGCTTTATGGGGAAAAATGGTTCAGGTATGTTTTATTTTGAAATTTGTGTTAAAGATTAATATCAATTGATTATTTATACAAATAGGTAAAACCACTTTGCTAAATGCAATTTCTGCACGTGAGCTTCCAATACCTACACATATTGATATATTTCAACTCTCAAATGAAATGCCAAGTAGTGAGAAAACCGCATTACAATGTGTATTGGAAGTGGATAAGGAAAAGTTGGCATTGGAAAAAGAATGTGAGATGTTGATTCAAGATAATTCAGATGGTATCTAATAAATATCTTTCATTAAATATAAATATAGAAAGCCATCAAAGACTCCTTGATATTTATGAGAGACTTGATGAATTGGACAACAGCAAGGCAGAAACTTTAGCTGGAAGTATACTTCATGGGTTAGGCTTTACTAAGGAGATGCAAATGCGACCAGTCAAAGATTTTTCTGGAGGATGGAGGATGAGAGTATCATTAGCCAGGGCTTTATACCTTAGACCTACTTTATTATTGCTGGATGAGCCTACTAATCATCTTGATTTAGAGGCATGTGTTTGGCTTGAAGAGGAACTTAAAAAGTATTAACAAATCAATATAATTTTTATTTCTAAAAAATGCACGTTAATTTTAGAAATGTTCCCATATATACATTTGAAAATTTTATTTCTAATCTATACATCTTACTTTTGTGTTTCAGATACAAAAGAATGCTAGTCATTATTTCTCATTCCCAAGATTTCCTTAATAATGTTTGCACACATACTTTGCACCTTGAGAAAAAGAAGCTTAAATTATATGGTGTATGTTAATTTATTTAATGATAATCCATTAATGATATTTTTAGGGAAATTATGATACATTTATGAGAACCAGAGCTGAATTGTTAGAAAATCAATCAAAACGCTATAATTGGGAGCAGGCTCAAATTTCTCACATGAAGGTAAAAATAAAATTTAATTTGTTATTATAGTCATAATCTTGCAATCTTTTTATTTTTTTTATATTACTTCTTTAAAATAGTTAGTGAATAAATAAAAACGAATGTTAATAAATGATTATTTTAAAAAATGCAAATGGTTTTGTACAGTGACACCTTATTAAGATTTCCATTTTTTACTTTAAGGCAATAAAAGAAGTATTATATATGCTTTTAATCCTCCATTAGTTTTACTGCTTCAGGCATTTAAAAACGTTTGAAATAAAAGTAATGTTTACAAAGAAATATATAATAAAATGTTTCAATTTTTGTGCATCCTGAAAGACTAGATTTCTAGTCTAGCTCAACTATACCATTATTTTCAAACAAGAAATTATGGGTCTTTAATGCTATTGTAATAAAAATTTGTAAAATCTCAATTTATTATGGTGGGGAGATTCCCTCATGCTATAAATATGGGTTTAAATTAATAATCATAAACCAAATGTATTTTTAAGCCTTGAATTGATTCCTAACGCTTTTAAATCCAATCTTTTTAAACTTTGGGTCATATACATTCATGTTCACCCCTGTATCTTTTAAACTAAATTTATTGATAGAGGGTTAGATTTTTTGCACTTGTCTATTTACGATGTAGCTCGTACTTAAAAGTGTATTTTTGTGTTTAGGATTATATAGCACGTTTTGGTCACGGTAGTGCAAAATTGGCCAGACAGGCACAAAGTAAAGAAAAGACATTAAATAAGATGGTTCAAGGCGGGTTAACAGATAAAGTTAGCTCCGAAAAGGTAGCAACTAATTGATCTATACATTATTAAATATAAACTTTTCCTATATATAATTCCTTAATTTTATTTGTTGTTGGTGCTGGAACGGGTAAATGGCTGAATTTGATAATAAAACTTATTTTCCTAGACATAAGATGTAATACCACTGAAAATTTAGTTGATTGAAATTTAGGCGAGGGTAAAACAACCAATGGGAGATACTTGAATGGTTTACCTACCGCCTGTGATAAACTATATTTCACACTAAATTTGGAATTTTTATGTAATGAATGATGATTCTCTTGTAAGTGGTGTAGACAATGTGCTGCTTGAACCCCAAACTAATAACTACTTGTTTTTTATTTACAGGTTTATAGGGTCCTTAATAAAGTCTGAGATTAATTCTATTTGTCGGTTAGTATCCTAATTTTTGCTTCAATTACACAAAATTTGATTTGAGTTTCCACAGCAATAATATGAAGGTGTACATATAGAATTGTTATTAAAAGGTCAAATTTTTATCCAAATTAATAAAGATTATTCGTATAGCAAAAACATGGTTTCTATGTACATTATCATTAAAAAATATACATAAAGCAATTTATTAATTGTTTATGGAAAGCAACACGAAAAACGTAGCAAGCAGTTTTACTTTGCATTCCTGGTCTCTGTTAAAATGACATCAATAATTAAATTTGTACCACAACCTCATAGAATGTCGGTATGTTAGTCGAATTATTCTTGAAGGGAGGTGGGAGGTGAACAACAATTAAATATAAAAGGTTTTTGTGTAAATTAACTATAAAGGCTTCTGGTAGATTTTGTTGATAAAGAAATAAGAATCGCACCATTTGCGTCACTTTTAAGAGTCTACTTTACTTGAAATATTATGGAATTCTACAATTACTGGAATATAAATAGTCATGTTTGACTTGATATTTGTTGCTTTTCATAGCTTATACCATTATTGCTATGTATATAGAATCTTTCATTCGCCTTTCCATCTTGTGAGCAATTACCACCACCAGTACTACAAGTCCAGAATGTTAGTTTTCGTTATGATGACCACAAGGTAATCCCTTAAAATTAGTTTGAAATAATTATTTTTAGGAATGGATCTACAAAAATCTAGAATTAGGTATGGATTTGGATACCCGAATAGCACTCGTAGGTCCCAATGGAGCTGGGAAGAGTACCTTTTTAAAGCTATTATGTGGAGAAGTAAAATTATAATTGATAAAATGTAACCCTGATTAAATAGCTACAACCAACTAGCGGCATTATCCGGAAAAACTCTCACCTAAAATTTGGCCGTTATCATCAAGTATTTATTATTTATGTTACTTTTTTGATTATTTATGTTCCTTTTGTGTGTGTGTGCGTGCTAGCACTTGCACGAATACCTCGATCTGGATATGACACCTATCGATTACCTCATGAAATGTTTCCCACTCATCAAAGAACGCGAGGACATGAGGAAAATCATTGGTCGTTACGAAATTTCTGGCAAACAACAAGTTTATTTCATACTCTCTCTCTAATGCTTTGCATTAATTTGATTTGCATTATACTCGTGTGCGGCCGAATTAACACAATTAAAATTACGTTGAGAGTTGAGACAGATTAGAGACCAGAAAAACCTAGCCTGTCATTTTCCGACGATTCGGGCTCGTTTAGATTTTTTTTATTTATTTTGTTTTGTGTTTTATTCTGTTTTCATGTAATATTTTGTCTATTTATATTTGATTGTATTATATCGCAAAAAATCTTAAATTAAATTTAGAATTTTTGCAAAATACAACGAAATTATTGCTATTGAAAAATTATTATTTCCGGCGGCGGGCTTAGCCTGGCTGACATTTAGAAAGGTTGGCCGGGCCCTGTTTGGGTAATTTAGGTATAAAATGGCGATGCTCTTGATTAGACATAATTTTTATATAATTAGGATTTATAATTTAATAATTATCGTGATTTATTTTAATTAAGATTGGTCCTATGAAATTAAACGCGCTCCTGAGGTCGACATTTTTTTACATTTGACACACTATGATAGATATGCCCAATGCAAAATTTATCGGACGGCCAAAGGTGTCGCATCATATTCGCCTGGTTAGCCTTGCAAAATCCCCATTTTTTGCTCCTCGACGAACCGACTAATCACTTGGACATGGAAACGATCGATTCCTTAGCCGAAGCCCTTAATGATTTCGAAGGTGGCATAATACTCGTTTCTCACGACTTTCGCCTCATCGGACAGGTCTGAAGAAACTCTTTTTTGAAATAATAATGTTGTCGTTTTTTGGGGGGGAGGGGAGGGAAGTAAGGATTTTTTTTGCCCATATGGATCGGGTTTAGGGTAAAATTTTTGATAATTTATATGGATGGGTGGTGTTAGTGACAATTTTTAATGCTTTTTGCATTTAAAACAAAAATTTGGTTTGAATGCAAATTTTACCTCAAGAATATTTAACCAATAATATGTACTCTTTTTATATAAGGTGATTTTCAATAAGTCAGTGGATTTATTATATAAAAATTGTATTTTCCTAACCATCTTATGTTCAACATGGATGTCAAAATTTGAATAAAGCACAAGTTTTCCATTCTTTTGCATCACATCCCTCTTTGTAAACGATGTAGTTATTTTTCTGTTTAACTAACCTACATGCCCACGGCTAATTAGGTTGCAAAAGAAATTTGGACGTGCGAAAAGCAAACCATCACCAAATGGGACGGCGACATATTGAAGTACAAAAATTACTTGAGGAGGAAAGTCATCAAACGGCTTCAATTGGAATCGTGATAATCGCTATATTTACATGTACATACGCATATGCATAGATAATTGTTATTTAATGCTATTTAAAACGGTTTTATCATGTATGCGGCGCACAAAATAATAAAACGGGTTGTTGTGACTTTTTCAATTTTTAAATATTATGGACCATTAATGTCAATGGAACATAACTTTGTCTACAATTATAAAATTATACAAATTGTAGTTCCATAATTACAGCTTTGGAAAATAGGGAAAGGAACATACAAGGTACGCAATAGATAAATAATACCAATAGAATATAAAATGATTTTTTTAAACTTTTTAATTATTACACTATTTAAAAAATGCAACATTTTTAACATTAGAAAATATAATATTTTCCCAGCGATATTGTGTTTTTTCGCATTCTCTGCCTTGAGGTCTATACTTTAAAAATACCGCATACTGAAGTATTTAATCCTCATTTAGATTTGAATTATTAAGTGTTTTATTATCAATAGTTAGCATATGCTTAGTTAGGATCGATTTAGAGGGGGCAAAGGTTTGGAATGATTTTTTAGGGTCAAGCGGATGTTTTTAATTGTAGCTTTGATTTCTTCAAAATTAATAGTTTTTTTTGTATTTGGGGGGGGGGGGTCCTTCTCTTGCCTCTTTATTAGAGTGACTAAAATTGGTTAAAGATTAAAATTAAAAAATTAAGGCTGTCAATTTTTGTTTTCATATAAAATGCTTTGAATCTAGTTACATGTAAATAGTTCCTATAATTTGTTCCTTTTTATTAAAGCAATTAAATCACAAAGGTAGTTATTTTATTTTAATAACTGCAAATATAAAGTTTCAATTACTTTTTATTTTTCTATGAAGCTTTTGTCTAGTTTGTTTTTAGCGCCTTTGAATTCAATCTTTGCGCTAAAAATTTAAGTAATTTCAACTATATATTAGTTAATATTAATATATTAAGTCGTCCTTCATAGTAATTCTATTTATTTAAATAAAAATAGAAGTTATTTTAGATTTAGATAAAATATTTATATGAAATTCAAAAATGTATGATAAGTTGCTCATCTAAAAATTTAAGTGTAGGGGAGGCCGGAGCTATTTAGACCATAAAATTAAAAAGGCATCAGACAAAAAATTTTTAGCGATTTTCATATACTTTTTTACAAAAATGTTCTTTTCTATAATGTTTATTAGAAAGAAATTTATTACAGCATCATGGTTAATATATTTTTTATAGTGGGGTTTCAAAAAAAGACAACTCGTATAACTTCGAAAAATGACCGGGGTCAACGTGTCCTTCAAATTAGGCAAGGTGTCTTCTCATGTATAAAGTCAAAATGTAAAAATAACTTAAGTGCATGTGTGCTAAAATAAGGGAAACTTTAGTTTTTTACAATTTTATATAATAATTTATAATATAAGATAAATGTAAAGACAAATTCGTTTATTTAACGATTTTCTTTAATCTAGCATTATTTTTAGTTAAAAGAACATGATGTCTTTTTTGTTCATAGGATACATAGTTAGTTTTTTAATAACAACTTTGCACCAAACTTAATTGATGAATGAATAAAAGGAAACGTTAGCCCCAGGGTGATCATTTCACTTTAAGTGGAGTTTAGAGATCATTAAATTCTTTAAAATTATATATCTATACTATAATATTTGTTACGTTGAGGGAGCATGTTTTTTTCGAGTATTTTACAAAAGTCCAAAATTTAAAAAGGGTTGCTTTACCCTTAAAAAATCTTCTTCTCTGCTTAATTTTTTTTGTAAGAAGAGTTAACCCAAATATTTCTTGTGCCCAAAATGTGCCTTAACAAAGTACTTTTATAATTCAACTTTGAGGGCAAAATAAAGATAAATGACAAAATTATTTAAGAGGACATATATGACCCCGGTATACATATGCCTCCGGGCTCCGCATAATTTATATAATTTTCTTTGCTAATATTTAACTTTTTATTCATTTTGAATGGACGTTGAAGGGTAAGTTCATTCGCCCTTTTTGACGTTTATGTTGTGTAAATGAAGGTGACTGTAAAAATGATATGTATTTGCATTATGCACTTTTAAGGTATGCAATGTATTAGCTTCCATAATATCACTAAAAATCTATAAAATTTTATGTAAAAAGTAATTTAAACTTTAAAGAAGGACAGATTTTTTTGAGATTTTAACAAACAAAAATGCATTCGTCTACCATTTCTAGTAAACAAAATACTTAGGAAACAACAAATAATTAGGTTTCTTTGATTTATAAAAAAAAGTCGTGGATCCGACAAGAGCAAAACATGGTTATTAATACATTGACATTCTCCCTAGAATGAAAGACAAAAAGTGATTAAATCTACAAATATAGAAATTTTCAACCTTAAAAGATATCAAACATCATTTTTGACGCGTGTATCGATTCATCAATTTAATACTCATGATTATAAAATATAAAAATTTTCCCAACTTAGCCGAGAGAACTGCACAGTCACTTTTTTTCAAGCTAAACCCGCCCCAAACATTTTTTAAAATTATTCGATCCGCAAGCATTTTTAAATCTTCAACCCGAACCCGACCGACCATTAACCGAATCCCTCCCGAACATGTTTCAAATTTTGGTATTCAACGCAAGAGTAAGAAAAATTGCGGTGTAAAAATTTAATTGACAAATTAAAGTGCGATTTGTGAAACTAATTGATGCCACAGATTTTGCTATTATTAAAGTGATATATAAATATGATAGCTATATAGTTTTCCAAATGAACCATTAATAAATTTAAACTTAATTTTATGTTGTGTTAATTATTAAAGGTCTACTACTTCACACTATCTAAATACATTTTAAAAATATCATTTTGTTGATTATTTTACCTTTCACGGTCAAATTTAAATTTGCGTCCATATAAAAACAATCAGGAAATTAATTAACTACATGAATGATCTTCAATGATACATTTCTATATTTATTAAAAATATATACATAATAGCATAAATTTAAAAAACATGTCCCGTGTATTTTACAATGTAAATTCATAACCTTTGCCCCAACATTTTAAATCCAACCCGACCCGATTCTAAAGCATTTCTAAATTCAACCCGAATCCAAACTGAAACATTTAAAATGTTCAACCCGAACCCCGAGCCTGGGTAAACGGTGCAGGTCTCAACCTAGCCCACCTTCCAGCACCTATATAATAAACTATTGTTTAATAAAAATAGCGCATTGAAAAAAACCCTATTAAAATCAAATCATCATTTCTTTATAATTTTTATACAATACAATGTTAATCTCATACTTTATTAAGTGTTTTTATAAATCGTGGAAAAATTTATAGAACTTTAAATTTAGTTACCTTAGAAACATCTAACCGTTGTAACCGGACTATATCCATCGGAAAAGGATACAAATCTAGTTTTTAAATACCATTAGCGTTTTTGGACTTTAGGAATACGAATACCCTTTAATCTTATTCATTAGCCTAACCGCTTTACTACAATGCCCTTTAAAATTGACGGAAAAATCGCCATAAGTTTGATTTATATTAATTGAATATAAACAAATACCACATATATGAAAGCTTAAGTTAATTTGCACCAAGTTTGTCAAAGTTTTACCATATCGCGCGATATTATTTAGGTCATGATTTTACTAGTGCGCCTTTAAAGTAGTAGCATATAATATAGCGTACATTGCGTACATTCTCGTTCAATAAGGAGCAACAACGTCGTAACTAATAACATAAAATGCTAGACATATTATGCTCATCTAGCCATTTTTTTTTTGTTTTACCATAACTTTATTATTTATTAATGTAGATAAATTACATAGTCTAAAATCACGGTTTTTCGTTATCTTTATTCTTCGATGCTCATCTCCTTTTACAAGGGTAGCAGAGTGCATGCGGAGGTGCAATAGTTTTCAAAGTGGTTGTCATGCCTCTCCCTCCCCAATCGATAAATTTTTTATCATTCCTCTCAACTCCCTGCCATTTTCGTTCCCTCGCTCGACAATATTCGTCGATGTTGTTTGATTCAAACGGGGAAGTGACATTTTAATCAAACTTCAAATATAACCTTTAAAATATGAGAAAAATTATAGGAACTTCCTTTTTTTCGCTTATCCTGACTGTCTTGATCCTTTTAAGTCAAGAACAAGTTCCCCGACCGTTAGTTATCTCCCCGCCAAATGAGAGATATGCGGAAGAAGTGGTACAAGTAACCGAAGGCAAAGTAAGGGGTATGTCTATACTTGTTCCTGGACCTACAAATCAAAGGATATTCGTTTTTATGGGAATTCCTTATGCAGCGCCTCCCATTGGAAACCTAAGATTTAAAGTAACATTTATAGCCATTCAATAGATTTAAGGATTTGATAATTTAATGTCTCATAATATTTTTTTATAAATTAATTATTTGTTGACTTTAGCAAAATTAAGATTTTTTTTGAACATAACGCGAGTTTTTTTAAATAAACAATTATATTCGTTTTTTGAATCGTCTTTCACATCTCGCAAAATCTTCGTACTTTTAAAAACATTTGCTCTACCGGTTTTATATGGCCTCTCTATCTCTAATTTTAATTAAACATTATTTTGGACGAAAAAATCGATATAACCCTTATAACAATTAGATTTTCTTAATGCTATAGCCAAACATTATATAATGGTAAACCTTGACTTAAATCCACGCGTTGCTTTTGTGCAAAAAATGTCTTAAAATTTTATTATATATATTTTTTTTGATGGATACATTTTGCAATGGACTTTATTTTACTATTGGACTAAACATGCAATAGGGGACGCCGAGGCATAAAAATTAAAACGATAAAAAACGGATGAATTTATTTCAATTTTTTTGTAAATAATGTATATTGTTAAAATCTGCTTGTATTAAATGGAAATAATTGCAAGAAATATTTATGAATGTTACATAAATTAAGTTCACCTGTCCCAAGTTATATGCCGAAGAAAAATGACATTTTTATGTTTTCCTAAATTTAATCAGTTATTCTTAGCATTAAAGGTGTATCGAATATTTTTTCTAGAGCATGTTTTTTTAATTATTTGCAAATAAAAAACTTCAAGAATAAGAAAACAAAATTTTATCAAGATTAGTAGCGTAGGCAGGATTGCCCATAGAGAGGTAGGGGGCTATATATCAAAAATTTCGACAAACAAAAATTAATTAAAATGATATACATTCATTTTCTAAGATGGTTTTTAATAAAAAATGCATTAATAATATATTCCGTATTATGTTTGTACTTATAAAAAGCATTAGCAATTAAATTAATTATATTTTATCTAATTTCTCCTGTGGTCTATCTTTCAAGGACGCAAGCAAAAAGTTTCTTTCAATTTTTATGAAGAAGCCAACCAGGCCATTGTTTAAAATAGAGAAATTCAGGGCCTGTTAGGCTTATTGCTCAATTTAAACCCGGTCCCGGCTCGGATCTTTTAAGAATGGGCCCTAGTTCAGCCTGCTAATTTTTGCACGGACCCAGCCTATACCCTTCTCGAAAAATTCATTTATATTTTGCTGCTTTTTTATTTACATGTTGAAAATGTTCAATAATCATGTTAAATCATCAGTCTCAAACGGGTTTTTATTTGTTCCAACTAGCGACCCGCCGTTTAACTTTAACTAGTAGCATTTGTAATTGTAACCGTTTAAAATATTTATGCCAAATAGGCATCTAGATCTAGGATATATTCGAGATTCGATTTGAAATTTCAATTCGAATCTGAATTCGAATCCTTATGTCTAGATTTCGAATAGAATATTTACTTGCCGAGATTCGAAAACAGAATCAAATCTATAAAAAAGGATTCGAAAAATTATTAATACTTTTTATTTTAAATATACGAGAAATTAATCTATCTTTATCTTTCTGCCAATAATTGTAGTTATTTTCCCCGATCACTATATTCAAATTTTATAAACGTACAAAAAAACTTAAAAATATGGGCTTCAACTTCCAAAAAATTTCCAATATTTTTGCTATAACATTTTAGGTCAACCGTTATTTAGTGTTTAATATTATTTTTGAACCTATCCATTATGCTTTAACATAAATTATTTAATTATAAATAATATATTTTGATATGCATTAATCTTATATGCCGAGATCTTATTTATGTATACTTATAGATCTATAATTAACCCATAATTTTCATAGCAATTAACAACAAAATAACCCGTTGTACGAGTAAAGCAAATCAAAATTACTAAACTCCAATTAATGGCATCTAGGCGAATTTTTTAATTAGAGGCTATGTTTAATTTAAATAATTTCGATACTGAAGAAGAAAAATAAGTTAATGGATTGGGATTTGGGATTATAATAAATCATAGAATTATGCATCATTGTGAAAGATTTTTATACAACAAACAAAAACTGACTACAAAATAATTCTCTATTGTTTCAGAGATATCGATATTTATTCTTTTAGCCTTTTATAATTTTAAATTTAATCCTTGTATTCATTAGCAAAAAAAATTCAGAAATGTATTAATAAATTAATGCGATATCTAGTAATTAAAAAAACTTGAAAAATATTTGAATCGAATTCGAATCCTAATTTTAATATTCGACAAATTTGGAATCGAATATTTTTCTAATAAAACAAAATATTAGATTCGATTCGAAATTTAGAGGCGTAGCTAAATATATATTATGGAAACTCTATAGCTAGGCCCGGCCCGTTTGGTTATCTTAAAGCTCGTCTAAGCCCGCCCGTAATATCTTTAGCAAATTGCTCATCAATTCCCGGTACGTTAATAGGCCATTCGCAGGCTGGATATTTACATTTAACTTTTATTACCAAAATTTAACTTGTATTTGCATCTTCCTCTTCTATTTTAGAAGTTGAGATAGTTTTTTAGATTCTGCTTCTTTCTATTACTGTTTATCACCTAGGCTGGTGGTCAATCCTTTCAACATTATTCGTCTCTATATTTACCTAGATCTTTTTTTATCTTGTGCATTTCATATCGTGTCTTATTTTATGATTCCACGTAAGCTTAAGTCTTCCTCTTTTTCGTTTTCCTGCGAATCTTATCAATATTCTTTTCGACGTAGCTATCTCTGTACATCTTACCATCTTAGTCTGTTTGTTATAAGCTTTGTCTTCATAGGTGTTGTACCCAAATTTCTCCTTATTCATTCATTTCGTTTAGGTTCTTTTTTGCCCTATCCTAACATCCATCTTCTCCATGGGCGCTAGGCTGCTCTTCCCTCTTACGCACAGCCTCTGATTTCGAGTACAGGACTGTTGGCTTGATGGACCTATACAGTGTACCTTTAAGTATTGCTGGGATGTTTTTGTCACGCAGAACGCCTGTTAAATTTCTTCATTTAAACCATCCGGACCTTGCTTGAATTTCTTTATCCATTCCACCATCCGTTTGAAGTGTTTATCCTAAATATTTGAAGGAATACGCATCTCCCATTCGCCGAATGTAAGGAATACACTACTGATTTTCATTTGATAGAAACTTTGTCTTCATGTATTCTGTTTTATTTCGATTTACTCTGAGAACACTTTCTTCTATTGCAATTACCCCTCCATTTAAAGTATTAGCCAATTCTTGTTCACTTTTGACACTGAAGCTTATATCTTTGCAACGATCATTGCCCTAGGAGCTTCCTCGCCCAAATCCTTTGTAATAATATCCATTATCATTATGAATAGGAAGGGACTAAGAGCTGAACCTTGATGGAATCCAGTGTTGATGGCAAAACCCTTTGTAGTCCCCACCCCTGTTCTAACGTTCGTTCTATTTCCCTTATACTATCTTTTAGGGCTCTGAGGTATCATTTTGGCACATTGTTTCTTTAAGACATCTCCAAACTAATGTCTTAGGGACTTTATCAAACGCTTTTTCTAGTCGGATGAAACCATGTGCAAATCCTCCTCCCTTTCTCCAAACCTCTCCATTAATCTTCTAACACTGTTCAGGGCATCTGATGTAGATCTCTCTTGCATAAATCCAAATTGGTTGTCTCGTATTCTAACTAAACTCCGAAACCGTTTTTCGATTTATCCCACACCTTGAAAGTGTAACTCAGGAGCTTTATCCCTCTGTAGTTGTTACAATATATCCCCTTTCACATGTATATCGGTGTCTCCATTCTTTAGACATTTTACCCGTTTTCAAGTAATTGTTGAAAAGTCTGGCGAGGATATGGACATCCCTATTGCCTAACGCTTTGAAGCCTTCTATTGGTGTGTTGTCCGGTCGGAGAGCTTTTTTCACTTTTGTTGACCCATAGCAACCTTGACCTCCGTTTTTGTAATCCAATCCGCTGGGTCTAATTCTCACATTATACTTTCTTGGTTTTAATCTTCAACTAAAGGCCCCTTTTCAATTGAAAATTTATAATAATAGGCGTACCATCTTTGTAATATAAGGCTATCGTGTGTTAATATTTCTCCATTTTGTTCCTTGATTAGCCGGCATTCTACGTTGGAATTTCGGGCCCTTGACTTTGCGATATTGTATAATAGATCAATTTCTCATTCCTTATTAGTTTTTCATTTATATTATAATACACCTTATTTTTAGCTTTTGCCACCTTTTTTTAGCCGATCATTTAGCAATTTGGTAAGCTTGCTTATCATTACTATCCTTTCCTCTAGAATAATTTCGATTTCTTTAGAATACCTAGGGACAGGTAATTTTTGTTTAAATAGTTTTAAATTAGTAGATTTTTATTTAACTAAATTTCAAATTCAAGGGGTGGCAGAGACGGGCGGCTGTCCCCTTCTAAATTTAGAAATTTTTAAAATTTAAATAAAATCATGGCTTTAATCTACAAAAATTATCATTTTGCCCTTTCCTAAAGCAATATTGCCCCCTCTAGTTTCAATCCTGGCTACGCCCATGGGTAAGTCAAAGCGCAACATTAACAAGAGTCCAATTAATATCATTTAGTCTTTCCATATCAGTCCCTCTAGCATCATTAAGCCGATTTATAACCATAATTCTAAAGAAAATGCTGTTAACTCGTTAAGACTAGCCTCAACCCCTAACTATAAACTAAATAATTAACTATACCTGCAAATATAAAAGTTATCATTAGGAATTAGTTATAAAACATATGTTTTATTGAATAAATATTAGTTCATAATATATATTCTAAAAATGGACAAAAACGAAATTTTATCAGGGCTACTATCATTCCCAAAAATTTTTCATATTCAATATTACAACAATATTATGATTAATATGAATTTTTTATTGCTATTTAAAAAAAACATTACAAATTATTGGCTTTCCAAATAACATAATAACTAATTTAAACTTACGTATTTGTCGGGCTTGAGGCTTTCAAAAGTAATTTTAGCCTATAGTATCGACCGTTGCAACTACTCGAACCTATCTGGAATCATTGTTCATGGTCACAATTATAAATTTGATAAACTAATCCAAAGCACGAGTGGTTTGTAATTTAAAAGGCACAGGGTTGACAAGATAAAATAACATATACATTAGAAAATCATCTAATAACATTAATCGCCCTATTTGGCCGATCTCACTTAAACTAAGAGCCTATAAACGATTCTATAAAGCTTTTTCTCCCAATGCCAGACCCAGCCTATGAACCTTAACTCAGTAACAGTTAAGAAATTTTTGCAATTGTAGATTGCACGTTGCTTTTTTAAATCGAATACATAAACCTGTTTAACGCGTCCACGATTCAAATATTCAGCGAAAAAACAACCGGCAAACTGTTTGCAGATTTTGATAGAGTTGTTCGCGTGAACACGAATATATTTTAAATTATTTCCCCCAAACATCAAGTTTTTGAAATATTTGCTGTCAAAGTTGCTAAACAGCAATTTTAGCGTTTTTAAAACGTCCTTGCAAATTAATTTGTAAAACTTTAATTTAATAAATTTGATTAATAAATAAAGGGGAGAGGAATCCATTATATACTTGTTAATTTAATAAACATCAAATATAATTATAAATTGGGACTTATAAAAACACACTTTTGTTTATAGTTTATAAAATAAGAATAAAAATATAATTCATTTTGTAACGGGCTTTTAGCGGGCCTTACGTCTACATTGGCCGGGCCCGAAACCCTTTGGTGATATTACGGCGCCTCCAGACCTAGCCCGTTGTTTTATAAAGTAGGAACGCGTCCGGGCCGATAAATTAATTTTGAATATGTCAAAAATTAATAAGGTAAACAATTTTCGCCCCTTTATTTATAAATCAAATTTATTGAACTAAAATTTTACCGATTAATTTACAAGTCATTGACGTTGAAAAATGCCAAAATCGCAGTTTTTAGCAAGTTTGAAAGCAACTATTTTAAAAACTCAACGCTTATGGAAAAAACTAAAAATAATTTGTGTTCACCGTAAAAAACTTCATGTATAGGGAAAAAATGAAAAATATTGTGTTCACCGCAAAAAAAACTCTACCAGAATCTGCAAACAATTTGCCGGTTGATTTTATAAGTCCATTATTAGTTGACGAGTGTTATTAATAGTTAGACTCTGATTAATGCCATCTAGAGCCGTTTTAAATTAGAGATTAATTTGGTGAAATTTATATACCAAACCTTTTTTGTGCGTAACTTGAAGGCAATTACATTGCGATTGAGACGATTATTATTTTGAAATTTAATATCATTTATAACTCAAAACAATTAAAAAGGATTATATGAAGTTTAAAGAGCTAAAATATCATTAGTGAGTACCTTCCTTACTACTGATCGATAGTTTGTAATTCGGGCTTTTATACAAG
The DNA here is from genome assembly GCA_964036665.1 of Gordius sp. MW1. Taxonomy (NCBI): domain Eukaryota; kingdom Metazoa; phylum Nematomorpha; class Gordioida; order Gordea; family Gordiidae; genus Gordius; species Gordius sp. MW1. Next base: position 11,819,005 of record OZ038532.1, on the reverse strand, counting down.
TTTACAAATCTTTATAAAAAACCAATAAATTAGAGATTATGTTTTTTTTATAGAACTCGCATAACTAGTTATCTATTTTAATATCTTTTATTACATTTGTTATTTTTCCCCCGAATAATAGATCTTACTGATTACAATTAAAGCAAAAATCGATGTATATTTTTCTTTTTCAATAAATGTACTTTTGCAAAATACGTTTTTTATTGCTTTAATATTAATTAGTTTCTCTAACAAAAATCATTATTATTTACGATCATAGTTCTCCAGGATTTTTATTAACAATAATAATATATTTTATATTAGTGTAACAGCTTCAAATAAAAACATTTTCTCCAACATGCATTAACTTTTTCCTTGAAATTTGAGGTTAAGGTACAAACCTCACGCTACCTACCAAGGCAGTTAATATAAGGTTTGCCTAACCGCTCTACTAAATGCCTTTATATAACGCATATTATTACCTCCAGCCTTACAAAAGGCACATCTTGAAATATGTAAATTAACAAATTGAAGGTTGTATCCTAAAATAGTGCGAGTCCTTTATAATATTTTTTGCCACCTAAGGCAATCAAAACTATAATAGGAAATGATTTAGTAATGTTCATTAAAACAGCAAACAAATCAAAATAACATCAACTTGAGCATAAATATTATATTATTTTTGGGGGTTGAAGTCTATATCATATTGTCACACATTTTGAATATCAAATTATAATGTTCTTTAGATTAACATTGGGTGCCAGACCTTTTGAAAAGCTTAAGTAAAAATAAATTTGATTTGAATTTTAATTGATTGCTACGCGATAAGATAGAAAATAAATTTAAAAGTATAATATAAAGTCATCGAACTTTTAATCTAATTCTTCAAAATCTAACACAATTTTCACCAAATTTTCATTGTCTTACAATTTTTAATTCTTATTATTGGTGCTATTTTGAATCTTATGGATTCAATAAATATACTAATCCAAGTTTCATTTTACTCAAGTCTTTTGGGCGTTAGCCATATATTTAGCCAGTAATATTTTGTTTTATTTTAAATAATCTTTTCGTGAAAATTAAAAATGTGTGCCTAAAGACATGTGGTTGTCATATTTCGCATAAATTAATATATAGTGGAGATAGTGGTCAAATTAGTCATAAAATATATAATCACATTAAAAAACTTTTAAAATTTTTTATTATTTTTGTATTGTCTGAAAATATTTTTGGTTTCACTACTAGAAATTCAAGTGCCCAAGGCTAGTAATAGCGTCGTTCACGGAATTAAATAGCCTTTTATTGTTTCAATACACTACTACTTATTATGCCAACTCAGCTTAAAAAAAGATCATTTTTTTCTAAAAAAATATCCAGATAACATAAGTAAAATAGTATTTATTCCAAATTTATTCCTATAAAAATTAGTTCAAAAAGATAATACTCTATCCATGAAAAACAAAGTTTCTAATGTATCCATCTTCGAAATTGAATAAGTCAAAATTTTAATTTTTTGTATAATAATTCTTGGTAAAATAAATGAAAAAGAAAGAAAGCAACAAAACAGAAAGGCTTGTACTAGCCCATCACCATCACCGACCTCTATTTTTTATACGAATAATTTTTTACCATATTATAATAAAAAATGTTTTATTAACGGGTCCTATTCTTAAATGCTTCGATCCTGATAAAGAACATATTTTCAAAAAATAATTATTATAAAAATTTTGTCAAAGCTACTACCCAACCCAAAAATGATCACCTCTCTAAAATTGTTTACTTTTATTTTTGTAAACAAAATTTTAACTTATATAACTTATGACAGAATACAAATATAATTCAAATTTTAATTATTAATATGAAAAATAATTATTAATAGACAAATGAGCCAGGTCTAAAACTTGCCCCTGTCTCTTCTAAAATCATTTTTATCACATTTTTATTTCGAAATATGTCCAACCAATTTAATAAATTTTTATATATTAATGGTAAAGATTACCTAAGTTTACACAATGTCACTCACTCACTCATCGTATCTTTAATTTTATGTATATTTGTCTAAATTTTGTGGTTAAAGTTATTTTTAGCTAAAAGTCATGTGTTTGGTAAGTGTGGATGTGCAATGCTGTTTTGGCAAAAATTCAGAAATATACACAAACAAAGCCGTTCCGTCTTATTCGGGGAAATTTTTAATTGGATTTGGGCACTATTATTTCTTAATAAAAATTAATAATAGTTTTATGTCTTTTTTAATTTAATCGGAAATCAACATATATAATACATGGAGATGGACTACCTAGCTAGACTGCTCATGTCATGTGTTTCATATGGTAAAATGTGTACCATTATATAAGCCATTTTGAATTTAACTATCTCCCATATCCTTTCAGCAGTGTTCCCCATTGTTAATATAGAAAAAGTGAATTTGCCTCCTCATTAATTAATAAATAATGTGAACAAATTATTGTGCTCAGTGTTAAATCAATTTTTGCTCAGTAGAATATTCAATCGCTTAGTAGAATAATTAAATAAATGCTCAGTAAAATATTTAAATGCTCATTAAATAATTTAATGTTCAGTATTTAATTTATTTGCTGAGTAATTGATTTATTTTTTAAGTTATTATTTCAATGATGCCCAGTAACTAAAATTAAATTTCAAAATAAAATTTATACTTAAGCGAGATTTGAACCAGCAATGTCAATTCATAGATGTCTTAAGTGTTATCTATGTGATAAAAAAATAAGGGGTTTGTTTAGTCGACCTAAAAAGTTCCATTAAATGTAGAGATAAATAAGTTCTTTAAATGAAAAATGGTGGGCCAGGATGTCACAAAGTTGTTACAAGTAGGAAATTTAAATTTGACAACCTAACTTGGTGACAATTGTCAAAATTGTCGTTTATAGAGCCAAATAAATTATTTTAACAAAATTCGCTGGGTAAGGGTTTCTTAAAGTTGTTACAAATATTAAAGTTAAACTTGTCAACCTGTCTTGACAATTGTCATAACTCTCACTTGTAGAGCCAAATAAAATTTTTACAAAAATTCGAGGGTAATGTGCATAAAGGTAATATGAAATTTTTTATTGGTTAAACCCACCTCAAAACACCTAAACTAGGCGTAGCCAGGGGGAGGCCTAAATAACGAGAAAACAAAAATTTTAATGCAAAAACCTTTAAAAATTAATAAAATTATGTTCCCCCCCCCCCAATTGAACTTTTAAACGTTTCGCCCCTTCCAATCCAAAACGTGGCTAAGCCCAAGCCTAAACCAAACCAAAGGTCGACTAATTAAGAATAACCTACGATCTATTATAAAAATCGTGACAGTCTAAATAAAGGTTGACTTAACAAGAACACAACCTATGGGTTCAAATGTCGACTAAGCCTAAATGTCGACTATAAAGAACATTAGCTTTTGTTACAAAACTGGTAATCATGCGCTCATAGGACTGTTAAGAAAAAGACTTATTTGTTAATATATAAAAAAGATAAAAAAAAATTGTACGCCAATTAAATTATCTTATATATAAAAATGAAACTATGTGTGTTTGTTTGTGTGTATGTATGTGGATAAGGGCTAAATTCTGAAACTACCGGCCCGATTCGCGCGAAATTTAGCCATAGATGCCCAGGGCGGCCAGGGGTAAATAAGCTCTTTCAGAATATTAAAATTTTAAAAATATCGGACATTTCCCGGCCAGTTTCATTTTTAGCATCAAATACAAACTACCGGCCCGATTCGCGCGAAAATTTAGCCGTAGATGCCCAGGGCGGCCAGGGGTAAAATAGCTTTTTCAGAATCCTAAAATTCCTTTTAGTTTTTAAAATATCGGACATTTCCCGGCCAGTTTCATTTATAGCATCAAGTACAATAATGACGTCATACATACAAGGCTGAATTAGATATTTAAAAGTATAATAAAAATGTTATGTATGGAAGGGCTAAATTCTGAAACTACCGGCCCGATTCGCGCGAAAATTTAGCCATAAGTGCCCAGGGCGGCCAGGGGTAAAATAGCTTTTTCAGAATCCTAAATTCCTTTAAGTTTTAAAAATATCGGACATTACGTTTTTAAAAAGGGCTAAACTCTGAAACTACCGACCCGATTCGTGCTCATACATACAAGGCTGAATTAGATATTTAAAAGTATAATAAAAATGTTATGTATGTAAGGGCTAAATTCTGAAACTACCGGCCCGATCGCGCGAAAATTTAGCCGTAGATGCCCAGGGCGGCCAGGGGTAAAATAGCTTTTTCAGAATCTTAAAATTCCTTTTAGTTTTTAAAATATCGGACATTACGTTTTAAAAAGGGCTAAACTCTGAAACTACCGCCCCAATTCGCGCGAGATGCCCAGGGCGGCCAGGGGTAAAATAACTTTTTCAGAATCCTAAAATTCTTTTTAGTTTTAAAAATATCGGACATTTCCCGGCCAGTTTCATTTGTAGCATCATATATAATAATGACGTCATACATACAAGGCTAAAGTTTTCTCGAATTTTATTATATTAAAGAAAATTGTATTTTTAGCAAAACAACGTTTGTCGGGTCAGCTAGTTATTTATAAAATATAAGCGCAAAATAAATTAATATCAAAAATTATGAATTTATATTACTGAGCATTTTAGCAAAAATACTGAGCATTATTAGCTTAAACTGAGCATTTTAAAGTTAATTTACTGAGCAAATTTGAATTTTAACTGGGCACTTTAATAAAATACTCAGCACATTTTACTGAGCATTTTTAAATTTATTACTGTGCATTTAATTAACATTTATAAATAATATAGAATGTTAAAAAATGATTATTTAATAAAATGAAGATGGCGCTAAATTGCCTTACCGTATTTTCATTTTTATGAATTTTGTAAATTATACCTATTTTAAAATGCTGTTTTTAGTGTTTACCTAGTTTAATAAATTTTATTACGTTCTAAAAACACTTTAATTAACAAAAATGACTATAATCTATATATCCCTTATTTGTGCACATTTCAAAATGGCGGAAAATTGGTACACAAGTTAACATAGAGTTTGTTCAATTAATTGAGCTTGGACAAATTGTTGAAGGCATTCAGCCATTATCAAAGTTGCTAATATTTAATAATAAATAAAACTAGCTGGGTATTGTAATTTGTATTGATTTATCAGTTTGCTGATCGATAAAGCCAAATTTCAAGGGCATCAGGCTTGCCAGATTTTAATCTTATTTAGAGTTTTACATATTGATTTTAGGTAATTATGATTTAACTCTATACACTTTTGAATATGAATCTGTAATTGTAACTCATAAAAAATACATATTATATTTTTACGACGAAAGGCATAGACATGATGCTTATATTTAAAATTATTTAGACGTAAGGGTAAAAGTAGCTAACTCCCAGTTTAACTTGAAGCCATAACCGCTTGTTAATAAAATGGGTAATATGTTTAAAAAGATATACATGGGCGTAGCCAGATGGGGGGGGGCTGCCCCCCCCTAATTTACAAAAAAAAAATTTCAATGCAAAAACGGTCAAAAATTAAAAAAACTTATGTTTTGCCCCCTCTAATTAAACTTTTAAATGTTTTGCCCCCCCCCCAATCCAAAACCTGGCTGCGCCCATGAAGATATAGTTAGTAATTTAAATAAGGTAATCATTTTAACAATCTTAAATATAGTAACCATGCATTTAGTTTTAGTTGGTTACTTTAAATTATTTCTTGCTTCACTTATTAAATAGCTAATTACAATATATTGGAGCTCGACTCGAATGCGCATTTTTATACTAACAAAAACTAATATCGGCCACTTAAAGTTTTAGCATTATTTGATTCAACTCAATAATTTTTTGGTCCAAACCCGCATTGACCTTCACCTAAAACCTTTTTGGAAGATGGTCACCCCAAAATATGCAAATAAATGTTAAAAGTTAAAACGCTCGTGCCTTTACAATAATTTAACTGGTAACATTTTGTTTGATTCTCTTATTTCAGTAAATCACAAATTTAACCATTTAGTTATGCAATTAAAAAGTAATTTTCTTTCATCACATATTAGTATGTATTCTTCACTTCTAACCATTGTGTACCTTGATCTAACTTAAATGAGTGTTTAGTGTGTGTATGTATATAGGTTATACCTTAAAAAAACCCATATATGCACTAAAAGCTGGTAAAATTTAATTAAAAAATCTTTGTATTAATTTTTTTGCACGATTTTTGTATTTAAGTTTAATTTAAATCATATTTTTTTAGTCGTGAATGTAATTTTTCGTATACATTTAATAAATAAAGTTTATAAATTTAGTATAGTGTTATATTATATTAAAAATTTAACAGCCGCCAACCCCTCCATCATCATGGGGCGGAGAAAGGCCAGCTATAAATTTGCCAAATACTTGTGTCCAATTCAACCCCTTAAATCAACGCATCGAAGGAGATGAAGATTGTTTGTACCTCAACATTTATGCCCCTAAACCAAAATCAGTACACTTTTAAAAAATAATTAGACTTATATAAAAAATATTAAAAGTACCAATATCGATTTAATTACGACCATTTTGTTTTAGGTTAATCCTGAAAATAGATTACCCGTCATGGTATTTATCCACGGAGGATTTTTCATTATGGGATCTGGCAATTATTATCCAGGCTATCAGTTAGCTGCTAGGCACGGAGTTGTTCTCGTAACTGTTAATTACAGATTGGGAGTTTTTGGTATACATTTTTACGAAATAATTAACTATTTTCCAGTGCGAAGTATTTGTTAATAATGCGACCATAGTAGTAAAGTAACTAATTTAATTATTGTCATTTATATTTAACTCAGACTTTATATATATTAATAAATTCGATTAAAGTCACATGCTATTGCACCTTAGAGTTTCAATGAACACTTGCCTTGGGATTCTGATAAATCTTAATTTTTTGGTAAATTACCATTTTTTATAAAAAAAAACCACAATAAATTAAACAAAGCATGGCATACAAATGACTTATATAGTACTTAATTCAGTAAGGTATTGAAAGTTGATATATTAAAACAAATCAAGGGCATTTTTTAAAATATCTTTCAATATTTATTAAGTTCGACAATATCTATTATCAAAATCATTATTATCATGTTGTCCGAAAAACTTAGTAAAAGTAAATCATCTTAGTTATTTTAATTAGTAATAAAAATTTCAGAAAACTTATTATGCTTAAACTCAAACGTTTATACTAACGTTATTATATTTATTTAAATGTGTTTAATATATGATTTTAGGCTTTTTAAAACATCCTGACTCCAAAAAAACGTGTGGAAATTGTGGTATTTTGGATCAAATTGCTGCGTTGACTTGGATTCAAGAAAATATCCACAATTTTGGAGGAGATCCCGAACGGGTTACAATATTTGGACAAGGATCTGGCGGAACATCTGTTAAATTATTAATGACCATGCCCAAGGCGAGAGGTATTTGTTAACTAAATATTCATAAATAGCATTTCCCAGACAGCTTTTTAGGAATAACTGAAACATAAATTTTGTTATTTATAAAAAATTTGACTAGTTTAGTTAATTCGATTTAAAGTTTTTGCTATAAAATCGCAAACTGGCTTCTGATTATTTTATTTTTTTGGTTTAAAATAAGAATTCTTTGGAAATATATTCAACACTGATATTTTTTTTTAATTTATTGATTAAAGAGTTTTGTTAACGCCTCATCGTAATCTTTATTTTTAGAGTACTAAGTATGCATGGGTAAATCGACATTTTAAATCGCCATAATTTATAAAGTATATTAAGTTGAGGCTAGTAATTGTTAATATATATTAATTGCGTATTAATTTTGGAATTAATAGTTTCGAATTTACCTATACCTAAGATATATGTTGATTAAAGAATGTATCCATTATTTTCAATGTAGGGTAGAGGAGCGGCATTAATTCTAGACGGTGTTATATCCTCCTAGTTGGTATTGATTTTGTAGTCTAATCAAAAAAAAGTTTGATAAAACACATTTAAAAATTTAAAGAAAAAAGCCTTTATGGGGATGATAATAGCCTTAGCATAATTTCATTTTTTAACATGAATCTTTTAGGAAAAATTATTGCATGTAATTGTTTAGCATAAAGTTATAATTAAAGTGCCAAAAAGTCTTACAATTTAAACTCTCATAAAAAAGGTATTCATTTTTAACACATAGTCCATATAAACGACATAACAAAATTCAAATATAAAGTAGTGAGTTTTTTAAAAAAAAATTATGTATCGTTAAACTGAAGCGAGATAAAAGCAAATTTTTGCACCTTGCAACAAATTGCCCCTTTACGACTTTAACACTTTACATATTACGCAGTTGGTATCATGGCTATATTTTATTCTAGGGGGTGCAGAAAGATGTAATTTTTAAACTTTTTCATAAAAACGCAGAAATGTTTGCCAAATTATACTAATGTTAAGGCTATTTTGACCCCAAAACATATTTGATGGGCGATTTGGGTCTGATTTCTAAATACAACTTTTACAAGGTAAAATTGTTTTCGGTCATACAAACTTTAATAAAACGGATGGCTTAAAGAATATATATAATTTTAATAATTGTTGATTAAGTGTTAAGATAAAACTTGCAGGCAAGAGCAACATTTTTTTTGTTAGTCTTTGTCATTGCAACTCTAGTTTTAAACAGAGTAATAGATTTTCATTTTAATAACGAATGTTCACAATCATTGCTTTTATATCCATAAATTTCGAGGATTCTTTTGAATGATGTTAAATTAAAAAGGTTAAATATTAATGCATAGCTCTAAGTTTCGCCATTAGTAAGGTAAGGTGATTAAATTGAGATTTAACAAAATTTATCAATGCATTTAACAAAAGGATTTTCAAATTAAATTCAAATAAACAATCTTTAAAACCTAATAATTATGTATTTTTTATATTCTTTGCAATTATAGGAACGTTTGATTCAGTAATTGCCCAAAGTGGTGCATTGGCGTCCTTGGTCGAACCTAGAGATAAGCCTGAAATTGATACAATCAAATTTTTAGGCCAAGAAGCTCAATGCCCTTTACTTAATAACAAGGATGACACGGAGAGTTATCAAGAATGCTTAAGATCTTTACCATTTGAGCGCATTGTTAGAGCTGCTTCAAAGGTAAATGCAATTTCTTCATAAGAAAATTTCAACCTTAAGTTTTTGCAAACATTTTATAAATTATGTAACTTTAGTTTTTTACTAAAATATTTGAAAAATTGCACTAGCCCTCATAGACAATACATTGGCACACAAAGAAATTATCATTTTATCAATATTTATAATATAATAAACCATTGTCCAACACTTTTATATGGCGGCACGGATTAATGAGTATGATTGAATACCGCATGCAGCCAGGATTTAGATCAGGGGGTGGGCAAAAAAATTTGAGTGTAAAATAATTTATAAAATGTTTTTTGCTGTCTGATTAGAGGTCTTTGGCCGGGCCAGCCCGCAGGCCCAATTCCGGCTCTTCGGACTTTATTTTGCAAGTTTAATTATGAATATAATAATGAAGAAAGCACTTAGTATTTTAAGGAAAATAAGATTCAATTTATTCTTATATAGGTCTAAGATTTTAAATCATAAGAGAGGCAGTAATTTATAGATTATGATGAATAAATTTAATCTCGAACTGAATTTAAATTCAAAACCATTGCGGGCTTGTTTTTAAATAGCGCGGGCCTGGTACGGCGCAATGTCATGGTTTGCGAACTTGGTGCTGGCCTAAAAAATTTATGTGAGCGGGTATGGGCCGGGCCGCAACTTAAAATTTCGGCCCGTGCAAGCCTCTATCTCCGATTAATGCTCTGCCCTCAACCCAAATAAAAACTCATCATAAATTAATACTATAAAATATTATAATCTTTAATTTTAATTATAAAAATTAAATTAAACTACAATTAAAAAAATCATAAATAAGGAAAGTTGATATAATTTGATTTAACTGCTTGATAGGGTACCAATAAATTCTACTTTTAATTGTGAAAAATTAAAACTATTTGTTTATTAAAGGGACATATAACAATATATTATGCCTGTACCCAATTTTGTGTGATTTTGATTAATTTCAAAGACTATAAAACTAAACCAGGTCCCACGAAACTGCCCCGCGGGTTTTAAAAAATTAAAACCAACCAGCGGTCATTAGCTTGTCTTTATTTGGAGGCAAAAATTCTATAATAATACCTGTGAAATTTAAGTTACATTTTATTAGTTTTACTCAATGGATGATCAAGCATTCCTTCATCACCCATTTCAGCCATACATCGAGGATGTCTCGGGTAAAAAAGCCGAAGGAAACACATTCAGCGAATTAATGCAAAACGTACAATTAAACACTGAAGCCACATTGGTAACAGGCATCAATAAACACGAAGGACTCCTACCTTATTTTCGTAATAATCTATTTATTCATTTATTTATTTTTTATTTATGTTTTAACTAATTTAAATAATAACAAAATCCTAAAAAGTCAAGATTTTAAACCCAAATCCGACCAATGATCTACTGAATTTTTTACCCGTACACGACAATTGCCCGTAAAATTTTGCCTTTATTTTTCGCAACATAATTAACAAGCGAGCCATGTTTTTGCCCATGCGAGAATTTTAGTAAACCATATTTCGAGGTTAGCGACCAGGACTTCGCAAATGTCGCACATAATTAATGTATATTTCTTCATTTTCATACGGACAACATCTTATATAATAATATGGCTTATTGAATAAATTAATAAAATATATTTTAATCTTCATCCGTAACTAACCACACAAATTAAATGATTCGCATACCGAGAGAACATATGAAATTAAGAAAATTTTTGGTATTTTAGCGCCACTATTGCCTTCGGATTCCTTTAATCAAACGGATCAGGGCTTTCTGGTCAATAGGCAAAGCTTCGACACCAAAATAGTTCCAAACGTGCTACATTCTCAAGGGTTTGACAGTGAGCACGCGGCTATGTCTCAGGCGGCAGCGTTTGTGTACACGAATTGGGACGATCCAAACAATCCCCAAAAAATTGGCAAAAAATCTATCGAAGTAATTTTTTGATTCATAAAACCAAAAACTAACTTTGCAAAAACCCCTTTAAAAATGTAATATATTTTGGTAGCCATCGAAAATAGGATAGCTAAGTAATTAGAAAAATGTTTATGATGGTAATCGCTGTCCTAATAATGTCATTTTACCTCCTTAACTTTTATATTTAATTATTCAAAAAATGTTGAACTGAATAACCTCGAAAGCGCCCTTTACATTATAAATTATTTTTATTGACAATATTTAGGGATTTACCAAATATATATAATGCATATAATGTATATAAAATATTTTAGTGACGATTATATTCCAATGATATGTATAACAAATATTAATTAAGTATCTATTCATGGTGGCACTCATTTTTTGCCACTGAGTTACTAATAAGGATCTTGAAGTCTATGTAAAATGATCTTATAAGAATCTTACAATTCGACTATAAGTGTTCATTAATTACACTTTATCATATTAAAGGCCTTAAATTAGTTTGCAAGTCCAAGCCTAAATATTATGTGATGAATATATTTATTTATCAAAGTTCATTTTATAAAGGCATATGCATTTTAGTATATTCGAATAATTCCGTTATATAAAACATTAAATAGATCTCACAGATTATTTTAATCAACTAATAAAAAAACGACAGATGGCCGGAGATCAATTATTCACCATTCCCTACCTGCAAGATTTAGCCTATTTTTCCAAAAATCATAGGAAAACGTATGCTTACTTGTACGAATACGTCTCCAAAACCGATAACATATCAGAACTCGCCAAAATACCCTGGTTCAAAAATGGTAAATAACATCCAATCATAACTTTAATTCCTTTCCAGGCACGGCTAGGGGGAGCGAAATTCCATTTGTGTTTGGCTATCCATCAACCCGAAGGTCATTTTTGCAATCAACCCCGCACAAAGAAATCATTGATCAAATGCAGGGATTTGAACACGATGCTCGATATAATTTAACTGATCTAGCCTTCTCGGAGTTTATGATGGAAACTTGGGCCAACATAGCTAGCAAAAGGTGCTTTAGTACAGATTAACTAATTAAAAACTTTTTGTGTGGTAGGCTTTTTGAAATATTGGTAGGGGTTTTGGACCAAGCGTCGAATAGCAAAGATTTTAACACACTTAAGCTAACTAATTGAAATAATATTTTTTTAAAACCTTTTTGCTTTAAAATATCTTTTTTTATATTTTTTTTATTTAAACAAATGATAAAATTGATAATCTAATACAAAAATGCTTAGCGACCCCTACTTCACGCACAATATTTTTATATAATACCTATGTATGCAAATCCAAAGGTGGCCTGATCCAACCTTAAGGATGATGTTTGGGATTCATTCCGACCTAAGATTTTGGGCTAGAGTTTGAATCTAACCCATCATTTTAGGTTTGGATTTTGGGGAAAACCTTAGGTGGATGCAAAAACCAAGGCTGAACCTAAAAGGCTTTAACTCCAAACCTCAGGCTTGGGTATATGACTAAATATAAACAAGCGTGTATATTTACGCATTACCGACTTTCAATTAACGAGGATTATTAAACTAAATAGGTCAACACTCAACATCCATCTATAAATGTGAAATTTAGTCATATGAAAATTAGTTAACGCTAATTATTATATCGCACACATTAGGCCACCCTTCATACGGAATAACACTGGGAATTGGGAGAGGATCAAGCCAAACGAGTACAATTACCTCGTGATATCGGATATGGACAATCGCGGGCCCGTCCTCAGGAGCGACAAAACATTCAGGGATATGCAGAGTTATTTTTGGGGTCAATTTTACCCCAAACTCGACAGGGCCATCGATAGGGATTTCAAAGGGGACGTGAAGAAAATAGCGAGGGAATCGGCAACTTGCACAACCTACAGACGAGCCACGTGGGGCATAACGGGCATGCTTATCGTGATTGGCCTAGTGACTTTAGGGATCTGCTTGGCTAGGTGGATGGCCAAAAAGAGACGCAAGAAATTTTCTTCCACTCCCAAACCCAATTTTGGCGCTTACTGAAAAGACTTTTAATTCCTCAATTTATAAAACTTTTCCCATGATGACTAAGAAAGGTGACACGTGACTTTAAAAGTTGGTTATTAATTATAGTATTCACGATTTCCAGGTGGAAACATCAATATCATTATTAGTCCATGGTGCAAAATCACTTCATCCTATATCATTACATTACTACATTAACGCTATAAATATGTGATAGTTCAACATATATTTTAAACTCATTCCACATCTAATAAACCCACACTTGCTAATTGTAAACGCCTAAGAATGTTGATAGTGAATTTACCACTTAATGTCCATTTTATTATACATAAAAATATAACACCTTCCTGGCAAACATGTTCTTTGAAATATACACCTTCTGTTACTTAAATATAAATTTCCTGAATAATTATTTACAAATGCTGTACATATGCAAATAGTCATGATCAATCCCAACCATTATATTTATTATAATTTTTTCAAGACATACATAAATATGAATAATTTATTAGCTGTTATTAATGATGTATTTAACGTATTTCATCGGTTGAATTTTTTCTTTAATCTCTTCTGTTTGCTTACCTCTCGTTTTAGGCTTCATTCTAGACAATCTAAGCATCTTTTCTTCTTCTGACAATGTGTTAAGATCTAAAGGTAGCTAAAGTATATATAAAATTGTAGATGTAATATTTATTAACAATTCTTTGTATGTAAATATAATCAATAAGAAGTAAATATTTAAAAAATTAAGCATTTAGGGAACGCTATTACAATTATTATTTTGCTTAATTTCATTTTAAATAAATTTAAAAACAATCTTTGTCAAAAGCATATATTAAAACATAGCTTTAAAAGGCCATAAAACTTTCCACAAAAGAATTTAAGGTGCACCATAACCACATCATATAGATTATAGGCATATGTAAAAACAATAGTATATAATAGATGATTTGGTCCTTTTATTAATAGAATATTCTTGCAAGAATAATATCAAATAAAAAATAAAAAAAATTAAGCCAATAGTCTCCAAAATATCTCATTTTTGCAAGTTGAGGATCCATATTTCCCATGAAAATTTACTTATACCTTTTTATACAAATATTTTATATTAAGGTAATGTTTTAATAAATAATATTCATCAATTTGTAACCGCTAAAATATTTAAGACTATAAGTATGCTGGTAAAATTGTTATTACATAGGATAGTGACTAATTTCTTGCCAGACTAACATATATATTGTAATTTAAGAGAATGGATAGAGGAAGATGTGCCCTAATTTAAAATGCAACTGCTTGTGTGTACTTATTTACTAATCATAAAATATGTTTTATACAATATAAACATTCTTAAATAAAAGTAAATTATAAGGTGAAAATTTAAATTATAATAATTCATTGGGTTCAGAAATAATCATTCATTTTGTATCATAATTAGAGGAAAGCATTAGCATTTTATAAACATAGGTTTAAAATCAAAATCATTTATAATTTGTTGGGGAAAACAAATAAGTCCAACAAATATTTTTATGGAGCCCATTAATAATTAAATAACATTCTTATAAGCAATATAATCAAACTTTACCAATTAATGGTGCAAATTTTTTAAACAGCGGTTAACTAAGCTTATTCATTGAGTAACATAGATATAATAAAAAGGAATTAGATAAGCTGATATGAATAAAAATTTTATAATTTTTCTTGCTACATATTATTCCTATTAAAATACTAAAGGCAATAAATTGAAATTCGTAAGCATGACACTTTACCTACCATTCTATAAAATTCAAGATTACTTGTGTTATGCAAAAAATTAGAAGATACAATATGTCAATTATATATTTTCAAATTACTATCAAATTAATGTTTTTAACGATAGCATACCTTAATTATTTTCCGGGGCTCATGATAACGAATATTAATAGTCGAACCATCAGCGTTTATCAGCAAAGTAGGGTACAATCTAGGGTAGATTTTCCGATGAACTTTTGAAATGGAAGCAAAATTACAATTAAAAAATTTCGCCTATTTTTGATATACAAAATTTATAAATAGTACTTGATAAACAATCGGAAATTTTTGAATAAGCATATTTTCATTAAACCGATATAAAACAAAACATTTAGTTTTAAAATCGAAAACAATGCTCTTGCACTGTCATCCAATTGGTAGCACTTTTAATCGTCGTTAAATTTATGATAAACAGCTCAGTTTGATTCAACCTTGATATATATTATGAGTCAAAAGTATCCTAGTTAGGTCTTGTGAGGTTTCAGGTTTATTAGGAATTTTGTTTTATTCATATTTTCTAACAATTTTATAATTAAATTTAAATAACAGTGGCGTAGCTAGGGGGGGGGGCAGGGGCCAAGTCGTAATATGTGGTAGCGAGGTTTATGAAATTTGTAAAAACGGCGCGAGGGAGAATATGGATAGGAAAATGGGGGTATAGGGACATTGGACGGTTCGCTAATGATAGGAATCCCCGCCATCAGGATCTACCTTCGCCCATTGGGAAGTGAGGTGTTCCGGCACACCAGAGGGAGACTATGGCAGCGTCGTAGAGGAAAAGGGGGCATTAGATTCCTCTACCTCCGGGCCATCGTCAGGGGGGATGGTGTTAATGGCGAGACTCCTGGCTACTTGCGTGATATTGTTAAGCTAACCAGCAATCCCTCCTTTTCCCACTCACCTCGGCGGGTATCACCATTGCCGAGGGTCGACGCTACCTTCCGGACGTAGGTTCGCTTCCTACGTCCTAGTCTCAGGCGCCCCTTTTTTGCTTTGAGCTGGGAAGTGACTATATGCACGAAAAGTGTTGATCGGTTCCATGTAGGAACCGAATCCCTTTTGCGCCGCCCAGTCTTTAGATTTTCCAGTAACTGCTTTACAGCCGTAATACGTTGCCATGGCTATGGTTTCAACCCTGTCATAGAATTTGTCTACTATAGTGTCAAAATATCGTGTCCACAATTGATAGCAAGAACTCCGCTACATGCTTTTTATAAGGTGGAATGGATTGGTTTTTATCATAGGCTTCTTTAAAGCCTTTAAGTCTCTTCTTTAAAAGTTCAAGATTCGCGGGTTCTGGTGAGGGTGTCACTCTTATATTAACTTTAAAAGATATAAAAATGATAATCACTATCAAATTTTTTTATAATAAGACGAAAGATTCAGCTTAAAATTTTCATATTTTATTATTACTTTCAAAATGTATCAAAAAATAAAAAATTATGACACTTTTTATTCCTTTGAATCTACCAATTCATTAAATGATTTTAAAATTGATTTATATGATTATATTATCGATAGAATATTAACAGAATTAAATATAAGATCTTCGGAAATTAATTGTTATTTGAATAAGGCCTTGGAAGGTTAAAACCCTTCATCCCCTTTTTTGCGATAAATCTCTTTTATCAGAAGTAATTAACCATTATGAGTTACACCTGCATGATGCCGAAATGATAATGGCAAAAACGTATACAATGTTTTATAATTTTTTAATCTTTACCTTCGAATAAAATAAAATGCAATCATATTTCTTCACTTATTAAAATTTTACCCTCGACAGTGTTTCCAAATTTTATTATCTTGATTAACATTTTACTATCCCAATAGCTGCGTGTTCATGCGAAAGATTGTTCACATCGCTAAAACGGATTAAAACTTATCTTCGTTTACAATTCGACAAGATAGGTTATCGTCATCAGCTTTATTGAGCTTTGAACATAACTTTATAAATGTTATTCTCCCGGAGTATTATCTAAAGACTAATTTTAATATTTAATGAAGAATTATATGGGTTTTGAAATTCGTTAACCTTTTTACACTTTCAAAATATATTCCGGTATTATTAAATACGCGAAATTCCCATCCTGGATTTAATTTATTTGTCCATCTCACATGCTTATTGTTCAACATTTCTTGCATATTTTTATGTACCACATACACATATAAAGCCAATGATTTTCGAAAAATGGCTTGCACACCATTTTTTCCCCTTCAATAGTGATACCCATCATATATTTGAGCAGCACATATTGCTTTTAAATTATTAATTTAAAAATTCTTGAGTTTTATTGACAACTGTTATTGCATCCAAACTTTAGGGATAAAAATCCTAAAATAATTCTTTATGTGTGTCATTGAATTCAACAAAATGTACACAAACACTAAGTTGTTCTGTGCATCTCACATCTCTAATTTCATCTAATATTATTAAATAAACTTTGATTCATTTAATTTTGACAGAATATTTTTAAGGATCATTTTAGTCGTTAAATTTATTGTTTATTCATGAAATTGCGGGGCACCAGGCCCGTATTAATTAAGAGCAGGTCCACGTTGTTTCAAAAATTTCTATTAGTATACTAAACACGTTGTATATAAAGTTACTATTGTACGGCACAAACAAAATTTACAATTTAAAATTGTCGTTTAAATATAAAAAACTTTTGTTTTATTGGGGCTTTAATTTGGTCCTTTTCTCTTTTATGAGACGATTTACCTTACTAAATCATAATTCTCTATAAATTACAAACTTTCTTATAATTTAAAATCCTAGACCAAATTTTATTTTTCTTAAGTACTACATGCATTTCTTGCTTTTTTATTCATATTTAGAAAGTGAGCACAATAAAATCCTATTGGTTTACTTATATAGGCCCAATCTCGGTCCGAACTTTTAAACGTCCTAATTTAGGCCCAGCGCTGCTCGCTGGGCTTGAGCCTATGGGCCACTGGCTGGCCCATAGGCTCATGAAGACGTCTAGTCCTCTTTCAGAGAACAAAATTAGTATGTAATAATAGGATATTTACGATAAAGATCATATGTATGAGATTTTATGATAAAAAATATAATGCTATATAATGTTGATTGGCATTTAAGGTATTAATAATAGAAAAGGGCTTATTGATAAAAAAAATTTAAACCCCTCCCCCCCCCTTGCGTAAAGCCATGTGGTATAGACAAAGAGAGATCCGTGCTTGAAAAACTCTCGAAATGTGTTAAATTTTTTGAGGGCGAGCGTTTATTAACAAAATGGTGTTGGTTTTCAAATTAGGACTTCTTTTTATTTGTCACAGTCTTATATAATGGCAAAAATTGACAGTAAGTGATTGAAAAAGAGGCACAAATGGCAAAACAATAGGGAAAAACTTACCCGGAAAAGCCCGGGCCTGGACGGGCCCGGGGGCGGGCTCGGACCCTAAATTTTGAGGCTTTAAAATTCCGGGCAATTCATAACTTATAGACCCGGTCCCGGATAATTTTGAAGGAGTAGCCTAAGTAGTCTTTTATTCTATTTAAAACAATATTGCAATTTTCGAATGTTTACCTTGCATATGATTTTTTATAGTTTCATTTAATAAATGCCTCTTAAAAAAAATCTACAAAATTTCTAAAAATTAACTAATTACAAGTTATTGAATCTGTTTAACATTCATTCATTCTTATCGCGCTTTGTCTATTATACAAACAATTGATGGAACCAAAATAAATCTATTGTTAATAGCTGAAAATATTTAGAAATAATTTTATAAAGTAAAAGAAATTGATACCTACATACAGATAAATCAACGAGAAAAAAGTAGTAGTATTGGAATGGTGGAAAGACCACGGTGGTCAATTTCAAGCGCTTAGCTCTCATGTTTGCAAGATTTTTTCGACACCTGCATCATCTGCCTCGATTGTAAGGTGTTTTTAGTCAGCGAGCTGCATTTGTGAAGAGTAGAGAAGAAATTTAAACGCAAAAATTTTTGCCTGTCTTTTTGCATCAAAATAGTTCCATTATCGATTTATAATGTGCGTTTTATTTTTTAATAAAAAACTTTACCAAAATCAATTAAATTTCTGCAATTATTAAAATTCCGGGCAGGGCCTGGCCTTGTTTTGAAAGGTGCTACAATACGGGCCCAGGCCGGGCATAATTTTTTTCCATTTTAAATTCCGGGCTAGGGCCGGGCCGGGTCTTAATGAGTAATAAAGTAACGATGGAAACGTTTGAATTTAGCGTCCGCTAGATGGCAATTTTATTTTTTTAAAACATGATTCCCGCTATCCTAAGTCTATAAAAAGTATGTATAAGACATCTACAATGCTAACGCAATGATTTGGCCAAATTTGGATCCGTCGGGAACTTTCCGGCCAAAAAAAAATCGAGTTACATTTATATATATATATGAGGTTAATTGTGAAAGTAAATTTAAAAGTTTTGTAAAAGGTTGCTTATGAGAAACTTGATGTAAAGACCCTGCATCTAAAATCTAGTACATTGTTGATCCATGATCAATATTGTTATAACCAGTGGCTTATGCAGGATTGCCTAAAAGAAGGGGGAGTCAAAATTTTTTGATAAATTACTTTAAACAAAAATTAATTAAAACAAAGGGTTTTTGACTAAAATGTATCAAAACTCTTTAATATTATGTTTGTTCTTAGACAATTAAATATTTAAATGTGAGCTAATTCCGCGTGTGCTCTCTTTCCTGCAAGAACGCAATAATTTCAAAAACCTCCTTACAACTTTTCTAAATCCCACCAGGCTCATTGTTTGAACAAGACACCGAGCGGTCCATTTAGATTTGCTCTCGGTCTTAAACGGGTTTTTATTTCTGCCAACAAGTGGCCCGCGGTTTAATTTCTCAAGTAGCGCTCGTAGCCCGACATAAACCACTTATGCCTAATAATGCAAGGCTTTATTTTTATAACAAAAGTTTCTTTGCTTAATTCTCAACCATATATAAGATTTATGGGATCCATTAAAAAAATCTTAAAATTTATGAATAATATGAAAAACACCATTTTTGGGCCTTATAATATAGATAAAAGCCTTATAAAACATAAAAATTAATAGCTTAGCTGGCCGGAGCCGGGCCTAACCGGACTCTCCGGCTATCATTTCTCAAAAGAGATTAGGGGCGACCGGGGCTAGTCGCCGGGTTACTATTATCTTTGTAATTATTTTTAAAAAAATAATGATATATGATTAAAATTTAAACCATATGTGTATGTTTTCATATAGTATAAGTAAAAAATTTTTGTTCGGAAAAAATAAAATTTAAATTTTTATAAAAGAAAAACGATTTTTCGGGGCTATTAGTAGCCTTGACAAAATTTTCTATTTTGCACATAAAATTTTTTTGGCTTTATATTTTGGACTAGTTTAAGTTTTATCTTATAAAGGGATATTTTTTATATAAAAAACGCCGAATGATTAAATATTCGCAATATAACATGTTGAATTATTAATTTTATAAAAATAGGGGTCAGGGCTAGTCGGAGAGGGGCTAGTTATAGCCATTTTTCATTGGACCAAATGACAAAATTTAAAAAACAATAATCTAGTTTATAATTCAACTTAGTGTAATTTAGAATAGAAATAGACTATAATTATATTTTTTAAAACGACTAAAAGTTTACTTACATTGCAGAATCTGTATTTTAAGTATAACTTAGTCAGATTGTCATCTTGACCCTTATTTTATTTTTATCATATAAAATACAAACATATTACATTTGAATTTTTTTATAATGTAACAATATTTTTATTGATTTGAGTTAGCATACACTATTAAGAAGTCAAAACGTCAGGGTTAATCTATCCCCTGAACATAGCTATAACTAACCCCGGGCACTTTTGGAATTTCTAGGATTTTTGATTTTTTTAAACTCAATTTATGAATAAACTATAAGCACTTTTTTCTCAATTTTTTTTTCTTATAGTGGAAATAGACTATAAAAATGTATGCCAATAAAAAAATTATAAAAAACTTAATTAGTTTTTTTCAAACGTGATTTAATTTTTTATGGCCATTAAGTCCCCGGTCTCCTCTAGCTATTATTAATATGCTACAGCATGCGACAAAGAAATAATTGTATATTTTATTATGAATAAAGGTATTTCTTAATTTTAATTACCCAGTTTTTTGATAAAATGCTAATGAATAATACAAATGTTTATGCATTTTAATTTACAGTTGACCTATTTTCTGCTAAATAACATTAAACTTTCTCAGAAAAACTATTTCATTTAATAGTATAGCATAGAGGTGTGTTTTTAAATGTTTTTTTTATTATATTACAACTTTTGCTAAACCTTGATTAGATAACCTAGATTGAAACAAAGTGTGTGACCAACTTATGCTTGGTATTTAATATTGATTTATTTAAAAGTAAAAGGTAAATTTCAAAATCATTATATAGTAGGTTTTATAGCTTAATTGGATATTTAAAAATATGTGGTAAAAACCTTATAGTTTAAATTTTTACTGGAAAGCAATTTAAATTAAATTTTCATAAATTAATTAAAATTTGATAGTTCTTGAAAAACTTAATCATGGAGCTTTGAAAAAACTGCAAAAACTTTAAATTATAAATTTATCTTTAATTTCTAAATCGTGCTGATTTAACACCATATCTCTTTTCAAAGCTAGTCAAAACAAGTTTAATTTACACTTAATTCCCCAACACATATTTTTGATCAAATTAGAAGAAATACTTAAAAGTTAATCGCAAGATTTTCGCTAAATGGTAATACAATTTCTTACCATTAAATTAACAAATTTTTTAAAATTTAATATTAATACTTGTGATTTTTTGTTATTATCTTGGGTTTGCTTTTTAGTTTAATATTTTTTAATTTAAAATGAAACAAGATCACGCTTATAATTTATTAATTTAAGATTTTGCAATAATTATCTATTCATCTAGTAAACTTTATATTAAACTTTTGCAGAAAAAAAACTTGCACAATTTATGGAAAAATAATTTAACACGATATAATATGCTAATTCCTTGATATAGTAATTTCACATATATTATTGCACAAGTTATTAATTAACCCACCTACCCCCATGTGAAGTCTAAATGACAATTTTATGAGATTAAAGGATTAGTAAAATGTGAGGTATGATGAGTTTTGTTGAAGTGAATTGATTAGGATCACTTTGGAGCGGGGGTTGATGTAGTAGGATAACGGTACGTTCCCGTATATACTTTATTGGGGTCACCGCAACCCATTGCAAATGGTGTTACATTCTTCTTTTAGGATTCTATGGAGTTTAATTCTGCCCCTCCCCCTCCTCGCTCTCATATCACACTCATTAAACAAAGGTTCACGTAATAGCGTATTTTATTCCCATACAACTGCACTTGGTTTTGGTAAAAATTAAAAAGTATGTCAAATGACATTTTCCACATATCATTCCCCTGATGCCCTATAAAATTAAACTAAACTAGGATGGATCTCATCCTATATGCAGCGCGCCTCAATCGAAGGTTCATAACACCCATAAACTCTTTAATTAATCAATCAGAGAGGAGGAGGTCTCGTGAAATTGAAAAAATTCAACCCACTTCAAATCGAACGTTGTTTTAAAATTATTTGACGATCCTTGTTTTTAAAAGATATTGCAAATCCAAATATCTTTTTAGCGAATCAATCATCTTCTTGATGCCCATCTATTTAGAAAAATTATTATGACGGAAGCAGCCTATATGCTTAAAAAATGAGAAAAATAAGTCTTGCCAACATAACACATTGTTACATTTTTGTGCCTCAATCGTAAAATTCCATTGAAACGTGTCGTAAAGTTGTGAAATTTTATTATTTCCCCTCCCCATACCCCTATTTTTATTTTCTTCACAAAACCCCAAACAGTGCTGAGCAATTAATTAATTAATCAACAACAAAAAAAGTAGGATGTACTCCTGTACCTTGAATTGCTTTTAAATTTGGGACCCTTCTGTTATAAAGTATTTCATCTAATAACCCAAACTTTCTATAAAATAACCCAGACAAGTTTTAATATCGAGCACTTCCTGAAACCCTATTTTTTCCGGAACACAATAATTTAGCAAAAGTATAAATACTTTCTTGCCCATTTCCCAAATCCAAAATGTCAGCGTGTCAGAAAAACATGGCTTATCAAATATTCAGCCGCTCCTTACTCCTTGCCTTGGTAAGCCAACTTTTATATGTAAATATATCATAAGAAATGGTGTAATATTCAAAAAATAATTCTATAACATTTTATAACATTACTTGTCTTATAAATAGGTGTTGATTCAAATCAACCAAGGAATTAGCCAATATCAGTACAATGGGTACCCCTTAAGTCATATGGGCTATAGCGACCACGATTATATGGATGATATGTATCCCCCCGATGAGCCACAAATAAATAGTGGAAATTGGGGTTCAAGCTCCGGCACAAATGCCAAAAAACCGGTAGCTCCCCCTACCAAAAAAGGTGCAACTGCCCAGAGAAGTAATCACGCCAATATTGATAATTTATAAATATATTATAAAAAGCATATTTAACCTGATGATTACATTTACGTATACATACATTATGGTAGTGTAAGTTTAAAAATATAATAATATTAGATTTCAATCGAACACTTACAATATATTTAAGATCATAAAATTAATAAATGTCCCATTTGTTCTTTAGAATGCGTATCCTGCCTAGATGACGAGGCCTTAACCTCAACTTATTGCACTTCTCCAACATTTAGACCGAGTTATAAAAGTGGGAGCACAGCAAGGACTTGTCCTGCTAACACATTTTGCGACGCGAGAATATTAGTGGACAATTACGGTTGCTGCTGTCCACTTCCTTTTCAACGTAAGACAACTTATATACATTTCCCCTAATATAATCGAAAAATAATTGCGATTAATTATTAATTAATTAATATAACATTAATTTATTTGAAATTTTATCTAGCTTCAAAATTTTAATATATTTAGGGCTATGAATTGTACAAATTATTTAAATTAAATATTCATTTTATGGATCTTTATATTGAATAAATACTAATTGAAAATTATTAAAATAAATAAACGCTAAGATGAGCTAACACTATATATAACATCAGCTTTTGTATATAATTTTTTATAACATTAAAAATAATTATAATAATTAAAATATTAAAAAAATTAAAAATGTATAAATATGAGACCGTTAATAATTTGACTTAACTAATTTGTATATTTTATTTTATAGTTCTAAGCAATTATATAATTCTATGGCCCATATGTTAATATAATAATATTATAAGAAATAATTTGTAACTGAAAAGAGCTAACAAAGCAAATTCATTATATGATACCAGAATGTAAAATGAAACGGCAAGAGCATATTTTTTATTTAAAATTTATGTTTAATTAACGTCTAATTTTTAAATATAATTAACAACTTTATTTAGGATGTTTTTTTATTAGCTAATCCCAAAAATAAAAATATATTTTTGTAAGAATAGTAACATGGAAAAGATTTTTATAATAAGATTTATTAGACATATTACATAGTTAGTTGTATCCTTTATTATAAGCCCATGTTTATCATTCGTAAATTAAAGAAGTATTTAAATTAGGTAAATAGTGTAATTCATAGAAAGCATAAAACATATTAACTTAAAATGGGATAAATTATTTATAATTTTCATTTTTTATGATTAATGTAACATTAACTCAAAACTTTAAGCCTTATTCATAAATATTTTTTTAAGCCATCTACTTATAAAACCTTGACCCTAAATTTCCCCAGTCCTTTTATTTAAAGATTGACACTTTAAAAGGGACTTTCTAAAAATATTGATCGAATTAATCAAATTATCACTCAAAATTGCAATTAGTAACGACCACGCCATTACCCATGATGTCCACCATCACTCTTCCCTCTTTCATGGTTACAATCCTGGGCCCCAAAATTTGTGACCCAGCTATCGTTCCAACACCAATCTGCAACCCATGTAATAACTTGAGTAGTTGTACACCGCCTGCAAATAGAATAATATGTATCCCCGATCCTTGTGGACGGTGCGTGGCTATCACCTACGATGCTAACACTGCTTCGGCCGTTACCTGTGTGTAATGCTTTGATCCCAAAAATACGATGGTTAAAATAACTTTTTATCTGTACAAATTTTAAGCTTTATACCACAGCTAATATAATGTCATTTATTAATATGTCCGAAACACGCTGTAGTGGATTCATGTAAATTATAAATAATATACGGGTTGTATTGATGATGTAATCAAAGTACAAAACAATGATTTCGATTTTGTACCGTCCTAATTTATTAATTTATCACGCGGATTGATATTGTCGCGACTTTCATTGTAATTATATGTTTTATAGAAATTCTTTGAACAATAAATATAGCACACCTATATGATTTATAAATAGATGGCCTATACTCAAACTCAATAGGCAATGGTTTTTATTGCTTTAATAAGTGGAGTCAACCATCGCAATGTTTTTTTGCCAAATTTTCATTGAAATCTTTTAAAAGCTTCTATAGCTTCCAAAGTCATGGATATTAAAATAGACGTATGTTTAGTCTAAATTTAACTAATTTTTTTTTAAAAAACCATGGCACTTGTTATTCTAAGTCCCCGTCTAACTGTAAGAATGTGTTAAACTAAAGCAGGCGCGTAGCCAAGGTCACCCGCCTGGCTATAATTTGATTTTTTTTTAATAACAACTAAATTAAATGGGTTAAAATATTTAAGTTGCATAAAAGATTTTAAGACACATATAAACCTGGAAACACAATATATACATTTCAATTTTTAAAT
Source organism: Gordius sp. MW1 (assembly GCA_964036665.1). Lineage (NCBI taxonomy): Eukaryota > Metazoa > Nematomorpha > Gordioida > Gordea > Gordiidae > Gordius > Gordius sp. MW1. The sequence continues at coordinate 11,793,374 of OZ038532.1, read as the reverse complement.
ATAATTTTCGTTGCCGAATGATTGTATTGCTATGAAAAAAACTAGGTTGAACATTTTTTTCCCATGAAAACAGCAGACCGCCCCATTAGGAAATGGCTAACTAAGTGATTATGTTTAATATAGTAATTAATTTGTTATATATTTCAATTGTTATAAATATTATGGTTTTTTTGTTGTTACTTGAGCATGTATAAAGAAAACACATGTATATCCATACCTAATTAAACAATATTATTTATGGTTATCTATCCTATAAATATATGTAATTTTGAATCTACTGATTAATAACACTGGTCAACAAATAATGGGACTCTTGAAATCAACCGGCAAGCTGTTTGCAGATTCTGATAGAGTTTTTTACTGTGAACACAAATATGTTTTTAGTTTTTTTCTTATACGTCAAGTTTTTTGAATATTCGCTGTCAAAGTTGCCAAATACAGCAATTTTAGCGTTTTACAAACGTCAATAACTTGCAAATTAATCAATAAAATTTTTATTTAATAGATTTAATTCGTAGATAAAGGGGAGAGGAATGTATTTACAATTAGATATAAGCATTTAAAAACAAATATAAGATATAAAAACGATATTAAAGTAGTGCGCACATGTTCATCAGTCAAAACCGTTTAAATGCAAAGCCTTGGGCCTGAAAAAATCGCAATTAACCGATATTTTGCGATTAAACGATGGAAATAAAAGTATATGTACATTATATTAAATATTCATTTCTTACGCTCCACAATAAAACGATATTTTATATAATAATCTGGTTGATTTAAGAACTCGAAAATGTTTGTGAATGTCCGATATTGTACTATTAAGCGATTTGTCAATAAACGATGTTTTTGTTAATATTATCGTTTAAAAAAACAAAATGGCGGTTAACTTCGCGATTAAAAGATTTTCGCGATAATCCGATTTGGGATTAAGAAGTTTCGACTGTAATTCAGAAATAAACGAGACATGTCCAGAATTATCGAGACGAGACGAGATCAAGATTTTTCCAAGACGAGACGAGATCAATCGCACCCGAGACGAGATGAGATTTTGCTTTCGAGACCGAGACGAGATCGATATTGGCAAATGAAAAATCAAATGACTATTTATTATAAAGTTCCACATTCTATATATAGAACTAATACCTTTATCATTGTCATATTTGTCTAAAATTTTATGCTAGAACCAATCACGGTTTGATGACTGAATTGCCCGCCAGGGTCAGCCCAAACCCTTAATTGCCCAATTCACTGCCCGAACAATCGGGCCCAAAATGTCGATTTTAAATTCCAAGCATTAATTTTGTCATATTTTCGAAAATTTTTGATTTAATTATAGAATTTTTATAAATAAAAAAGAGAGAAAAAAGTCCCCGCCCACCTACTTGAAAATCTTAATTTAGAAAGGTTGCCTACTCCGGCCCCAGGGCAAGTGCGTCAGCAGCGGGCCAGACTTTTTCGTTGTTTAATATTTATTTTTAATTACAAAAAGATGTTTAAAAAATTTCTGACAGCTTCCCCCCCCCCCCTTATAAGAAAATTCTGGCTACGCATCTGAACTAAAGAATTAGTAAGTAAAAGTATCTTTATAATTTTCATCACTTTGTCTATTTGTCCTTTCCACGTGACACAAGATCGTCCTCCTCTCTTTCCCGACACCTCCATTTCTATTGCCCTGACAGTCATTCATCATATGGTTGAGCGAGCTTAGTACACTCTAAGCTACACCATATCATTCTCATCTCCGTGGCTTTTAATGACTTTTTTCTGCTAAGTTTAATGCCCATGTTCATTTCAATAGAGTAACACCGATCGTACAATGGATTTGTAAGCTTTGCTCTTTAACCATATTGACATCTTCTTTTCTCACATCCCACCTAATATATTTCGCCATTTAAGCCATCCTTTTTAAAACCGGTCTTTGACTTCTATTGCGCAACCTCCCTCCTGATGTAACATTGAGCCAAGGTATATAAACCTGTCTACTTTTGAGTGCATTAGATGGTCATCCAGCGATGGGGTGGCCGTAACTCATCTCTATGTATACCGTTTTGATCTTTGTAAACCGTATCCAGCTAAGCGCTTTGGCCACTTTTCGGCTTCTTTGAATAATTTCTTCTTTGTCTCTTCGCAGAGTACAATATCTTCGGCATATAGCATACACCGTGGCGATGGCGTTTGAATGCCTCTCATTATCGTGTTTATAATTATACTGAAAAAGGGACCTAGAATAGATCCTGATGTAATCCAATTTAAACCTGAAAAGGTTTAGAGTTTCCAACTGTCGCTCTCACGCACAAACTTGAGGCTTTATGATTAGATATCATAAGCCGTACATATGCTTCAGGGAAATTATGTTTTCTCAAGCCCCACCATAACGTGAGGGACCATAAGCTTTTTCCAAGTCCATAAAGACCACATACAGGTTTCTTCTATTTTCCCCATATTTACCCATCATTTATCTTGGTGCAAAGATCGGGCCGATTATGAATTTGCAGATCACGAATTTGAGTTGTTTATTGGATATTTCAACTTTCTTCAGCCTTGTTACTAAAATTCTTTCCATAAGTTTTAAAAAGTGGCAAGTGTGCCTGATCCCTATAATGGCCAGACTATAGAGGATCTTCTTTGCCTTTGAATAAAAACGGTATAATCGTGCCTGCTCTCCATTAGAAATTCGCTCTTCTCCCATTGTTAAAGAAATTCATCATGGGACTTCTTTTTGGCATCCGACATATATACCATCTGGGCAATCAGCTTTCCTTTTAGCTTCTTGTTCATTTTTGTGGACTAGCTTCATCCTTCTGAAAAGCCATATTTGTGTTTAGCTTAATATCGGCAATGGATCCTTTGTCATTGGCATTCATATCCTTAAACTTTTCCACCTTAATCACATCCTTGGGCTTGAATAAGGTGTGACCTCAAAAATTCTTTTCTTATCTTGGCCTATTTCTGCATAAGCCTGTCGCCTCCTATATGATCTAGTTTGTTTGCCATCTTGTACGCAGCATTTTTCGTTATTGCAACGGATTTATTCGCGGTTTTGATTTATGCCATCGTTAATATACATTTTTTTTGTAAAATCCTTAACAGATTTATTCCACCACCATGCTCCATATTCGAAGCTTTGTCTCCTTTGATCTGTCTAACCTGAATCGCCGCTTATCTGTTCGCAGATTACGTATCTAGCACACTTACAGTAAAATGAAAAGAATATTTAGTATTCCGTATTGTAAAATAACATCAAAATGTCATACAGCTATATTATAGCTATAAAAAGTTATTTAATATATAGTAATTCTGAACAATTGAATTGCAAAAGGATAAAATGGAACCAGTTGTAACTTATGAAAGTGATAAGCATTACGAACTTTCGAGTGTCAGTCGTATTTAATAAATCTTTTGTTATATCAAGTGTTTTTTCAAGATTTGGCAAATATTTCGTAAAAATATTATGGAGTATGAAGGATAGAATATGCTTACAACAGAAGTAGTGTTTCGATCTCGTCTCGGTCTCGAAAACAAAATCTCGTCTCGGGAGCGATTATAAAAATCTCGTCTCGGTCTAGAAAAATCTCGGTCTCGTCTCGTCTCAACGAGAATTCTCGCCTCGTCTCGACTTTTAAAAAAAATATAAACGGAACAAAAATTTCTCCTGTTTTATAAAGAATATTAAATAAGTTTAAAAAATTTATTTGAAAAACTTTAATACACAAACTTTTTAAAGATTTAGTGGGGCACGACATCTCAGAATTCATAAAAATAACATTTTCAATGGAAAGTGCAGACTTAAAAATTTATAAGTAAATTTTAAGTATAGAAATTTAAATTTTATCGTTCTAGCAAATTCTAACATTTATATCAAATTCACTGTGCCTGTCAACAATAAATTTACTTATAAAATTATAAGTTCGCTTAGAGCTGACTTAGTTGCATAATTGAGCAAATTGAGACCCAAGCTTCAAAGTAAACCTTAACATATTAAGACAAACATTGAAGTCCATTATTACCATCCATCATCAATTATAGCCCATAGCGTTATAAATCACAAAGTGCGAGTGACTTTTAATGATAATATTATTATTTACAGAATCGATAACTAGTTGCACATGTTAAAACGTTGTAAAAACAAAAATAAAAGCAGCATTATTATAGGATTAAGAACATAAGGTTTCAAACTTTAATTAAAATACACGTATTTCAATTTATAACAAAAATCATTATTATCAACTTCCAATTCTAACTAACACTTTGCCATTAAATATTTATTTATCGAATTTATTTTATATTGCACAATTATACAAATTATAGTAAATTTGAATGCACCTGCCAACCCAGCTTATAATGTGAAAAGTAATGCATATGACAAAACTATGTATTCACATAATGTCTTATTAAGGTTCAAAAATTTGGGAGGTATACTATTAATTGAAGCATAAAAACTTCTGGAAAACTCATGATTTAAGATTTAATCTTTATGGTGCCATTAAATAATCTATTGTACTTTTGAAATCCTTAGGCGGGTGCTCAAAAATCTCGAGCCACCTTAGCTTAACTTGTATAATTATTCAAACTGATTGACCACCAATTTATAATTACCCCTCATTATGCAGGATGAGTAACTGCGAAATTTAAACATGCTTTAGTAATATTTATTATTCCATCACAACTCATTTTAAGCCTAAAATTTTGTAATATTTAAAAAAGCTCTGGATACAAATATGTGATAAACATATTATAAATTTATTCACATACCCTAAGGGTCGACCATACTTAGGTAAATGATTGCCAAATTTTAAATTTTTTGCAAATATATATAATATTTACTACGCCTAGTAATTTTTTAAATATATACCATACATATTAATTTAAACTTAATACCTTAAATGCAAATCATGCAAATTAAAATACACAATAATTTACTAAAATCTAACGATCAATAAAAATTCGAGATCTCGCCGAAGAAATCTCGTATCGTCTCGACGTCGAAATTCTCGTCTCGATCTCGGGTCAGCTTTTCAAATCTCGTCGGTTTTTCCGCATCACTAAACAAAAGTCCTTTTTAGCATAGAACCCTTTTCTCGCAAAAACGTTAAAATAAACAAGCCTTAAGTGTGGCATTTATTTAAAAAAACAAATCATTATTTATAGGATATTTTTAATACTGTATTTTAATCGTATAAAAATTGTTGCATTATTTACTCTATTACAAATTGATGCAATATATAACGCATAACGTCCTATGATTATTTTAGAAGATTTTTACCCTCATATTCGATGTTTTTAATGGATAAATTTTCGTTATTTTGATTCTTATGATATGTTATTTCTGATAAAATAAATTTAATATCCATTAAAAACGTCCTATGATTATAATTTAATATATTTGATTATTTTATTAAATTCATTTATTCTCACAAAATTGTTAACAAATAATGTTTCAAATTGGCAAAATAAGTAGGACATCATATTTGATATGTAATTATTGAACCAGGGCCTTCGGTTCTGGTGGGAAGGGAAGGAGGGAGGGAGGTGCAGGAGGGAAGGGGGAACGAAACTTATCTATACTCCGTATAAACGTAGCATAATTGCTATGCAATTTATGGGCGAGAAAGGTGGGAAGGGGCGAGAAAGGTGGGAAGGGGCGAGAATGCCTATAGGGGGGTATAAAATGCAAAGATTAGTTAATTATTTATACAAATATTTAAAAAGTTAAATTTTTGTAAAACTACTATAAAACATTTATTAATAATTTATTGTTTGAGGAATAGGTTTCCTTTCATTCAATCTTATTTATCAACTTCTAAATTAATCAAAATGACGAAACCGACGCAAATAGAGGGTATGACCTTGGAAAAGCCAATTTCCAATTAGACCTTGGCCATTGGTCAGTAGACAGACACGGTCAAAAAGTCATATTATCAATGGTATTAACAAGAACAATATATTAATATAATTTAAAAAAAAATTTGCCCTCTCCGGGTATCGAACCAGCAATTAAGAACGTTGGACGGATGGACAACGGACGGACAACAAAAAGCGAGCCCATGAATTGCATAGCTATTAATAACACATTCTCTATATGTGAAGTTTATATAGCAAATTGTAAGGTTGGAATGACGAATTGAGTAGGAAAAGAGATTCGGGCTTTAAGGGTTTTTGTAAAGACCAAATTATAAAGGGAGAAAAGTTAACAAAAAAGTGAATGAATGTATGGGTAAAGTTAAAGACAGGTTAATATATTGAAACAATAGGTATTAAAAATTGATTAGAGGGGGATGATTAATGACAGTTAGGATGATTATTAACAAATTATGGTCGTTACATATGGTAACAATAAGGTGCCGAAAACAGGAACTCAGGTGTTCTAATACAAAGTGTGACGAATGAATTTTTACTATATGATTTAGGGGGGGGGGGGGGGGGGGTGTTTGGAAAAAACAACATAGATTATATATAGTATAAGAATGAAGATAATTAGATAGAGTAAATCATATAGGTAAGCTTGGATGTGTGAGCTTATGTCTTCGGAATCGACCAGAAGCTGACAATTATTAAGCTTTTGATGAAGTTTCTTTATAAGCTTTAACGGGCCCTTCCCAACAATGGCATGTTGATTCTGCAAGTGGCCAAGGAGATTTGAGAAATAAATTAGAAATATAATTTTTATCTTTGAATATAATTAATTGGTTTTATTTTTGCGTGTGATTTTTTTAGAAAAATTAAAATTATATATACTGTGTTTGTAAGATTTTTTTTATATTTCTTTCGCTTCAAATACAGATTTTTGTTAACTTCATTTTCACTGGTAAGTTTTGATAGGAAGTCCCCAATTACAAACATCTTTCTAAACTTAGCCAAAGATTATTGTTTCAATCTTTATCACTATAGTCACCAACCTCCTTTTACCTACTTTTATTTAAAGAAATTACTATATCTACTCTACTAATTCTGTTAACCAATTAACACCCCCCCCCCCCCCCCCCAATATTGTCACATAAAATACTAACACATGGGCTCCTTTTTTCCCCGCCGTTTACTCTCACCATATGTCTAAATCAAATTAACATAAATTCCCACAATCACTATTGTTCCCACCCCCTGCTTTAACCAATTCCTAGTGCCTATAGTTTCTACCTAATAAGCTGTCTGTCATCTTATCCAATTTTCTTATTATTAGTAAATTTTAATCCTCCACTCTATTTTGTGCCTTGAAGATGGACCCCTGTGACCCAAAATATCCAATATTCTTTCCCTTACTGATTTCATCGATTCAACCTTACCTTTGTTGATTTCACATAATTAAAAATCAGAATTAATATATATTTAATATATAGTATAATGTATGTGATTGTCTTGAAGTAAGGGTAGGTTATAAGTTTTATTCCAGACACACCATACATATAATACAAATAAAAAGCAATTATAAATAGCGAGGTTGGATAGAAGCGAATGTTGGAATATGAAAGTAGCGACGATATAAGTAAATTATTATATGTAGGATTAATTGATATGTGTAAAAGATATTGCGATGTTGCAAATCAAAAGTCAGATGGATAGGAGAATTGCGGATGTTTCATAGATGGATAGATGAATAATAGTAGCTCCAATTCGACGTAAAAATCAATTCGTTACTTGATGTCGCCAATGTCTAAAACGCCATAATACTCCCCTTCCGTCGATAAAAATTGGCTGAAACTTATGTAATGTATTCACGAAGATTTTTCGGCCAATGGACTTTTCTACCCTTTCTAGTTACTTTGTCTGGTACTTCCGCCTCTTGGGTCGTTGCTTCAGCTTAAGTTTCGTCGGCAAACTGTAAAAATGGCTCCTCTCTACTTAGATGGCAGGGTTTTAATCTGTCTATTGAGACTGAATCTCTTTTACCATTTTTTTCTATGACGAAGTATTTTGGTTCGCGTTTTAACACTTTAAACGGCCCGTCGTGCGTGCGTGAGTGGCCTGCGAACTGCGTCGTTTCTGACAAAACATGATAAGTTTCTAACAGATCTTGACTAACCTGCTCTTTTGGTTTCCTGTGGTGTTGCGGTATGGTGTACGGTATTGCCAATGCCATCTTTGCCCTTTTTAGTTTGTCTACAAAGTTATGCAGCTCCATTTCCGGTTGTTGGTTGGCCTCAGGTTGATGTAGAAAATAGTCTCCAGGCAGTCCTATGTTAGTTCCATATACGAGTTCGGATAGTGTTAGTCCAATGTCCTCCTTGATTGTGGCACGGATACCAAGTAACACGAGTGGAAGAACTTCACTCCATTTAATTTTTTTTGGTGGCTTTTAAAGATGCCTTTTGTCTGTAGAAGCGTTCCACGAGTCCGTTGGCGGATGGGTGATAGGCAGTGGTTTTTATATGCCTGCATCCTAGTGTGTTGGATAGTTGTCTGAAAAGTCCTGACTGAAACTGCCATCCTCTGTCGGTAGTAATTGTACTTGGGACACCATAATTGGCTATCCAACTTTCAATTAGCTTGGAAGCGATCTCTTCGGTAAATGTTTTTTTGAGTGGAACGGCCATGGGCCATCTCGAGAAACGATCGATTGTTGTCAAAATATGTGTAAAACCGATTTGAATGTGGTAGTGCTCCAACTAAATCCGTGTATGTGTGAGAATCTTGCGTCTGGTTGTGCGAAAGTCCCGGGCGACGTTATAGTGTGTTTATGAACTTTGTTTAGTTGGCATTTTAAATAACACTTAGCCCAATTTCTAACGTCTTGGTTCATCGAAGGCCACACCTACACTCTTGAAATTAGTTTGCTTGTCGCTCGTATGCCAGGGTGAGAAAAAGCATGAAAGTGATCGAAAACCTTCCTTCTGAGTGTTTCAGGTAATACCGGTCGGGGTTTAGCGGTTGAAAGATCACAAAGAACTTTACACTCTGATCCTGGGATAGGAATTAGTTGCAACTTTAGGGATGATGAGTTTTTTAATCCTTCTAAGGATTCATCAGTCCTCTGGTGCTTGCTAATTTCCTCCAAATCCGGAATTTTTGGTTATTTAATAGAATCTATTTCCATCCGGGAAAGAGCGCCCGTTACGGTGTTGCTTTCGCCTTTAATGAATCGTATGTCAGTAGTATATTGCGAGATAAGGTCCAACTGTCTTGTTCCTCGGAGAATACTGGTCGGGTTTTGCGTTAAATGCGTAGGTGAGTGGTTTATGGTCGGTATAGATGGTGAAATTACGACCTTCTAAGATGTGGCGGAAATACATTATGGCCAAATAGATGCGAGAAGTTCGCGGCCAAAAGTGCTGTACCGGGTCTGAGTGGGTTGTAATTTTGCCGAGAAGAATGCTAATGGGTATACCTAGCCCGAAATGATTTGCTCCAAAACTGCTCCGACCGCCGTGTCTGATGCATCGGTGGTTAGTGTGATTTTTGTAAGGGGGTCCGTATTCAAAAAGGTTAGTGTGGTAAAATTCACTAATGCTGCTTTTGCTTCTTCGAACGCCTTGACCTGAACGTCGTTGCAGGTTACGGACTTTTTGGACTTCTTCAGCAGATCGGTCAGAGGTTGAAGGGTTCGGGAAATTCCGGGTAGAAATCTACGGTAGAAATTTATCATTCCTAGAAATCTCCGGAGCTTTTGTAGTGAATCAGGCAGGGGAAACTCGATGATGTCCTTGACTTTGTCCAGTAGCGGGAAAATACCGGTGCTTGATACCTGGTGTCCGAGAAATTCGAGTTCGCCAACTCCGAATTTGCACTTTGAAGGGTTGTTTCTAAGATCGTACTCTTGCAATCGTTGAAGAACGATTCTCAAGTGCTGTTCGTATTCCTGCTCCGATGCGCTGGCTATGAGGATGTCATCGATGTACGCGTAAACTCAATCTAATCCTCTTAGGACTTCATCAATGAATCGTTGGAAGGTCTGTGCTGCGTTTATTTAGTCCGAACGGCATTCTTGCGAATTCGTACAGGCCGAAAGGTGTTGTGACGGCTGTTTAGCATACGTCCTTTGGCGCAACGGGGATATGATGGTATGCTCTTACGAGGTCCAGTTTGGAGAATATGTTTTTGTTGTGAAGATTGGCGGTAAAGTCGTGTATGTGTGGTATAGGATCTCTGTCCGGTATTGTGACTTGCCTCTGTAGTCTCCACAAGGTCTCCAATCACCTGTCTTTTTGACGGCTAATGGGGTTGCCCAGATGCTTTCTGAATGATTCCTAATTCTAACATATATTCGAATTCTTTTTTCGCGACGTTCAACTTTTCCGCCCTTAGTCTTCTTGGACGTGCGTACTGAGCTGGTCCTTTAGTTAGAATGTGGTGGAGTACATCATGAGGTGGAATCTGTCGGTTGAAGTTTATAGGGAATATGAGTAACGGAAATTCATGCAGAATTGCATCGAATTTTGTGCTGTGATTGCTAAGTGCTACACGGATACCGAATGTCTGGTGGGTGAGGATGTTCCTCTCGACGATAATTGTGTGGTGCTATCTATAAGTCGTTTATTGTTGAAGTCCCCAACTAACTTATAGTGGTGCAGTAAGTCAGCTCCAATTATAGGGGTTTGTACGTTTGCGACTGAAAATACCCATTTAAGTTTTCGTCGTAAGCCAAGGTCTAAACTCAATACGACTTGTCCGTATGTGTGGCTGTTGGTTTGGTTAGCCGCTTGTAGAGTTGGGCCATACGGGATCAATGGATGTTTGGGAGGGGGTAGGATGACACTAACTTCAGCGCCTGTGTTGACGAGGTATTTCCGTTGGGTGGACCGGTCGAATAAATAGAATAAGCGGCTGAAAGTACGGCCGTTTCCCATAGTCGCCCATATGGGACGGCCCGTCAGTTTTTTGTTGAGGGGTGGTATTGAAGGAGCAAGGTTGGGTGCATTTTCTTGCTTCATTCTTTAACTTCTGATGGTACCAAAATATGTCAGTTGGGCGTTGTCTGGATGATGACCTAGATCTGCTTGACCGTCTCCATGTCGTCCTACTGCCGTTGGGATTGCCTGTTAATTGATTTACTCTGAGTTCTAATTGCAGCTTTGATAAGTTCCTGAATTTCGTTTGTTTGACTATTGGGAGTAGGAATATTGGGAATAAGAATATTGGGAATAAGGTTATTGGGAGTAGCTACTGATGCTAAGCTGCTGACTCTGAAAGTTTCATGAATCCTATCAGCAACGTCTGCTATACGATCCAGTGATTGATCTTCTCCCATAGTAGCCAAAATGCTTACCACATGTTAGGGTAGCTTGTCCAGAGGCTTTTAAGGATCTTTTCGTCCATCACATTATTACCTAAACGAGATTTTAAACATCTTACTTCTCGTCACTGTCTCCTAATCTTTTCACGATTGCCTCCTTCAGTTTGTCGTAAGGGGCAGATTCAGAAACCGTGGCCACCTCTTCCGCGACTTCTGGGGGTAGCGATTCGACTAGGTAGGAATACTTAGTCTTCTGCGAGGATATGTTGTGTGTATGAAACACGGCTTCTACCTGTGACAACTATATGCGTACATTTTTAGGATGGAATTCAGGAATTCTCACATGAACTACGCTTTCTCTTGGTTCAGTGGAGTCTGGGGTTGTTGTGTTTGTTTCATCACGTTTCAGGTCACCAATATAATGTTTGATGGTTGTCTAGAAGTAAGGGTAGGCTATATTCTTTATTCCAGACACACCATACATATAATACAAATGAAAAGCAATTATAATTGGCGAGGTTGGATAGAAGCGAATGTTGGAATATGAAAGTAGCGACGATATAAAATTATCATATGTAGGATTAATTGATATGTGTAAAAGATATTGCGGTGTTGCAAATCAAAATTCAGATGGATAGAAGAATTGCGGATGTTTCATAGATGGATAGATAAATAATGGTAACTCCAATTCGACGTAAAAATCCAATTCGTTACTTGATGTCGTCAATGTCTAAAACGCCACAATAGTATAATTAACAAAGTTAAAAATAGTAATTTGTGGACAAAATTAAACCATGACTACTGTCTCATTCCCGGTTACAAAACCTATTTTACCAAAACTTTATATTATTGGTTATTAAATATAAATAAAATGCCTATTTGAATTGAACATAAAATTGTCATATTTGTCACCAATTCATTTTTTAAAATTTTTTATTAATTTATATAATACTTTATATAAGCAATATTTTTTGTATATAGAAAAAACCTAGTTAAAACTAAAATTGATAATTGGCATCTTGCACTTTCGTCATTATTTAATTTTTCTTCATCTTTATCATATATTTGGTGCCACCGTCGTGGGCAGTGGCGTAGCTAGCCTTTTTGCCTTGGGGGGGGGGGGGGGGCTGAGCTGGTCAAGCCATGAGGGGGGACAAAAATTTTTAACTACTAAAACCTTAAAAATTAAAAAAATTATGTTTTGCCCCCCCCCCTAATCCAAAACCTGGATACGACCATGGGTCAAACGCAAATGAAAATTTTTTCTCTCATAAACGTTGAACAAACTTAAAATTCCGCTACTACTTTGTGTGTTTTTTCTAATAACATCACACTGTATGTCTTAGACCATCATGTTTATAGGGCATAAAATAAATAAAATTTATTCATTAATAAAACAAGGTAATGTAGTTGATACAATATAGAAAATTTCACTTGGTATAATAAGTTTTTGTATAAATGAATTGTAAAGGCACAAAGTGGAACGGGGATATTGACAAGAAATCGTTGACATTTTAAAAAATAATACAAATAGTAAAAAAACTATACAACGTTTTTATAAAATATTTTATTGCCACAATCCCAAAAAATCTGGCCATATATATAACAAATTTTAATTTTACATATACAATATTGGCAGCATTTTCAGGCAGCATTTATATCAGGAAAACAATGAGAACATGTAATTATAACATAAAATAAAAAAAAATTAATTATGAAATTAAAATTCGTTCGAAGAGTATTTAGAAGTTATTACCCCTGATGATATTATAGATATATTTGCACAACCCCCCCCCCCCCCTTACACCACCTAAAAATTAAAAGAACTAATAAATGAAACGACTAAATGAACCTTAAAAAATTCTGTCAAAATTAAATGAATCAAAATTTTATTTAAGAATTTTAGATTAAATTAGAGATGTGAGATGCACAGAACAACTTAGCGTTTGTGTACATTTTGTTGATCCAATGGTACACCAAAAGGAATTTTTTGGGGATTTTTATCCCTTGCAAGTTTTGATGCGTTATTGCCTACAAAATTCAGGAATTTGTTATTAATATTAATTTATCAAACTTTTGATGGGATATACCTAATAAAGGGGAAAAAATGGTGTCCAAACTATTTTTGGGAAAATTATTGGCTTTATATGTGCATGTGGTACATAAAAATATGCAAAATATGTTAAACAATAAGCATGTGAGATGAACAATTAAATTGAATCCAGGATGGAATTTTCGTAAAATTAATAATATTTTAATATATTTTGAAAGTGTTGCCTAGAAAACTTTTCATTAAATATTAAAATTAGTCTTTTAATAGTAGTTCATTACGCCTTTTACTCGATGTTGCAAACGAATTTATATTATCATCCGGGGGAATAACATTTATAAAGTCATGTCCTAAGCTCAATAAAGCTAAGGAAGATAACCTATCTTGACCAATTGTGATAAGATACTTTTAATCCATTTTAGCAATGAGAACGATCCTTCGCATGAGCATGAAGTTATTGGGATAGTTAAAATTATTCTATTGAGGGCAAAATTTTAATAAGTGAAAAAATATCATTGCATTTTATTTACATAATTTTTTGCCATTATTATTTCGGCATCTTGCAGTTTTAACTCATAAAGGTTAATTCCTTCTGATAAAAGAGATTTATCGCAAAAAATGGGGAAGGGTTTAAACCTTCCGTGGGCTTAGCCAAGGAGGGGGGGGGGGCAGAGGGGCGGCCGCCCCCTCTAAATCCAAAATTTTGTTGAAATTTATTACAATTATGACTGAAATTTGAAAAAATAATCATTTTGCCCCTTCCTAAATCATTATTGCCCCTCTCAATTCGAATTCTGGCTATGCCCATGAAACCTTCTAAGGACCTATATAGATTACAAATAATTTCCAAAATCTTAGGTTTAATTCAGCTATGATTCTATCGATGATAGGATAATAAAAATCAATTTCGAAATCCATTAATGATTTGGTAGATTCAAAAGAGTAAAAAGTGTCATACTTTTTTGATTTTTGAATACGTTTATAAGGTACTAAATCAAAAATTGAAGCTAAATCTCTCGCCTTATTATAAAGAATTTGATAGTGAACCTCATTTCTAATATCATTTAAAATTAATATAAGGCTATTAACCGTTGAAATTGCATTTATTAAACAAATATTTAGGCTTTATACTATAATTAAAAGTTGTATTCAAAGATAATTATAATCTTCATATTTTTTCTTGAGATAAAATAAAAAAAATGGCTTATTAGGGGCCCAAGATTTTTTCCTTGGGGGGGGCCCATGGGGCTCGGTTTTTGCTCTTGGGTGGGCCCGGGCCCCCTGGCCCCCCCCCCTAGCTACGCCACTTGTCGTGGGATGTGTTTTGATAAGTTTTTTCCCTCTTCATCAAATAAGGACCATTTCCAGATTTATTTTCTTTGTTATCATCTTATTCACTCCCTTCCCCCAGCTTAGTCCATATTCTGGCTACGCCCAGGAGTCTGTCCCCTCTAAATTTAAAAATTTGTTGAAATTATGGCTAAAATTAAAAAAAAAATTGTTTTGCACCTCCCTAAATTATGATTGCTCCCCTCTAATTTCAATGCTGGCTACGACCATGCCCATGTACCTCTCCTCTCTAAAAATAATAGAATTTATGGCTCTATAGATAAATTAAACTTCGATCATAAGCTGTGCATCACAAAGTCATGCGTTAAATTATGGCTAGCCATTTGGAAATAGCCTATAAACCACCTAAATGGTATGATGTATAAATCATATATTTAGTTTTATTATTAAAGGGCGGGTAAACCACCTCCTGGACTTCATCTTGATGTTTTAAAAGGAGACAAACTTGTTCAAGTAAGATTATTTTGGCTATATCCAAGAATTCTTTAGAAATTAATGGTAGATGAAAAAGATTATTACCTTTTTGGACGAAATAATAGAATGTGTGACTTTATAATTGATCATGCATCATGTTCGCGCTTACATGCTGCTTTGGTATGGCACAAAAATTTGGAAAGGATGTTTTTAATTGATTTAGGCAGTGGTAAGCTAAAAACATATAATATTATAAATTTTGTCAAGTTCACGGAACCTATATTAGATCAATACGACTTGATTCAGATAAGCCACAGCATGTTCCTATAGATAGCCTTATTCATTTTGGTGCCTCAACAAGAAATTATGTTCTTCGGGAACGACCTCTTAATTATGGGCTGGACAATAATATTCTATCCATTCTTACCGATGATTCAAAAAATAGCCTAAAGCCTTTAGATTCATCATTACCAGAAGATGAAGTGGAATTAGATGTAAGTTAATTATTCTATATGAAATGACTTTTTTAACTGATTCTGTATGTTTATTGTTTATCTACTTATAATAAGTATCTTAACAATGTGATTACAAAGTGGGAGATGGTAGTAAATAGCTTATCAATATTATTAAATGTGAAAATCATATATATATATATATATAGTAGACTGTTTTATTAAAAGGATCATGTTTTTTATAGCCTAGAATAAGTATTTTGATTTATAATTATTGGTTATTATAAAAAATTTATTTTTTAAACTTTGGATTACTGATTAATATAAACTTTTAGCTTTCTATAAAAATCAATTTTTTAATATCTGAACATTTGTAAAGCAGCTATCTATTGAATCTATTACCAATGATTGGGGCCTTAGAAATGCAAGCCTTTAAAAATGCTTTATAAAATGAGTCAGTTATTTTTATTTTTAAATTTTAGTATTTCAATAATAACTCTGCTAAATTTGGCATGTTTTTATTGAACAGTTCTCAAGATCAAAGCTTTCGATGCTCTAGGTCTTCAAGGATCCTTTTTTCCATATATATTTTTTCAATTAAGTTATTAAACACGTTAGTCTAAACCTATTTATAAAGAAGAATTTTCTTTTCATTTGAGTTATTTAAAATTTAGTTTTATTTTATGAAGTGACCTAACTTAATATCACTATTTTAATAAAATAGTTTGTAAATGAACTTATAAACTAAATATATGTGTGTGTAAAATGTCATTAACTTTTTACACAGGATACACCATTTTTAAATCATATAATTTTTGTATTTTGAGATTAATCTTTTCTTATTCTCACTTTAAACTATAATGTATTTGTAATAAAAGATATTTAATGGAGCCTCAAAAGCATGTGTTAAAAAATAAGAACTGTGCCTTGGAAAATATAGAGCTCCTCTATTTTTTTTTTTTTAAGTTTCATTATTTGTAGTTTTTACTTCACTTTATATGATATCAATAAGTAGTACTTTAACCTGATCAATGTTAAAATAATATAATAAATTAGTATGTGTAATAGAAATATTGGATTACAAACTTTTAAAGTATTATAATGTTCTGTTTTAAAGTTAATTTCCTTCAGAGATCAGATTGCCCGGCCCGGCCCGCTGCCCGAACAGGGGCAACTGTCATAAATTTTTTTTTCGGGCGGGCTCGGGCGGGCACGAAGAAGACAGCATTCGGGCAATTCGGGCTTAATGAGAATTTTTAGATAGTGCATTTTTTTGTTACTTTTCATTAAATTGCATATGAAAATGCTAAAAAATCGCCATCCGTCCCCAAGTTATTTTTACAATTTTTGCCAGAACCCCTTTATTTCCATCAAGTCCCTAGCTAGGTTATGAAAAGGATTAAAATATTTATATATATGCAGCCCTTTCATTGTTCGTAATTCGCATGTGCCGTCTATACTTAGTACAAAATCGTCACGGCCAAATTGATACAACGCCTGAAAGTGTTAAATTTCATTATAATATCATTTAATTTTTTTAAACAAATGATTTAACAAGGCTTATCCAATTCGCTCTTATTATTCCCTTATCACTCATCGCTATCGCTAAGCTCAAATATTTTAGAAAGACCAAATACTACGTTTTTTGACCAATTAGGATTAAAATTAAAGTACAAAAGTTTCATTTGAAAAAATCATTCGACTTTTAAATATTGAAAGAATTTTAGGTCGCAAAATTTCGGGCCTAACAGGCAAATTTAATATTTCGGGCCGGGCATTTCGGGCAGCATTAATGTTTCGGGCGGGCTCGGGCGGATACCAGAAGGGTTCGTGCGGGCTCGGGCGGGCAATGAGGTTAGAGAATTGAACCGGGCCGGGTTCGGGCAGAAAATTCCTAACAAATCTGACCTCTGTTTCACAGAGTTATTAAAGTTTCTTTATTTTTTAGATTTATATGGGAAGACATTATTTGCAATGTATATTATGATACTATTTATAAATAATTATCGCAGAATCTCACGGAATTCAACACTGCTCACAATAGAAGAATAACAGCTTTGGGCTTAGATGAATCTGCAGAAATAAAAAAGAATATTAACAATTTACAAACCAATCCTTACTCATCCCTAAATCCATTAGTCAGTTCCTTGCAAAATTCAAAGAAGGAAAAAAATTATTCTATCCGTTTTTCAGTTCGCGAAGAAATTATTAATCCTGGTAATAAAATATTATATTTTTATATATATTATTCTTTTAATTTACCAATTGTAGAGGATGTTGATCCTACCATTGGTCGTTACCGGAATATGGTTCAAACAGTTGTGGTACCAAAAGTAAACTTTTCATCATTATAGTTTAACCTTAAGCTTAAAATCATCTAATTTATAGGTATCAGCCGAGGCTAGGAATCCTTTAGCTTTACAAACCTCAAAAACACTCCATCCCAACTTGCCCAAAGATCGCCTTTACAATTATGCCCTTAAAACTAACCTGTACGAAGACCTAAGTCCCGATAATGGTGTCCAAATACTGGATAAAAACGCAGGCCATTCCACCCTCCCCAATCATACGGTACATAACAACGGTAAGCCTATCTTTCTTAACTCGGCGCCCCCCGTAGAAATCCCTGCTTCTAATGAACTTGCTACTGAAAATCTGATTGAAACACCTAAAAAACGTAAAGCTGACCTGGATGATACTGTTAAAACTGATACAGAGACTTCCACTGTAACAACACAACCGCAAGAATCTATAATTAGTGCTAGTGAAAAGATTTTATTGCAGGATGTTGGGTCCTTGTTACCCCACAAAAAGAAGAAATATGCCAAAGAAGCTTGGCCTGGAAAGCGATCAGCAAACACCAATCTACCAACTTCGCTGCTCGTTTAGATTTAAACGTCCATTTGAATATTTATACATAAATTTTATTAACCGTAAAACGATCTTTTGTATTAAATATAAGCTTGACATACGAAATGTAATGTTATATATATAAAGCAGGATTTAAGCCTTGCTAACCCATTTGTGCAACGCGATCAGGGCATGTTCTGCCAATGTTCTGCAATTTTAAAAGTTTACGCCTCAACACAATCTAAATATTAATGTCATTTTTTATTTTGCGAAACAGAAACCGAGACATAGGTTAAACCTACTAGAATCTTCGATTCACTAGCGTAGGGGGGGGGGGGGGGAGGGGGTAGGTTTCGGGTTAGAACCTTCCCCCTCTTATTGACAAAGAATTTTTTTTAATTATAGGGAAAAACTCATTGATATTAATAGGAGTCTTGTTGTGTTGCGCAATAAATTATCTTAATTAATTGATATTTACTTTGTTAATTTATAAATTTACAACTATTTTCTGGTTAATAAAAACTAACTAATAAATAAACTTTGATTAATTACACGGTTCAACAAGAAAAACCACCGGCAAACTGTTTGCAGATTCTGGTAGAGTTTTTCACGGTGAACACAAATATGTTTTTAGTTTTTTCCCTATACGTCAAGTATTTTAGATATTCGCTGTCAAAGTTGCCATAAACGCGATTTTAGCGTTTTTCAAACGTCAACAACTTGCAAATTAGTCGGTAAAAATTTTATTTAATAGATTTAATACGTAGATATAGGGGAGAGGAATGTATTTACAATTTTTTTTATCCTAGCACTTTTACTTTTTAAATTATATACAAAATTAATTATCCCTATCTTTTACATTGACAATTTACACCAGACTTGAGGGCGCCCTCCCTTCTCTTCAACACTAGGAATTAAGTGTGTGTTGTTGTTTGTGCATTCCTCTCCCCTATATCTACGTATTAAATAAAATTTTTACCGACTAATTTGTAAGTTATTGACGTTTGAAAAACGCTAAAATCGCGTTTTTGGCAACTTTGACAGCGATTATTTAAAAAACTTGACGTATAGGGAAAGAATTAAAGACATATTTGTGTTCACTGTAAAAAACTCTACCAGAATCTGCAAACAGTTTGCCGGTTGATTTCACAAGTCCATTATTTGTTGATCAGTGTTATTATAACTGAATTATCTGAATATTCCAATATAGAACCGCGCGAATGCTGACCAGAAAATAATGAAAAGGAATAAAATATATATATGCGAAAGAATTTTCAATATCCGAGAAAAAATATATATTGTTTGGTTACAGTACAATGATCTCCTTATTCCTCTCTTGCCTTGCTAGCGGTAGCACGCGGCATCTAACAGAGAGAGGGGGAAGAAGCGCAGCCACAACACTTTTAGATGAAAATTAATTTGATATTTACTTTTAGATAAAATCTCCTAATTCTAACACTATTTTTACAAAATTTTTATAAAAACAAAAAATAAAAACTCTTAATTATTTATATAAAAAACTATCTCACAAGTAAGATGCTAATACAAGCCAAATTTTAGTTATAAAGTTAATTAATAATTTTGGTTATAAACTTACATTAGTTCTTTGTTTACAGAAATTGCGGGTATAATACTACTGAGAAGTGTATATTAATAAAATACAAATAATTAATACCCAATGTAAATGATAATTTTACAAAGCGTTTTACACATTTCATTCCTGCATGCTTCATTTTAATTGCTATGCAATTTATGGGCTCGTTTTTTGTTGTCCGTCCGTTACCCTCCTATCTATTTGCATTGGGTATATTAGGTTATCGATTTTTTAAATTAATGCATGAGAAAGAGGTGCCCCACCCCTCATCTCTATCTCACTCGCTGTGTTATTTTTTAAATTAATGCATAAGAGGTGCCCCACCCCTCATCTTTATCTCCCTCGGTGTGTTATATATAAGATTTGTTAAATTATCTATTATATAATAAACATAGATAAAAGTTGTTTACTTTAATGCTATGCAAATTAACTAGTTATATAATAAACATAAATAAAAGTTGTTTACTTTTTAATTGCTATGCAATTTAACTAGTTTTGGGGTTAGAATCCCGGAGTTATTTTGACTCTTATGATTGTTCTTGTTACTATCATTGATAATAAGAATTTTTGGCCGTCCGCTGGCTGCTGACCAATGAAAAAAATGACCATTGGCCAAAATGTGAATCGAAATTATTTTTTTCGTTTTTTTTGACTATTATGATTGTTCCTGTTTCTACCATTGCTATTATGACTTTTTGGCCGACCGCTGGCTGCTGACCAATGTTATATAATAAACATAAATAAAAGTTGTTCACTTTTAATTGCTATGCAATTTAACTAGTTTTTAGGTTAGAATCTCTGAGTTTTTTTGACTCTTATGATTGTTCTTGTTACTATCATTGATAATAAGACTTTTTGGCCGTCCGTTGGCTGCTGACCAATGAAAAAAATGACCATTGGCCAAAATGTGAATCCGAGTTTATTTTTTTGTTTTTTTTTGACTATTATGATTGTTCCTGTTACTACCATTGCTATTATGACTTTTTGGCCGTCCGCTGGCTCCTGACCGATGGAAAAAATGACCAATGGCCAAAATGTGAATCGAAATTATTTTTTTCGTTTTTTTTTGACTATTATGATTGTTCCTGTTCCTACCATTGCTATTATGAATTTTTGGCCGTCCGCTGGCTGCTGACCAATGGAATAAAATGACCATTGGCCAAAATGTGATTAGAAAACTTTTTTTTCGTTTTTTTTTGACTATTATGAATTTATATCCACTTTTACCGTGTCCTGGCTGCTGACCAATGGAAAAAAAATGACCATTGGTCAAAATGTGATTTGAAAATTTTTTTTCGTTTTTTTTACTCTTATGAATTTATATCCACTTTTACCGTGTGCTGGCTGCTGACCAATGGAAAAAAATGACCATTGGCCAAAGTGAGCATCAAAATTTTTTTTCCGTTTTTTTGGCTATAATTGACTTATAGAGTATCTGTTGGTACTGACCAATAGAGAAAAAGTGACCATTGGCCAAATTTTTGATTTTTTTAATTAAAAATTGTTCAAATTCAACAAAAAACTTACAATTCTGCAAATTCTTAACATTGTGTTGTTTTATAATATAATGTTTGTTAGACCCATAATCACTAAAGGCCATAAAAACTAATGTAATACGCAACTAGATGCAAACACCAAATCTAACCCTAACCCTTGCCTATATTACATTTTGCCTATAATGGAAAATTTGTATAAATAATTAATTAATCATTAGGCATTTAATACCCCCCTATAGACATTCTCGCCCCTTCCCACCTTTCTCGCCCATAAATTGCATAGCAAATATGATACATTTATACGAAGTACAGATGAGTCGTCCCCCCTTCCCTTCCCCTCTTCCCTTCCCTTCTCCCCCTTCCCACGAGGGCCGAAGGCCCGAGTTTTTTAAACATACTTCAAAATCTAATTTCTTTAGAAATTGTGCGTGCTAATTCGACACTAGAAATTGATGTGAAAATTCAATTAATATTCCTAATGGTTTAGTAAATTCATTTTTTAATGTTTACTTATTGATGGTCATGATATAGTTAACTTTATTAAAGCAAATTCAGTTGGCACCGCCAAAGCCGGGCATATAAGGGCTTCTTGTTCATAATTACGTGCCGGGCTTGGGCGAGCGTCATGGTAATAAAACGGGCTCGGGACGGGCCTAGCTATAAGTAGGGGCCAAACCTTTTTATTTTTGTATTTCATTGTATAAAAAATGGTGTTTTCGATGATGTTAATCAAATTTTAATAATATTCTTACAAAATATAATTAATTCCATATAAATTTTTGTTCGTTATTTATTCATTGAACTTTTGATTTTTAAACAAGTGGATTCCAAGAAATTTTTTTTTAATAAGGGAATTGTGAAAAATTAATATAAATAGTTATATTTAGTTGTATAAAATTAACCTTGCTTATAGTTTCAATTAGCATAAATGGTTTCATGCACTTCAAGTGCTACTAGGGAAAATTTAACGGCGCGTTACTTGTTGGAAGTAACAAAAGCCTGTTTCAAGACTGATATTTTTAATATTGAACATTAACATATAAATAAATGATTGTTTTAGTATTGACAAAAATGTTTAAAAAGCCGCAGAGTACATAAGAGTTTTTTGGGAAGGGTGTAGGCTGAGCCTG
Source organism: Gordius sp. MW1 (assembly GCA_964036665.1). Classification (NCBI taxonomy): domain Eukaryota; kingdom Metazoa; phylum Nematomorpha; class Gordioida; order Gordea; family Gordiidae; genus Gordius; species Gordius sp. MW1. The sequence goes on along the minus strand of OZ038532.1, from coordinate 11,770,874 downwards.
TGCTTTGCAAAAAATCAGCGGGGCGAACCCGCCTTATAATTTTATTTAAACGGTTTTGAGTAGGGACAATTTTTGGTACTAGTGGGCAATTAAGCCTAAAAGACCCATGCATGTGTCTTGTTCAAACAATGGCCCAAATTAGCACAAACAGAAAAATTCGAAGGAGCTCTTCGCAATTTGCGTCTTTAAAGATATTATTAATACATTTTCAAAAACCCATCGTAGATATTGAATTTATATTTCTAATTAGTTTTGTTTAATCGAAATCCTTTGACACAAAATTTACCACCCCCCCCCCCCCCCCCCCCATATAAATTATATATATGAGCGCTACACGCGCATTGCTTCTATTTTCAAGCATTTGAGCAGCGATTTGCGTTACACTTAATATCAAGTGATTTTATTAATGTTCAAATGAAGCGGTCGACTATTTGTTGGATTAAGGTAGCCGTTTAAGTTTGAAGCTAGTTAGAGGCTTTGTTGTAACTAAGTTGTGAGATTAGTAAAGCTGAAGGGATCTTTTAAACGATTATTCAATCAATACAAAAGAACATATGTTATGTCGTGTGTCTAGTAGAACACGCATGTCATTCAGAGCTGGTTACGGGTCACCACACATAAGTTTTTCAAAGTGCGACCCCACCAGGTCTGGGCTGTTCGGGTTTGGAGTATTTTCCAGCAGCTGAATATCTTACTCGGGATGACCACGATGTCGCTGGCCGGCATCGTAATCAGTAACACTGGTACCGGCGCTTCCGTTTTGTTTTGCCCTGCAGGCCTAAAAGGGCTTGTTCTCCCGCACATTGGCCTCGTGTGCTAACGGCGACATACTCCGCAATAAGCTCTTGTCTGCCTCACTCTCGTCTGATATCTTACCTGGGGACGACGTACCGTCTTTCCTTTACCAGCCCTTAGGGTCTTGGGCCATCATAGGGAGGTCACGTCCTTATTGGAGTTGTGCGTGGGTAACTTCCTTCTTGATTCGAGCTACCACATCCGGCTAAATCCCTGGGTAGGACACGGTGTCCTTCAACCGCGTTGCCATGCCTACCCACGTTAGGCATAGCTTACTCTTGAACTAGTTCCGTTCTTCCCGCCGCACCTCTATTCGATCGGGTGTCCTTGAAAAATCGCACGACGGGCTCAATAGGCCTCCTTTCCGTGATATCGATCACGATCGGTGGTATTCCGGTTTGTTCACCTCGTATCGCTCTTACCTTCACTTTTATACGATCCCAGTCACGAATTTGATCTAGATATAAATATAAAGGATTATAATTTTATTCAAGAGCCTAATTGTTCAACGTGACGTATATGTCGACCTGGAGAAGTCTGTACTTCTATCTCATACATACCCTTCCGTGATAGGATTGTAGCCTAAAGCCACCTTATACGTGTCCTTCGGAATTACCGATTTATGTTATGTTCAGCTGCACTAATTGTACAACGTATAGGCGGAAGTGTTTTATAAATGGCCTAAAAATACCTCGCTAACTAGTTGTCTAGAAGGAAATCTCGGGCCACGTTTTGTACAGCCGATAAAGCCATGTCTCATCCTTTCGACTTTAGCCTATTTTAACCGTCGTTTACAGCCACGTGCCTTTCCGCGAGTCAATTCGTACTCGGATGATACGGAGGGCTTATTTAATTCTGTATTCCATATTTATTATGGAACCCTTTAAACTCGACGCTTGCAAAGGCAGTGCCGTTGTCGGACACAATTACCCTCCGGAGACCATACGCACTTACAAGATTTTTTCAGGAAATCGATAGATATTACTTCCGTATACCCTGTTTACTTGTTTATATTCAACCCAAAAAAACTGCATCTAGGAGGATAATTTATTTTCTTCCTTCAAAATCAAAGAAATCTAGGTGGATAGTCACCCAAAATTATCTAATTCGTGGCCATCTCGCCCTCTTATCGTGTCTTGGCGTCCTGGTAAGCTTTCCACATTCCCGTATCGTCCTACGAACAAGATAATATCTAGTGATATCTTGGGCCACCAGACATGTCTCTTCGAAACCTTCATCTTGGCTATGCCAATATGATCGGCATGAATCAATTCTAATACCTGAGTGAGCAACACTGACGGAATTACTATATTATCGTTGCTTAGTAGTACATTATTATTTACCTCCACTTCATGTATTAATCTTAGATAAGTAGATGGTAATGTCTCTAGCATACCCATCAGTTATTCTAACATCAAAATTATGTTTTAGCAAGAACTTCTTGTTACTAAATTTACTTCCTAGAAGTTCTCGCCTTCTAACTCTTCGCGAGTTAGGTCATCGTTATCATTTACCAATCACGATATTGTGTCCGGCAAGTGACATGACTTATTTTTGCGGTATTTTAACAGCTTTGAAGTTTCCTTACGCATTTAACCCTTTCTGCAGCCTCGGAGTTAACAACAGATCCCAATTATCCTTTAAAAAATGTAATACAAGCGGTTTGTGGTGGGTATAAATATTGATACTCTTTGATATTCATGGCAACGCGTCAAACTCTTTATTACCGCCAAAGCCTCCTTCTCAATCATGAGCAATTAAGCTCCTCCTGACCGAATACATGCAATAACACTCCACCCAGACCTAGCGGTGACGCATCCACTGCTATCGCTAATATCGGGCACAAAGCATGTTAGAACAGGCCCTTCCGTTATTTGAGTATCGCTTCCACGTATTTTTTCTATTTCTAGCCCATGGTCTGAACGCTGTATTCCACGTATTGAATATGTCAAACGATCTGAGCTTTGTATTCTGAATATTAGAATTTTCTGGTAAACGATCTGGGTTGTATTACCCGTATTTTGATTTATGGCTCGGACGATGGATTTTGTTTTTTTTGTTCTGACACCAGTTGTTATCGGATGAGTCGGTCGTCAATTTTTTGATTGAAGTGGCCGTTTAACTTCGACACTCGTTGGAAGCTTAGATTCAACCGAGTTGTGAGATCAATAACGCTGGAGGGAATTTTTAATCGTTTTCAATTTGTATACCATTTAATAAAGACTTCTTCGTATAAAAGAACAAAAATATAACATAGGTAAAGTCATGTGTTTAGAAAACTCGTTACATATAATTGTATCTAATATATTGCGTAAGAATGTCATTCTAACTGGCTAACTGGTTACGGATCACCACAATTAGGTAAACTAATATGTTGATTAGTCATTATTTTTTGTATTGGCGTACATGAATTGCGTAAAATGAATCGCGTTTTAACAGCCTTTGAGGGTTACAGCTACTAAATAAAATGTTAAGAATGATTAAAAACAACCGCAAAATATCTTTGTTTTCTTTTAATTTACCACAGAAATCTGCATGGAAAATTATTGAGAAGTCATAATCTGATGGAGAAAAATCATACAATTTATTGATTAATTGGCCAAAATCACATTATTAATTTATATATATATAAGGGCAGTTTAACCAAAGGCGCGAATTAATATTTGGCTAAAATGCAAAGCTATGCATTAATAAAATCTAAGGCGCCGATATTTAAAATGTTAATGAAAAGGGTAAATTCTTGATTTTATTAATGGAAAGTTGGAGGTTAAAGCTGTGAGGCGTGCATTTGACCTCTCCCTTTAAATCCAAAGATATTTTAAAATTTATTAGAAATATGTTTAAAATATATAAGAAATATGATTAAAATTTTAATAACGTTTTTTTGCCCAATATTGCGTCCCTCTAATTAAATTTTAACTACGCCCATGGCTAATACCGCCGATATATTCGTTAAAAAAATGATATTCTTTGTCAATATTAGATTAGCAAAAAAATGTGTGTCGTTAACAAAATTTGTTATGGGTAGAGTGTTAGACACGTGTGGAGGCACTTTGCTGTTCTTGTTATAGATCCAATTTTAATTAAATCTTTTAAAAATTTTGGTTTTTGAAATAGGGAAGGAAATAAAAGGAGTGAATAGAGATTTAGGTGCACATTAATATTCGCTATGTAAATAATGTTTTATAAGTCAATCAAGTGCAAATTCCAGGTAAATTGCAACTTTGGTATTTTAATTATTAAGGCAAAACATCTAGGATGTCCTATATATTTAACAAGTAAGGATCTAATATGATTATGATTGTTTGTAGCAAAATCTTACACTTTAAATATACAAATTTAGATTTTTTATTAATTGCAATACTCACTTAGTTTATACTGATTCTCGATTAGGTTTCCACTTTAAATATAAATAGCAACAATACCATGCGAAAGATAACGTTTGTAATTTTTAACTTTGGGTGACATCTAGATTATCTACTTAGTGTAGTTTAATGCAAATCCTTAAATTTCTACTTACCTTTATATCAGCCTAGCCACTTTTAAGTTGCAAGCGCGGCTTTGAGGTTGCCTCCACCACCACTTTTCTAGGCGAAACTTCACCCTGTTTTTCGCTTAGCCATGTCATATACTTTAAACCGATGTTATTTAAATAGTAGAAAAGGAGAATGAGGAAAATTGCTAAAGGTCTAAACTTCGTTTCAATTGAATGACTTGTTTATTTAAAGATATAGAAGGTTGCTATTCCAAAAGAACCAAGATTTATGTTGGTCACTTGAGGTCTAAAAAGGCTATAGTTATAATTCAAGAGTAGAAGATACACATTACACATATCATTTTTTTATGTGTATTGTTATTAATAAAGCCAAAAAATGTCTGTAATTCGGCCTAATTATTTATGAATCGCGATGCAATGTATGGGCTCACTTTTGGTTGTTGTTTACTGTCACGCTTTTGTTCGCTATCACGTCACGCGAAAAGAGTTTGGGATTTTGATTTCACGCTCTCGAGTTCGGACCTCGGTGGTCCAACTTTTTTTCCAATCGATTTTGTGCATGAGATCTGGCACAGGTTTGTTTTAGAGAAAGTGAAAGCCCGGACCCGGCTTGTCAAAATACAATGAATTAATTGCATTTTGTCCCAATTTTCTTATTTACAATGAGTGTAATGCAGGTTGTATCTTCTATAGAGGAAATAATTTAATTTCCCACCCTTATTGAAGCTCGCCCCACATTTAATCAATTCCTTTTTTATCATATATTTTTGCTGCTTATTTTTATTCAGTCTGGCTTTTTTATTGCTGTGATGTTGACTTTTGGCTTGCGCATAAAGACTGGCTAATGAAGTATGGTATATCAAAAACAATCACAGAAAGTAACTCTAAATTAAACGCAATATTTCAAAATCCATTGAATCTCTTACGATAAACAAATTTTGACCCGTGTCTGAAATTAATATAAGAATTTAACTTTCTTAATAAACAATTTATGCATGTTTACTTTATTCCTACAAAAAATATTCTCCGTCTGGATGAATTAACTTTGTTGACAATAAACATGCAGCTGAACCATATATAAAATGTATAGTGTTTTTAAAGTTGATATGAGAAATAAATATTTTATTTATGATTCGTAACCAATTTACACAATAAATTATATTTACACAACTCTCGCATAATACTTTTCAAAATGCTAAAACTGATTTTATGTCGTGTGCAACCAACGTTAGATTCCAATATTTTTGCATTTGCTTCCTATTGCCACCATTGTAGCAAAAATAAAAGTTTATCTTCGAGGACACGGTGAATATTTTGGATGTTTGAGTATTATTCGCGTAAAATTCCAGCCATCTGTCGAGTTTTTGGGTATCAGTTTGGACGCGGGGACATATGGTGATGAGTATGCTACCCGCTATTCTCGCTAATTTACCCGTAACATGGGCATCGTCAACAAATAAATATTTTTGCGAAAAATAGGCTTTGTACAACTTGAAAGCTAAGGCTGGACTGAGGATCACAGCCCACCCTGAACAATAGGGTTCGTAATAATGACTTGGATAGTCCTCCCGAGACACGTACCACTTGGAAGTATTGTCTCGAAGCAGGGGCGAATTTACCATAGCGCAGCAAATGAAATCACGGTAGTGAGGCATATCGCCAAACAAATAAATATATTCGTCGCGAACCTTTTTATCGTTTAACATATCCGGGTTTTGGACACAGTCCTCTGCGGCCGCATTATAGAATGAGTTATTTAGCGGCGAAGTTGTCGCATTTAGCAAGGCGTCGAAGCGTTTTTCCAAGTCGTCGCTTACTACGTGATAGGAGAAATCTTCGAACGAAGCGCCTTGGCTTTGGTTATAGACGTAGGGGAACACGCGATCTTGGGGGCGAATGAGATCGATTTTGAAAGTCAGCACGTCGCCATACCTTGCTCTTAATCGATCCAAGATGGCCATAACTTCAAAAATATCCACGTAAATGTCATCGTCCATCTTGAGCACGAAACTAGCGTGCGGACAATAATAAGAGATCCACTTGTAAGCGGTGATCATCTTGTAGGTTAAATTAACGTAGGAATCGTGGTAGCCGGCCTGCACTATGTCGCCGTAAGTGTTACTCTCATTTTGAATCCGTGGCTGAAGCGTTGGATCAGAATGGGTGTAACATATTACGAATAGCGTTCGAATATTAAGGTTGTAGAATTCCCGAATCGAACCCCAAGTTTCACGTATCGTTGATCGATTTTCAAAATTCTTGGGTGCCGTGTGAACGATCGTGACTATGAAGATATCCTTTGCTATGCGCAATTTTTTTTTTGAGAACCCTGCCTGTTCATCATCATCCGATGGGTAGGGTATGTAATCGTAGCACGTATTTTCGGGATTAATCATAAAATCGAAATCTTTGGGTAGGGAAGTTATGTTCGTGGTTATGTCCACAAAAACACCGTTAATTAAGGTGTAATTCTGCTGGACTCGCTGCATACAAGTAGAGACCTGCAAAATCGATTTTTTTAAGACCCGGCCCGGCCCGGGCCCGGAATTAAAATGGAAAAATAGGCCCGGCCCGGGCCCGTATTTTAGCATCTTTAAAAACAAGGCCCGAGCCCGGCCCAAGCCCGGCCCGGAATTTTGGTAATTGCAGAAACTTAATCAAACTTAATTTTGGTAAAATTTTTCATTAAATAATATAACGCACATAAAAAAATTGTAAATGGATAAAAAACTATTTTGATGCAAAAAACACAGGCATCAAAAATTTCCGTGTTTTAGATTTGTTCTTCGCTCTTCATAAATGCAGCTAGCTGACGAAAAACACCTCTCACTCGAGGCCAAATCAGGTGTCGAAAAAATCTTACAAACAAGAGGGCTAAGCGCTGGAAATGATCACTGTGGTCTTTCGACCAATCCGATAATTTTATTTTTTTTCTCATTGATCTTTAACTTTGTGTTGGTGTCAACTTCATTTTCCTTTACCTCTTTCTTCATAGAATATGTTTCATGCCATATCCATTCAACAAAATTGGGCTATTGAGGATATGAGATCTTTTTTGATTTTTGCAGGATTTGTAAGTTTTGTTAAAAGTGGCTTGCATAGGTAATTGTCCAATTTTTATTTTCCTGGACTTCTTTACAGCAGTTAGGTTTTTGGAGATGGGTGTTCCATATTAAGCACTATAAAAACTAACATAAATATTGCCTGATGAGCAGGAATTATAGGATAACACATTCGTGCAAATCTTACAAAAAACAAAATTTATTTTCTTATAATCTTTTCCATACTTCACTCTTTTCTCTAAGATTTTATTTTACTTTATAAAATTCTTATTGAATATTTTCAGCTATTAGCAGTAGATTTTTTTGTTCCATACTTAATTGTTTGTATATTAGAATAAGCGCGAAATGAATAAATGAGTGACAGATTCAATAACTTGTAATTAATTTTTTGAAATATTAAAGATTGTTTTAAGCAGAATAAAAGACTACTTAGACTCTTCTAAATTGTTCCGGGCCGGGCCTATAATTTATAAATTAGGCCCGGCCCGGCCCGGAATTTTAAAGCCTAAAAATTTAAGGCCCGAGCCCGGCCCGGGCTCGTCCGGGCCCGGGCTCGTCCGGGCCCGGGCTCGTCCGGGCCCGGGCTTTCCCGGGCCGGGCCGGGCCTTGGGCCGCCCGTGCAGGTCTCTACATACAAGTATCGACGTGAGCTGGAGGATAGTAACCATACGGGTGCCTATATATTTCAGATTCGTTGAAAGAATACAAACCTTCACGCCCCTTAATAATTATTATTATCATTTTACAACTCTTAATTCATCTAATTTAATTTTTAAAATTACATGAGTATCAATTTTTATCTGACACCAGCGCTAGCACGCGTCATCTAACAGAGAGAGGGGGAAGAAGCGCAGCCACAACACTTTTAGATGAAAATTAATTTGATATTTACTTTAGATAAAATCTCCTAATTCTAACACTATTTTTACAAAATTTTTATAAAAACAAGAAATAAAAACTCTTAATTATTTATATAAAAAACTATCTCACAAGGAAGATGCTAATACAAGCCAAATTTTAGTTATAAAGTTAATTAATAATTTTGGTTATAAACTTACATTAGTTCTTTGTTTACAGAAATTGCGGGTATTATACTTCTGAGAAGTGTATATTAATAAAATACAAATAATTAATACCCAATGTAAATGATAATTTTACAAAGCGTTTTACACATTTCATTCCTGCATGCTTCATTTTTAAACATACTTCAAAATCTAATTTCTTTAGAAATTGTGCGTGCTAATTCGACACCAGAAATTGATGTGAAAATTCAATCAATAACACTGCTCAACAAATAAAGGTCTTGTGTAATCAACCGGGAAACGGTTACCATATTCTGATAGAGTTTTTTGTGGTGAACACAAATATGTTTTTCGTTGTTTTCCTATACGTCAAGTTTTTTAGATTTTTCGATTCAAAGTTGCGAAAATTACCGTTTTTGACCCTTTTCGACGCTCAACAGAGCGATATTGAATAGCTAAAAAAAATTTTAACCTCCAAGTGGTAGAACCAACTTAGGGTATAACATTGAAAAATGATTTTCCCCTATTGTTTTTACTTTTTCTAATATATCAAAAATGCAAATAGTCCCTATGCGAAATCGCGGCATCCTTTGAGCCTCCCTCCCTCTCTATCTAATTCGCTTAAATGCTTATATAACACTATATCCTTAGTGCATGTAAGTGATTGATGAGTGTGGTGGGTGCAAGAGTAGTGGGTTAATACGAACTATTCCTACTAGAGGTGGGCGCGGGCCTAATTTTTTATTCAGGGCCCGCCCACTCACGGTGGTATTAAAAAAGATTCACGCCCACTCACGCTTACCACTAAAAAATTTTTGACCCGACCCGCCCGCTCACGAAAGGCAATATTTTAATTCACGCACGTCACGCCCGAAAATTCACGGTGTTTTTAAATTTTGCAAAATTGGTAACCTATAATTATACATTTTTTTGAATTTATTCTATTTACTTCCATAATTCCATAACAAAAAATAAATACAATTTATAAATCGAAATTTTTATTTAAAAAAAGAAAAATATCCATGTTTTTTGATTTTAATTGGGTACGCCTTTTCTCCAACAGGCGATTGGCTACAGAAACAATCTTTCACTAGATGCCGAACTTGCAGGGGCGGATTTACTCGCTAATTTTTTCAAAAAAGGAAACGAATTTTCATGCTTCCAAAACTTCAAAATACTATCATTATTATTTGTCTTTTGAGCGATGAATCTTTTAAGTTCATCCTCGCAGCTTTCTTCAATAGATGGTGAGGGTTCATCAGTATCATCTAGAAATTCTCAAAATGTTTCATTTAGAATATTAGGTTTCTTGTGAGTGTAGGACGAATTATGACAGCTAATAGTTGGTTTTGGCATTGACTTATTCATATCATATTTTATGCCAATTTTTATGGTAGTTTTATATATATCGTCTTTTTCTTCTTCTGATAAAAACTTAAGGCTTTTGAAATTCGGATCCAAAATTAAGCCTACTTTATTAAAATTTCCGTGATTTATGGAAATTGTGTTCACGCCCACTCACGCACGGGGAAAATTTTGGAAAGGCCCGTCACGCCCAGTCACACCTAATAATTTAAAATTTCTTCACATTCACGCCGTGACCCACCGTGACACGGCGGGTCACGCGTAATTTCACGGCCCGCGCCCACCTCTAATTCCTACTACTACGCCTGTCATCCTCCCTCTCTACTAGAGGAATAGCTCGTATTACGCCACTACTTTTACACACCCCACCCCCACATCATCCATCAATCACTCACATGCACCAAGAGTATAGTGTTATAAACCCAATTAGATAGAGAGGGAGGGAGGGAGGCTCAAAGGATGCCGCTTCGTATAGGGACTTATTGAAATTCGATATATTGGAAAAAGTAAAAACAATAGGGAAAAAATCATTTTTCAATGTTTTACCTTAAGTTGGTTCTACCACTCAGAGGTTTAAAATTTTTTTTTAGCCATTCACTATCGCTCTATTGAGCATCGAAAAGGGTCAAAAACGGTCATTTTTGCAGCTTTGAATCGAAATATCTAAAAAACTTGACGTATAGGAAAAAAACAAAAAACATATTTGTGTTCACCACGAAAAACTCTGTCAGAAAATGTTGACCGTTTCCCGGTTGATTTTTCTTGTAGACCAGTGTAATTAATATTCCTAATGGTTTAGTAAATTCATTTCTTAATGTTTACTTATTGATGGTCATGATATAGTTAACTTTATTAAAGCAAATTCAGTTGGCACCGCCAAAGCCGAACATATAAGGGCTTCTTGTTTATAATTACATGCCGGGCTGGGGCGAGCGTCATGGTAATAAAACGGGCTCGGGACGGGCCTAGCTATAAGTAGGGGCCAAACCTTTTTATTTTTGTATTTCAATGTATAAAAAATGGTGTTTTTTATGATGTTAATCAAATTTTAATAATATTCTTACAAGATAATTAATTCCATATAAATTTTTGTTCGTTATTTATTCATTGAACTTTTGATTTTTAAACAAGTGGATTCCAAGAAATTTTTTTTTAATAAGGGAATTGTGAAAAATTAATATAAATAGTTATATTTAGTTATATAAAATTAACCTTGCTTATAGTTTCAATTAGCATAAATGGTTTCATGGCGCGTTACTTGTTGGAAGAAACAAAAGCCTGTTTCAAGACTGATATTTTTAATATTGAACATTAACATATAAATATATGATTGTTTTAGTATTGAAAAAAAATGTTTAAAATGCCGCAGAGTACATAAGAATTTTTTAGGAAGGGTGTAGGCTGAGCCTGTGCTTTGCAAAAAATCAGCGGGGCGAACCCGACTTATAATTTTATTTAAACGGTTTTGAGTAGGGACAATTTTTGGTACTAGTGGGCAATTAAGCCTAAAAGACCCATGCATGTGTCTTGTTCAAACAATGGCCCAAATTAGCACAAACAGAAAAATTCGAAGGAGCTCTTCGCAATTTGCGTCTTTAAAGATATTATTAATACATTTTCAAAAACCCATCGTAGATATTGAATTTATATTTCTAATTAGTTTTTGTTTAATCGAAATCCTTTGACACAAAATTTACCAGCCCCCCCCCCCCCCCCCCCATATAAATTATATATATGAGCGCTACACGCGCATTGCTTCTATTTTCAAGCATTTGAGCAGCGATTTGCGTTACACTTAATATCAAGTGATTTTATTAATGTTCAAATGAAGCGGTCGACTATTTGTTGGATTAAGGTAGCCGTTTAAGTTTGAAGCTAGTTAGAGGCTTTGATGTAATTAAGTTGTGAGATTAGTAAAGCTGAAGGGATCTTTTAAACGATTATTCAATCAATACAAATGAACATATGTTATGTCGTGTGTCTAGTAGAACACGCATGTCATTCAGAGCTGGTTACGGGTCACCACACATAAGTTTTTCAAAGTGCGACCCCACCAGGTCTGGGCTGTTCGGGTTTGGAGTATTTTCCAGCAGCTGAATATCTTACTCAGGATGACCACGATGTCGCTGGTCGGTATCGTAATCAGTAACACTGGTACCGGCGCTTCCGTTTTGTTTTGCCCTGCAGGCCTAAAAGGGCTTGTTCTCCCGCACATTGGCCTCGTGTGCTAACGGCGACATACTCCGCAATAAGCTCTTGTCTGCCTCACTCTCGTCTGATATCTTACCTGAGGACGACGTACCATCTTTCCTTTACCAGCCCTTAGGGTCTTGGGCCATCATAGGGAGGTCACGTCCTTATTGGAGTTGTGCGTGGGCAACTTCCTTCTTGATTCGAGCTACCACGTCCGGCTAAATCCCTGGGTAGGACACGGTGTCCTTCAACCGCGTTGCCATGCCTACCCACGTTAGGCATAGCTTACTCTTGAACTAGTTCCGTTCTTCCCGCCGCACCACTATTCGATCGGGTGTCCTTGAGAAATCGCACGACGGGCTCCATAGGCCTCCTTTCCGATCGATGACGATCGGTGGCATTCCGGTTCGTTCACCTCGTATCGCTCTTACCTTCACTTTTATACGATCCCAGTCACGAATTTCATCTAGATATAAATATAAAGGATTATAATTTCATTCAAGAGCCTAATTGTTCAACGTGACGTATATTTCGACCTGGAAAAGTCTGTACTTCTATCTCATACATACCCTTCCGTGATAGGATTGTAGCCTAAAGCCACCCTATACGTGTCCTTCTGAATTACCGATTTATGTTATATTCAGCTGCACTAATTGTACAACGTATAGGCGGAAGTGTTTTATAAATGGCCTAAAAATACCTCGCTAACTAGTTGTCTAGAAGGAAATCTCGGGCCACGTTTTGTACAGCCGATAAAGCCATGTCTCATCCTTTTCGACTTTAGCCTATTTTAACCGTCGTTTACAGCCACGTGCCTTTCCGCGAGTCAATTCATACTCGGATGATACGGAGGGCTTATTTAGGGCTGTATTCCATATTTATTATGGAACCTAACCTCGACGCTTGAAAGGCAGTGCCGTTGTCGGACACAATTACCTTCGGGAGATCATACGCACTTACAAGATTTTTCAGGAAATCGATAGATATTACTTCCGTAGATACCCTGTTTACTTGTTTATATTCAACCTAAAAGGACTGCATCTAGGAGGATAATTTATTTTCTTCCTTCAAAATCAAAGAAATCTAGGTGGATAGTTACCCAAAATTATCTAATTCGTGGCCATCTCGCCCTCTTATCGTGTCTTGGCGTCCTGGTAAGCTTTCCACATTGCCCGTATCGTCCTACGAACAAGAATATCTAGTGATATCTTGAGCCACCAGACATGTCTCTTCGAAACCTTCATCTTGGCTATGCCAATATGATCGGCATGAATCAATTCTAATACCTGAGTGAGCAACACTGACGGAATTACTATATTATCGTTGCTTAGTAGTACATTATTATTTACCTCCACTTCATGTATTAATCTTAGATAAGTAGATGGTAATGTCTCTAGCATACCCATCAGTTATTCTAACATCAAAATTATGTTTTAGCAAGAACTTCGTGTTATTAAATTTACTTCCTAGAAGTTCTCGCCTTCTAACTCTTCGCGAGTTAGGTCATCGTTATCATTTACCAATCACGATATTGTGTCCGGCAAGTGACATGACTTATTTTTGCGGTATTTTGACAGCGTTGAAGTTTCCTTACGCATTTAACCCTTTCTGCAGCCTCGGGGTTAACAACAGATCCCAATTATCCTTTAAAAAATGTAATACAAGCGGTTTGTGGTGGGTATAAATATTGATACTCTTTGATATTCATGGCGACGCGTCAAACTCTTTATTACCGCCAAAGCCTCCTTCTCAATCATGAGCAATTAAGCTCCTCCTGACCGAATACATGCATTAACACTCCACCCAGACCTAGCGGTGACGCATCCACTGCTATTATTTGAGTATCGCTTCCACGTATTTTTCCTATTTCTAGCCCATGGTCTGAACGCTGTATTCCACGTATTTAATATGTCAAACGATCTGTGCTTTGTATTCTGAATATTAGAATTTTCTGGTAAACGATCTGAGTTGTATTTCCCGTATTTTGATTTGTGGCTCGGACGATGGATTTTGTTTTTTTTTGTTCAGACACCAGTTGGTATCGGATGAGTCGGTCGTCAATTTTTTGATTGAAGTGGCCGTTTAAGTTCGACACTCGTTGGAAGCTTAGATTCAACCGAGTTGTGAGATTAATAACGCTGGAGGGAATTTTTAATCGTTTTCAATTTGTATACCATTTAATAAAGACTTCTTCATATAAAAGAACAAAAATATAACATAGGTAAAGTCATGTGTTTAGAAAACTCGTTACATAAAATTGTATCGAATATATTGCGTAAGAATGTCATTCTAACTGGCTAACTGGTTACGGATCACCACAATTAGGTAAACTAATATGTTAATTAGTCATTATTTTTTGTATTGGCGGACATGAATTGCGTAAAATGAATCGCGTTTAACAGCCTTTGAGGGTTACAGCTACTAAATAAAATGTTAAGAATGATTAAAAACAACCGCAAAATATTTTACCTGTTTTATTCTAATAAAAATACTTTTTTTTGTCTTTTAATTTACCACAGAAATCTGCATGGAAAATTATTGAGAAGTCATAATCTGATGGAGAAAAATCATACAATTTATTGATTAATTGGCCACAATCACATTATTAATTTATATATATATAAGGGCAGTTATACCAAAGGTGCGAATGCGAATTAATAAATGGCTAAAATGCAAAGCTATGCATTAATAAAATCTAAGGCGCCGATATTTAAAACTATGTTAATGAAAAGGGTAAATTCTTGATTTTACTAATGGAAGGTTAAAGGTTAAAGCTGTGAGGCGTGCATTTGACCTCTCCCTTTAAATCCAAAGATATTTTAAAATTTATTAGAATTATGTTTAAAATTTATAAGAAATATGGTTAAAATGTTAATAAACATTTTGCCCCTCTTTAAATTATTATTGCCTCCCTCTATTTAAATTTTAACTACGTCCATGGCTAATACCGCCGATATATTCGTTAAAAAAATGATATTCTTTGTCAATATTAGATTGGTAAATAAAAATGTGTGTCATTAACAAAATTTGATATAGGTACAGGGTTAGACACGTGTAAAAGCAATTTGCTGTTCTTGTTATAGATCCAATTTTAATTAAATACTTTAAAAATTTTGGTTTTTGAAATAGGGAAGGAAATAAAAGGAGTGAATAGAGATTAATGTGCACATTAATATTCGCTATGTAAATAATGTTTTATAAGTCAATCAAGTGCAAATTTTAGGTAAATTGCAACTTTGGTATCTTAAATATTAAGGCAAGACATCTAGGATGTCCTATAAATTTAACAAGTAATTGTCAAATATAATTATGATTGTTTGTAACAAAATCTTACACTTTAAAATATATAAATTTAAATTTTTTATTAATTGCAATACTCACTTGATTTTTACTGATTCTCGATTAGGTTTCCACTTTAAGTATAATAGCAACAATACCTGCGAAAAAAATCGTTTGGTATTTTTAACTTGGGTGACATCTCGATTATCTACTTAGTGTAGTTTAATGCAAATCCTTAAATTTCGATTAAGCTTTATATCAGCCTAGCCACTTTTAAGTTGCAAGCGCGGCTTTGAGGTTGCCTCCGCCACCACTTTTCTAGGCGAACCTTCACCCTGTTCGCTTAGCCATGTCATATACTCTAAACCAATGATATTTAAATAGTAGAAAGAATGAGAAAAATTGCTAAAGGTCTAACTTCGTTTCAATTGAACAAAGGGGACCTGTTTATTTAGAGATATAGAAGGTTGCTATTCCAAAAGAACCTGAGATTTATGATGGTCACGATTGAGGTCTAAAAAGGCTATAGTTATAATTCAAGAGTATAAGATACACATTACACATACCTTTTTTTATGTGAATTGTTATTAATAAAGCCAAAAAATGTCTGTAATTCGGCCTAATTATTTATGAATCGCGATGCAATGTATGGGCTCACTTTTGGTTGTTGTTT
Source organism: Gordius sp. MW1 (assembly GCA_964036665.1). Classification (NCBI taxonomy): domain Eukaryota; kingdom Metazoa; phylum Nematomorpha; class Gordioida; order Gordea; family Gordiidae; genus Gordius; species Gordius sp. MW1. Next base: position 11,754,989 of record OZ038532.1, on the reverse strand, counting down.
ACTGCCACGCTTTTGTTCTCTGTCACGTCACGCGGGAAAAATTTGGGATTTTGATTTAAAGCTCTCGAGTTCGGACCTCGGTGGTCCAACTTTTTTCCAATCGATTTTGTGCATTTGAGATCTGGCACAGGTTTGTTTTAGAGAAAGTGAAAGCCCGGACCCGGCTTGTCAAAATACAATGAATTAATTGCATTTTGTCCCAATTTTTTTATTTACAATGAGTGAAATGCATGTTGTATCTTATTTTTTAGAGGATATAATGGAATTTCCCACCCCTATTGAAGCTCGCCCCACATTTAATCAAATCCTTTTTTATCATCTCTTTTTGCTGCTTATTTTTATTCAATCTGGCTTTTTTATTGCTGTGATGTTGACTTTTGCTTGCGCATAAAGACTGGCTAATGAAGTATGGTATATCAAAAACAATCACAGAAGGTAACTGTAAATTAAACGCAATATTTAAAAATCCATTGAATCTCTTACGATAAACAAATTTTGACCCGTGTCTGAAATCAATATAAGAATTTAACTTTCTTAATAAACAATTTATGCATTTTTACTTTATTCCTACAAAAATATTCTCCGTCTGGATCAATTAACTTTGTTGACAATTAACATGCATAAAATTTATAGTGTTGTTAAAATTGCTATGAGAAATAAATATTTTATTTATGATACGTAACCAATTTATACAATAAATTATATTTACACAACTCTCGCATAATACTTTTCAAATTGCTAAAACTGATTTTATGTCGTGTGCAACCAACGTTTGATTCCAATATTTTTGCATTTGCTTCCTATTGCCACCGTTGTAGCAAAAATAAAAGTTAATCTTAGAGGATACGGTGAATATTTTGGACGTTTGAGTATTATTCGCGGAAAATTCCAGCCATTTGTCGAGTTTTTGGGTATCAGTTTGGACGCGGGGACATATGGTGATGAGTATGCTACCCGCTATTCTCGCTAATTTACCCGTAACATGGGCATCGTCAACGAATAAATATTTTTGCGAAAAATAGGCTTTGTACAACTTGAAAGCTAAGGCTGGACTCAGGATCACAGCCCACCCTGAACAATAGGGTTCGTAATAATGACTTGGATAGTCCTCCCGAGACACGTACCACTTGGAAGTATTGTCTCGAAGCAGGGGCGAATTTACCATAGCGCAGCAAATGAAAAAATCACGGTAGTGAGGCATATCGCCAAACAAATAATTATATTCGTCCCGTACCTTTTTATCGTTTAACATATTCGGGTTTTGGATACAATCCTCTGCATTATAGAATGAGTTATTTAGCGGCGAAGTTGTCGCATTTAGCAAGGCGTCGAAGCGTTTTTCCAAGTCGTCGCTTACTATGTGATAGGAGAAATCTTCGAACGAAGCGCCTTGGCTTTGGTTATAGACGTAGGGGAACACGCGATCTTGGGGGCGAATGAGATCGATTTTGGAAGTCAGCACGTCGCCATACCTTGCTCTTAATCGATCCAAGATGGCCATAACTTCAAAAATATCCACGTAAATGTCATCGTCCATCTTGAGCACGAAACTAGCGTGCGGACAATAGTAAGAGATCCACTTGTAAGCGGTGATCATCTTGTAGGTTAAATTAACGTAGGAATCGTGGAAGCCGGCCTGCACTATGTCGCCATAAGTGTTACTCTCATTTTGAATCCGTGGCTGAAGCGTTGGATCAGAATGGGGGTAACCTATTACGAATAGCGTTCGAATATTAAAGTTGTAGAATTCCCGAATCGAACCCCAAGTTTCACGTATCGTTAATCGATTTTCAAAATTCTTGGGTGCCGTGTGAACGATCGTGACTATGAAGATATCCTTTGCTATGCGCAATCTTTTTTTTGAGAACCCCGCCTGTTCATCATCATCCGTTGGGTAGGGTATGTAATCGTAGCATGTATTTTCGGGATTAATCATAAAATCGAAATCTTTGGGTAGGGAAGATGTGTTCGTGGTTTTGTCCACAAAAACACCGTTAATTAAGGTGAAATTCTGCTGGACTCGCTGCATACAAGTATCGACGTGAGCTGGAGGATAGTAACCATACGGGTGCCTATATATTTCAGATTCGTTGAAAGAATACAAACCTTCACGCCCCTTGATAATTATTTCATCCTGTTGATTAAAAAATGATGTGTTTTTCAAGATGGCAGTTCTTTTGATGGATAATACAGCCAAGTAGACGAATACGGAATAGAGCATAACATACATTGCAGATTTACGATTTAAAAATGCCATTATTTGGCGGGTCTCTGAATAAAATATGTAGCATAACAAATTAAAAATCTAAATAGACATGCAAAGCTAGATATTATCGTTATCATTAGATATATGAATTTAATATTTAAATAGAGATTTTATTATTAAAGAGCCAATTTAATATCAAACATAAATGATTATGACCAGAATGTTTAGCACAATACAATTAAATTAAACTTCCATACAAGATACTTTAAGAGAAATTATATTTAAAAACCGACTATTGCAGTTTATATCTACTAATATTTGTACGGGTATTAAAAAATTGACTCATTTTTATTCTACTTAGTTATAAAGAAGATCATCAAATATTAGATATGCCATTTTAAAGGTAATAACTCAAACTAATATTTGCTCTCTTAATAAAAGTATATCGGTCCAAATAATTAAACAGTTAATTTTGACAAATGAATGGGCTATTTGGAATTGTAAAATTCCTTAAAACAATACCGTAATGTGCAATATTGTTTTTTGAATAATTTAGTTTATTGTAATTTGCATTAAAGAGGTGTATTAATATATTCGACAATTTAAAGTGCTAAATCTTGAAAATAGCAAATTTGGACTGTTATTGGAATGGTATTTTATTTAAGCATAATATATACATATAAGGTGATTATTAAATGTTTTAAATTTAGTTGGCCATTAGTTATAATTGCCTACTTTAATTAATTTTTGAGATTACGATTTTGAATTTAGCCCAGCTCTTAAAAATGCTGCCTATAGTTATTTAGAAATTGTAAAGTAAAATGTTTTATGTAATTTACCCACGAAAATATTAATGAAGAATTACCCATTTTTTTAATTTTCATCACATTCAAACCATAAAAATATCACAATTTTACACTTGTTTAAAATAATATTGCTTTTAAACATTTCATATCTTTAAAAAAAGGGAAATAAGATATGAATAAAAATGATTTGAAGGAAGGGGGAATTATCATTGCTAGAATTGGGGGAAATATTGGTCCCTAAGTGTAAACCTTGTCCCCCCCAAAAGGGGGACTCACCATTTAATTCTTTCTTTAGGTCTTTTATGTATTTTATTTATCTCCAAGAATAAATTTATTAATGAATAAAATCACGCAACTCTCGAGTATGTAAAAATCAATGATGCGTATTGATAGAAATAACAAATACGTATAAGCGCGTCGGGGGGGGGATAACATACGCGTACTAGAAATTAAATGTAAAGGAATAAAGTTCTATGTATATATTCAGTACACAGATGTTACAATCAATTAACCTTTTGTGTCAGGGGGCATGGGGGAAAGAAAAAGTAACATACGTACCACGTATAGTGAGCGGCGGCGTTTCTTTTTATAAAAGAACAGGGGGGGGGAAGATATCCTCGTATCTCCGGATACGATACCTTGCGGTTTTCCAAAAAAAATTAGGACCAGGGGTGGATAAAAGAATAATTGATATCATGCAATCGGATGGTTTTTATCACCAACGTTCTAATTATGGGTTTACATGATATTAATAGTAACAATATCAAAAATATTATACTAACTATCCAAAAATTATTATATACGACATGTGTATCCTTCAAAGCAATCACGTGGTCTCTTCTTTTGAAAAATTAAGTATTCATGGCCAACGGGATGTAATTATAAATACCTCATCTATGGCTTGTGGGAATACTCCTGGAATAATCCAATAATATCTTCCCCGCTCTATAGGTAACTGAATCCCGGCTCTATGAATTTCTTTTTATTGGATAATTCTGTTATTGTCGTTCTGAAATCCATCTAAAATGAGGAATTCTCAGCATTTTAATATGCCTTTACCTCCATACATGAGGAACTCTTGCCCTCATCTGAAAATTAAGGAGACTCCTGCTGCCTTAACAATTATGGATGTCTCAGACCCGACCTGAATTTTCCAAGTACTTTCAATAAGTTGAAGCAATTAGTCGATAATTCATGCATTGGGTAGGGGTGATTTGTTTCGAATAACTTCTCAACCACTTTCAATCCTGTTTTCTTTACCTTGAGGAAATTTATATTTGTGCAGGATGCGATTTTGGGGTATGATGAATAGGAATATACGAGGGTGGGATTTTTTTTTTTTTTATCTTCTGGACACCATTTTCATATCTTTAAAAAGGAATATATTGGACCGGGGAAAACCCTTTCCCCGGTAATCGTATGGTATAATTCTACTGCATATCGTCTCTAATTTATTTATTTATATCCAACTCAAGAATAAATTTATTAATGAATAAAATCACGCAACTCTCGAGTATGGAATAAATTTATTAATGAATAAAATCACGCAACTCTCGAGTATGTAAAAATCAATGATGCGTATTGATAGAAATAACAAATACGTATAAGCGCGTCGGGGGGGGGATAACATACGCGTACTAGAAATTAAATGTAAAGGAATAAAGTTCTATGTATATATTCAGTACACAGATGTTACAATCAATTAACCTTTTGTGTCAGGGGGCATGGGGGAAAGAAAAAGTAACATACGTACCACGTATAGTGAGCGGCGGCGTTTCTTTTTATAAAAGAACAGGGGGGGGAAGATATCCTCGTATCTCCGGATACGATAAAACATATAATACTCTAAACGAAATATTATCAAAAAAATATTGACAAATGCTATAATAGCCAAGAGGGGGCAATGAAAAGCAGCACTCTTAAACTCTAATTTTAAATATTTTAATAGTTACAACTTTATCAAAAGTATATTCCTCTTTAAATTATGATTAAACGTTTTGTCACACCTTATTCAAATTTTGGCTAAGGCTAAGGCGAAAATTAAACTTATAAAAATTTTGTTAAAACTTTGATGAAAGATTAAAAGCTTTATATATTTTTTGCTTGTATCTAATATATAATTAAGATCTAGGTATAGGGTATCCTAGAAATTAATTAATTAATACTTGTATAAATGCATAGGGGTACAGGTGTATTGGGTGTCACTAGAGCCCTGCAAAATGAATTTTTTTCTGTCCGAGCCCGGCCCGAGCCCGACCTCTCAGTTTTTAATTTGCCCAAGCCCGGCCCGAGCCCAAACGACTTTTTTTATTTTTGGCCCGACCCGAGCCCGACCCGATTTTTCAAATAGAAAATTTTCAAAAACTTATTTTAAAATTTTTGAAAATTATTTAACCATATAAATACATAATGCATTGAATTGTTATTAATCGTAATTTAAGGATAAGTTTAAAATAAAATTTTCATTTTCACTCGCTACAATTTATTCAGCCAATAATTTAAAACTGGAAATCTAACTTTATAATATATTTTTTATCTAACAGTTCCAAACAAATTTTTTTTTAACAAATTGCCTTATTCAATTTCTAAAGTAATAGCTACTATAAATTTATTTAAATACTAGAATAAGATTCGCCATTTAGGTCAAAATATTATAGACAGGGGGAAAAAGCTGAAGCTTGGAAGCTATATTGTGTATGGTGTATGAAGATAGTTATTTAATATTGAGTTGAGTTTGTTTAAATCATATTTTATAAAAGATTAGTTTGCTTTAGTCATATCGGGCCAGGCCGGCCTTAAGTCGGGCCACCTCACCAAGCCCGACCCGAGCCTGAGGCCCGATTGTTTTATAAAATTATGCCCGAGCCCGGCCCGAAGCCCGATTGAGTCGAGCTCGGACCGGGTCGGGCTTCGGGCGGCCCCTGCAGGGCTCTAGGTGTCACACAAAGGGGCACATTATTTTTAGCCCAATAAGTTATAGATGAGATTTTTTTAAATATGTAAATCTTTTAAAAGCACCCTAAATAATTGGGTTTTGAGAGGAAACATCTATAGTTCTTATTTATTGCATTACTTTAAACATGAGTTGGGTAGGGTACAAGTGTACCCGGGTGTCACCAAACGCTATCTGCATTGCGAAAGCTGCTGAGTTAATATGTGTTTAATGTTTTGTAGCAAACATAAAAAAAGACATGCAAAATGAATAAATTTATATGGCAGCTCAATACCTAAAAATTTTAACGTGATTAAATAATTTTTGCAAATTGTAACACCTGAAGCATGATTAATCATCTTAAGTGTTCAAATGAGCCTAATAAAAATTTATCAATCGTTGACGGCAGTGTCTATTGCCGCCATATATTACAATAAAGCATCAAGCCGCAGCTTGTTTTAACTGGCTGGGGCCTTATACTAAAACCCTAAGCACGCGCTGTTTTATATATGATGCATTAGTAGAATACTCTAATAAGTTAAAAGTGAGTTTAAAGGATAATTTCGTTAATAATTATTATTAAAGAAAACAACTTATTATTCTATTTTTTTAAATCTGTAAATTTTTATTAATAAATAAGGTAATGGCTAGAGTGGATGTATATTATTAATGGAAACGGAAAGAGGATTAATGATTTCGTAAGCTTTAGCAGTTGTATATAAAGTGGTGTAGTGGGGTTAATTGCCGAACATTTGAATTTTTTTTCGTTAAAAAGTTTATTTTAACGAAAACATAGTTACATATGTTAGCATAATACAAAAAAGGCATATTGATTAAATACAAAGATCTATATCATTATCTTCTAAAATAGGCCAAGAGTAGGTAGGATTTAAAGTTGTATCGCACAACAAGAATCCCTAGCTGTTGCCTATGTAAAAAGGACGCGTAAATTTTAGATTTCGGTGAGCGTTTTCCGATTTCTTAAAAATCCATTGTCTGTTTACGGAAGGGACCTGAGCACAAGGCAACAGCAAGGTTAAAAATATTGGATGCCAAAAGGGCAGATTATTTTGTAGTTTTAAGCCCTTCTGCGGTGGCGATAGGGTAGTATTTAAAATAGGAAGGAGTAAATAAGTAAATGCAAGTAAAATCCCATGCCATTTTGCCAAGGGACTGGAGAAGAGCCGTCAGGGTGCATCCTATTTTCCAGTGAGGGATCTGACGACTCAAGAATTGAAGGGATTTTAGTCTTTTTTGCCTATTAAACTAAGCCACATAAATATATTAAAAATTTGCATATACTTTTTTAGTTTAAATTTAATTTTCAATAACATTCAACCACTTGCATTAAAAAAGTTGTTTGAACATTGCCCACAAAACTATGCAAACAATTTCGGAAAAATCTTGACATTCAATAAGTAATTCAAGTAGCAAATAATATTGCAACTCGGATGAAATTTATAAGAAACAGTTTTGACGAAGAGTTTCATATTTGAAACTTAAGGTTATTGCAGTTTGATCCATAAAACCTCTATTTACCAAAAGGCAAAATTTTCAAAGTGGTATTAATTTAGTGAGTTATAAATTAAGAATATTTATCTCTTTGCTTATTTTTTCAATATACAATTAACTGAAGGATTTTCGATAAAAAACAAGTTCTAACAAAATTTGAAATATTGGTCTTGCAAGATCCGTGAATTAATGTGCATGAAATATAGTTATTTGAATAGCACACACAAACCTAAAATCAGATTTGATTTCTGGTATTGCTTTGTCTCAAATTCAAGACACCTATTGTCCGAAGAAAAACTTTGAAAATTATAAAGCCGCACTAACATAAAGACACTTTTTTGTCTCCCCAAAACCACATGCACAAATGAGCGAAGTTTTTCCATAAACAGGATATTGAAAAACTTATTTAAAAAATCAAAACATATATTGAATGAATTGGCATTATCAACATGTTAAATGCTCCCAATTCAGGTAAATCCTAAATAGACAATGGCTGGACAAAAAAAATTAATATTGTTCTATATTGACTATTTTTATAATATACCGATTTTATGTCTTTGTCAGAGATCAAGTTTGTTTGTCCGATTTTATAACTAAATTGCATGCCCCAACCTTTTTAGGAGTCTGCTCGATTATGCCCCAATTATTAGAAATCACAGGCCCGAAAACGAAATGATGATTTTTAAGATTTTAACAGCAATTTCGTTACCTTTTTGAAAAGTCCTAAAGTTGATTTTTGATTTAATTGTATAATAACTACGATTAATCCAATCATATCATCAAATAGAAGAGTGACAAAACAATACACGTAAATAAAAATCCACTATTCAAAAAATATCCTAAAGCCCGATTTGTCTAAATATTGTATGTTGCTACCCATGCGGGCCTGCCCGAAAATTTAAATTGAAACACTTGTCCGGGCCGGCCCCATAGAACGAGCGGGTCGGCTTGATCTTTATTATATAAAAAATTGTTAAAAATTGTTTTGGCAATTCCCTCCCTCCCCCATACGAATATCTTGGCTACACACATGTTTTAGCATGTATATTTATTATAATGATTTTATAGGAAAAAGTAAACAAATCTCAAAAAAATATAAATAAAGTTAGACAGAACAAATCAAAATCAACTCTTTATTTTATTAATTTTATCGTTTTTTAATAGAACAATGTTGTAAATATTAATCATTTTTGGGACGCTAAAATCTATTAAAATAAGTATAAGTTCAAAAAAATTAAGCTGCGTTTTGCGAAATTTAACTTATACGAGTTATAGTTATCTTTACCATATAGTTAAGTTTTTTTCAAAGGGATTTAAAACATGATGTAATTCTAAAAATTTCATGCTATTTTTGTTTTATTTAATAAAATGTATAATTATAATTTTTGCCAGGGTCGCTATTAGTAAGGTAAATATTTCTTTAAATACCCTCTATTCAAATCGGACAATCATATTATTATAAGTTTTTATATTTGCATCTAATTAATAAACCTTTTACTACACGATTAAATCCATCAAACTGATAATCATTCTAATAAAATTAAAATATAATTGAAAATCATGTAATCAAAAACATTAAAAATCGTGAGTAAAAAATAGAAAATTGCACATACATAACTATTATCACCTCAAAAATAAATTGCGAGAATATAAAATTTATTGAATTGACTATAGTCACTAGCATATGCTTCGACAGAAAAACAATTTTTAAAACTTGTTAGCTCTTTATATAATTTGCTCGAAAATAATATTTATTTACTTCCATATATTTATTAATTTAGTGAATAAATAAAATATAAATGAACGCATATTTTTATAAATGTGTTAACTTTTATGATATCTACCCTTAATTTATGGATTCAATGACCCATAAATTGATGGTTTTGAATTAAATTATAATGGCTCTTTTATTGGCTGATGAATTAAGGAAAATTTTTGAGGATTTACTAAGAGTTTCCATTGTAATAAGAAATAAAATATAATTAATAACAAGCATTTTCAAGGGCACAGCCGCCATTTCGAAAAAAAAAATTTTCAATGCAAAAACTTTGAAAAATTAAAAAATTTATGTTTTGCTCCCCTCTAATTGAACTTTTAACCTTTTTGCCCCCCCCCCAATCCAAAACCTAGCTACGCCCATGGGCAGAGGTGATTGTATTATTTCCTATAAAAATGGTTAGGGACACTTTTCTAACTCGCTCCTGCAGCTACCCGACCCGGACCGAGCCCGGCCCGACTCAACCCGATCGGATTTGGAGCCGAGCTCGGGCAGAATATTTAAAAAATAATCGGGCCTAGGCCCGACCCGATCCCGAGGCCCAAATTAAACTAAAGCAAACTAATCTTTGATAAAATATGATTTAAACAAACTCAACTTGACAATAATTATCTTCACACAGCGTACATTATATAGATTCCAAACTTCAGCTTTTTCCCCTGTCATTTATAATATAACTGACCTGAATTGCGAATCTTATTCTAGTATTTAAATATATTCATAGTAGCTGTTAGAACTTAAGAAATAAGATAGGTAAATATTTCAAAAAAAAATTATAAGGAACTGTTAAATAAAATATATTTTTTAAAGTTATATTTTTAGTTTCAAAGCTAAATAAATTGTAACGAGTGAAAATGGATTTTTTTATTTTAAACTTATCTTAGTTGTAATTACAAATAATATCAATCTACTGCATTTTATATTTAATTGGTGAAATAATTTTCAAACAAAAAAATTTCAAAAGTTTTATTGGAAAAATCGGATCGGGCTCGGGTCACGCCAAAAATAAAAAAGTCTTTCGGGCTAGGGCCGGGCTCGGCAAATTAAAATGAAGAAGTCGGGCTCGGGCCGGGCTCTGACAGAAAAAATTTCATTTTGCAGGTCTCCACCTGCAGCCCCTTTCCCACCCCACATTTTTTATGAGATATTTTAATATATTGACAACATTTTTAGCTATGTAAATCATCATAAGCATAATTTTACCTTAAAACGAATAGTGGGAATAGGTGGATCGGAATATAGGACTGATGCAATAAAGCAACTGTAGTAAATGTAATTTGGGTCGGAAATAACGTTATGCATATTTACTCTTTAACCTTTGATGGCCCTAGTTGTTCAAATACATGTCACCGATTGATTTATTAATATTTATAAGCTATATCAGATCATATTTAGTCAATGTCCCTCTGCGTGATACAAAATAAGGTTAAATTCTTTTCTATTTTTATTTAATTCATCGTTAATTCATTTTAATTGAACATCAGTGCCGTATATACTTTGTCTCCTTTTACTGTCCATTAAATTCAAATTTGAAAATATCTAAGCTACTCTTTTTTTATATGCTAATCCTTGAAATGTTAATTTCTGTAAAAATATCACACTTTATTTGGGTTTTTGAGTTAAACTTTTCTCGTTCCGACAGGTAATTTATTTTGTCCCATAATCAAAAGAATATGAGAATATTAAAAAAATTTATAGAGCGATATGAATTTTCTAAAAATTAATTATAATAGCATCTATTTACTATACATAAAAGGTGTAGTTTGCCCAATCCCAAAAATTAACGTAAATAAATCACACGTTTTAACTTTATCCACCAAGTCATCATTATTTCTGCTATATAAAGGTATTGGATCTATCGGAAAAAGTTTATATTGAAAACAATTCACTTGATGCCCTATCATCACTACCTTGAAAAATCAAAAAGGCAATGAAATAAGTTTTCATATTTTTTATCAACTTTATTCACAAAAATGTTCTAGTCCACAAGTTTATTAGAGTAAAAAATATTATAGCAGGCAGGTAATAATTTACTATAGGAGGATCTCAAACAAAAGACAATCAGCATAACCTTGAAAAATTCTCCGGGTCAAGGTGATCTTCAAATGGGGCTAGTGTCTTCTCTTATTTAAAACAAAAAAAGTGTAAATATTTTAAGTGCATATGCTTTATTAGTTGCAAAAATATTGATAATTTTTTATAGCCTATAAAGTTTTATATAAAAATTTATAATAACCTAAATTTGAGGCTAAAATTAGTTTGTTCAACAATTTCCTTTGGGCTGACATTGCTTTTTAAAGCTAAAGGAACATACAAAGTTAGTTTTTGTTCAGCATTTATGCATCATGCTTAATTAATAAATGGGCGAAAAGGAAATGATAGTCCCAGAGTGACTATTGCACTTTATGTTCGTTTAAAGATGATTTAAATCCTCAAAATTATATATCTACAATTATATCATATAAAAATGGCGATTATTTTAAAAATAAAATTTGTTAAAAGTTGAAGAAAGTTATTTTTAAGTAATTGTTAAATTTGAGAAATTTGCTTTCGGCCCGAAAAATCCTATTGCCATAATTCTTTTGTAATAAGAGTTAACCCAAATATTTTTCTTGCCCATTATGTGCCTTAATAAAATACATTTCTTATTAAAACTTGAAGGCAAAATAAATATAGATGACAAACTTATTTAAGGGGACGTGAATATATGACCCCGGTAAAAATATAGCCCTTGTCTCCTTCACTAAATGTAAGACGTCTTATAGTCGAGTTTTTAAGTTTTTGTTTATTCTATTAGAATAAAATATATAAACAATAGGTATACAGCATTATATTTGAAATTAACATTAGTATAACATACTTTTGTAATTTGTATTATTAAATATTACACTTTTGTACCTACTCAAAGAAAATGTAGCGTGAAACTTTTAATTTGGAATTTTATAAGCTCTCTTACAAATTTATGATCCCATCTTAGACAAGACTCATGCAAAGTCGATTTTTTAGCCCAAAATTTAAAGTACTTTAAATTCCTTATTATTAAGACACTTAGAAGCTAAAATCATCCTAAAGTCCATTTTTTCGATCTTACTTCGAAGCAACCCAAAAATGTATTCAATTTCAACCAAATTTAACCCAACCCTATCTATATTATCACCGGCACCCAACATAACCCGATCATAAAATACAACCTAAATCACACTGAACTTTTAAATCGAGAAACATGTTAAAGTAACAGCATTTCTAAATTAATTTAATTAGCCTTTATATTTTGTTGAGCTATAACCTAAGTGGAAAAAAGTCAATATATTTTAACCATAACCTGACCCAAATTTTTTGATTTATAATTCAAAACCGACCTGCTTAATTTATTTTTAATTGCTATGCAATTTATAATTTTTAACCTTCGATCGAATTTTATCTGTCCTAGTCTCTCCTTCATAGGTGAGCATAAAGTTTTATAATTTCGAAGCTATATAATAATTTATTACGATATTTTATTAGGGTTAAGCCCGAATATGTAGATTATAAGTTAAGTATGGGTCTGCGAGAATATTAAAATTGAATTTCCTTTTTAATCTAGTTTGAGTATTTTAGAAATTGCCATATTTCAATTTATAAGACAAAGTTGATTTGTTAAAAACTGCTCAATTTATACCCAATACATAAAATTTTATAATTCGGTTCCACCACTAACCTAAGGCAGATGTTCTTTTTTAATTTCTAAAATCGGGGTTATGGCTGCATTTGCAGGACACCACCCTCTTTAAAAACGCACACGATACACTCCCTTTTCACACGCATGCGAATACGCATTTATTAGCGGCCATCTTTCGCCTCCGTAGTTTCCGCTTACCCGGATCCCCGCTTTTCACGTGGCCATTACCATCTGGTCGTCGAAGACCGTTACATCCTTCCAGGTTATACCCAGCAGCCGCCGCCTCCTATTCGTTCGGGCGTCATGGGTCGCTTTAGCAACGATTGCATGACGACGACGATCGCTTTTTTTCATCTTCTTCGTACGACGGCACGAATAGCGACATAGAGCCTCTACAGGCCGCTTGAAGATCTACCCGTTTCGAGAGGATTTAAGACTGGCTACGTTAAATAATAAGTTAATTGCGCCTGATTAGCCAGTTTGACCATAGGCCGCTGCTCTGAAACAAACCTTAATAAAAAATCGTTGATAACAATGAAAAATATTTTTCAATATTTTTAGATTAAATATAATGGAAATATAGAGAGGGGCGTGAAGGCGTAGAAGGTATATGCTTAGTCTTTGAACATGACTCGTTGGCTCAAATCCCGCTTTAGCACTTTCCTTCAAAAGAAGAAAAATATATCACATCGTCAGCACGGCTGTCAGGCCTGGATAACCGAGCATCACCCCTCATCCAAATATTTAAAGAAGTTGACCAGCTTAGTGTGACAAACAGCTATTGGAAATAATTATAATGGAAAAAAAATGCTGAGGGCGAAAACGTCTTCCTAAAACCGTGCTTAAATACGAAGTGACAAATGGAATAAAAATATTAGAACCTGAGAAAGCTATGTATTGGTTGCGTCCCCACTCGGCGACGAATAGAGAATTATTGCTATTGGTAAAGGGATCAAAAGGTCGTTGCAGGTAAAGTCTCACTTAAGGTGTAAGCCATTGCTCCAGGAAACTAACGGCCATCGGTGTGCATATAAATCCACATCGGGATTTCATGATCCTTTAGGGTTTAGCATATTTGAATTTGTTTGCCCAATGGATGCCTGACTTGTTCCTCTAAGTGTGCATCGCAAATGCGACAAGCGAATGACTAAAATATTTGCTGCCTAGTCTAAGACGATAAAATAGGAAAGTCCTAAATCGTCCAGCATCTTCTCGGATGGATAACTAAATTACTTTAAACCTGAGTCATCAAACAGAAACGACTTAGATAAGAAAACTGGATCTTTATTTTATTAATAATTAATAACAACACTACCTTTGACATTCCCAAATCCGTGGGCAAAAAGTGGAGGGTTGGCGTCAGCTAGAAAACAGGTTGTAAAAACCAACTCCAATCTTATTATAGTTTCAATGAATGTGGGCACGTTGACGGGAAAGAGCGAGGTCGCACAAATGCTAAAAAGAAGAAAGGTACACATCACCTGCCTACAAGGACCAGGTGGAACGGAACCAAAGCTTGGCAGTTAGGAGAAGGAAACAAACTATTCTACAGTAGATCACCAAATCGTACGGGGTCGGTATCGTTTTAAGCGAATCGTTCAAGAGGTGGTGGAAGTCAAGGGTTGTTCCGACAGGTTAATGTGGGTGAAGATTGCAGATCAAGGGGGCCTCCTAACCGTTATGTGCGCGTATACTCCCCAAATTGGGTGTTTGGAATCAGAGATAAACATATTCTTCGATTCCTTGGTAAATGAAACACAAGGAATCCGACAGGAAAAAAGACTAATTACACGTCTACAAAAAAACCATCCTGCAATCGGACCAATAATCCAGATAGAGAATTTTGCGCTGATCACAAATATGTTTTTAGTTTTTTCTCAAAACCTCTAGTTTTTGAGATAAATAATAATATAGGTGTAAAAAATGACGTTTTTGGGGTATTTTGAAGTAGAATACCAACGCCATTTTGAATTTATATTGAAAAAAATTAGTGTTTTTTTGTAAATTTAAGTCTCATCTCCCCTTGTATTAATTTATTTTTTTTATTTCACCTCTATATTTAAATTATTACGCGTTTACGTGAACCCCTTCCCCTTATCAAAATTCGTACCACAACGTCTGGAAAAAGGAGTACATTAGAGTTCATACTACACACGCGCTGTTTACCAACACATATCTCTCTCCCTTCACATACTCTCCTCTCTCTCCTCCACTCCCGCCCCCTTCATGTGTGCTTGGATAGATATGGAGGCGGGAGTGAAAGAGATGGAGAAAGAGAGAGAGAGATGTGTTAGTAAACAGCGCGTGTGCAGTATGAAAATGATATGAACTCTAATGAACTCCTTTTTTCAGACATAGTGGGACGAATTTTGATAAGGGGAAGGGGTTCACGTAAACGCGTATAGATTTAAATATAGAGATGAAATGAAAAAAATAAATTAATACAAGGGGAGATGAGACTTAAATTTACACAAAAACACTAATGTTTTTTAATATAAATTTAAAATGGCGTTGGTATTCTACTTCAAAATACCCCCAAAACGCCTTTTTTACACTTATAACATTATTTATCTCAAAAACTAGAGGTTTTGAGAAAAAACTAAAAACATATTTGGATCAGCGCTGTGGTATCACTACTCCCTGTTTCCCCCCCCTTAATTTTTAGTTTAATCCAGTTGGAGGCGCTTTGTTTTAAATTCCCTCCTTTTCCAGTTTTAAATACCCTTAATTCTCTTAGGGAGAGTTAAAAATAGATTTAATAGATGATCGTAAAAATATACCCCATCCAAGGTCACGGTGATCTCGTGTTAGTTTGATTCTTTTAAAGCCCCCATTGTATTGCTTACCACCTTCATACTTACTACATCTTCTATTCCCCCCCCCCCCCGATGATGGTTGTTAATTTCGTTAATTGTTAGTTGTTAGCGGCGTTGTTTATGTTTACTGTGCGCCATATTTATTTAGCGCCATCTTTATTTACGCCCCTCACCAATGATCTCTATGAATCTGGTTCAAAGTGTACGAGTGCCAAAATGTAAAAAGAACTACATTTTATCAAATAAATCACTAAATCTAACCCTAACCCTTGCCTATATTACATTTAGCCTATATTACATGAAATTTACAAAATAAACTATAATAATATTTACAAAATAAAAGATAATAATATTAGAAAACTTACCAAACGCGGAGGGTTATAACTGCGCATGCGCATAAGCAATTCTTGCCTGTATTACATTTTGATCATATTAGATTTTGAACAGAAGTGATCTCTATATCTATGTATTATTGTTGTACGCTACCATTTTATTTGTTATCAACATCCTCCATCATACATCATTATTGTTATTACTATTTAAACCGAATTGTAAAACGAATAGTCAGTAGAAAGAGTAAAAATTCTTTAGTGTTAATAAAGTCTTAGTGGTAGTGTTAATAAATTCTAGTAATAATAGTTTTACAAATTTGATAATAAAAACAGGCCTCCCTTTTTGGGGGAGGTCCGTAAAATAAAAAAATACTATTCCCAGGAATAGTAGATTGGTGTCAGAACAAAATACTAAAGCCGCGCCCGCAATGGAAATTCCAATATCCTGATTCCGGTGGCAAGACAAAAGGAAAATATATTCACACTAATTATTCGAGCAACTAACTAACAACAGAACGATCGTCTTAAAAGGAAAGTTAATCATGTTCAAAAAATGAAATATATTTTGGGAATTAATATTCTTTCTTAGCAAATATTCAATGAAGTGATTCGAAAGCAACATTTGGGAATTCTGAAAATTAAAATTCGTAATGTCTGGTAAAATTGAATTCAAACCCACTGAAAACAAATGATTTAAATAGAAGCCTAGTTTCTTATTGTGCCATTTAATATTATTTTAAGATAGTTTACTTGAATGATTTACATATATTAATTGTATGACGATTATATTGTTAGTAATCAATATTAAACCAAAACCCCCGCGCGTTTCTTTGAATATTATTTGGCTATTTTTGTAAATGGAATGGTATTAAGATTTTGAAGGAAGGAATGTAGAGGGAAAGGACAATTTTTGTAAAGTGAATGATATTAAGATTTGGAAGGAAGGAAACGGCAGAAAATTTTTTTGAAGGAAGGAATTGACGGAGATTTTTTGGTTAGCAATTGTACTACTAGACCGGCTCATAGAGTCAACCTCGGGTTTATAAGGCTCTGAACTCATTGAGTCATCCTTGGTTTTTGGGGCACTGAACTCAGTCAATGAGTCATCCTCGGTTATGAGGAACAAAATTCTTGAGTGTCGGGAAGTAGTGTCAATCAACGTCAATATCTAGGTCAATGCTAATGTCGGTGTCAATGTGATTGTCAAGGTCAATGTCGGTGTCAAAAAGTCGAAGTCTTAATACCTCCGTTGGCGGCTTTAACCCTCACGAGACAGGGGTAGAGTTAATTTTGGGAAAAGGGGTAGGTGTGGTATCACTACTCCCTGTTTTCCCCCCTTAATTTTTAGTTTGATCCAGTTGGAGGCGCTTTGTTTTAGATTCCCTCCTTTTTCAGTTTTAAATACCCTTCTTTCTCTTAGGGAGAGTTAAAAATAGATTTAATAGATGGTCGTAAAAATATACCCCATCCAAGGTCACGGTCATCTCGTGTTAGTTTGATTCTTCTAAAGCCCCCATTGTATTGCTTACCACCTTCATACTTACTACATCTTCTATTCCCCCCCCCCCCGATGATGGTTGTTAATTTCGTTAATTGTTAGTTGTTAGCGGCGTTGTTTATGTTTACTGTGCGCCATATTTATTTAGCGCCATCTTTATTTACGCCCCTCACCAATGATCTCTATATCTATGTATTATTGTTGTACGCTACCATTTTATTTGTTATCAACATCCTACATCATACATCATTATTGTTATTACTATTTAAACCGAATTGTAAAACGAATAGACAGTAGAAAGAGTAGAAATTCTTTAGTGTTAATAAAGTCTTAGTGGTAGTGTTAATAAATTCTAGTAATAGTAGTTTTACAAATTTGATAATTAAAACAGGCCTCCATTTTTGGGGGAGGTCCGTAAAATAAAAAAAATACTATTCCCAGGAATAGTAAAAAATTCTCTATCAGGATTATTGGTCTGATTGCAGGATGGAATCACAAAGTCAAAATTTGTAGACTAGTGTTATTGAGGCTGATTTCAACGCTCACGTAGGGAAAGATCGCCTCGGGTATGAACGCAATCATGGAGGCTATGGGCATGGTCTGAAGAACAAAGAAGGGAAAAAGTTATCCATATATCTCAGACATACGACGTGGGGATATTTAACACCTATTTTCAAAAACACTAATATCACGTTGTGACTTATAGAAGTGGGAAGCATTTTTGTCAAAATGACTAATTGCTCATACGACAAAATATGGAGTATCAAGGATTGCAAAGTAATACCGGTAGAAGATATCGCCAGGCAACATCGTCCACTTGTGATGGTTCTCGAAAGAAAAGTATTTTTTGAAAAAAAAGGGTTTATAAACCCCGAACTTGATACGAAACGCTAAAGAATACGTGGAAGAACTATAAATATCATCGAAAAGCCTCCTCACTCTTGGGTGCAAGGAAGTTGGTTGCAAAGGGACATAGACAACGTGGAAGACGCTACCTATGGACAAAAAGGACAGCGATTTGGGGTCTAGGGCAGACCATAGTAGGTAAAGCTATGAATAGGGAACTATGGTGGTGGGATCAATAAGTTAGGGATTTCATTGAAAGAGAAAAAATTTATATATACGATGGCATAAATCAAAAAAGTCGGAGGATTGTCAAGAGTATAGGAAGGCAAAAAGAGCCGATGTTAAAGCCGTTGCAATAGCGAAGAATGCCGCGTACACCGCTATGGCAAACAAACTGGATCATAAAGATAGCAAGAGGCTTATGTACAAAATGGCCAAGATAATTAAAAGAATAGACGCAATGTCGGGGTCCATTAAATAATCAAAAACGAGAAAAAACTGATTCAAGCCGAAGGAAGTGATGGAAAGTGGAAAAGAGATTTCAAGCAACTTATGCATAATGCAAATGGCAAGAAAATGAAGTTGACACAAATTAACAAGATGCAAAAGGAAAAAGCGAATGACCCAGAGAGAGTTCCCATAAAAACAAGAATCAGATGCCGTGAAGAAAGAGTCACGCCATGACGAACCTCTTTAACAAGCTATGAATTATACCCTTATTCAAAGGCAAAGTAGACTCTCAGGAGTGTGGCAATTTCAGAGGTAGCTAACTTGCCACTCCTTGAAGCTTATGGAAAAGATCTTAATAACAAGGCTGAAAACGAGGTGGAAGTAATGGCTTAAATGACCAAGTTTATCCGGTTTACTAAGCGACAAGTAAATGCAAATGAGGTTAAAGGGCAAAGCTTACAAATCCATCTTAAGACCGATGTTAATCTATGGAAGTCAAACATGGACATTTAACATCACGGGGAAGAAAAGCTATTGCAAGCAACAGATATGTGAATGATAAGGTAGGGCTTGGGGTATAATAAACTCAACCACAGACGAATTACTTTATCATGATAAAAATAAGTATTCAATCTGTGGCTTACAAGATTGACGAAATTTAATTTAGATATATGGGCAATACCAAGAAGGGAGACGTGTGATGTATATCCAAAAGTACTAGACGAGGAGGTACCGTTGTCAAATGGAAAGGGCAAGTGGACAAATTTATGAAAACTAAGAAGATTAATCAAGACATAACACTTACTTGACTAGATCTAAGAAACTATTTAAGCAAACCCCACTACTGTGGGACCAAAACTTAATAAAGAAGAAGAGATGAATAATTTTAGAAATAAAATAAGGATATAAGAGTATAGGATTGAGCGGGAAAGAAATCAGCGGTCATCCGCGTGTATCTGCAAAAACATATACTAATTAAAAAATTAATACACCATAATTTGAGAAATCTAACCGCCTCCGCGTACGCGGTTGGACTATCCACTTAATTACAGTTTAATGGCTTATAAGTTTGATGCCAATCCATAAATAGAAGGATTAAAGTTATCATCGTTGATAACGATGCAATCAAGAATCGTGGAACACCATATGGTCCAAAGCCGGGTGCCTCTCATTTTTAAGGAAAAAACGGTGCGTTCTTTAATACCTATATATCTCGGATAGGCTTCACTGCAAAAATTTGAAGTCGGTTGCTTATTAAGCATTTGCCATCCTTTAAAGAGTTCTATCTAGATGTAAAACTAATATGGCTCGAGAAGGCAAGTCGACCAAGAGAACTTACTAATCTTCATGCAAAAGCGATCATGTTATGACTTACTAATATTGTCGTCTTAGATGCTCGCATATTTGTATTTCATTCCATATATTTTGAGCATATGTACACCATTATAGGATAACATTTCATATAATTACCCTAAACCTCAAACCAATTTTTTATAATTTTTTTATATTCTAATAGGGGGATCTTATATGAGATGCCATGAGTAGGATTATACTAAATGGGAACGTAAATAACAAAGGTGTAAAAAAATTTACTGTTTAAATGTTTTTTTAAATTTTGTATACCCACATGTGTTCTTATAATGCTGATGGCTACTAGAGTTCGCATTTTAATTGTGCTTAAAGACTAATTTTAACAAAAAAACATAATCCCTTTCTTTCTTTGATGCTCATCCTAAAATATTTCTGACAATAATATTGGCTAAAATTACAGGCCATGATGCGCATCTATTAACTTTTTAACATTGTTTGGGACATAATTTATCTATATATCGAGCCCTTTTTATAAACCCCAATCGGAATCGTATTAAAAATCTTGATTAAATTTTATTACATACTTTATTGTCCCACCTGTTTTTAGGCTATTTGACTATCACAATTTTTAAGCTAAAAAGTAAAGAATCCGGGTCAAACGTTATAAAGTCAAACGTTTCATAGTACCGCATTTAGGTACATATTTAAAATATAAAAATAAAGATAAAATAATAGACAATATTTTAGTATAAAAGGTATTATATAAAAAAAGGGTGCAAGGATATTATAATATAAATCTTTAGCATAAAAAATTAATTTAATTATAATTGCCTAACTCTAATTGTATTAGTTTATTTAAATTAGTAAAGTTTATTATATAATAAAAAATTTAAATTGGCTTAGATATAATTTTTGATTGAATTGGAAATGTAGTTAAGGTTAAGAATTGTAAATATTTAGTCTGTTAAAGTTCTATTAAAAATAGAGAGATCTTTTCTTATTACTGGGCATATAAATTTTATTTTGAGATTTTATTGTTTATGTTTGTAAATAAACATTATCAAATGATCTTTTAGTTTTATTTCAAGGACTAATCATAATAAGCAAGCAACATTTATTTTACAGAAAATTATTTTATTAATTTCTTTTTACAAATAGATCCTTGAAGATAGTGATATTTGATTTCCTTAAACCTAAACTAGAATTGGCAATATTTATTAATAAGATTGTGATTAATAATTAAGATGAAAAACACACCTTACTATAAAAATTTATAAAAAACTAGAAATAAATTTTATTTATATGGTTGTAATTGATTCATGAGAATGTAAATACATATAAACGGATACACTGTCAATAGAAATTATGATATAAGTTTTTAAATTAAATAACTCAAATGGGATATAGGTAGATTTGTTGCATCATAAGATGATTGTATAGATCCACTGTCTATAGAAATTATGATATAAGTTTTTAAATTAAATAACTCAAATGGGATATACGTAGATTTGTTGCATCATTTAAGTAAGATGATTGTATAGATCCACTGTCTATAGAAATTATGATATAAGTTTTTAAATAAAATAACTCAAATGGGATATAGGTAGATTTGTTGCATCATTTAAGTAAGATGATTGTATATATCCACTGTCTATAGAAATGATGATATAAGTTTTTAAATTAAATTACTCAAATGGGATATAGGTAGATTTGTTGCATCATTTAAGTAAGATGATTGCATAGATCCACTGTCTATAGAAATGATGATATAAGTTTTTAAATTTAATTACTCAAATGGGATATAGGTAGATTTGTTCATCATTTAAGTAAGATGATTGTATGGATCCACTGTCTATAGAAATGATGATATAAGTTTTTAAATTAAATTACTCAAATGGGATATAGGTAGATTTGTTGCATCATTTAAGTAAGATGATTGTATAGATCCACTGTCTAAAGAAATGATGATAAAAGTTTTTAAATTAAATTACTCAAAAGGGATATAGGTAGATTTGTTGCATCATTTAAGCAAGATGATTGTATAGATCCACTGTCTATAGAAATGATGATATAAGTTTTTTAATTAAATTACTCAAAAGGGATATAGGTAGATTTGTTGCATCATTTAAGTAAGATGTTTGTATAGGTCCACTGTCTAAAGAAATGATGATAAAAGTTTTTTAATTAAATTACTCAAAAGGGATATAGGTAGATTTGTTGCATCATTTAAGTAAGATGTTTGTATAGATCCACTGTCTATAGAAATGATGATAAAAGTTTTTTAATTAAATTACTCAAAAGGGATATAGGTAGATTTGTTGCATCATTTAAGTAGGATGTTTGTATAGATCCACTGTCTAAAGAAATGATGATAAAAGTTTTTAAATTAAATTACTCAAATGGGATATAGGTAGATCTGAAGGTATCAATCCATAATTAGGGTACTCTATAATATAATAAGTAAAATTAATATTAACATACTTTTATGTGGGAGATTGTCATGTGCACGTGTCATTGTAAACCTTGCATCTGAATAGAAACCTCTGCCACCACATTCATTTACCCTACATCTGTAGTAAGATTTTGAATCTGTCCCATTATTGACCTTTGTATAATGATGATTTTGATAAACTAAAATTGGTTTTCTTTTTTGGGATTGAGTAAAATGAACGTGATTCATATTACAATAGGTGTTTTTAGGGTTTTTAGTTATTTTTAGAGATTTTTAGTTATTTTTAGAGATTTTTAGTTATTTTTAGAGATTTTTAGAGATTTTTAGTTATTTTTAGAGATTTTTAGTTATTTTTAGAGATTTTATATTTAGTGTCTTTATATCGTTTGACTTGGTACGAAAAGTAAAAACTATGTCAAGTCGCAAAACCAAATCTAAAACTACCAAAAAGCGCGTTCATCGCGCTACCTCTAATGTATTTGCAATGTTTGATCAATCACAAATCCAGGAATTTAAAGAAGCATTTAACTTAATTGATCAAAATAGAGATGGATTTATAGATAAAGAAGATTTGCATGATATGTTTGCATCCCTTGGTATATTATTTTATACTTTTATCTAGTTTTTTAGGCAAGAATCCTGATGAACAATTGATAGATGAAATGCTTAACCAGGCCCCAGGTCCTATAAACTTTACTATGTTTTTAACATTGTTTGGGGAAAAGCTTAATGGAACAGACCCTGAAGAGGTGATTAAAAATGCATTTGCTTGTTTTGATGAAAATGGGAGTGGTAATGTTGCAATATGTTGTATAATATAATAATTGCAGGAATAATCAATGAAGATTATTTACGAGAACTTTTGACATCAATGGGTGAACGTTTCAATGAAGAAGATGTAAGTAAAGATCAATCTGTTTTTAAAATTAATCTATTAGATATGCACTAATATTTTATATTCTATGTAAAAAATTCATGTCATGAATATAAAATACCATAAGCATGACAGCTTAAAATTTGCTTTAGTTTTGCCATATAAATACTTCAATTCAAATATGTTTTACTTAGTATTATGCTTAAACGTTACAGGTAGATTTACTTTTTCATGATGCACCTATAAAAAATGGTGATATTGATTATCATGGATTCACTGAAGTATTGAAAAGAGGTAAGCAAAACAAAGAAGAAGATCAAAATCCCAATAAATTTTAAATTAAGAGCTTTATTAAAGGATTCAGCAAAAATCATCAGCTTTATATATATTCTAGATTTGTTTAATCATGTTACCACTTCTTAATAATTTAAAAGTTATTCTCTTTTTTTCCAAAATTATATACCATGTATATATCCACATATAACCATGACATTTTGATATTTTTTTTATGTATTTTTTAATATTTTACTTTGTACTTGAGATGTTCTCTTGCTTGCATCATATTTATTATAAACAATTAATAATTTTTTTCAATAATCATTACCTTTAACATAAATTTTTTTAGCCTATAACAATAATTTATTGTTTAACTGTCTTATTTTAAAAATATAATTTAGTTTATAAACTAAATTATGTTTAACAATTAAATATTGACTTGCACATATTGAATATTCTAACCTGGGTACTAAATTTAAATTCATAAAAGTATGTTTGGCTTAGCTTTTTTTGAAAAACTTGACCATGATTTTAAACTAAACAATAATATAAAGCAAATAACATTTTTAAGGCACCCATTGACTGATTATGTATGAAAGTTAGTTAAAACCTATCCTACCTGGAGTACCTATCTACAAGCTTTAAAGTTTAAAATAAAAGGCTATTTGTTAAATTTTTATATTTCTTTTAATGTTAATTAGAGATTTGGAAATGGAAAGCTTTTGAACAGTGGCTGTGGTTCAGTTTTTGAATAGCCTTTTTTAAATATTATGTCCTCTCAGGCAAAACCACTGAGGTTACAAAACCTCAAAGGTCCAACCAAGCAGTTGAGTCATTGAGCCACTGGAAGATAATGATAGTGATTAAAAACAGTAGTTACTCAAGTTTAAATTATCCCTATTGCTTGTTTAAAACTTTATGGTATCAAAAAGAAGAAATCACCCTATGTTAATCCTGCTTCTGCCCCTAAATAAACAACTAAAAATCAAAAAAGAATTAGTTGAAATTATAATAAATTAATTAGTCTATTTATTGCCTTTGAGGATCATGATATAATCACCTCTATTAACTTCCATATGTCACTCTTAGAACAAGCCACTAAAATTGTGGTGTTTAAGTCAAAAACTATGAGCGTAGCCAGAATCTTATTAAGGGAAGTGGGCAAATATTTTAATATGATTTAGGGAAAGGCAAAATTATGATTTTTGTGAAAATTTGACCACAAATTACTTTAATATTTTTAGGATAAATGGGCGAGGGGGTATCTGCCCTGACTTTGGCTACGCCCATGTAGAAGTACTGATATTAACTAATTTCAATCTGCAATATTTTCTTTTTGTGCGACTTAAAGATACTTTAAGTTTATAAATATAGGATGGAAATAAAAATTTTATACCCAAAATCGACAAACTTAATCTGATTCCGAAAAATTCAAAAAAATACGCCGTATAAGATAAATAAAGGAAAAAAATAATACAGATCATTTGTTCTAAACAAGTTTTATTTATATGGCTACTAATGCCCCGGTGTAGAATGGTGGGTATGAGCTGTATTATAAGAGTGCCCCATTAAGCTACCATCCTTTTGAATGAAATTGTGTTACTGCTTTTACACACGCTCTTTCTTAATGAGATTGGGTAGAGGTAGAGCCCTGCAAAATGGAAGTTCTCCGGCCCGGACCCGACATTTTTTATTTTGCCCGACCCGAGCCCAAATATTTTTTAATAAGGCCCGGCCCGACTTTTTTGAAATGTAAATTTTTAGAAAAATTTATTTAAATACCCACCCGCGTTTGTCTCTTCTAAATAGCCTACTCAATAAAGGAATTAGCAAAAATTTTGAAAAATCTTTTAACTAGATTTCTCCTTGGACCTTGGGTATGGTTGACCCATCAGGCCGGGCTCGAGCTCAAGGCCCGATTAAATTTTAATTTTTGGCCCGAACCCGGCCTAGCCTGATGTTGGGCCGATTCGGACGGCCCGTGCGGAGGTCTAGGTAGAGGGGTTTTGAGAAAATTTTAGCTCATTCTTCTCTCAACCCCATCATGGAATTAGTAAGCCATTAAATAATTCCCCCCTTCAACATTCGCTGCCCTAAATATAAAAAAATCTCTCAAATTCTAGTTTTAATTAGTCTTAGATTTTTAGGAATTATTGCAACGATTTGAATAATCATTTATTAAATTTTTAATTTCATCCTTTTCCCCCCATTTTTTGAGGGGTGGGGGGGAAGGGGCAGTAATAAAATTTTATTTATATTTGCATAGAACAAATCATATATTTGAATTATTTTTTTATATTATGAGCATGGGGGGCATGGGCGTAGCCAAAGGGGGGCAGGGAGGGGCGGCTGCCCCCCTCTTAATCTAAAAATTTATTAAAATTATGGCTAAAAATTTAAAAAATGATCATTTTGCCCCTCCTTAAATCATTATTCCCCCCCCCTCTAATCACAATGCTGTCTACGCCCATGGGGGGAATTGTTGGCCCTGGAAAATTCCTTTCTTGTGGTTTACCTTAATTCTTATAAATTTTATTTAATGAAACATAATGATCTAAAAAAGCGTAGACTCAAGACGATCTAAAGACTTTACATTAAGTACCATTTTTACTATTTTATAGCAATATAGATCTTTATCAGAAGCTTTATAAATTGGAGAATAAAGTAAATGATAAACATACGTTTTTTAAAACCTTTTCAATGAAAATATTTTGGAATTGAGGGATAATGTGGGGGGGGGGTATAGGAGTTTAATATAAAAGCTTTGTCTTTGAATTTTTCCATTAGATATGAATGCTTATTTTTTTAATAATCGAGGTTTATTTCCAAATAATTTTGTATGATACATGCTTTTTAAACACAATGGCTTATTAATAATATGGTTTAATTCCATACTACGCCATTCTCCTTTATTTTCACAATTGTGAACTTAGTAGAATTTAAATGAATAAATGGGCCTTGAAATGACCTTGCCCTGAAGCTATCATGACACCTTGCATAGCATAATGAGATCTCGATCTCAATTAATCAACATCTTTAATTGTTTATTGTCATGATAAATCTACCATTGAAATACAACGTAACGCATGCAAGCTTTATACATTTCGTCATACAATGGAACATTGATGTAATTTTCTAAATTACTAAATAAAGTTTCTAACAAGTGTTTAAATGTTTATAGGAATAGTTTTTTAATTTAATTAGCACTTTTTGTACAAGGCGATTAACACTACACGATAATAACAACTATCGCATAAAGGGATATTTAACTACCTGACCATTTGGTAAAAATATGTTTTTATTTAGCTAAATAAACGAATTTTTTTATTTTCTAGCGTTCATTATTAAAAAATCAAGCAACCTAAATATTTTGGTAACTTTAATATTAAAAATAAATTAAAATAATAAAACTTTTTTTTCGCACTCCTTATTTCGCTGATTTATAATTTAACGCATCTTATTTTAAATTTGTTTAATCTGATAGAAAAAACAATATGTTTTTAATTTATTTAATAGCTTTCCATATTCTCAAGCAAGGTTTAATATTTTTTTTATATATTTAATAGATTAAAAAAATTAATAATATGGTAAAAAAATGTTTAGTAAATTATGTGCTTAAATTAGATTTTATATAGTATTATTTATTTGAAACAAATAAATTTCGTAGAGTAAGGGAAAAATTGTTTGGTGGTATCATTATTTGTTATTCAGCAAGCAAATATCTAACGTAGTGTTAGACAACATTTTAAATCACAGAAAACCTTAAATTGCCAAGTTATTTTGCTATCTCTCTCTACTCACTCTTCAAGTACATCTTATGTAGGACCCGATTATGATCCGATACTCAGGTCAGAGGTCAGATTTGTTTGGAATCTTGTGCCCGAACCAGGTGTCAGGTTAGCATATTCAATTATTGTCAGATTCAAGTGTCAATCTGACTTTGATTGTCATATGTCGTGATTGACAATTATTTTTGAATTTGTAAACAAATTAAACAAATTCAAAATGAATTAAATGAAATATATCAATTTAATATAATATCTATTTATTTATGATGAATCCTTTTTTATGGATTAGAAAAAATTAACAAATTTTGACCCCTATTGCTTAAAGTGTGTATTTGCTCAACCAATTTATTTTTATGATATGATCATTCTTTAGGTTTAATTATGTTTTATTATGTTAAAGGGTACTATAAATGAAACAATAGTTTCAATTGCTCAATTATAATGAATCTTAATTATTATTAATTTGTTTAAAATAATATTTTATTTTTTGACCCCTATTTTTTATATAAATAATTCATTTTAATATTATGATTAAATTGTTGCTTTATTTTTTATATGTTATATTATTACAAAGAGTTTACAAAATTCAAACAAATGTTTATGAATTGCAAAGTAGCTTTATTAACAATCTGGAACAAAGATAACAATACAATGGGCATATAAATTATATATTTAAAATCAATCTATATATATAAACTCGGGCCTTCGGCCCTCGTGGGAAGGGGGAGAAGGGAAGGGAAGAGGGGAAGGGAAGGGGGGACGACTCATCTGTACTTCGTATAAATGTATCATATTTGCTATGCAATTAATGGGCGAGAAAGGTGGGAAGGGGCGAGAATGCCTATAGGGGGGTATTAAATGCCTAATGATTAATATTATTTATACAAATTTTCCATTTATAGGCAAAATGTAATATAGGCAAAATGTAATATAGGCAAGGGTTAGGGTTCGATTTAGTGTTTGCATCTAGTTGCGTATTACATTAGTTTTTACGGCCTAGTGATTATGGGTCTAACAAACATTATATTATAAAACATCACAATGTTAAGAATTTGCAGAATTGTTGTTTGTTGAATTTGAACAATTTTTAATTAAAAAAATCAAAAATTTGGCGAATGGTCATTTTTTCTCCATTGGTCAGTACTAACAGATACTCTATAAGTCAATGATAGCCAAAAAAACGGAAAAAAAAATTTGATGCTCACTTTGGCCAATGGTCATTTTTTTCCATTGGTCAGCAGCCAGCACACGGTAAAAATGGATATAAATTCATAAGAGTAAAAAAAACGAAAAAAAAATTTCGAATCACCTTTTGGCCAATGGTCATTTTTTTCCATTGGTCATCAGCAGCCAGGACACGGTAAAAGTAGATATAAATTCATAATAGTAAAAAAAAACGAAAAAAATAATTTCGATTCACATTTTGGCCAATGGTCATTTTTTCCATCGGCCAGGAGCCAGCGGGCGGCCAAAAAGTCATAATAGCAATGGTAGTAACAGGAACAATCATAGTAGTCAAAAAAAACGAAAAAATAAACTCGGATTCACATTTTGGCCAATGGTCATTTTTTTCATTGGTCAGCAGCCAGCGGACGGCCAAAAAGTCTTATTATCAATGATAGTAACAAGAACAATCATAAGAGTCAAAAAACTCCGGGATTCTAACCCAAAAACTAGTTAAATTGCATAGCAATTAAAAGTAAACAACTTTTATTTATGTTTATTATATATAATACAAACCCTT
This sequence comes from Gordius sp. MW1, assembly GCA_964036665.1. Classification (NCBI taxonomy): domain Eukaryota; kingdom Metazoa; phylum Nematomorpha; class Gordioida; order Gordea; family Gordiidae; genus Gordius; species Gordius sp. MW1. The sequence continues at coordinate 11,725,711 of OZ038532.1, read as the reverse complement.
GTAGTGGAGGGCATAGGGTAATTATAGCAATTAATATCAATGTTACAAAAACGAATAGATATACTTATGCATTAATTTAACGTAGCAATTAAAACCCGACCCCGCCCGAAAGCGAGGGAGATAGAGATGAGGGGTGGGGCACCTCTTTCTCATGCATTAATTTAAAAAATCGATAACCTAATATACCCAATGCAAATAGATAGGGAGGGTAGACAACGGACAACGGACGGACGACGGACAACCAAAAAACGAGCCCATAAATTTCGTTTTTGGTTGTCCGTTGTCCGTTGATGTCCGTCCCTATCTATTTGCATTGGGTATATTAGGTTATCGATTTTTTAAATTAATGCATGAGAAAGAGGTGCCCCACCCCTCATCTCTATCTCCCTCGCTTTCGGGCGGGGTCGGGTTTTAATTGCTACGTTAAATTAATGCATAAGTATATCTATTCGTTTTTGAATTGGGTAACATTGATATTAATTGCTATAATTACCCTATGCCCTCCACTACAAGGGCCTATGCCTCTACTGATATGGGTCCCTGTGCCCCTACAAAAAGTCTCTGCCTCTATTAATGTGGGTTCGAACCCCGGCGAACGTTCTGAATTGCTGGTTCGATTCCCGGAGAGGGCAAATTTTTTTTTTATTTTTTAAATTATATTTATATATTTTTCCTGGTACTACCATTGCTAATATGACTTTTTGGCCGTCCGCTTGTTCTATTATTGTTTCATTTTATTATATAATAAACATAAATAAAGGTTGTTTACTTTTAATTGCTATGCAATTTAACTAGTTTTTGGGTTAGAATCCCGGAGTTTTTTTGACTCTTATGATTGTTCTTGTTACTATCATTGATAATAAGACTTTTTGGCCGTCCGCTGGCTGCTGACCAATGAAAAAATGACCATTGGCCAAAATGTGAATCCGAGTTTATTTTTTCGTTTTTTTGACTATTATGATTATTCCTGTAACTACCATTGCTATTATGACTTTTTGGCCGTCCGCTGGCTCCTGACCGATGGGAAAAATTACCATTGGCCAAAATGTGAATCGAAATTATTTTTTTCGTTTTTTTTTACTATTATGAATTTATATCTACTTTTACCGTGTCCTGGCTGCTGACCAATGGAAAAAAATGACCATTGGCCAAAAGGTTATTCGAACATTTTTTTTCGTTTTTTTTACTCTTATGAATTTATATCCATTTTTACCGTGTGCTGGCTGCTGACCAATGGAAAAAAATGACCATTGGCCAAAGTGAGCATCAAATTTTTTTTTTCCGTTTTTTTGTCTATCATTGACTTATAGAATATCTGTTGGTACTGACCAATGGAGAAAAAATGACCATTCGCCAAATTTTTGATTTTTTTAATTAAAAATTGTTCAAATTCAACAAAAAATTTCTCCCAACAATTCTGCAAATTCTTAACATTTATAATATAGTGTTTGTTAGACCCATAATCACTAAAGGCCGTAAAAACTAATGTAATACGCAACTAGATGCAAACACTAAATCTAACCCTAACCCTTGCCTATATTACATTTTGCCTATATTACATTTTGCCTATAAATGGAAAATTTGTATAAATAATATTAATCATTAGGCATTTAATACCCCCCTATAGGCATTCTCGCCCCTTCCTACCTTTCTCGCCCATAAATTGCATAGCAAATATGATACATTTATACGAATTAAAGATGAGTCGTCCCCCCTTCCCTTCCCCCCTTCCCTTCCCCCCTTCTCTTCTCCCCTCCCCCTTCCCACGAGGGCCGAAGGCCCGAGTGTTTATATGTATATATGTAAGAGCTAAATTCTGAAACTACCGGTCCGATTCGCGCGAAAATTTACCCCTAGGTTCCCAGGCGGCCAGGGGTAAAATAGCTTTTTCAGAATCCTAAAATTCCTTATAGTTTTCGAGATATTGGGTTTTATGCGTTTTGACGTTCTATAAAATGTCAATCAAACGCACCTCCTCGCGTTCGTTGAAAATTTGAATATACAGACAGTTCTGTAGTAAAAGTGTATCACTTATAGTAGTTTGTAAAACGTAATCTTTTCTTAACGGTGACAACATAAAATTTATGAATTAAATTTCTTAAACGTCATCTTTTCTTAACGGTGACAATATAAAATTTATGAATTAAATTTCTTAAACGTCATCTTTTCTTAACGGTGACATGACAACATAAAATTTATGAATTAAATTTCTTAAACGTCATCTTTTCTTAACGGTGACAACATAGAATTTATGAATTAACCTGAAATAAATAAAATTACGTCATCTTTTCTAAACGGTGACAAGACAACATAAAATTTATGAATTAAATTTCTTAAACGTCATCTTTTCTTAACGGTGACAACATAAAATTTATGAATTAACCTGAAATAAGTAAAATTATAGATGAAGAAGATGAATTTTTCTCATTATCATTAAATGAGATATTTTAAATGAGAAAGATTAAAGTATATATAATTTAAATGTAATATAAAATAGTCCAACGTTGATTATTCTGAGTAAATGCTATTTATATATAAATGTCATTATTTATCTATCATTAATTTTTTTTAAATGAGATATTTAAATGAGAATAAACCGGCCCGATTCGCGCGAAACTTTACCCGTAGGTTCTCAGGGCGGCCAGGTGTAAAATAGCTTTTTCAGATTGCTAAAATTCCTTTTAGTTTTAAAAATATCGGACATTTCTCGGCCTTTTAATTTTAAAAAAGGGTTAAATTCTGAAACTTCAGATCCGATTCGAGCGAAAATTTAGCCGTAGATGCCCAGATAGGCCAAGGGTAAAATAGCTTTTTCAGATTCCTAAAATACCTTTTTGTTTTAAAAATATCTGACATTTCCCGTCCAGTTTCATTTATAACAGCATATACAATAATGACGTCATAAATACAAAGCTGAAGTTTTCTCGAATTAGATATTTAAAAGTATAATAAAAATGTTACAGTATACGGTGAAAATTACTGGGGTTTAACAGACTATTTAAATTAAATAAATAAAATTTAAATTATGCAGTTTTTGTCATTATTATCACGTGGTCGATCATAGAAGCATATTTTTAATAATTATCCATCCTTCAATTAATTATTTTATTATATTAAAGAAAATTGTATTTCAAATAAATCAGCTAACTAGAAAAATAAAATAATGGTATTATTGTATAATAAGTAACAGCATTAATAAGCAATTTTTTCAAAAACATTTAATTTTAGTCGGATTTGATGACTAAAACAGAATTTGCATTTGGTTTGTCTTATTATATAAATATATACTAAAAATAGTGGGTTCATAAAATCATTCGGACCTTTTACATTATAAATTATTTCATATATGACCCCATTTTAGATAAGTCTTATTAATAGCTTATACTTAATTAACCACTTAAGGACTGAGCCAAAGCAACGCTTGGCCGGGCACAGCTAGTTGTTTATAAAATAATGCTAAAACATATATCTCAAAAAATGATAATTTTGGATAAGAGGGTGAATTGACAGCCCAGGTATAATATTGGTTGCTTGACTAAACCATTAGATTGAAAGTGATAGGCAGAGGTGAAGCAATGCTTTGTACCAGTTCATCTTAATTAGTCCCTATAAAAACAATTAACTTATAATTATAATTAATCTTTTACCTTTGGAAAGCCAAATAAACAGCAGGTCATATTAAGTTTGGGAGTCATATACAGCAATATGTGACCGCATTGGAACAGCATGAACCAATTAAAAAAAATAGTCCTGATTAACATAGAAGAATGCCCATTTCTTTGTCAAAAGGATGTTACAAATATCCATACACATTATTGTACTTCAGGGCCCCATACAGGATGTAAAGTTGATGTGTCTTTGTCCATTGTTGGACATTTGGACATGTCTCACAGGACATTATCATTTATATTGAGAGCATATTCGGCATCCCATATTAATATTTGTATATTGCAGGCGCATAGCCAGGATTTTCTCAAGGGGGGGGGGAAATTTCTAAAACTTCATCGGGAGTAGGAGGTAACTCCCGATGAATTGTCAATAAAGCCAATCCATTTAATCTATTTTTAGACATGGTGCTTCTAATCAGTTTTTAGCCTCCTCAGCGTTGAGAAGCTATAAAATTTTTTTTAATCTTTCCCAAAGGGGGGGGGAATTTCCCGTTCCCCCCCCCTTATTTACGCCACTGGTATATTAAAAAATGTACATGTAGGAATGTGGGAAAACCTATACACAACTTATAGATCTACCAAATTCCAAATTTATATATATGAATCTTTATCTACAACTTTAAATAAAACATAATGCATACATCAATATATTACTTACTATGTGGGAATTGAAAATGGTTACAGTTGTTTATTAATCTCGTAACGAGTGTTTTCTACGCGTTCAATTGTTCCTTTATAAAGTTCATAAACAATGGCGATGTGGCAAAAATCACGTGATCTTGTTTCCTTTTACGCTTGTAGCCAATTTGTGCGTTCTATTAGCACTTGAATCTGACAATACTTGAATCTGATAACCCTACACCGGCCCGGTTCAATTTTTTAACCTCATTGCCCCCCCCCCCGCCCGAACCCTTCTAGGTGTCCGCCCGGAACCGCCAGAAACATTAGAGCTGCCCGAAATGCCCGGCCCTAAATATTAAATTGCCTGTTAGGCCCGAATTTTTGCAATCTCAAATTCTTTCAACTACTATTAAAAATAAGCATTAAATTAATGGCATATTGAATAAAACAAATATAGCAATATTTTATTATCCCGGACAAAATCTAATTTCACATATTATTAGGTCGAAGGATTTTTCTAAGTGAAACTTTTGATCTTTAATTCTAATCCTAATAGATCGAAAAAACGTAGTATTTGGTATTTTTAAAATATTTGGCCAGAGTTTCTTTCAAATATTGTTCTCACTGGCAAAACCTCTCTAGGTCACAATATTGTAATATATTAATTGCTAATGCATTTAGATACAAACATGTTAGAACGTTTACAAATCATATAACAGCAAAATATTAATTAAATGCAGCTCAAGTCCATGAAAATATTTATGTAGCAATTTTTAAATTAAGTTTAAAGTATACATATTTTATAAATAATCTTACAATAAACAAAATTATACTCCCCGGACGGATGGCGAAATCAAGTTTCTTAACTCTAGCATTTTCATGTACAATCAAAAGTAGCAATATAATACATTATCTAAAAAATTTCATTAAGCCCGAATTGCCCGAATCCTACCATCCTGCCCGCACGGGCCCTTCCGAAAATAAAACTTTAAGACAGTTGCTTGGCCCACGGGCCGGGCAAGTTCAGCAGCGGACCGGGCCAGGCAGGTTCGGGCAGCGGGTCGGACCGGGCAATCTGGTCTCTGACTCAGACCACTTCTGTTTTTACAATAAAACTTGTAAAATATAAAGTAGATATAAACAAACTGGATGGAATAGGTTAAAAATAAATAAAAAATAAAATGCAAAAATCGTGTATTTGGTCCCACTGTCATGGGGTTTATGTTTTGATCAGTTTCTTCTATCTTAGTTGAGTTAAGGTTATGTCCGGATTAATCTTCTCAGCTATTATAACTTTGTCTTGTGGCCTTTTTATATATAACACGAGATCGTCATCTCATTCTCTTCCCCGGCATCTCCATGTTCAATACTTTTTAATTTAAATCATTCGCAGTACTATACTACCTTTGGCAATTTTCGTTAACCTTGTCCGCCATTGGATAAATAATCATTTTTGTCCTGAGGCAGTCATTCGTCATATAATCTAGATTATTAAACCCCAATCTCCAGCGTCTGATTTTCATCTTCATGATTTGTAATAACTCTTCTTCCGCAGAGTTCAATGCTCATGTTTCACTTTCGTAAAGGAGCACCTGTCTTACGATGGATTTGTAATCTTTGCTCTTCAACCATATCGGCATATTCCTGTCGCACATTACATCGGATATACTTAGTCATTTCGGCCATCCTTTATGGATATTTAATTTTTTGCTTAACCTCCCTTTTGATGTAGCGCCTAGCTAAGGTTGTTAAAATTTATTTAATTTTGAATACCTCAATTGGTCCCGCTGAAGTACCTGTTTTGTTCCTCTCCATGTGTAGGCAAAATCGTATAAGTGACAATCGGATAAATGGCAATATTTTTAAGTGATAAGCATAGACTAGATAGACTGATCATCAACGCACAAAATGTGTACCCTTTTTTCCACCATTTTGATCTTAACTTGGTAAAGTGATGATCATATAGAAATTAGTATTTTTCGCAAATTAAATAATCTTAAAAGGGTAAATAAAAAAATATTGAATTGGGTAGATATCAAAAACAGCATTTTAAAATAAATATCATTTACACATTACATGAAAAAACTTCGATTAAAATTTGTTCAATAATATAGCACCATCAATATTTTGTATAATATTAATTTATTGACGTTCGTTTTAATTTATAAACTAGTGAGGAAGGAAAATTGACTGTTATAGGGGAAAATTACATGGTTAAAATTTAAAATACACCCGTTGCATTCTTCAAAATGGAGGAAAATTTGACACACAATTAACCATATGCAACATATGGCATGAACAGTCTATCTAGTCTATGGTGATAAATAACCGTAAATTTGTTTACAAATGATAAGTTGAATATAAATTATCGGATAAGTGGTAATAATTTAAGTAAAATTTAATTTTCATATGCGTATTTTGGTGGATAAGTGTTAATATTTATAATTATATTATTATTAAAAATAAGTTTTATTTGTTTAATACATTTAAAATGAATGAAAAATATTGTGATAGATTAAAAAAATTTAAAGCTACAAGTAAAGGAATTGGCAGAAGAAATGAAGTTTGCTACAGTGCAGCCGGGATAGAGGTTAAATCCCGAAGACGCAGAATCCCGAAACTACAATAATGCTATTGCTACGATTATCAAATTTCCCTATGTTCTTTAGTTTTAAAGTTTTATCACATCCCCAATAAAATTATGTACTTTCAATCCATTAATTCAAGAGCTGGATTTGGGTGCAACCAAAATTATATCACATTTAATTTGTTAAATATACAATAAACCATTTAGTACACTAATGTTTAAGATTATTACACAAAGAAATTAACTATGGCATACTGATGAGCTTTAAAAAGAGCGAAAACGTTATATGTCTGTTATCATTTTCGAGTCACATGCTAAAAAAGATAGGGATATATATAGTTCAAATTAGTCTCTAATTAAAATTGCCGATAGATGGCGCTAATTTGAGGTTACTTTTAATTTAATTGCGGCACTCCTGAAAGGGGTCATTATTATCTTCATCTGATTATTATTAAACCCGCAATTTATTAATTAATTTCAAATACAATATAACAATAAAATTATTATCCACCATAAATATGAGGGTTATTCATTACCCCCATACGAATGGGTTGAATCTAATTTGGGCATTATATATATACCAATCTCGCTTAGAATGTGACTAGAAAATTAACTATGGCATACTGAACTGAGCTCAAATAAGAGCGAAAACGTTATATGTCTATGTCTGTTATCATTTTTGAGTCACATGCTAAAAAAGATAGGGATGTATATAGTTCAAATTAGTCGCTAATTAAAATTGCCGATAGATGGCGCTAATTAGGGAAATCTTTTAATTTAATTATGGCATCCTTTAATTTACACTCTGTCACTAAATATTGATACTCATTTGTTTCAGGTTCATGGTTGTGATTATCTCTTAATTTAGCTATATTTTTACAATATATTAATCTGCAAGGGCATATTAAGTTTCTGCATCTATAGAGTAGGTTGTGATCTGAGTAGTTTTGTCAACGACATATAGATAAATCATTGAGCAACAAAATTGTTTTTCCTTTGTGGGATAGCAAAAATTTTTTATCTAAATTATTTGAGGGTTATACCAATTATAACTAAACAAATTTTAAATTTACTTTGCGAATTTTCTGGTGCAGGGGTTGGTTGATCATCACCCTGTGTAGGGGTCTTCTCATTAGCATCTAGTAAGCAATTCTCTGTACTAACTCCACTTGAAACCTAAAATTTTTTCAATTTTTAAGAATAATTTATAAAATGTTGTCACTTTGTTGACCCATTATAATTGTAGAAATATTTTCAACAGGTTTGGTATTTGTTCCATTAAAAATATTTATTTTCATTTAATGCTATAATTTTATACGTAGCATTATAATTCGGGATTATGCGCTTTCGGGATTGTGCCTAGGAACCGTGCAGCTTAATTGCAAATCAGCGTCTCTAATAATACCTTATGACTTAACAAAAAGTTTTGTTTTAAATCCACTATTTAATTTTACACGAAACATGAGAATTAACCAAGTATTTAATATAATGTACATAATGGTAAAGAGAATTACATATTTTGTGAAGGTTAGATAAATAAATTAAAAAGTTAAGAATCCTAAATATTAGGAAAACATTCGGTTATGGCTAATGAATTATATCTACAGATGGTTATGCCGATTTTCTGTCGAATGAAAAACGATTCGCGATTGTCATGGGATTAGTTGAAATGTTTTTAGATCGAACTTCAAAAGTTGAGCATTTAAAGGGCCCCTATTGTTAATTAAAACAAAATGATTTTTCAACATTTTCACGAGGGTAAAAAATTTAGTTTTAATAAAAATTTCACTTTTTATGAATTATTAAGTATACAATGAAATTGTGTATTTTTATAAAAAAATCGAATTATAACATTTTAGGCATTATAGATGCCAATTGGATCCAAACGTTTTTTACCAGGAACAACGTTAATCATTAAAATTAGTATCGTATCCCTTGATACGTGGATTTCCCATTTCCCCCAACCCCTCGTAAAACAGTGTATCTCATTCGATTAATTACAACATTTATTGTTAGATTTCTTAACATTGTCGGATCTTTTGATCTTATATCTTATACGACTGAGTAACCCCTTTTCCTGTAACCTTAAGTTCATAGTAATACTTTTACTTTCTATTTAATTTCAATACGTGTGTTACTTTACCCCCCTCCCCCTGACGCGCATATACTTATTTATTTCTCCCCATATTTGATTGTTTAGCAACATGAACACGCATCAGTAATTTTAATAAACGCGTTATTGATATAATAAATTTATTCTTGGAGATAAATAAAATATATAAAGGACCTAAAGGAAAAATTAAATGTAAGTCCCCCCTTTGAGGGGGGGGACAAGGATTATCCCTTTACGGCCCAATATAGTTTATTCTTTTACGGCCCGATATATCTCTCTATCTTTCCTTTCAATTCGCCCAAATATTTATTCCTATTCTTCATATCTTAAATCCCATCTTGAACAAATACATAGAGTTCATAATCTTGTTTTAGAATTGGAAATTAAGAATTGGAATGAACAAAATATAAAGATTTCATCATCTTATTTGAAAACAGAATAATTAGTAAAACAGATTTGATGAGGGTTGCATTAACTGCAAACATGTCCTCAATTCTAAAATCAAACCTTTCAAATAACATCTATTTATAATTGTGATGAATCAGGTTTGCTTTGTAAAATTGGAAGCAAAAGCACCTTTGCATATGCTATGCCTATGAGATAGTAATATGAACTAAACAAATAAAGGAAGTGTAACAGTGCTTTTTATTACAAATCACCCAGGCACTGCCAAAATAATAATTGTTTTTGAAAATCACACCTTTTTTTTAAATATATAAATTAACTTTACAACATTAATATAATTTCAAAGTATTTATTATAAGACAAAAGCTAACAGCTGAGGTGTGGGAGGGAGGACGTGACAGGGTTCCTAGTGATTGGAGGCGAGCTGATATAGTACCAATTTACAAGGGTAAGTGGTCTGAGAATGGTTCTTACCTTCCGATTTCCCTTCAACGTGGACTCTATGATTACCGACGTTATATCTGATCGCATGAAGGAAACCGTAGACCGGATTTTAGACGACTCCCAAGCGGGGTTTTGAAGGATGAGAGGCACAGACCATTTACGCAAGATTATTTAAACCCATATATTTTGGTAAAAACTTCAATACATACCTGTCTTTTATAATTAATAAGGTTGTTTTTAAAAGCTTATAATGATTAATTAATTAATATTGGTGCAACTTTTTTTTATATTAGTTATAGTATCATTTAGTTATATAAGTGTTCAAAATCGTTGAAATAACAATTTTGTCTAAATTTAAGGCCGCTGATTCCCACTTAAGCGATTTTAAAATAACATTGTTTAATAGATGACATCATGGGCGTAGACAAGGGGGGGGGGGGCGGCCGCTCCCCCACTAAATGACGAAAAAAAAAATTTTCAATACAAAAACCCTTATTAAATTAAAAAAAATTACGTTTCGCCCCCCCCCCCCCCCCGATTGAACTTTTAAACGTTTCGCCCGCCCCCCCTAATCCATAACCTGGCTACGCCCATGATTCGGTTAATTTTTATTTTACAGGTATTAATAAAAATTAAAGGACTGTCTGTTGTAACTAAAATATCGAACAAAAAATCGACATGGAGGAGTTTAGTTAGCCTTCATTAGTTTTTCGATAAAGCATCGAGTAAAAAAGAGTTAAGAAAGAAATGCCTTAGAAAAAAAATGTATTGTAGCAAGTCTTTAACTTTTTCATTAAAATTAAATTATCAAATTTAAAAATTGTTTCTTCGGGCTTAGTCAACAACTTTTAACATTTTTGCCTTCAAATTCGTCTAACTAAATACTTTACATTTTTTCTGATTAAAGGTTATCGGACGGAAACATAGAGGAGAAAGTTAAGCTCTTCAGATTCAGAAGTCTACTCTTAGAATCCTGTGCCGAGAGAAAACTTAAAGAAAAACACAGAAGAAAGAGAAGTGCCAGCAAAAAACACAAGTTTCACATATATATAGTAAAAAAATTGTTGTTTCATTATTTTGGCTGTTAATTAAAGAGAAAAAATATTTTTTGCATGTTTATATTGGATATTAAATTATGAGAAAAATAATTTCAAGTTAAAATTATCGATATGCCCAAGCAAGAAAAACTCGAGGTTTCCCGAAGGATGCCCGAAAGTGTTGAAAAAGCCAGGCTTAAAATTGAAGCTAAAGAAAATAGAAAAAAAGGGCAATAAACACCATAAAATCATTCTAAACTTTACTAGTCACGCCAACGGCAATTCAACCTTTGATATTCCGTTTGTCGACACTACATGATTTTTATAAGCTTATTTTCCTGTATATATAAGGTAGTATTGTAAAAACGGCTGGGGTTTTTGGTCTATTTTTCCTAGTCGCATAAAAAACCCTGGTCTGTTTATGTTTAATCGACTAAAACCAAAGGTCGACCAAACAAAACCCAGCTGTTTCAACACTAATATAAGGTTGTATAAAATCGGGGGATTGAATAGATAAAATAGGTAGAGGGCACGCGATATTTCGGGAGAAACCAGATTGCCCGGCCCGCTGCCCGCCCAACTGTCCTAAATTTTTGTTTTCGGGCGGGTCCGGGCGGGCATGTTGAAGACTAGATTCGGGCAATTCGGGGTTAATGAGATTTTTTAAATAGTGTTATTTCGTTACTTTTTATTTAATTGCATATGAAAATGCTAAAAAAGTTAAGAAACTTGATTTCGCCTTCACAAAGTTTCTCCAATTAGCCTTTATTATTCCCTTATTTGTCGCTTTCGCTAAGTTACTAATTATTTTTATGCTAAAAAATTTCTATACCTTTCTTTTTTTAAATTGCATTTAAATTCTATTGATAAATTATTGTCTTTTTATCAAAAAAGTAAGTTTTAACAGAGCACAGATTGACTAATTGAATTAATTTTATTCATTAAGAAGTTTATTTATGGGTAGGGCAAACGGGTTAACTCAAAAGGGGAGTATAATTTTGTTTATTGTAATATTATATATTAAATATGTTAACTTTAAACTTAATTAAAAAAATTGTTACATAACAATTTTCATGGACATCGGCTGCATTAAATTAATATTTTGCTATTATATGTTTTTTAAATGTTCCAACATGTTTGTCCCTTAATGCATTATTAATTAACTTATTAAAATATTGTCACCTAAAGCGGTTTCGCCAGTGCTATCTTGCCAAATTTTTTCGAAAGACCAAATACTAACCTTTTTTGACTTATTAAGATTAAAATTAAAGATTAAAAGTTGCATTTGAAAAAATCATTCGATTTTTAAACAATATTGGAAATTAGATTTTATTTGTGATAATAAAATATTGCATATTTTTTTTTAAATGCCATTAATTTAATGTTTATATTTTAATAGTTAGAATTTTAGATCGCATAATTTCGAGCCTAACGGGCAAATTTAATATTTCGGGCCGGACAGTTCGGGCAGCTTTAATGTTTCGGGCGGGCCCGGGCGGGCACCTAGAAGGTTCGGGCGGGCTCGGGCGGGCAATGAAGTTAAAAATTTGAACCGGGCTGGGTTCGGGCATAAAATTCCTAACAAATCTGACCTCTGATTTCGGGCAATTTTAGCCCACCATTATTTGTAATTTCTATTGTTTGTTTATATCTATCTACGCCTAGTTCAGTTTACCCATTAACTAACTTTTCTTCATTTTTTGTAATTTTTTCTCCACTTTTTTTCCTGCCACCGACTTTATACAAGTGTTGTAAAAAGGGCTGGATTTTGCTTGGTCGACCTTTGGTTTAACTAATTTTATCTTTGTTCCATCTCGTATTACATCCCCTTCATGGGCCTTTAATTTCTTCAAGAAATCATTTTGTCGAAATAAACATTAATAATAGTCTATAAATAGAAATTTTTTGAGATCTATTCGACGTCTGAATCTTCACTAGTTTTTTATTTAAGATTTAGTTAGAAATTTGAAAATGCTTTTGTGTAAGACTATGTGCAGACAAAAATAAAGTGCACCAAAATCATTCAACATCCAGCTGCTTTAACCATTTTATTTTTTTTAATTTAGTAAAAATTATAAGACACTCTGATTCAAATTTTGATGCTAAACACTAGCCTTAATTTCAAGCGGAATTTAATTAAAAAGAATGTGGAAATTCGCACTCTTCTAAAACCTCATTAGTATTCGGCTCACAGCGATGCTCTATTTATTTATGACAATAACTTTATAACTATGCCATTTTTTAAACTTTGACGCAAGAGTTTTAAAAACTAATACTATGGTAGGGAACGGCGAAAACTATAAAACTTGTATTTTAAGGGTAGAGTTTGATAGAATTTAAACCTGGCAGACAAGTTTATATAAAAGCAATAAATTATTGAAAAATAACATTTTAAAGGCAACTAGATACGCTACACTAATAACAAAATAGCATATACAGTTAATACGTTTTGAACAATAAAAAGCAAATAACAGTCACCATGGTGTAATGCCCTTATCAAATATAGACTCATAGGGATTTTATTATTGCCCCCACTTCTTAATCCAAAACCTGACTACCCCCATGAGTGAAGAGTATAAGCTAAACGTAACAGACAAGTTTTTCTATATTAGATTTATAATACAATTTTGATATTCTAAGGGCAACAAGATAACTGCTTTTAAAAAAACACACAAAGTTTACACACTGAAAAGTATAAACAAAAGTAGCCTTGGCCATTTCACCTTTATCATATTATCGGCCTTATCTAAATTACTTTTAATTTTGAAATTCAACGCTTTACAAATCATAATTTAAAAGGTATGTATAAACTTAGTGTCCATAAGGTGGGCTTTCGTGCTATTGACAGGTCAGATATTTATTGTAGATTGCTCGTTCAAAGGATATTTCCCTATCAAACCTTAGCTGTATTTTCTTATATTTATATTTTAAAAATAAAATTATTTTATTTACGAAAAAGATTATTACAATTGCGCCACGAACTACGGAAATGCAGCTAACATTTAAAAAAAGTAAAATTGAACTTTGCAGGCCAATTTTAGTTTTTAACCTTCCTCGGATGTAATAATGAAAATTTCAAATTTTTAATTGTACTAAAATCTAATTCCAGTGCATTTTTATAGAATAGATATTCAACGTTCCATTAAAACTCGCATTTTTATGGGCAGTTTGGCAGTCTATTTAGTCTTTGGTCATGATTAATAGATACGACACAAGGCACACAAACCCGATAAAACGTTGCGTCACGTTTTTCGGGTTAGGTAATATTAATTTAAATAAACTATAATGTAACGCTATCATTCAGATATGCAAGCAGGAATCCACGTTACAATGACAGTATAAAATCGTATATACTGGATATAAAATAAGCTTTAAAATTATTAAGAATTTGAGAGATTAAAAAAATATAAGCATGAGTTTAAAATGAGTCAAGCAGAGCTATTTCCTATATATTAACCTTAAATTGCGATTGAATCGACATGGGAGGATTTTAATTAAAACGGGTTAAGATAAAATATTTTCTCAAAATGATATATAGATTTTTGTTAAAGGGGAAGTTTTTGTTATTTTACAACCTTTAAGTCATATCGATAGATTTTAACAGACTGAGGTTAATATAAAATTATATACACCCTGTCTCCCTAGGTCAAACTCTTTTTAACAGTTTTTACAAATTGAAGAATATTTGATTTTTAAAAATCTGTCATTGTTCAAAAAGTTATTTATATTTATTGGTATAAATATAATTTTGCAGCTTTGAAAAATTTATTTTATGTTAAAAATACCTCTACTCAATTTATGAAAAAGTTAGTTTGATATTGTTTTCACACATCCAATTGTGGCAATAAAATAGAAGAAAGCGCAATATAAAAGTTCATATTATAAGTTTGACGAGAGTTAGGGGTCTTCTAGGTCAGATTTATCATCTCTGTATTTATTTTACCAAAGCAATGTATAAATTATGATAAAACAAAATATTTTCAATATTAATTTTAGGGTTCTCACTTTCCTGCATAATGCCTAACTATGCTGGGTGCTATAAACTGCATGCCTCGAAAAAGGTTATGGATACAGCCAGTTAAAGATTAAATCAAAATCAAATGAAAAATTTTAAAGGACACCTATGGGGGAAAACACATATGCATTTTACAAATTCATGTTTGATTTAAAAGTCTGTGAAGTGTGAAGTGAATTATTTAAAAACCCAACTGCCCATCCCTCTTAGATGCAGGGATTGTGCCAAGTTGAATTGAGATTGGGTTATATTCAAGAAAACGATATAAGATTAGATGTGATTCCAAAAAAGTGAACTTACATATCATGGGCGTAGCCAGGTTTTG
This sequence comes from Gordius sp. MW1, assembly GCA_964036665.1. Lineage (NCBI taxonomy): Eukaryota > Metazoa > Nematomorpha > Gordioida > Gordea > Gordiidae > Gordius > Gordius sp. MW1. Next base: position 11,710,496 of record OZ038532.1, on the reverse strand, counting down.
CAAGAGGGAAGGAGGTGAATGTTGTTTAAGTTCAATGGGGAGGGCAAAACATAATTTTTTTAATTTTTAAGGGTTTTTGTATTAAAAATTTTTTTTGTCATTTGCTCCCCCCTGCCCCGTCCTGGCTAACCCCATGTACATAACTTTATAGACATTGTAAATTGAAGTTAATATCAAGATTAATAATAAGTATTGCTTATTTTAAAGCAAAAATATTTAGGTGTAAGATGATAAAATAATAAAAATGGGTTAAAATTGAATTGAAAATATAACATAAATTATGTAGATTTCATAATTTTTTATATTTATAAATTATAATATAATGCTCTGACAAATTTAAATAGCTAATAAAAATTTATATTTAATCAATAGGATGTTATTTTTAACTTGAGTTTAAAAATAAAGTAAATATCATAATTTAAGTAGTTAAAATATAAGTAATCTTGACTGTAAAAAGCATAAAAACAGTTAATGATGATTTATAAAATTATTTATTCATAATAGAGTTTAATTCAAACAATTATTAAAAGTCTTCAAAGCATCAAGAGAATTGGCCCCCGAAGAAAAATGGGTAATAATATCAAGATTATCATTTAAACTTTTTAGCCCTTCAATCATTTTGAACAAATCTTGATCCTTCATATCACAAATTAGCTCTCTCCCAATTTCAACTGCAATATCTTCTTTTGTAGCTTTCTTCTTAAAATCTTCTAAAATTTTGCTTTGGGAAGGGAGTGAAGGGTAAGGAATAGAATGATTATCAACCATTAAATAATTACTCAAATAATTTGTAAGAGAAATAATTAGTTATACTATAAATATAATTAGGCAGATAGATGTATGATGTGTACAAGCTAGTAAATATAAAAAACAATACAACAAAATTGAAAGCAAATCTTTCGCCCTTATTAAGTAGGTATAGTGAAGTAATTAAAAGATATTGAAGATACAGCCACGAAATAAATTTAAGGGTTTTATTCCAATAATTTTGAGCACCTTAATTAATATTAAGCATATATATAAAATAATACTTGAATTCATTCCCATAATTCTTAACTTGCAAAAAAACACATGTTACCCTGACTACCATAATCTCGCCTAAAATTGCTACAATTTTTACAACATACTTTATAATCGATAAAGATTGTATATAGATTAGAGCCTTGAAAATTAAAATTGACCAACCCCGGTCTAAGCCCGACGTCTCAATTTTTATTTTGCCAAAGCCCGGCCCGAGCCCGAAAGACCTTTTTATTCTTAACCCGACCCGAGCCTGATCCGATTCTTTTGTAAAACAATTAAAAGTTCTTATTTTTAAAAATTATTTCGCGTAGCTAAGGAGGGCAGGCGCAGCTGCCCCCTCTAAATCCAAAAATCTTTTGGAATTAATTAAAATTATTGCTGAAACTTCTAAAAATGATTTCCCCTCCCTAGATTATTATTACACCCCTCTAATTCCAAAGTTGGCTACACCCATGGTCATTACTCTCTTAATTTATAACTAGGATAAGTTTAAATAAAAAAAAATCCATTTTCATCTTACAATTTCTTAAGCTAATAGTTTAAAACTAAAAATCTAATTTTGTAAACTATATTTTAACAGTTCCATAGAAAAAACTTTTTCAATATTGTGAATATATTTATATACTAGAGTAAGATATGCAATTCAGGTCAAAATATTAAAATAGGGGGGAAAAGCCGAAGTTTGTAGTAGAGACCTGCACGGCCCGGCCAGGCCCGCGGACGGGCCTAAAAGTCCGGCCCGCGGGCCAAGCTTGGACGGGCTTCTGCTTAAAAATAAAATAACGGGCCGGGCTTGGACGGGCCGATATATAACTTAACGGGCTTGGGCCGGGCCTAGTTATACTTAAAGCCCGTTACAAAATCAATTAGATTAGAAGGTGTTTTTATAATGTTTTAATTTATGATTATTTTATGTATATTAAATTAACAAGGCTAAATTTTATTTTTATCCGATTTTATTAATTCATCAATATCTCAACCCGCCTTATAAATGTTAAAGATAATTTATACACGTGATGATATGGGCGAAGCCAATTCAAGAGGGGGCAGTTTCAATAGGGCAAAAAATGTTTTTTTCATCGAATTTTAGGATTTGGAGGGCGGCAGCTGCTCATCCTTGCTTCCCCATTTATACCCTCTAGAAATATTGAGTGAATTAATTTAATATTATTTAATATTATTTATATTAAATACTATGCAATTTATGAGCTCTCTTTTGGCTATCCGTCCTGTCCTATCCTGTCCGACTTGTAATTTTTCAATAATTGCCGTGTAAACTTATATGGGTTTTTAATTCCTGTGGACTTATGCCTCTTTAAAAGACTTTTATTTTGCTCACCGCTGATTAACTTTTCTTTTTTCGACCTCGCCCAAGCTCAAATTCCATTATTGTTTTTGTGCCCGACTGATCCTTTATTAATGATTTTCTTTGGGCAACTTGTATAGGTTATTGCTATATATCGGATAATTGCGAAAGTGGCTATAAATCCCTGCAAATTAATGCTAATCGTTGCTTACAACGAATTTGTCTGACCCGACCAGAGGCCACAATTCTGGTTAATTGCTATTTATATTTGATGCTTTGTGAATTTCTTTGGGCAATTTGTTGTTGTTAATTTATAACGGATGAATTCTAAAATGGCTGGAGGCTCTTCCTAGCCGAAACCTTGGTCTTCTTCTTTCCGATAATGAATTCCGGATATCTATAGGCCTCAGACTTGGATGTAATATTGTAGCTGAGCACATCTGCTTATTATGCAAATCTTCTGTTCGACCAAGGGCCACCATGGCCTCCATTGCAATCGCAATAAGGCAAGATATTTACGCCACACAGCCGTCAATAAAGTTATTCATAACTACATGAATAAAGCTGGCTTTTTATCCATCCTTGAACCATCAGGTCTTTGTGGAGATAGTAAGAGACCTGATGGTCAAACGCTGTCTCCTTGGGAAAAAGGACTTAGCGTGGCCTGGGACTTTACTTGCTCCGATGCCTTTGCACCAACGAATCAAAATAAAGATCCACGGGCGACAGCCAAAGCTCAAAAAATTACCAAGTATTCTGACCTAGGACCATCAATTATTTTCTGTCCCATAGCGACCACTACCTTAACTACATTTGGCCCTCAAGCCCTCAACCTTATAAAAAAAGTGGGAAAAAATCTTTCCACGTTTTCCGGCGACAAACGTGAAGCATTTTTTATGAGGCAGAAAATTGCAATTACCATTTGTAAATACAATTCAATCGCGATATATGAATGTTTTCCTGATATTTATAATAATGTATAATCAAATTTTAATTTTATTTAAGATGATTCAAAAATAAAGTATATTATTAGTAAAAAAAAAGTAGTGAGAACAAATTTTGTGCTCAGAATTTAATTCAATTTTTGCTCAGTAGAATAATCAATTGCTCAGTAAAATAATTAAATGCTCAGTAAAATATTCAAATGTTCAGTAATTTATTTGCTCAGTAATTAATTCATTTGTTTAGTTATTATTTCTATGCTGCTTAGTAAATTTTTGCTCCGTAACTGAAATTTAATTTTACCTCTTTTTCACCTGGGGGGAGAGGGTGATTTGCCCTTTCCCCCCCTTTTTTCACCCCCCCCCCCCTAGTTTTTACCCTCTTTTTTACCCGCAGGGGGGGGGGGTGATTTGCTCCCCCCTTTATTTTTTTACCCTCTTTCTCACCAGAGGGAGGGGGAGGGGTGATTTGCTCCCCCCCCCCTTTTTTTTACCCTCTTCCTCACCAGTGGGGGGGGGAATGATTTGCCTCCCCCTTTATTTTTTTGCCCTCTTTCTAAACAGGGGGAGGGGGGGGGGGTGATTTGCCCCCCCCCCCCCTCTCTTATTTTTTACCCTCTTTCTCACCGGGGGGGAAGGTGATTTGCCCCCCCCCCCCAAGGTAAGAAAGAGAATAAAACAGAAGGAGGGGTAAATTACCCCCCTCCCCCCTAGTTAGAAAAAGGGCAAAAAAAGGGGGGGGGAAGAGAGGGGGGTTAAATCACCTCCCTCCTCCCAGGTGAAAAAAAGGGTAAAAAGAACGGGGGGGGGCAAATCAGCCCCCTCCCCTCTGGTGAGAAAGAGGGTAAAAAATAAGGGGGAGGGGAAACCAACGGGACAAAAAAAGGTAGGGGGCAAAGTTCTTAATTTATTTAAAAAAAATTGTATACCAATTAAAATATTATTTATAAAATATAAGCGCAAAATAAATTAATATCACAAATTATGAATTTATATTACTGATCATTTTAGCAAAAATACTGAGCATTTTTTAATTTAAAGCTCAGCATTTTAAAGTTAATTTAGTGAACAATTTTGAATTTTTAACTGTGCACTTTAATAAAATACTGAGCACATTTTACTGAGCATTTCTTAATTTATTACTGAGCATTTAAATAACATCCCTAAGTACTTCCTTGCAATGCTGACCGTTGCTAACTTAATGCCAAAATTTTTATACTCATTATTATTAACAAATTTAAAAACAAATTCTAAAATTTATTTTTCAAGTTACTTTTTTAAAATATCACTGTTTTTTCATTTTATATCAATACCATAATTATCTAAAATGGTGGAAAAGCAAAAAAGTTAAGTAACTTTATTAAAAACATTATAACCATAAATAAGGGCTTTAAAAGTTTATTTTACTTATATAGTTTTATAAATTCGAAGGTGCCACTTGTAAAAAATTTTTTCCATGTAGGTCGTTTCTTAAAAGATAGAAAAACTCGACTGATAGGGAAATTTATTATTTTTACATTGTTTTTTAAAACATTATTAACACATACACATTGTTTACCATATAGATAAAAAATTAAACAAAACAAAAAAAATAAAAAAATTCTACGGGCCCGGGCCGGGCTAGGGTTTTGTATAAAATTAGCGGGCCGGGCCCGGGCTTATACTTTAATAGGGCCCGGGCTTTTAAATTTTTATTACGGGCGGGCCGACTGACCTAAACAGGCCCGTTGCAGGTCTCTAGTTTGGAAGCTATATTATGTATGCTGTGCGAAGATTTTGTTTGCTATCTAGCTGAGTTTTTTTAAACCTTTAATTAAATTCGAGCCGGGCTTGACCTGGGGTCGGGCTGTCTAGCCCGAGTATCTAATAAATTTCTGCCCGAGCGCTGCCCGAAATCCGATTGGGCCGGGCTTCGGGCGGTCCGTGCATGGCTCTAATAGATAGCAAAAAAATGCCAGAATGTCTTGCCCAACTACTGAGCACATGTTTGCAATTAATAACTTAATTCATACGTTTAATGTTTAAATTCCTGTTTCTAAATTCTTTTCCTCTATATTATAGGGGCTAATGATCTGTAAGACGTCAGATAAAATATTTACATGAGTTCCCATAACTAATAAACAATGACGTAACTGAACCCAAGCGAAAATTCTGCTTCTTTGGCCTTTCAAGCAAAATATAACGTAATTTAATTAAAAATCATGAGTTTTTAACTCTATAAAAGTTCACAATTATGAAAGCAAAGAAAGCGCTAGGGCTTCCTTCGTAAACGACGCGCATGGTAAGCGCACGTATTATGTGAAAAATCAACGAAGGTTACTACTTTTTCCGCAAACAGATGCCTTTAAAGAAACTATTTTGCTATGGAAAAGATTGAGAGTTGGCTCCAAAAATGTTGGAACGGTGACTGCAAAGTCAAGAAGTTGCTGACACCTTCAGCAACCCAGGTAAATTAAGCATGGATACTTTTACATGATTGTTATTAACATCTAGTATAATGTTTATAAATAAAAAAAACCGACGGCTCGATCCGTCCCATAGTCATAGGCTCAGTTTTAAGGAGATTAGTTTCTAAACTAATCACTATCAAACTTCGTGCTTCTCTAGCATGTTCCTTCCTCCCGAATCAATTAGGTTTCGAAATTAAGGGAGGTTGTGAAGCAGCCGCCCATACGGCCCGAACCCTCTTTGAATCATCAAGCCAGACAGAACTAATGGTTAAGTTGGACTTTAAAAACGCTTTCAACAGCGTCCACAGATTCCTCGCACCCTTTCAAAAAACATACCCAGAATTTAACCCATATGTTCTGAATAGTTACGGATCCCCATCAATTCTCCTCTTTGGAGACAAGGTCATCCACTCAACCAAAGGAATACAACAAGGCGATCCCCTAGGCCCCGCACTTTTTGTCTAGCTATACAAGACATCATCCAAAAACTCTCTAACACCGGTAGCTTATCCTGCAATCTATGGTACATGGATGATGGATTCCTGGTTGGCCCCGCTAGCGAAATCAGCAAAATACCTTCTGTTGAGTCCTTTTCAGACTCTATAGGCCTCGAGCTCAACCATCTTAAATGCCAAATATACTGTAGGGATCCATCAATAGATCCCTCAACGCTCCCTTTTCCCGTCGTCAGTCTAGACCAGTTCAGCCACCTTGGCGCACCACTAGGAGGGCCCACATCTTCCGAGCGCTTCTTGACTAAATTTTTAACCTTTATAGAGGCAATTAAACCCACACTACTAAAACTTACCCCTCACCACGCCTTCTTTTTGGCAAAAAACTTCCTATTAATCCCTAAAATTAACCACGCCCCGTGCATCCCCTATCTTCAGGTGCCCTGAACAACTCAACCTCATCGAACGGAGCATACAAAATCTTTTCGAAACCTGCCTCAACCTTAAATTTAGTCCCTTACAATGGCTCCAGGCATCCCTTCCCTCTAAAACTGTAAGAATCGGGAATAGATCCCCACGACAGATTGCACTAGCGGGATTTATTTCATCTCGCATGAGTACCGACTGTCTAATCTCAGGGATCACATCCCTCCCAGACCCGCACCTTCAAGAGGCTCTTAACATGTGGGATGCGGACAAGCACGAGTCGGCCGAACGACCACTTGGAGTGACTCAAAAGGAATGGGACCTTCCCCTATAAGCACGTTCCGTAGCTTTCCTCTCCTCGAACGAACTATGCCAGGGAAAACTCCTTTTCAATAGGGCCTCCTCCAACAGCGGTTACGAATGGCTCGAAGCAATCCCGAGCAGGAATTTGGGTCTACATATGTCTGGTGAAGAGTTACGCATCGCCATAGGCCTCCGCCTCGGCTGCGACATTGTTTCCCCATATATGTGCGAGCTCTGCAAACAGCCGGTCCAACCCACTGGACACCATCCTCTTCACTCCAAGTACAGCAAGCCGCAACCCCAGACATGCGGGAATTAACAAAATCATAGGTCAGTACCTTCGGAAAGCCGGTTATCCCAATACTCTAGAGCCTGTCGGCCTTAGTACGACCGACGGGAAAAGACCAGACGGGCTAACGCTCATACCTTGGTCCCGCGGTCTAAATCTCACATGGGAATTAACTACGGTCGACATCTTCTCCCCCTCAAACTCTTTCCCCGACCTTATAATCAAGGCAGAGAGGAAAAAGGCCGAAAAATATTCCACTCTCATCAATCAGTTTTCATCCCCGTGGTGGCTACCACTATTAACCTAGGTTCGCACTCGTTTACCTCAAACAAATCGGGAAAGCGATGACGAATTCTTCTTTAGAACCTAAGAAATTCTTATACACCAGGCAAAAGATCACTATGAAAATCGTCAAATCCAACACGATTTCCATACACGGATTAATGCCATCTAATTAGTTTTTAACGCGTTTTCTTTTGTAGTATTAGTATTTTATAAACCAATGTATTCACCCATGTGATACTTTTTATATATATTAAATAAAGATTCTTAACTGAAAAAAAAATAGAATAAAAAAACAAAAGAAACGTTTTTGTATACGCCCCTGGGCTCAAGCTTTTTAAAAACTAGCGGGATGGATCTATCATTTCTTATTTGATGGACCCGTCTTCTGGTTTATATATATTTTTTTAACTTAACGTGCTTTATTATAAAAAAAGTATTAAGAATATAATGGAATAATAAAAAGATACAAACTAGAGACCTGCATGGGCCGCCCCGGGCTATAGGTTTATAAAAATAAACGGGCCGGGTATGGACGGGCCGTTCAATTCCCTAACGGGCTCGGGCCGGGCCTAGATTAAACTGAGGCCCGCTAAAAGCCCGTTGCAAAATAGTTTAGGTTTTTATTATACTAGAAATATAAAGTAAAAACAAAGATGTGTTAAACTTTTTTTTATTAATTTTTAATTGATTTTTGTCTAATTGACAATGAAAATAAATTTGAATTTCCTTCTTTTATCATTCATTTACAAAAATACCGCGCAATTCAAATAGATAAGTTTTCAGTAACTACTATATACAGGAATAAACTACATTATCCTTCTAGTCACAAACTTAAGAGTAAGTTAATAAAATTTCAGGATTAATATTTTAAATATTCTCATTATAAAACTTTGTTATATAACTTGAGATTTTCACTCTATAACAAAATTTTATGTTTTATTTAAATGATTGTTTCAGAAATAGAAACATATTAGCATGTCGGAAGAATTAATAATGGCTGATAAAAATCTTATAATAATCTCAAAATAAAATTAAACCATAACTTGAAGAGTGAAGTGTGGAAAAGTTTGTTATACTACTGGATGAAAATGACCCAAGCTAGTATTTGCATCTGCAAAAAGTATTTATCCTACAAACCATCTGATGGAACATCCCATCTTAAAATACATAAATGTGTTAGCAATGATTCAAAGTCTGGAACGATGGATCAATTTGTTATGGTGATGGATACAAAAAAGCAAAACTCCTAAAAACCAAAATAATAGATGAGGTAATTAAATTTTGTGTCAAAGATTTATGACTCTTTATGCCAATTTCTGATGGATAGTGTTTCAATAGTTGGACAAGTGAAGATAGAGGACATAATGCCTCATCCATACTGTAACCAGGCATGTCAAGCAGTCTGCCATTGCTGTAAGAAAGCTAATTTTACCAGAAGTAATATCATATGTAAAAAGGGGATTGTGTTCGGCAACCACAGACATGTGGACAGATGACTATACCAAGAATTCTTATATAAAATTAAGTATACACTATAAAAACTTGTTAAAAGGATATTGTTCGCAGCACAATTCCCACATGAAAAAAAATGCAGAAAATATTAAAAGTGAAATCCTAAATAAATTAACATCATTAGGATAATCTCTTAATGATATTTTTAAAATTGCATTTGTTTCAGATCAAGGGGCCATTATCATAAAAGCTCTATAAAATTATAGACGACTGGATTGTAAGGCTCACCAGATAAATAATATCATTAAAGGGGCTTTTAATGAATTATTTTTGGGGTAAAATGCTCCAGATGTGCTGAACATGATAAATGACACTAAAACTCTTGTACGCTACTTTAAACAAAGTGGCTTAAGTAGAAATCTAAGCCATTGTTTATATCAAGTTGTAGCTGTTAGTTGGAAAGTGTTAATAATATGTTAGATGAAATTGAAGAGATTTTAACAAAAAGGAATGAAACCTTTAAGTTAGTTAATATAAACAAACGTTTGCTAAAATCCACTAAGTTATTGAGGCCATTTAAAGGAGCAGGCACACAATTATAGGCCGACTCAAAATCCACTATGCCTTATGTATTTTTATGGAAATTAAAATTAATTAATATGATGGAAAGTGGTGGAATTTCTGACAATCAAATTAGAAATATCAAATATAAAATTAAAGAATTGATTTATCTAAAATATACCATCCATCCCTTGCATAGAATGGCTACGGCGCTTCCCCCCAAATTTAAACACATGAAAATGGCTACTACTCAAGAGAAAAGTGAGACTTATGAAGAAATAAAAAGTCTTATAGATCGCGATGATTTTACTCAATCAGTTCGTTCTTCCGAGAATATAGAAAATGACAAAAGTATGTCTCAAGGTAAGATTTTAAATTTTAAGACAAAATTTGAGTATTATTTTAGCTAAAAATCTAAATGCGTATTTTTGGAATGGGAGGATAACGAAAGCATACCTTCATCAACAGATGAATTTAATCAATATCTTGAGGAATATGTATATCCTGAACGTTTGATCTTATAAAATGATGGAAAGCCAAAGAAGCGAAGTAATGTTATTAATATGAATTCAAACCTTAAATTAGGTAACCAAAACTATCTCATTTGGCAAATAAAGTTTTATGTATTCCTGCCACAAGTGCCACTAGTGAAAGAAAATTTTCAACTGCAGGTCGATTGATTGAAGAAAGAAGAACTCGCTTGAGACCGGAAATAATTGATGATTTATTATTTTTACATGATTATTATTAATATTTGTAATATATAGATATATTGATTAAATATTTTAATAATAAAAATGAAAATCCAACAGAAATTAGCAAACTAAAAAATTTTGTATACGGGCCCGGACCGGGCTCGGGCTTTGCAATTAATTAGAGGGCCGGGCCCTGGCCTATCACCTTTTATTTTTACGGGCCCTGACCGAGCCCGGGCTTTTTAATTTTTTTAACGGGCGGGCCGACTGACCTAAGCAGGCCCGTTGCAGGTCTCAATTACAAACATCCTCTTAATCTATGCTTTACGCGCTTCGCCCATCTTCCTAAGCGTTAACTTACTCCACGCGATGGAAAAAAAATTCAATTGCCAATCGAAAGGTGTCTTAACCTAAAATTTAGCCCTCTCCAATGGTTCCAAGCCACCCTTCCCTCCAAGAGTGGTGGTATAGGCATCCTACCCCCCCCCCCCCCCCTCCCCCCATTTACTTTTACTAGCAGGGTTCATCTCATCCCGTTTATCAATGGATGAGTTAATCAAACAAATAACTCACACCCAAGACCCGCACCTCGACAGCGCCCTTCAGGCGTGGGAAGACCTCAAACTTGATTCCTCAACTCACCATACTGGAACCACCCAAAAGGAATGGGATTCACCACTGATAGCCCGTTCCGTACCTTACCTCTCTTCAAACAACCTATCTTTGGGAAATCTCCACTTCAATTGGGAATCCTCCGGGGGTTACGAATGGCTCGAGGCCCTACCAAGCCAAAACCTAGGGTTACACTTGTCGGGCAAGAAACTTTGAATAACTGTAGGCCTACGCCTCGCCATTCTGTCCTTATTCAACTGCGACCTCTGTCGCAACCCGTTCTTTCAAACGGATCATCTTTTACACTGCCAATACAGCAAGAGACGGCATCCCCGTCATGCCACAATAAATAAAATAATCGGACAATTTTGAAGAAAGCTGGCTTTCCTAATTCAATGGCCCACTGGCCTAAGCTCCACTGACGGTAAAAAACCCGACGGTGTAACAATCATCCCGTGGGCTCAAGACCTAAGCGCTTGTTAGGACTTCACTGCATTAGATATATTTGCCAAATTAACACCTCTCCCGACCTCATCTCTTCTACTGAGAGAAAGAAAGTGGAAAAGTACAAATACCTCAGCAATATTATTTTTCTACCAGTAGTGGCCACGACCCTGGGTAATTTAGGTCCCGAGGGCAGACAATTCCTCAAACAAATACCAAATTATATAACCTCCATTAAACAGGACCCTAAAGAATTCTTTTACATCAAGCAGAAAATCACCATGGAAATTGTAAACTCTGTTACAATCTCAATCCATGGCTCGATGCCAGCTCATTAATTTAATATATTTTAGCATATAACATACATAATTAATCGAAAATAAACTTCTATCGGTTAAAAAAACGAAAATTATTTTTAGATAAAATGTTATAATTATTTGTTTCTGAATAAAACTTTTAGACATTAAATGATTAAATAGTAATTTTCATTTCTTCGTCTTCTTTAGAGATGGGCATTGAATTCATCAGGGAATAAAAATTGAATTTAACGATGGCAATGGCGATTGATTGTTTTAGTAGAAAACTATTAAATATTTTTGAAGGAGGCGAGCGTTTATTAAGTTCTTTAAAAAAATTAAAGCACTCTTCCCAAACGTTCCTGAGTACGACGAAACGATAGGAATAAAAGGATTCTGATAATGCTGAATATTTTATGGAATTTATAATGCTCTGCCGATCCTAGGGGTACGTAAGTATCGTTGGAGGGTGCAAACAGGTCAATACAAGTGTAGTCCTATTTTAAAATAAGGCCTTTGTCTCTTGGGCCAAATGACGTACCGTCAGGACGCATCCGCCCTTCAAGAGAGAGATCTGACGGTTCAAGGATGGAGGAGACATTTGCCCGTTTGAGGCAGCTTGTAACAGTGTATTTATTTTTTGGTGCCTACTATACCGGCTTTTGTTAAATTTACAATGCAAAGCCGGCAGTAGTATGATGACGTGTATTTACAGCCCAAGCGAAATGCTATGCTAAAAGATAGAATGAAATTCTCTCAAAGCATTCCAGAAAACTTGCAAGAGTAAGCTTCAAGCTATTTATGACCTAATTGGTCAAAAGCCAATGACCTAAGATTGCAATGCTCTTTGGCGTCGCATGTCAAGAGAAGGTAAGCAACGGACCGCGACACCAAACTTGCATATAAATCTTTTGGGCATATGATTGTGGTATATAAACTCCTAAAATGACATTCTCATTCCATAGGGATAAGGCTTGATTGATGGAGGGATTAAGTGAGAATGGGACAAGGTCGTTAATAGATTCTTTGGAAGATAGAGAGGAAGTTCTAAAGGCAGCTAGGGAAATCGCAATTGGTGAGCGAAGACCTATTCGTGTTAAAAGATATATTTAAAATTGATTCGAGCGTGGATTTAAAATAGCTTTCATAATTGTATAAATCATCTTTAAAGAAAAAACTTGCGTGGAGCGGAAGCAGAATAAAATTTTGCTTATGTTGTAACAATTTTTTATATAGAAGATGATGAGAGGGCATAGATTAAAAAATGTCTAATTTGGTTTTTAAAAATGGAAGGTTTTCGTCTAAAAAGCTTTTAGGCACTAAGTTTGCGCCTTAAACCATAGACTAGATAGACTGCTCATGCTATACGTTGCATATGGTCAATTGTGTGTCAAATTTTCCTTCATTTTGAAGAGTGCAGCTGGTGTATTTTTACCATGTAATTTTGCCTTTATAACAGTCAATTTACCTTCCTCACTACTTTATAAATTAAAACGAACGTCAATAAATTAATATTATACAAAATATTGATGGCGCTATACTATTAAAAAAACTCTAATCGCAGTTTTTGAATATTAAATTTTTATGTATTGTGTAAATGATATTTATTTTAAAAAGCTGTTTTTGATATCTACCCAATCCAATATTTTTTTATTTACCTATTTAAGATTATTTAATTTGCCAAGATGACTAATTTCTATGATCACCTCACCACTTTACCATGTTAACATCAAAATGGTGGAAAGATGGGTACACATTTTGTGCATTTATGAGCAGTCTATCTAGTCTATGCCTAAAACATACATACTGTCTGTTTTAATTTTGGCACTGAAAACTTTGGGTGAATAATATATAAGTCAGATATATTTTACTTTTAGAGGCGTTTAAACATAAGTTCAAAGTGGGAAAAAGCATGTATTACATCTAGTGCTTGGACTAGGTTGTCAGATGTTCCGACAAGAGTGGCGTCATCTAGATACACAATGTTGGTTAATTTCATTAAGTAGGTGATTTATAGCCAACCAGAATAAAGGGTGGCCTAGGCGGTCGCCTTGTTGGATCCCTTCTGCTGATTTAAGGAAGAATTCTCCAAATTTCAAAATCGAAGGGCACCGTAACTTAAAATGATGTAGTTGGTGTATTGGGGAAATAGCTTGATAAATTCATTTATCAAAGCTGTGCGGCGAATGCTATGCTATTCAAAGATTTTTAAAATCCAGTTTTAAAAAGGCATCACCCAGAGGGAGGTGTTCTAGGGCTAAGCTTGCGGCATGGGTAGCTATCTCGCACCCTCCTTTGACCCCAAAGCCTAGTTGATGCGGAATTAAAATCAGGGTCAATATGGGCTTGATGGACGAACAAATTAATTTAGAAATAATTCTTAAAAAACACAACTGATAGCGATAGGCCTGGCTAAATTGTCGGCCTTCCTTATAGCTAAAAGCTTAGCTCAAAAGACTATTGACGTTATTTCTTTAGGTATACACCCATTGACTAAAAGGTTACAGAATTTGGTAAATAAGTCTAGTAAAATGGCTAATAATTGTTATGGGATCTTTTAAATAAATTGGTCTTATGCCGTCGAGACCACCTGCAGAATCCATAGGAAAGGATAACATGGCATCTCGAATTTATAATGACTTAAAAGCAACATCTAAAGGTTGCGAAGGCGATAGGTAAGTTGAAGGTAGGCTCTGGGCAAGCTTGAGAACCCTTTCTTCATATGATTTCTGTGAAGGACTCAAAAATAAGGTATCTCATTCCATCTTTTATGTTGAATGAATGATTGTTTTTAGAGATTATATTAGCTTTTTGTTTAGGGGTTAATATTTGGGATTCATTTCTATCCATGTGATATGCTGGAGGGCTGATTTGATAAAACTGATTGTTTAACATTATCAGTGATATTTGCTTCTTTGTCCTGAGGAATTGATAAAATGTAAAAAGAGAATTTAAATAATTTATCCCAATAGAATATGTTCCGAGGGAGAGAATTAATATTGTTGAGTAAGTTTATTTTGCATGCACACCCCCTTTTCTGGATATGGTTGGTGGAAAGCTTGAGATAAAAAGGCTGTGCTCCAAGTCATGTCATATTTTTCATTTGTGGTATAGTAGGCTTGATGAGGTATTAGATTAGGAACATCTGTACCAATAGGGCAGAAATTATTTTATCTTCCAATATTAAGGTAGATGGTGGCCGTATAATATTTGGGGGAGCCAGCTTCCCCGAGGAGGGGCACTTATTTTTAACAGGGCCAAGTTGTAAAAACGATTCTTTTGATTTAATGATATATTTCTGCAACACCAGGGGTATAAAGCTTTTAAAAGGACCATTTAATAATTTAAATTTTATCACAGATTAAAAAAATCTATTTTGATAAACACAGGTTGTAAGATTCTGAGTTATTGAATATGTTGGAAACACGGTTTATAGTAAGTAAAAATTAATGATATCATTAGTATCATTGCATTAATTATGTATGTAGAAAAAGTAACTGCATTAATATATTGATTAGGGATAAAAGTATGTGTTGCTAAATTTGTAGAGAACAATGCTTTTTACGAGCAAGATTAATAATGCCATTATTGGTTTTACATTATTATGAGTAAATGTAAAGAAAAAGTAATTGCATAAATATATTTAATAAGAAAAAAAGTATGTTAACTTTTGGCATAAGAATTAGAAGGTTAAAGTTTTTGGAATCACCTCAACGTATAGGTGTGGGTGAATTTGCGATGGGGTATTTAAATTAAACTAGATCATAGAATGGATTTTAGTTATTATTTATTTATCGGGCTGATTGACCTAAGGAAGCCTGTTGCAGGTCTCTAATTCCTCATGCTCATGTGTATGTCGAGGGTATAGAGAGGAAAGATCAAAGATTTGGGAACTAATATTTATATGGACTTAAACAGGTACGACTTCAAGAAAATTTTTAAAAGGAAATTATTCAAAGGAATAGCTGAACTAAGTTTAACAATGGCTATGAAATTTTTTTAAATTGCCATTGACCCCTCCCCACCGTTGTAAGATTTAAGTTCGCCCCTCCCCTCAAGAGAAAAATGCTAGCTACGCCACTGTTAAATCATTAAAGGTTTTCAATGTTGCCCCCTATAACGTTCTCTATTTCCCACCGACGGAATTACTTTGAATGATTACACTGGATTATATTCTCCCTTGATAGGCCTTATTTCAAACTTCTAAGCAAACTTTCAAGATATTTTAGGCAGGTATGGGTGAGATGCCGAGAATTATGAAATTACAACACATATAACGAAATTGACAGCATAGAACCCCAACCCGACCAGATAAACTAGGTCGTTCAAAACAAGATTGTATGGAAAGCCTAATTTCCTAAACTCAAATTCAATGAATTCGTTATAGTGCACAAACTCCTCTGCTTCCAATCTCAATGATATGTAGGGTGCTACTACTATACGTACCTAGCTAGAAGTCGCAGCTAATTTTTCCTTCTATTTTTTTCTATTTTTAAACATGTGGAATGCAAATATTATTATCATTAGTGTCATAACTCTTTTTATTTAAATACTATTTTTACGGTAATTTGTTAGCTTCCATACTTCCTCTGTTAGTCCTCCCCCCTTTCATGCCTTTGTTTTCTTCCTTTGATACCAAACTTAATCCAGATACAGCCCTATAAGCGACACCAGATAGCCCTAGAGCGCTAATGATAGTAGACGTTTTTATGACGATTTGTATATATACAACTACAATAAATGTTTCGAAAAGCTGTGATGTGATTAATTTAGCTATGAGGTTTCGTAACCTATAAGCGTTGAGAGCGACTGTTATCCGAGGTGGCTTCTTCGGCGAATATTTAACAGAGGGCTGAAAATCCTTTATCATGTTTAAAGAAACAATGTAAATTTCTGATAATATTCAATAAGTGCTCAGATTTTATCTTTGGTATATAAGGTTCTATAAATTTTAGCTAGAAGTGAGACAGTGGGTCGTTTGATGGTAGAAATAAAAACCCCTTAGCGAGACAATTTTTGATAGTTATTTTACCTTGATATTAATAAAAATTTTCGACATATATATGATAATTTAAATATGGATAAAATTTACATATAAAAGCACCAAAATATAAATTTTTTTACTAAGACAATAAATTTAGCAGACCCGGTTTGGACCTATAATTAGTGATCACGGGTTGAATTGGCTGATCAAGCAAAAGGTATTGGACATGGAAGTGCAGGGTAAGAGAAGACGGAAGAGAACGACGTCGTTATAATTAAAAAATGACAAGTTGACAAAGTTTAAGTCAAAAAATATCGGACATGGCCCCTACTGGATCAGAGAGAAGAAACTGATCAAAACATCTGACTCTGGAACCATACACAGATGAGGAAGAGCTTCTTCTTGTTCTTCTTACAGCGAGTGTTTTGGTAAGTCTCTTGACTATTCTCTTTTGTTTTCATAACTTTATCGACTTGCTCTTTCCACCTGACACGAGGTCGTTCTCCTCCTCTCTTTCCCGGTACCTCCATGTCCATTACTTTTCGATTTACCTCATTCGCCTCCCTTCTTAGTATACGACCATACCACCATAGCCGATTTTCGTTCATGTTCGCCACAGGTTGAATCTACCCATTTTTGTCATGAGAAAGTCATTCGTCATGTGGTCGCGCTTAGTATACTCCAAGCTACACCGTATCATTCTCATTTCCGTAACTTGTAATAGCTTTTCTTCCGTGATATTTAAGGCCCATGTTTCACTTACATAAAATACCCCGATATTGACAATTTCTTGTGGCACATTACACCGGATACATTGTCATTTAAGCCATCCTTTTTGAATCCTGGAATTGACTTCTGTTGCGCAACCTTCCTCTTGATGTAACATCGAGGTCCTGTCTACGTTTGGGTCATCTAGATGGTCATCTAGAGAGTCGGTGCCTGTAACGTTCATTTCCATATTTACTGTTTTTCGATCGTTGACCTTTAAACCATATCCAGCTAAGCGCTTTGACCACTTTTCGGCTTCTTTGAATACCTTCTATGTTGTCTTTTCGCATATTATTATGTCATCGGCATATAACATACACCATGGCGGACTTTGAATGTCTCTCGTTATCGTTAATTATATTAAATAAAAAGGGGTTTAGAGCAGATCTTTGATGTAATCCAATTTCAACCCAAAAAGGTTTAGAGTTTCCAACTGCCTCGTCCTAATGCACGAATTTGAGGCCTTCGAATATTTTTCATAAGCCGTATTTATGCGTCAGGGATATTTTATTTTCTCAAGAAAAACCCTTATTTAATCGAGAGGGACCGCGTCCTAAGCTTTCAGTCGATAAAGACCATATGTAGGTCTCTTCTATTTTAACCATATTTTTCCATCATTTGTCTTAGTGCGAAGTTTCAGTCGATTGTGGATTTGCCTGTCACAAATACAAATTTATTTGTCGATATTTCAACCTCTTTTTTCAGTTAAGGAGTGGCAGCTTGATGCCTCTGTAATTGCCACACTCCTGAGGGTCTCCTTTGCCTTTGAACAAGATAACTATAGTGCTTGCTCTTCATTGATAGGAATTTGCTCTCCTACCAATATCTTGCTAAATAGGTTCGTCATGGTAGTGACTCTTTCTGCACTGAGATATTCCGTTTAGGTCATTAGATTTTTATTTTTGTATCTTTTTCATTTGTGTCCCAACTTTATCCTCCTGAAAGACTTTGACGATACATATATTTGGCTCAATATTGCGAAGGGAATTCTTGTCATTTGCAATATTCGTATCCTTGAAATATCTTTTCAATCACTTTTTCCGGCTTGAATAATGTTTGACCCTTCTCGTTTTGACTTTATGTCCTTAATTAGCGTCTCCCAATCGTCGTTTATGTACCTTTGCATATAGTTGTTGCTAACTTGCTTCAAACCTAGATGCAAGCACGCACATTGAGTGGTTTAATATGCGCGTTTGGAAAATCTGTGCTCGCTGCACTAGGCAGAACAGTAGCATATAAAAATGCTCGAGCAGCGAGTCGAAACAGCAAATCTGTTCAAGCATTGAGCATATTGTTCGAGCAGAAACCAGCAGATAGCAGGTTTTATATAAGCAATTGCTACGAGTTAATAACTTTAAAAATTTGCTCATATTATATATCATAAATAGATTAAGAACTTTGCACCCTCTTTTTTGTCCCAGAAATTTGCCTTCCCCCCTTTTCACCCTCTCACTCACCCAGAGGGGGGGGGGCGGGTGAAAAAGAGAGTAAAAAGAAGGGGGGGGGCGAATTCCCTCTAAGTGAGTAATAGGGTAAGAGGGGGGAGGCATATCCCACCCTCTGGGTGAGTGATAGGGTAATCAGGGGGGGGGCAAATCACATCCTCCTTCCTGTCCTCAAGGGGAAAGGGTAAGAAAGGGAGTGGGGGTGACCGCCCCTCTGGGGGAGGGAGAGGGGTGATAAAGGGGGGGGGGCAAAAAAAGGGGATGGACAAATCACCGGGACAAAAGTTTCTGCTCGGGCTGTTTCGACTCGCTGCTCGAGCATTTTTAATGTCACTGTTTTGCCTAGTGCACCGAACAGCGAGCACAGATTGTGCTAACGCCCATATTAAACAACTCAGTGTACGTGCACGACAAAGCACATAGTTAGCATTGCTCACGAGAGCAATTTAATAACTATACCTTTGCAACTTACTTGCACCTAAGAGAGAGGAAGTTTATTGATGATAATTATGGTTTACAGATCCTTTAACGTTTTGTATCGAAACCAAGGTTCATAAACCTTTCTTCGTTCGGGAAATACTTTTCTTTCAAGACATGAACCAATAGAAGTTTCCAGCAAACTTTGTCAATAAAATTTAATAAATGACCTTATTCTTAATTTTTAATTAATATGCAATTTATGGGCTCGTTTTTTGTTGTCCGTCCGTTGTCCGTCCGTCCGTTACCCTTCAAGTTATTGGCGCCAGCTTTGTGACCTTCAGGTTCGTGTTCAATCCCAGGAGAGGACAATTTATTTTTATTTTTTTTAAATTAAATTAATATTTTGATCTTGTTAATACCATTGATAATATGAATTTTTGACCGTCCGCTGGCTACTGACCAATGAAAAAAATGACCATTGGCCAAATAAATCGAAATTTTATTTTTTCGTTTTTGAATTGGGTTTATTAGGTTAACATTGAGAATTACCCTATGCCCTTTCCTACAAGAGCCTACGCCTATACTGATATGGGTCCCTGTGCCCCTACAAAAGCCTATGCCTTTACTAATGTGGGTCCCTGTGCCCCTACAAAAACATATGCCTCTACTGATGTGGGCTCAAATCCCGGAGAGGCAAAATTTTTATTTTTTTTTAAAAATTAAATTAATATATTGTTCTTGTTAATACCCTTGATAATATGACTTTTTAGCCGTCCGCTGGCTACTGACCAATGAAAAAAATCACTATTGGCCAAATTGTGATCGAAATTTTTTTTCGTTTTTTTTTCAAATTAATATATTGTATTTGTTAATACCATTGATAATATGGCTTCCGTCCGCTGGCTGCTGACCAATGGAAAAAAATTACCATTGGCCAAAGTGTGAATCGAAATTTTTCTCTCTCGTTTTTTTCGACTCGTATGTATTTACAAACCGTCTCTTGGTACTGACCAATAAAAAAATGACTCCTGGCCAAAGTGTAGCAATTTTTTTCTATATTTTAAATATAGGCCGTTTGCTGGCTACTGATCAATAAAAAAATGACCATTGGCTAAAGTGAGATTTTATTTATTTAATAAGTTTTTGTTTTAATCGAACTTTGACACAAAATTTACCCCCCCCCCCTTCCCTTTAATTAGATATTTATTTTGGGGTAATCTTTCCTGCTGACCCGACAAAAAAAGGGCGGATTTTGGGGCAAAAGTTAGATAAATTCGCTCCTGGTTTGGGTTTATATTTTGTACTTGCTATCCTTTGGAAATAATTTTGAAATTGTCAAAACTAAAAAAAAATATTGAGGATATATATTGTAAACAAAATTAAGAAACAAACACTATTATTTAATAAATGTCGAGCGGGCGGACGGAGCTCCAAGATTGTTAGAGATTTTTGGAATTTGAAAAAATAATTTAGATTCTTCTATCTAGGATGAAGTCTATAATTTACTGTTAATCAAACAGTAAATACTCTTTATGGAACCAATTTAGTGACTAAATGAATTCTCTATATTTTTTCCCCCGATAGGAAAATATTGGGTTGAGGAGAAAGTTCGGTAGGGTGCAACACATGTTGCATTATTTTATCGATTTTTGCTTCTGATGAATTATATAATATTCATTAAGTAGAACTCTTTCCCCTCTACAAAACTGTGCCAATCGTGATTTTAAGAAATTTAGTTTTTTATAACTTTTGCGACGTCAAAATGGAGTATCCAAACGGTAAAAATCAACATTTTCGACACCTGCTATTCTTCGCTTTTCATCGTGGTCAAAACGCTGCTGAAACAGCCCGAGACATTTGTAAAGTATACGGAGAAGGTGTCATAGTTGAGTCTACAGCACAAAAATGGTTCGCGAAATTCAAAAATGGCGATTTTGACATCGCTGACAAGCCCCGTAGCGGAAGACCCACGGAATTCGACGAAGAGTGTCTCAGAGCACTTTTGAAGGAGGACAATCGCCAAACAAGTCGTGAATTGGCGGATATAATGAAGTTCGATCAGAAAACCATCCTAAATCATCTACATTCGATGGGATTTGCCGAAAAATTGGGATCTTGGATCCCTCACGAGCTTAACAAAAGCGACAAAGAAAATCGCCTTCAAATTGCTTCTCAACATCTCGCCCGTCATCGAGCAACCCGCGGTCATAAACAGCGCTTTTTGTACCGAATTGTCACGGGAGATGAGAAATAATGTTTGTACGTAAATTTGAAGCAAAGAGAGGAGTGGGTGGCTCCTGGAGCGACTCCAAAGCCGAGGGTCAAGCCTGACCTCCATCCAAAAAAGACCATGATCTGCGTTTGGTGGGACTGTGCATTGGGAAATTCTGGAAAGGAATGCCACGGTCAACAAGGAGCTCTATATATCCCAGCTACACCGCGTGAGTGAGGCTATTCGACTCAAAAGACCCCATCGACAAGGCCAGGCTATACTCATTCACGACAACGCAAGGCCCCATGTTGCTCAAGTCGTAAAAGCCGCACTCCAAGAGCTCGAATGGAAGGTCCTTCAGCATCCACCATATTCTCCGGACCTTGCACCGACGGATTACCATCTTTTCCGCTCTCTCTCGAACCATATGAGGGGCGTTACCTTGGACAATGTAGAGGGCCTTAAAAACTGGTTCAACAACTTCTTCGATACCAGACCGGTCGATTTTTGGCGTAATGGCATCGAAAAATTGGTTAAAAGGTGGGAGGAGGTCGTAAACAGCAATGGCGAATATATTATTGAATAAGTTATTGTTATAACCATAAATAATCGTCAAATCAAAGACTTTGATAAAAACTCTACGAACTTTTTCCTCCATTATTAAATATCAAAGCCAAAATTAATATTACGCCAAAAGTAAATAAATTAAAGAAAAACCTATTAAGTTCGAATACTCTTGAGGTGCCCGCCTGACCATAAAATTACAAGCCGTCGGCAAGGCTCGAGGTACCGCTCGGGCTTTATGGTCCTTATAAAAACTTACGCTAAAATAACATCTATCCTATTTATACCGAGTTTTAATAAGATTTTGTTTAATCGAACTTTGACACAAAATTTACCCCCCCCCCTTCTCAATGGGCGAAGTCAATAAATCGAGAATTCTAATCAAAAGATTTTCTCCCCCCCCCTCCCTATTTTATATGCCAAGGTTAAACTACATTTTATTACCCTACCCCTATCCTACCCTCCTTTCCGCCAACCGCTGAGTTGGCATTATTGGGTTTTTCCTCCTTTTGCATATATGGCAAATGCACCACAAACAATATTCCCAAACGAAAATGAGTTGAGACTAGTTATCGGGAAAAATGTAAAAAAGGACCAGCCCAATCTTTACCTAATGTAGAGGCTGACCCAAATATAATGATAAAAAGGGCAGGAACATTTTTTCCCGCATAAACACCAGACTGCCCCAGGAAGTAGATATCATTCTACATTATATTAATACTTTTATCATTAATCATATTTGTCCAAAATTTTCTGCTAGAACCCATCAGGGTTTTATAGCTAAATTGCCTGCCAAGGCCAGCCAAAACCCTTTAATTGCCCAATTCACTAATTTTAGATAGTCGAGACCTTTTTTATTGCTCTCAGGAAATTTTTTTTGAATCTGCCCCCCCCCCCCTAATTTAAAACCTGGCTACGCCCATGATGCTTTTAATTAGCTTTTATTAAAATACGATAAAATATATAAAACGCAATAAAATGTTATATTCCATTAGTAATTTATTATAAAATAAAAGCATTTTTAGCTTTTAATGGTCGCCCTCTTAGTCTTTTTTAACCTATACTAATATTTTTTGCTTTTATCTTAATTGTACCAAGTGGTAGCTATATATAAGTAATAGGTAAAACATATTTTGAAGTCTAATGGCTCAGGTGATTGAATGTGTGACTAGCTTCATTAGTTCGTAGGTTCAAATCCCGCACATCTCTGTGCCCCTACAAAAGCCTATGGCACTATGTGGGTTCGAATCCCGGCGAAAGCAAATTTTTTTATTTTTTAAATTAAATTGATATATCGTTCTTGTTAATACCATTTAACTTTTTAAATATTGTATAAATTAATAATTAACTAATAATTTTGCTATACCCCCCTATAGGCACTCTCGCCCCTTCCCACCTTTCTCGCCCTAAATTGCATAGCAAATATGCTACGTTTATACGGAGTATAGATGAGTCATCCCCCCTTCCCCTCCTTCCCTTCCCCTCCTCCCCTTCCCTTCTCCCCCTTCCCACGAGGGCCGAAGGCCCGAGTTTTATATTTTATTATGTATATATACAATTAGGAATATTATAATGTCTAAACTTAAAAAAAGTACTTTAATATTAATAATTAATAACTTCAAATTTGTCGTGCAACAGTACGCTAATCTTTTTGTCATCAACCAATGCATGGGCCATCAACTCTGGTCGGTTTTTCGAATTTCTACTATACTTAGAAGTCGACTAAAACACACCCTAAAAAACTTTGGTCTCTATATGTTTGGTCGACTTAAACGGCTAATTGCTTGTAGCACTTGACAAATTGCAGTAACTTTCAATTTAAATATTTAATTTTATATCATTTTTATTATCTAAAAATATGGCTAAAAACAAAATTTATATTAAAAAAGACATTTTAATAAAACAGTTGGATTTCCTTTAAGCTTTATGGTAATTCTTTTAACTCATATTCACTGTTTATTAATTTAACTTGAAGGTTTGAAAAAATTGCATGAGGAATTATTTTGCAACAAACATTATGCTTATATTAATATAGTATTATCTTATAAGAGGCTAACACATTTTTATAATAATTTTTTTGTCGTAATAAGTTTAATTCTATATCATTGTATAAAATTTAAATTCTTATATTATGACATAGCTATATATTAGATTAAAATATAATGCTTTAAAAGAAACATGACCCTCATAAATATTTATAAATGCACCCTCAAGAAGTCTGTTACATTTGTCCTCCATGTCAGGCGCGTAGCCAGGATTTTCTCTCGGGGGGGGGGAATTTCCAAAATTTTTTTGTAACATTATTATTTAAACATCAAAAAAAATATAAACATTAAATATTTTTTTCGGGGGGGGGGGGAATTTCCCGTTTCCCCCCCCCCCGCTGGCTACGCCACTGCTCCATGTATGCTACGTAAACAGTAACATTACCGAACGTGTTCGTCAAGGGCGTACCCGGGGGGGTTTCAAAAAAACTTATTTAATAATACTTTTAAAAAATTTAACGGGCCCCCCGAGGAGATGGGGGTCTGGGGGCGGAGCCCCCAGCCGGGGGTTTGGGGGCGGAGCTCCCAACGGGGGTCTGCGGGCGAAGCCCCCAGCATTTTTTCAGTATATATGATTGGTTTATGGTAAAAAATGCATTAATAATATCTTAAGCGACGCAAATTGCAAATAGCTCCTTCCAATTTTTCTGTTTGCGCTAATTAGGGCCATTGTTTGAACTAAACACTTGCATTAGCCTTTTAGGCTTAAATCTCCCATCAGAACCAATAATTGTCCTGCCCGGGACCGTTTAAATTAAATTATTAGCTTAAGTTCGCCCCGCTGCTAAAATTTGGCTTGTATCAGCATCTTCCTCGTTTAATTTAAAGGTTGAGATAGTTTTTTAGAGAAATAATTAAAAATTAAATTTCTTCTTATTAGAAAACACGCACTCGGGACATAAATTTTTTGTATAAATAATGTTATAATTAGTAGATTTTATCAAAAATTAAATATCAAATTAATTAAGATAATATATTATTTCTATATGCGCAACACACACAAGACTCTATTAATATTTTTTCCGTATAATTTGAAAAAAAATGCATTTTTTTGTCAATGAGGGGGGGGGGGGGGTCGTAACCCGAAAACCCCCCCCCCCCCCCCTTCCGTACGCGCCTGGTGTTTGTAATGATATTTATAAGAAACTCGTTATTGAGATGCTTGCGTCTACTAAAGGTAAGTGTGGCCATGGCCTATATATAGGGCAACAGTGTAAAGGGTTTTAAAAATTACCGCCATTGATTTCATGTGTCCCATTTTTTGCTTAAATATGCTAAAAGGTTGTATGATTTAAAACCGTTTTCTGTAACAAATCAAAAATTAAGTAAGAATATTGATAAGCATGCCAAACATTTCTAATGCTCGAAAGATTCTACACTGTCAAGGTCATGTCCTGAGCCGGATATATGCACATAAAAGAGAATGTCACCTAAAATAGAATCAAAAACTAAGCGGATGTTTGTACCATATTTTTACTTAATATCTAGCTTAAAAAAGATTGAGCCGAACATAATTAGATAAATATTTATAGTAACTACGACCATATATATTATAACAAAAATAAGTTATATTAAAAGACGGTTAATCTCGTTATAAAACACACGCTCAAAGCAAAATTAACTACTAATTTTAGTTTTTTTGGTCGATTTCCAATAACTACCTTTAAACTTTTTTGCCTTAAATGGTCTTAAACCTATTATATAAAAAATTGTAGTTGCCACCATGAAACCGAATTTATAAAATTTTAATGTAACCTTAAATTTTTAAATTCTTCAACTCGCATGCTATTTAAAAGTACCCTAATGCCATTGATTATAATTGCTTGAGATATCGTATCATATGTAGAGTATGAAAAATAGCGGTTATGCTAAAAATAACAATTTGTTAAGTAATTTTTAATCCATCTACATTTATAAAACTATTAAATAGATTTTGACGACAACGTTTGTACAAAGGGTAGACCTTTTACTGTTACAGATTGCTATGCCACTCTACCCAATGGGAAAAAATATGCATTAATAAATTTGCTAACACATAAATCCATACTTTGTGTGATTGATGTAATTTCATATAAATATTTTTTGAATATTTTTATAAGGTTAAGCATACAAGCTGTGATATCCTATTAAACTATGTTTGCTCCCTAATTGGTATACAGCAGACAAATTTATTTGGTCTTTCGCACAAAGTTTATATAGATTCAGGTATAATTATTATTTAATTAGTTATTTGATTTATTCATATCGTGCTTATGTACTTTAGTTTTATAATTAACATTTGACTTTTTTATAAATTAGGTATAGAGTATCGTTTTATGGAATTATTTGAAAATGTAGTTGCAACCAAGCATACTCCTCCATGGCTTAATATGAGAACCAGATCCTTTAGAGTAACATAATGAATGTTTATATTTTTTAGATGTGTAATCATCTTAAATAAATTAATTATTACCCATTTACTTAGAAGATAGTATGCATTGAAATATTGTATTATATTTATTAGGCTTTGGGACAAAGGTCTAATTTAAACCAAGATTGTGAATCTAACCTTCGACAACCATCATTGCAGTTATTCCTAAGGGTCAAATATTATGTTTCAAACTGTGAAATAAAGTATAAAAACATTTTCAAAATCAATATTAATTATATTTTAATAGATATTTTTTAATACTATATTTTTTAAACAAAATCATATTCTGGTATTTAAATTTTATGCAGATTAATCTAAATTGTGCAGTTAATTTTATTATTAGTAAGTTATTTTGTAAACATTTTAGACTATTTATTTCTATATGAATACAAAATTGAATTAAAATTATTTTTATATGAATTTATTAGTAGAACATTTAAGTATAACAGACATTTACTGTTTTTTAATTTGTTAGTTTTTAATGGTGGCTTTTTAATGAAATAATGATTTAAGTCAATATATTAAATACCAGTTTACATATTTATTTTACTTTGGCCAAAAAACAATTTAGGCTTAAACTCTTATTTTGTTGTTACAAGATGTATATATAAAACTTGGATATATTTATAAAATATTATATGTTTCCACTCAAGTTTAATCTTTTAACATTACCTATTTTAGTCTATATTTTACAAAATTATGTAAATGCCTTTAATCATTGCACATTCCATTTGCTCATGAAAATATATTTTATCATGTAATCCCATTTTTACGATTTAATTCTCTTTCATAAACAATACACAAAGCCATATTTTTTTTAATTAAAAAGTTTTTACATTATATCAACATAAATTTTCTATCTTAAAAGCAGAGCTGTTAAAGTTACTTTACCTCAGTAACTAGTTAAGTTACAGTTACTTTCACAAAAAATGTAACTAATTACAGTCGTAGTTACATTTTTAAAAATGTAACTGATTAAAGTTCCAGTTACTTAACTGATGGAACTAGTTACACCTAGAGTTACTTTTGTAACTTTGAAAAAACGATATTTTTTTTATAATATTCATTTAAACATTTGTATAAAGATCAGGGTAATAAATGATGTTTCGATTTCAATGAAACGTTATTTTCTGGTCTGCTTTTCACTGAAAATTAAGAATAAAGAGGCTCAACGGGGGCCTTAGTTGGTAGGGGTACATTGAAATTAATGAAAAGTTTTTTCAATTTAGGGAAATCATTATATATTAACAAATAATTATTATTCCAATTGATAAAAGTGTGAATGCACTCCTGAATACTTTCCGACTTTAAAAGATTGAAAAAACGTATTAGGTTCAACTAGGTCATGTCTTTCCTCCCAAAGTGTCTTCTTTAATTCTCTTTTCAAGACGGGTCTTCTTTAATTCTCTTTTCAACACGGATCCACGGCCAAAAATTGGATTTTATAATGAAGGATAAAGACTTTATCCACTATAAATTTACTTGAGAAGTGGTCAGTTTGGTTTGCTGACTCCCTGTTGACTTAATATCTTTGATTTTTTTATATTTATGGGTATGTATTCTCTAAAAATTAATAATTAAGGTTTAAATAGTTACTTTTATGTGCTTCCATAAATTTGTAGTGGTATTTAAAGGCGCATATATTTAATTTACTTTAGGGCTGCATAATTTACTTTTCTTTCTTCAACAAAAAATAATCACAAAAAGGGCCAGGGAGTTTTCTCTTGTTCCATGTCAAAAAATAATACAAGCTAGATAATAAAAAAATATTATAATTTCAATAACCTTCATTAATATTGTAATATGTTATCGGTAATTTATCAAATGGCTTAATTACCTAAATTTCGATATTTTGGTTCATCAAAAATCATATAACACTATAGGTGATGAAAATCTCTTTTACATATATATAAAGATGGTCTATTTTTTATAAAAAATTGAAAGAAATCAATAATTATTATAACATAATTTTTGAATGGCCAAAAATCTAAATACCAAACCTTACATTAAACTCTTAGTCAAAGTTTTACCTGCTAATAAATATATCATATCTAAAAGTTTTGCACATATATTTTTAAATTTTTTCGTTCAAAATCTTTGCAGATATAGATTCTAATTTAAACTAAATAATAAATTTGAATTAATATTTTAATAACCTTCATAATTATTTTATTATAAGTAGTTTATCAGATGGCTAAATGATCAAAATTTAAATTTAGAGGTTGGGCAATAATAATTATATGATTTTTTATTTTGATAAAAATCTCTTTTGCACATGTATAAAAAAAAGGTATTTTTACAAACCAGTTAATAGGAGATAAAAAAATTAAAATTTATTAAATGTTAATTTAGATGGCCGAAATAATTACAAAATATTACATTTTTTTACCTGCAAATAAATGATATATAAGCTTTTTAATCAAAATTTTGAATTTGTCAATTATTATAATTTTCTGGTTTTAAACATTGCAGATATGAATACAATGTACTAAAATAATACTTTATATAATAGTAATAATTTACTGATAGGATGGACTATCTATTTGAAATTCAAATTTGATCCGCGAAGAAAATTTAAATTTAAAGTGATTAACACAAACTAGACGTGTAATTTTGATATTTAATTTAATAAAAA
Organism: Gordius sp. MW1; assembly: GCA_964036665.1. Classification (NCBI taxonomy): domain Eukaryota; kingdom Metazoa; phylum Nematomorpha; class Gordioida; order Gordea; family Gordiidae; genus Gordius; species Gordius sp. MW1. The sequence goes on along the minus strand of OZ038532.1, from coordinate 11,681,478 downwards.
GTAACTGTAACTTTAGTTAAAAGTTACTAAAATAATGTAACTAACTACAGTTACAGTTACCCTGAAGTAAAAGTAACTGGTTACAGTTACTTTACTGAAGAAAAGGAACTAGTTCTAGGAACTAGTTACATGTAACTGGTTACTTAACAGCTCTGCTTAAAAGGTATAAATTAAGTTTTATGTTATATTTTAAAAATTAAAGAAATTATTATTTCTTCAACATTTAATCCTTAAATAAATAAATTAAGTATAGTGAATAGTAAAATATTAGTTAATTGTTTATTTTTTATATGAAGGAATATTGATTTATTTATAAACTAGCAGGAAGTTTATCCCATGAGAATTTAGCAATTTTGTTTTAAATTTAGTCTTTTATTTATTAGATTTCAATCCTAACTAATTCAAATTTATTTTGGAATTTAGGCAATTAGTGGCAAGAGATGTATATTACTTTTAAGTATATTTAAACAATTTTTCTAGTTTGTAAATGCAAAAGGTTAAGAAAAAGTATAAATTATCTTTTTGTAAAAAATGATATTAAAATTATGGCTGTGTTTGAAAATTAGCAGCTCAAAAATTGATATTTCTAGCTGTTTCTATAACTCTAAGGTATTGGCTTATAATTTGAAATTTATTGCTATTTTACATAATATTATTCTCTCACCAAAGTTACTTATTATAAGAGAGTGAGGCCAAATTAAGATTTTATCTCAGTATTTTTTTAAATGATTTTTTGAGCACAAGCATTTTTTATATATTAAATTTTGATTTGTTGCAAACTTCAAGTTCACAAGTGTGGTGGCATCATAGTTATGAAATTTAAGATGTCTACCTATCTTTAGACAAAGTTTTGCTGACATTCTTTAACAAAATCTACAATTGTAAAGCATTTCATTTCAGGGAAATTTTGTATATATGAGGTTTGATTCTATATAAGCTTTAAATTTAGTCATCAACATAAATCTCCGTTATGCATTAATAAATTTGATATGGAAATGTCTTTTGTTGGTTGAATAATATTCTGAAAATTAAAAACATACGTGCTGTTGGTATAAATTAGTATGTACAAAGTGTTGTCAAAGTATGCCATTCAAATTTATTATTTACATTTTTAGGGATCCAAAGGCTTTGTATTATTACGCCCTTCAAATGAAAGAGAACTTTGTCCTGAATTGTCAAGTTTGGGATGAACCAAAATGCTATACGATCGCTGCCGTCGCTTTAAGACTAAGTAACTTATTGGCCAAGCAACATTCCTTAAACAAAGATCTTGAAAATGCAATTCAGGATGTCGATATTATCAACCACCTTCCTAAATGGGTATTTTAGGCTATTAGCTAATTTTTATTGACTTTATATAACCATAATTTGTATTTGATGATTAAATGCAATATGAGTTTTAAATGATATAATTATTTTTTAAAGAACATAAAAAGTAGATTTCAGATTTTCTTTTTAGTTTAGTAATAGTGCTCATTGCACAATTGACTAACTAACCCACATTAAATTTTTTAGTTTGACAAATACCATATAACATATTTTTTGAAATCTTAAACAATATTTAGTTTTTTATATAAGTTATTGTAAGAGATATTTTTAAAACGTGTGATGAATATGTAAAGCTTTTTGCATTTTTAATATAAGCTCTATTTTAAATGCATCTTTCTAACATATTTAATTTTTGTGAAAGCGATTACGTAAAGTTTTGATGGCAAATTGTACTATTACAGAATTAGATCTTTATGATAGGGAATGAATATTTTGTACAGAGTGTTTTGCAAGTATGTTATATAATTATTTATGCACGTGTAAAATTGTTTTACCAATTGGATGGGGATCGAGTTGCAAAGACTTAGTACTTTTTTTCTCACTTTTATAAAAAGCCGATTAAAAGCGGCATTAGCTGAGGGGATACAAGAAGATGCAGCTTCCAATTTATCTTCTTACTCACAGTTTTGGTAAATATGCCAAGAAATCATCCTTTGATCCTCCCTTAATAATTACCTAACTTTTGGTCCAATTCATTTCTTGACTACACCGCAAATAATTGGTTTGACTAAGCCCGAAAACTTTTTGACAAAGGCATAAATTTATTTAATCAAAATGTCAAAAATTGCTCATCTAATTTTGCTCAATTTTCCGCCAATAAACAAATACCATTAGTCAAATTAATGAGATGGATTATAAAAATTTTAAGTAAAATTTTTAAAATTAAATGTCATTAGATTTATTTCATTTGTTATATTAATCTTAGAAGATTCCGTCTTACATAAATAGGTGATCGAAACGAGAGGCCTAGAATTTTGTCGTTTGCAGGTGGCTAAGATTTATCAAGACTACGCCTCGATGTCCGAAACCGAAGCTTGTAACGCGTTCATTAAGATGACTTCCCTGCATAACGGTACCGATAAAGTTCACGACGTCGCCGGGCACAACTTACACTTTTACAAGCTGTACAAGAAAAAACGGAGGAAGAGATTAACTTTTCGCAGTTCCAACGGCTACGTGCCAATCAATAAAGGTTATTTTACTCGAAGTCTCTTGGTTTATATTATTAGGGTAGGTTGACTACCCGCAAGTGTTGTAAAAACGGCTGAGTTTTTCTTTGGTCGACCTTTGGTGTTAGTCGACTAAACACAAACAGACCAGTGGTTTTTTGGTCGGTTTTTTTAGTCTACTCTAAGCTTTGTCTAAATTTGAGAAATAGACGAGAGTGGTCCGTCAATCTTAGTTGAGCCAAAGGTCGCCCATAGAAAACCCAGTCGTTCCAATCGTAGGAAAAAAACTTGAGGATTTTTCCTAGTCTGGAACCTTAACATCTCATATTTTAACTTAACCCATTTTTATTGAAATTCTAGGAAATTTTAATATCTTTTATATATTATTGAAATATGTAGTAAAATTTTCCAAAGTTGTGACGTTTTTGATCATATGTTTAAAGGCGTATAATGAATGTAACGTTTAATCCGAATTTTGCTTTAAGTCGTAAAATTTCGCCTAAAAGTCTAAAAGCTAAGTAAAGTTTGCACTTTCCTGCTTTTAAATGTATTTGCAAAAGAAAGCATTGATTCTTTAAGATAAACCAAAGTTTGTTATGTCATATCTAGCTTTAATAAAATTTAATTCCAACCACTTTTACTTTTAGTCTATGCTTTTAGCATATTAAATGAACATCTAAATCACCCTAAATAGTACACCCGTCTATGTGTTAATGCTAATATTGGCTTGCACAACAACCCCATGTAGTTAAGGAATAAAACTGACACTGTTGTTATGTCTGTATATTTCCTCACTAAAATTGCTGTAGTACATTTACGGCAATTACAACACTAAACAGTAGTCAACCTACAAATTATTTAGGAAAATTGAAACAATCGTCAAATTAGTTGATAATTATATCATTATTTATATTACTTTTTTATATTCCCTCTATAGCCGACAACCAATTCGCCTCTTTCGATACCTCACACAGTGAAAGCGCGATAAAAAGTCAAAGAGCTTGTGATTATCTCTGGCTCGGGATCTCACCGCAAGCCATACACTTCTTCGAGGTTTAGTTATTATGCTTTTTTACACATAATGCGACACCCATTTTTGCTTGGCTTTTGCTGTTGCCTGCCAAGTCCTGCCACCAGATAGACTCACTATTGTATGGAAACTTCCAAACTACTTGGTTTTTCTTAAAAGGCAGTTTTATAGCCATTTATTCACTACGATAATGTAAGTTATTCGCGATACGATTGGTTTAAATATTCTACCTTGCACAGCTTAATTTGACATTGTGCCGGTTCAGGCGTGCAGAAATGCATGTAAATTGATGCAATTTTAATTAAATTTAGGCAAAGTATATTTTAGGTTGTAAATTTAAATTATCCAAACCTCGGTAGATCCCATCAAAAAATCGCTGTATTAATCGGTTTTCTCGGTATTTTTGTGCTCATAATATTTTATTTATAATTCTAAGGTTTTTATACTTATATCATTTTTACTTACTTTTCACTCAGGATAATGGAATCCTGCCTAAACCACACCTCTCAACTTTACGGTGGGCTGATATCGGAAAACTATCATTTGAGGTTCAACACCTTTCTAAAATTATTTTAACCATTTTTTGTTTTAATACGTACTATTTATATGTACATTTTAGTCAACCAGTAAGGCATGTTGTATTTTTTTCTTTTATGAATTTTTGTTATAAATTATGCCTTATTCAAAGGTAACCTAAATTTAATTAAGAAGTTGGGACGGTTTTACATAAGCTATTGAGGCATTTCATACGAAAAGCATGGTAGATTTTAGTCAGCTCGATCTGTAAGCATTTTATATAGACTACAAGATGAACCCGGCAAACGTTGTTTTGCTATTTACCCGGGTGTATTAAATTATGTTGGAATTTTAGGGCATATATGATGATAAAGCGGTTATTGAAGTAAGAATAAAGTTTGATGTCTATATGTTCTACTTCTACTGTTCTATTTCCGTATACAGTGCAACGCGTACGAATACTCGAAAACTAATGGACCGATTTGGCTCGAACAAATCTTAAAACATGATCCGGAGTGTCAGGAATAAACTGGGAAATTTTGAGCCAAATCGGTCTGGTAGTTTTCCAAAATTGGTGGCGGCATATATATATACACACACACACATAGTTTCATTTTAATATATAAGATGTAATAACGTTTAAAATATTTTAATTTCTATATGTTACGCAAATCTAGCAAGAAAAATTTGAAATACGCCATATAAATCACGCCAGGGAATTTGTATATTACACCGGTAACGATGAACGCTCCAAATATTTACTCGACCTCTGCAAATCCACCCACAAGTTTTCCATTGCCCACAAATCATTGGTAAAGGTCTCCCAACTTGAATTGAGAAGTAAATTAAGGTTTAACATTTTGCACCAATACATTTTTTGGAACTTTTTTTTGATATAGTTAAAAAAAATCAATCCATAATACAAATTCAAAATGTTATTCACGGAAACTCTAAGGAATGTTTATGTATGCGAACAAATTTAATAAAGCATTGATTTTAAAACGCTTATAACTAAGGATGTAGGCGTAAATGTGTATAATATCTTGGTTGCTCAGTCTATCAAGTCTCTTTTTATCATAGATATTTTTGAGTGGAATAATTGGCAAAAAAAAACTAAGTAATTAGTATAATTGTTAACGAAATAAACGAAATACGTACTATACGAGTTGATTGCTACCTTTATAAGTGAACATAAGTAAATGTTTTATTATTTCAAATTAACCCGACAGGTACCAGTGTAACTTTTAGGTGACGCAACTTTAAAACCACATTTCTTAAAAACTACAGAAGATAAAAACATTTTTTAAATTAAATTTGAAAGAACGAAATGCGATAAATCAGCTGATATAATTTCATAACTCCTTCTTCCTTCATTTGTGAATTATTCTCATTCAAAAATCGCAAAATCTGCATTTTCTACCTCCCTTCTTAAATTCAATATTTATGGATACTCAACTGTAAGTTTTTGCAATTTAATTTGCATATTTATAATCTCTATAATTTTTCCAACATTTTGATAGTAATTTTGAATTTATTTGAGTACTTTAAAGCCTTTAAATTTTGCCTTAAAATTGAACATAACCTAAAGGTTACACTGGGCAGAGCTAGTTTGCCGAGCATATCTTTTTAAGTGTTTTCATTTTAAAAGTATGGATCTTTTATATATATTTTTGTCTTTTTCTCGTAAACCTTAATGGTTTATAAGGGGTGGGGCTAGGAAAGTCAAGAATATCGCAAATTTTACACCTATAGGAAATAAAAATTAGTATAGGTAAATTTTCATTTTCAAATTTTTGCTAATTTTTTAGTAGGAAATATGCAAAAAACAATATTTATATATATATTTACACATCCTATCACCACAAATAAGTATGAGAATAAGGAGGTCGAACTCAATTGATAAATTTCATGCGATTTTTGTTATTCATTCGGATTCTATCTGTCGTTTTAAAAAGTTAAAAGTGATTTATAATAGAATTTGAGACATAAGTCCCCTTTTTAAATATTATGTACTATTATTAGTTTTATTATTTTGCGTTAGAACTTTGATAGACATTATAGAGGAATTGGACACACCGAATGAAAATATTGACGAAGTACTGATTTTTCCGCCTCAAGACGAAGGGGACACGGATATGGAAAGTGGGGATGAAATGGACTTTGATCTGCAACATTTGCCACGATCTATGCTTAATTCTTGTATTGAGGTGGTTAGGTCAAATGAGCTCGATAACTTTCAAGATATAGACGGTAAATGGACCGATAATGACGTCATATTTAGGCCACGGGGTTGTGGGGACTCTGATGAAAATCGTATATTCAACCCCATCGTTTTAGAGCATCCTGAAGACTATTTAGAACAGTTTATCTCAAATGATGTTATTACACTTGTTGTAAATATGAGTAATTTATATGCAAGACAACACAACCATGATCTAAATTTAACGATTAGCGAATTCAAAATCTACATTTCAATCCTTTTTTTAACTGGTTACTTGTCCCCAAAAAATATCAAAATGTTTTGGGAACTTCAGGCCGATTCATTTAACAAAATGGTATCCAATGGTATGCGCAGAAATCGGTTTCAAGAGATAACTATATATCTCCATCTGTCAGATAACTCGAAATTGTTCCCATCAGACAAATTTTCCAAGATACGCGGTTTTCTAGATATTTTGAATGATAGGTTTAAAACCAATTTTAAATATTGCAATTCCTCCCACATTGCTATGGATGAATCTATGGTCCCTTATTATGGACACCACATTGCAAAGCAATTTATAAAAGGCAAGCCTTTTAGATTTGGCTTTAAAATGTGGTGTGCGGCCACTAAAACCGGCTACCTAATTAATATGCAGCCTTACCAAGGAGCCTCGTATTTGATGACCAAGCAAAAGGATTTTGGATTAGGAGGAGCTGTAATATTAGACCTTGTAGAAAAACTCCCTCCCGATTTCGCCCCGTATAATATATATTTCGATAATTATTTTACCAGCTCCAAGTTATTGAAATGTCTTTCACATATGAATATTGGAGCTACTGGGACAGTACGAGTAAATCGTATCAAATGTCCCTTGATTGATATAAAGACCATGAAAAAAAAGGAAAGAGGGTTTATTTCAAAGAAGAATACACCTAACATCATGGCACTACGTTGGAACGATAATAACATAGTGACAATGCTTTCTAATTGTCATGGTGTCACGCCCATAACTAATATAGCAAGAATTGCAACAGTTCAAAAATCAAGGAAAAAGATATCAGTTCAATGCCCATTTATGGTGAAAATGTATAATAAATTCATGGGCGGCGTTGATCGCTTGGATCAGAACGTCGATGCGACTAGAATATCTTACAGGGGCAGGAAATGGTATTTTCCATTATTTGCGTTTGGATTAGATACAGCGTGTCAAAATGCTTGGCAACTGTATTGCATGAACAAAGGAAACATGACACTTTGTAACTTCAAACGGGAAATCGTCCAAAATTATTTTAAAAAATACGGCCAACTTCCGAAAAGAACGTTGAATCCTAGATTGACAAAAATTAGAAACGTCGTAGACAATCATCAACGACAGCATTGTACTCAACGGCGCTGCGTTGTTTGTAAAAAAGCGACTAGAATATTATGTTCTTATTGCAATGTTGGACTTCACATGCATTGTTGGTTATCGTTTCATAATAACTAAATGTTTTGCGCATATTTCGTTATATAATAATATTTACAATTATGCTTATATATCTCTCGTTAACACACCTTTATTTCCGGAAGTAAGTTATTTTTCCAGAAAGATTTTTTGTTTATCTAATAAGAACATATCGAGGTGCCCCGAAAAAAAATTTCATAAAAATTGGTTCAGCCGAACCCTTAGTGGTAGCTATCCGGTTAAATTTCCCTATATTTGTGTCTACCAGTGTAACTTTTAGGTGACACCCCTTTATTTCCAAAAGTAAGCTATTTTTCCGAAATTTTTTTTTTGTTTATCTAATAAGAGCATATCGAGATGCCCCAAAAAAATTTCATTGAAATTGGTTCGGCCGAACCGTTAGTGGTACCTGTCGGGTTAACGATCTTTTATTCTCCTGGCTCGGACACAGTTTGAAACTAAATACGTTTAAGCTAGTGAGACGATAAGATACAGAGAGTCAAAAAAAACAATAGTCAATATATCATTAATAAATTTTGAATTAATGATTAAACAAAGTATTAAATTATATTTAAAATTACCTATTTTATAAAAACATCATCGTAAAGGGCGTTGAATACTATGTCAAATTTGATCAGCTTTAAATGACGCTAAATTAATTTTTGTTGTTTGTGTATTCAGATAAAAACAAATACTCATATTTGAACAAGATAAAAGATCAAGAAACGTTGGAAAATCTTGAAAATACATGTCTAAATGATTCAAAGACTACCACCTGCTCTGCCACCTTAAACGCCATATATAAATCGTTGCCAAACCTAAGTAAAGCGTAAAGCAAATATCAAAAAACCTTTAAATTTATGGTCTTTAAATAATTTATAATATTTTTACGAGATGTTAGATGATTAATGATTTTGACAAATATAGAGTGATAGTTTTAGAGTCACACTTTCGAAGTTTGGTAAAAAGTGCCCGAAAAATGGATTCACAGCTAAATTATTTCTCGTCCGCCCGAGCCGATGTTATAATTCTTATTTTGTCAGAGACCAAAATCTTCTTTTGTTTTGGCTCGTGTTAAGGCGATATTTATTTTAAACCGCAATTTTTAAGCATAGTTCACGTATGAAATTTATTTTCCCCCATTGAAATATAGCGGAATTATTTGCTTTTGATAATTATGATGAGTAAATTTTTTCTGCAATTCATATAAATTCATGTATAAATTGAACGTTAAATTTAGAAACTTTATAACGGATAACATTAAATATGTTTTCTTAAAAGAATCTTAAAGGTTTCAATTTACTTGTTTAGAAATGTTTTTTAGAAAAGTTGAGAATTACGATTTTAAAAAATGATAATTTGTAAGGGGAGGGGCTAGGTTTTTAAAAGCTAATTTATGATCCCTGTGCACACATTCTATTTTTTATAAAAAAAGGTTGGATAAATGTTATAAAATTTTAAATGGTTTATTGGCTAGGGCTTGCTTTTTGGACTTGCCTACCAGATACGGCCCGACCCAAACCCCAATATTTTATTTATTCATGTTTGGGCCTTTGACCGCCTGTGCAGGACTCTAGCCATAAGATTGATTTATATTGAAATTATTAATAATCATACCGGTCCGACCAAAGATTTGTCTATTGTCATGAATTACCCAATAATGTTAATCAGAAGTTCATTAAAATAGTTAATTTAACCAACTCCAAGTAAAAAAGGAAATAATGGTTCAACTAAAAATTTAAATTTAATTGACCATCTATCTAACATTCGATACTTTAAAATTAAATTAAGCACATCCGGCTATCCATGTAGGTCTATATTAATTTTGTAGGATCGCCATTAGATACCTCATTTATATTCTCACTTGTATTTCATTGCAGATGATCGTGTTGACAAAGTTATTGTGAGTGAGGAAAGTAGTCAGCCCGCAAATAGCGCCAACGACGAGGATATTATGCTGACTATGGTAGTCAATCGAAATGCCTCTAATTATCACCACCCTTTCGAAAATGATCCAGCCCTTCCCAAGGTACCTGCTAGCAAAAATGTTAGCCCAATTTTCAACACATACTCCTCTATAAGTTCTAAAGTCGTTAATACAAAAGTTCAATCCGAATCTTTACCCAATCCTAATACGGCTATCCACCACATCGAGGGCCTTAAGCCCAATAAACCGCCACCTAGCTACTCCGAAGCCATAGAGTTACAGCGGCGGAACCATGAGAACTCAGCCAATACGGAAAATTCATCTCGTAAATACGACAAAAACCTTGGCTCACAAAATGGTCTCGGTTCCAATGATATCCGGGAGGGAAGGACCAAGTTGAATTACACGAGCAAAAATGGGAGACAGCAGCAACACAATCGTACCGATGTTGAGCAGCTTGTTTCGCAAAATAAACAGGAAAAATACAAGAATCCAGCCGCTTGTAATAGGATCAAGTCATTTTCCACCGCATCTCACCTTCCATTAAGGGTGAGTGAGTTTGTAGTTTTGTTATAAATGTTAATGAGATTAGGATCATAGACTTGCAAAGTAGGTCCAATTCATTGACTGGCAGGAACGGAATATTAATTGGCAATTTTTTGCAAAGTCCTTAAATTTTACTAAAGGCTTTCTAGTGTAGTTCTTGAATTGTGTTTGTCTTATGATTTTTTTCTTTTTAAAGATATTATTAAAGTATTAATTGAATTGTTTAAAGTTCCCACTTAATGAATTTTTAAAGATTCCTCTCATTTGATCACTACATTAAAAAGTTATTAAAGGCAACTATATTCATGATTAGACATTAATTTTTCTTAAATCAACATTACATTTTTATTTTTATTCTACAAATCGGGTTTAATCATACCTCAGCCATCTACCATATCCAAATCATTTTCATTTTTCGACTTGAAAAACAATCCCATCTACTTTGGTGAGGAGTACAATAAATTACAAAATTTACTCGAGGAGATCAATGTAATAAAGGAAGAAAAAGGTGTAACTGATTTGCCGCCACTCATGAAAGCGCTATTTAAAGACACGTCTCTTTTTTAAATACAACATTCAAATACCACCACTTTAATGAATTTTTATAAAGCACCCATTGCTCAATTTTGTATTAATCCTGCAAACCATTTTTAAACGCTGTCACAGCAAAAATGACCTTATCGTTATTATATAATTGTTACGCACGTTATTATTTATATATTTGACTCTATAATTATGTATACGATATTTATAACTTGCACATAACATCTGGTTTATGTATATTACTTATGATCAGCATGGTACGAATCTTTTATTTTGTTTCTCTTTTTATGGAAAAATATATATACGAAAAACGAACCGAAATTTTGAAGCGAAATCAACAAGTATATTATGAAACCTTTTTATATTAAAAATTATACTTTTTACAAAGTCAACCACGAATATTTACTTAAAATTTATATTAATTTATTTGTTTTTTATGTCTATAATAATACACTTTGAAAACTTATTTATGATTTAATTAGCTACGTCATTATTAATTACGCTTAAATTGCTTATCCCGCTTTCATCTGACCTAGCTCGGTGTTAATTTGTTCGACCCGGTTCCCAAAATTAAGTTTATTTTTAGCCCAACCTCAGCTAGCCCTGCATTTTTTTTTGGTAATTTTAAATCTCTTTTGAATACCGTTAAAATATCTAATAAATATTTTACAAAAGTTAGTATCTTTTTTATTACTTTTAATTATAAATATGTTAAAAAGTGTTAAAAATGATTGTATATAGGATAAAGCGCCTTCGTTATACAATCGTTATATTTATTTCAATATAATGGGTTTAAAAAATAATTTTCAATGATTAGGTAGGTACGGCGTAGGGGTTGGATCATAAAATCCAAACTCGAACTCCTTTTATTTTAATTTTATTGTCCGAGCCTTGCTCTGTAGGGCCCTATTCATAGATCATAACAATTATGTGGGATTCAATTAAATTTACCTATTACTTAAGGAATTCAACGGCCCGAAAACGTTTTTCAAATGTATAGATTAAGAGCAACCAATACTTGATAGTAGTGTTGTAAAAACGGTTTAGTTTTGTTTGGTCGCCCTTTGGTTTTAGTCTACTAAACTCAAAAGGAGTCTATTTATGAGACTAAGAAAACAGACTAAAAATTTTTTGGTTTGTTTATGTTTAGTTGACTTAAGGCTTGTCTTAATATCGGATTCCGATTCAAATGCCACAAATTTATCTTTGTCAAATATCCGATTCAATTTCATGGGTCAAACTCGGTTGTAATTATTAATATTTTGTTTTTTAATAGTTAAAACTGTTTTTTTGTTTATTTCAACTCTTGAGATCAATCGCTGTTATGTTATGCGTCTGGAATGTAAATCTGCTGTCAATCAGAAGTTAAGACACGGCTATGTTATAACCCGTACAACGATTTTTGCTGCTTAGCAAAATTCGATATTAAGACAAGCCCTTAAATAAGGTCGACTAAACAAAACCCAGCCGTTTTTACAACACTACTTGATAGTTCAACCCATTTATTAGTTATAATGTTTTCGTGTAATATGAGGTTTGTATACAATCTCAAAATAATTTTTTTATGAAATTGGGTTGAAACTAAATATGTGACATGAGGCACAATGATGCTTAGGCGATAGTTTAAACTCTCGATTGGATACAATTAAGTCCACACTTTTGCATTAAAAACTACTATGAGGGAAATTTAATTTTTAAAACCTTAGTTTACAAACAGTTTAGGCTTTTGATACGGTTTTGTTAATCTGTTTCTCCTTTGCAAAAAAGACATAAAAAATCTTCTGAGGAGGTTAAAAAAGTCATTATATTGAGTGGATTTCAAAAATTGTGCATCGAAATTATAATACCTAAATATGTGTTAAGAAATTTATGAAACGGATAAATAGTTTCTCGTTCTAAATTTATTTTGTAACAAATTGTTTTATAGTAATATAACAATTATAATACTGACTTTATTCTTGATCTTCATGTGCAGCTAGCGCTTTGAAATTATTAAAAGTTTTAAGCAAACCGACAAATTTTTTGCATATTTAGAAATGAATATTTATATTTTCTTCGATAAATGAATGCAAACGTTATAAAATATGCAGACACTTTATGGATCGAGCCATTAGTTTGGAAAAGGATATGTGTTCAAATGGCATACTTAAATCATTTACGTATTATAATTCATTGGCAAAAATTTAAATTAGAAAATCTTATATTTACCATTTATTCACGATTTGTAATAAAAAAATATTCATCATAAAATTAACATATTTTAATGGCTAGCAGAAATAACTTCTTTTCATTTTTTTATTAAAATCTTCTTTGTCGAAAAAAACCTTATTAATTAAATAGATGTCAAGTCCATTGTAACTGATTTTTTCAAATTAACAACATTGCCTTAATAGTAAATATTTTAAAAGGGATACATCCTTTTTTTACAAGCATTACAATACCAAAAGTGATTAGTAAATGTATTTTAAAGGCTAGTAGAGGTTACATTAATTTTTCTTTACTGTTAAATTTTTAGATTGCTACCACTTAACTTTTGTTATAGCCTAATAAGCAACAATTATAAATTTTGTTTTATCATTTACACAGCCTTTGATTCTACTTAGAAATTTCATAACTGATTAAGTAGAGCCATAATAAGTATTTTTTAACTTACTTTTGGTAAACCATTGGTCACGATATGATTCAAATTTTAATATCTAACTTAATCGCATACGAACATACTATTAATTTTATCACATTTATATAAAAAATTTAGAATCTGCTTTATAATAAATTGAAAACTAAGTTTTTTTGATTTTTAAATGATAGAATAATTTAGTTGATTTTAATGGCACCATAGTTACTAGTTTATATTTAAATAGTACGGGCTACAAACTTCGTTTGTATTTCTTTAATGTTATATAAAATGCGCAATTATAAATATATTTTTATATAAAATATATTAAAATGTATGATCAATCAACCGTAATTTGTGAAAACTAAACAAATTGGATATACAACTTTTGAAAGTTTCGAAATTTTGCGCTTTGAAACGATGATCATAATACTGAGTGTTTTATTCTTATTTAATGATGGTAAAATACTGCTTATATACTTTTAATGTTTTTTTCCATAATGCAAGCATTAAGGTGGAGTCTCCCCAAGTTGGACCGAATGTAAATGGGGGAAATTGATCGTCCCTAGATTTGGCGGCAGTTTTTAACCAATTTGTTAGGTGCTTCTCTTCAAAGGTAAATCGGTTGTTGATATTTTTAAGGGTGAAATTGGAGTATATTCTCAGTGATCCCGTCACGTGCACGTCATCTATCCAAAAGTAGGGCAAAGCTGGGGCGTTGAGCAATAATTTGTAAGCGGCTTGCGAAGTTAGGAGTATAGCCCAACCCGAACAATAAGGCGGAAAAAATTGGCCTTTAAATTCCCCTTCACTAACGTACCATTTAGAGGAGCGATCTCTCAGAATTGGCATACCTATCCACACATTGCAAAGGATGACGTCATCGACCCAGCCGTATCCAATGTCTCTAGGTAATGATGAACGGTCTTCGCCTGTAAAATTATTCAGCAAGTCGCACATTAAATCTTGTTTCGCTGAATCGTAACTGACATTTTTATTGTTTTTATTGGTTTGATTTCTTCTTTGGTATTCTTGCATTAGCTTTGAGACCCAGGAGACGTCCCTTTGTGGTATGATGAATGGTAGTTTGGTGTCAGCTTTTTTTGTAACTTCATCAAACATTTCTACTAATTTTGGGGTTGATACGCTTGTTTCGGGGCCTCTATTTGTCACGTAGAAATTTCGCACATTATAAACGGTATCGATGATCGAATACACTTGAAAAATGTCGACAAATATATCGTCGTCGAGTTTTAATATGTAATCGGCGTAATTCAATTGACTAGTCACCCATTTGAAGCCCATAATCATCTTGTAGGTCAGATTTTTGTAAGAATCCACGAAATTCCCTTGAACGATATCGCCATGTGCATCGGATTCTTCCTCGATTATTTTCTGACTTTGTTCCTCGCTCTCGGTTTTCCTATCGTATATGCTATAATCAAAATCTATATAATATTATTCATGATTTTTAAATGTTACTACTTGATTGGCTTTGATTAAATGGCTTTCCGTGTATATCCAATGGGCTAGGAGACGATGGCCTTTGAAATTGATTCGCATTTGAACTTTTAATACGGGCTAATAGAAACACTAATTGTATTTCTAGTCCGATCATTGAATAAACATTGCTGCCGTTATTTTTTAAAATTATGTCCAAAACATTTTTATGGTAGTCATTTTTATAAGTCTTAGTATAATTGAAAGTCTGAGAAGACCTAATTTTGAGATACTTTATTGCGCCCCAGGTCTTTCTAATGGCCATTCTATTTTCGGAATTTCCGGGAGCTGAATGTATTAGCAGAACTAATTTCACCATTTTTTTGATTAGAGGAGTGAAGTTAAGAGTTGACCTATTCGTAGTAGTGGAAAAATTTGTAAATAAAATCGTTCTCTTCGGCCTACTTATTTTGTAATCCTCGCACATATGCTTTCTACCAGCTGATTGGAATAACAAATCATTTTTATTACACGTACATACCGATAAATCAATGAGATAGTTGAAATGTTCCAAATTTATCACGGGGAATTCAGATGCTAAATAACAAATTGCAACGGAATCGATGTAATTACGGTAAAATAATCTGCTATGTATAAGGCTATCAAAGATATAATGCGCAAATTCAAGAGACAAATGTAGTTTTTTCTGAATGTGGCATATTCTATTAATATACTTATCCAATGGAATATTCTTCAGTAGGAACGACAAGAATTTAATTGCATTTTGTTGAGGATATGTTTTATTTGTGATATTGGACCTATTATTTCGGGGCAACGTAACTAATACATCGGTCACAGAAGTGTAATTTACTAAAGCAGGATTCAATCTATGCCATATTTTTAATCGATTATAACGAATCAATTCGAATACGGAATTATTTTTTCTGAATAAATTCGTGTTTCTAAAATTTGGATAATTGCTTTCGGGAACGTGATAAAAAACTAACAAGAATATGAAGGCGAAAAATATCCCCCAAATGAGGTACCGGTGTTTTTTATCCTTAAGTAATATCCACTTTTTGCGAAGGCTATTTTTTAAATTAGCAATCATTTGGGGCTTTAATATGATACGATATTTTAGGGAAATTTATGAGCGGATTAGTAATCAGGTTTTGGTCGATTTCTTGGCTTTATTTTGGTCCCCATTGAATTTGAAATTCAAAGCTCTCAATTTTAACCTGAAATATAATGCTGATGGGTGTGGAGGAGACAGTAATTGTTTACGTTCCTTTGGCAATAAACAATTAAATTGTCAATTTCGATTGACATGGCCTCTCGTTTACTTAACTAAATCGACACTAGCCTTCCGAGTTTTCACATAATTTTAAGGATTAAACATAATCTTCATGTTGCACATAGCACTTAAAGAAGGCCAAATTCCTTTTATTTCTTAAAAATATATTTTGGATAAGTACATTTTGAAATGATGTGTTTTAAATTAAGAGTTGCTATATAACTTTTTAGACGAAATTACTATTAGCTTTCAACAAAAGAATCGAATATGTTTATCATGTTCTAAATTATCCATTTTATATTTTATCCATACTCATTAATATTAATTTCCACGTGTTTGGAAAAGTAGCTAGTAAATAGAATCAAACCGAATAAAGATAAAAGTTTATAAATTAAACTTTTTAACGATTCACAATTATAAATAAGCTGTTAAAAGGTTATAAAGAAAAAGATAAGTGTTAAAATATAATGAAAATATATTCATTTAAACTCACATTATATTATCGAATGTGAATATTCTAATTGTGGTAGGCAAATAAAAATGGATGTTAGGCTAGAAATGAAATTTAGAATTGACCGTTTAAAAAGAACACAATAAAGTTGTGTAAATATTGGAAAATCGATTTATTTGGGGTTGGTTAAATGACCGCTAGCTATGCCAAATTATCTCTCCACCTAAACTTTACTTTGAAAGGCTACTATATATTTATGTGGCTAAAAATGCATTTCTACCTCAACCCTTAATTAAGGTTTTTATCAAAATTAGTTTAGAATAATAGCTTAGATTGTATCGATGTCAGAAATAAAGATATATTAATTAAAATACAAAAGTCCTAAAACTTTATGGCAAATATACCTTTCCTATCAATTAAAACCATCCGAAGTTTCTGTTCATGCTTAGTTCCTAACCTAACTATCTATTTCATTTTTTATCTCGATATCTGTCTCAATTTATAGAATATTTTGAAATTCATCATCAATAAAAAATTCAGTCTACTTAAATAAGCCAAACCAAAATGCCCCATTCCGAGGCCCCTAAGGATAAAGAGTAAGGCTGACTCCCAGAACCCGAATTTTAATGGGAACTTATTTAATCATCTCAAATGGTTAATCGACACTAATCCTACCAGGCATTGTCAAATGACCTTTTAAATTTTTGATTAAAAAATCCTGAAATAATAAGTCATTTTATCGCCATAAAAATTCACAACTCTCACAAATTAATTGTTTTTTTTTATAACATTCTGTAAAATATTTTCTGCCTTATTTACCCGAGCCGTCATTTGACCTTTAATAGTTCGTGCTCATGTAATCCCGGGCTTTATTTAACTTTTCTATTTTGTTTATCCCCTAAATGTCAAGACAAGACATTCATAGAATATAAATTTATACTTTACACAATATATATTAATGACGAAGATTTGTTAAAAGATGACCATGTAACTTTTATAAAAGATGATAAAAAGAAATATACTTTTATGATATCACTAAAAACGAAAACATTTAGTATTTTTGAAGAAAGTTAAAATAAAATTTTCGGACGAGATTTGATTTCAAGTGTCAAAAGCTTGCGATCTAATATCTAAAAAAACAACACGACGTTTCATCACAAGACAACATGTTACCTATAAATTCATCAGAAATCAAAGCTTATAAAATTAAAATACAAAATAGTGATTAAAACTTATACCTTTTGAATAATTTGAAAAATAAGAATTTATAAAATGTCAAAATAATCGTGTAACATTGGCGTAGCTAAGGGGGCAAGGACGATAAAATCCCCGTCCCCCCCTGAGCAATTTTTTTAAGATTAGTAAATAAATTATCAAATGTATTAAAAGTATTTATAGTTGCATAAAGGACTAAGACACTAAATACTTTAAAAATCTATATATAATTTTTCTTTTTGAATTAAATTTTCGACAAAAAAGCTAATAATAATCAGTAATTTCCTATTATCGAGCTCACTTTTTCACTTACCCAAAAACCCTGGTTGAACATCTTCCCCACAAGATTTCCTGACTTTGCTACACCTAGTAAGTAGCAAATTTATAAATTAAAGGGGTATTCCATTCGACAATCTTACTTGATATCCCTTCCATATCTTAATAACTATATCGTAATTGATCCATTACAATGCAAACAATTGCAGAACAAGAATTTTGACATTCAACAAGCGATTCGGCTAGCAGGTACAATGTTACTCAAATAAAATTTATAAGAAACAGTGTTGACGAACAAATTTTTTTATTTGCGAAATTAATTTATGATTTAGATGTTAGATATAAACCTAATATTGCCAAGAGGCAAAATTTTCTAATTTTAAATAAATCCATTGCGGTTTATTTAAATTATCACTTAATTCCTTCATTATACAAGTTAATGAAACGTTTTCGATAAATAACAAGTTCTAACTAACTTGAGATTTTGTTTTAGCAAGATCAGTCAATTATAGTGCTAGAAACTCGGGAAATTGGCTTGATTTTATTGAAGTGATATAAATGGTTACAGTACAGATATCAACTGAAGGGTTAAATGGTATATGGCTTTATCTCAAATAAAAGACCGGTGGCCCCAAACACCCTAAGGGGCTTACAAAATGTTATCAAAGCCACTGCCTAATACAACCTTACCTTTTTCTCTTCCCATAACCACATGCACCACTAAACTAAATATTATATAGTCAGGAGATTGCAGACCTATTAAATAGTAAGTCCATAGAAAGATGGATTGGCATTATTAAAAATTGATAGTAAATGTTCCAACCACTGGTTAAAGTCTAGATAAAAAATCGCCAGGCAAGAGAAAAAACTTATGGTTTTTTATGACGTTTTCTATTATCACAGATTTCATATCTTTTTAGAAGTCAGATTTGTTTAAAAAATTTGTTTAAAATCCGCCTGGACCCGCTTAAACCCTTCCAAGAGTCCGAACGTTGCCCGAAATGCCCTGGCGGAAAGAATAATATCTAAAAATTTTAGCAGTAATTTTGTTATATAGATTTAATGGTTGTCTTTTTTAAGATAATAAGAAACACGATTAGGTTATAAATTTTGTACAATCAAATAAAACAAAAAATACACAGAATAATTCACTATCGCACACGATCCCAAAGAATTTTTCTACATCAAGCGAAAAATCACCATGGAAATTGAAAAATCTAATACAATCTCAATCCATGGCTCGATGCCAGCTCATTAATTTATTATATTTTAGCATACAACATACTTAATTATTTGGAAATAAACTACTATCGTTTAAAAAAAAATAAAAAAATAAAAAAAATTCACTATATAAAAATTCTTATTAGGCCCAAATTGCTGGAATCGGTGCTCGCCCGGGGACACCAGAAAATATATTTAGCGACAATGACTCGGCACAGCCCGCCCGGATTTTTCTCCCCTCTTATCTTTATTATATTAAAATTTTTTGCAAATTTTACCCCTTGAGAAAATCCTGGCTAGTCGCCGTTTAAATAATCATTGGTCAACAATGGCAGATTCTGGTGAAGTTTTTTACGGTGAGCACAAATATATATGTAATTTTATCTCTAGACGTCGTCAAATTTTTGAAATATTTGCTGTCAAAGTTGCTAAAAATAGCGATTTTGGCGCTTTTCAAACGTCAATAATTTGCAAATCTATATTTTAGTTTAATAAATAAAAATCACATTAATTACTTTATTTATAATTAAAACATATAGTTATTTTTTCATTTGACTGAATACTAATTCTCTATTAAATTATAATATTTATATAAGTGCCATTTTGCACACTAAGGCTCGATAGTTCAGTGTACAATGTGTATAACAATATTTACGAATTTGAACAGAAATGCCGACCTATTAAAAAATTAAGGAGTTTATTTAATATTTTTTAATTCCCTACCTCCATACTTTTACACCCCAAACCATATATTCAGACTTGTTTATGAAGTTTATAACCATAATAATTTTTAAGATATGGTTTAATGTTTGAGCCTCAAAAGGCAAACTAGTACGTCCGACTAAGTCACGAGACCGCGGACTCGGGTCTAGCAAGCACTCACCCTCGAAATTTTTCAAACAAATTTACCTTTTGTAGTGACTGTGAATGTTTAATCAATATTTATCGTTATACAAAATTTAAAACTAAATTTATATTATCAATCGATAAATTTGTTTGCGAATGACCCGAAATAATATTTATTATCTGTTTAAAATAACGTTCTATAGTCTTTAAAAAGGAGCTTTAACCTGAGTAGGAAATTAGAATAAAATTATTAAAATCGATCTAAGTGAGCGTTAAAGATGGCCAATAATTGCTATGGCATTAGTAAGAACAATTTTTTTGAAATATTACATTTTATATTTCTTATTGTATTATATCGTTAAAGTCCTTCTAGAAGTTTCCCATATAATGACTTAAAACAGTATAGCATGTTTCAATATTTTCAGGAAGTTGGTTTTTAAACCCTTTATTTAATAGCTAGTTCTTTAATCATAAACTTTTCTAAGCAGGTAAGATTTTAAATTTTTTTATTGTTTTCAATTTAATAATTGTCAGTTTTACCACCGACCTATTCTATTACTCTAGCTAGAGCGACTATCAATTTCAGTTAACCTCATCTCTCCCATGCTTTAATATCATCCCAGGCTTATCACTTTTATTATTAGGTAAGCTTTTGGTATTAAAATACCATTTTAAACTGTTTATTTACCCCTAGTTAAATTTGGTAATTTTCTTTCAACAAATGTCATAGTCATCAAAAAATTTTAACTAATTTTTATCCCGATCTCGCTTAGGCCTATAATGATAAAAGTCATGTGTAGTCAGTCAGTATAATGAACGATTAACGTATAGTTAATTAATTGCTGTGCAATTCATGGGCTCGCTTTTGGTTGTCCTGTCGTGTCGTGTCCAACTTGTTATTTTTGTGTAATTGCCGTGGAAACTTATAGGGGGTTGACTGTTATTTTGCTCGACTAGGTTATGAGTAGGGCTGCACATTTGCCATGCAATTTATGCGCGGGATAGGGGAGCCAATGGTTATTTTTTTCTATTAGTCAGCAGCTGGCCAAATAGCCTATTATTATATAAGGGCAAAATATAGGGAAAATCTATTTGGATTCACACTTTGGCCAGTGGTAATTTTTTCTATTGGTCATCAGCCAGCAGACGGCCAAATATGTTATTAACAAGAACAATATATTTATGCAAAATTTAGGTTAATAACACAAAATAATTTCTCCTCGCGGAGGTTCTAACTCATATTAGTGTAGGCAAAAGCTCCTCAAGGGGGGGGGAGAAGGCGCGGACATTATAAAATCTAGATTTAAATGAGGCAAATGCAAAAGGTGTTCAAATGGGCTTGAAAAAAAACTTGGAAATTTGAACTCATACCAATGGAGGCATAGGACCTTGTAAGGGGGGTGCGGTGAGACATGTGAAAGATTTGTTTCCACTTGGTATCGTACTGAGTGGCTAAATCGAAATTCCAAGAGGTCGCAGTAGTAAAAACGATGAATATGAAGTTAATTTGACGTAGACTTATCGGGGCAAAAAAACGAGGTTTTTTTGCGAGAGAAAAAGAGGGGAGGGGCAAATCTTAAGGGAAAAATTAAAGCCAACCAGAGATCATTATTATTCATTTTCAGCCCAAAAAATTTATTTTTTTGTATTGAAGCTAAGATACCTTAAATGCCAAAAACGTGCAGGCACAAAAATTAAAATAAATTTTGGCCGGGTTCTGATAAAGTAAGTAATCAACAGTCATCATTAATTTGCAGGGAATTATGTTTCGCAATCATCCGGTATGAAGCAACAACAAAGCAGTATATATAAATAGCAATTAACCAAAACTTTGTATTAATCGTACCGTTACCGATACCGATACTTAAAACTTTTTTTACAAATATTATATTTGTTAGAGCTGTATATCTATATACTTTTTAAATTAAATTTTACTTAATTGCTCTTAAATCTAATTCATTTTTTCATTGATTCATTCATTCAAATTTCTACCGCCACTTATTTATATATTTTTAGTATAACTGGTGATATTGATAGTCCACATAGAAGATCACTTCTACCTGAGACTATCGAAAAATTACTGTTTATGAAAAAACTTTTTTTGTAATATTTTAAATAAAGCATTATAAATATTAACAAGTCTAATTTTTATAAGATGTAAAATATCGGTATCGGTATATTTATTTAAATATCGGTATTATCGGTTAAAAATTTGATATCGGTGCAGCCCTAGTTATGACAGCTGGTTGGCTTTAATCTTTTGTCCTCACCCGAGTCGAATATCTATTATTGTTGCTGTGCCCGACTCATTATCTTTGTACATATTTTTTTGGCAAATTGTCCAGGTTGTTGCTATATATCGGATAATTGCGAAACCGGATATATAATTCCCTGCAAATTAATGCTGACAGTTGCTTACTTCTACATTATCTGACCCCGGCCAAAGTTTTGGTTAATTGCTATTTATATATACTGCTTT
Source organism: Gordius sp. MW1 (assembly GCA_964036665.1). NCBI lineage: Eukaryota > Metazoa > Nematomorpha > Gordioida > Gordea > Gordiidae > Gordius > Gordius sp. MW1. The sequence continues at coordinate 11,658,935 of OZ038532.1, read as the reverse complement.
GTTGTTGCTTCATACCGGATGATTGCGAAACAAATTCCCTGCAAATTAATGATGACTGTTGATTACTTACTTTATCAGAACCCGGCCAAAATTTATTTTAATTTCTGTGCCTGCACGTTTTTGGCATTTAAGGTATCTTAGCTTCAATACAAAAAAATAAATTTTTTGGGCTGAAAATGAATAATAATGATCTCTGGTTGGCTTTAATTTTTCCCTTAAGATTTGCCCCTCCCCTCTTTTTCTCTCGCAAAAAAACCTCGTTTTTTTGCCCCGATAAGTCTACGTCAAATTAACTTCATATTCATCGTTTTTACTACTGCGACCTCTTGGAATTTCGATTTAGCCACTCAGTACGATACCAAGTGGAAACAAATCTTTCACATGTCTCAACGCACCCCCCTTACAAGGTCCTATGCCTCCAGATATGAGTTCAAATTTCCAAGTTTTTTTTTAAGCCCATTTGAACACCTTTTGCATTTGCCTCATTTAAATCTAGATTTTATAATGTCCGCGCCTTCTCCCCCCCCCCCTTGAGGAGCTTTTGCCTACACTAATATGAGTTAGAACCTCCGCGAGGAGAAATTATTTTGTGTTATTAACCTAAATTTTGCATAAATATATTGTTCTTGTTAATAACATATTTGGCCGTCTGCTGGCTGATGACCAATAGAAAAAATTACCACTGGCCAAAGTGTGAATCCAAATAGATTTTCCCTATATTTTGCCCTTATATAATTATAGGCTATTTGGCCAGCTGCTGACTAATAGAAAAAAATAACCATTGGCTCCCCTATCCCGCGCATAAATTGCATGGCAAATGTGCTACATTTATTTTATAAGAACTATAGATGAGTTTTGTCAAAACAATACCCCAAAACTAGGCGTATGCACCAAAACGAAAAAAACGAACTCCAAGTCTGACCCTCGGCGGCTCTCCCCCCCCCCCCTAACGGCGAAGCCACTGGTTTATATAATGAATGTTTATAAGTTATAAACCCGTAAATTCGATAATAATATAAGAAAAACTCGGGCCTTCGGCCCTCGTGGGAAGGGGGAGAAGGGAAGGGGAGTAGGGGAAGGGAAGAGGGGAAGGGGGAACTCTTCTATACTCCGTATAAACGTAGCATATTTGCTATGCAATTTATGGGCGAGAAAGGTGGGAAGGGGCGAGAATGCCTATAGGGGGTATTAGATGCAAAATAATTAGTTAATTAGTTATAGGCCCTTGTAGGGGAGGACATAGGGTAATTATCAATGTTAACCAATTCAAAAACGAAAAGAAAATTCGATTTATTTGGACAATGGTCATTTTTTTATTGGTCAGTAGCCAGCGGACGGTCAAAAATTCATATTATCATTGGTATTAACATAAACAAATATTAATTTAATTTAAAAAAATTAAAAAAAAAAAATTTGTCCCCTCCATGACTTGAACCCCGTTCACAAGCCGGCGCCATAACCACTATACCATGCTGGCTTTAAAATAGTAGAAGTTATTATGTTATTTATATAAATAATGAAATAATAAAGTTGTGTTTTATGTTTAGAAAATCAATATATTTCGTCGGTCAGTAGCCAGCGGACGGTCAAAAAGTCATATTATCAATGGTATTAACAAAAACAAAATATTAATTTAATGTAAAAAAAAATAAAAAAAAAAGTTTTTTTTTAGTTTTAAAAAAGGGCTAAATTCTTAAACTACCAGCCCGATTCGCTCGAAACTTTACCCGTAGGTGCCCAGGGCGGCCGGGGGTAAAATAACCTTTTCAGATTCCTAAAATACCTTTTCATTTTAAAAATATCGGACATTTCCCTGCCACAAGGTTTTCTATGAAATCACAATCTAATTAAATGAAATATATTAACCCAATAAAAAAATATATATGCATTTATAAGGTTAAAAATATATATTACATAGTTGGCTGTCTGTTAGACCATCTATAATAAATTTTTAGGTTATATATAAAATTTATCCAATGGTCATTTTTTTTCATTGGTAAGCAGCCAGGACACGCTAAAAGTGGATATAAATTCATAAGTCAAAAAAAACGAGAAAAAAAAATTTTCGAATCACATTTTGGCCAATGGTCATTTTTTTCCATTGGTCAGCAGCCAGGACACGGTAAAAGTGGATATAAACCTATAATAGTCAAAAAAAACTAAAAAAAATTTTCGAATCACATTTTGGCCAATGGTCATTTTTTCCATTGGTCAGCAGCCAGGACACGGTAAAAACGGATATAAATTCATAATAGTCAAAAAAAACTAAAAAAAAATTTTCGAATTACATTTTGGCCAATGGTCATTTTTTTCCATTGGTCAGCAGCCAGGACACGGTAAAAGTGGATATAAATTCATAATAGTCAAAAAAAACGAGAAAAAAAAATTTCGAATCACATTTTGGCCAATGGTGATTTTTTTCCATTGGTCAGCAGCCAACGGACGGCCAAAAAGTCATAATAGCAATGGTAGTAACAGGAACAATCATAATAGTCAAAAAAAACGAAAAAATAAACTCGGATTCACATTTTGGCCAATGGTCATTTTTTTCATTGGTCAGCAGCCAGCGGACGGCCAAAAAGACTTATTATCAATGATAGTAACAAGAACAATCATAAGAGTCAAAAAAAACTCCGGGATTCTAACCCCAAAACTAGTTAAAATGCATAGCAATTACCAAAATTTAAATATTGATACTTATGCATTAATTTAACGTAGCAATTAAAACCCGACCCCGCCCGAAAGCGAGGGAGATAGAGATGAGGGGTGGGACACCTCTTATGCATTAATTTAAAAAATAACACAGCGAGGGAGATAGAGATGAGGGGTGGGGCACCTCTTTCTCATGCATTAATTTAAAAAATCGATAACCTAATATACCCAATGCAAATAGATAGGAGGGTAACGGACGGACAACGGACGGACAACGGACAACCAAAAACGAGCCCATAAATTGCATAGCAATTAATAAATACACAAAACTCTTCTTCTTCTTCTTTATCAGTTATTTGGTCCCACAGTCGTGGGGTTTGTTTTGATGAGTATCTTCCGTCTTGACCGGGTGAGTGCCATATCTTGACTAATCTCTTGTGTTTTTATTACTTTATCGACTTCCTCTTTCCACGTGACACGGGATCGTCCTCTTCCTCTCTTGCCCGGTACCTCAATATCCAGTACTTTTCGATTTACGTCATTCGTGTTTCTTCTTAGTATATGCCCATACCACCTTAACCGATTTTCGTTAATCATGTCCGCCATAGGTTGAATACCCATTTTTGTCATGAGAAAGTCATTCGTCATATGGTCGAGCTTAGTATACCCCAAGCTCCACCGTATCATTCTCATCTCTGTGGTTTGTAATAGCTTTCCTTCCGTGGTGTTTAATGCCCATGTTTCACTTCCATAGAGTAACACCGGTCTTACGATGGATTTGTAAGCTTTGCTTTTCAACCAGATTGGCATTTTCTTGTCGCACATTACACCGGATATACTTCGCGATTTAAGCCATCCTTTTTGGATACGGCCATTGACTTCCGTTGCGCACCTCCCTCTTGATGTAGCATAGAGCCGAGGTATGTAAACCTGTCTACTTTTGGGTACTTTAGAGGTTAATCCAGCCATGTGCTGTTGTACCGTTCATTTCCATGTATACCGTTTTTTGATCGCTGACCTTTAACCCAATCCAGCTAAGCGCTTTGACCACTTTTCGGTTTCTTCGAATACTTTCTCCCTTGTTTCCTCGCATAGGACTATATCATCGGCATATAGTATGCACCATGGCGATGGCTTCTGAATGTCCCTCGTTATCGTGTCTATAATTATATTAAATAAAAAGGGACTTAAAGCAGATCCTTGATGTAATCCAATTTTAACCCGAAAAGATTTAGAGTCTACAACTGTCGTCCTAACGCAAGAGTTTGAGGCTTCATAAATATTTTTCATAAACCGATATGCGTCAGGGATATTTTGTTTTCTCAGGCACCACCATATTAAATCGCGGGGGAGCGTGTCATAAGCTTTCTCCAAGTCGATAAAGACCATATGTAGGTCTTTCCACTTTTCACCATACTTATCCATCATTTGTCTTAGTGCGAAGATTGGGTCGATTGTGGATTTGCCGGCCACAAATCCGAATTGGTTAGCCGATATTTCCACCTCATTTTTCAGCCTTGTTACTGGAATCCTTTCCATAAGCTTCAAGGAGTGGCAAGTTGGCTTGATACCTCTGTAATTGCCACAGTCTTGAGGGTCTCCTTTGCCTTTAAATAAGGGTATAATCGTGCTTGCTCTCCATTGATTTGGAATTCGCTCTTCTACCAATATCTTGTTAAGGAGGTTCGTCATGGTGGTGACTCCTTCTTCACGGCATCCGAGCAATGTTTCCATAGGTATTCCATCTGGACCATTTGCTTTTCCTTTTTGCATCTTGTTCATTTGTGTCCTAACTTCATCCTTCTGAAAGAGTTCGACCATACTTATATTTGGCTCAATTTCGGGAAGGGAATCCTTGTCATTTGCAATAATCATATGGTTATTAAAATGTCCTTTTCACCTTTCCATCACTCCCTTCGGCTTGAATAAGGTTTGACCCTTCTCGTCTTTGTCTATTTTAAGAAATCCGACATCGCGGCTTTTCTTCTCCCTTATCTTGGCCAATTTGTACATAAGCCTATCGCCCCCTTTATGATCCAGTTTGTTTGCCATCTCGGTGTAGGCGGCATTCTTCGCTATTGCAACGGCCTTTTTTGTGGCCATCTTTGCGTCCCTATACTCTTGATACTTGTTTGATTTATGCCACCGTCTATATAGATTTTTCTTTCTTTCGATGAAATCCCTAACCGATTGATCCCACCACCATAGTTCTCTATTCATAGCTTTGCCTACTTTGGTCTGTCCTAGAACACGAATCGCTGTTTCCTTTATGTTCTTAGATAGCGTCTCCTAATCGTCGTTTACGTCCCTTTGCAACTTCCTTGCAAACAAGAGTGAGGAGACTTTTTGATGGTTCGTATCGAATTCGAGGCTCATAGACCTTTCTTCTTTCGTGAAATACTCTTTTGTCAAGATCCATAACAAGAGGACGATGTTGCCTCACGATATCTTCTCCCGGTATTGCTTTGCAACCCTTGATACTCCATAAGTCCTTTCGCCGTATAAGCAAATAGTAGACAATTTGACTAAAATGCTTCCCACTTCTATAGGTCACAATATGATCTTCGCGTTTTTGAAAATATATGTTAACGATCGTCATGTCATATGCTTGGGATACTTGGAGAAGTTTTTCCCCTTCTTTGTTCTTCAGAGCATGCCCATAGCCTCCATGATTGCGTTCATACCCGAGGCGATCTTTTCCTACGTGAGCGTTGAAATCGACCCCAATAATTAGCCTTTCTTTCTGTCGGATTCCTTGTATTTCCTTTTCCAATGAATCAAAGAATATGTCTTTCTCTGATTCCATACACCCAATTTGGGGAGCATACGCGCACACAACGGTTAGGATTGATCTGCAATATTCATCCACATTAGCCTGTCGGAACAACGCTTGACTTCCACCACCTTGTCCTTGAACGATTCGCTTAGAACGATACCGACCCCGTTTCTACGATTTGGTGACCCACTGTAGAAAAGCTTATATCCCTCCCTTAATTTCCGGCTTTTCCGTTCCACCTCGCCTCTTGTAGGCAAGCGATGTGTATCTTTCTTCTTTTCAGCATTTGTGCGACTTCAATGCTCTTCCCCGTCAATGTTCCCACATTCCAGCACGTTATTCGCATTCTTTCAACAACTAATTTCCTCAACCGCCTTCGTTGTGAGTTGGGCAGTAACCCTAGTGTATTTTTCACATTGCACGGGCGGAGTATGCAATGCGCGTCGTTTGTGGAGGACGCCCTAGCCTTTTCTTGTAAATCTTGCTTAAAACTATCATAGTTTTGGAGTTGGTTTTTATAGCCGGTTTCCGACCTGACGCCAACCCTCCACTTTTTGCACACGGACTTGGGACCGTCGTTGGTAGTGTTAAATACACATAACTAATTTCGTATAAAACTCTCTTATAACCATTTCATAAAAATACAATCTACTATCTGCAGCGGGCCCTCCATAGGTTAAATAATAACTCACTTACATGATAAGGTTTACAAAATATTTACAAAAACTAATAACTATAAAACACGAGAGTTTATATTCAATTATATTTAAATAAAGCTACAAAACATGAATTGCAGGTGAGTAGAGCATCACATCAAACTCGTTAATGATATCGCAAGAGCTATTTTTTGAAAACCGTGTGATAAATTTTTTATACTTTTAACCGATTTAAAATTAATACAAATATTTTATTCAATATTAAATAACAAGTCTCTTAAAAAAGCAATTTAATATATGTGAAAATAATAATTAACTCCTACCCATGAATGGTAAATTTTGCATTCTTTTTCTTTGTTGATATGTGTTTAATCATAATAAATCAAACTAAGGTAATTTGTTTAATAGATTAGCCCTTCCGATTATAAAATTTTGCCTCAAAGTAAAACTTTGCAATTGAATTTAATTATGTGTAAATTACTAATTTAGTTTTGAATAATTTAATAACATCTATTATAATACAAATTGTTTAAATTAATGAATGCGGTGTTTATACTTCCAACGGCTTTTGATCTTTTTCATTTTGCACTATAGATTTTAATTTAAAAAATGATCATTATAAAGCCTTATTCGTCAATTCTTTTTTTCGTAGCTTTCCTAAACAATTTCAAATGATATATCTAGATAAACCTTATAATATGTATATTTAGTTTTGAGTTTTATAACAAAATGGGTTTAAAACAAATAAAATAGGAGCCCATATTTATCTGTTAAAGGAACTAGAATTTTGTTTTCGATTAAGATCAAAATGAATCTAAAGCATGAAACGATTAGTTTCCAGAATTCTTTTTTAAATTAATCTTCCAGATGTTAAGGGTTGGAGAATGTTCCGTTGTCACTCTGAAAGAGACGTTGGGATTTCATTAAGTATAACAATAAACAGCATTCAATAGGCACAGTTATTGCAGTTTTACTATCCACTGAGAAATATGAGTTCCCTAAATAAAGGTAACATATTTATTTCAAAAGCGAAAAAATTCATCAACGGTTGATTTAGAGATATGCACAGGCCTTTTAAGATTGATTGGCCACCAGACGAACAATTTAAAAACCCGACCCTATTCCGGCATGTTATGCATAAATTATACGAGCCGGGCTAACTAATTTGGACTTCCCAGAATAAATGCTTTCATGTTTTGCTACTTTTTAAATGAAAATTTTTCATCAATAGTAAAACAATCATTTAATCATATTAAAAATGATCAATTATAATTATGTTACAAAGTCATCAGTCTCAAACGGGTTTTTATTTCCTCCAACAAGTAACCCGCCGTTTAAACTTCACTTGTAGACCTGTTGCTGCATAAAACCCTTTATGTTATATATAATTGGCTATATGCAAGTTTTGTTAATTTTCAACCTTTTTAAAAATGAAAATGTTCGAAATTCACTTATTTAATAATCACAAGTTCTATGAACAAATGACGAGGAAAATAATATTGATTAAATCATTACCGTAAAAATTCAATAATTTTAAATTTGCTAAACATCATAAAAACACATCATTTCCAATACATTTAAAAATCATATTTTAAATAACTTTGTTGGCCGAATCCTGATCTACTTATAATTAGGCCTAACCTGAACTTGTTTGGTTAAAATAACCCCGTACAAGCCCGACCCCATTATTTATAGCAGAAAGCCCATCGATGCCCGGAACGTATATAGGCCATCGCCAGGCCGGAATTTATAATTATATCTTTGCCGGCCAACACCAACTAGATTTGCTTCAATAAAGTAGGTTATGTCATATTAGATTTTAAAAATTAATTTATTAAATCATGAGGATTATTAATTTATTAGTTGAGTCTGATCATCAATCTCTACTATGAAACATGCATGAATGATGCGTGCAAAACGCCTTATAAAATTATCATTTACTTTGTGTATTAATTATTTGTATTTTATTATTATGCTTTTCTCTAGTAGTATTAACTTTCGCATTTTTTGAAACAAGGAATCTAAAGAAATTTACATAAGCATGTTGGAATGATAAAAAGGTGGGAGGATGGGATATTCGCTCGGTTAATACTTTTATTTAGTAGTTGTTTTATCAACTATTGTTAGTTACCACTTTTCCCTCATTATGCCTTTTTTTAAAATACACTTTCTCCTTGAAGCGGATCGAAATATAGGAGCCCCTTTCCTCCCATATTATCAATCCAACGAGACCATTATTAAAACCCCCTTGTTCACATAGGCATGTTAAAACACCTAGAAAATAAAATTCATGATTACCTCTAATATTAAAATTTGGCTTGTATCAGCATCTTCATCTTCTATTTTAAAAGTTAAGATAGTTTTTTAAAGAAATAATTAGGAATTAAATTTTTCTTAACACGCACTAGGAATGGAGACTATTTGTATAAATAGTCTTAAAATTAGTAGACCTCTTAAAAATTAAAGCTTAAATTAATTAAGGTAACTAAAAGTTTTTATAAGCGCCACACTAACAAGGTCCTATTAATGTAAATAAGTTTTTTAAATATAATTCGGGAAGAAATTAAATGATTTGTCAATGCCCTTGCCTACGCCACTGTAAGAAAATGTAGTCTATTAAATTGAAAAAAGTCTTAACTCTATATTCACATTCTAAATTACCTATTAATAGCAACCATTTTATTTCTACACTATATTTATGTAATAAAATCATTTATAAATGGAAAATTGGCCTAAAAGTTACGATAAAATATGTGGGGTCGGGTTCGGGTCGGGTCTAACAATAGAAAAAATTAGGCTAGGTTTATAAAAGGAATAACCCAAATAGGCAACTCGTCATGTCAAATTAATGTCTCGCTTTGATTTTTAGTTCATCAATACTTTTATTAATTGTTTGCCGCGATCTTTGAAGGAAGCAGTGGGTATCTGCTCATTGCCCTAAAATATAAAATCAAATCTTAATTTGCAATATTTTTAATCAGGAACCCTTCTCTAAATATTTACTATTTCAACTTAAATAAAATTATAGACATCCTCGATTCCACAAGGGTAGTAAGCCTGACAAATATGTGACAGAGAAAGTCATTGCCTTAGGGAACGCGATGGTCTCCCAAAGTGCATTTTGGATGAAGAAAGAACCTCTGTGACATAGTAATGCCCCATTTGTTGTTTTGGGTAATACACTACACCTATTAAACATATTGTATTTAAACGAATGGCTTCTATCCTATACTTTTTTAATTGCGATGGCTGAACATTCCCCGCTTCTCAAATTCATTTATGCGTATTTATTCTTGCTTACTATTAACTTTATGGACGTTCCTATTAGCTTTGCTTCGTAAGAAATATTTAAATTAAATGACCTTTTTACAAAATTAAAAGTTTAAATGATTTTATTATTGTTCAACTATTTCAAGTTTGATTTTAATGTAGCCTTTTATGTAGGCTCTGCCTCCACAAACACTCTATGTGAAATTCCAATCACACCCATCGGAGCATCATTTAATTTGACTCGCATTCCTTTAACGCTAAACTACTATTGCGATCAAGCTCCAAATTTAATCATTATTGGATCACATGTGAGGAAATGCCGTAAAAATCATGGATGGTCAGGATTGGCCCCGTTTTGCGGTATTTAAGCTAAAATGTTTTATGACTTTATTCCAAAAATTAAGATACCATATTCTTATTTCAAATCGTTTACAAAGTGGCTAAAATATTTGTATTTATAAAATTTTAAGAAATCGATAAATATTCTAATATTTCTAATATCAACTTAAATACAATCTGCCGAATAAATGCTTTCGCACTATAAAATTGATTTTCACTTACATTGTTAATTCAATCCAATATTTAATTAATGCCTCATAATTTCACTAAAAATTATTTCATTCGATAATGGCCTATCTTAAGAAACACTAAACAAAAAAAAATTAAATATAAATTAGCCATATCATTTTACATTTAAACAAATATTAGCAATTTAATTTAATAATTTGTAATTATAAATCTTCAAACATTAAACGCATTTTAATTTAGATACTTTAAACTTATTTTTGGCATTGGCTCTCAGAAATACGCTTGTTTGGGTGGCATGAATATTTAATTTGTATCTCCAAGGCTTTTTAGATCGCTATGATTTATTGATAATTTGCTAGTTAAAATAGTATGCATAAACAAATTATCATACCTGAGCCCGGGCCGGCTAGAAATTGATTAAATCTTGTCCGACCCGTAGTTTAACTCATATCAAACCCGCCCGAAAAATGTATTAATGTATACAATTTTCTCCCCCTGCCCCAAATAAAAAGAAATAACTTATTCAATAATTTGTTAAAATAAACATTAAATCCGGGGCAATTGGTGTTTAATATGTATTGAGATCGAACCAGTATGTTTTTAGTGTGATCTTTCAATCTGGAATTTTTTTATTGGCACTATTTGTGAGTTTACTTATTCTTTTTAACTTGATGTCCACAGGTCACTAAAGGATGGAGAAATTTATAATAACATATCAACATCAATAATTAATTTTAGACTGAATAGTTTAAAAAATAAAATAAGGTGTCAAAAAATTTGTGTTACTTTTCAAATAACTAATTTGTGCCCCATCCAATTTTAGCCTTCTTCTTCTTCTTCTTCTTCTTCTTCTTCTTCTTCTTCTTCTTCTTCTTCTTCTTCTTCTTCTTCTTCTTCTTTATCAGTTATTTGGTCCCACATTCGTGGGGTTTGTTTTGATAAGTTTCGTCCATCTTGACCGGGTGAGTGCCATGTCTTGAGTAATCTCTTTAGTTTTCATAACTTTATCGACTTGCCCTTTCCACGTGACACAAAATCGTCCTCTTCCTCTCTTCCCCAGTACCTCCATGTCCAGCAATTTTTGATTTCCGTCATCTGTGACCCTTCTTAGTATATGCCCATACCACCTCCGATTTTAGTTAATCATGTCCGCCATAGGTTGAATACCCATTTTTGTCATGAAAAAGTCATTCGTCATATGGTCGAGCTTAGTATACCCCAAGCTCCACCGTATCATTCTCATCTCTGTGGCTTGTAATAGCTTTCCTTCCGTGGTGTTTAATGCCCATGTTTCACTTCCATAGAGTAACACCGGTCTTACGATGGATTTGTAAGCTTTGCTCTTCAACCATATTGGCATTTTCTTGTCGCACATTACACCGGATATGCTTCGCCATTTAAGCCATCCTTTTTGGATCCAGGCATTGACTTCCATTGCGCAACCTCCCTCTTGATGTAGCATCGAGCCGAGGTATGTAAACCTGTCTACTTTTGGGTACTTTAGATGGTCATCCAGCGATGGGGTGCTTGTACCGTTCATTTTCATGTATACCGTTTATCAATCTTTGACCTTTAAACCATATCCACCTAAACGCTTTGACCACTTTTCGGCTTCTTCGAATACTTTCTTCCTTGTTTCCTCGCATAGTACTATATCATCGGCATATAGCATACACCATGGCGATGGCTTTTGAATGTCCCTCGTTATCGTGTCTATCATTATATTAAATAAAAAGGGGCTTAAAGCAGATCCTTGATGTAATCCAATTTTAACCCGAAAAGATTTAGAGACACCAACGTCGTCCTAACGCAAGAGTTTGAGGCTTCATAAATATTTTTCATAAGCCGTATATATGCGTCAGGGATATTTTGTTTTCTCAGGCACCATCATATTAAATCGCGGGGGACCGTGTCATAAGCTTTCTTCCAATTGATAAAGACCAGATGTAGGTCTTTCCACTTTTTACTATACTTATCCATCATTTGTCTTAGTGCGATGATTGGGTCGATTGTGGATTTGCCGGCCACAAATCCGAATTGATTAACCGATATTTCTACCTCGTTTTTCAGCCTTGTTACTAAGATTCTTTCCATAAGCTTCAAAGAGTGGCAAGTTAGCTTGATACCTCTGTAATTGCCATAGTCTTGAGGGTCTCCTTTACCTTTAAATAAGGGTATAATCGTGCTTGCTCTCCATTGATTAGGAATTCGCTCTTCTACCAATATCTTGTTAAGGAGGTTCGTCATGGTGGTGACTCCTTCTTCACGACATCCGAGCAATGCTTCCATAGATATTCCATCTGGGCCATTTGCTTTTCCTTTTTACATCTTGTTCATCTGTGTCCTAACTTCCTCCTCCTGAAAGAGTTCGACCATACTTATATTTGGCTCAATTTTGGGAAGGGAATCCTTGTCATTATATTCATAAGTTTCTTAAAATATCTTTCCACCTTTCCATCACTTCTTTCGGCTTGAATAAGGTTTGACCCTTCTTGTTTTTGACTATTTTAAGAACTCCGACTTTCTTCTCCCTTATCTTAGCCAATTTGTACATAAGCCTATCGCCCCCTTTATGATCCAGTTTGTTTGCCATCTCGGTGTAGGCGGCATTCTTCGCTTTTGCAACGGCCTTTTTTACGGCCCTCTTTGCGTCCCTATATTCTTGATAATCCTCCAACTTTTTTGATTTATGCCACCGTCTTTATTGATTTTTCTTTCTTTCGATGAAATCCCTAACCGATTGATCTCACCACCATAGTTCCCTATTCATAGCTTTTCCTCCTTTGGTCTGTCCTAGAACACGAATCCTGTTTCCTTTATGTTCCTTAGAGAGCGTCTCCCAATCGTCGTCTACGTCCCTTTGCAACTTCCTTGCACCCAAGAGTGAAGAGGCTGTTTGATGGTATTCTTCGTTTGTCGACGTATCCTTTAGCCTTTCGTCTCGAATTCGAGGTTCATATACCTTTCTTCCTTCGAGAAACAAGGGGACGATGTTGCCTGGCGATTTCTTCTCCCAATATTAGTTTGCAATCCTTAATACTCCATAAGTCCTTTCACCGTATAAGCTGAAATGCTTCCCACTTCTATAGGTCACAATATTATCTTCGCGTTTTTGAAAATAAGTGTTAGCGATCGCTATGTCATATACTTGGAATACTTAGAGAAGATTTTCCCCTTCTTTGTTCTTCAGACCATGCCCATAGCCTCCATGATTGCGTTCATACCCGAGGCGAGTTTTCCCTACGTGAGGTTTGAAATCTGCCCCTATAATTAGCCTTTCTTCCTGTCCTATTCCTTGTATTTTCTTTTATAATAAATCGAAGAATATGTCTTTCTCTGATTCCGAACACCCAATTTGGGGAGCATACGCGCACATAACGGTTAGGAGGCCCCCTTGATCTGCAATCTTCACCCACATTAGCATGTTGGAACAACGCTTGACTTCCACTACCTTGTCCTTGAACGATTCGCTTAGAACGATACCGACCCCGTTTCTACGATTTGGTGACCCACTGTAGAAAAGCTTGTATCCTTCTCTTAATTCCCGAGCTTTCGTTCCGTTCCACCTCGTCTCTTGTAGGCAGGCGATGTGTACCTTTCTTCTTTTTAGCATTAGTGCGGCCTCGATGCTCTTCCCCGTCAACGTTCCCACATTCCAGCACGTTATTCGCATTATTTCAACAACTAATTTCCTTACCTTCGTTGTGAGTTGGGCAGTAACCCTAGTGAATTTTTCACATTGCACGGGCGGGGTATGCAGTGCGCGTCGTTTGTGAAGGACGCACAAGCCTTTTCTTGTAAAATCTTGTTTGAAACTATCATAATTTTGGAGTTGGTTTTTATAGCCCGTTTCCGACCTGACGCCAACCCTCCACTTTTTGCACACTAACTTGGGACCGTCGTAGGTAGTGTTCCCCATCCAATTTTAGTATTTATGGATAACAATATAAAACTCAAATAATACTTAACGTTGATTTTACAATTGAAGACAATAAGTATTATTCTTCATTTAAATGTTCGGGCTTTGAATTTGAAAGTTTTCTTCAATTACAATTACAAGTATATCTCTTAATTCTTTCAAAGCCTGTTGTTTAAGTTAATTAAAATTTAAATTCAGTAGTTATAATTACATCATTTTTTAGCATGCTTTATAATATTTTGGCTTTAAAATATACTTGTTTGCTTTAGTTCAAAATATCGCAGAAAACAAAACTATTTGGGCTTGTCAGAAGGAAAGGTTTACAACAAAAAATAAATTTTCAGAGAAGACTAAAAGTCCTTTATTTCTTTGCAACATTCCGAGGCAAGTTTTGATTCAATCTTCAAATAAATCAATAGGGAATAATACCCTAAAGTCAATTGAAATATCAGATGATTTAAAATCAAATTACACATACAACCCATGGTACATTTTGGATTTGAAATCTGCCTACGAAGTTTTTTCCATGGAGATATTTCCCATAGTTCCTTCTGACATGATCACACCATTTAATTTCACTAAATTAACAAATTTAACAAATCAAGGTATAACGAAAAGATTCAAATTCATTTTTGGTAATACATTCGCAATTTATTATATATAAAATGCCATTTAGTATGGAATAACTTAGAAATTCGAGTTGGAAATGATAGTAATTTCATTAATAATCCGTTATGCCAGGTTATACGTGATGCAATAGGTAAAACATTATTTGTTCTTTTCAAATTTTTAAGATTTGCATTACAAATCATCGATTACAATTTTTTTACTAAAAGACTTTGTAGATCTGCAGCCTATTTTTTTGCCTATAAGGTTTAAAATTTAATCAAACGCCAAACTCGGCCCACTAAGTCTAAAAGGAAATCGATGTTATTTAAAATTGACCAAAAAGATAACTTACTTTAAGAACTCAATATAAAAAGCAAATCGTCTGCACAACTAATATTCAGGACTTTGTCAATCCAATCATTAAGAATTATTAATAACTAGTATAGAAATCCCTAAGCTTTGCGATAGTGTTGCCTCAACGTAATAATCTATGTCGTCCAAAATTAAGTATATATAATTATATTAACGTTATAATCAATTTGTTAATTTGCTAATTCTTATTTTAAAGAATCATAAATGTAATTTTTATATTAACAAAAAGACAGTAGCTAAGATTATCTAAAAAAGATTTTGAACATAGCATTAAACGAGTTTTTGAATATTTTGCGTGATCTTTTTATATTATAGAAGAGTTGAAAAACACTTTCCCTTGATCTTTTAAAATAAATAACAGAGCATATATGTGCTTTATCAATTAAAACTCAGAATTTTTTATGGGTTTTACTTTATTCATTTAATAGCAGACTCTACAGATCCTGTTACTGAGGTCTGCAAAGTCACTTTTTTGAATCGAACCCGACCCAAAGGCGTTTTAATTTTTTTAAGGTGTTTTGAAAGTTTTCAACCCAAACCTGACTTGACCCAATAAAGCGACTTTAACCGAAAGTATGAAAAAAGTTAAGTGTATTAAATTTATTGGACAAATTTAAATATCAGCTAATTATTAAATTTTTTAAATTTATGTACAAAATTTATTGAAATAAATAATTATAATTATGAATAAATATTAATCCATTTAAAATTTAGTCGCAAATATGCACTTATCGCTTTCTAAAAGGCGTCGAGTCGTTTAAAATGACATCTCGCTTGTAGATAAATTCTAGGAATGGCTAGATACTTACGATAACTTGCCACTAATCTAAAATATAAAAACTTTTATTATAATAAGCTGATACATTCATTAAAAATCTATGTCTATCTCCATCAAGCTTTTAAAAACAGTAATCTCGTTTTGCAAACCTGAACTGACAATTTTTCAATTCAACCTAGAAATATTCTAAATTTGGTCGGGTGTCGGGTCTTTCGTACAGGCTTCCATTTCACAGATTAAAACCCATTTAACAGTTAGAGCGAGAATAGAACCTTATTAATTGCTATGCAATTTATGGGATCGTTTTTTGGTGTCCGTCCGTCGTCCGTCGTCCGTCGTCCGTCGTCCGTCGTCCGTCGTCCGTTACCCTATCTATTTGCATTGGGTATATTAGGTTATCGCTTTTTTAAATTAATGGATGAGAAAGAGGTGCCCCACCCCTCATCTCTATCTCCCTCGCTGTGTTATTTTTAATTGCTATGCATAAGAGGTGCCCCACCCCTCATCTCTATCTCCCTCGGTGTGTTATATATAAGATTTGTTAAATTATCTATTATATAATAAACATAGATAAAAGTTGTGCTATGCAATTTAACTAGTTATATAATTAACATAAATAAAAGTTGTTTACTTTTAATTGCTATGCAATTTAACTAGTTTTGGTTATATAATAAATATAAAAGTTGTTTACTTTTAATGCTATGCAATTTAACTAGTTATAAATAAACATAAATAAAAGTTGTTTACTTTTTAATTGCTATGCAATTTAACTAGTTTTGGGGTTGGAATCCCGGAGTTTTTTTTGACTCTTATGATTGTTCTTGTTACTATCATTGATAATAAGAATTTTTGGCCGTCCGCTGGCTGCTGACCAATGAAAAAAATGACCATTGGCCAAAATGTGAATCGAAATTATTTTTTTCGTTTTTTTTGACTACTATAATTGTTCCTGTTTCTACCATTGCTATTATGACTTTTTGGCCGTCCGCTGGCTGCTGACCAATGTTATATAATAAACATAAATAAAAGTTGTTTACTTTTAATTGCTATGCAATTTAACTAGTTTTTGGGTTAGAATCCCGGAGTTTTTTTTGACTTTTATGATTGTTCTTGTTACTATCATTGATAATAAGACTTTTTGGCCGTCCGTTGGCTGCTGACCAATGAAAAAAATGACCATTGGCCAAAATGTGCATCCGAGTTTATTTTTTCGTTTTTTTTGACTATTATGATTGTTCCTGTTACTACCATTGCTATTATGACTTTTTGGCCGTCCGCTGGCTCCTGACCGATGGAAAAAATGACCATTGGCCAAAATGTGAATCGAAATTATTTTTTTCGTTTTTTTTGACTATTATGATTGTTCCTGTTCCTACCATTGCTATTATGACTTTTTGGCCGTCCGCTGGCTGCTGACCAATGAAATAAAATGACCATTGGCCAAAATGTGATTCGAAAACTTTTATTTCGTTTTTTTTGACTATTATGAATTTATATCCACTTTTATTGTGTCCTGGCTGCTGACCAATGGAAAAAAATGACCATTGGCCAAAATGTGATTCGAAAATTTTTTTTTCGTTTTTTTTACTCTTGTGAATTTATATCCACTTTTACCGTGTGCTGGCTGCTGACCAATGGAAAAAAATGACCATTGGCCAAAATGTGAATCCGAGTTTATTTTTTCGTTTTTTTTTTGACTATTATGATTGTTCCTGTTACTACCATTGCTATTATGACTTTTTGGCCGTCCGCTGGCTCCTGACCGATGGAAAAAATGACCATTGGCCAAAATGTGATTCGAAATTTTTTTTTTCTCGTTTTTTTTGACTTATGAATTTATATCCACTTTTACCGTGTCCTGGCTGCTTACCAATGAAAAAAATGACCATTGGCCAAATTTTATATATAACCTAAAAATTTATTATAGATGGTCTAACAGACAGCCAACTATGTAATATATATTTTTAACCTTATAAATGCATATATATTTTTTTATTGGGTTAATATATTTCATTTAATTAGATTGTGATTTCATAGAAAACCTAAAAAGTAATATTTAAAAAAATAATATAGGTATTAGATTCTAATTTACGATAAAATATATCGATAGAAACTAACACAAAATTCGAAACCTCCTTCAAAGGTATAAGCATAGCCCGTTATTTCTAATTAAATTGAATCTACTATTAAACTCAGACACGAATTGTACTTTATTAGATGGCGCGCGTAAGTTTATATAATTAGTAAAATTTTTCTACGTGTCATAGATATTACACCGCACGTGTGGCAGGGAAATGTCCGATATTTTTAAAATGAAAAGGTATTTTAGGAATCTGAAAAGGTTATTTTACCCCCGGCCGCCCTGGGCACCTACGGGTAAAGTTTCGAGCGAATCGGGCTGGTAGTTTAAGAATTTAGCCCTTTTTTAAAACTAAAAAAAAACTTTTTTTTAATTTTTTTTTTACATTAAATTAATTTTTTGTTTTTGTTAATACCATTGATAATATGACTTTTTGACCGTCCGCTGGCTACTGACCGACGATATATATTGATTTTCTAAACATAAAACACAACTTTATTATTTCATCATCTATATAAATAACATACTAACTTCTACTATTTTAAAGCCAGCATGGTATAGTGGTTATAGCGCCGGCTTGTGAACTGGAGGTGTGGGGTTCAAGTCAGTGAGGGGACAAATTTTTTTTTTAATTTTTTTAAATTAAATTAATATTTGTTCATGTTAATACCAATGATAATATGAATTTTTGACCGCCCGCTGGCTACTGACCAATAAAAAAATGACCATTGGCCAAATAAATCGAAATTTTTTTTCGTTTTTGAATTGGTTAACATTGATAATTACCCTATGTCCTCCCCTACAAGGGCCTATAACTAATTAACTAATTATTTTGCATCTAATACCCCCTATAGGCATTCTCGCCCCTTCCCACCTTTCTCGCCCATAAATTGCATAGCAAATATGCTACGTTTATACGGAGTATAGAAGAGTTCCCCCTTCCCCTCTTCCCTTCCCCTCTTCCCTTCCCCTACTCCCCTTCCCTTCTCCCCCTTCCCACGAGGGCCGAAGGCCCGAGTTTTACTTAATGGTCGAAATGTATTATTAATTGGTTAAGTTTATGGTTATCATTTGATTTAACCAAATTTAGCTTGAACAAATCGATTAAGGTTTTGACTAAACAAACAAGCGGGACATAACACTAGGAGTATATTATTGAATTAAATTAATCATATATAAAAAAATCTAATGTATTAATCATGACACATCTTAATTATTTTCTAAAACTTTTGTTTGCTAAATTAACAGGTCTTATGGAATCATTAAACATATATTGTATGGGCCCTATGAAAGGCCGTTACGTGAGCATCCAGATGTTCAATATAAACCAGGATGGGATTGAAAATAGCCTCGATGTAAAGATGATAAAACATATAGGTTTGAAATCTTTTTTGAAGAAAAGGAAGAAACATAAAATTCGCTACATATTGAAAAAACATTTTGAACTCAGCGTGGAAAAGGCGAAGGTGTGGGTTAAAGAAATAAGTGAGATTAATTTTATTTGTAAAAACGTTTCTTACAAACGCATGATAACACTTTTACATTAATATATATATATGAAGAGCTGGATGTTATGTCGGTTTGTTATGTTTAAATATTAATTATTAATTGGATAAATACATTAAACTATCGACTTATTTTATAGAAATATTATTACGGAATAAAGTTTTAAAAATTATTTGTTCGAAAATGATTATAGGGAAGATTAATGGTCTACAAATGCACAAACTGAGACCTGAATCCGGCTCGGTCATATATTTCTTTCCCACCTTAATAAATTTTTACATAATACTGCAAACAAGTGTATTGTTTAAGTCGGCCGAGTTTATAGATCTCATATTTAGCTTATCGGGCCGCCAAGCTAATCTCCGATAATATTGATACAGGTTTTGTTATGCCAAAACTCCCGAAAAATCCAATTCAAAAGATTACCTTACCAAAATTAATGATTGTTAACGAAACAAAATCTGTCACATCAAATACTCAAAAGGATGAAATCATAGTCAAAGAAACAATTTTCTCTCTCACAACAAGAAAACCTAAAAGCGTTAGTAATCAATTTACTGGCAAAGACACATCAAGAGGTATTTGCAAATGTTTTATGTATTAATACATTTTAGCTCTTGGCGATGTACCCATCTTCGTTAAAAGCTCCCTACAACCGTTTGACTACAGAACATTGATCATCGACATTGGTAATATTAAATAAAGTTTAAATTTTTCAATTTCTTAAAATTAGAATTTAGTTCATTAATTTATCTTCATTTAATGAACATGTTTTGTTATATCTTTAGGAAAAAAATATGGTTTGCCTCTCTTGATCTGCGCAGTTATAATGGTAACTGTGTGTATTGGGATCGCTATGTTAAAACATACAAGGTAAGTGAAACGAAATAAAAATGTAATGTTGCTGCAACTAACATTCTTGCATTGCATGGTAACCGGAAATTTTATGTAATACATGGGTTAAAAGATTAAAGTAATAAAAAATATTTTTTTCTTAAACTTAAATTTATAACACATTTAAATCATTTTATTTGCGGAGTTAGATATATATTAAAAATTTGGGGTTGATTGTAAATGAAAATATGGATAGGTCGGATGCTATAATATAAAAGGGAAAGTTGTTTGAAGATAATTTAAATTTTAGTAGTAAAATAGGCTATTATATAATACAAAAAATTGCATGTTAACGAAATTCGGAGGGCAGAATCAAAATATAATTTTAATTTTAATAGTTGGTCTTTAATATTGGTATTAATTATATAAATATAGTCTATGTAAATTCCGGCCTGGCCTGCTACGGTATAATCTTACTTATTAACACTGTAGACATCTTATATACCATTAATTCCCTACTTTTTCCCCATTATAAATTTGATCACTATTAATTGACTTTATTAAGCTAAAAATATCTTTTCCGTATTGGCATTCTTTGAAATCCAAAAATTTATAGTATTATATTGCTACAGGAAAAAATTGACACAAAAGAAAAAAATGAAAAAGGCGAAAAACAAAACGGGCAAAAATATTCAAGGCAAAGGAGAAAAAACGTTTAAGGTTTTGTCAAAATTTACGCCAAAAACCAAAAAGCACCAGCGCATTAAGCAAAAATCTTCTTCCTTAGCGCGGACAAAGACTAAATCCAAAGTAAAGAAAAAAAGGCGGGAGACTAATAAATTCAAGACAGACTCCGAGGCCTCTCGTAAAAACACGATGAGTAGTGAAATGAGTAGCAATGCGTTTTACGACGAAATTGAAGAGGACATAATGGCTTCAAAAGAATATAACATGAGCAAAAAGAAGAGGAAAGAGGGAAGGAAGCAAACTAACTACAATGGACCGAAGAAGAGACGAAGTTCCGAAGATGGTGATAGTTATAACTCAGACCATGGCACAGAAGTTACGACAAACAAAGAAGACAATAGAAAATTCGTCATCTACGACAAGGGTTTATACGGAGGAACAGGGTCCGGCATTAGCGTTTATAACAAAGGTCGATCATTAAGTTTGCATCCTGGAGAAGAAGGGAATACTTTTGGTGAACCCATATATAAGGGCGTCGTGAATAAACGCTATTATTCCGATGATTACGAAATGGAACGGAACAAACACGACCCTTTCGATAATTACAAAGGCAGAGCCTTAACGTTGAAAGCCAGACGCGCAGAGACACCGCCATATGAAAATAATACTAAAAGCGTCATGGGAAATGATATTGTTGAATGCCAGGATTTTTAAATATTTTTTATTAATTGCTATTATATATACTAAGTACGATATAAACGACGAAAAATGTAATTATAGTATACAAAACTTTCATTTAAATTTCGTAAATACATGAAGATGCTTTGCACCAAGATCCCTTGATTTTTGGAATATTTACAATTTGAAAAAGTGTAGCATGATTCGAAAGGTAAGGCGAATAATTTAAAAATTGCTTCACATAAAATATATATATCACAATAAGAGTTTGGTTTGAAAGGCGAGTTACAAGTCATAGTGTAGTAAATACGAGGTTGATGGTTTGTTGACTTTACATATACAAATTTGCCTTGGCCTTCATATCAAATATTGGCCAGGTACAAAATTTTGATATATTAAAAAAGCCTTAGTTATTGGTATTTAATAACTGTATGAAAACCCTAGGTTTTATAATATTTAAAAGTAGGGAAATATAAATTTGTGTTATAAAAACAAAATGACCAAAATTTTAAAAGCTAGTTATTTTACAATTGTACACACTTATATAACAAGTCTTGGGCTTATGTAAACAACTCTTATGTGAAATCAAAAAAATTTTGGTTGTCATTATTGATATTCGAACATTTTTTTTGGCTTGTACTTAACGTAAAATTACTTTGTTATTTTACTACACTAGTTTATTATCACTGGGAAATTTTGTTAATTTCAAACGTGTTGTACGCAAGAGTGTGTGTTGGAGGGGGTGTATGGTTAGGGAGAATGCGATTTATCGTAAAGCGGTGCGTTTTGCTTGCCCCTTTCAGCCACCTTAACCCCACCGCAGTAGTTACTGTAGGGAGTGGTAATATTGCTGGCGTTGGCTTCGTAATAGTCCAATTCAAGTGACGTGAGTGGATCGGGCGGCCTACAAGCTTGCGGAGTAGTTGTGAGGGAATCTAATTCTCCGAAGCTCGCAGCGGATCGACCATCGTTATTATCGGCATCACCATGGTTAGGCTGATCCTTACCCGACGAATAAACTAATATGGATTGAATAGATTTTTCAAAGTTAGTATGATCATTTAAAATTTATTGATACAATTTAGGCCTTAGTAAGATTTTCCAAATTATTCCTGATTCATCATCAAGCAGTATATAAATTTAACAAAACATTGCAGTGAGACATTAAAAACGTTATATAGTATAAAATTCGGGACTGCGATACGGCTTATTATGATAGCCTAGAGGAGTGTAAATCTAATTTATTTTTTACCATAGTTCTGACAAAAGACTTTGGATGTTATACTTATTTAGCTATTTTCAACGAAAATGATGGACTAAAGCATAAAATAATCCAATAACAAACATTGCAATATGAATTTAAAATACAAGTTAATTTTGACCTAATTAAAACGATAGATTTAGTGATTGTTTACCTCCTCGAGGAGGTAAAAGTTCGTCAGGCGAAACGTAAATGTTTCTATCATAATGAGGCGATGCAGCAGAATTTTGTCCCTTCATAATGGAAGAAGAACTTTTACTCCGGGTGCCCGGTTTGTATTGCAGGATGAGAAACAAGGCTAGGACCACGGCTAAAACCGTACATACGGCTGCGAGGCCCCAGGTTGCGGCCCTGTAACGGTCGGCGTTGCTTTGAGTACCATATAAGAAAAATTGACTCTTGGGATCCCCTGACAAAAAGTCTGCGCGAGATTAAATCAATAGTAGCGTTAAACATATACAATCAGTTTTCATTTGAAAATTTTTCTGCAAGAACTGAAAACGGCTTTTGAACCAATTTAAATAAATAACGGATTGGAAATTTGGCAAAATGGACTCGACTATAAAGCCCTTTAATCGATTTTCGCGTAGCACGATAAATTTCCTAATTATCTTCAGTATTGTAAGATAAAGCCTGTGTTCAAAGTTTTTTACAGTTAATCCTATAAAATTTAACAGGTATAAGATACGACAACTGAACAAATTATGTAAGAAGTAGGACAATACCAGTTTCATCCCCATATAAAAAGCCGTTCCATAATGCAACCGATCGCTGCCTATAATTAAAGCCTAGAACGAATCGCCAGCGATTTTGCCGCCCATCCTTCCGCATTATTCCCTGCGTATCGATGATGTCAGTAGAAACGATCTCTTCTCGCGTTATATGCAAGTAAGGTCTCTGGGATAATGAGACCGGGAGCCATTTTATATTTAATGGACTATGAGGCGACCGCAAAGGAGAGGCAGAAGGCGTAGGATCGCTTAATTTAAATTGATAAAATAAAATTTTATAAAAAAACACTGCAGTTGACGAAGAAATAACCTATAATAATTAGTTAGAGTTTATTTCGAAGTTTCTTTTAATTTTTACTTTTATGGTTTTTGAAAACGCAATATCAAAATGATGTGATTCTTACACATTTACATGACATAATAAATTTCCATAATCGAATTTACAAACTAATTTAACCAAAACAGCTCGGCAAATAATAATAATAGACCTTTTCATATTAGTTATTACAATTATAACAAGCAAGCCATAACTTTTGTAAAAAATTCCATCGGATAAAATACGACTTCGGGCAAAACAGTTTATAAATGTTCTGGCTAAGAGTATAAAACAAGGCTTACCCGTATATAACGAAATTAGTGAGCAATTGAATGAGGGCGCTGCTTAAATCCCTATCAACGTCGGTCCAATTGCTTACGTCGGCTAAAATATAATTCCGGGGAAGGAGAGTAGGCGAGAGCCACGGAATACCAAAAAAGAACGGCAAATCAAAGCCGTGTACAACACCTTAATAAATAGAGTTACTAAGGTTATAAGAGGCAGTAATGACATAAACATACTAAAGGCTTACATTTATTTATAATTATGGGATAATGAGCCATTTAAATGAAATAAATAATTTAAATGTTATCTTATTTCATACTGATAGGACCGTTATGAGGCTTGAAATGGTTTAGAATAAACCATGACCTATTTACACTATACCAAATTAAGTACCAAATTATCCTAACGTTTAAATAATGATCATTTGAATAAAATAATATGAAAGATAAATATGAAAGAGATATCAAAGGTGGGTTTGGCCTAATATCGTCTCCACTAGGCGTTTACCTAACCATTCGGGTAGAACGGAGTACTGTGGCCTGTAATTGAAAATGTAAAGGAAGGTAGAACACCCACCGTCGTGATGCAATTTGCTGGAAACATCGGCAGGAGCGGTGAAATAGTAGTCGCTCAACAACTATGATTTGATAAAAACACACAAAAGCAAATATATATATATATATAAATCAATGGCAATCGGTGATAGCAATAACCATGGGCTGAGCCAGCATTGGGATTAGAGGGGGGCAACAATGATTAAGGGAGGGGCAAAATGATCAATTTTTGAAATTTTAGCCTTAATTTTAATAAATTTCAACAAATTTTTGCATTTAGAGGAGGGCAGTCGCCCCTCCCTGCACCCCCTTGGCTACCATGGCTATAACATCATTTGCCTATTTAAGACTTTGCAGGGGCGATTCGGGAAAGTTAGCAATGGGGTTAAAATTTTACTATAAAACTAAAAGTATAGAAAGTTTGAAAGGTTTTAGGAAACCCATAAATTGCATAGCAATTAATAGATGCTTTCCAAAGTAGTGTAAAAACTGTTAGGGCTTGGTGGTTATTAATTAAAGAGTCAAATTAAATCGAAAATATTTAGGGTGAGGTTAGATTACATGATTCTGTAGGTATTTTATGTACTTGAGTAAATGCAACTTTAAGGGCTGTCTTATTGGTGGGATCGGCCCAGGGTAGGTAATGATAGTATAATATATTAGAAATCATATGCTTCACGCCTCGTTGATCCCTTTGTCCGCCATAAATCTCATTCGAATCCTGTTTGAGATTGATTTCGTTTTTCATGAGTTTTTTCATGATGATGGCATCCCATTCACGGTCGATGAAGTCGACGATGGCCTTTTTAAAGCTATATCTCGCTTTTTCCAACCGAATACGTTTGGCTAAAATCATCAAAAAAAGTTTTAATAAAAATCACTGAGCAGTCTCAATTTTTTCGCAATTTGTCTGTTGATATCCTAGTTTCATATTAATGTTAACTTGCGATTCTCCCATTAATTCATGTAATTATGAGGTAAAAATTTCGAAGTTAAATTGGCCATAAGCCGAGCGTAACGAAAGAGTGACGGGGGGGGGGGGCGACTGCCCTTCTTTTGATCCAGAAATTTGTTAAATTCAATGCAATTATGGCTAAAATTTTAAAAATTATAATTTTGCCCCATTTATTTCCATTCTTGGCTACTTCCATGTCCTAAATCATAACGTAAAAGTTTTAAATCAAATGTGACGTTCTTATGATACACGCTATATTAACTCTGATAATAATAATTTATGAACAATCGCGATCATCAATAGAAAGATCGCTATGTTTTCGAATGTTTACCTCGCATATAATTTTTATAGTTTTTTATAGTTTCATTTAATAAAAAATTGATATTAAAAAAAATATCATAATTTAAAAAAAAACTAATAATTTTAAAAGGAAAACAAGGGGTTTTAATAAAACTCTAACATAGAAACTATGCATATAAGTAACTGACGTGGTGTAAAGGGCAAAATGGCTTGAGGCAAGGATTGCTCTTCTTCCCACCCATATACTTTTGAATATATCTCTAGGGATTAAAAATAGTATAATAATAGTTTGATTAAAGTATTTAAATATATTATTACCGCCCATCAACGATTCTTCATTTTCGACCATCCCAAGCATAATAGGTATCTTAGGAAATTTAGATTGCTTTAGCAATATTTCGGGTTTATGAGGCAAAAATGGTCTTATTCCAGGACCCATAACAAAAGCTCCGTCGACCACGGGCTGCCAAAATATTCTAGCTTTTATAACTTCCTTTAGATATAATACATAAATGAATCAAAATTTGATATTAATTAGAAGAAAAAACAAAAGAAACACTATAATATTGGAGAATTAAAATGCTAATTATTTTTAATTTGCCAAGTAAAATATGCAAACCATTTACACAGGGCAGCATGGCCTGCGATATAATTGGAAATATGTGTACAATTTCAGTTTAGCGAAAGTTTCATATAACCGTTCAGCGCAAAGTTATGCAACGGGTTACTTAAAAATATTTATAAGTATATCAATTAACATTTTATCATTCAATTGAATAAAACATCATTTTGATTTGTGTTGTAAAAGTTGTAATGGTTAAAAAATTTACATCCAATAAAATGATTTCATATATATAATATAGGCTTAGGCTTACGCTCAGAGTCAAGTTAATTTTTATTTTAACTATAGAAGACAAAAAAATTTAAATAGAGGCTGGCCTAATTACTAAGAAGCAATATGAATTTCTAATTCAAATTATCGACAAATTTAACCATGATACTTGTGAGGATGATTCGTATTGAAGAAAGGCATGAGTCAAATCGTTGGGCGTTCGGCTACGTAAACAATCCACGGTTTTGGGAGAGATTTGTAATGAATGCCTTTCAAATGAATCCATGGTAAAACAACCGACGTGGTGAGCGAGAAAGAGGGAAATGTTTAGAGCCTTCCACGGTTCAGTTTCAACGGCCCACCGGGCTACTTCGGTTCCACTCATAGCTACCACTGACCTGAAATAACCTTGGAATAAAGAATTTAATAAAAACCCTTTTTGATTAGTGGTGTTAAGATTTAAATCGAACAGGGTGCCAGTTTTAAATATAGGCGCAATAGAGAAATGCGATTAATTGATGTTCTATGAAGAAATTCAAGGGGAACACATAATTTAAACGCATATATCCAAATTCAAAGTGTCAATATTGAATCACAAGCTGGTATATAATAATAGAGCCTCTTTTATATAATAAGTAAGTGTTATATATGTGTTATATATATGATGTTGTATATGTGTTGTTGTATATTGGTATATCATTGTATACAGATTATATGATTGAATATTGTAAGCCAAAATCCGAGTTGGCAAAAAGGAACATATGTTTTTATCTATTTAATTAACTTTTATATTTCTTTTGTTCATATATATATAGTTGTCCCTCTCCCGGCCTTAGTGATAAATAAAATGATATTATTTCTATTCCTATTATTAGTTTATTATTAGTACGGTCACTTTGATAACTGGTGTCAGAAGTGAACAAGGGAAATACGAAAAGAAAATAGTTCGAGGATCAAAGAAGATACGTTAGAACAACTTGCAACAATACGAAAAGAAAACAGTTCGAGGAACAACAACGAAAATACGTTCAACCAACCTTGATAACTGGTGTCAGAAGAAAACTATTGGTAATGAACAAGAAGAGGAATTCCAAATAAATATTCTAAGGAGGAAAAGGAATATGCAAGAGTATGCATAGATGATTCAATGAAAAGGAAAACATTATTCTATGGAAAGGAAATCATAAGACTTATGAGAGGATTATATGAATTCAGGAGGTAAATTTATTTTTCTGAGGAGATCATTTCAGGATGTCATTGTTCTAAGGAGATCATTTCAGGTTGTTAAATTCATTATTCTATGGATATGGGAATGCCCAACTTAAACTAGGAAACTACATATGAATTTAACCCTGCCACTAGCTTCCCCAAAACCCACTTTTCCAAATCCACACCCTCAAAACCCCATATTTCCCCTTCTGGCAATTTCCATCCCATCTTACCCTCCCAGCTAATCCATTTTTGGAAATAGCATCCCCAGAATCCACGTACTCAGTCCACACCCTCAACCTACATATTTCCCTACTAATAATTTCCATCCCATCTCACCCTTACAGCTAGCCCACTTTTAAAGTTATGGAATTGTTGGAGTAAATGGTCGAAGATTAAAACCAGGAGTAAGAGGAAAGATGTTGATGTTATATATTGGTGATCCTTCATTCTTTAAGGGGAAAGATGTTATATATGTGTTATATATGTGATGTTGTATATGTGTTGTTGTATATTGGTATATCAGTATACAGATTATATGATTGGCCAAAATCCGAGTTGGCAAAAAGGAACATATGTTTTTATCTATTTAATTAACTTTTATATTTCTTTTGTTCATATATATATAGTTGTCCCTCCCCCGGCCCTAGTGATAAATAAAATGATATTATTTCTATTCCTATTATTAGTTTAATATTAGTACGGTCATCTTGATAGTAAGGGAGCAAAACGCTATGCGAAATGCTTATTCTACTTTATGTAGCGGTAAAAATTAAGGCTTTTTCAATTAAGTTAGCATGAAAAATAGAGTTTTAAATTAAAGCTTAATTTTCTTTCATTAAATGTCTTATTTTTACTTATTTGTTAACTTTTATCACTAATTTTTTTTATCTATGCCAAACGCAAAGTTTTAGAATGCGGTATTTAAAGAATAGCAATGGCAGATTTAAACATGAGAGCAGTGTAAAAGGAGAAGATGACAACTAATAGGCTATTAAGGTTTTAAATTTTATTAGCTAGGTTATATTGGGAACTGTGAATTATAAAAAAACTGAGAATAAAAAATTGATCGTTGCTAATTACAAAACCAGGCTTATTTAAAAACTTGAACGTACATATTACTGAGCATATAAATAGCACCCACCACTAGACGTATACGAGTAAAAGGTGGCATGTTAAAATACTTAATTTGTAATATGGCCTAAAACGTTAAAAATTGATTAAATTTTTGTTCATTCATGAGAATGAATATAATAAGCGGATTAGAACGAGGGCCACCAAAAATAGAATTCAATGGTTATGAAACTAGGTACTTGTATAGATAATGAAGCAAATTTAACAAACTGTGAATTTCAAATTTTTCATATAGGATATTTTTGAGCTAAATTTTTATCGAAAAGCTCGAAAGATAATAAATCCTAAATCCCTCATAAATATAAATTAATGTTATATTTCCACATAATTTTACCCAATAAATTGTGTATGGCCTGCTAACTTTTAATAAGTGTACAAGCAAATGTTATAAGCAAAGCAACTAAACTTTTTTATTTACATTTTGCATACCTATTTTATAAGTCTTAAAGACTCGCACTTGATTTTTTCATATATTAATGTTAATCATACTTAGGGCAGCCAATTCCATTCCATTAAAAATTATTTAATGTCTTTTTTCTCCAAAAAGTTAACCTGTTGATAAAACATGAAATATATACACTCTAGAAATTTAACTAAAATTGCCTTCTTATAAGTAGTAGTACACAACATTATGGCCAAATAAAAATTTTCATAAAATTTGAAATGTTTCACTCAAAAAAAAAACTTTTAAAAACATATTAAAGGTCAAAATATTCGAAAAAGTTCAATGAACAATAGGAGCAAAAGTTAGTTAACTGTGTGTATACCTCTTCCACCGGACAGGGGGGAAATCATGTGTAGCCCAACAGAGGCTGCACCAGCAGATTCTCCCATAATACTAATTTTATCCGGGTTCCCATTAAATGCAGCAATATTGGCGTGGATCCACTCAAGAGCTAAAGCTTGATCCCTCAACCCGTTATTGGATGGTGCCAAGGCGTCGCCAGTGGTGAAAAAACCTGTCAAAATTATAACAAAGATACATTAGTAGTTGACAGTAGTGTTGTAAAAACGGCGGCTGGGTTTTGTTTGATCGACTTTTGGTTTTGCTAAACTATAGGTCGACTATGGTCTCTTGTTCAAATCTCGACTCAGACCGAAAAACCTGTGGTTTGCTTACGTTTAATCGACTAAAACCTTTCGTTTGACCAAACAAAACCCAGCCATTTTTACAACACGCGTTGACAGAGTATTAGTATTTCTATACTAAGACAACTATGTTGGTTTCATTTATATAAGTGTAAAAAAAACAATTAAAATTTTTTTACCATTTTTAAACAGGAGGGATCGGGGCTTATGTAGACAAAAAAGCACGCTCATAGCGAAAGAAGAATTTCACAATACTCTGTTGTGAAATGTATTCTTGATGTGATAAAAAATAGAGAGAGAAAACTTCCTGGTTAGCAAATCTCGTAAACAAAATTCCTAAAAAGTTAAAAATTACGTTCTTAGAAGAATGGTGTTTGTGTATTGTAATTTGCTATATATTTCGACGAAAAACCTTAAAAGAAAGAAACAGAATCTTCAACTTAAAATTAAGATTTATGTATAAAAACATTTCCATTAATTAAAGAATTTTTCCTCGCTTTCGTTTAGCTTGTTATTAACAATTCTTGCAAAATTTAATTACAAAAAATTACTTTCATTAAAAAAATAAAAGCTTCAACTAATTATAAAATCTATTTTATGAAACAAAACTTAACTCAACTCCCAAATCATTTTGGCCACCATATAACAATAAATTATCAAGTCTATTGCCCGCCTTTAAAAAACTTTTCTCCTCTATAGACTTCTAAATTTAGTTTTCCAAATCTTCTTCTCAATCCATATATCTTTTGATAAGGCATACATAGATTAGAAACATGGGAATAACCAAGACTGGATTTATAGGGGCATTATTTAAAAAAGGCCAAAATTTGAATTTAGAGGGCTGCCACCCCTTGGCCAAGCACACGAGTAGAAATAAAACTTTTACTCATTATTAGTATTAAAAATGATTACAAACAAAGATATGTAAGTAATTTCGATTTTCCACATGAAATGCAATAATCCTACAAATAATGATTGATTTTTCTCGTAAAATAATAACTTCATAGTAAAAAGAGGTAATGTAAAGCATGCAAAACTCACCCAAAACCCCTAAACGATAGCTGACAGTCACTACTACGATCCCCTTTTCAACGATTTTGTAAGGGGGCCATTGGGTTGAGGATCCATAAGTGTAAGAACCACCGTGAATATAAACTATCACGGGGAAGGATTCAAGTCCAGGTTCAGCCTGCCATATGTCAGCAAAATTCATCATGTTTGCTAGAAATCTCAGGTTAAGTCAAGCAAAATAATTAGTGACAGGAACGAGGGTGTTTTGCAAATTAAGGAAACATGACGTTAAATAGCAAATAGAAGCACGGAGTGCTTTGTTATTAATGGCTTTTAATAAAAATATTATTATCTAAAATATAAATTTAATGGGCTCTTTGGCTAAGTGGATTTTATAATCAAGGCATTTTTGAGGCCTGGGTCAACTTGACCGAATAAAACAATGATGGATTTTTTGTTAAAATAAATATTTTGTTTAAAAATAGAGAAGGCTATCTATTTAAATATGATTTGTGAAAAGAAAAAATGTTTAAAATACATTAGTTTAAAATTTATAGCAGTAAAAGATAAATTTTTACTCTCTACCTTATGCTAATTTTAAAATTGCTCGTTGTTTTTTGTCACGTTTATAGTTTCTCATCGTCCAAAAAAGTCCGGCCCTTTGAGCCCGGACGAAACACCATAAAAAGGTTCGGGCAATTCGTAATGAGATTTTTAATATAAGGTATAATATACTTTTGCACTTTCCCTTATCACATTTTTGATTGTATAATCATTAATCAAAGTTCTTACCCATAGAAATCGTAAATTAAATCTAAACTTTTCGGAAAATATGACAAAATTCTTGATTAAATTTAAAAAATCATTATTTAGGACAGAGCAGTTCTACTGTCGGGCATGGCTGGGCGGACACTTAGAAGGGTTGGGACGGGCCCGATCGGGTACTTTAGTAATAACCGGGCTAGGTTCGGGCAGAAAATTTTAAATAAATCTGACCTATAAATTCTCATGCTTCTGACTAAATTTAAATGCCCCATGGTTTTATCGTATAAATACCTATTATTCAATAAAATACACACTCTATGACTTTCGGTGTAGTTAAATTAAATTTTGGTAAGAGATAAATAAATTTATTTTTCCACTTCTTTCATGAGAAAAAGAGTAACTTTGTTATTTATTGTTTAGTTTTATAATTTCATAATAAATTTTAACCTCCAAATATATATTGTTTTATTTATTCTAAGTTATAAATAAAAAAATATATATGATAAATTCATCTAAAAACAGATCAAATTTTTCCAAAAATGGACCTGAGACGATAAAACTACATTTATTTATAAATAGAAATCATATTTTAAATCAATCGCAGATATAAACTTATAACCGTTTAAAAATCCTAAGTGTTTTAACAACAAATTATATCGTTCAAAAATATTTTTGCGGCCTCAAAATTATCTGTTTTTTAAATGTGCCTATTCTTCAAAAAAAAGTGATAATCATAAAGTATCCCCAAATTATTACCAAACTTTTGACCCTCCCTCCCGCAATTCAGATCCTTGTTACACCAATAAAATATAAGTAACCCCTAATGCCTACGGGCTGCGCCTGGTGTTCAATCTATCAAGTTAAATATAAATAATTTTAATCTATGATAAAATAATATTACATTTTTTCCAAAAAGTGGCGTAAATGAGAGGGGGGGAACGGGAAATCCCCCCTGCAAAAATTTGAAAAGTTTTTTTAATAACTAAATTAAATGGGTTAAAATTATTAGTTACATCAAAGACTTTAAGACACTTATAAAAACCTAGAAACTTTTTAAATTTCCGAAGATGATTGTGAAAATTCTATGGAAAAAAACTTGTTTAAACATTTATCCCCCGTGAAAACACCAGACCGCCCCAGGAAGTAGATAACTAAGCGATTATTATATTGTTCCTCGTTCTGTATAATATTAATATTTTTATCATTTATCATATTTGTCTAAATTTTCTGCTAGAACCCATCACGGTTTGATAACTAAATTGCAAGCCAAGAACAGCCAAAACCCTTTAATTGCCCAATTCACTAATTCTGTCCAAACAGCCGGGCCCAAAATGACGATTTTATATTTTATTAATTAATTTTGTCTTATTTTCAAAAAATTTTGATCTAATTCTAGAATTTTTATAAATAGAAAGGTGACAAAAAAATAGTAAACTATATAAAAATCTCATTATGGTGCCCGCCCAGGCCTACTTGAAAATCTCAATTTAGAACGTTAGCCTGCCCGACCCCTTAGCCGAGTGGGTCCAGCAGCGAGCCCGACTTTTTGGTTGTTTAATTTTTATTTTTAAGTACAAATAAAATGTAAAAAAAATTTTTTGCCAGCTTTCCCCTTCCCCTCGAGAAAATTCTGGCTACGCGCCTATTTCCAAGACTTTATAAAAATTATCAATAATAGGTTAGGTCTCACTTATGGTCTAAAAATATGATAAATCTTTTACATAAAATAAAATATAAGGATTGTATAATTTCAATATTTTCAAAAATGTATATTAGTAAACTTACCATAGCAGTTAGGCAAGAAAAATGAATAGTATAAACGTAGGAGATTTAAACGAACTTAATATTACACTATAATATAATTTATATGTTAATTCCAAACACATGAAACAATCAATCTAGACAAGGTAAGGGACCTGGGCATAAGTAACCATAAAAATCTCTAATGTGTTTAAAGAAAATGAATAAAAAAAATTCTACAATTTTTTGCATACGTACATTTAAATGACCTATTTCTATTACAATTAAAATTTAAAGAAATGCAATGGTTTTCATAGATTGAGTTAATAAAAACGTTTAAAAATCTCAAAAGTTAATAAGTTATAGTCTTTATTATTTGAGACATTGGCAACCTAAATCATTAAAAACTAATTTAATCATGAAAAATTATTTATATGATTTTTTTCTTTAAAAATAATTTGCAATCAAAAAGGTCAAAATGCAGCCCGTGAGTCCATGAAAAATTATCCATCATTTAAAAAATTTCTGAAGCTTTCGTTTATTCACTATTTGTTAATATTTTTACAAAATTTGGCCAAATAAAAAAAATGAAATGGCTACACTTTACAACCTATGAATGACAAGCCCCGTCATCTATTATATTGCAAATAATAAACCATATATGTCAGCAATAATCTTAGTTAAAAATATAAAAATTCCCTCATAAAAACAAGCTTAAAATTTATGACTTAACTATATATAAAAAACAAAATGCTATAAAGATTATACATTCTATACCTTAGGTTTAAAAAAAACAAAAAACAATGAAGGGTTACAGTAGGTAAGGACAAAGATAAAGTTTATAACTTATTTAAAATCAAATAAAGAATATAAATCCACTTTTAATAATGAATTTTAGTATCAATTTTAATTGTTTGACTTGAATTTAATTGATAAAAAGATGCATATAGTTACAAATCTGAATTCTTTGTAAAATATTATGGTTAATATAATTTTTTTAAGAAAAATTCCAAAATTATAGATTTTTAAATCCAATAGTAACATATATTAACGTTAAAAAGTATAGCATTAAATATATTACCTGTAAAGAATATATATTCAAATACAAACAATCCTCAGACATATGATTTTTATAATGATCAGTATATTTATCAAGTGTTTGAGGACAAATTGGTGGATCTTTTCTGGCCATCAAAATATTATTCCATCTCCTCTTAGGGGTTGGGGGCTATAAATTCTTTTATATATAAAATATTAACTAAATTATACCAGAAAACGCCTAAATTTAATTGGAGGCTCAGCATAAGGAATGCCTAAATAACTATTTATTTTAATTGTCGATCGTTTTTCATCATAACTTATCAAGTTAGCTACAATTCCTTGAATAAGTCCAGTTGTAACCTCAACTACTTTTGTATTTTGAGAATATATAGGATTTACAAAATATATATTAAATAAATACAAGGCACAAAAATATTTTAAAAAAAGATCCATATGTTCAATTGTATGAATGAATTAGGTAGTAAACACTGACACAAATATCAGCATAATGGGCATCTATTTTGTAGCTACAACTATCAACAGCATTAGTTTTGGTGCTTTAATTAATATATGACAAATATCAAGGTCTTAGAATATCAAATTTTTATTTCTTAGTGGTTATAGAAAAAAATTCACTTAATATTTAATTAAAATATTTATATTTAGCATGTATCTTTGGCTGATATATAATGTTATGCCACCAAATATATAATAGAGGGTCTGTGTAGAGAATATTTACCTTAATTTTTTTTTCTCATAAATGATCTTACCACAAATGAATAAACGCTCTTTTGTTTAGGCCTTGGAGAGTTTGTAGGGGATTAAGCCTACTTTATTCTAACTAAAAGAACTTTATTAATATACAGCCAAAAGATATAATATAATATGCTCCTCTATTAAGCATTAGTTTATATGCCATGTTATCAAGGTTAACATTATTACTCGTGAGGTTTGTGTATTTAAATTATAATGAGTGTGGATAGAGTGAGGAAAAGTGTGGAAAGAGTAAGAAGGAGTGTGAATAGAGTGATATCCAAATCATTTAGGTAATAGTAATACTATATTACCCCCCTCCTGTTTGCATGGAGTGCAAAAAATAAAGGTGTAAGTTAAATGAAACTATTTATAAAATTAGTTTCCAATAATGGTAGTTTAGGATTAATAAATGCGAGGGTGGAAATGGGTTCAGATATTTCGGTCGTCCAGCGACCATTTTCAATAAAAAAAAAGGAAAAAAAGTGGTGGTTGAGGCGTGAATGATGGTTGATGGTTGTTTTGCTATCCGATCTGTTAGTACCATCCGTTAAATCGGTCCCGAGATGGAAAAAATGCTAATAATAGCAGGTGTCTGCATTGTGTTGCCGAAATTGTTTGTCTTTGTTTATTAACCAGGGCCGTGTAGATGTGTTGATGTTGAATATGGCCATGAGGAAGTGAACAATTTTCGTCGGCGGCAGACTTTGCGAAGTTGCTTGTTTAGATTGTAATATTAGCAACCAGATAGGTAGGTTCGTTCCACATATTGGGATACATTTACCTTGAGATTGTTTGAGAGTTGAAGGATTGATTTATATTTGGTGGTCGCTTGAGAAAGTAGTGCCCAAAAATAATTAAAGGGACTGTTTTGAGAGAGATAAAAAAATGTAGAACTGGGGTTATAAATGTAATGGAGGAGGAATAAAAAAAAAATTCCGCTCCCCCGAAAAAGCGGGGTCACCAAATGTAGGGGTTTAGGCCTACTTAATCACTATATATAACGTAAGTTTTATTATAACCAAAAGATCATTGCTCTATCGTTAAGCATTAGCTTATATACCATTTTAAAGAGGTTAATATGAATAACTCGTAAGGTAGTTGGGGGCTATTCAAATTATAATGAGTGTGGATAGAGTAAGGAGGAGTGTGGATAGAGTAAGGAGGAGCATAGAGTGATATCCAAATCATTTAGGTAATAGTAATACTATAAGTTTTCTCCATTGAATGAGGTCCTTTTAATATATTGCGAATTATGCATTGTTATTAAATATTTACCCTAATATGTAGATATTGGATGGCAAATAAATGTGTATTGCTTATTACTATATTTTCTTTAAATATTATACTATATAACGTGCACTATCTATAAACTTGTAATAACTGTAGAATTGCAATAATCTTCAACATTTTTGGCATACCTAAAAAAACTGGGAGAGGGGGCTAGGATAAGATTTCCAAGATCCAAATCCTGGCCCTTTTCCTCGCCCTTTCTTCATACAAAATTTTAATTAATTTAAATTTTGGGTAATCCGAATTATATTAATTGATATGCTTTATAAATAGAATAAATTAATTTCAGTTTTTATAACTGGCTATTTATAAGATTAAAATATTGAATTCTTCTTTTATATGAAAAAATCTATAAAAAAAATCATTAGAATTTAGTTTTCCAATCTTTAAATATTTTAATCTTATAGGATTTCATATAGGGCCATATTTTGTAATTTTACGTAAGTTTGAGTTTCTTCTACTCATTGATCGGTAAGAAGTGAAATAAGATTCTTTGATGCGAGCACTTAATTCAATTAATGGTGATGGTATGTCCAAAATTGATGGTGTTATTACAGATGCAGTACTTGAACACGCATTTAAATAAGTGAGGCCAAAAATAATTGAAACGGTCCTGACCTAACCTCAGCTTAAATGATTCTGTGGGCCTCTAATTCTTACGGATTCTATCATCTCAATTGCCGTGATCAAAGAGTAAAATATAGAGTACCAAGCTATTTTATTCTGCCCTATTGTACAGAAAAATAGGAATTTGAAGACTGCAACTATTTTTGTAAAGCCATAGAAGTGCGGGTGCAACGCCGGGGGTGTCAAGTGAAGTTTCAAGTTATGGTTGATATAAATTGCACACAAAATAGAATGAACATATTATTTATAAAAAATATGTTATAAACAAGGCAGTTTTTAATATAAGCTAAATAGAGAGAATCTTATTTCTTTTTTATTTGAAATGTTTAACTAACCCCTTGCAGTAAAAAAATCTATTTCTTCAAACACATACGACCAACTGCAACAACTAGTCTAATGTTATCACGTTTTAAAAATTAATTACATACAAGTTTAGTGCATTTGGTTAACAAAATTGTTGTGTTTGGTCAACGACACGTATCGACACAAAGGCGGGTGTGGAGAATAAAGTAAAAACAAATAATATGACCGGATATAGACATATGAAGTGATTAGAAATAAAGGGAAAGACGAGGGAAGACAACTGACACACACAATTTTTATTATTGATGGATTCGATTATATTTTTGATTGCCTTTGTCTCGTGAATACTGACATACACTAATTTTTATAATCATTAGACAATTGTGATCTTGGTGTTGGGATATGATAAATTTGGATTGCGTATTGTATATTCCCTAACTTGCAAATGCCACCAGGCGCATAGCCAGGATTTACTCCAGGTGGAGGAAAAATTCAAAAAAAAATTCGACATTTTTATTTATAATGTAACATAAATAAACTTCGCGCACAATATATGCGAAACTTCAAGGCGCTATATAACCAGATTTAGAAATTTCTTATCTTCATATCTCTTTTATACCTTAAAAAAGAACATGGATCTTGTGCAAGTTATTCAACTCATAGAAAATATTATCATTTAGGTAAAATTAAATAATTGCGGAAACCAAAGCAAAATTATATGAATTTGATCTGAAAAAATTCTCAAGTTGCTAATAAGCAAAATTATTACTTGACATTTTTTAGTACAGCTAAATGAACGGTGTTATATAAAAAAAACAAGTTTTTCATAATTTACAATCAATGGTGGAAAATTACAATAATATGGTGCAAGCTTATAGTCGAAAATTAAATTCGAAAAATTGAATGTTTCAAAATCTTTTATGCAACTATTTTTTCTAACCTTTATTAAGCCTTTACGCCTATCAGAGGCAAAAAAAACCATTTAACAATATCTCCTAACAGTTATTTCCATGACAATCCAACTGTTGAATACCAAACATCAAAATAGCTGCCATTTTACTCTACTACAGGTTTATCCCAAATATCCATAATCCTTCTACATGAACAACACAAACTCCACAACCCAAACCGGAATCTGCCCAGTCTGCTACAGGTTAGCTTCAATTACCCTCTCTAATTCGATTTACGTTCACGGTCCATTAAAACAGAGGTGCCCAGGCTCTGGAAAACATCCAGCAGCTACAGTCCCCAAGAGGTCTACCTCTACTCACAACCATTTATTGCATAATATCTACTCCCCGCTCGAAACCACCACCACCAATACATATTAAGACATTCCTCATTCTCCTGTTAACAGGATTCTAAAAAACATCCCTAAAGGTGCCAGACATCAAGTTCTAATTGCCCTTACTGATGCCATCTCAAACCTCTCTAAGGACCCAAGCAGCACCCTCCATTGGGCCAACCTTTTTCAATTTACTTCCCGTGTCCTTTCAATACCACCATCAAATTACAAAGGTACCCTCTGGTTAAACAAAACTCAGCAAAATGGGACGTTTCATCACCCCCCCCATTATCTACGAGCCACACATCCATAAGATTACATCAGTTCAACAAAGAGCCAAACGGGTTTTCTCAAAACTCAACCACTTTGACATCCAGGGTGCCCTTCGCCTGGCCAATTCAGACTGCAAAATTTCCCCAGACACTCAAGAAACCTTCGAATCTTTACAAACTAAACACCCTGAAAGAAATTGCTCCCAATTTCCCCCTACAATCAACTCCCCCTTCAAGGACTTCACATCGCCCGAAATTCTCGAGGCTATCGGTTCTTTCAAAAAATCCTCAGTAGGTTCTGGTTTAGACGGCTTCCGTGCTTCACATTTAATAGAATTAACAAGACCTCACATTGACAGGTCTGGCCACTTCACATCCACCAGCAACCTTCCTTAACCAGGTTATTAAAGGCTTAGTACCTGACGCGATCTCTCCCTATTTTTTTGGGGCCACCTTAATATCTCTTACCAAACCTGATAGTGGCCTTCGTCCAATCGCCATGGGTTCAATTTTTAGACGCATATGCTGCAAACTTATCATTGCACGAGTAAAATCCGACATTGCAGATCAATTAGCTCCTATCCAACTAGGTTTCGGAACCAAGGGTGGTTGTGAAATCGCCTCTCACGCTGTTCGCATAGCCCTAGCCCATCCCGACCATTCGATCCTAGCTAAGATTGACTCAAAAACGCATTTAACACGATCTACAGGTCACACTTCTTAACCGAGGCTTACAAATCTCTTCCCGAGTATTCCATTTTCCTTAACGCATGCTACGCTCCTACTTCCATGCTTAACTTTAATTCCAAAATAATTCCATCGAGTGACGGCATTCAACAAGGAGACCCGCTAGGCCCCTACTATTCTGCCTAGGTATAAAATCCCTGACTGAAGACCTAGCCTCTAAATATAATCTATCACTCAACTTGTGGTACCTAGACGATGGTACCATCAAGGGAAATGCCGAAGACGTCAAAGAAGCCCTCTCTTATCTAGAAGTCGAGGCTTCAAAAATTGGTCTCCATCTAAATCATAGCAAGACCGAGGTTTGCAAAAACAATACTGACTCTTTAAGCCTAGACCCAAACTTTGACGCTTTCAAACATATTCACCCTAACGAACTAACGCACTTAGGATCTCCCGTAGGTGGCTCACACCCTTGTATCAGGTCATTAACAGAGACAATACAAAAACTAGTAGAAATCAAACCCCTCCTTTCTTACTTGCCAGCCCACCAGGCTTTCTTTTTAATTAAAAACTGCTATTCTTTACCTAAGATAAATCATATCTTCAGGTCATCCACCTCATTTTTAAATCCTAATGCTCTATCTATATTCGACCAAAAACTCAAAGGTGTAGTCGAGGAAATCACAAACCTTTCTTTTACAGGGTCCCAATGGAAACAAGCGTGTCTCCCCACAAAATATGGTGGTTTGGGCCTCAGATCACCCCCTCTAGTAGCTCATCTCGAGTCGACTTTCAGCCAAACCAATCATCGACAAAATAATCGATCAACCAGATCCCTTTACCCAAATCGCTCTCGACATGTGGAGCTCTTTGTCCGACCCTAACATTCCATTCCCTACCATAAACTCTCAAAAAAGTTGGAACACTCCTCTCTACGACCATGCCCTTAAAACTCTTATATCGGGCGCTTCGTTGGAGGAGTTACCAGCTTTAAGAAGTTTTTCATCAAGGTCCGGCCACGAGTGGCTGGAGGCCATCCCAAGTCGGACCCATGACCTTCAACTCTCCAATAACGAGTTCAGGATCGCAACAGGGCTCCGCCTAGGTTGTGATATAGTTGCCCCCCATCAATGCAACTTATGTGGTTCATCTGTAGGTACAAAAGGTCACCACGGCCTAGGCCTACATTGCAAATTTAATAAGGCCTGATTTTTACGTCACACATCTGTTAATGCTCTTCTACAGAAGACATTCAATAAGGCTGGCTTTCCCTCCCAATTGGAGCCTAATGGTCTTTGCCTTAGCGACAAGAAGAGACCCGATGGACACTCATCCCATGGGCAAAAGGGCTATGCCTAGCATGGGACTACACTTGTCCGGATGCCTTTGCACCCTCAAACCAAAACAAAGACCCCCTTGTCGATTCTGAAAGAATAAAGTCAGCTAAATACGCAGAACTTAATTCCTCACTCCTTTTCTGCCCTATAGTGACCACTACCCTTACAACAATAGGTCCTAAAACCCAAGCCCTCCTGAAAGAATTGGGGTGCCGTATAGCTGCCAATACCCTTGACAAAAGGGAAACTTTTTTTTTAAAACAGAAAATCGGAATTATAATTTGTCATTTCAACACGATCGCAATTTTTGAATGTTTACCTCGCATATAATTTTTATAGTAGTATATAGTTTCATTTAATAAAAGATATTATTAGCAAAAAAAACTAAACTATAATATTTTAACCCATTTAATCTAATTATTAATCAAAAAATCAAATTTTCGTCAAGGGGGTAGAAAAGTCCCGCTTCCGCCCTCTTGGCTACGCGCCTGGGTGCCTAAAAGCCTTATTTAAAGATCCGAACTTGACCTGTACAGCCCTTAATTGCAGACTTTTTTTACCATATAAAGTTTGATTGATTGCTAGTAACATATATTTTAAACATGGGTAAATATGATAAATAATTTTATTTTGCCACAATTGTAACTAATTTTTTTTTATTGTAATAATGTAACTTTAAATAAGAAAGTTTCATATTAAGATAAAAACTAAATTATCTTCTTAGATTATAACTAATCTTATTTTTAAAGTTCTAATGCTATGTTGTATATATTACTGTTGTAAAAACGGCTGGTTGGTTTTAGTCGACTAAACATAAACTAGCCAAAGGTTTCTTGATCCCTTTTTCTTATTCACAAAAATAGACCTACGGTTTTTGGTGAAACTTTTGGTCTGTTCATGTTTAATTGATTAAACAAAGGTCGACCAAACAAAATTCAGCTGTTTTTACAACCCTAGTATATATATTGGAAATGTATATTTATCAAAAATTGAAAATACAATCTTAGAATTTTGATAGAGAAGAGGGGTGTTAAATGATGGGGAACCCCCGAGAAAATTCTCGGTCTCGTCTGGTCTCGAATTTGAAAATTTGACCTTAGATCAAGACGAAAATTCTGATGTTGAGACGAGACGATACGAGATCTTTCGGCGAGTTCTCAATTTTTTATTGATCAATAGATTTTAGTAAGCAATATGATAGGAATATATTTGATATTAAAATAACACCTAAGTGTAGTAAATATGATATATTTTTGCAAAAAGTTTAGAATTTGGCAATTACAGTTCATTTACCTAAATATGGATGGTCCTTAGTATATGTGAATATTTAGAAATATATTTATCACATATTTGTATCCTTAGTATTATTAAATGTTCCAAAAATTTAGACTTTCCAAAGCATATTTGAGTTTCGCAGTTTCTCATCCTGCATGATGCGGTAATTAGGAATTGGTGGTCAATTAGTTTGAATAATTATACAAGTTAAGCTTAGGTGGATCGCACCCTAGCGTCAATTGAGTATTCGCTGACACCGTAATAGATTAAATTATGAGTTTATAAAAGTTTTTATGATTCAACTAATAGTATACTTCCTTTTTGAACATTAATAGGACATTATGAATACATTTTTGCCATTAGCATCAAATTATAAACTGGTGTTGGCAGGTGCATTCGAATTTAATATAATTTCTAATTGTGGCAATTGTGCAATATAATATAATTAAACACTTACTTATATTGTACTATATAAATAAATATTTAATGGCGTTAGAATAGGAAGGTAATGATTTGGAATACAAATTTGATTATAATGATTTTTGTCACATAATAATTACGTGCACTTTAATTTAAAACTTAAAACCTTATGATCTTATTCCTGTGATAATGCTGCTTTTTTGTTGTTTTTAAGTTTTAATATGTGCAACTACTTATCAATTATTTAAATAAAAATATTATCATTAAAAGTCACTCGCACTTTATGGTTTATAACGCTATATTTTTTTTTTAAAGATGAAGTTAGTTTATTGATATATATCTAAACATAGTATTAAATGATACAATTATAAATTATATTTTAAA
Source organism: Gordius sp. MW1 (assembly GCA_964036665.1). Taxonomy (NCBI): domain Eukaryota; kingdom Metazoa; phylum Nematomorpha; class Gordioida; order Gordea; family Gordiidae; genus Gordius; species Gordius sp. MW1. The sequence goes on along the minus strand of OZ038532.1, from coordinate 11,615,731 downwards.
AAAACATCATATGAGTAATATGTCTTCATCTTCCTCTTTTAGAAGAGGCCAGGAATCCAAAAAAGATTTGAAATTAAATTTTGAAGATAGCTATTGATTGTTTCAATAATAATGCGGGGGAAAGTTTGGAGGAAGGGAATCGCCTGCCTATTTCTTTGAATAAAGCCAACGCCATTTTTCCATAGGATCCTGAACAGGAGGAAACTATTGGGATAAAAATACTAGAGTCCAAAAGGGCCTTATATTTTTGGAGCTTGCGTTCTTCAGCGAGGGCCATGGGGTCATAATTAAGATTAGAGGGGGCAAATAGGTCTATGCATGTAAAATCCCACTTTAAAAAGAGACCATTTTCCCATGGGACTAACGAGGAACCGTCAGGACGGATTCGACCTTCAAAGGCAGGATCCTAAACATGCAATAAATCTATAGGCTATAGTTGATGATGGTAATATCAATGGACTAAAACGTTTGTCTCAAATATGTTAAGGTCATCTTTGAGGCTTTAGCTGCCCAAATCTATAACTGTTAAATATAGGTGAAATTATAAATATCTAAGTCTTTTATATTTGACATACACAGTGAATTGGATACAAATGTTATAATTTGATAGAACTATAAAATTTACTAAGGTCTCTCATCTAAATCTAACAATCAGTTAGTATATATATTACGTAGAGGTTTCAGCTCTAAAACCCTCACAAGAGTAATGGTTTACACTCACATCTAAAAAGTGTCAATAACCATTAAATTTTAAATTTAATGCACAATTCTGCTATTTTAAAAGTATTACAAAAAGTGGTCTTTTCGCACTTTACTTCAAATTTATTAAAGTTGCACTTTCCATACAAAATGTTTTCTTGAGAAATTAGTACATCGTGTCGCGCTAAATCTTTAAAAAACTGTGTATTAAGGTTTTTCAAAAATATAAAGGTTTGCCATTTTAATTTTTTTAAACACTTAATTAATATTTTTAATAAAGCTGAAGAAATTTTTATTTCGTATAATTTGTTTTGACGAGACCGAGATTTTTCAAGACCGGGACGAGACGAGATCGAGATTTCATAATCGCTCCCGAGACGAGACGAGATTTTGCTTTCGAAACCGAGACGAGATTGAAACACAAGGCGTGTTTAAAAGTTAAATTATCTTTTAAAAACCTTCTTATAAAGTTAAATTAATAAAACTATATTTTAAGTATTTTGTTAATAGGGTTGCTTTGGGCCTGCCTCGTGCCACCTGTGCAGGGCTTTACTCAAAGTTGAATTATCTTTAAAAAAATTATTCTGGTTTAAATATAATCATAATGTAGATTATTAGGATTTCATATCCCCTTTCATTAATATTCAATTAATAACTAAAATAGTCTACTTCGATTTAAAATGCTTATGAATATAATGATTATTATTTTTGGGCTTCATAAAAACCTTGATTAAATTACTTAAACGTATCAAATAATTTTTACATTGCTTAATGACTAACAAGAAGATGAAGGCGTTCCTTAGGTTCAGATGTGACCTCACTCTTTTAAGCAAAGATTTGTTTCTTAATAATAACAAAATTAAATATTTTCTCATAAAATTGATACAATTATTAATCCTTTGCACAGTACTTCCATCTGTTTCATGAACAACTTACATTAGCACAAAATTCTAAATGTTGCACCTGACCAAGAAATAAATAATATAATATAACTAATTTTAAGCTTATGACCTATGATGCTTCAGAATCAGTTAACTGACTCTTATTTATTTTCATTTGCAGAATAATGACAAATTTTCTTTAATGTTATAATAATATTAGAGACGTATAAAACCATCAAATTTAATAGACGTTTTTTTATTTTATAAAGAAGCGTTTAAATATGTATTGAAAAACTTTTGTTTCCATATTATTATTTTTTAAACCAATTGCTTGGTGATGTCGATTCCACACCCTTCTACACAACCACGTGACCAAAATCGACCTGATTAAAACAAACATACTATATAACTAAACAAATTTTTTAAATTTAAATTTATGCTCCAAATATTCGTTTAAATTACAAGAGTTTATAATAAAGCGAAAGTTCTAAGATAAAAAATATTAACTCATTCACAACCAAAGACTATAAAAAATGTACCCCATTTTGGCAGCCATTTTGATAAGTGAAACATGAATATTGGCCAATTTCATAGACTAGATAGACTGCTCATGTTATACGTTGCAAATGGTTAATTGTGTGTCAAAATTTCCTCCATTTTGAGGAGAGCAATTGGTGTATTTTAACCATGTAATTTGCCCTATAACAATAAATTTACCTTCCTTACTAGTTTATTAATTAAAACGAACGTAGGTAAATAAATTAATATTATACAAAATAGCAATGAAAATTGATGGCGCTATAATATTAAACAAACTTTAATCGCATTTTTACATTTTTAATTTTTTTGTATTTTTTAAATGAAATTTATTTTAAAATGTTGTTTTTGATATTTACCCAATTCAATATTTTTTTATTTACCTTTTTAAGATTATTTAATTTGCGAAAATTACGAATTTCTATATGATCACCACTTTACAATGTGCCTCTCAAGATGGCGGAAAAAAGGGTACACATTTTGTGCGTTGATAAGCAGTTTATCTAATCTAGTCTATGGCCATATATGGTTTGATGAATTTTTAAAATCGCTATAATGATTAAAATGGGTTGTTTCATGTTATAAGATCAATGATTATTGTCCAATGCATCCATCGCTATACAAACTAGTTATCAAAATGGCGGTCGTTTTTGGAAACACTTTTGATGCGTAAATATATAAGAGATGAGCAGCCTATTAGTCTATGTTCACAACAGCCCATATTCTTGCGCAGGGAAACTGATAGATATGGTATGGATAATAAATTTTAAACGGCTACTATGGGGTTCGGGATGTAATAAATGGACGGGCAGAAATCACAAGTTTCGAAAGATTTTTGGTTCGCAAGAAATAAATGTGTGTTAACTGTAAATGGAAATAATTTTTATATATTTTATAGGAGATAATTTGGTGAATGGGGCTAGATAAGTTTAAATTATCAAAAATTTTCTTTTAGATTTGGACTAAAAAAACTAGTTTTCGCAATACCCTTGCTTAATTCTCATGGCTTTAAAATGTTAGTAATTATTATAAATACTTGGAAAGCCACACACCAAACGGAAAACCATTTAAGATCGGCTGTCTTTAAATTTGTTGGCAACTTGAGTCGAATTGTTTCCGAATTGTAAGCTCTCAAATTGTTTAGCCTGTGATATATAAAGACAAATAAATTTCATAACGTAAATGGAATGGAATTTTTTGCTTAAGGAATAACAGATAACTTGGTTGAATTTTGCCGTAATTTATTTTGCATAAGCCCCAAGCACAAAATTAATGGCATTGGTATTTGTTTTTAAAAGCAAAAAATTTGGGATTTTAAAATTGGGCATCATTTCGGTTTAAATATATTTCTTGTGTGTAATTTATAAGGTTAAGCAAGTTCTATATCACGATCATAAATTTAACATAATAAGTTTTAACCATAATTGAGAGAAAATAGTAACAAGCTATTAAAAAACTTTAAAAAATTTTTAATCTCAAACAAACCACTTTGTACTATTTATATGAACATCCTTATGATTTAGAGGTTATCAAAAAAATTCGATCATTCTTATTTATAATAAAACACTATTATAAGTTTATAAAATAAAGTATAATTTTATTATAGGTTTTAATTTGTTCATTTAGACGTAAGAATGTTTTAATTTATTTAAAATTATTTGTTAAAATTTAGATTTATGATGTACAAATAATATTAAGATATTATTTAAAAAATATAGGAATACAGTGATTTTTAATAAGAGGTTATCGATTAAATATAAATTATCTCACAATCCGCGTTCATCCGATAAGGCAATTCCTCGAGAATTGGGGAAATCTCCATTTTGGCCAGCTCGTCCAACGTAAAATTTTACATCTAAATTGAAATTCATATTTTTATTTTTGTTTTAAGTTAAAAATTTACTTTATTTTTTATTTTTGTTTTAAGTTAAAAATTTACCTGGGCCTTGTCCGTTATAGACGAAATTTTGTATGCATAAGGTATTGGAATCCTCCAGGTAAACAGTTCCACTTAAATCATACCATGTGGCACCATTTTCTCGAGGTCCTATAAATTTGCCCACGGATTTTCCTCCGCAATCGTTCCTTTGACCAGATGCTAAATCAATGACCTATTACAATAACGCGAGTTTTTACTTGAAATGACACATACCGATACCAATGATAATATTATGTAAATCATTGTTGTGGGACTGAAAAATTATTAGTTTTGAAATATTCGAGAGGTAAATTATGTGGTATATAAGTGTATTTTGGTTTTTAATTCCGCATATATTAAATACCTTCCGCTTGCTATAAAATTTACTAAAGTCGCCTTATATGACCCCCTCCTTTATAACGCGGTGTATATTTAAGAAGATATTACATATTCATATATTCATGCTGGTTTGAGGTAGTTTAAACCGAAGGATACCATCTAGGTAGGTCACTAGGGTTAAGAGGAAATATTGTTGATACAAATATTTGAAGTAAAAAATGAATTTAAATCTAATTAAATTGTTCTTCCGTAAATTTACTCAAAATAAGAAAATTGGTTTTGACTTTATAGAGAATAGAATTACAACAATATTATTAGTTATTTAGCTTAATAATACTAATAAACAAATAAAAACATGTATTGTAACTTTTAAATACAATTAATTATATTGATAGGTTTAAAAACAAAACTACATGATTTGGATGTTATGTGTATTTGATGATGATAGACCTTTTTAATCATTAATTATATCAAAGGTTAAGACGTTCAAGATTTTTGCAGCCACCTTTCATATTAATTAATCCTAGAATTTTATTATATGGAACGGAAATTAAGATTTTGGCATAACATTCAACTCCTAAACTATCTCACTTTTCTCCCTTGCCCTAAAACCAAAACCAAAAACAAATCTCATACTCCTTGATCTTCAATTGTTGGTAATCAATTGCAATAAATTTTAAGGTTTTAGCCAATATTTAATGAAATGGAATGATGGTTTTTCTATAAACTCCCAAAATACATTTGGCGAGCGATTGTTTTCTGATATGCAACCTGTGTGCCCGGTTGTTTGAACAACTTTGTTTTCCTTAAGGAAATCGATATTGGCTACTTATTATCATCTATAAAATAAAAGTCTCATTTTATCTTTACGGAGTAAAAATAAAAAAGATCAAGGTCAATTAATGTTGAAATGTTCGTTTATTAATTAAAGATGCTTTTTATTAATAAAACAAATCAGCAACACTCGTAAAAATCATATTCCTTACCCAGCCCAAGCCAGGCACATCACCCCGCTGTTTTGTTTCTTATCTCACAGCCTAGCAGCAGCAGCCAAGAAAGGAAGGTATAAATGCGATTATTATTAGTTGATGATGACTTTAACCCAGTTAGATAAAAAGGGAAGTAAGACATGGAAGGGGAGAAAGGATCATTCTAACAAATCTCGCGTTCCAACGTGAAACGTAATTTGTCGCGTTTACACGACCTGTTAAATTCCTAACTAATACCCATTAACTATTAACTACTAGCCAACACCATTTACCAATCAAGAACGGAATTATTAAATAGTCATCATCCTTAAATCATTTCATGAAAGTTTTAAAGTGAATTTTATTTTGATCATACACATCTATTTATATTACAAATTAAATTATCATTTTACACAAGCAATACCTTTTTGGCGGGAGTATATATTAATTGGTATGCATCCAAAACGCTTGACCCCATTTTTCAAACCTATTTATTAATTATATTAAATGAATGGCAATTACATTTATTACTAACCTTTTTAATACATACAGTCTTTAAGATTTAGAATTCAATTTATTAAGATTTAATTTATACTTTAACCATTTTTATCGGGTAATTGTTTTCAACTGGCAGAAGCATTGATTCTTAATTCTATTAAATTAAAAAAAAATAAACCCCCTAAAAAGGGGGAGTGTGTTTCTTTTAAATCGTTATCGGAAATTAAATGTTGTCCTATATTACATAATTGACCTTATCAATAAAGCATTTAATGTTGGTTTTTGAATAATATTTAATTTATTAGTTCCTCCCTATTAATGGCAGAATAAGCCCAATTTATCCTCCCTAACATATTTTTCATTTTTTTAGTAATTATGACAAAGTTTACCAAAACTTTTTAAGAGCTCCTTGTAAATTTTTTTTATTACCCCTAATTTTGTTGAATATTTTTGTTTCAAAATTATATGTATAGCAACAAATTTCTTAATCCTTACGGTATAAAACTTTAATATTTATCTTGAAAGCTATAAAAAAGACTTAGGCTTTTCAAATTAAAAAAAACGTTTTTACATTTTAGCAACACTCTTGTTGGATTTTGGCCGATATCCACAAAGTTGCAAATAAATAAATAACTTCTTTTGCGGCAAATATATAACTAATTTAGTTATGAACCTTTAATTTAACTCCGAGGCTAGATAGTGGCCAACTTTTAAAGGCATATCGAATTAGCATTTTAAAATCACTATCGACCGCGATCGTCTATTGCTTGATATGTCACTCTAGGCTATTGAATATGAAATGTATGCCAGTCGAGCCTGAAGGAACCACAAGTCATATAAGTTATTCTTTCGATAATCTATTTTATAGCAGTGGCTCCACTAATGATTATATAAACCTCAACAAGAAAAATCGTAGAACTTTGCGCTATATTAACCTGCCCTCGATATTTTCACTTTTTTAACTAACAAATTTTTTAATAAATCAAAACAAAATTTAGGGGCCATGGCTACAAGGTTTGCCAATGATCAGCAGGCCTATATTTTAACAACCTGATCCATCACTATCAGTGTATGTTACAATTGGTGTGAAGATTGTTAAAGCTATCACCAATTTTTTGTCACTAATTTTTATAATTCATAAAAATTCAAAATTGCTATAATTACCACCAAATTATAGAGTCCTACCAAAAGAATTTTAATTTTGAATACTTTTATGGCGAGCAAATAATAGTGGAAAAGTTTTTTACCTTTTTTTTAAACTCAAAAAATTATTTATAAGTTCTAATTTAAGTAAAAAATATGCTTTTGGGATACAAAGTTAATAGTGAGACTAAATTTAATGCTATATCTCCTATAAAATGCTTAAGTCCTTAAAGACATGTTTATGGGGGTATTATCATCTAAAAAAATTGTTATTAAAAACATTTCATAAATTTATTACAACGTAATTTTGATTATAATTAAATTCGATAGTTTATACTAATTTGAATTTTTGTTTCTTCCTATGCATTTCGCCTTAATTTTGGAGCAAACCATGCAAATACAATTTATATCTTATATCTAAACACATGGACGTAGTCAGCATTGGAATTAGTGGAGGACAATATAATTTAGGGAAAGGCAAAATGATCATTTTTTGAAATTAGCCATAATTTTAATAAATTTTAACAAATTTTTGGATTTAGAATGGGGCAGCTGCCCCTCCTTGCCCCCCCCCTCCTTGCTACGCTCATGTCTAAACCTATCGAATTTTTATTTTATGTTGTTTATAAATAAATTGTTAATAATTTTACTATCATTTAAAAGCTTTTTTAGACTCTAAATAAGTTTTTCCATAATTCTAAGAAAAATATATTTCAATTCAAATTGACCAAAGTCTAAATAACGGTATTTTAGGGTAACAATCAATAAGATAGTAAAAGGTGTAATTTAATAATAAATGGTCTATCATTGTATCTATAAATAAGTTACAGCGGTTGTGTGTTAGAATGTGTCTTAAAAGCGATTTTGAAATGAGGCAAAGAAAGCGAATAACGCGTTGAACATAATAGCACAGGGTCTAAATAGGCGCTTCACTTTATTTTTAAAGCCGTACTCTACAAATTTGACTTAGATATGGGTGATGGAAAATAATTTTAATCACTAATTAAAAAAATAAAATATGGCACGCTTGAATCTGTATTCCCTATTGGGATACAGCCTTAGTTGTATTATAATGTCCATGCGAACTCAATAATTTTTGGCTGAATTCAGAATTTCATACGGGGGGACACCTTAAGAATATTCGGGCAATTGGAGCTTAATGGTATTAAATATATGTTTCTTAAATTGGTCGATAAGAGAGTTCGAACATTATTTATTGGATAGAAACTCTTTTACGATTTCGTTCCGCCCCAATTTTGTTTTAGATTTTTTTCTATTACATATATCCCCTTGATTTATTTTTACAGTTTCAACTTAAAATTTCTAAATTATAAATAAGAAAATTACAATACCTATAGTTTTGATTCATTCATTATGTCATTAACATGATGGCTATTTTTGTGGAACTAAAACAATTTGAGACCCTTAATTCTGGCCAAAATGGCAAATTTAGTATTTTGGACCAGGTGAATCGGCCAAAAATAATAATTGGAGGATAATCGGACGGACTTTTCGGTTCGGTAAGGTTGGGCGAACATTATCCCTATAAATTTCCTGGGTTTGGCAGAATAAGTTAGGTAAATCTGAACTCTAGCTAGGATTCAAATTGGATTAAATTGTGGAAAATGAAGGTAAGAGATAATAAAGTCTTACCTCCCCTCTTTAAAATTGAAGAGTATGGGCCAACTTTTTACCAATAAATTTACCGGGTTCGGACACAAAAAATTAGGTAAATCTGACCTCAAGCCCGGATTGGATAAACATTTTAAGAAAATTAAGGTGGGTACTAATAACGATCCCACCTAACCTCTTTATTAATGACATTTTTATATACTAAGATATTTAGTTGCAATAATATTATTTTTAATAAAAAACTTAATTAATCTTGAGCAAACAAATATTTTATTTTAAATTATCTTCTAAATTTAGGCGTAGGTTTCGATCATGAAATGCTTTACACCTAATCAATTGACTGGCCTGATCAGCGGGGTTCTCATAGGTGGTATTATCATGACGCTTGTGACAATAGCTTTCATGTTTTACTGGAAAAAAAGATTCCATAAATCACCTTCAGGTATTATACAATTAAGCAAAACTTTAATGAAAAATTACAGATTTTACCACTTGTGATTATTTCATTTAATATTAAAAGAGAGATATTTTTCTTATTTATTTTTACTATAAAGCTTTAAAGTCATTTCAAAAACATTAAGTTAACCTTTTCCCTTTGTGCAGTTTGCTAACAACTTTGTTTTTTATCTTAAAATTTCCGGACCTTATTATCATCAATTTTATGGTTGAGAAATTTAACGCTGGTCAATTTTTAAAAACTTTTGAGGCGAAAAAAATCGTACATCCATAATTATTATTAATACCTATTGTAATTATTTGAACATTTTATATTAATTTAGGTAAACAATTTACGATTTGCATATTTTGCTAAAAATGTTTATTTTAATTTTATTTAAATCATGAACTTTAAAATGGAAATAAACCTTTAGGAGTCAAAAATATTGAAAATGGGGGTTCTAGACGTGAGGCATCCCAGAATGCTAAAAGTTACACTAATATACTTTTCAAAGATGACGCTGGGAAAAAGGTTTTTGTAGATATTCCATTAAATGAGAATGGTAAAATTATTAATATATTTAATCAATTTTAAATTCCATGTTGAATAGACGAACCAATGAAATATTTTGCAAAAGACTCTCAAGTAATCACATGCTTAAATTTACTACAAATTACTTCTGAACATTGTAAATTCTAGGATTTGACAAGTAAGGGAGTAAACATGAGAACTGAAAATTTAAAAAAACAAAACAATGCAGTCATCAAATTGAAGCGACTGTCCAAACCATCAATATCTTTTAGTTCATCGAAAAAACTCTGGGGATCTGAAGATAAACCGAAATTGGTATATCTTTTAATTATTTTTGCTTGAAATTAAGTCCGTTGGAACATTTTTTAAATAAGTTTGACGCTTAAAAATCAACTATTTTTTATATTTATTTGATTTTTTTATCCATAGGCATAATTTTAAGTCTGTGTATTGTTTTTTACAAATCAAATGAATTGTTTTTAATCATGTGATACCGTGGCATATTTTTTTCATTGACGGATAAAGTAAAGAGCTCCAATCTTGACTTATTATTTAATAGTTGGCACTTATAATATTAAAAAGCTCCTAGCCGCTTAAGGGCCAAAATGATAATATATTTTATCTTTTCTTTTATAAGTCAAATACTTGGTCTTAATATTATATACATAAATAATTCAATGAGCAAATTGAATTTTATGGATTACAAATTACTTACATTAGATAACACTGGTCAACAAATAGACTTTTAAAATCAACAGGTTCAGGTAAATTGTTTGCAGATACTGGTAGATTTTGTAATGTTGAATACAAATATATTTTTAATTTCACGTCAAGTTTTTCAAATATTTGCTGTCAAAGTTAATAAAAACAGAGATTTTGGTGTTTTTCAAACGTCAATAACTTGCCGATTGATCGATAGAATTTTAATTTAATAAATTTGATATATAACTAAATGGTAAAGGAATCCTTTAAAAAACTTTTTATCCTAGCACAATTAATTTTTGAGTTATATAAAAATTTAATTTATCCCTATACTTACTTGTACATTGACAAATTGCCCCAGCCGATTTTGAATGTTCTAGCTAAATTACTTCATGAACAATACATAATGTTTTTTATACAAATAAATAATTTTTTAGCAACTTTTACTTGTTTTTACTAGTTGCGGGCTTGATGTGGCGCAATTTTTGGGTTTATCTGGGAGTTGGGTGCGACTGAAAAAATAATTTGTGCAGGCATGGGTCAGGCCTGGCCCTAAAATTTCGGCCCATGCAGGCCTCTGTTCTTAGCATTAAAGGAAAGGAAGGGCGACCTTAAGTCTGGGGAAATTTATCAATGTAAAAGGATGGATAAACTAATATTAATATTGTATAACTGTAAAATTAATTATGCTAGTAGCAACTTTGACAGCAAATAATTAATAGACTTGATGTATAGGGAAAAACAAAAAAAATTATTCGTGTTCACCGTGGGAAACTCTACCAGATTCTGCAAACAATTTGCCGTTTGATTTTTCTCTTGTTGAGCTCCGTAATTTTTTGTGCGGCAGCACAACTTAACATCATTTCAGGTTAATATGCGAAAGTCCAAGTAAAAGATTCATGATAATAACATTCCTTTTTTTACTTTGTATAAAAAATAAATTTGTATTTTTATCAATTTTTTAGTCATCCAAAAGCTTTAAAGTCCCATTGAAAAGTCAGGATTTTACCGGATTGGGATTCAATATTTATGGCGATGTCAAAAACGGTATATTTATCAAAGAGATATTAAATAGAGGGCCGGCAAGGGAAAGCGGAAAGATCAAACCAGGTAATTAAATGTCGTCCCCAATTAGGCTTGTTTACTTAATAATACTTTATTATTCAAGGAGATAGAATCGTCAACCTCACGATAGCCTTTTCAAATATTGTTTTTGAAGATGCATTGACAATCCTAAGTTATGCATCACCATATGAAATTACTCTGGAAATATTAAGAGAAAAATCAGATACAAGCATAGATTCAGAGTTCGAAAGTATAAATTACGAACCTCAGAACCTGGAACAAGACATAAAGAAATCAATAACCCCCGAGGCTCAGCTGATACTAACAGATCCTAAAGATGTAACCAAATACGGAAGAAGTAATTACAAAGAAAAAATGAGCACGCCTATAATTGTTCAGAATAGTCGTCCTACTGAAACAGTTGAAGCAATTCAAACAGAATCAGTACAAGCTCAGGCCCAATCCGCAGAGAATCACTCTCATTCAATTACGGCCTCACAACCCAAACTTTCTTTTTCCAGTAAGAATCTTAAAAATTGGTTTTATAGCTCAAACAATACAACCGACCCAACAATAACCAACGCATCAGGACATATAACCTCCAACAACGAAGAAAGTGTTATAAATGATGTTATCGAAAGGTCAAATGATTCAATAAGCGAACGCCACCCTATGGAACAAAAAATCCCGTCTAATACCAGCTTGGATGATGATATCGAAAATGTGATAATGACTTACGAAAAATCACACAAGGCTCCTGTACGTAGTTCCTCCTTTTCTAAGCATCTTGCCTTATTTAAACAAAAACCCAAACGGGAAGATCTAAATGCAAAAGGAAAGACACAAGCTATTAAATCAAATCTTTCCAAGTCAACTAATGAAGGGCAGAATCAAGCGACTAGGAATGATAGCGATTCTGACACAGGCTCTCAATTAAAAAGGCTGAGTCGTAGTTTGGAAAATGTTTATCACAAATATTTGGATATTTTTGACAATAAAATTGGCCATCAAGATGAAAACAAAATAAAAAGGTCCCAATCGTTAATGCATCATAAAGCGATGGAATTGCCTTCGATTTTTAAGAAAGGCCGAAAATCGAATGAGGACGTTGTAGCAAGAAGAGGCACCATAATTGAAGGAAATTGCGTTGATCTAAAAGGAGGGGAAATTATCGCCAAACAATTTTCAAAATGTCAGCCACGGAAGTCAACATTCAACCTAGAGTCTATCAGTCCACATTCAATATTTGCAGTCGATAATGAACCTGAAACTTATGCTTTGCAAGGCCCTCCCGTATCAAATGGTAACATAAATACCTCACTGCCTTCACCTAGTAAACCAAAGTATAGGGTTCAATTCGAGGACACTCATAAATCGCAGCAGAAAGATGATGAATTTAATTATGATGCAAACAAACAACAAAGTAGTGATACAGTGGAAAGTTTTAAAAAAATAATGGAACGATTTGGGGAACCTTCGTCTGAAGAAGAGGAACGCGAATCAATCAAAGATGAGGATTTCAACTTAAAAGATGAGCCTAATACGTTGATGGTAATGATGTTAAATAATTATTGAAATTATTACGAGATTGTTTACAAATAAATTTATATTTATGTTATTTAGACGTCGAATCAAACAGCAGATAAAACTATGAGCGACGATAAAACGTCGATGAATCCCAAAAGTAATTCAATAGTAAACAATGAATTTAAGATAGAAAAAGGAAGAGTGGGTGATAAATCAAATCGCACGCTAACACCCATTTCTGAAGAAACTATTTTTTCAAAAGTTGACTCTCCTTTATTTAAACCCCCTGATTTGAGAGGCACAACTGCAATGACGTTTCCCATAGTGCCAAATATCGCGGAGCAACATAAAATAGAAAAAACGTTAGAAGAGGAAAAAGTATATATTACAAATCAGTTCGAAAATTTACATCAAGATAACTCTGAATCGAACACTACTAATTTTGAACCCGAGTTATCCAACGTGGAGGGTTATACTAATGACGCTGAACCGGCAAAAACAGAAAAAAGAAAACGTAATCAACCTTTAAAATTACACACCAACCCTTTAAAAAATAAGATAGTGGGAACGGCTCATAGAATAATTGGAACCAATGTTGAAGCATTGCAAGAGCAAGAGTCGAAAAAATCATATTCCCAGTATAACGTGAACAATAATAATAACAACAAAACTAATATCGTTCAAGATCAAGATCACGTGTTTGTTAAAAATGACTTGAATTATTCTTCAAGGTTAAACCGTGAAAAAATTCTCGGTAACAAATCACATGTTTCCAACGATGTTAAAAAGGCCAATTACTTTTGTGACTATACCGGAAAAATATTTCCTTCGGGGGCCGATGACAACAAACCCGCATTTTTGATATTTTCCCCTAGTTGCACAGCATTTTATGAAGATGATTCATTTAAATCTAACGACTCCCCAATATACGACAATCACTCGTTAGATTCTTTGCCCACCGTAGAGCTTGAAGATAGAATTAACAAAAATAATGAAAATTGTTATTCTTTTCAAGGTATGAGAAGTGTTTTGAATCAACAGGAACAAGAAATTTTTAAAACCTCGGCTAAAAAATCGAAGGGCTCTCAAAGACGCAACATATTAAAACCACTGAATACATTTTTTGGTTCAAGTCAGGGATATAATGATGAGTCTATCAATATTAAAGGCTCTAGAGGAAATTCATTCAAAAGCAAATTTAAACGCTATTCAAACCAAATATTTGATAATCAAGTAACGGGTCAAGAATTAGGTTCAAACTATCAAATGATCGAAACGAAACACGATTGTCGCATTGCCGATCTCAAACCCATCCAATATCCAATGGATAAAAAGCAAACGCCATGGATATCGGTAAATACTTCATATGAAAATCACTCCCAATATATTCCCAGGCATCACGATGTTACTTCTAGAGCTACTAATCATAAAAAAAGACATAATTATTCACAGCGACAGAATATATATAATGCTGTTGGGGTTAGGGAAGGAAAAGATTATAGTTTAATCACTACTAACAATTTTAATCAACAACCTTCACATTTTGATAACAATCAAAGGTTAAGTCGTGTTTATTCTTCTTGTAAATACAATTATCAAGGCAATAGAAACAGGGCCCACAGTTTTAAAGGCGTTTTCAGGAGCAGTACTAAATCGAAAAACTACAATAAAATTCATCGAGGACTTTCCAAGCCTATTTATGGCCTACCACAGTCTCCAAGAAATTATTCAAAACAAACGGTTATACCTTTTACCAAACGTGATATATTATATTCCAATTAAGGACGGCAATACAACCAAATGAAATTACATTAATTAATAGAGTATAGTTAATATTTATCTTAATGTTAACCTAGACCCTTAACAGACTCTGTTAAAACATAAAAAACCTTTACTCTGAATCGCCACAGTTATTAAAGATTATTGATCAAACATATATATTGACTATCACACTATACTTAAATACGTTAGCTATTTTGTCATTTTAAGCTAAATGCATTATTCGGTTAACTAGATCATAATGCATCATGAATATTCAATGATTAGCAATCGATCTTTTAGTCGTCATAACCAATAAGGGACAAGCTTAATACTAACATATAACAAAAAGGTAATTTGTTAACCATAAGCGCCAGTATATAAGCCTCAAAAAGCTCTATAAACCCATATAAAAAGTTTTGATGTTATTATAGGTTTGAATAAGGATAAATGTAAATCAAATACAGAAATAAATGTTAAATAAGAACTCTTTCCAACAAATTATAAAAATAGTGCATTACCACTAAGGCCTACGGTTTAATCAGGCATTGTACATAAGACTTTCTTAATTCATTTTTTATAGAAGTTATCAGAATAACATATAAAACACAAATTTATTATAAGGAGTAAGAATATATGATTTAAAAAACTATTTATTCCTTATATATGAGATTGCAGGTAGCAAGGTCGGGCTCATTTATTTAAATCACCTTCATCTTTTTCCATATTTGTTTATAACAGTGGCGTAAATGCGGGGATTTATTATGAAAAAAAAATTTTTTTAGATCTAAAGTTTATATTTTGTAGTTGTGCAAAGTAACTGACCAAGTAAGACACTTATTAATTGCTATATTCCTATGCAATTTATTGGAATCCCCTCCTCCAGATGAAGTTTTTGGAATATTATCGCTGGGAAAAAGAAAATATATAACTACTTCATAATGACTTTCTTTTTTTAATTTTAATGTTGAAATAAAAATGCTAAAAAAGGGCCAATCTATTTAATCTATTTTTTGACATAGTATTTCTTATATAAAAGCTAATAGATAAAGAAGAGTTGTGATGTTGGGCAAAGATTACAATATTTTATAATCTGATAAGGCGTCCAAGGGATTCTTTGAACGAAATCCTTCTATAATTTATTTTCATTCGCGTTTCTGGCAAAACAATCAAAGAAGTCGGAGGAATATTATTTGGAAATTTGCCAAAACTTTTCTTGTCCAAAAACCGTTCATTTTCTTTAGGTTTTTTAAGTTCAAATTCATACAACCTAGCCTTAGGTTCGACTACTATTACTAAAGTTTCGGCTAACTGTCTGACTTGCTGAAGATCTAGGTCCTTTTTTTGCAATTGCTTGCATAATATATTCAGATTGTGGTAGAGAAGTGAGTAAAGTTGCAGCTTCTGTTGCAACATCGTGATCATACCAGCTTGCTTCAATTTCTCCCTATTTGGTTTCTCTTCCATTTCTGACAACATTTGAATTAAAACTTCATGACGTTTGAATAGATTAAATGGATTGACACTTTTATTAGCGATTCATGAGGATTTAGCTCCTACTCCAGATGACGCTGGGTAAAAGAAAATATGAAATTATTTTATAATGACTTTCTTTATGTTTTATACCAGATTTAATAATTTGGATGTTGAAATAAAAATGTTATAAAAATTTTTGGAAATTTCCCCCCCCCCGGGAGAAAATTCTGGCTACGCGCTTGATTTATAAAAGTTAAAACAATGATGCACATTAAAAGATCGTTAAAACCATATTCATTGTTTTTTCCTTCTTATATGTTCATAGTTTAGATAACTATTTGGTTCAATCTAGTACTTTATAAAATAAAAATAACTTTAATATAGGGTGTGAAAAAATATCACTTTGCAATAACGAGCAGCGCCTTATATTCTTTTAGATTTGGGGCCATTAACCTAATCAAATTTATCCCTCATTAGTGGTGTTTCGATCTCGTCTCGGTCTTGAAACCAAAATCTCGTCTCGGAATCAATTATGAAAATCTCAATCTCGTCTCGGTCTAGAAAAATCTCGGTCTCGTCTCGACGAGAATTCTCGACTTGTCTCGACCTTTTTAAAAAAAAAAATTTATATGAAATAAAATTTTTTCCTGTTTTATTAAAAATATTAAATAAGTGTTTAAAAATCCAAATTAAAAACCTTAAAACACAACCGTTTTAACACTGACAATATAAAGATATCAATAAATTTCTAAAAATAACATTTTCTATAGGAAGTGCAAATTAAAAAAATATAAATAAATTTGATGTAAAATGTGTATTAAATTTAGAATTTAATGGTGGTGCCACTTTTTGGATTTGAGTTTAAATCAGTACTCTTGTGAGTGTTTTAGAGCTGAAACTTCTATGTAATAAATATACTAACTGATTGTTAGATTAAAGACCTTATTAAGTTCTAAAGTTCTAGCAAATTATCTGTCAAAAATTAGACTTAGAAATTAAGAAGTTCACCCTTATTTGACTTAGTTATATATTTGGGCAAATTGGGACCCCTTATTAAGCCTGGCTCTTAAAGTTGACCTTAACATATTTAAGGCAAACGTTTTAGTCCATTAATATTACATTGCATGTTTACTATAGAGTTATAAACTAGAAAGTGTGAGTGACTTTTAATGATAATATTATTATTTACAGAATTGATAGTAGTTGCACACATTAAAACGGTGTAAAAACAACAGTAAAAGAATCATTATTATAGGATCAATAACAAAAGGTTTTAAGATTTAAATTAAGGTGCACGTATTTTATTTTATGACAGAAATTATTATAATCAAATTTATATTCTAAATAATTACCTTCTAATTCTAACTATGGCCATTAAATAGATATTTATCTAGTTCAGTATCAATTCGTGTATATTTATTTTATTGCACAATAGGCACATTATAGAAAAGTAAATTCGAATGCAACTACCAACCCCTGTTTATAATGCGAAAAAAATGCATCTGACAAAACAATTTATTCATATAATATCTTATTAAGGTTCAAAAATTTAGAGGTATGCTATTAGTTGAAGCATGAAATGTTCCACATGATTTTATCTAATACTGTCAACGAATACTCAATTGTACTCTTGAAATTGAATAGGGGTTAAAGTTGCACAGCCTGAAAAAAAGTAGTACAAATGAGCGAAAATTAAAGAAGTTTTTAGGTAAAGATAGATGTATCAGCAATTTAAATTCCATTACAAAAGCAATGGGGGAGTGAGACTTATATTAAAATGTTAACGCCTAATTATTTATATACTTTTAAAATTATTATTGAATTTTATTTATATCAATGATGTATATGGACAACATAAAACAAAAACTTCATATAGTATATCGAAAACATTAGGATAATCAAAAAATATAATTTCATAGATATACTCTTACTTTTACTGCTCATAATTTTACAATATCAAAAACAAATATCATATTTTAATGAATTCTGGTGAATTTTGATGAAATGTGTAGTGATGCGGAAAAACCGAGAAAAATCTCGGTCCCGAGACGAGACGAAATTTTGAAAAATTGAGTCGAGATCGAGCCGAGAATTTTGACCTCGAGACGAGACGAGATTTTATCGGCGAGATCTCGACTTTAATTTTTATCTATTAAGTCTTAGTTTAGCTAATTAAGAATTTTTATTTTGTGAGATTTAAATTTAGGGTATTAAATGCAAATTAATACGATTTTGAAGCTTTTGATAGTAAATTACTACGCACCTAATTATCCGCTACGCGCAAATTTCAAATTTGTAATATAATCTTAATAGACAACATAGTGTTAGTAGCCCTTAGCGTATTTGAGAAATTAATTAGGTATTTGTTACTTATTTGTATAGCTAATATGATATAAAATTATTTAGAACTATAATGAATTTGCGCAACAAGTTCATCATCTAACACAAAAAAGAGCAAGCTGCTCAAACATTTCACAGTATCCAAGGATGAATCAAATAAAATGGGGAAGTGTAAATTGTGCTTTAAAGAAAATTGTATATTTTAAGTTATAGTGCAATAAACGTAAGATCTCAAAACTCTTATCTTCTTCCAACAAAAATGCCTATTTTATTGTATTTACAATGTTCAGATAATTACTTGCTATAAATAATGATATCTTCAAACGTTTACTCTCGCATTTTTGTCATTATTTTAACGTTATTATATAAGATCTCAATAAATTAATTATGTTAAAATATGATGATTTTCCTTTTATTGAGCCTTAGCCAGGAAATGAAAGTTATTGTTTAGCAACTTTATACCTTCGAGGCAAGTAGTATATAACACCTCTAATAATGCTTCCTAACTTAAGATACCCATCTAGCTATTATTTTGGGATTTGAGATAAAAAATTGGTTCCATTATGACCAATTTATATCTTATAAATTAAATAAACCAAAAATTATAAAATAGAATAGAATTAAAATAAGATAGATAAACCGATGGTAATTTATTTATTAAGCGAGCGAATATAAAGTGCGAATTAGACGTTAGCGAAGCGAGCGTATTTTATAACGACAATTAAAAGTGTAGGGGTTTTTAAAAAGGGGAGAGTTAGAAAAACTTAAGTTGTGGATAAATCTATTATTCTTTTCTTCTGGCGTTGTCTGCCCTCATGTACTTCTGACTGGGTAAAGGGAAGGGGAGAGAGAAACAGGGGGGGGGGTGTATGAACTTAGTGTGTATTTAGAATTTTCTGCATCTGTACTCCGGAGTTGTAACTTGTTGGCGCCAATCATTATAATGTCCTAGAATACGGGATGCCGGCGCCCATCATCCAGTCAAGTCATTAGGATGTCTTAGAGTAAGGGAATGTAATCGGCTTCCTTTGATAATTAAGGGATAGCATGGGCTGGGAAGGGAAGTAGTAATACAGTTGTTGACGTTAATCAATAAGATGTCTCAGAGTAAGGTATGGTTGTATAGTGGGAATCATGGAAGTTGTTGACGTTAATCATTCAGATGTCTTAGAGTAAGGTATGGTTGTATAGTGAGAATCATGCCATCTGCTCGCCGGCAGACAAAGGGCATAACGTAATCGGCTTATTTTAATAATTAAGGGAAGGCATGGCCTGGGAAAGGAAGTAGTAGTATACTACATGTCCCATTTTTATCATAACCACGACGGGGAGGGGGTCTAGATAATAGGTGAAATTCTCCCTGGCCGACATGGAGATTGCGCCCATACGGACGCTCACTGTTTTTTTGAACGTAGGAAGAGAGGGAAGAATCACATGGTTTTGATATGAGTACGCTTTAACCCTTCATATATTTGGGACGAATAGGTTACAACATGTCTAGTGGTTTGGAGGAGAGAGAGAGAGGGGGGAGGGAATCACATGGTCTCAATACTTCATATATTTAAGTTCCAGGGACAACATACAATCGCGGTTTAGAGGAGGGGGGGGGGGGGAATTACAGGTATGATAATGGTTTTGATATGAGTAAGCTTTAACCCTTCAGATATTTGGGACGAACAGGTTACAACATGTCTAGTGGTTTGGAGGAGAGAGAGAGAGGGGGGAGGGAATCACATGGTCTCAATACAAATTCGATTTCACACCACAGGAACAATATAATTAGTTGAAAGGTTTTAGCCCCTAAAATTGCTGCAAATTTAGTTACAAACCATTAGCAACTATGTATACAGATTAAATTTATACTGATCATATATTTAACACCCTTAAACATCGACACCATAATCCAGAAATATTTTCCCAATAGTGACATAGGCAAAATAAGGTAAAAGGCGAAAATACGAATAAAAAAATGTAAATTTTTTATATAAATGAACTATATACCATATATCCTCTTTAATTACTCCTAGTCACATTTGTTTTTGACATTCCCGGGCCCGATGCCCCGATAATACACAAAAAACTCTCATCCTATCATCCCCTCTGTCATTTCCCATACCCCTAATGCTCTCATTCCCTTTCTCCTTGTTTTCCTAACAATTATATTGTGTATGTCCCAACCGATTACACAGATAACACCTTCTATTGTCTTTTTTAAAATAACTCCCACAAACACATATAATTCTGTCCAGCAAAATTTCCAACAAAATACATATTATATAATATACCCACTGGTCTTCCGAAACATCAATTTTACGAATATACATATTTAAATTAATTTTTCCCTTACAAATAATTTATAATTACTCTTAACAGCAATTTTAGAATAAATTTTTTAATGTCCGAAATACCAATTAATAGAATAAGCAACAAAACTAATATGGAAACTACATACATTCTTGTTCCTAATGCGTAAATATGTTGTTGAGGATGGCCTGGTGGGAGACGTGCGTGTTTGTTTCTGATGTTCTCCTCCAACGTTGTTGAGTTTTGAAAATCTTTATCTTTTCCACGTATCCCTGTGCGAAAGGTGTTGATCAAATCCAGGGACGCCAATTAAATAAACCAAAAATTATTAAATAGAATAGAATTAAAATATGATAGATAAACCGATGGTAATTTATTTATTAAGCGAGCGAATATAAAGTGCGAATTAGACGTTAGCGAAGCGAGCCTATTTTATAACGAGAATTAAAAGTGTAGGGGTTTTTAAAAATGGAAGAGTTAGAAAAACTTAAGTTGTGGATAAATCTATTCTTTTCTTCTGGCGTTGTCTGCCCTCATGTACTTCTGACTGGGTAAAGGGAAGGGGAGAGAGAAACAGGGGGGGGGGGAGGTGTATGAACTTAGTGTGTAGTTAGAATTTTCTGCATCTGTTTTCCGGAGTTGTAACTTGTTGGCGCCAATCATTATAATGTCCTAGAATACGGGATGCCGGCGCCCATCATCCAGTCAAGTCATTAGGATGTCTTAGAGTAGGGGAACGTAATCGGCTTCCTTTGATAATTAAGGGAAAGCATGGGAAGGGAAGTAGTAATACAGTTGTTGACGTTAATCAATAAGATGTCTCAGAGTAAGGTATGGTTGTATAGTAGGAATCATGGAAGTTGTTGACGTTAATCATTCAGATGTCTTATAAGATATGGTTGTATAGTGAGAATCATGCCATCTGCTCGCCGGCAGACAAAGGGCATAACGTAATCGGCTTATTTTAATAATTAAGGGAAGGCATGGCCTGGGAAAGGAAGTAGTAGTATACTACAATAATAATAATTTATAAGAGTCAGGAAAAAAATATATGATAATTTTTAAAAGTCGAGATGAGACGAGAATTCTTGTCGAGACGAGACAAGATCGAGAATTTTCTAGGGCGAGACGAGACTTGATTGCAACACTAGAAATGTGACGAAATTTGACGCTATTTCTATGCTACTTTGACCGGTTCCTCTTAAAATTGTTAGGCAAGCACAAATGACGCTAGGGTGCTCACAAAATCTCGAGCCACCTTAGCTTGACCTTGCACTATTATTCAAACTAATTGCACTCATAATTAAGCATCATGCAGGAAAACTGCGAAGAAATATGCTTTATTAATATATACCACTACATCAGAATTCATTCTAAATTTGAAATTTGGTAACATTTAATAATGCTAAGGATAAAAATGTCATAAGTATATTATTAAATTATTGACACCCTAAGGGCCAACCATACTTAGGTAAATGAACTGTAATTGCCAAGTTTTAAACTTTTTGCAAATTATTATTTTAATGTCATATATATTCCCATATTGATTTAAATTTGAAATACACAATTTACTAATATCTGATGATTAACAGAAAGCCGAGTCTCGCCGAAAAAATCTGGTATTGTCTTGTCTCGACAAAATTATCGTCTCGCAGATTTTCAAGTTCTCGTCTCGGTTTTTCGAGACGAGATGAGACGAAACCGAGAATTTTCTCGGTTTTTCCGCATCACTATCACTCACATTGTTATTCTAATGTTTGCGCCTTTAAATATTTATTCAAATGAGAGTTATCATAACGAAATATATTTTAAAATGTATCTATTTTGAAAAGAAGTAAGAACATATAAAATTATCTGCTTATAACAAAGCATTGTATCCTATTACAATTATGATTGACTTCGTAGGATAATTTACATATACATTTTAGTTTTATTCTTCGTTATTTACTTTAAGCTTAAATGCAAATTCGCATTAAATCCATCCATATTCCTACCATATAACTTATATAATCTCTAACTTTCCTTATATAAACCAATAAGCATTATCTCTGTTAAAATTCAAATTTTCTATTAAACATCAAACTAATGTGTATTGAGTAAAACCAAAAGCGCTCCACGTCTTCTTTATGAACTATTGCTTATAATTTAGCTTCTAATCATTATTGCTACGACCATAATTAAAAATTTGAAATAAAAAAATTTAAATTTAAAGGTCAGATCAAAAGTAAGGAATGAATTTAGTGTGAAAATTAATTTAGGTTTAATTATTTATTTGTCTTGCAAACACATTTTTTGCCTCGAATATTATATATCAGCCACAAGTTCAAAATCAAGAAATTTTTGGGATATTTTGAACTGTCATGGTTTAGAAACTTCAAAGTGTGCCCTAAACCATCTAAACCACCTGGTGTTTTGCTTCATTGGCTGAGTTTATCACATGATTTTAAAATAATTTATTGATTGATTAAGCGCACGATCTTTGTAGTAAAGTAATAACAGGATTAAATTTAATGTGATTATAATATTATTAAGATAATATACACAACGATTCTAAGTTAAAAAAAAAATTATTTTTTATAACGACGAATTATACACACTACCGAAAACAAGTACAATACACCGAAGCGGGGATAGAGTTTGCAATGGAAGAGATCAATTAGTCAATATTTTATGAAAGTGTGTAACTCAATAGAGTGCAAATATATTCATTTGTTCAAATTTATAGCTTGGTGCAATCAACATCTTATAAAAAAGGTATATATATTACATACATGAGCGTAGGCAGTGGGAGGCAGGGAAGGGCGGCTGCCTCCTCTTACTCCAAAATATTTTTAAATTTATTAAAATTATGGCTAAAATTCAAAAAGTTCTAATTTTGCCCGTCTTAAATTCATTATTGCCCCACTCTAATTCAAATGCTGGCTAGGCTCATGCTTACTTAACAAACATTTTTTTATCTTTAGTAACATCCTTATCTGCCTAAAATTATATTTGGTGCAAACAACATCAAATCATTTTTATATTCAATTAATATATAATACATTTTAAATTTCTATGTTTTGTGTCGTCTGCTCAAAATTCTAACTTGGCTTGATGCAATCAAAGTTTCATAATAGTCAAAGTATATTTGTTATATAAAAAACATTTTTAAATCTTTCATTCGATCAAAATTATAACCTGGAGCAATAAAAATCTCATTTAATGCTAGCTATATATATCTTAGATATTAATACATTCTTTAATCTTTAGAATTATCTTATTAAAACTATAACTCGATGCAATCAAACTCATATACCAAGTATAGTATAAGATTAAAATTAGAAAGTGTTAAATATATGCCCGCTCATCATTCCCTCTATATTATTAAAAATTATTACAACATAAGCAAAATTTTATTCTGTTTCTGTTTCACCCAAGCGTTTTTATTTTAAGATGTTTTACATATTTATTAAAAAAAATTTAATCCACGAATTAATATAAATAACTAGCTTCAAATCATTCTTCCAACAAAGTCCCGATGTATAGACATTCACTCACCAATTGTGATATCCTTAGCCGCTTTTATATCTTCTCCTCTATCTTTTAAACAACCCATCAACGATCTTGTCTCATATTCACTCAATCCCTCGATCAATTAAGCCTTAACTCTACGGAATGATGTCGACTTAGGGGTTAATAAACCACAATCATATGTTCAAAAATATTTGGATGCAAGTTTGGTATCGCGGTCCGTTGCTTACCTTCTTTCGACATGCGAAGCCAAACAACATTGCAACCTTAGGCCATTGGCTTTCGACCAATCCGGTCATGAATGACTAGAAGTTTACCTTAACAAGTTCTCTGGACTCTTTGAGAAGCCCGTATCGTCCTTCAATTTAGCCCTTCGCTTGGGCTGCAAAACCCCTACCCCTGCCGGCTTTGTATTTCACTTGTACACGAGGAAACGCGTCACCCTCTCAATTGTAAATTTAATAAAAGCAGGTATGGTAGCCATAAAAAAATAAACACATATTACAAGCTGCCTTTAAACGGACAAAATTTTTCTCCATCCTCGAACTGTAAGATCCCTCTCTTGAAGGGCGGATGCGTCCTGACGGTACGACTTGTTCAATGGGACAAAGGCCTTTTGTTAAATGGAATTACACCTGTATTGATATTGTTGCACCCTCTAATGATACTCACGATCTCCTAGGATCTCCAGGGCATCGGAAATGTGCCAAATATTCCGCTCTATTAAGATCTTCCACTTTTATTCCCATCGTTTAGTCGTGTTCAGGGACGTCCGGGAAGAGAACTTTAAATTTATTAAAAAACTAATTAAACTCACCTCCCTCGAAAATTTCCATTAGTTTTTACTCAAAAAAACATTATAAAATTTTTAACTAATGATTACAATGTAGGAATTAATCCCACTATTATATATTCAATAATTTTATAAAAGTTATGCTCAAAGCTAGAATCAATGTGTTTATATAATTTAAATTATTTATTAATACCTCTAACTATAGTCTCTTTTAAAGGTTGACACCTATTAAGATTAGCAATTTGGCTAATTAGACTAACTAAAGAAACAGTTTAAAAGGTTTATAAAGACTTATCATATTATGTTTTGAACCAACTAAGAGAGGCCCAAAATCCCAGTTATTATCAATGCCTATCAAATATATACCATAGATTATTTATAATCCAGATATAACAGCTATATTCTAAAAATGATATATGAAAAGAATAAGTAACTTAATTATTATGGATAAACACTTTTGTTACAATTCACTTCACCAAGACTTTTTAATACCTTGCCAAAATAAGTTTAATATAATAAAATATTTAAAGGATTCAAATTAAAACATAACAACCTTAGCCCGACAGGTACCAATGTAACTTTTAAGTTACACCTATTTAAATGTTGTTTATTCAATTTTTAATGAATTCAGCACACAGCTGTTGCCCAATTAACTCATATAACGCTTATATCCTCTGGAGAATCGGGGTCAAAGTCGCAGAAAAAAAGCAGCAGAATTGGTCAGAACTGGTCAGATCAAGATTTTAGATAATCAATATATTAGAATTAAATCTCAAATGGGGAAGGAATTTGATGTGCATCTAACCCTAACCCTAACCCGAACCTAAAACGCTGACCTAAAACACTAACCCTAGCCCTAACCCTCCTGACCAATCTTGATCTGACCAGTTCTGACCAATTCTGCTGCTTTTTTTCTGCGACTTTGACCGGTTCCCCCTCTGGATCTATCATTCTTAAAATATTCTATTCTAAAGTTCACGATTCATTTTTTCAACCCTCTCAAATTATTCAATTTTATGGAAAAACAAACGTAAGTTATAAATTTTTTTTTGCATGTTCTGAAAGATTAATTTCTGCCTAATATTTTGATATAAATTAATTTTTATAATTACTTTTTTATCCTACCTTTTTTTAACTTTTAAATTTAATGTCATCTAAAAGTGACAATGGGAAGGGCATTTTTCTCCTTTAAGTTATTCAAGTATTTATTAACCTTGTAAACATTGCCTGTTTACACCTAAACTATTAAAAATTAATTTAGGCTTGTGTAAGCCATCTTATAATAAATATTTCTCATCTACTCTTGATATTTTAATCCACAGAGACAAAATATTTTGTAGGAAAGTAATTTTGTACTTGAAAAATATGGTTTTCAATAAACTTTTTAATTAATTTTTAAACAATTTTTAGGACATTGAATAATCTGCTAGAGGAATATGCCCTAACTTAGATATTGAAGGAGTTATTATTTTTCCTCCAATGAAGGTGACACGGATCAGGAAAGTGGAGATGAAATAGAAGCCGATCTGGATCATCAGACTAGTGATTACCTCTAGTATAGAGATAATTTGTTCATCCGATCTAAAAAGTTCATCTTTATAAGATAATTTGAGTGGCATGACGATGAAAAATTATTTATTCCACGTGGTCGCAAAGAAGATGATAATAAAGACGTCGATTTAATTAATTAACCCACCCCGAAGATTATTTTGAGCAACTTTTTTCGGACCAAATTGTGGCACTTTTGGTTGAAAGGACAAATCTATATGGCAGCCATCATAATGTTAATTTAAACTTTACAAAGGAGGAGTGTAAAATCTATATTGCGATATTACTCCTCACAGGATACCTAACCCCAAAGAATATAAAAATGTTTTGGGAACTGCAATCTGATTGCTACAATCAAATGGTCTCCAACTGAATGCGCCGTAATTGATTTAAAGAGATAACTAAGTACCTACATGCATGCGACAATTTGAAGTTGGACTTAACGGATAAATTTGCCAAAGTGCGAGAGTTTTTCAATCTCTTGAATAAACAATTTCAAACATATTTCAAATATGTTAAGACATCCAACATTTCCATGGACGAAACCATCGTCCCCTATTCTGGACACCACACCACCAAATAATTTATAAAAGGAAAGCTAATGCGGTTTGGATTTAAATTAAGGTCAGCGGCAACAAGGTCTGGGTACCTTACGGCTTTTGATGTTTATCAGGATGCATCGTGTGTTTTACCACATCAAAAAACCCTGGGTTTGGGGGGAGCTGTCATAATGGACCTCCTTGATAAATTGCCGGAGAAATATTCTCCATATAATATCTATTTTGATAATAATTTTACAAGCACAAAATTACTAAATGCACTCTCAAAAATGAACGTTGGCGCTACAGGAACTGTCCGTACAAACAGAATAAAATGTCCGCTAAGTGACCCTAAACTTTTACAAAAAAAAGGAACGAGGTTATTTTGAGAAAAAAATTGCATCAAATTTAGTAGCAATACAATGGGATGACAATTGTGTAGTCAAGATGTTATCTAATTGTCATGGAACCCATCCTGTAAGAAAAAGTGACAGAATAGGTTCAAGCAATAAAGTGAAATCGAGAGCACAGGTTGATTGCCCGTTTATGGTGCAAATGTATAATAGATATATGGGTGGGGTCGATAGATTCGACCAAAATGTCCATTCTACGAGGATTTCTTATAGGGGAAAAATGGTATTTTCCTTAGTTGCATTTGGCATAGATGCGGCATTTCAAAATGCATGCAAATACACAATTTGAACAATGAATATATTTCTTTATGCACAGTGGTGTCATATTTCAAAAAATATGGTAGTCAACCGAAGAGAAGTGTTTAAGCTACGTTAACAAGATATAAACCGAATATTTCAAAACATCAAAAAGAAGCCTGTTTACAGAGGCGCTGAGTTTGTAAGAAGGCCACTCGCCTTAAATGTTCTTATTGCAATGCCGGATTGCATTTAAAATGCTGGGCGAATTATCATATCTCATAATTAATTTTATTGTATTGATTTGAATAAAAAATAAAATGTTGCATTTTTGGTGTTCCCATTGTCACTTTTAGGTGACACCCCCTAGCTCCTCGAGTGCATTATTTTTCAAAAAAATTTCAATTGACTTTTCTTAACTAGACCTTAGGGATGCCAAATAATTATCTTTTAACAAAATTTTACCGGCCAAAAATTAGACCTGGCGGGTTAAAGCAAATAACTTATAACAATAATTACAATTTTTAATAGTGATTATAAAAAAATTATTATGAAAATGCTGCCCACTTGTAATTTAACTAAGTAAAAATTTATTCCATCAATCAATGTTTACAAATAAATCGAGTAAAATTATTTTGATTGAATATTTGCAAATTGACAATTATTTGCTTCAAAACAATTTCTTAGTGGATTTATCTAAATACAAATATATCCTAAAAATATTATAATATGATAATTATCAGAATTTATATATCATGTGTTTATATTAAACTAGCTGTGCCCGGTCAAGCGTTGCTTTTGCTTAGTCCTGTTAACTAAATAATTAGTATGAATTAAAATTATTATAACATATATGAAAAATTGAACATGATTATAAATAAATATTAGACTTATACATTTTATATATTGAAATGGGGCACAAATTTTATCACGTCATTAATTTTATGAACCCACTATTTTGTATATATATAATAAGACAAACCAAATGCAAATTCTGTTTTAGTCATCAAATCCGACTATAATTAAATGTTTTTGAAAAAATTGCTGATTAATGCTGTTACTTATTATACAATATACCATTATTTTATTTTTCTAGTTAGCTGATTTATTTGAAATACAATATACTGTTACATTTTTATTATACTTCTAAATATCTAATTCAAGAAAACTTCAGCCTTGTATGTATAACGCCATCATTGTATATGATGCTATAAATGAAACTAGCCTGGAAATGTCCGATATTTTTAAAACAAAAAGGTATTTTAGGAATCTGAAAAAGCTATTTTACCCATGGCCGCCCTGGGCATCACGGCTTAATTTTCGCGCGAATCGGGTTCGTAGTTTCAGAATGTAGCCCTTTTTTAAAACTAAAAGGAATTTTAGGATTCTGCAAAAGCTATTTTACCCCTGGCCGCCCTGGGAACCTACGGGTAAAGTTTCGCGCAAATCGGGTCGGTAGTTTCAGAATTTAGCCCTTATCCACATACATACATACATACATACATACATACATACATACATACATACATACATACATACATACATACATACATACATACATACATACATACATACATACATACATACATACATACATACATACATACATACATACATACATACATACATACATACATACATACATACATACATACATACATACATACATACATACATACATACATACATACATACATACATACATACATACATACATACATACATACATACATACATACATACATACATACATACATACATACATACATACATACATACATACATACATACATACATACATACATACATACATACATACATACATACATACATACATACATACATACATACATACATACATACATACATACATACATACATACATACATACATACATACATACATACATACATACATACATACATACATACATACATACATACATACATACATACATACATACATACATACATACATACATACATACATACATACATACATACATACATACATACATACATACATACATACATACATACATACATACATACATACATACATACATACATACATACATACATACATACATACATACATACATACATACATACATACATACATACATACATACATACATACATACATACATACATACATACATACATACATACATACATACATACATACATACATACATACATACATACATACATACATACATACATACATACATACATACATACATACATACATACATACATACATACATACATACATACATACATACATACATACATACATACATACATACATACATACATACATACATACATACATACATACATACATACATACATACATACATACATACATACATACATACATACATACATACATACATACATACATACATACATACATACATACATACATACATACATACATACATACATACATACATACATACATACATACATACATACATACATACATACATACATACATACATACATACATACATACATACATACATACATACATACATACATACATACATACATACATACATACACTTTACTTTATATATTGTATATAGATTATCGTCAACGCTTTTTTAACAAATAAACTTTAAAAAAAAATATTATATAAAAAGTATAATATGATATTTATCAGAATTTTATATCGAAATAGAGTTACAATATTCACATTCAATTTTGCATGGAAATTCAATTTGAAAGCGCAAAATACTAACTAGGAGATTAACTTTGATATTCAAATTTATTAATGATTCCGAAATTTTTAGAAAGTAACAGAAACTTTGTTAAACTTTTGGTATACTTCCATCCGGCTCCCCCGCACTTTTACGTGTGTGTTATTTCTTCCCCCATATATTATTTACCATCACGTATCATTGCATTTTGTATACGCGTACACAACGCGTACTGAATCAATAATTATATATATATTCATTCCTTAGTTTTTTTATTATTATTATAGAACTCGTCTGATGTAGAGGCGAAAAGAAATAAATTATATTGTTGCGCTCGCGGTTGAATCTTTACCTTTCCCCCTGTTCAATAGCATTCGCCGCACAGCTTTCATTAATGATATTATCAAGCTATTTCCAAAGGCCTTTTCTTACAATGGGACCACCTGCATTGACTTGTTTGCCCCTTCCAACAATACTCACGACCCCCTAGGATCGGCAGAGCATCGTAAATCATTAAAATACTCAGTTTTATCAGAAACCTCCATTTTTATTTCTATCGTCTCGTCGTGCTCAGGGACGTTTGGGAAGAGCGCATTGAATTTTTTTTAAGAACTCAGTAAACGCTAGCCTCCTTCAAAAATATCGAATAGTTTTTTACCAAAACAATCAATCGCCATTGCAAGTTACGGATGTCCTTCGATTTTAAAATTTGGAGAATTCCTCCTTGAATCAGAGAGGATCCAACAAGGCAACCCCCTAGGCCCTCCTTTATTCTGCATGGCTATAAATCACCTAATTAACGAAATTAACAAACATTGTAAACTCACCC
Organism: Gordius sp. MW1; assembly: GCA_964036665.1. Lineage (NCBI taxonomy): Eukaryota > Metazoa > Nematomorpha > Gordioida > Gordea > Gordiidae > Gordius > Gordius sp. MW1. The sequence goes on along the minus strand of OZ038532.1, from coordinate 11,584,398 downwards.
TTAATGTCGGTATCTATTAGATGACGCCACTCTTGTTGGCACCCCTGACAACCTAGTCCAAGCACCAGATGTAATACATGCTTTTTCCCTAACTTTAAACTTATGTTTAAACGCCACCCACTAAAAGTGAAATATATTCTGCCTTGGATAATATTCACCCAAAGTTTTTTGACTTTGCCAGATTTAAAAAAGACAATATGTATGTTTTAGGCGCACCTATCGGAGGACCTGAGTGCCTCAAACTTTTTAGACAAAAACCTCTCTTTTTTAAAAACCAAATTGGACATTTTTAAATATATGCCCTCTCATCATTCCTTTTATATTATAGAAATTATTACAACATTAGCAAAATTTTATTCTGCTTTCGCTCCACGCAAGCTTTCTTATTTTAAGATGTTTTACACAATTATGAACACTTTTTTAAATCCACACTTGAATTAATTTTTATTTCTTTTAACACGTTTACTTGGCTTCAAGCCACTCTTCGCACAAAATCCGGTGGTCTAGGTATTCGCTCCCCAACTATTTCCTTAGCCGCCTTTATTTCCTTCTCCCTTTCTTTTAAACAATCTATTAACGACCTTGTCCCTTTCTCACTCAACCCCTCTATCATCAAGCCTTATCTCTATGGAATGAGAATGTCAATTTAGGAGTTGACATTCCACAATCATATGCCCAAAAAGATTTGGATAGTTTGGTGTCGCGGTCCGTTGCTTACCTTCTCTCGACATGCGACGCCAAACAGCATTGCAATCTTAGGTCATTGGCTTTTGACCAATCCGGTCATGAATGGCTTGAAGCTTACCCTAATAAGTTTTCGAGAATCTTTTCAAGAACCCTACCCTGTCCTTCAACATAGCCCTCCGCTTGGGCTGTAAATACACGTCTCCATACCCCTGCCGGCTTTGTAATTTACTTGTAGATGAGGAAGCGCGTCACCTGTGCATTGCAAATTTAACAAAAGCTGGTATAGTAGGCACTAAAAAATAAACACACTGCTTTAAGCTGCCCTCAAACGGGCTAAAGTTCCTTCCATCCTTGAACCGTCAGACCCTTCTCTCGAAGGGCGGGTCCTGACGGTTCGTCACTTATCCCATGGGACAAAGGCCTTTTCTTAAAATGGGACCACCTGCATTGACTTGTTTGCCCCCTCCAACAATACTCACGACCCCCTAGGATCGGCAGAGCATCGTAAATCATTAAAATACTCAGTTTTATCAGAAGCCTCCATTTTTATTTCTATCGTCTCGTCGTGCTCAGGGACGTTTGGGAAGAGCGCATTGAATTTTTTTAAAGAACTCAGTAAACGCTCGCCTCCTTCAAAAATATCGAATAGTTTGTAGAGGCTACGAATTAAATTAAACGCGCTAATTGGAATCAAAAACCTTCTTTCGCACGCTACTTTCCCTTGACCCCGTCTAGGCGAATTCTAACACGTTACTTTATTTAATAGCCCCTCGCTTGTACTTAACCATCACGTTATTTTTATTTTAATAGCCCCTCGCTTGTACTTAACCATCACGTTATTTTTATTTTAATAGCCCCTCGCTTGTATTCAACCATCGCCTTATTATTCAAATGATAATGGGCTCGCGCAGCTACATAAGCACAACCTTTAAAACTAACAGGATTATTATTCATTTTTTTGCATATACTTTACACTACCAATAAACTCGATTACTAAAGTATCTCTTCTAATTAATGAAATAACCACTTCATTTGGTGACCCAAAAATATCCACGCAACCATCTGATATGGAGGTTAAAAGCGAAAATGCCACATATTTTAAACTGCCACAGTTTAACAATATAAACCCCCGCTCATGGTTCATCTAAATAGAGGCTCTTTTCTTGGAAGAAAGATAAAAAGCGAAGCTACCAAAGTTGGGTACTTAATAGAAGCCTTGCCACTGGAAATAACCATCGAAATTCAAGACATCCTACAAAATATGCCCGACATTTTACCCTATACAACCATGAAAGCAGCCATCATAGACCGCACTAGCCAATCCGATTCTGCTAGACTTCGTGCTCTTCTCACAACTGTCGAATTAGGAGATCGCACCCCATCCCAGCTTCTGCGTTTCATGAAAAATCTTCTGGGAACGAATTCCATGAATGAACGAGTTCTTAAAGAACTTTGGTTAGAAAAACTTCCAAAAAACTTGACCGGCATTTTGGCAATTGTTTCTGACGAGCAGTCCCTCTCCAAATTGGCCGAAACTGCGGACAAAATTGTAGAGACCTACCACAACTCCACATGTCCAATTGTATGTAGTCACGGAAGATAAATCGACTCGGCTTAGGGAAATGATTGCAAAACTTACACAGGAGGTACAAAATTTAAAAATCTCATTCAATAGGCCACGTGATCGTTCCAACTCGAGACGCCGCAATCCCTCTACCGTTCGCCACCCTAGCGCGCATATTTAACTAAATATACTTTGTTGGTACCATTACCGCTTTAAAGACAAGGCGCTCAAATGCGTGCAACCTTGCGCATTTAACCCCCCCCCCTCGACAAACTAGTAGACCACCCAGGGATGGCGACGCCTGGACTTGGTCTAAAACTTAGTCGCTTATTTTACATATTCGACAAATCCACGGGTCAGCGATTTCTCATTGACACAGGCGCGGAAATTTCCGTTATTCCGCCTTCTCGAGACCATTCCTTGACCCCTTCATATGTGCAACTTCAGGCCGCCAATTCTATCCCTATCAAAACATATGGCCAAAAGCTTTTCACTTTGGACCTGGGCCTACGCAAAGAATTTAGATGGATTTTTACAATAGCAGACGTTAAACAGCCAATCATCGGAGCCGATTTTCTTAATCACTACCATCTAGTAGTTGATATAAAAAAGAAGCAGCTCTTCGACACTCAAACGACATTAACATCTGTAGGCAAGGCTACACTCGCTACGTCAATCAACATACAAGTTATGATAATTGGCACCTCCCCCATCAAATCACTACTTCAGAAGTATGCCTCCATAGTGTCCCCTTCTGATTATAAGGCTCAAGTAACTCATAGCACTCAACACCATATCCACACCCACGGCCCCCCGGTTCGCTCAAAACCAAGGAGACTCTTCCCGGACAAGCTTAAGATTGCCCGAGACGAATTTACTCACATGCTCGAACTTGGTATAATCCGTCCCTCTAACAGTGACTGGTCCTCACCCCTGCACGTGGTACCCAAGAAGGCTACGGGAGATTGGAGACCTTGTGGCGACTATCGCATGCTCAACAGTCGTACAATTCACGACTGTTATCCACTTCCTCACCTCCATGATTTTGCGCTGACCCTTTGCAATAAAACGGTATTCTCAAAGATCGAAGTCAGGGCATACCACCAAATTCCAATGGCCCCCGAGGATATTTCTAAAACCGCCATCACAACCCGGTTCGGTCTTTTTGAATTTCTTTGCATGCCATTTGGCCTTCGCAACGCTGCCCAGACGTTTCAACGCTTTATGGACCAAGTTTTTAGAGAACTTGACTTTGTTTTTGTTTACCTTGACGACGTACTCATCGCGAGTTCTTCCATTGATGAACACCACAATCATATTAGACTGGTTTTTGAAAGACTCAAGTCTTTCGGGATTAAAATCAGTCAGGATAAATGCGTATGGTGCCAAAACAAAATTAATTTTTTGGGACACAAAATCACCTCTCAAGGTTTGTCACCCCTTCAGGACAAGGTGGAAGCAATCCTCAATTTCCTTTCCCACAGCCTACTTCGATGACTCAGTTGAGACGTTTCTTAGGGATGATTAATTTTTATAGACGGTTTATTCCGATGTGTGCCGATTTACTCAAACCTCTCACCGATTTGCTCGACGGTTCATAGAAGACAATTTCCTGCACCCCGGAAGCTTCGACTGCTTTTAACAACGCCAAACTCGCTTTAAGCAATGTCGTGCCTCTCTCCCATCTTCAAAAAGACGCTCAACTCTCAATCACCACCGACGCCTCCAACTCAGCTGTAGGAGCCGTATTACATCAAACAACTAACGGTAATACGCCGCTTTTGGCCTTTTTTCCCCAAAAGCTAACAAAAACTCAACAACGATACAGTGCATTCGGTCGCGAATTATTAGCAATATATTTAACAATCCGCCATTACCGCCATCTTTTAGAAGGTCATGAATTCACTATTTATACAGACCACAAGTCACTAACTTATGCTTTCAGTACACCTATCGACAAATACTCCCCGCGGGAGATTAGACAGTTAGACAATATTTCGCAATATACTACCGATCTCCAATATATAGCTGGCAAATCAAATGTAGTCGCTGACACCCTCTCAAGGTCTGAAATTGATTCCGTTGATTTTAAAGACAGGCCCCTAGTAGAAAGGTTAGCTTTGGTTCAGATGGAAGAAAAGTCGGCATTTCTGGACCTAAAGTCCCTAAAATTAACGCAACTTCCTATACCTGGCTCTGATTTGACCGTGCAATGCGACATGTCCACAACCTCACCTCGACCACTCGTTCCAACTTCACTCAGACGCGTAATTTTTGATAACTTCCACAACTTATTACACCCTGGTACGCGTGCAACACTTAAGCTAATTTCACGTCGATATGTTTGGCCCTCCATCAATATGGATGTAAGGAAATGGGCCAAATCATGCGTTGCTTATCAAAAATCGAAGATTCATCGTCACATAAAAGCCCCTTTAGGCACATTTGCTGAACCTGACGCTCGATTTAGCCACATACACGTCGATCTCGTTGGTCCACTACCACCGTCAAATGGATATACCCACTTACTCACCATTATTGATCGTTTCACACGATGGCCTGTCGCCATGCCGATCCGTGACACCTCAGCCCAAACGGTTGCAAAAGCTCTGATCAAGTATTGGATAGCTGACCTCGGAGTACCATCAAGCCTCACAACAGATAGAAGTCCCCAGTTTGAGTCCCAATTATTTCGGAATCTCACGCAAATCCTTGGTGTAAATCACATCACAACCACTGCCTATCATCCACAAGCCAACGGCATGATTGAGAGATTTCATCGACAGTTGAAAAGTTCCTTGATGGCACAAGGTGACACAAACAAATGGGATGAGCTCTTACTATTAATTTTGCTTGGCATTCGAACCACAATCAAGGAAGACTTAGGTTGCACTCCAGCCGAATTAGTTTATGGCACTACACTTAGACTTCCCGGCGAATTTTTCACGAACTCAAGAACACCTCATAACGCCTCCGAATTTATTAAATGCCTAAAACAACATTTTTACCATTTACCATTTAAAAAAGTCAGGACACAATTGACAAATGCGAGTACAACTTCACTTCTTCGGGACTGTAAATACGTTTTTATCCGTAATGATTTCGTTCGAAAAAGTTTGGTGCCACCATATGACGGCCCGTTCAGAGTAAAGTCCAAACATGCTAAATATTTCATTATTGAAAAAAAACGGAAAAGCTGACTCAGTTTCGATCGAGCGATTGAAACCTGCATATTTAGATACTTCAAGTCAGCCGCTTACGGATACCGAAAATGTAAATCCACCCAAAGTTTGTCCCTCCGACGACATCGCCGGACCAGCTAACTCCGACCCGAAAGAAAATCAATACATCACATCGAGAGGAAGGCACGTGCATTGGCGCTATAAACTACTACACTAGCCACAACTCTCCGAGTGGAGCCCCGAGGATAGTTGTAGAGGCTACGAATTAAATTAAACGCGCTAATTGGAATCAAAAACCTTCTTTCGCACGCTACTTTCCCTTCCGTCTAGGCGAATTCTAACCCGTTACTTTATTTAATAGCCCCTCGCTTGTACTTAACCATCACGTTATTTTTATTTTAATAGCCCCTCGCTTGTACTTAACCATCACGTTATTTTTATTTTAATAGCCCCTCGCTATTCAACCATCGCCTTATTATTCAAATGATAATGGGCTCGCGCAGCTACATAAGCACAACCTTTAAAACTAACAGGATTATTATTCATTTTTTTGCATATACTTTACACTACCAATAAAAACTCGATTACTAAAGTATCTCTTCTAATTAATGAAATAACCACTTCAAGTTTATAACCAAAACAATCAATCGCCATTGCGATCGCTAAATCCAATTTTTATTTTTTGATGGATTCAATGCCCATTCTTAAAGAAGATGAAGAAACGGATAATGTGTTTTAATCATTTTTTTATAAATGTTTTTATTCTTGTATCTTTTTATTAATTCCACTATATATTTAATACTTTTTTTTAATAAAGCATGTCAATCAAAATATAAAAATAACAATTAAAATAAATCCCCTATGCCCTCAATTCGTAAATCGCATCCTCAGGATGCTATAATTAAACTGTTAATATGTAGCCAACTACAGTAATGTTCTCCTGAAATTAAAGTATTATAGTTAATTAAAAAAATGAACTAGTTCCAGTAAGAAACTAGTTACTTAACTGCTCTAACTGGGACAAGAAATTTGCCCGGGTGGTTTTAGTCAAATTGGCGTGACACCTATTTAAATAACTGGTGATTTCAATATTTAAGCATTCCGTATGAGGAGCACAATTATAAATCATACGTTTTGTCGAAATTTGAGTTCTGTGGTAAATACACCATGTATAGCTTGATATCAACTTTTTATTACAATAGCTAACGTTATTGGAGCAAATATAATATATATATATATGTAAATTGTTTAAATTATAATTATTTTTAACTATATTTTTTAAACTGGTGTGGAAATATATTTAAAATTGGCTCTACAAAAATTTAAATATTAAATTATGACTGTGCTGGCTGTAGCTTTTATTGTTTTATGAAATAAAAATAATAATTAAACCATAATTGACCTTTAAAAGTAAATACCCTTATTCTGTATATTTTACCTTTTTAATCCAACAAAGTTTGTTAAAATTTGTTCATTATATTTTCCCCAGACTGTGTTGAAACTATTTTTTTATTCAAAGAGTGCTTAAAATGGATGCAAACAAAATGTTTGTGTAATTTTTATAATTTTATTTTTAACAAATTGTAATTTTTTAGATAATAAGGACTTCCTCCCCTACTTTGAATGTTTTTCCTACTGAATCCAGTCCTCTACTTTATATCTTTACAATACCCTTTTCTATTCTATAACATTATAAATTGCTCACAGCTGACCCACCCCACTACATCAGCACCCTGTTATAGTGTTAATGAAAATTATTTTAGGCTATAAGGCATTACATGCTTGATATTTTTTTATAATCAAGGGACAATTTTAGATTACTGATTTGCACTGTTATATGTGAAATGACACCAAATTTGTATTAGACTGTATGGCTTGAAAATTTGGTATTAATTAAAGATAAAAAAACTAAATGGACAATTGCAGGTTTTCATTTGCTTTACTGGCAAACATATTATATTATGTGATTTCCTTTTATATAGAAATGATAGAAATTTTATTTCCATTTTGTACCATCCTTACTTAATATTAAATGTTAAATCAAACTCAAGTATATTAATATTTTCAGTATCTTTGTCAATTACAGTAACTTGCTCTCTTCAAAATACTATCTTAACTTTTTGTGTCTTGTTATCTAATATACACCCTTAAACACCTTTTAATCATATCTTACTCTCTTAATTTAAATCTTAATTCCTCAAATGTAGTTATATCCAACGATTTTGATGGCATATCAGGGTCAAACAATACATTTGATTAAATATATATTCCCTTAAAAATATTAAATTTGGTAATAAGAGAAAAAAGTCAAAATATTAGACGATGATACATTCTTTTGGAATTGTGTTTGTTTAAATTTATGTGTGGTCACCCAAGTTTATGTTGAATGATTTATTAACAAAAAATATTTGCAAAACTTAATTTAGGCAAATTCTTTGTTGCTTTATAAGCAAAGGATTATTTTTTATTTTCCATCATTTAGAAATTTGTTGATTTGGTCTTTTTTAATCAAAATTTCATCTAAATATTGCATTCCCCCAATTTTTTATAATTTATTCTTGGAAGCTTATTTTGGACTTATTTATATTAATATAGTGTATTAAATTAGAATTTTTTGCTTTCTAATAAGCTATTTTTTGAGGCCAATTAAAAGTTGAATATATATCTCTTTTCCTTATGTTAAAGCAGTTAGAACCTACTAAGAAAATGTTATCATACATTATGTATGCCACTGAAAGTTTGTAGATTCGGATGAAATTTTTTGTGTTTTTACTTATTTATGTTTCAAGCTAACTTTTATTTATTTTAACTTTAAAACTGATATAAAATTTTGTGTTTCCACTTTGTTTTTTTATTCTGAATTTTAATTTTGTTATATAAAAACCTTTAAAAAGTTTTTTTAAAAAAAGTCATATAAGCAGCTTTTAATACTTTTATTAGCACACACATGCCCATAAAAATATATGAATAAACAATTTTTAATTGCAAATTTAAGTTTAAAACACAAATATTTAATCGATTTATTCGACAATAGCAATTTAGTGACTTTAGGTGTTAGGTTGTGATGCAGTTTTTGTGATAGTACTGTACAATGGTGAAGTTTCGTGATTTAATGTAAAATTACTTGTATACCTATAATTCTACTATATTTCCATAGACTAAATATATTTCGTAATAAAAATTTAAAAAGCCGTTAAATTATTTAACTAATAATTCCATTTTTTGAAAACTTGAATAGGATATTAGGGCAAACTAAAAGTGCATTATGTATGATTTGTTTTTTGAAAAACGTTCAAGTCAAAATTAAATTTGTGCTTACAATTTGAATTTTAGGTTAAAAGGAAGTTGTTTATCGACGGAGAATTCGTTGATTCGCACACAAACGAATGGATAGACGTCCACAATCCCGTAAATGAAGCAACACACGCATAAATATTTTTATTTCATGTAAAAATCGTTTATTAACCCGTTGTAAGAGGGTGCAATAGATTGTTCTTATAAGCATGGCGCACGAGCGTAGCCAGGGGGGGGGGGGCAGGGGGAAGGCTGCCCCCTATAAATCCAAAAATTTATTAAAATTATGGCTAAAATTTCAAAAATGCTCATTTTGCCCCTCCCTAAATCAGTATTGCCCCCCCCCCTCTATTTCCAATGCTGGCTACGCTCATGGCAGGGCGCCAAAATTGAAAGTCACTAGTTGTTTTAATAGAAGGGAAGGCGAATGTAAGGAATGTAAAATCACTTTACAACCTAGAGCGATATCATTCTTTAGCTAGAAATATAACCGATAGGGAACCGGTCAAAGTAGCAGAAAAAAAGCAGCCAAATTGGTCAGAACTGATCAAGATTGGTCAGGAGGGTTAGGGTTAGTGTTTTAGGTCAGCGTTTTAGGTTAGGGTTAGATGCACATCAAATTCCCTCCCAATTTGAGATTTAATTCTAAATTGATTATCTAAAAGTCATATTTTTCTGCTACTTTTTCATCATTCTGCTACTTTGACCCCTATCCAACCGATATAACCGACATTAAATCTGTAATATCTCTTTTGCCATTTCGACACCTTTGTACCCAGGCAAATAATCACGTCATCTCTAAAGTACCCCTAACTACGCACAAGGAAATGGAGATGGCTGTGCTTGCCGCGCGAAATGCTTTTCAGGCTTGGTCCGGCACCAGCGTTATGCACAGACAAGGCCTCATGTTCAAGTACCAGCACCTCATCAAAGAAAATCTCGTAAGATTGCTAGTTGCTTTCCACTCTAAATGTCGTTAAAATTATGCAGGTGCTTTAGTGATCGGGGAAAATGACTAATTTGCGGAAAGTAAAAAACAGCTTAATTATATTAGTCTCGTCTATTTAAAAAAATGTAAAGTAAATAATTTTTCGAATCCTTTTTTAAAGATTTGATTTGAATTTTTAAATTTCAGCAAGTAAATATTTTTAATATTCCCCAAGAGCTTACTACGTATGGATAGATATTGCTTTGCTATGTCCTCATTTTTATTTCTCCAAAAAAATATCGGCCAAAATGGCTTCCTAAGTAGCTTAATAGTTGGATGCAAAATAGTTTATTGTTTATCTACTGATTGATGATGACTTTAAAGATGGGATCAGGGTTTTGAATTTAATATATATCATTATTATGCAATAATATCATGATAGCTATATTGTATTTCAAAATTTTTAAAATTACATACTTCGATTAAAAATTTGGTTGATATGTTTAATATTGAATTAAAAATTGTTAAAGAAGGATTTTATTTTAAAAATAATATTGTGCATTTAGGAGGGCATCGCTGCTATTATAACCGAAGAGGGTGGGAAAACGATAGCCGATGCTCAAGGGGATGTAATTAGAGGATTGCGTGAGTAAATGATCTCCTTTCTACAAGAATATGGTTTTTTACTAGAGAAACCATAAAATATAGCACGCCCCAAAATATCAACGTTCTACACGTTATTTCGATGCAAATTTATTTTTTGATCCAATCCATGCAATACCATTTGAACTTTTTTACTGCCAAAATGATTATTGCAAAGTAGGCAAGACCGAGCTTGCAGATAAAAAAATGCATTGTAATATATGTATAATTTGATAGAACCTAGGCAGACCCGAAAATTGCCCTTGTCGCGTGAAGGAATTTAATACTACCTTATACCCTTGATTTAATTTCAAGGCCAATAATTTATCAAAAAAATATATTTTACTTAAAACCATTTATTAATCTAGTTTATGTAATTAAACTTCAAATATTAGATCTTGAGCCTAACAATGCTTTAATTTTAGTAGTTATCAGACTATTCTAAATATACCACACAGCCTTAACAGCTAACATTTTTAAGTTTTAATAGAAACTTATTTCCCTAAAACATGAATGTATCTTCTATGTGTCGGGATATTTTTGAGTTAACTGCTCTTAAGTCGTTGTTATTTTAGTTAAAGCGCAAACATATAAATTGCATAAATTACGTTATTATTCGAAAATGAGGGCCTGTTTGGAATTGCGAGGTATGGACGCGCGTGAAAAACCTTTTAACTAGCCTATCTTTTGAAATTTTTCAAATTGAATGACATTTCGGAAAAATGAAGTATACCATCAATTTTATGTGAAATTTAGCGAGCCAAATGATGTTGAAAAAAATTAGCCTTTAAAAATTAATTACTTTTAATATGAACATCTTCAAACCAATACTTATCTGCTCTCTTTAAGGAAAGGTGAGATTAAAAACTTTGATGCTCGGTGGGACAGCACATATAAATATTATAACAGTTTCAAAACAGTTTTTGTGTATATCCATAGATATTATAATTACAACTGTCTTAGAAAATAACTTCTGCCTCATCTCAATGTATACAAAATTTTTTTTGTTTGTAATAAGATTTAAGATTAAAACCTTTTAACAATCACCTTTGAGGGTTATTATCTAATTTAAAACACCCATCTAACACTAAGTCTATGAATTTATTTTATATTTTTCATAATATTATTCACTTTTTTAACAAATTTTTGTAATCAAAATATTAATTTTTTATGACAAATTAATAATGCTTGAACATTATACGATGAATTGTGTAGAGGTGGTAGAATATTGCTGCAACGCTCCATCCCTACTAATGTCGGAGAATTTGGCGGGAGTTGCCAAAGATATGGATATAGTGTCGTACAAAGCGCCTATAGGAGTCTGCGCAGGCATCACGCCTTTCAATTTTCCAAGCATGATACCCCTTTGGGTTTTTACATGATATAATATTCAAATAACTTTACAAGAATCATTGATAAATGTTGCTTGAGATTTATTGCCGCAAAAAAAAATCTCTTTTATGCTAATCTATTTTAAATATTGACAAATTCTGCAAATTTTATTTATAATTTGTGAGGTTTTAAAGTCGCAGAAAAGTACAAAATATTTCATACTCTTAGATTTTTCCGCTAGCATTAGTATGTGGGAACACATTTGTGCTTAAGCCCTCAGAGCGTAACCCTGGTGCTAGTATGCGTCTCATGGAACTCGTCCAACAAGCCGGTTTTCCCAAGGGTGTAGTCAATGTTATCCACGGCAGTCAAAAGGGTATTCAGCGATGATAATAATATTTTAAATTTTTTATGTTTAGGTATAAAATAGTAATTTTGTGAAGATAATTGTAGTAAACAAAGTTAGGAATTATGTTTGGAAAAAATTCAGACATTGCATTATATTATCACATAATAATGACATTATGCTTTTTATTTGATGATTATAACATCTATAAAATGTATTTGCTTAGCTGTCACCTACCTTTGTGAGCATCCAGATATCAAAGCTGTATCGTTCGTGGGGTCTGACAAAGTGGTGATTAAAATTATTGTATTTCTTACTATATTTATGTTGCCCTTTTTTATATTATAGTAAATGTTGGAAAAAAACGTTTTGCCCGTAATGATTTTAGAAGGAAACTTTATTCATTTAGGGACATGGTAATTTATATGAGACGATCTACAGACATTTTTAACATGTATTAAATTGTTATTTTTTATTGTTTAAAACTAGTTTTTCACGTATTTTAGGGGAAATATGTTCACGATACGGCTTCTCTGCACGGGAAGCGGGTGCAGTCCAATATGGGTGCCAAAAATCATGGGATAGTCCTTCCAGATGCTAACAAAGATTCTACCATACAAGCAGTTATTAATTTATTTGATAGTGTTATTAACTTATTTTTCAAAGTGTTTTACATCAAGTGATTTAGCCGTTATTAACCTAAGATGGCCGGGAAGTCAAAATGTTAAGCATTAAATAACGCTTGTCAGCAAAGGATGATCTTATGACAACGGGGAAATAGTTTATTTCTGGGTGACACGAATATGCTTTTCTTTTTTGTCTTTATATCAGGTTTTTGAAATATATGAGTTGCAAAAATAAGCGTTAGGTTCACAGAAAACAAATTAGATAAAATTCAAAACAAGACAACAAAGTGAATTTGTCACTTCCATTGTTTCACTGCCCAAGCCTATATTAATAGTTAAAAAAGTTTGGTATTAAAATATACCCTTAGGCGGAAGTAGTGTTGTAAAAACGGCTGGGTTCTGTTTGGTCGACTTTTGTTTTAGTCGAATAAACACACAAATAAACACACACAGACCAAAGATTTTTTGGTGTATTTTTCTTAATCGCATAAACGGGTGCAAGCTTTTTTTGGTCAAACCTTTGATTTGTTTATGTTTAGTCAACTAAAACCACAGGTTGGCCAAACAAAACCAGCCGTTTTTTCAACACTAAGCCGAAGAGAGATGGGAGGCGAGGGGAAGGAAATTTAGATTACTGCCGATAGCGAGGGAGAGAGAGGTTGAACACTCTATTAGAATCGTTGACTTGACTTCACACACACCCACCCCATTAGCTCTGCAAACTTGCTTTTCATTCGCGTTACCCTGCCCTCCAAGCTCGACCCAAGCCAAAAATTATTTTTTCAAGTTTAGCCCGGCCCGATACTTTTTTTAACTACCAATTTTTCCCATATTTTACATCAAAAATTAATTTTATTATTATAATGAAACTGATTGCTACTAATTCTATTTATCTTGCTACAATTTAATTATCTAAATTTGTTCACTGTAATAATTTCACTTTAAAGCTACAAATTTTTATTTAGCGGGTAAAAATAAATAATCCTTTTTCATGATTTATGAAATGATCTTTTACGAATGTTTTTAAAACATTTAAAAGAAGTTGGGTAATTTTGGGGAAAAAATTTAAGCAAAACCTCTGCTCAATTATTTTATCAATTTTTGTCGAAGCCCTTCCAAAATCCTCTTCGCCCTTTCTAGCGCTGGGTCGAGTGTCGGGTCGTAAGTGCCAAGTTCTGCATTTAGTTTCATAGAGCCAATAATATAGGAAACATAGCGAGACTAAATGTCTACCGAGAGTTGCTATATAAAATTAGGGGGTAAGTAATTTTTTAAAATTTAGAAACTAATTAAGGTAGGGAAAAAAATTAAATTCATAACACTTAATACTTTATTTTTGCAGTTTTGGAATCATTAAAATTTTACGTTTTGTAGAAAACGAAATACATATTTGTGTTCAGTATAGGACTCTTAAAAATCTGGAGACCGTTTCCTTGTTGATTTTTTTGTAGACCTATTTAGTGTTTCTATAAAATTGATACTATTTGAGAGGTTAACATTTTGAAAATGATAAGATTGCTTTGTCCATAATATCTAAATGATAATGCAATTGTTTTGCCCAAAAAATAGATTCTCCGAGCCAAATTAATGTTTGATCTTTTGTTCTTTGGAATTATCGCATTGTTTATATTTTGAACTGTAAATTTCATTTTTTTCTATCTTATCCGAAAAAACCTTCAGGTGTATTTATAATGCCTTTTTGTCAAAAATAATAAGCCTTGAATGGTGGATTTTGATTAAACTTATTGATAACATTTTGACAGACTCTCTAATGCATGTATACCAAAAAAGATCCCGTTTTTAGATAGTGGGAGCTGCGTTTGGGGCCGCTGGTCAACGTTGCATGGCTCTATCGACAATAATCCTGGTGGGATCATCTAAAGATTGGCTTCCAGATATCGTTAAGGCCACCAAAAAACTTTGCGTTGGACCTGGTGAGATAACTTATTTATTTTAATGTTGATCATAGTTTTTGAAAATTAAAATTTTATAACGATAACTGGAATTAAGGTAATGAAGTTGTACAAAGGGCTGACATAAATTTTAGTCCTTGCGCCTATAGATCCACCCTCTCGACTGCTCATTTTTAGGAAAGATTTGGAAACGCATTTAGCTAAGGAAAGATGAGGTTTTCACCAGGTAGGCTGTCCTGCCAGGTTGAATGGCTATTTTATTTTATGTTTTCTATCACTTATGAATTTTACTTTACAAGCATTGAATGACCATTAAATCTGTGTTTTGCTTAATTGATCGTAGGTTAAAAAGTCACTTGTCCAACGTAGGGTATAAAAAACTTTTCATGGCTTTAACATCCTAGCAATATTAGTAGGTCACGTGTCCTCGATTATTTTTAAAAGGGAACGATAAAAAATCTGACATGGGACCGGTTATTTCACCCCAAGCTAAAACTCGGATCATATCGTTGATTGACGAAGGGATCAAACAAGGTGCCAAATGTGACTTAGATGGGAGAAAAACGTTTGACGAAAAACCTGGCAATTTTTTGGCTCCTACCATTTTGAGTGACATAAAGGTGTCTATAAATTTTTATCTATTTTGCCAAGGACAATGCTAAATATTTTAGTTTCCTGTATATCAGAGAACCACCCTTTATTAATAAATCAATCCATATTTTACTTCTTATTAAGTTTAAATTTTCTACCTAAGCTTAATTTGTGTAAAGCGACGAGAAATTTAGCTTACTATGCTTTACTATAAGTTTCCTAAGTTATTTTGCCAGATATCTCAACGCCTTTTTCCATGGATGTTTTATGTAAAATATGTGATATTTATGAAGGCTCACATGAAATGTTACAAAGAAGAAATATTTGGGCCCGTTATGCTTGTTGTCTTTGCGAATTCATTGGAATCAGCGGTTAATTTTATCAATGCGAATCCCTATGGAAACGGCACAGCCATATTTACATCCAACGGAGCCTACGCTAAAAGATTCACAGAAACGGTTAATGTTGGTCAAGTAATTTTGTATTTTATGTTTTGTGCCTACTACCTCAAAGTTTATGTTTACTTGATCTTTGGCAAAGATGGATGTTTTACGAAAATTCTTGAATCTATAAAATTCAATAGTCACTATCATTAAACGAATTTCTTATTTTGCTCAAAACATTCCATTTTTTCTTTTATTTTCATTTTATAATACCAAACAAAACCCAAACACCTCTTTTTTGTATAGCTATAAAATATATTCAGTGCATAGAAATAATCTATAAACCTGTGTATACACCAATTCTTTAGGGCATTCGGCATTTATAATTTGAAAATTCCCAATAAATTGAATGATTTTGTTACTGAGGATTAGCATAAGATTTATATAATTTTATGCACTATCATTTTTGATAGGGCTCCACAATATTAATTAAGTTGAATAGTTCATTTAATTCAATATGTGTTTTGTGATCTTGGGTATGTATTGTATATATATTATATCTTTGACCATATATCTTTTAGATTGGAATAAATGTCCCCATTCCGGTTCCTTTGCCCATGTTTTCCTTTACCGGCTCACGTGCTTCATTCCAAGGCGATGCCCATTTTTACGGAAAAGATGTACAAATTATTTATTAAAATTTTAATGTCTTTTTATCGTTGTTAGGGCGTCAGATTTTACACACAAACGAAAACTATAACACAATTGTGGAAGGTTCCAGAATCAATCTCTGGCAATGAATCTACATCATCTACGTCAATGCCAATTTTAAAATAAAATAATCGATGTTTACTAATGAGTATAAATTTTATACTTTGTTAAAATTTCAAATCACGTATTATTTTTTGTTAGTCGTTGGCTAAAATTTATGTTAAAATATTAATATAATTTTTATTGTTTAGCTACATTTTCATACTTTTTTTGTATTTTTTATATGATGGACTTTGTTATTTAATTACATAAAATTTTGTTTGCATATACTGCTTTCAAATATTTTTTGTTTATAATTATGGTCTCATATTTTAATTTGTCTAATGTCGTACTAATTATTCTATCCATTAATGGTATTCCCTCTGTTTCAGAAATAATGGGTGAAAATTTATTTTAAAGCTAGTGTAATGAAGTTGCAAGGGTAGAACACCCTACTGAGATTCCAAACTAAGAGGCCCCTTGCCATTTCATTACAGTCAGGTTTTTTAAATAAACCAGTTAAACTCGTAGGGCTACTTTTAAATTACAACAAATTATTTGCTCTCAACCGAGCCAGAAATACCTTGTAGTGGTGGTTGAGCTTGTGTACTCTCGTGATCCAAAGCAATACCTTTGGTAGCCAACTAAATGTTTGTTTTTGTTGCTGGTGGGGTCACCATATTGGCAAGGTTCTTGGTGAAGGGTCAGACTAAAATTTTTGTCTTTTTTTGAGGGAGTACTAGTGAAATGGAAGTGCTAGATTAAGCCTATCAATACGAGTGGTCTAAAGAAAAGTTTAATTCACCAAAATGACGGCATAATAAAGAATAGTAGGTAGTCAAGCGCCAAAATTTAACATAGTTCCGTTAGGGTGGAAGGCCGAGATATCAATACTTCCTCATTCCATATAAACTAAAATGTATACTAGAACAAAGAAGCAGCATTAAAACGTTAGGGCGTCTCCCTCAAGCGACGCGCGCATTCTTCGTCTGGAATGTGTGGAAAATAAACGAAGGTTACCGCTCTCTCAACAAACGGAAACGTTTAAGACATTAGTTTGCGTGGGATAAAGTTTGGGTCATGGAATATTGGTACAATGACTAGTAAGAGCAGAGAATTGGCAGACGTTCTAAGGAGGAGAAAAATTGATATCGCTTGTATACAGGAGACCAAATGGAATGGCCAAAAAGCAAAATAGGGTGACGGATACAAATTATATTTTTACGGTACAGAAACGCATCGGAATGGCGTCGGTATAGTGCTATCGGAAGAATTTCAGCAAACTGTCGTCGACGTTAAAAGAATCAATGACAGAATTATGGCGATACAGCTTTGTTATAATTCTACTAAGATTAACGTTATATCAGCAAACGCCCCTCAAAGTTGATGCTCTGAGGCGAAAAAAGATTGTTTTTGGAGGGAGCTTGAAGATATTCTGTCCCAATTCGGTAAAGAGGGACGAATAATTATCGGAGCGGACCTCAATGGACACGTTGGCAAATCAAGGGGAGGATTTGAAAGAAATCACGATGGTTGGGATACGGCTTAAAAAATAAAGGAGGTACGAAAATTCTAAAAATTGCTCAAGCTTTTGACCTAGCAATAGGAAATACATTCTTCAAAAAGAGACAGCAACATCTTATAACGTACAAAAGCGGCAGCCGTACCACTCAGATAGATTTTTTTCTAGTCAACAGAGTGCACTTAAAGTATGTTCAAAATGTTAAGGTAATACCGAGTGAAATATTGGCCTGCCAACACAAGCTGTTGGTGATGGACTTTATATTAAAGGGCAAAAGGTACAAAGAGTAGCGGCTACTATACAATGGAATAAACTAAAGGATAATATTCAACATTTTCAGGAACAAGTAATTAAACACGCTGAATTTAAAGAAAATATTTCATGTGAGGATCAATGGAATGGTATAGCTGGCAGAATTCGAAAAGTGGGACGACAAATATTAGGTGAAAGCAAGCCCACTAAAAGAATTCTCAAGGAGACGTGGTAGTGGAATGAAAAAGTGCAAAAATGTATCAAGGAAAGGTGTAAAAGAAAGGATAGCAATGATAAGCAAGCTTAGCAAGTAGCTAAAAGATCGGCTAAAAAATTCGTAGCAAAAGCTAAAAACAAGGTGTACGACGATATAAATGCAAAACTAAACTAAAGGAAGGAGAAAGATTGATCTACTAAATCGCCAAGGGCCCGAAATTCTAAAGATTACCTAGAATGCCGACTAATCAAGGGTCAAAAGGGAGAAATACCAACACACGACAGCCATATACCACAAAGATGGTACGTTATTATAGGTATTTATCAATTGAAAAGGGGCCTGTAGTCGAAGACATTAACCAGGAAAATACAATAGGAGAATTAGACATAGCGGACTGGATCACGGAAACGGAAGTCAAAGCTGCTATGGGTAAACTAATCAGGAAAAGCTCTTGGACCAGGCAAAATACCAATAGAGGGCTTTAAAGCGTTAGGCAATACTGGTGCACAATTCCTCGCCAAACTTTTAACAATATCTAACGGGTAAAATGCCTAACATGATCCCGATATACAAGTTGTAAGGGGACATTCAGGATTGTAACAATTACAGAGGGATAAAGCTTATGAGTCACACTTTCAAGGTGTGGGAAAAAGTGATCGAAAAACGGCTTCGGAGTTTGGTTCAAATTCGAGAAACCAATTTGGATTTATGCCGGTCTATAGCAGACGCCCTAAACAGTGTTAGAAGATTAATGGAAGGGTTTAGAGAAAGGGAGAAGGATTTGCACATGTGTTTCATCGATCTAGAAAAAGCGTTCGATAAAGTTCCTCGTACTTTAGTGTGGAAATGTCATAAAGAAAACAATGTGCCAGAAATATACGTCAGAGCAATAAAAGATATGTACAAGGGAAATAGAACAACGGTGGGGACTACAAAGGGCTTTGCCATTAACACTGGAGTCCATCAAGGTTCAGCTCTTAGTCCCTTCCTATTCATAATGATAATGAATATTAATATTTAGGATTTGGGCGAGGAAGCTCCTTGGGCAATGGATCTTTGCAGACGATATAATCCTCTTTGCCAAAAGTGAACAAGAATCGGCTAATACTGTAAATAGATGGGTAAATGCAATAGAAGAAAGTGGTCTAAGGGTAAATTGAAAGAAAACAGAATACATGAAGACAAAGTTTAAATCAGATGAAAATCAGCTAAGTGCATCCCTTACTTTAGGCGATTGGCAACTTACAAGCGTGGATTCCTTCAAATATTTAGGATCAACACTTCAATCGGATGGTGGAATGGATAAAGAAATCCAAGCAAGGATAAATTCCTGATGGCTCAAATGGAGGGACTTGACAGGCGTTCTATGTGACAAAAACATCCCAAAGATTAAAAGGTGCACTGTATAAATCCATCATACAGCCAACAGTCCTGTATAGCTCGGAATCATGGGCTATACGTAAAAGGGAAGAGCAGCGTTGCGGCCATGGAGATGAGAATGCTAAGATGGGTGCTAGGAGTAGGCAAAAAGGAACAGAGGCAAAATGAAGACATAAGAAGAATTTGGGTACTACATCTATTACGACAAAGCTCCTAACAAACAGACTAGGATAGTATGGCCATGTCGAAAGGAGGGACGATAGCTAAGTCGGAATGAAAATCGAGATGATAAATTTCGTAGGAAAACGAAGGAGAGGAAGACCCAAGCTTGCCTCGGCGCGATATGAAAGTCCAAATGATAAAGAAAGGTCTATGTAAATATAGAGACAAATTGAAAAGAATGCTGAAAGGACTGACCACCAGCCTAGGTGACAAACAGTCATAGAAAGAACAAAAGGTTAACCATTCATCATCAAAAAACTCTCTCAACGGCAGTGCCATGTTCTGTTCAGAGGGTGTCCATTTTAAGCCATTCTTTATTTTAAGCACTTGATCGATTCCTAGACACTGGCATATTTTGGTGAAGGCACCCTCGAGGTGTGGTGCGTGAGCTGACCCTTTCTTGAATATGAGAAAGCTGTTTTGGAGTCAGTGTAGATGGTGGGTGTCATGTTCGGATATTCCACCATAACCCTACGCTAAGCCATTGGAATGGCTAACAACTCAAGCAGATTGATGGTGGGATATAATTTTGGCATCGAAACATGGCTAGAGCATCAGGGATACTAATGAACATGAATTCCGCCATGAAGTAGATACCAATGTGGCTGGTTGGAGCATCCCCATCACAAGTGGTTGACATCGGTAGAGGATTATTCATCACGGCCTTGAGAGCAATGGCTCTGTGTAAGTAATCGTGCATAGAAGGGAATTTCGGTTTCACCTAAACATATGTTGTAGGGGGAGAAGAACTTGGCCCAGTCCGTGACTGTAGTGACAGTTATTTAGTTATTTGAATATACGCTTCGTTATTTGTAACACTCGAAAATACACAGTATGCAAATTACATATTTTGAATATTTGAATTTTTCCTCTGTATATATTAATTGCAGTTTTCTATGTAAAGTCGTTATATGAAATAAACGAGTCTCTTAGTTTGATTCTACCCTTGACACTTCATTACAGTGACCATGTGGGTTTAATGTGTAAGAATGTTTAGGCACGTTTGGGCTACCAGAGGGTGTGCTATTGATTATTTAAGATTATCAACTGTAATAAATTGTTGAAATAAATTAAACTACTCCATCGATAAATATTATATCAGATTACTAGTAATACTTTATTCACATGAATTATCAAAAGTATATACACATGAAGTAACTAAGTACTCACTCATAATCCGATAATAATTGGAACAACTATACAATATTTTTATAACTGATTTTAAGGATGGAAAATAAAATTGTGCTGATGATTTTACATAGTGTTATGAGTAATATAATAATTATGATAATGATTGCTTTCTGATGAGGGTGCACAGATGTCTTTCTCTTCCTCGATGTTTTATCGCTCAGCATCGTCTATCCCACGATGTTCAAAACAAAGCAATGCCGTCAGTAATTAAACATATCGCGGATATTGAAATATACAAAGATAGATGCGCATAAAAATAGACATTAAAATAAATAGATAGGGTAGGATAGGAATAGAAATACATCGAAAATGCCAGGTGGCGTGAGTACCACAAGGATGAAGTGCCTGATTATCATGATGGCAGCGTCTATTTTTCGTAAGAATTTAGAGTTGATTAATAGTTCATGAATCAAGAAATTAATAAAATTATAAATCGATAATGGAACTATTTTGATGCAAAATAACACAGGCATCAAAAATTTCCGCGTTTAAATTTGTTCTCCGCTCTTCATAAATGCGGCCGGCTGACGAAAAACACCTCTCACTCGAGGCAGCATTTGACATAGTGTAGTGTCACTGTTATTTAATTGTTTTTTTAACAATCATGCCACATATCTGTTGTGTTAATACAATATATAATGTGATTAATAAATAATTTTATATTTGAACAGCGTTTCTCTGAAAAGGCATAGAAAATGGTAAAAAACAGCTTTCTTACATGTTCCATAATTTAAACCATAAGTGTAGATATAGTTGTTGGGCATGGCATAATATCCTTAATATTGCCGTGTATAAAGCCAAATCTGATTAAATGTTTAGCAAATTGTATAACCCCATCACCATGAATTGTATTGAAGGATCTCCAACAAAATTGGCTATTGAGAATAGAGATCTTTTTGGTTTTTGCAGGGTTTGCAAGTTCTGTTGAAGGTGGCTTGCATAGGTAATTGTCCATTTTTTCCAAGTTCTTCTTTTCCTGGACTTCTTTACAGCATTTATGCCTTTGGAGATGAGTGTTCCCTATTAAGCATTATCAAAACTAACTAATGAGCAATAATTATAGGATAACACATTCTTGCAAATCGTAAAAACAAAATCTATATTTTTATTCATAATGTCATGCACATATAGGAATCTTTTCCATACTTGACTCTCTCCTCTAGAATTTTCATTTACTTTATAAAATTCTTTCTGAATATTTTTAGCTATTAGCAGTAGATTTTTTTTGCCATACTCAAATGTTTGCATATTAGAAAAATGAATGAAAGAATGTTTAACGGATTCATTAACTTGTAATTAATTAAGTGTTTAAAATTTTATAGATTGTTTTTAACAGAATAATATTTTGGGCCAGGCTTTTAATTTATAAACCGGGCCCAGGATTTTCCGGACCGGGCCTCGGGCCGCCCGTGCAGGTCTCTACCTCAGGCGCCCCTTTTTTCTGTTAAAAGGCGCCTTTCTCGGCATAGGCTGTGAATATTTGCCACGAAGCGATTTGTTCGCTAACTTGTCTAAAACCATTCTTGATTGCCCAATCTTTGGTTTTCCCCGTGATCATCTGCCAACCGTAGTATGTTGCCATTGCGATTGTCTTAATACGCTCTGATACGAAGGAATTACAAATTAATTGTATTAAATTATAAAAAAATAAATTTTTAGAATGACTTATGAAAGGTAAATATTTATTTTATATGGGAGATAGAACACATATACAATTATATTAGTAAGAATGACAATTTAAACATATTTTTTAAATTTACAAGTTGATTTTTGTTTGAAATCATTATGTATTACATATTTAATTTATTGGCTCTTGTAAACATGTTCTTACAAATCATTAAAGATTTCTAAAATTCTAGTGTGCAAAATTATAGTATTAATTTGCTAGGTAGAGGAATAAAATACATTTATACATATAACATTAATTGAGTAAGAGGGGTCATTTGTATATGTTTTTTTTATTTTAAGAGTGGATTGTCGGTGTACAAGTTCAAGTTATGTATGTTCTAAAGTGTAAACCTATTTTCAAATCTAATTTCTTACAACATTTTGTATTCTTCAAATGTAAGAAGCTTTATAGATAGTTACCAACAATTTTTCCCATAATATGCAGTGTTCTAAATAATATAAAATGCAGTATGAAAGATAGGTAACAACAATTTTTATTTTATATCTAATTTGATAAAACAAATTTCTAAATTTTAAGCTAAATGTGGCAACAATGATTAGAGCATTTAATGATCTATGAACAACATTTAAATTATATGGCTCAGCAACTTCTTTGGAAAAAAACATTAATAAAATCCTAAGACATATTAAACTAATTTGCATTTTACAATTCGTAAACACTAACATACACATTAACGAATGCGATATGTGCGCTCCAGAATAGAACGTTCAAGTGCAGTGGCGTTAATAAGGGGGGGGGGGGGGGAATTCCCCCCCCCCCCCCATTTTTTGATCAATAACTAAATTAAATGGGTTAAGATATTATAGCTTAGTTACATCAAAGACTTTAAAACACTTATAAAAACAAAGAAACATAATATAAACATCTAATTTTTTTGATTTAATTTTTGACAGTTGGAAAATTTCCGAACATGATTGTGAAAATTGCTCTAAGAAAAAACTTGTTTGAACCCCGTGAAAACACCAGATTGCTCCAGGAAGAGATAACTAAGCGCTTAATACAATGTTCCTCATATATAATATTTTTAGCATTTATCATATTTGTCTAAGTTTGCTAGTACCCATCACGTTTTTATAACTAAATTGCCTGCCAAGGCCAGCCAAAACCCTTTAATTGCCCAATTCACTAATGCTGTCCGAACAGCCGGGCCCAAAATGACGATTTTAAATTTCAAGAATTAATTTTGTCTTATTTTCAAACATTTTTGATCTAACCCTAGAATTTCTATAAATAGAAAGGTGCCAAAAAATAGTAAACTATGCAAAAAAATCTCATTATCGTACCAAAATCTCAATTTAGCATGGTAGCCTGTTCGACCCCTTAGCCGAATGGGCCCAGTAGTGAGCCCGACTTTTTGTTTGTTTAAATTTACTTTAAATTACAAATAAAATGGGGGAAAATTTTTTGCCAGATTTCCCCCCCCCCTCGTAAAAATCCTGGCTACGCGCCTGAAGGAATGCGTTTTTACGCTTCAATATTTATCACTTAGGATAGAGAATACATAGCCTAAGGCACTTTAGACACATTGCAACTTATTTTAAAAATGAGTTTAGAAGCTGTAATAACATGTAATGATAAAATAAATAAATGGACAAATCGGTTTTCAAGCACATTGAGCGTTCCTGAACTAAAAGTATATTTAAGAATTATTTTTTGATTGTAACTAGAACAGATTAGAGCTTATCACAGGAGCCACATCAAATATGAAGGTATTCATAATTGACAAAGCTGGAAACATTCGTGCTGATATTACAAACGAACTAGCTACGATGGATAAGATATGCGAGCCAAAGGAGGTTTTGCTCTTGAAGGTATGTTTTACATTTATTTTCTTTACCTAGAAAGGTAATTGATACAACTATTCAAAATAATGAATTTGATGATTTATCTGAAGTGAAGAAATTTGAACTATCAGAACAAGAGTATTCAAGTAGATCAAGTAACTTAGAATGGAATTTTATTTATTTGCAATGAATTTTGTGTAGTGAGTGCAACTTAAGTATTATACTTTCAAGTTTTTTAATGTAATTATGATTCATTTCTTAAATAATAACTAATAAAAATATTAATGACTTATTTAATAATTTCTGCTTATTTTAAAATATAGCTTTATTATTGCTCTAATGTATTAGTTTTTTATAATTTAAAATTATTTTTTTTGAAAAATTGCTAATTTATAAAAGGAAAATCATTTCAAAATTAACTGCATTTAATATGGCTATAAAATAATCAAAAACAAATTTTAATATATAAATTAAATTTTGCTTTTTAAAAATGTTAAAATTGTAATATTCCATGTCTTAAAATTTATAGATCAGGTTTGTAGTTTTAAAAAATACCAATAATATTTAATTATACAATTTATATTTTTTGTTCTGGACAAATCTAATATACACATGTAAAATTTGCAAAATATTAGGCAAAAATAAGATTTAAAGTTTATAAGAAAAAATTATAGTTGTTTTGATGTAAAGTACTTTAAAAATAGCGAATTAAAGTTTCTAATATAGATCCATGTAGCCAGTCATTTTCTAAAAATGCAGTTTATTAATTGAGTTAAATACATTTGCCAATTTTATTAAAATTATACCTGTTAATTTTGTTGTGAGATATATTTTATTTTATAGATACTTTGCGAAACTTTTTGGCTAGTAAAGGCATAACCACACATTTACAAGATTCAACAAAAACTGATGATTTGGATGGGTTGCATCTTGATGATCGTTGTAAAATTAGCATGAATGGGCAACCTACTAAATTTGGGACTATAAAATATTTGGGTTAGTATTATCTTTTTATATTATCCAAATAATACTAATATTACTATGATTTAATTGCACAAATTATTTATAGGGCTTACAAAATTTAAAGATGGAAATTGGGTTGGTATTAAATGTGATTTGCCATTGGGAAAAAATGATGGAAGGTACTACAATAGATAATATTTTGACTCTTAGTTTAATTGTTAATCTATCCTACATTTTGCAATAACACAGGTCTGTAACAAAAATAACCGAGAATGGCATATTGTTAAAATTTTATTATGGTGTTTGGTGTACACGAATATAGTTTACGTTTTCCCCTACACGTCAAATTTTTTAAATAATTCGGTTCAAAGTGGCGGAAATTAGCTTTTTTAATCCTTTCTTACGTTGTATACTGCGAAGATCAATCGACAAATTTTTAAAACCTCCCAACTTTAAATCAAAACGTAAAAATAACTCGGGCCTTCGGCCCTCGTGGGAAGGGGGAGGGGGGAAGGGGAGGAGGGGAAGGGAAGGGGGAACGAAACTCATCTATACTCCGTATAAAAGTAGCATATTTGCTATTCAATTTATGGGCGAGAAAGGTGGGAAGGGGCGAGAAAGCTTATAGGGGGTATTAAATGCAAAATGATTAGTTAATTATTTATACAAATGTTCCATCACTTTGGCCAGTGGTGATCTTTTCTAATGGTTAGCAGACAGCCAAATAACTAGCCTATAATTATAATCAAGAAAAATAATCGATTTTAATCTCACTTTGGCCACTGGTAATTTTTTTTCAATGGTCAGTAGCCAGGACACGGTCAAAAAGTCATATTATCAATGGTTAACAAGAACAACATATTAATTTAAAAAAAATAAAAATTTGTCCTATCCGGGATTCGAACCCACATCAGTAAAGGCATAGGCTTTTGTAGGAGGGCGGCACAGGGACCCATATCAGTAGAGACATAGGCCCTTCTACGGGAGGGCATAGGGTAATTATCAATGTTAACCTAATATACAAATTCTAAAACGAAAAAAAAATTCGAATCACAATTTGGCCAATGGTCATTTTTTTCATTGGTTAGTGGCCAGCGGACGACCAAATATTTATCAATGGTATTAACAAGAACAATATATTAATTTAAAAAAAATTTGTCCGGGTATCGAACTAGCAAGTCAGAACGTTGGAGGACGGACGGACAACGGACAACAAAAAGCGAGCCCATAAATTGCATAGCAATTAAAAGGATTTTTGAGAAAAATTGCGCTATACATTAAACCCTTTTGCCGTTCCTTAAATACAGATTAAGACAACTACGATTTTTTAATCCCATAAATAATTCCGTTTTAACTCTTAAAAGAGGAATTATAAGAAATTTACTAATTTATCAGCAACCATTACTCCTTCATTTTTAATTGTTTAATAAATTAATATAAAATTACCAACTAAAACTTAAAATATAACATTAACAGCGTAATAAATAACATCGCGCTTGATCATTGCAAATAAAATTCATTCGTGATTTGCGTTTATGAATTATGTGTAATGTTTGTTTGACTAAATATCCAAATCTATCGGTCTTTTTAAACATATTCTAAAATATCCAATAGCTCTCTTCCATTTTAGATATATCTTGGTGAAAACGTTCTCCCTACTTGACATCGACTGCCCCTAAATTATATGCTAAAAAATTTAGGCGGGAATAAATAATGGATTTTTAAAGACATTCGACATTCCATTTTTTGGTATGCGCCAAGTAATCTCCTTATTCCTATTGATAGTTGGGAGGTTTGTGGTTTCCCAAAATATTTTGACATATTTTGAACGAATTCCAAGCCTCAGTTTCATATGAATTCATTCGGCTATAAAAAAAGGAGTCTTTTAAAAAGCATCATAATTTGTGCTCTAAAAGATCCCCTGCTCTTAGCGCAACGAAATTTTAGGAGTACTTCTTTTGCATATTGAAAAGCAAGTGTGAGTTGTTTCGGCCATTGCCTTAACTTGGTTTTTTACTAGAGTCAATTTAGTGTGTGTAGGGGTTGTTTCAGAAATCAACAATGATTTGGCAATAACGCCGTCACATCGTGTAACAAAATGAATTCTATTACCCCAATCGACGCGCAAAAAATGGGATTATGTGTCCCTGCAATTTCATTAACATTAAAAAGAATAATAATTTGCAAATTCACCTTGCATGCCTAATAATAACATATATGTGACCTTTAGGTCTTTACATATGAACCAGCCATATTTCTCACAATTAGTTTTTCGCAATAGAACTTTTATATTTTCAAAAGTTTCTTTTAACGTAGTATATTAAGTTAACTTTTTTGCAAGGGTGCCCGTTACCTATGTTATAAAACAGCTTTCAAACTAGATTGCGAGGAATCTATAAGAATCCCATTTATTGCACCAAAACGTGTGCCTAATAGCTGCGAAAAATCCCACAATATTGACGCAGAAAACTGGAAAGTCTTCCATTTTGTAATTAACTGAATTAGTTATTTGTTCCGATTTCTATATGAACATTTTACATTTGGTTTCACAAATTTTTTCGCGTAACCTTGAAGCGCAAAGTTCTGCTTTGATTTTAGATAGTCCCAAGTCTTTTATAAAATCTTCAAGCTTCTCCTGTGAAAAGTATACTGGCTTTGTCTCAGTATTTAAAGTGTATACTGATTCGCAGTCGTCAAGATTTTGATTTCCTTGACGTATTTCATTATGAGACTCCATAGAGCCGAAAATATGGTTTTATTACCGATAGCACATTGGCTTAAATTATCTTGTTTTCTTAAATGTCCAAATTTTTTTGGACAAAATTACCCATCACTCGCATGATTGGCTATCTCACGCCATATCAACAATGTATTAATTTTTGAGGGAGTTTTTTGCCACGATGCCAATTCGTCAACCCGCAACAGCTTGGGTTGCATATAACATGGGCGGCAAATGGCTTGTCGTGATTATTTAAAGAGGTCGCCAAATATTTTTTGTAAAAAATAATTTGAAATTTCACGTTTGCGCTACTTGTATCTAATCTTTTCCCTTCACATAACAAAAAGAATCGGGTGAGTCTATACACTGTCTAGATATCACTTATCTAAATTGCACTTTACAATATTTCGTATTACCTGAAGGAGAATGGAATTTTGGAGTAAAATAAAATATAACCTAAAAATGGTCCATATGTTATATTTTGAATATACTTGAATCTGGATATAAGAGTGACTGAAATTGGCAGAATATGGCCTATACAACGGCTGAAAGCTATTTATGAGGAAAGAAAACAATATATGTTAGCTAAGAAATTGGAGCTAATGGAAAAAATTCCTTGGTTACGTCTAAATTTATATATATGGATTATATTTTATGGTCATCAAAGATGGGGAGGAATGAAGGACATTACTGTTTTTGTAATAGAACTGCATACAATTTTTGATAGCAAGTATTCTATGTCTTAAAAACACCTTCTGATTCACTTAAACCGAAATTAATAGTTTCCATAAATATTATCAATATTTTGTAAAACCACATGCCTCTAACTTATTAGCGACATTTAAACCTATACAAATGAACCAACCGCATTTTTAATAGTTAATTTTTTTAATAGAACTTTTATCAAAGTGTTTGGATTCTCAGTAAAAAACAAGAGACATTTAAGCCATCGTATCATCGGCTATAAAACCATTTTTTGACTTCCTGCAAAATGCAGACATAGGATGATACAACGAATGCGAATTAATATATACTTTGTATATAGATTTAAAACCAATCTTGTTTTAACTGGAATAACTATATGATATAAAAGACTTAGGCCTAGCCAAAAGTAAGGCAAAACTTTGCACCTAGAGGTTACCTGAATAAAATCTGTTATAACTTGATGTTATATGTACGTAGAAATTCCGATAAACCCCTTATTCAATGTTACAAATTGGAGTAGTCTCCCGTTCAAGCTATACAAGATCTGCTTGTTAGGTAATTGGGACAGCACAGACCTAATGTAGCCCATTTTGTTCCAGGATGAAACGGCGTTATTGTCGAACCATTGGTCAATGCCGAAAACTCCATTTATTACTTTTACACATCAAATTGGTGCTAATAAAAAGCCTAGAATGCCAGGGCCCGAACAAACTCTTTCAGTATTGAAAATAAAATTCAAAATTGAGTTGTGCAAAGATCATAATAAATATTAAATTGACCTTAGATTTTGATGCGATTTAAAGTTAACGTTTTGAAAGTTTAAACAATTTATATGAAACTGAGGTTTGGGATTCATTTATGTGTATGCTAAAAAATTTAAGAAACTAATAAATCTCCCCACTACCAATTAGGGATAACAAGATTACTGAACGCATTCCAAAAAATAGGCGAATGTCTCAAAAAATTTATTACCTACATTCCCACCTCAATGTTTCTCATGAAATTTAAGAGCTATTAATGACGAGTAGGGAGAACGTTTCTACCAAGACATATCAAAAATGGAAGGGAGGTATAGGGGATTTCAAAATAAATCTATGATGGCTGATTATGCTTGGACATTGTTACGTCAAACAAGCATTACACATATCAAATTACGAATCAATTGTTTTCAACATATTTAATTAAAATGTTTAAGTGCGATGCTCTTTTTAAGCTGTTAAAATCATTTTTATATGAAATCATCTTGTGCAACTAAGCCATATTAAACGTTTTATTTTGTGAATATATATTAATTTATTGAATTAATTGATTTTGAAGATTTATTAGCTGCTGAAATAGTGCAACATAATTAATTAAATTCTTACGAAAGTTAAAACTAAATTGCTATTTTTGGCATTAAAAAATCAATTAATTTAAAATTTGTCAATTTTTGGTTAGAGAGAAGGGCAAAATGATTAATTTAATATCTAAAAGTTTAAAAAAATTGGAACTAAACTAGTCTTAGAGAGTGAGAGAAAGAGGTTTATTGAGATTAGAGAAGGCGATTAAGTAATGAATTTTTTAGTACTAGTTTAATTAAGGGTAGAACAAAAACAAAATATTTCGTTTTTACCACTTTGAGTTTTTTTATTTTGTTGACTTATTTTTGCCATAAAAACATTGTCGAAAATTGTGAAAAACGCTCATTGTCTCAATTTTAGCCCAATTCTTTCAACTTGATCAATAGGGAAAAAATCGAAAAACATTCGTATTTAATTCGTTCTTAAGTGATTAGTTGAATTAAAATTATTTGACTAATATTATGTGCAATTAGCCATGTAATTTTTTAATAAAAATTTGCTTTTCTTTCATAAAGCATAGCTTAATATCAATTGGAACCTCATTTTTATTGAAATTATTATATTTATATTATTATAATAAGCGTGGAGGGTGTCAAATACTTTGACTGCTTGCCCAAATATGGCATATTTACGCGCCCCAAATTTGTAGAAGTTGGCGATTTTCCCGAAGATGACGATGATTTGGAATTATAAGTTAAGGACTGTACAACTCTTAATATGTGTATTTCGCTAGGTTTTACTATTCTACAATTGCGATTTGTGACACACTTTATAATTAACTACATCAATCATTTGGCAATTATACCTAATCTGTAGTCCTGTGTTATTCTATAGCGGAAACAAAATTGACACAGCATGCTTTATTTGGTTTGTATATATGTTTATTTATTGTAAACAAAGCTATTTTTAGCAATGTGCCGAGATGGAAAATAAACTAATTATATTACTTGAATGATGTAATGTAGTTTATCTTCGGCAAATATTTTTATGAGCTATCTAAACAGACCGTCAAATTGTACATTTCATTTGAACACGTATCTTGTATATCGTTTTATAGAGTACCGTATTTTTACAAATAAAACCTACCTTTCACTGACGACATTGCATAAAAATTTTATCAACTGGATCTGCAACGGATTGTATCGGTGTGCCCAATTCTATTGTTTTATGATTTTAAGCTCGTAAGAATTTATTTTTTTAATATAGTTAAAATTTAACTTTGAATTTTAAAAATTGTTATAAAATAGTGGCGTCTCTTAGCAAAAATTAAAAAAATTTTGATGAATAAAAATAAATTATTAAAGTAATTAAAAGAATTTATAATTGTATAAAAGACCGAGACACGTATAAATTAAGGCTTCTATATATGCATTTTAAATTTAATTTTTGGCAATAAGCTTACCCATTTTTTTCTTTTTTTGAGTTCATTGTTCGCTTAACAAGAATAAACAGTAATTAAGCATTTTCCCCACTACCTGGCCCTACTGTTTCGATCTCGTCTCGGTCTCGAAAACAAAATCTCGTCTCGGGATAGATTATAAAAATCTCGATCTCGTCTCGACGAGAATTCTCATCTCGACTTTTAAAAAAAATATATACGGAATAAAAATTTCTCCTATTTTATTAAAAATATTAAAAAAGTGTTAAAAAATCCAAATGGCAAATTTTTATATTTTTAAAAAACTTTAATGCACAAACTTTTCAAAGATTTATCGGGACACGACTTCTCATTGACAATATAAAGATATGAAATAATTCATAAAAATAGCATTTTCTATGGAAAGTGCAGACTAAAAGACTCTAAATAAATTTGAAGTATAGAAAATTAAATTTAATTGTTCTAGCAAATTATAAAATTTGTATCAAATTTACTGTTTTTGTCAACTATAAATAGACTTAATAAATAATACGTTCGCTTATAGTTGACTTAGTTGCATAATTGAGCATCCTTTATTAACCCTGGCTAAAGCTTCTTTATAGACTAAGTCTATTGTTACCATCATCAGTTATATCCCATAGTGCTTGTTTACTATAGCGTTATAAACCATAAAGTGCGAGTGATTTTTAATAATAAGATTATTATTTACAGAATTGATAACTAGATGCACATATCAAAACGTTGTAAAAACAACTAAAAGCAGCATTATTATAGGATTAAGAAGATAAGGTTTTAAACTTTAAATTGCACGTATTTAAATTTATGACAGAAATCATTATAATCAAATTAAAATTCCAAATATCAAAAACGAGAAGGATCAAACCTTAATCCAAGCCAAAGGAAGTGATGGAAAGGTGGAAATTATATTTCTAGGAACTTATGTATATTGCAAATTTGGGAAGATTCTCTCCCCAATATTGAGCCAAACATATGTGTGGTCGAACTCTTTCAAAAGGATGAACTTAAGTCACAAATAAACGAAATGCAAAAAGGGAAAGCTAATGGCCCAAATAGAAATCCTATGGAATTATGGGTTGAATGTCGAGAAGAAGGAGTCGCGATTATGACGAATCGCTTTATCAAAATATGGGTAGAATAACGAATTCCTATTCAAGGAAGAGCAATTACGATTATAGCCTTATTCAAAGGCAAAGAAGACCCTCAGGAGTGCAATTACAGAGGCATCAAGCTAACTTGCCACTCCTTGAGGCTTATGGAAAGGATCTTAGTAACAAGGCTGAGAAACGAGGTGGAAATATCGGCTAACCAATTCGAATTTGTAGCCGGTTAATACAATCGACCCCATCTTCGCACTACGTCAAATGATAGGTCTTTATTGATTTGGAGAAAGTATATAACACGGTCCCTCGCGATTTAATATGGTGGTGCTTGATAAAGCAAAATATCACTGATGCATATATGTGGCTTATGAAAATATTAATGAAGCCTTAAATTCGTGTGTTAAGACGACACTTGGAGACTCTTAACCTTTTTGCGATAAAATTGGATTACATCAGAGATCTGCTCTATGTCCTTTTTATTCGACTTAATTATGGACACGATAACTAGAGACATTCCAAAGCCATCTCCTTGGTGTATGCTATGTGGTGATGTCATAGTACTATGCGAAGAGACAAAGGAATTCAAAGAATCCGAAAAGGCGAAAAGCATTTAACTGGATATGGTTTAAAGGTCAACGATCGAAAAACGGTACATAGAGATTACAGGCACCCCATCGCTAAATAAACATTTAAAGTACCCAAAAGTAGACAGGTTTACATACCTCGCCTCGATATTACACCAAGGAATGCGCAACAGAAGTCATTGTCCGGATTAAAAAAGGATGGTTTAAATAGCAATGTCTATCCGGTTGAATGCGACAAGAAAATCCAATATGGTCAAAGAGCACAGCTTACAAATCCATCGTAAGACCGGTGTTACTCTATGGAAGTGAAACATGGGCACTAAACTTGGAAAGAAAGCTATTACAAGCCACAGAGATGAGAATGATACCTGAAAGCTTGAGGTAGACTAAGCTCGACCATAAGACGAATGACTTTCTCATGGAAAAATAGGTATGGAACCTGGCGGACATGATTAACAAAAATCGGCTAAGGTGGCATGGGCATATACTAAGAAGGGAGGCAATGCTGTATTGCAAAGTATTAGACATGGAGGTACCGGGGAAGAAAGAAAGAGACGACCTCGTGTCACGTGGAAAGGGCAAGTCGATAAAGGTTTGAAAACAAAAGAGATTAGTAAAGACATGACACTTCCCGGTCAAGATGGAAGATACTCATTAAAACATACCCCACGACTGTGGGACCAAATCTTATATATAAAAATGAAACTATGTGTGTATATATGCCGCCACAAATTTTGGAAAACTACCAGACCGATTTGGCTCAAAATTTCAGTTTATTTCTGACACTCCGGAGCATGTTTTAAGATTTGTTCGAGCCAAATCGGTCCAGTAGTTTTCGAAAACGGTTTACACAATTTAACGAACGCATTATGTAGTATTCGGTATTTAACGAACGCGTAATGTTGTATTCGTACGCGTTGCACTGTATGCGGAAATAGAACAATAGAAGTAGAACATATAGACATCAAACTTTATTTTTACTTTAATAACCGCTTTATCATCATATAGGCCCTAAAATTCCAACATAATTGAGGTAAAATAATCAACTATTTTGCATTAATAATGTAATTTACCTTTTAATAAATCAGCAATTCATTGCATGTATGCTTTACCAAAAAAAAATTTATATTGCAGTACTTTATATAGATCATAGTCAATATATATTTTTACCAATTGAAAAGTTATACAAATGCCAATGCGAAAAAAATTATTCGGTAGAATAATACCTAAATCAAAAAGAAATAAAACAAGGAGAGCTGCTGAAACTCCTCAACATCGTGAAGTACGATTGCGCGACAATCGCAAGAGTAGAGCTGTTAAAGTTCATCTATGATACGAACTAGTTCAAGTTCAATTTGAAAAAAATCATTAGTTCAAGTTCATTTTTTTTTAAAAGTAACTAGTTCAAGTTCAAGTAGGAAAAAATGTAACTAGTTCAAGTTAATAGTTCAATTTTACAAAAAAATAACTACTTAAAGTTCAGTTCATTTTTTTAAATATGATAAAGTTTAAATCTAATCCAATTTAGGAAATGATTCCTGAATTAAAACCAGTTTTTTTGAATCCTATCCAAAATTTTAAATAAATTTCAAAGTTTATTATATATTTGAAAATCTAATTTAAGGAAATATTCATATATAACAAAATCATCAACTATACAATGCTTAAAATCTTTATTACAGACAATATACAATTATAATTTACAGTAAAAATCATGTGGAAGTAGATGTGAATTAAACTTTAATAAAATATTGTTCTCAAAATTATCGTTTAATAAACAAGTACGTTTATCTCCAAATATAAGCTTTCCCAGACTGAAAAGCCTTTCAACTGGAGCATTAGATGGGAGGCAAACATTAAATTTGATAAAAATTTACTTTAGATTGGGAAATTCATCAAATATATCAAATGAGGTATTATTTAATTTAATATAGTCTTCAATTGTTTCTTTATTAGAATTCTCACGTATTATATCAAAGAAATCTAAACCATTCTGTGTATCATGCACCTCCATATTTTAAGTTGTTTGTGGCACTAGTAAATTTATTGCTTTTAAGATTCTGGACCTTTCTTCCACATTTTCCGGTGACCGGATCCAAGCCCAGTCTGTCTTAAAAATTGGATGCAAGACAGCAGCAATAATATTGTCCTCATCATAGAGATCAGGAAATCTTAGAACCATATGATTTATAGTATATCCATTTATATATGATACCTGATGTTTATGTCTTTCATAGCATCTTTTAATGGTTGAGCCCATTTTAAGTTAACCATATTCTGCAGACATAACTGAATTTGGCTTATGGTAGGGGTATAATAAGCCATATACATATATGTTTGCCCCTCCAAAATTTTAAGGGCCTTAGCAAGTGGCTCCATTACCTTAAAAAAATTAAATAAATTTAAAATAATGACTCACTAAGTGATATTCCTGTAAAAAATTTGATTCTTGCAAAGAAAGCCTCTCAAGCCTTAATTCATCACAGAGAGTATGAAAATCACTAGGCTATTTTGAATCATTTTTATTATTACAGAGATGAGATCAAATGTTGAATTCCATCTAGTTACTACAGGGTAGGGTATATTACACCCAAAACGGTTATGTATGGTTTGTGCCGATATTGCGGATCTGCTATTGAGGTTCCAAAGTGCCTGGCACTTACAGAGTGAAGAATTATATAATTTAGTAAACCCATTATTTTTTTCAAAAGTTTGTTAACATCAGTAGTAGCAATCAGATTTAGGGTGTGACAAGCACATCTCTTATGTTTGGATAGATAATCATAATCATTTTGATTATGTCCCTCTAAACCAGCCCGATCAAGTATATGCTTAAGAGAAACTACTTCCTCCTGCATCTCATTCATTAAAAAACCTATATAAAAGTTAGGAAAGAAGAATTATATAAATAACACCTGAATGCTTTAACGAAATTAGATCCGTTGTCAGTAATTGTACAGATATTTTTGTTTTGAATATGATACTCTTTGTAAATTTGAGAAGGGATTTGCATATAACACCAAAAGAGTGCCTCCCTTCTAAACATTTGCAGGCTAGAACTGCATCAACTCTTTTAAGACTCTCATCGTCTATCCAATGAGCTCAATAAATGACCTAACAAATTTTAGAGAAATTAATAAGTACTTATTAAATGCTGTCCAACAGTCTGCAGTTGTACATACATACTTCGGTGCCATTAACTTTGTTCTAACTGTATCTTTCATCTTTGCAGCAAATTTCATCACCTTCCCTGTGAGGGTTTGCCTACAAATTGTTTTTGCTTTTGGATTAAAAGCCCTCAACAATTCATTGAAGTGCTCATCATCATATAGCGAAAATGGTTGATTAGCATTGATTATACATTTAATAATGGCCATTTGGGAATTTTGGTTATATAAAGGCCTGTCAATTAAGGTCTGTGTTAACTTTTTGTTAGCTTCACAACTTTTTCCAGTCTTATTCTTGACACTTCTTAATCTCCTCATGTTTTTGAAGGTGAGACACCTAGATTTTATATTTTAAATTATAATAAGTTATTACCTTTTTATGTCTGCATAAATTGGCTGTTGAGGTTCTTGAAGCCGCCACAACTTTAGTGCATAGTTTGCACTTAATTTTGAATGAATCTTTAGAAGATACATATTTGAAGTATTCTTCCATTGAAGGTCAAGGTAAAGAGGTAGATTGAGCTGCCTCGTTCCTATTATATACTTCAGAGCAAATACCCGAAGACCTATTGGTATCCATCTTTTCTAAATTTTTTTGTGTTTTTAAAATCAAAAATGATTTATACTCAACCGGTCTAACTCAAGTAATCTAATGCACAAAAATTGTAATTTAAACATTATTATATAAGTATATCTATTATATATAATAATATAAAGTATTGTAAATGCATATTAACTTATTATAAAGCATTTAATCAAACCTATGAAAGAAAATAATAAGAAATTTGAACTTCATATATTATTGGCTTAATATGAAAGAAAATATATATGCAGCAATAAAAAAGTTAATCTTCATATATTATTATATGCTTAATATACGTTTTTGCAACCTTTTAAAGCATTTTTAACATGATTAAATATAAAATTAATTAGTTATAAGCATTCTTTGCAAATTTTAGAATCCTTGAGCGTTAGACCACTTGAGCAAATACGTCAAAAATTCGCGGTTACTGTGTGTCTGTATGATTACCGACAAGACAATGCACGTCAAATTGTTGATGCATATTCACTCGGCTTATAAATTTATTTTAAATTATATATTTGTGATGAACTAGTTCAATTACATTGTATAGTTCAAGTTCAAGTTCAGAATTTGAAAAAAAATAACTAGTTCAAGTTCAATCTTAAAAAAATGAACTAGTTCAAATTCACAGTTCAGATTTTTGGGAAGGTAACTAGTTCAGTTCTAAGTTCAGAAAAAAGTTAACTAGTTCAAATGAACTAGTTCAAAATGAACTACTTCTTAACAGCTCTACGCAAGAGTAACTTAACTACAATAGCAGCTGAGACATTGGAAGAGCGAAGCGACAGACTAGAAAATTTACGCTCACGAGCCACAACTTCACGCGCCACCGAATCAGCTGAAGAGCGAATCGAAAGACAGCCACTAAACGCTCACGAGCCACAACTTCACGAGCCACCGAATAAGCTGAAGAGCGAATCGAAAGACTAGCCACTAAACGCTCACGAGCCACCGAATCAGCTGAAGAGCGAGACTAGCCACTAAACGCTCACGAGCCACAACTTCACGAGCTACCGAATCCGCTGAAGAGCGAATCGAAAGACTAGACAATATGCGCTCACGATACAGACGCTCAACATATAGTTCGCGAGCCAGTTTGAAATTAGTAGCGTTCCATTATGATGTAGCGTTTGATTACAGCATGCACCCCAATGTCATGATTGGCCAAATGGATACGATGTGTTTGCATTGTCGTGCTTTGCGGTTCCCCTAAAGAATATCCTGGAATGTGTTGTTCGAATGGCAAAGTCAATTTGTCACCTCTGGTTGATCCACCCCACCTGAACCGCTCTTATCTTATGTATCTGGAACTAATACATTGTCCAAACACTTCCTCCAACACATTCGCAAGTACAACGAATGCTTCCAAATGACATCGTTCGGAGCAACAAAAATTTTGAATGATGGAGGTTACATGCCCACATTCATAGTACAAAGACAAATTTACCATCAAATCGGTTCCCTTCTACCTTTTCAGATATCGAACAAAGGTTTCTGCAAATTTATTTCATGGGCGATACGGAGGCTGATCGACGTTGTGGGACTTA
The DNA here is from genome assembly GCA_964036665.1 of Gordius sp. MW1. Lineage (NCBI taxonomy): Eukaryota > Metazoa > Nematomorpha > Gordioida > Gordea > Gordiidae > Gordius > Gordius sp. MW1. The sequence continues at coordinate 11,545,795 of OZ038532.1, read as the reverse complement.
GGGACTACGGACCAGGTGAATGTGTAGAGACGACGCCCGACTCGAACAAGGCTAATATGATATTATCCTCTGCTAATAAACCCGGGTAAATGGCAAAACAACGTTTGCCGTGTTCATCTAGTAATTGATAAAGAAGTAGATAGTCTTTATATCAGTTTCTTAATTTTTACCTCATAATTTTATTTAAATAAAATCCATATGTTGATGAATTAGAAATTGCTGCTTTTAGGAAATGAAAAATTAACAAAATGATATTCATTTAGGCCTGGAGTTTTCATCCTTCTAATTTTTCAGCCCCAAGCCCTGAATTTTCTGGGCTGGGGTTCGGAGAACTCGTGCAATCCCTAGTGCCAGTACTAATAAAAAAATAATGGGCGTAGATTTGACTGTGAAAAACGTAAAGAATGTTCTTTATTTGTTTGAACCAAATTTGTTCCGGTTACATCTCTTTCATATTTATTTGTCAAGGTAATATTTGAAGACTTGTGCTATTAAATTTGCCCTATCGTTGTTATAAACTATCATTTGACCCGTCAATATTTTCTTAAATCTTAGCAAATACTAGAGTATTTACATGAATATTTCATCAGGGTAGTGTATGGCTATTTTAATCAATAATATTGCCTATTCAAAGTAAAAATGTTCTGTCAGTATTTAACAAATTTTTCGCCCCTTTAGATTATTAGCAATTTTAATGCCTTTATAATTAGTATTAAGAATAAATATTTAATGAGGGATTTGAATATAATTTTGATAATTTTTTTCCTACAACAAAAGTAATATACCTATATATATAGCTAGATTTAAACTGTAATTATTTTGTTTGTAAGCTCTTAATGAACGCGATATCTTCCATTTTTCTATTTTTTTTGAAACATATTGTAAGATAACTGTCACTCATGGTAATAAAAATATATTGTTGTAATATTATATTATGATCATCATTTAAAATTCAATATAAACTAATACTTTATATGTGCAGCGACCAAAATTTCATCAAATATTTCCAAGTGCAAAATACATCATAATTCACATGTGCTCGTTATAGATGATGACTTTAGCAAATGGTTAAGGCTAACTGAAGGTAAACATTAAACTTCACTATATATTTGTAAAAATAATTTTGCTTCAATTAATAGAATTTCTTTATTAAGGCAAAAATTATCAAAGCTAAAGGGAAAAATATTAAAGTAACAAACTTACTTTGGAACTTAAGAATAATTACTATTTAATAATTTTTTAGTAATATCGAATATTTTAATGGCTAGCGTTTAATTGCTACTGCATAAGATGATTTTATTTGTAATTATAAATAGATATCATCAGAATTCGTAATTGCAATTTAAAAAAAATTATGTTATCGAGACAATTATACTTACGTGTTTTATATCTTGTTAAAATATTAAGGTTCAAGTTTGATTATAACTATGGGCTGCATATTGGAAATTGTAGTATACAGAAGTAGAGTTGATAAAGATTTAGACATAAGTAATATATAAATTTTATAATTTTCACCTGTTAATTTAAAGATTTTTACGACTCCCAAAGACACTTTTTGACATCTTTGACGTTCATGGATTACATAGAACAAAAGGGAATAAAAGAAATATTAAATCAAAAATGTAGTGAATCGGTTGCTCAGTTAGTTTTACCCTATGAACTAGCTCGCGAAAGAATTGGCTAATTTGTCAAACACAATATTTAAATTTTGATCTCAAGTTAAGTAATAAAGAAATAATCGACGGACCTACGAATAATGCATATAACGAATGTTTCATCAATAATACCCTCAATTCCGGCATAGATAATTTCAATTCATCTCTTTACCTTGAGGTATGCCATTGTTTTCTTTTAATCTAGTATTAGCCAAAATAACTTTGTTTTATGGCACCCAATGTACGAGTGTACCCAACTTCAAACCTTTAATTATAAGAGATTTCCAAATTCCCAGGGAACGTACGAATGATGTGCAAATTGGGGAAATAAAGGCAAATAACGTGAAATGATCATAGAGCACTATGTAGGATGACTTAACAATATGAATATAAATATTAACACAAAAAACAACCCTTATAACATCTAATTTATATAGATTTATTGAAGTTTTATAATAAACAGTCAAATAATTTAATAGGCGCATCAAGATATATAATATAAGCTATGTATGTTGCATGTATATAGACGTTTTTCAGCGTTATTCCCCTCTAATTCCTTTTTTCTACATCTTCACTTATAGACTCTGGAGATTACCTAATAATCAAGGATTTACGTGGTCTACATTTAGATTGTGTCTTATAGCCACAATATATGCGAAAAATTTCTTTCGCCAGTTTGTTTCTAGATTTATTATAAATCTTGCCGAATATTAACTAAATTATTTCATATAACACCGTTACTGTACCCACGGTATTGTATGGAGCAGAAACCTGGGCAATTAAGGCAAAAGAAGAGCAAAGGAGATGCGAATGTTAAGATGGATCTTAGGAATAAGCAAAAAGGACCATATAAGGAATCAAGACATAAGGGATAGGGTAAATGTAGTTCCGGTTCAGAGAAAGTTGGTGGTAAGAAGATTGAGATTGGAAAGACGGGAGGAAAGTCCCCTGGCAAAACGTATCAAGAAAGTGCAAGTGAAGGTAAGCGAAAGAGAGGGAGGCTTAAACTGACATGGAAACATAAGATAGATATGGACTTGAGAAGGTACGAGCTAAAGCGAAGATGGTTTAAGTGTAGGAATACATGGGGAACCTACTTGAAGGAGATGACCACTAAATGTGACAAACCTATCGTGGGGAAAAAATAACTAAATTATTTCGGAAGCCGCTCTAGAAGGCAGTATTCAACATGATAATTTAATTACTTAATAACGAAAGAAATCATCACGGCATTGGCTATGCTATTAACTTGACGTCTGGGCGTAGCCATAATTTTAATTAGGGCTAGTGAGCAAGAAGTTTGAGAATGATTTAAGGAAAAGCAAAATGATATTTTTGTAGCATCAACCGTAAATACGTTAAATTTTTTTAAATGTAGGATTAAGGGTCGGGGAGAGCTGCTTCCCCCGGTAACGCCCATGCAATTAAACTTCATCAACATTGTAAAAGGCATGGTTTGTTCATAATAAAATACAAATGGTTTTTGTAAATTTACATATAATATTACAAATCTATTCATATTTTTTTAATAAATACATTGGTCAATGTTTATAAAAATACTTATATTAAATATTCTTAATCTTGCATGCGCAATTTAATTGTGCTTTGATTAATATATCGTTTTACATCGTAGCCCTCCTTGGTAACCGGTGAAGAAGTTTACATGCAATTTAGGAACGCGGACCCAGATTTTAGTGGTGAACATTTAACAGTGGATTTAAATGCACCTCAAGAGATTCGTCAAAGGCGTCATCGTCGCCATGTACCACCTTAATATTAATTTGTTATTGTTTATATTTTATTTTTTCCCTAAAAACCAATAAATAATAGTTTCGAACTCCACGTTATTTTAACAAAATATATGTTTATAGCTACATATATTTTAATATATCATTTGTCGGACAAATATTATAATTATTGGCATTTACAATTGAGAAAATTAAGAATTAAGCTCAGGCAAAAAAATTTATAAATAAAAAGTAGTAAAAATGTGCGTTAGATCTTTGGTCAGCAGCTAAACTTTCTAAATCACCATCATTACAAATTCATAAAGAGACTAGTATGTACAAATTTAAAAAAAAATTGGCTGATACATTCTAATTAACTTTTTGTTGAAATTTATAGTAATATTTTTCCTCGAGGCGTTTGTAAGAACTATGAGAATAGGAAAGAATATATTTTTGCTATTCAGCTAAGCTCATAATATTAGAAAAAATTAACGAAGGGCGTAATATTTATTAACTATAAAATAATCATTTAAATAAATATTTTTTGAGTTGTCCTCAGGGAGGAAATTTTGCTATCCGGAATTAAATTATTCAAATATAGATGCCGCTTAACGACATTGTGCTATCAATTTTTTACCCCTGAATCAAATAATTGTTTAGGTTACTTAATGAATAAAGTGATTTTATCAATTAAATACAAAAATAAGGGATAACTAGCGTCAATATGAGTATTTTTAAATAGTCATACCTAAAATTATTAATTCTTATAGAAACATGATATTAATTCATTTCACTTTTATAAATGATATTAAGTTTACTTTATTTTAAATAAATTCACAATGCTGAATAAATTAGTTTAGGTATAGTAATGGCGATCACGGGCTTAGTCAGGATTTAAATTATGGGACGGGAAAAATTAAGGAGGAGTAAAAAATAATTATAATTGTACTCAATTTCATAAACTTTTTGTATTTGGGGGGGGGGGGCTGCCTAATACTATATTTCCTTTGAATATACCATGAGGTTTCAAAAAATAAGTTTGAATTTAATAACATTTTTAATATACATATTGTGCCCTGCAAGATGAAATTTCTTCGGCCTGAGCCCAACTTCTCAATTTTCATTTTGCCCGGACCTGAAAGGCTTTTTTTAATTATGGCCCGACCCGAGCCCGAACCCTACCCGATTTTTCAAATAGATTTTTTAAAAATTATATTTTTTTAAAATTATTTCACCCACTAAATATAAAATGCATTAGATTGCTATTACTCCTAATTTACAACTAGGATAAGTTTGAAATAAAAAAATGTATTATCCCAATTTGTTCAGATCTTTTAAAATATATAACTCTTTGTAATATTTACCTACTTATTTTTAAATTTTTAACAGCTATTATGAATCTATTTAAATAATAAAATAAGATTTGCAATTCAAATCAGTTATATTATAATAACAGGGTAAAAAAGCTGAAATATGGAAGCCTTATTAAGTACGCTGTGCGAAGATAATTATTCAACATCGAGTTAAGTTTGGTTAAATAATATTATATAAAAGATTAGTTTGCTTTAGTTCAATTCAAAACGGGCTCGAGCCTCGGGTCGGGCTGCCTCATAAGGCCCGACTTTATCATTCGGCCCGAGCCCGGCCCAAAACTCGATCGGGGCGGGCCGAGCTCGGGCCGAACTTTTGGAGGCCCGTGGAGGGCTCTACATACATAAACAACTTTTAGTTAAAAAAATACATTTTATTTAAAAAGCTAGAGTCATAACAATGTACAAAAACGTTTGATCGTTGTAAAGATAATAAGGTTTGGCCTTCGGATTAATTATGGCTGCTATATGTATTGAGATTTGTGCTATTTTTGTGAACCGGCATGGCTTTAGGTCTAAATAATTAAATTAACTTACATTCTATGGTAAATAACATGCATAACGAACATGAATAATTTTACCATTTTTATATATTAATAGAAATACTAACTAATTTGTAAACCATACAAATATAATATAGTAAAAATTGCATATAACATTTCCCTTTAAAATTATCCAATATTCAGGTTCGCAAAATAATCACAGCGATAAACTTACGATTACTATCGATACAAACAGTGAGCTAAGGGGGCCGAGGCCCCCTTCCAAGAACAAAAACCGGGCCCCTAGGGTCCCCCCCCCCTTAAGGGAAAAATCTTGGGTCCCGCGGCCCCTTAAGCAATTTTTTAATGTTATTTTAATTAGAAACAATATTATGATAATAATAATTTTTTTGAATAAAACTTTTAATTTTATTATTACAAATAAAGATGCTGTATAATACTATAAAGGATGCAAATTTTATAAAATTGTTGAGTCGACATAATTCCATTCATTATGAAAGGCGAAAGATTTAGCTTTCAAATTTTGATATTTCATTATTAAAGTCTAAAAGTATAAAATCAAAAAATTAGTACACTTTTTACACTTTAAAATGTACCAATTCATTAATTGATTTCAAAATTGATTTATATTATCTTATCGTCGATAGAATAATAGCAGAAATAAACATAAGATTTTCCGAAATGAGTTTTAGATTTACATTCTAATCTTTTCATCAATAGAATGCACATGCTATAAAATTTTTTTATATAAGTTATTTAAAAATTTACCATTTGAAACTTAAAATTTTATTAATAGGAAATTTACATATTTGGCAAACAAGTTTTAAATTTTATTTCAAAAACCCCTTTAATTTAATACTTAACATACTGTCACAATAATTATAAATACAAGTCTTGTTTGCTGTTATAATGTCATATAAAACATAGCATCTCCCGTCCACCGGTTTCACTTGAAATATTCCCTTCTAACCTTTCGTATTTAAATATTTCGCAGCAAAGCTCTTACACGAATATTTTATTTCCATTGACCATAAATTTTTTTGTTTAAAATTTCACACTTTTTGTGATTTCGTAGAAGATGACTTTGTAAGATGAAAAAGGTTATGTGCCGTTTTGTAAGCATTAGGGTTATGTTTTTAAAAAGAATTAAAACCTTTTCAGGGGGAACATATTTAAAAGATTTCTTAATTTGTAAAAAAAGCAGTATTAAATAGGCAATTTAAGCTCCGTTGATTTGCTTAGCAGTTATTAAATCTGTATGGTTTACGAATTAGTTAGTATTTATATCTCATATATAAAAATAGTAAAATTAATATTTTTGTGTAAATAAGAGTATGTTAATAAAAATTATATATCTATTATTACTTTAGGTATAAATCAAGACTTGACTCTGTATCTGAATAAATTTGCGTTCCACCATTTATTTTTACTGGCTTATTTTCATCGCCCTTGTATTCATCTGTATGATTTTCAATAAAATCATGGATTCGATCCTTAGAATTTGAACGACCTTTGGTTGTTAAAGGTTGTTTGAGTTCAAATTTTGCATCGTCTAGATCTGGACGTATCATTTTTCGGTTACAGTAAGTGTACGAGTTTAAACTCGTGTCTCTATAACCATATAAAGTACTATTCGATTCTGGATGTACAATATAATCTCTTAAAGGGGAAGTGGTCTGCAAATTTGGCATATCATAATCAAGCATTTCACCTCGGGTTTCTTTATTTCTTAGATAAATTTGAGAGTCATGTGATATTGGTGATAAATACCTCTCCGATGGTGTGCTATCGCAAAAATATAATTATTATTAATACCATAACCATTAACTTAAAGTGCATATTAATATTAGGGTTTTAAAATACTTAATCATAGCACGCATCATATGTTGTCTATTGCTCGTAGTTTCATAAATTGCAAATGTTTGATTGTCTTCTTCAGGCGGAGAATAAAGTCCACCATTTTCTTCAACCAGGCTCATATGCCGACCATTAGCTTTATTAAAGTATGTTAAAGAGCCCTTTTTTCGCCTAAAATGAATATATTATTGTATATTATTTCTCATTTGAAAACAAAATATTACCAGTATAGAAGCGCTAAAAGTATTATGCCAAGTGAAATCAATAGCAGCAATGCCCCTCCAACAGCACCCGATATTATGGAAATATCCTGAGACGTTAAGTCTAAATATGCAACGTATATAACAATAAAATAAATCCAACCTGTGTTCTTATTTTCTAATGTGTTTGTAATATCATCGATATCCTTATCAAATAAATTTTTTGTATTTTTATTAACAAATTCTTCGTCGATTCTCGAGGAATCGATTGAGCATTCCTTTTTTAAAACTCCTTTTTCGAGACATTTCGTAGACATATTTATCATATTGTTCGTATTAGTCTTGAACAGTTGAGGTGTCGGGTGGCAATTTGGATGCCCAAGTTCATTTACTCTACATTCCATATTAAAACCACATCTATTGGGACATTTAAATTGACAATATTTCCCTCCGAATTGACTCTTATCACAAATACATTTCCATTTCTTCACCGCCTTCTTAATTATCTTGCCATTCTTTAGTGTAACTATTTAATTTAAAAGAAATTATATAGACAATTAAAGAGATAGGTAACTCGATGGATAGAGCAATGGTGTACCTTTTTTAGTAATGGTATCTTTTTGTTTGCAAGGCTGTTCATTTTTGCAGCCAGGGATGCAGGTCTCATGCACTATCACTTCACATCTGGCACCTCCGTAGGGATAAACACATTCACATACAGGTGAAGAGGGTTGTAAAGGCGAGCTATCTATAAGATCGGTCAAATTTCAATTAGATTTTATATAATTAACCCTCGAGAGTATTCGTGGGGCATTTTGGTACCCCACGCGAATTATAAATTTAAATATAAAACGCAATTTAAGTCTAATGAATCTGGGTTTTTTAGTAGCTTAATATTATATAAAGAACTAGGTTAGGTGAAAATTTCATAGGTTTTGGCTTAATACTTTTTAAAATATAGAAGCTTTTTGGTCGTGGGGTTCTGTTATACCCCACGAATACTCTCACTTAAGTTTTTTTCTATATGAAAAAATGTATGTATTTTTTTATATAAAGATATCTTTTACAATTTGTGTTTTTAATACATTTTAAACATTCTTTTAATAAAAAATCACGTTTATTTTGATTTATTTTAAGGTATATGATGTCAAAATGTAAAATGAGGGGAAGCTATAAAATAACTAAAATAAAAATGGGGGTCCAAAAAATTGTTAATAAGTTTTGTAATGTTGATTAGATTTACATCAAAATTTATACCATCAATCTTAAGATCTTTATAAACATATATTTAAAATTTTAAAGGTTTTAAAGGAATACTTTCAAAGTTAAAAGAAGTTAAAAAGTGGGGTAGAGTTATACCCCACGGATACTCTCGCGTTCGGGATTTTTAGGAATACTCTCGAGGGTTAAATTCTAAGCCTACATATATTTTAAGGTGTAGCACTCAAATAAGATGGACTTAAAAATTTTGTGAAATTAAAGTGATGGATTTTAAATTAGTAAATTTTATATACCATGAAAGGCATTTAAGAATTTGGTTAAAGCTTCAGGTGCGTGAGCAAGGTTATTGATTAAATCCTCGTAAGCCGCAACGGTCCTTTTTTGAGATTGAGTAATATTTGTTAAAAGCGTGCACTTCCCTCCATTGAGGCAGTGGCATGGCTGATAGCATCCTTGTGTAGACACTAATTTTCCAAGTTTATCAGTTTTGTAAACCATATTTCCATTGGGTTTCTCACGATAATTTCCAATAGATAGTGTTGTAAATCCTATAGGACAGGGAGTGCATTCAAATGCACCGCTTATTTCTTGAAAGAATCCAACAGGGCATGGATGACATTGTTCTTCCGAAACTCCCTGATTAACATCTTTAACGGCAAAATAGAATCCCGGTTCACAGCTTTCTGTAATTAAAAGTTACAATTAATAAGCTAAATCATGCAAAATGTGATTGCTTTAATATTTAATATGCTAAAGTTTTCGCCATACCTTTACAATCCTCAACGCTTGTGGATCCATGGCAAACCGTAACTCCTATCCTAGAGTTATTGCCCAATATAGGACAAGATTTGCAAAACAACATGCCCTCATTGTTTTGATAGGTATTATAAGGACAGAATTGGCATTTATTTTGTTTGATATCGAAATAGCTTCCCTGCGCACATCTAGTTAATTATAATAAAGGCATGAGCATAAGTTAATTTAATAAATAAGTAAGTGTGTTGGTATTACTTAACGCACAAGGAGTCTTTCATTACTGACCCCGGTAGACATAATGGTTTTATCTGAATATTAAACAATTTGGGAAGTATTTGAAGGCTGGGCCCTTCAGTGGGAATATTGGCCTTTATGTTATTGAACTCCGATTCTTGATTAGTTATTCTGATTTGCAACCACTCCATAAGTTTGTTTCTATGCTGAGCGCTTGTGTCATGATTGTTTACCATGTCTAAAAGACTTATTTGCATATTAATAAATATTGTCTGAATCAAATTTAATGTCCTGCAATTTATCTTAAGGAAATTAATTGTAAGCACTTCATCTTTGCCCATTGTATTTTTGCCCTTTAACGATGTTATAAATTCGCAATTTATTAATAAGCAGATATCATTGTTGTCGTTGATTATGGCGTTAAATAAATTGATTATTTCCTTTATTATTAGGTTCTGAGCCCTGCTATTGAATAAGCAAATTTGGTTATTAGTGTTGTTCTTCGGCACATCTTCATGATAAGCTATTGTAATCAAAAGGTATTCGCCGGGTTTTACGCTATGATCAGAACAAGGTGGATATTTGAATATGTTGGTTATTCTACATTTTGATGACTTTGACGGTCGCCAGATACCTTCCTCCGAACACGAATAGAAAGATGGTAAATCCTAGAGTTAACTCAAATTGAAAAATTAACAAGATTTAAATACCATAGAAAAATGCTGCTTCTCCTGATTTTTGCATTTTATGCTGCATTTTTTGCTATCATAATACTGTGATTGATCCCATAGTTTACACTCCGCTACAATGTTATTCGGTTGTACGGGAACGGGGCATTCATGTTTCAAAACAAATGTTTTAAAGTTGGCTTGAGCATATTGTGCATCCTCGTTAAAGGCTATATAATTGATGTCGTAGATACCCCAGGTAAACAAATCACCTAAAGTTATATATAAAATCTTCCAAACACCTTTATAAAAATATACCTGAAAAATAATTCTGCTCTACTTTTTCAATCGTGCCATGAACATCCAAAAAGTTTGGATCATTCCAGGTTACTATAGTTTCTTTTCGTGGATATTTGAGTATCACTCTAATATTTGGAGGTCGATTTGTCAATACCGGTTTGCTTTTTTGTTCACGTTTATCATTACCGAAGCCTGAGCACACATCATTCGAGTTTCTATAGGACGAAACAGAGGGATTTTTTAGCAAACATTTTTCTGGTTTGTTAACTAATATATCTCGATCACAAGTGCTTTCCCTTATGACATCAACATTACCAACGACATTTTGAAGAAACGACGTCCAAGGGATAATTAGACCATGTGTGTGAACTATATTGCGGCATTTACCCTATAAATTACATTTATTTTTATAACTCATAAAATTCATTATTACTCCATCATCAAGTTCCTCAGGGAATTTTAGTGCCCGATTCCATAATTTTACCCCGGTCAAATAACCTCTAAATCCATCACCTTTTTTAGTCCTAAGGTTTGGCAATGAATTAAACTTTTGGGTATCTCCCAAAATTATTTTAACCATTGAAGGTAGGGGATAATCTTCACCTAAATACGGAACAAAAAACGGGTCTTATATTAATATAGTACAAATTTAAAAAGATACGTTGAATGTTTTTGATTTAAATTGATATAAATAATTTATATAATGTCTACCGTAATTTGATCCTTGAGCCGCTGGCTCGCTATCAATAACCACACCGTATCTGCCGGTCAAATATATGAATGTTATATGATGCCAACTACCATCATTAATGACAAAAGGAGTATAAGGAATATTAATAGGCTTTAAATTAGCCACATTATTAAAAAGTGATACAACAATTTTAGAATGATCCATTTTTAATATCATTTCTCTTTTGACATCAAGCCTTGAGTTTTTTTCACCATAATTTATTTCAGTTGAATCTGATTTATCGAATACCGTCAAAAAAGTGCCAATGTCTTGAGGCTTCAAAAATTTTACCCATACTGTTAATGAGAATGCCATATGGCTATTATTATTTAATGAATTCTTGGGCAACAAATGCTCAAGAAAAGTGGTTTTAGCTTGATGGTCTTGACCCAAACTTTGTGGTGAAGAAAAAGTTGCTGATCCATTTTTATTGTTGTCGAAAAAGAATAAATCGAAATCATCGCTTATAACTTTGTCACACCCTTGTTTCTTAGACATATTCCATAAGATGACCCTATCAAGAGGACATTCACACTTAAATTGGTTCATTCCATCGATGCATCGACCTATAAATTGTAAAGAATTTTTAGACCATGTTTTAAAAAAGCAAATTTTAATATAAAAATTTTTGAAAGCCTGTTTAATTTACTCATGTAAGGACATGATTTCTGATTGCAATCATTGGGATTAATTTCACAATGGAAACCTATTAAACCTTTGGGACATATGCAGTGGTATTTGTTGGCCACTGGAAATCTACCTAAAGTTTGTTTGTAACCAATAGACACATTCTGATTCAAGTAGACTTGTTTATTAACACAAGTGGCACCGTTTTGACAAGGGTGAGCCTCGCACGGATCTTTAAGTATTTCGCAAAATTTGCCAAATGACCCAAAGGGGCAAGTGCAAGTAACAGACAAAGCTTTTAGAGACGATGCCAAATTTTTGTTTACAAAAGATGAAGATACCGGTAAAGAGTTACAAGTCCCACCATTTTTACACGGATTTCCAGCACATGGATCATGGATTGGATTCACAATTTGGCACGATTTTCCGGCGTAACGCATATAAGGGTTCTGAGAGATCGGACATTGGCAGTAATAGTCTCGAGGATATAAGACGAAGCATTTGGCACTACTTAATGCACAAACGTTGCCTCCAGTCCTTGGTACGCATGTATTTATAAGGTCTTGACAAAATTTTCCTCGCCATCCATCAGCACATTTGCATGCAAATGCATTACTAAAAAAGTAATCAGTTTCTGATGTGAGCATTGTACCATTTTGAATAAGGCAGGTAGCGCCGTTAAGACAAGGTGACTGACTACACGGGTTTTTTTCAATTTTGATATCACAGTTTTTGCCTTCAAAACCTGGTAAGCAGTAACAAGTGTGCTTATCCATGGCAGTGGGATCTTTTATGCAATGGTGGGTCCCGAGATGATAGCAAGATGCTAATTCACATATCTCATATTGGATTTCGCATCTATTGCCCTATTGTATAAAATTTAAATATGGCTTATATTAAGAAATAGTAACCTTGTATCCTCTGCCACATAAGCAAATTTTACCGTTCGGTTGCTTGATGCACTTTCCTCCGTTTAAGCAAGGGATTTGTTCACAATCATTTGAATTGTGTTGACACAACGCCCCTTTAAAATGCAGTTTTTATTTAAAATGTAAGCCGAATTAATAGAAATCTAATTTATTTTTAGTTTAAACTATGAAAATAAATGCCTTCCCTTTTAACCATTAAATTATATTAAATTGGCCATCAGTCAGGTGAAAGATTTAATCAGTTTGATCATATTTGAATTGAAAATTAGAATTCTAAAAACGAATATGTTGGGGATAGAGAACTGCAAAGTCATTTTCCCGAACCCGGCCCGAATTTTTTTTACCGGTATCGGGTCGGGTCACTCGTGCAGTTCTCTAGTTGGGGATGTAAACTTTACTCCCTATTTTATTAGGCTAGCTCTGTGCTCTAGATTTGTGGTAATTATTCAACATCTATCATCAGTTTTAATATATTTTTTAATGCTGCATTCTTCTTGGGATACTTTCTTATTTATGTAATCCAAGAAAAGGTTTAAGCATATGCTTCAAATAATTAAGCCATTAAACTATAAAAATTTACCTGAAAATCCTGCATTGCAGCGACATAAAAAGGATGTGCCATTGTTTACACAAGTTCCCGAATTTTGGCAAGGTGATACAAGGCACCAATTGATAGGGTGTAAACAATTTTTTCCTATAGAAATGAATTTATAAAAATTATTAAAAAATAATTATTTACCGCTAAATCCTGACTTGCATATACACCTATATCCGTTGGGCGTGTCATAGCAACGCCCGTTATTGCCACAATACCGATATTTTTGACATATTGATATTTTGATCGTGCACCTTGTGCCTGTATAGCCGAGAGGACATTTGCAGAAATATCTCCTATGTCCATCAAAACATAAAGAATTGGGCCCGCATGGATTTTCTGAGCAATCATCTACGCTTTTAGAGCAAGTTATACCTTCCCATCCGTCTTGGCATAGACACTTTCAGACATATAATTTAATATAAGGATTTCATAGTTATAACAAATATTAAAAACTTAAGCATCATAATTGTTAATAAAGTGTGTGTGGATTCTAAGCTATACGATACGATGGGATGATTTACTTTGAAACGACCCAGGGGTAACTCTTTGCAAAATCCATTATTTTGACATGGATTTAAGGGTCGACAACCATAGGCTATGTTTTGGCATTTTGCACCAGTATATCCTATGGAACACAAGCAACGGTATCCATTAGCTTCATTTTTACACATAGCCTTGTTTTGGCAATCGTGGTTTGTACAATGATTTTCATATACCTCACAAAGCGGACCGGAATACCCTAAATGTTTATAATATCATGTCGAAGTACAATGAATAATTGCACAAGTTAATATGATCAAAATATAGCATTAGAATGAAGCATCCTCCTCCTAGTGATTACACCATGCTATCAAAAAATCTACAGAATGAACATCCAAAGTAAGATGAATAATAAACTACGATTCGGTCATTTTTATTCATAAAACTGATAATGCCATTATTATGTAACCTTTGTGCTTTATATTATTAGTCCCAATTTTTAATTATTCGCGGTCTATAATTAAAAAGATTGATATATAGTCCAAAAAGCAATCTTAGCTTATATGAACCATAAAATTTTTGGTAGATAAACTATTTTTATAGTGGATATTGGCATAAATTAACTAAAAACTTGGGTAGTTATTCATTTACCATTTCTACAATGGCAAATAAAGCCTTTAGATAGTTCGTTAGGTAGTGTCTTATCCAAATGTTCTTTATAAATAACCTCCATACAAGTTCCACCGTTCAAACAAGGGCTAGAAATGCAGTGTGGTAGAGGTATTTCACAAGTTTCTCCCATAAAGCTTGGTGGACATTGACATATTGCTCGATGATTTACTAAAAAAAAAGCTAACATAATATCCAACTATTTATACATTTAAAACTAATATATTATTTAATAAATCACCTGCAACACAATGGCCTCCGTTTTTACAAAAGCCAACATGGTTGTTACACGGTGAGGGAACGCAATCCATAGTGATTTTGATGTTAACACCTAACGCTTCGAGCTTCGGAGGGATAGTAATTTTTTTGTAATTATTCCATAGATCTACCAAACACCTAACATCTAGATCCACCTGACAGGCATTTTTTCCCTCACAATTCATTTTCAAGTAATCCTTCAAATGTATTCCCGATTCAAAGTTACAACCTACGATCACAATTAAATGCATGTATAAAGTTATATTTTATACTTTTGGTGAAATTAAATGTGAATGGATAAACTGTTTCTAAAGTGGAATTCTTGCCGAGGGTTCTAAAAGCTTCAGAGCAATTTTGGTTACTGCCACCATTGTCATCTTCTGCATACATTAGATGCGGGATTAAAACGATAGAAAATGAAATGTCTAGAAGTGTTAGAACACTTTTTGAAGTGCAAAGCAGTTTTTCTTTAAAAAATTTTTGTGGACTGATTTTAGATGATTTAATGTGATCGATCATACAGTAATTTGTTTCTTGAATTTGGCGAAGCATTATTATGTTTCTTTTTGAAACTTGGTCTCTGTCCCGTTTTTGTCTAGCTAAGGATTGTTTTCCTTGCATTTTATAATTCGGAATGTTCCATAAGTAGCATCCACTTGTTAGGTTAAAATTGGTAAAACTATATCCCGAACAAATCTATATATAGCAATTAAATCGTATTGTATTTTAAAAATCTTACCACTGAAGACCAGCATTGCAGCTCGCACATTTTTTCAGATTCTATATTTTTTGAGAAACTTAATAAATATTCATTTAATGAAAATTTGACATGTCTTGCGGTTGCGGTATAATTGTATGAAGTGATGGAATTTTTTGTGGTAATATCATTTGATCCCAATAAGTCCATAAAGTTTTCGGGATTAAAGTCATTGATTGCAGATAATTGGTTGAAATTGAAGGGTTCAATACGTTTTTGTTGATTCAAATTTGAAACCGACAAATTATAAATATTTAGTATTTCGTCAAAATTTAACAAATTTATAGGCGGTTCTCCAATAGCTTCCGCCTTAGATCTATAACATTCGCGCAAACTTTTGGAAGCTTCTGCATATGCGCTTAACATATCAGGACATTCATAACAAAAAAGACTCCCAATCGCGGGTTGATAAAAATTCGGTGGACAGGCTTCACATGGCAATTGACCTAGATATTTATATAATAGATCTTTATACTATTTATATTTTACCAGTGCTTGAATAATAACCAGATGGGCATGGTTCGACACAGTAATCCATACTACTTGCACCGATGCCGGATGTTATTTTTCCTCCAGGGCAAGGTATACATAGAGGTGACCCATACAAACGACTAAAGGTGTTTTTAGGACATGCTGTACAAGGAACAAGGCCATTTGAGGAGTAGGTTCCGGGGATGCACATAACTAAATGATAAATTAGTGGCATAGCTTAACGTAACTTAATATTATTATCAAGGTTTTGAGGTAAGCGGTTTACATGTCCGTTGCTGCTTTTAACGATGTTATTTAGAATTATAGTTATATTAAAATCTATACCAAACCATGATAATACATTTTGCCTAGTTATTTTTATCTGGTCACTTGTCGCATCATATAAATTTTTGAATTTTCCTTGTTAAAGGATATGTAGAGTTCAATATAAAGCATTAGGATTATGCATAATTTGCGTTACCATTAAATTATATATCATAAAAAACCAAACGACATCAACATTAATAAGAGTTTAGCAATGTTGAGTGGAAGAAAATGATTTAAGGTTACGTCTGCAATCCTCGATAGATATTGCATTTGGGTATTCGGTAGACATTCCGGCGGGACAAACTTTGCAACCAGTTTGCTGTATTTTGTCTTGATATGTTCCACTCGGGCAAGTTCTACACATGCCTTTAGTATGATAACTACCTCTTGGACATTTTACTAAGATAAATAATAAATAGGTTATTAAAAGCTGAGATAACTCAATGTGAGAAGCTTTACGAAATTTTATTAGATTTTACAACCACTAGTTCCAAATTATAATTTGTTTATTATGACTCAATTACAATTAATAAAAATAAATTTAAACAATCTTTGTTATATTAATGGATCTATCCCAAGCATTAGCTATCGGGACTAACTTTTTTACATAATAGTCGAATATTAGTTTATGACATAAATGGATGCAAATCCATTAATTCTAAGGAATTTATAAAAAAAATTAACGTCTTTGTTTAAAAAAGACTATAAATGCTTTGGACTTACTGCAACGTTTAATTTCCTGAGTGTTTGATAAGTCATGGTTATAGTCATTAACGTCTTCGTAAGAATCTAAGAATTTGAATGATCTATAAAGTAAAGTTTTTTCAGGGCACCAATCGTTTCCCACAATAAAGTTTGTGTATGATGCATATATGCGCTTTGGACAGTTTGAAGAATGTGGTGGCGACTCCTTTTCAGTAAGGTCGATTCTTAATAAAGGCCTTATTTCAAATAATTTCAGGTCCAATATCAATTGCATAGCTGATACACATTTATTTATGTTAATTCGCTGAGCTATCTCATCTAGTTCCATGGGTTTAACTTCTTTATCGGGGATTATTACAAATCGAAAATGCATGATAGCCTTTAATAAATTTATTGTTAAGGAATACCTTTATACAATTTACCTGATTATCGGAAAACTCTGCTTTAATATTTTTAAATAACACCCTAACCGAAACACCATCCTTTTGGCATGCGTTTGATAGGCCTTTAGAGACGTCTTGAATTCTATGATTTAGCAAAATCTCTTCATAAGCTTGCAAACAAAGTGTATCGGCCAAACTAAGATCATCGTTGGCAGATCGATATTGTATACTCATCGTAACCGTGTGCAATGGTGTTGTCGCATCTACAATATATAAGGAATAACGTAAATTGTCAACAAACAAAATAAATTTTCTCATCTGTGAATTACGATATATATGCAAATATATCGTCAATACCGTAAAATGGGACACACTGAGGAATGTAATTAAGTGGCATCCATCTTGAGCGATGCGAAGAGCAACTAAACGTAAGTCTGTTTGGCAAGGTTAAGTCGGTATCCACCATGGATTTTTTATGATCCTTGCCCGTTATGAATCTAAACCCGATTGGACAAATAATTTCACACATAGTCTCATAGACATAATCATTGGTCTCTGTTGCCAACCGTTTATTCCTTATTTGGTCCTTTTTAATAATGAATAATGGTCCAATATTTGAGTCTCCAGCATATTTTTTATCTTGATTATTAAACATAGTGTTTGCCTTGTTCTCTTGAGTATAATTATGTCTGTAACATTTCATAAGCGGACTTTCGGTGATATTGCTGGCAAATAGTGTTTTTTGGAACAAAAGTGAAGCTTGCGAACATGGTTTAGCGCGAATAATAACGTGAAAGCTACAAAACGCTGTGTTATTTGAGGTATCTCTGGCTGTTACAACTACTAGTCCAAAACCGTTAATAGGCACACTTATATAAGGGTATGGGCTAAATTGAATTGTTGGAGGTAGGCCAGAGTCGTCTTCAGTTATTATAGGAAATGTTTCAGAATTTACCACAATTTCTATGTGCTTTGAATCAAAATTTTGAATAATCGTATGCATTGGCGTAAAACCCTCTTCACTGGCATCATCGGAGATTACACTCCAGTCGTCATAGTAATGGATATAACTTGACGGGCACGTTATGAGTGGTGGAGTTACATCTGTAATTTTTAGTTAAATTTTCAACATAATATTAAATTGAAAATTATGTCACCTAACTTATATTTCGAAGTAAATTTATCATATTAAATACTTATATATTTTACGTTTTGATTATTATTGGCAATCAAAATATTCCTCTAATGACCATACAAAAAAATTTCCCTAAAAATCTTATTCTTTTAACCTGCATTAAATTAAACAATAATTTTTAAATTTTAGCATTTAACTTATCATAGAAATTATTTTTTTTTATATAATCCATCCTTTTAATCTCTACCTAATATTCTAATTTTTATAAGACAGACTCCCACGTTTCCAGCTTCGTCGTAAGCCTTGTAGGTTACATCCATGTCGTGTTGCACTTTAAACGGTGGAATAAAGTAAAAAGGGATGGTTTCGTATTTAACAATTTTCCCTGAATTGTCTGTAGCTAAAGGAACTTCCGAATTGAACATATCAGGGCCATTGGTTGTATTTGTGAGGTATATAAATTTTCCCGTATTCCTTTTATCGTTTATCACACATTCTTCATCATTAAACTTTGGAGATTCTCGATCTAAGCATACGGGTTTAGTTGTGTCGTTCCAAATGGCTAGTAAAATGTGTCACGTAGAAATTAGAAATTGCAAAAATTTAAATTTTGGCTCAAAATTTATCACTATACCTTTTCCATTGCTTAACATGCACTTTATGGCAGATACGGATGGCTTAAAACCTCCTTTTAGGCAATTAAAAACTACATCAAACCCAACCTCGTATGATGTTGCGTTCTGCTCTCCATACAATGGTGTTCCAGGATCGTCGCAAGCAGGTCCTTAAAACAACAAATTAATTTAGGAATAGGTGCATCAAATATAATAGGTTATTTAAATATTATTAATTATATGTGTTAGTTTTACAATTATAATAATGTTTTAGCAACCATTTTAGTCATTGAATATTGTTAGCGGAATTAATTCTTATCCATTAACTGTGTAAGAATTTTTAAGTTTAAAAAATTAATTTTTTACATTAGCATCACTAAAATTACCTCTGCATCGTAGATCACCATAATCCCATTTCCCAAATATATCACATCTGACTACGTTGAAACCTGAGGATGTGTTACCCGATAAGATAGCACCCGAATGACATTCAAATTTAAAACTGGATCCATAGGTATTTAGGCCATTGTAGTCGACATATTTAGCCATTGGCATTTTTTCTGGCGGACCGCAATCGACCACTATAGTAGAAATGTCAAATATATAGTTTTTTATTTTATTACTAAAAAAAGAAGAATTAATAAGAGGCATAGATGTTTATAAATTCTATAGCTTTAAATAATGAATTGAGTAGCACCACTTACGTTTGCATTCTGGATCGGTCCCTGACATCCAATAGTCCTCCTGATTAATACTAGAATTTGTAGTATTACGTGGATTTAGCATGCAAAAACGGTGACCACTATAGGCGGTCCTTCCCACTGTATACCCAGGGGATTGACATTTAAATTGTATGGCCGAACCATAACTTACATAAGGAGCCCCAGAAACTACCATAAGGTGTCCTTTGGCTTGATTTTTGATATTTTTGCAAAAGGCCGCTATAATAGTATAGGAATTTAAGGTAAATAAAGCCTAGGTGATAAACCGTCGTAGAAAGAAGAGGAAATTACAAAATTCTTAACATGTTTATAATTCAGTAAATATTAAGCAGTTCAATTAATTTGTGATAGGAACAATTTCTAATTCGTGTCTGTGGGTACGAACTCTACAAACGAAATATTAATTTTTAAGCTAGCTTCTGATTATTTAATTTTTGAAGTTAGACCTTAATAGAAATATAAATTAAAAGGTACTATATAATATTTTCATTATTTCATATATTTAAACGATCATTACTATAAACGTTATCTCAGATTTATAAATTCAATCTATGAAATGCAATAAAAGGCAATCTTACGTCTTTAATTTATAAATAAAGCTCCTTTAAAAAAAACTTTTTCTTAATTAATATTTTAAACTCTTTGAAAATAGGATTAAGGTTTAATAGTTATGCAAAAAAAATTTGTCTAAGTGAACTAGAGGGCATAATGATAACAGGGTTCTTTCAAGTTCCTGTCTCCCATTGTAAGAAACCCTGAATATATTGTTAGCATATTTTAATATAGAATGCGAAATTTTTTTACACTAAGTTGCACCATATCATAAGTTACAAACAGTTTGTAATAATGAGTGGCATAAGATATCATTTTAAAGAAAGTTTGTGTGCTTACGGGCACATCGAGGGAACGGCTCTAAATTTGTCCAGCTACCATCTTGAGAGCACTCGCTGGTTGA
This sequence comes from Gordius sp. MW1, assembly GCA_964036665.1. NCBI lineage: Eukaryota > Metazoa > Nematomorpha > Gordioida > Gordea > Gordiidae > Gordius > Gordius sp. MW1. The sequence continues at coordinate 11,524,944 of OZ038532.1, read as the reverse complement.
GAATCCAATCAGCTTATAACCAACGTTACATTCAAATATCATTTTGTCCCTATAATAATATATTTCGTCGGTGTTATGGTAGATGTGATTGTAAATAGGTATTCCAATTCCATCGTCAACAGAATCAAATTTTTTTACGTAAATTTGCCCATTTATCATAACTTTTGTAGCAAATTTACCACAATATTTACCTATAAGTAATAGAATTTTAATTATACACTACACGTCATAATATAAGAATATATAAAAGATTAGCAGCCGTCTTGTAATTATAAATTGGGGGCTAAATATTAGAATAATACAATCCTTTTCTCTAAAGCTAAAGGTTCTGTCATTTATATAATTTAATTTAACTATTTAATGTTTCAATTTAGACGTAATTGCTATACTGTAAAATTCATTTACAAAAACTTTCTCACAAACGATTTAATAGCTTTATAAATTTTGTGAATAATTTTTAAATATTTATAATAAATAAAGATTACAATAAGATTGATTTAAAACAGCAACAATTTAAGTAGCTGCTGAATCTAAAGTAACTCTAAATGGATCCCGGTCAGATGCATTAAAAAACGGGTAAACTATATTTTGGTTATAACTTACGCACGCAGGTATGATTTAAGCGAATAACGTCATTCACGTTAATTCCGGATTCCGATGCAAATAATTGTATGCCTTCAGATCCATTATAAGAATACAAAACCCATCCATTTGGACAAGAGCATTCGTAGCCATTTAAGGAGTTTGATTTCTCACATTTATGACTACAACCAGCATTATTGATAGCACATGGATTTGAATCTGTAACAAAGAATAAAATGATAACACTTTAAATTGTTTAAAAAATGAAATTTTTTTTGCTAATAATTAAGTAGAGATTCTTTAAAATTATTATAGTATAAATAATAATTTAATATTTACTGGTTAACAATTATAACTATAAGTTTTTAAAGGTTACGAAAGTTACCTATGGAGCATTGGTATCTGCGGCAGCCTTCCAGATTTATATTAAGACACGATAAGGTGGGATAATTGTCTACTGGCCAATTCAGTATAAATTCAATAATGGTAGATTCGAACAAGATGGAATTAAAGGCGAAATCATATTCGTATACTGTTTTTAATTGACCATCATCTTTTGTAATGAAATCCGAGACAGATTTTTTTCCATATGGTATCGTTAATTCTAGGGGATTTTCATTATGTGCAGAGGTGTTGGTAAGCCAAAAAAAATCCATGCCGTTTTCACTATATTTTATTTTTAAATTAGCCTTGTTTTTCGAGGCTAAAGTTTCATCTAACGATACATTTCTTATTGAACGTTCTCTCATATTAATCATCGACTTTTTTAAATCAATATTGCTTGATGATAATGGATAGAGAGAAATACTTATTTTTGTAATTAAATAAGGGTTTGGTAGGGAGAGCTACATTTCATTTTTAAAATTATTGAATAACTTAATCATAATTACTTTTAAATTTTGAGTAATCCCATATGCATTTTCCTCGATAGTTTGCTTTCCTGGACACCATATTAAAGCATTAAACCCGTTAGAATTGAAGGTTGTGCGTAGATGAGAATTGTTGTATGATATAATTTTGTAAAATAAATTATCATTGTTAACGATAATTTCCTCGGTGTTATCATATAAAATGTTGCCCCATATTTGGCCTAAATAATTTAAAGTATTATTTTAGTTCGAGTGTTAATATCTTTAACGACTAATGTGAAGGTTATGAAAGTAAAATGCATTTTACCATCTTTAGTAATTATCTTCAAATTGTCTTGTTTTTGCAGCAAAAGATTCCCCTTTAGTAAATTGGTGATAAAATTAGTATTCTCTGACGTTTGTAATGGGGCGAATTCCAAATTACGGTTTACATATAGCGTCGAAGGAATTCTGCATTTACCAATGATCTTTTCTTTACTAAGACCAAACGATTGGATGTCGTGATTTGCCGTTGACTTGCAAGCGCATTCGTATCCGCCATAGTAATTGATGCATATAGTTGAGCTTAAATCACAAACGTATGGATTTTCGGCACATTCGTTAATATCTTTAATCAAAAGTAGGAAATTAATACTAAAAGTCATAACGTTTGTAATAGTTTCCCTCTATTTGCCCGTGCCTTATGCTTTAATAAATATTAAAAGCTTTATCATAATTTGAGAACGTAAACTAGGGAGTTATTTTTAAATAAAGTTTCTATGTGGGCCACTTAATTTATTTATTTTTTTTTGAATTGACATGCTTTATTAAAAAAAGTATTAAATATAGAGTGCAATTAATAAAATGATACAAGAACCAAAACATTTATATAAAAATGATTAAAACACATTATCCGTTTCTTCATCTTCATTAAGAATGGGCATTGAATCCATCAAAGAATATAGTAAATAGGTTTTTAAGTGCAAAACTAGCATTAAATTTGCATCACAGTGTTGTACCTTCGCATATGGGTACATTTGTGAGAAGCGAATTGCCAATGGCATATGAATTTCCAGAATTGCAGGTTACCAAGTTAGGGCCGTTTATTCTAAACCCAGTAATACATTTTATTTCTACCGATCTTCCATAAATAAATTCCCGCGGGTCTCCATATTTAAAATTTATATGAGCATTTTCAACAATTGGAAACGGGCATATGATGGCTAAACGTTAAAAAAAGCCAAAATAAAGTAAAGAATGAAATAGGAGTACAATTTATAAATGATAGTTTTAAATTATAAGAATACGTTTGCATTCAGGAAGATTGTAAGACCAGCGACCGGTATTTAAACAAAGAGTCGTAGGGGATCCTGACATAATAAAACCTTTGAAGCATTGTAGTTTCAATATGGTTCCCGCGCTTGTACCATTTCCATTAATTAATGTTATAAATCCGTTTCGAAGCAAATATTGTGGCTTACAGTTCTTCACGACTTTATTGATAGATGATATTTAATCTAAAATAAAAAAATATTTTAGGAAATTTAAGTACCCACGCATCGTGGAACTGCCTCCCATAACCCGTTCGATAGGCATTTGCTGTATATGACGTCAGCTCCGTTGGAAAACGCGTACCCTGGGTGACATATATAAGTCGCTATGCCGCCGAATGTCAAATTTGTAGCCGTATAAACTAATCCGTGATCCAAAGGGGTAATTTGCCCGCAACCTATCTCATCTTGGGCTATAATATTCATAGGTATGTTATATAAGGTATAACTGTTAAGTTACCAATGCAGGGATAGATCTTTTCGGAGTCCCATTCACCTCCGGTTTTGCACATGACCAATATACGCAAATCCCCGTTTCTAAATTTATACTTAGATGGACACGTCAATTCCACAACGCTTCTAAACGACTTTTCCTTGGTATTCACAATGATCTTGTCATCAATCATTTCAATAATTTTATGTATAGGCGCACAATCTAAATTTTATCAACAAATAATAATTACTAATGCCACATAGAACATTTAGGCATTATTACCGACGGAATACGTTGCAATGTACCCCGTACCAAATCCTATAGTGTCAGTATACAGATCTATCTTTGCAAATCCGGTTTCAATTGAAAATTTACTGAGCAAGATGTTTTCTTCTTCAACAATCTTCCCACTATCAAACAAAACAACCTCATTTAAATCCGTTCTTCCACTAGTAATCTTTATAGGCCAAAATAAATATAAAAATATACCCTTTCAAATTATTATAAGAAATATAATAAATAATTAATTAGATGATCAGGTTTTGCTAAATTTGAATTTAAATAACGTTATTAGAAAAAATTGTGATGTCGCTTGGATTTATAATTTTTTAAAAAGCTATACTATTTATTTAAAATACACAAATAGGTTACCTCTTTAACGCTAGATTATGAATTACATTATAGCAGTGAGGGAGTTTATTAATTATAAGAAATACCCTTGCTAAATTTTTTCTTTTTTTAAGATACAATAATTAAATTATTGTTATGATGACTTTGATTTACCCTCAATAGATCGGTGTAATGCAAATCGAATTTCTCAATGTAAAGGGTTATCGGATTATTCAAATTAATTTCCCAAACACAATGCTGTACTTTGGGGTAGGCCCGCTGCCCTTGTCCAGGACTATATAATAGCCCATTCGTTTCTTTAACAATGTTATAACACCCTGTATAAAATACGAAACTTAATTAAATACAAATCTAAAATCCAAAAATAGCAAAATAATATTACGAATTAAAGTCCATACCTGACTTATAGGTCAAAATAAAGCCCTTATAAGCTATTGATTTGTCAGTTGATAGGTATATATACAATTGGAAAGTTGTTGATATGACAAACTTTGGCCCACGAGTACCCGTGTATCGTGCCAGCAAAGGGGCGTTAGCAGTTGCCCCATCCCTAATTTCGATGTAATCATAATCCATTTCCAATTCGAAATCTTGCATCTAAAACATAATACCGAATTTTGAAATAAAATTTTGTTTAAGGTGGGTTATACTTTATACAAAAGATATAATTTCATGTCATACTTCAACGGTAATGATATCTCCTAAAGGTGCTTCTAGAATCCACATACATTCGATGCCATTTAAATAAGGCTGTGGAAAATTTGGAGACATTATTGTTTGTGCTTCCTTTCTTGCCTGTAATGTATCGATACACCCAGTCCTTTCTAATTGAAAATATATAAAAAATTATAGTTATATAGATGAATTCAACATTTTTTTATATTTTAAAGGGGATTTAGTAACAATTTATAAGGCTCACCTAAACTTATTTTTATATTTAGAGTATGAGAATGTTTCCTTATTGAGTCATAAAAGACTTAAGTAATATTGTGTGGACCTTAGAACTTTTATATTTATTATTTTGTAAAAGTCATAGGGAATTTTTAAATCCTCTTTTATTTTTTAGTTTCTTAAGTACTATTGTAGTTTACCGCTTATGATAATATGCTAATGAGCGAATTTTCTGGCCTTGAAAATGTAATGATCGGAGAAAAAGGTTATAATTTAAAATAATTTTTGCGCCTTATAAGGTTGGCTCTTTTCTATTGATTTTGAGGGGGGTCTTAATTACTAGCAACAATAGTAAAAATGCTTACTTGCTTTCCAAAGCAATTTAAATCCTTGAAATTCAGTTTGCTCATCGGCACCAAATTTCAAAATCATTAAATGATTCGGACTATTATATGTCTGAAATTCGAATGTAACATTTAAGTTAGCTTTTTTTAAATTCACGATATCTTTTCCCAAATGCCCAGACAATCTAGCGATTTCTATACTTTCGCCTTCATTTGTACTTCCACCCATAACTAGCAAGTAGTCTAGAGACTTCTCCGTATAAAACGTTTCAATCTATGTTCGAAAGAGATTAATTTGCAGTTGATTATTTAAGTTACCTTTAAATTGATTATAGTTCCCACAGGTCCTTCGATGACCCATTTGCAATTGGACAATGATGGGTAAGTTTTAGGGTATTTTGGCGACAGAATTTGACCGGAAATGCCGCTTTCATAATAATTGCATTTTTCTTCAACTAATAACATTTAAATAAATATTTTTTAGAAAGTTAAATAACTTTACGATAAATTAATATTTTATTAAATGTAATGTTTTTGCCTAGATATATTCATTAAATGTAAATTCTTTAATCAGATATATTATTTATTGATTCAATAAAACAATTTATTTGCAGAAAATATTTTGCGAATTGACAACTATTTTGTTAAGACCCAAAATCCGTAATAAAAGTTAAATCTAAATATGTTTTCATAAATTTTCTTACGGTTTATTTAATTGGTGATTTCACCGAAATTTAAAATATATAGGCAAATTTTAACAGGAGGTAGTTGTGAATGAGGATAAACTTTTAAATATTATTTCCTCCTAATGTCATTATTAAATTGTATTATCAACAAATTTTTACATAATAACACACTTTTTTATAGACCTCTTATTTTGGTTTGAGCGACAAAACATTTTAGAAAAACAAATTATGACGAGATATTTACTAACTTCGTTAGATTAAAAACATTTCATAGAGTAGAATATTTAAAGGACAATTATTTTTAAGAAAACTATCCCACTTTTATTTTTTGTTAATTACTAGTAAACATGGTAAACTACACATTTTGCTGAAATTAGATTTTTTTATAAAAAAATTAAAAAATATATCGCTTAAAAACCCCAAAATAAGATTTTCACCAATCTCACATAGCGAATAAACCAAAAAAAAATATGAAATAGAGATTACTTTCACATTATATACTATAACATTTAGCTATGTAATTTAATTAAATCTCACCTTCACAGTTTGCTTCGTCGGAACCATCAATGCACTCATATGCTCCGTCGCACACAAATCTCTGACTTATGCAATTACCATCCAAACACCGAAAATAACCTAAATATTAATCATTGTTATATTTGTGAGTGTAGCCTCGAAAATTGGTATTATTTTAGTAAAAAAAGCTATTAAACTTCTGTTTTTCTCTACTAATTCTGCACAAACATGTCATGTGTTTTTACCTTTAACACACGACTTTGCTTGGCAAGCGAATGGCAGTAAGGTTTGACAGGACAAAATAGACCACGTTGAATCGTAGTGCACGTTAAAAGGGTCAAATGGTATATTTGAAAGTAGTTGTGAAAAATTTTGATTGATTTGGTTCATTTCATTCGTATTCTGAAGACTCGGTAAATTATTGTTATCACTGGTGGGGGTCATGGTTGGACCGATCTTAATGATACGTACCCCTACGCATTTGTCATCGTGCGCATCATGGTTGACAGAAGTCGATGTGGACAGTTTAGGTTGTCCCGCTTCCCAGTAACCTTTGTATATGGAGGTCAGATTAGTGTGATCTTCCCCGTCATTGTTATCAAAGTTTAGGGGCACAGACTTATCATTCCACATCATGTATTCGCTTGATGAGCCACTTTTAGCATTCAAACCTATGAACATCAATATTGATATCGGTTTAATACTAAAAAACGAAATGGGGTCAAATAATTTAATATAAAGATTAAAATTTAATTAAATTTTCATTATAAATTGACTTGAATCATTACCGATCCAAAAATAAGAGTAATTTGATAATAAGGGAATCGTGAGGGATTTAGCGAATGCGAGTCTGTTTAAAAATTCGTTTTGAGCATTATCCTCAACTTTAGCCAGCATAGCCCCATAAGATTTGCAATCTTCCAATGCGTGAGACCACGACTTAAATACCGGAAAATAACCATAGCATATGGTACCTCTTAGTATCCATCCAGGTAAACACTCCATCTCTCTTAAGGGACTTTCATAAAATTGAAGTTGCTAAATAATTTACAAATTAAATTTATTTATAAAATATAGGTGTGCCATAAAATAACTTTATAAAGTGCCCTTAACAAATAAATTGGTCCAAATAACAAGGTAATAGAGACCATCAACGGGCCTATTTAGGTCTGTCGGCATGCCTGTTATAAAAATGTACAAGCCCGGGCCCGTCAAAATATTAAATTATAAGCCAAGCCCGGCCCGCTAATTTTATACAAAGCCCGTGCCCGAGCGCTTTAAATGTGTCTTACCTATATCCAAATCTTATATGTAGGTATATTTAATATAATCAAGGGGATCAAAATTTGTTTTGCATATATTTTTGTATCATTTAACTTCCAAAAAATAAATATTGTTTCAGCATCAAGTCAAAAATTCAATATTCCCAAAATTTTACATGATCTCACTCAATGCGCAACGAATTAAATAATTTTTTCGTCTATTTCGCCCCGGTCAACCTTCACAATTAAACACGAAATCGTTTAAATTATTTAAAATCCACCCGTAATAAATTCATAAACTAAAGTCAAAGTGTATAAAATGACCTGAAATTTAATACTAGTGTCACCTATGTTATTTAATAATATTAATCAATGTTTTCCAATATTCCAGCTGTATAATTTTTTCGTGTCAATTTTCGGCCAGCACCATCTTATAATTTTTCTATCCAAGCCTGACCCTAATTTAGGTAAGGTAGAGGGCCAACTCTGCATACTATGACTTAGTAGGCATAATGAATATTAAAGTGCCAAAGGCGATAGCGTTTTCGAAAACAAGTGGCCCCTATTTAACTACAAAAATAACTTTTCAATAAATTAGTTGGCAAATTATGACAAAGCTTAATTGGCTATAGCAGCTATGCTAAAAAGAGACATCTAAGCGCCTTTGGCCTCTCAATTTATATAAGTTAGGCTAAGAATTTCTTCGACCCAAAATAAGCACAGTTTTTTGTTTAGTAGATCGATACAATGCGAGATATTTATTAAATACGCTTTATCCAAATGTCTGGCTCCTTAAAGGGCAAAGTTTATTCTTTATTTATTGATTAAGTACTTTCACCTGTACGAGAATATAATTTATGGCATTAATAATGCATTGATTAAAGCTGCACTCTTAATGGGTTTATCTAGGAGAAAGCTTTTATTATACTGAATATGAAATAAAAATTAATATATTTTAAGCGCTCTGAAGTCCCATCTACAGAAATTGAATTAATTTTACTATTATTATTTCAAAAGAGTATTTATATCCGCGACTTTTTGAATTAAAGTATATCTCTAAATAATTTAATATTAGACTTATAAACATGGGCGTAGCCAGGTTTTGGATTAGAGAGGGAGGGGGCAAAACGTATTTTATTTGCGTTAAAAAAAAATTTATTTCGCCATTTAGCTACCCCCCCTGCCCAAGCCCATGCTTATAAACTATAATTGATGCCAATGCTCTGCCCTTTACTATGGCCGTAAATTAAATAGGCAGTATTGTCGGTAAAATGCCATTTTACTCTGTTTGAACTTTGAGCCAAATATAAAGTAATTAGTATCATTTGTCATAGCGACAAGGCATTATTTGACCTAAGAGGCAATTAGTCTCTTTAACATAGATTCCAGCCATGTGTATCTGGTGCATGGGCTTAGCCAGAAGGTGGCAGGGAGGGGCGGTTGCCCCCCTCTAAATCCAATCTTTTTTATTAAATTATAAAAAAAATTGCCCTTCCCTAAATCATTATTGCCCCCTCTAATTCCAATCATGGCTACGCCCTTGATCTGGTGCAACCTTACGGCAATAAATTTGCATAATAAAATTTTATATTTGTACCTTTGTTTAGGGCATAAATGCATATATTTAGAATTAATCAAAATTTTTAATCTAAGATTTCAAACATTCCGAAAATTAAAATTTAACGGCAGCACAATATTTCACTGGACCATTAAAATACATGACATATTTTATGAAGCAGTTAAATTAATTACTTATAATTTTTAGCTAACTTAAATATATATATGACGCTTGTAATTGCCTCGCCTTTTAAATATAAATATTGCTAAATTTGCATAAAAATCTTGATATACGAAATTGCATAGTAATTAATAGATAATGTTAAATTGCATTAAGAAAATAGTATTTTAATAAGCTTTGTATATAAATATTCTAAATATATTTCAATTAATCATCATATAACTTTACCACAACTTGTACGAATGTCCAAATAAAAATGAATAATTTGAAACATCCGTTATTAATCATCGGATCGGCTAAAATAGATTGTAGCAAATTGTTGAGACGTTTATAATAATATCTAGGATAATTTATTAAATTTATGGCGCAAGTATGGCCTCGGCTGTTGAACTTGAATCGAAGGGATGGACAGCATAAAATTTAATTTATGCAGATTTATTCTAGGAAGATAAAATAATCTTTAGGTTCTAAGAAGTTTCCTGAAAGTATTTATATTACCCTAGCATGTCCTAAAGAAATTACTTGAATTATAGACAACAGAGGGAGGAGAGTATATGCGTGCAATTTATAAGTAAATAGGTATCGCATGTCAAGCTAACGTAAAGTGGTGGTTTGCGTACGCGGAGTTAAATTAATTTTTTGATATTGATAAGGTCTTATGGCAAAATTTAAATGTACTAAATTAAAATGTAGGGAATAAACAGCAATTTTAGTAGACTTAAAACGGGAATATAGCGCAAATATCTCAATTGATCTCCATGTTGTTCCCTTGCGCCCATACATATTTGACTTAGGACTCATTGTCTTCATAGGTGGTTGGTTGTGTGGAGCTCAAGTGAATTGAATTCACTCGCTCCACAATTGCACGCACAGGACAGGAGGCTAATAGATCACAAAAACTCCTTACCTTCCATGCCCCTGCCCCTGCCTGTACTCCCATTCTTCCTCCCCCCCCCACAAATAAATACATACTAAAAGTTGCCTACCTCATGTAGTTTTTATCGTCCATCTTTCACTGCTCAGTTCACCCCCCCCCCCTTAACACATCTTTGACCTGAAAATGTCGTACAGGGGGGGGGGATAAATGATAATGATGAGTTTCTCCCAAGTCCCAACCCCTCCCCCCTTATTGTCCTCTGGCTTTTATGGCGAACTTTCTATTACGGGGGTACACAAAAAATAATATCTCACCCCACACAGACACGCCCACCTAATATATATACATGATATATATGAGAATAACTCCCTAAAAACGACATTCCTCGTAGGCTTGATGTGAGTGAGTGAGGTAGTAAAATGATAAAAGCCATCACATCATTGCCTTATTTGATCCTCCATTATATTTTCCCTCCATCCTTTTGTCAGGAAAATCTTGCTCCGTCGTTATTGCGTTTTAACAATTATTGTCGTCATCGAGGTGTGAGTTCATTAAAAGTAGGAGAAAGACATCATTTTAGCTCTAAACGTGTTTATTTCTACGAAGTTTTCCCTTACAACCAATTTGATACATTATATATAAAATGAGAAAGTTAAAATATATCTCAGCAACCTTGTCCCTCTTCTCTAATTGTTAAAAATAATAAAAGACGATGTAACGGATTACTCTAAGAAGATAAAATAATTATCAAAGTCAAGTTCACAGGCTTTTTGATAAACATGATTGTTTGCTAGTAAATGATTTGAGAGAATAACAGATCCCTAAAACATTTGACTTTTAAAATGCAAGTCATTTAAATCGTGTAGTATAAAATTAATGTGAAATTTAAAAATCAGATAATATTACTTATAAATATATCTAATTTGTTAAACGATGAAGGAGTATTGTATTTATAGAACCATGGGCGTACGCAGGTTTTGAATTAGAGGGGGGCAGATTAAAAAAAAAAATTTTTCTAAAATTTTCCTGAGAGCAAAAAAAAAAGAGCAAAAAAAAAAAAAAGGTCTCGACTATTCGGAGGGGGGGGAGCCACATTAGGGTGGGGCAGAGCCTAATGAGGGTGGGGCAGAGCAAAATTAGGGGGGGGGCAAAACAAATTTTTTTTTAATTCTTGAGGGTTTTTGTATTAAAAAAATCTTATTTTTAAAATTAGAGGGGGGGGCGGCCCCCCCTGCGTACGCCCATGTATAGAACTTAGAAATTATAATTTTTAGATTTAAATTAGCAACTGGGTTTCAAGGTATGCTGGGTTAAAAACATAATTGCATAACAATTAATAAAATATAAAAATAGTGACATGTCTTATTTTCAAATTCCCCCGGATAAATTGGGGTAATAATCGGAAAAGCATAGGAAAGAAATAGAGAGCCCAATATAGGGTAAATTAACATTTTGATTATATAATAAACACGCAAAAATCAAACCATTAAGCGTCTATTTATACCGATTCATTTAAGAATCCTATGCATCAAGGAGTCTAATAAAGTTATGTAGGCCATTTATTTTTATATCTTCATTAGTTAACTCTGAAATGACCTAGCCTAATAATAATCGGGAGGATAAAGGTTCTTTATTTTCACAATTTTATGAAGCTTTTTTTGGCCAGTTTTCTTAATATACAAAAAATTTAGAATATTACCGAATATTAATCAAATTCTTTAGAAAGTCGCACTAAAAGACGACATTGAAAGTATTCGAATCTTCAGTGGGGGATAGTGGGGCTATACGTATCTCTGGGCTATCTTCTCAATTATTTTTCATGATATTAATTTGTAGTCAAATTTTTATACAAAATGTACTTTGTAAAGGCGCATTCCAGGCATAAAAAATTTATGGAAAAAATAATCCAGAGGAAAATTAAATAGAAAATAAGATTTTTTTAGGCACAGGCTCGTCTGTACCCGTTTTGAAAACTTCTAGGCTCGACCGAGCCCGTCGGTGATTTTTAAAGCACTTCTGGCCCGTCCGTACCCCTCCACGGGCCGGGCCTGCCCGTTCAGATCTCTATCATGGACATTTTTATAAACGCAACTTCTCGTTTTGAATCCTTTTTTTTAATAAGTCAAATTGTACGATTGGGTTATACAATATAAGTCAATAAGGAATCAGATAAGTTTTTCGATATTTATAAAGTATGGAATGGACGATGGCCGTGGAGAAGCGGTGTTCGCGTAACCAATCGGTTAGAATAAGGGACGTCAACGGTTAACAAATAAGGGTATTGAGTTAGGGCCGTTCTTCGTGGACAATCGCAGTTACTAGCAGAGAAGAAGCGAAGAATACGATTCCGTCTACGGCGAAAGGAAGGTATCGGATTAAGGAACGTCTGGCTCTTGTTAGATAATTGCCGCTGGACCCACGTGTCTAAAATGAGGAATAAACATCTCCCCTCGCAGGACTAACGTGTCCTGAACGCAAAATAAATATCTCCTCTAGCAGGACTAAATAATAAATTAAATAACTCTCTATCATGGTCAAATTCTCGCAATTTAAACCTTGTCGATGCGCTCCTCATTTTGCATGAGGGATGCCGACCGTTCGACGCCTGCTTCTAATTAGTGCACGTCTATTCACATAACAAAATACATTACATTTTATTCCCGACGCTATGTCATTAGCATAGGCTAGCCAAAGAGTTAACTACCTAACCACGGCTGCCGCAATAACTAAATCTTTTACTCACGTTAAACTCATTTGAATAAGCGTCAAAACTAACTAACTACCACAGACATTATTGTGAAAATAAAAATGGGTTAAACAGGAGGGCAGCTGCCCCCTCCAAATATAGAAGTTGTTATTAATGAATGGGTAAATTTTTAAAATCTTCATTTCGCCCACACATCTTAAATCATACCCGGACTTTTTGCTTCCCCTCCATCTTTTATTAATTTCGCATTTATCCACGAAAAGAAAAATCAATTATATTCCGCAAAGAAACAAAAAATTAGTTAAGAGATATTGTAGCCAAACAAACTTTGCCTCTTCCTTTATAAAAATTATACAAAAAAACTAATAATAATAATAAAATAAATTAAGTGTTGCAGTGCATGCAAAGACTATAAATTTAACATCAGCATTAAGATTGGTTTACATGCAAAGGTTGCTAAATTCGAGCCCATCGATCTATAATTTTGCCATTGATCTTTGGTCAAGAACTACTATTTATAAATATTATAAAATCAAATCAAAATATGAAAAATTAATACATACAAAAAATCTCTTTAAGCCCGATTTTCCAGTATCAAATTTTGGTGCCCGCCCGGGCCCGCTCGAAAATTTATGACTGTTGCTCGGCCCAGCCCGTGGACCGGGCGAGCAAGGTCGGGCAGCAGGTCATGCCGGACTTTTCTGGTCTTTGCTTAAAACTCAGTTTATTTAGCACTTCTTATCTTAAGGCTTATTTGACAAATAAAGAATGTTATACAATACCTTCCTACTGCAAATTTTTGTGTAGTGGTTTGTAACTTTTTATATTCGTATCTTAAAATAGTTTACCATCACATGTAGTTTTCGTTATTACCTCTATGATGAAACATATGCATTATGCAAATCACTTAACACCCTAATTTAATTACTAACACTTTTTATTTTGTTACATTTATTTTCCGGTCAATCCGCAAGAATAATCTTATATTTTTCTATATCCATTTTTTTAATGTCTAATTTGTAGATTTACTTCAAGCCTAGGGCGTAGCGAATATTGGCATTAGAGGGGGGGGGCAATAATGATTTAGGGAGGGGCAAAATAATGATTTTTTGAAGATTAAGCTATAATTTTAATAAATTTTGGATTTAGAGGGGCAGCCGCCCCTCCTTGCCCCCCCCCCCATTGGCTACGCCCTTGCATCAAGTTTTTTTTCTCTAAAATAGTTAAAATATAAAAATAACTATAAAAATTATTTAGTCTAAATGTTATATGGGATTTCTTTATGTAATTTTTTTAGATATTATCATTAACTACATAGACTGCCTTGCTTTATTAAAATGTGTCTTTTGTTTTTCAGCCAAACGGCTATATAGGATTTTCAAATAAACTCGGGCTAGATATAAACCTGGCTCACTGTATCTTGGTAAAGCGGATTTATTCGTATCTCTATCATAAAGAATAAGTTTAATAAAAGCATTATTGGGGCAAATAATAGTTACGTCTCTTAAAAAACGTTCGGTATTAAATTTGATATTTAATTCAAAATGGAAAAGTTTAACTCGAATAACAAATAAATAAATGAGATTTGAAATTCAAAGGATCGACTTGCTTTAGATTTTCAAATAATGGATAAAAATTTCGTTGATAAATAAGCGCCAACTTATTTTTTTGAATTTGCGCGTTCTCAAGATGGCGCAATTATCCACTGAACTTAGTAAATTATATCAATTTCTATATTCTTTGTTATTTATGCTTAAATAATACAAATATATTCATAAATTCCTTTTTGGTAAATCTGTCAGACAATTACCTGAGTTACTTCTTTTATATTTGCAATTTTCTGAAAGTGGCCAATAAATTACTAGGTGGTTTCGAAGGTTAAATAATAAACTCGGGCCTTCGGCCCTCGTGGGAAGGGGGAGAAGGGAAGGGAAGAGGGGAAGGGAAGGGGGGACGACTCATCTTTACTTCGTATAAATGTATCATATTTGCTATGCAATTTATGGGCGAGAAAGGTGGGAAGGGGCGAGAATGCCTATAGGGGGGTATTAAATGCCTAATGATTAATTAATTATTTATACAAATTTTCCATTATAGGCAAAATGTAATATAGGCGAGGGTTAGGGTTAGATTTAGTGTTTGCATCTAGTTGCGTATTACATTAGTTTTTATGGCCTTTAGTGATTATGGGTCTAACAAAAATTATATTATAAAACAACACAATGTTAAGAATTTGCAGAATTGTTGGGAGAAATTTTTTGTTGAATTTGAACAATTTTTAATTAAAAAAATCAAAAATTTGGCCAATGGTCACTTTTTCTCTATTGGTCAGTACCAACAGATACTCTATAAGTCAATGATAGCCAAAAAAACGGGGAAAAAAAATTTTGATGCTCACTTTGGCCAATGGTCATTTTTTTCAATTGGTCAGCAACCAGCACACGGTAAAAGTGGATATAAATTCATAAGAGTAAAAAAAAACGAAAAAAAAATTTTCGAATCACATTTTGGCCAATGGTCATTTTATTCCATTGATCAGCAGCCAGCGGACGGCCAAAAAGTCATAATAGCAATGGTAGGAACAGGAACAATCATAATAGTCAGAAAAAAACGAAAAAAATAATTTCGATTCACATTTTGGCCAATGGTCATTTTTTCCATCGGTCAGGAGCCAGCGGACGGCCAAAGTCATAATAGCAATGGTAGTAACAAACAATCATAATAGTCAAAAAAAACGAAAAAATAAACTCGGATTCACATTTTGGCCAATGGTCATTTTTTTCATTGGTCAGCAGCCAACGGACGGCCAAAAAGTCTTATTATCAATGATAGTAACAAGAACAATCATAAGAGTCAAAAAAACTCCGGGATTCTAACTCAAAAATTAGTTGAATTGCATAGCAATTAAAAGTAAACAACTTTTATTTATGTTTATTATATAACATTAGTCAGCAGCCAGCGGACGGCCAAAAAGTCATAATAGCAATGGTAGAAACAGGAACAATCATAATAGTCAAAAAAAACGAAAAAATAAACTCGGATTCACATTTTGGCCAATGGTCATTTTTTTCATTGGTCAGCAGCCAGCGGACGGCCAAAAATTCTTATTATCAATGATAGTAACAAGAACAATCATAAGAGTCAAAAAAACTTCTAACCCCAAAACTAGTTAAATTGCATAGCAATTAAAAAGTAAACAACTTTTATTTATGTTTATTATAAACTAGTTAAATTGCATAGCATTAAAAGTAAACAACTTTTATTTATGTTTATTATATAATAGATAATTTAACAAATCTTATATATAACACACCGAGGGAGATAGAGATGAGGGGTGGGGGACCTCTTATGCATTAATTTAAAAAATAACACAGCGAGGGAGATAGAGATGAGGGGTGGGGACCTCTTATGCATTAATTTAAAAAATAACACAGCGAGGGAGATAGAGATGAGGGGTGGGGCACCTCTTTCTCATGCATTAATTTAAAAAAGCCATAACCTAATATACCCAATGCAAATAGATAGGGAGGGTAACGGACGACGGACGACGGACGGACACCAAAACGAGCCCATAAATTGCATAGCAATTAACAATTAATAATATTTTTTATGTATGTTCTGTTGAATCATTTGATTACATTAAAAATGCAAAAAATATTACAAACGTTACCTTAATATAAAAATTTTTCTATATACTAAAAATCGCCATTTATCGTTCATAATTCTATTTTAAAAATGAATGTTCTTGGTCTTTTGATCAAACCACATTTATTATATATTTTGCAATTTTGGCCTTAATTAATTCATTGTGCATTTATCTTTTTTTTGTTTCTGATACTCATATGTAATGTGTATTAGACTGATCTGGCATTATAGCAAAACGATAATTGTTGTAAAAGTATTATCGTAAAATTATAATATAATCAATAACAACAATTAATTTAAAATATTCTAATATTTTTACAAAGTCTCCTTTGCTTAAAAACCCGTTTACATATATGATTTTGTTCTAAAATATATATCCTTTCTTAATGTTTTAAGTTCAAGAATCAAAAAAGGCAAATCGTCAAATATTGAATAGTTATTCTATTGAAACAGGTAATAAATAAGCCGCCTTATAAAATTTTTACAAGCGACATCCCCTTATAAAGTTTATAAATTTGATCAATGTTTTAAGCTCAATTTTAAAATAAAATTTTTATTCTTGATAAATATATTAAACGCTGCAATTAACCTACATTAAAGTTTTTTTAATAAAGTTTTAATTAAAGTACTTATCTCCAATGTTAATTGACAATAAGCGGCAATGTCTAGTCATATATTTTTGCTAAGCGCTAAGAGTCAGAAATTTACTAGCTTCTAATTTCAAAACCGCGATCAAATCATGAGATACAAATACCAGATATAATTACAATTTATATGTGTCGCACTTTATACAGATTAACTGTTATTTTTAATATTTAACATTATCTCATTCAATTTGGCGGTTAGTATTATAAAGTATAGAAGTTAGATATCCGAATTGTGATGTGGATCCTAATGTTAAGCGTTTTACACAAACTATATATCTGGGAGAGCTTAAGTCTATTGGAAAATTAAAGTTTTTTTACTAAAAATCAGACTTAATTCAAAATTTATATTCACGCTTACGACGAGGGGAGGGACCAAAAGTTTGGGAAATGAATGGACAAAATTGTGTTTTAGCCATAGACTAGATAGACTGCCATGGGCGTAGCCAGGGGGCGGGGGGGGAAGAATTAAAAAAAATACGTTTTGCCCCCCCCCCTAATTGAACTTTAATTGCCCCCCCCCCTAATCCAAAACCTGGCTACGCCCATGTAGACTGCTCATGCCATATGTTCCATATGGTAAATTGTATGTCAAATTCTCCATTTTGAATACATCAACTGTTGTATTTCAACCAAGTCATTTTACGCTATAATAGTCAATTTACCTACTAGTTTAATATAGATAACGCTAAATAGTTAAACAAACTTTCATCACAGTTTATACATTTTTAATTTTTATGTATTTTTATTATAATGGTATGAAAAAAAATATGAAAATTGCATTCACGACTAAAAAAAATATAAAAATGTGTAAATGATATTTATTTCAGAGTGCTGTTTTTGATATAACCAATCAATAGTTTCTTATTTACCTTTTTAAGATTATTTAATTTACAAAAATTTATAATATCTATATGATCACCACTTTACCATGTTATCATTAAAATGGTGGAAAAAATGGTATACATTTTGTGCGTTGATGAGCAGTTTATCTAGTCTTTGGTTTTAACTTTATTCATATGAAATTTTTTATTCAGATGGCTACGGCTGTCCTTAGAGCCCTGCAAAAATATATTACGTATGCTGTACAAATTATTTGAAGGATTTTATATGAATAATAAGTTGATTTGGACCAGGCTCGAGCTGTGGGTTGGGTTGCTTATCGGGCACAGCCCGAATCAGAGGCCCGATTTAATTTTTTTTAACCTGCTCCCGATCTAGAACTATCTGAGAGCGGGCTGGGTCGGGCTCCGCATATGCAGGGCTCTAGCTGCCCCTGATTGCCTCCCCCTAGATACGCCTATGCTCTAATGACATAATCTATTGTAAAAGTTATATATAAGTTTAATTATAAGATTCTTGTAAAGACGACTATAGCGTTTTGGTTGTAAACAAAAGGTCATTCAATGTATGCCTAGAAACTTCTAAATAATTTTTGAGCCGATACACAGCCAAATTATCCCCTTTGTTTATGATTCAGATAATAAGAAACTCAATAAAATAAATATACTATAAAAATTTGAACTTATAAGGATGAGTTTGTCATGCTTATGATGGCCGGGGATTCTATGTAAATTACTTAATTAACCTTATACATACTATATAAACGTTTACATAGAGATAAACTATGAATGGCAACTTATAATGACGACCTCGATAAAGAAGAAGTGGATGAGTTATGGGCTGACGGTTTTGCGATGGAAAAATATATGGCTGAAAAAGAATGGGATGAGGAGAAGGATAAAGTACATTCTTAAATCAAACAATTATGATTGCTAGCTAATACTGCAAACAGCGGATTTCTTAGTATTTTAAATTTTATAATAGGACTTGTTTCTATAAGTTGCAAGAAATATTTGAAAGGGTCTTATTTTATTGTAAAAAAGCCATTAATAAGCTCTTCAAGACCCGACTTGACCAGATAGGTGATTTTTATGAATAGTTAATAAACAATAAGTTTTAGACAGGGGTAAAGATGAAGCCAGATATATAATTCTATCATAATAAAATTCGCAAAGTTTGTGGTTTCAGTTTCAAACTGATTGACAAACATATTTTAATTTGCTGATTTTAATTGTAATCATGGGCGTAGCCAGGATTGGAATTCGAGAGTGGAATGATAATTGTTTGAAATTTAAGCTATAGTTATATTAAATTTTAAAGAATATCTGAATTTAGAGGGGAGCGGCTGCCCCTACCTGTCACCCCCTGGCTACGCCCATGATCTTCCATAATCATTAATAGCTACAAGTCTCATTTAATCTCGAATTAAATAATATTTTCATAATGTTGAAAACTATATATGGTCATTTGATTCGCCGGTGACGTAATTTTAATATTTAAATTATGATGGCAAATGTATTATAACTTTATAGCTCAATTATAATGGGGTTAATCCTATACTATGCTTCTTAGTACTTGGTATAGGCGAAAAATTATTAGGCTCTAAAATTTTTAAAAAAAAACTTACATTTAATATAGCTTGATTCATTCGCCATAATATGGTTGTTATTCATGATTAAAAAAGTGAAATGGATCTTTGACAGTTTTAAAGACAAGTGAAATTAGCTTTCAAAACTTAAGTGAATTTTGATGTTAATTTTGTGTTACTTTTGTTCGTAGACATAAGTTTTTCAAATTATTTTCATCTAAAATTTATATTGCTTTGAAAGTGACTTTTAAAACCACCCATTTTGATATTTTACAGTTTCAAGAGGAATATAGTCATAAATTTGACAAAATTAAGCGTCAACTTATTACACAATTTACCCATATACGCCTCAAATTAGTGAACAAAACATTGAAATACATGAGGGAACTTCTTGAAGAACTTTATTCTGCCAGAACTGAAAAGTTGGAGACCAATTTGCAACAAGTTCATTAATATATTACTGTATTTATAAAAATCTGTGTATAAATAGGCGCATAAAGTTTTGCAAACGAAATTATACGATAACTGGTGCAAAGAAAAAGCCTATGCAAAAAATCAGTTTAAAAAGCAGATAGCAAAATTTGAAATTTTGGAAAAAGAAAAGGATAGAGCTAGAGAAATGGAACGTTTAGCAGAATTGGACGAATATAGGCATAATCTTGAGAAGGTAATTTAATCATTGAGTTTAGATTAAATTTTTTTTTTCGAAAGAAGTTTATTGCCTAAATTCTTTATTTCTAATTGAATTTTAAGATGACCCATTAAATTTTTTTTATTAAATTGGATGTAGATTTTTTGATACATACATTTGCTGATTTGACAAAACAGATTAATTGCTATGCAAATTTTTAAAATATATTATATATAATTAATAGGAATGGCGACAAAGATTTACAGCGGCGTTTTACTCTTGGGATTCTTACGTTAAAAACACTGTTGAGGTCGATCTAAATGATGAATGGGATAGATTAAAAAACAAAGCTATTCTTATTTTTCGAGAAAGTTTGGATAAGTCACTCAAAGTAACATTTAAAAATTATTCTAATAAGTTAACTACTTATTAAACGTTTTATTAGAATCCTAACTAAACATGGGCTTAGCCAGCATTGGAATTAGAGGGGGGCATTAATTATTTAGGGAGGGGCAAATAAACATTTTTCAAAATTTTAGCCATAATTTTTTATAAATTCAACAAATTTTTGGATTTAGAAAGGGAGTCGCCGCCTTTCTCTGCCCCCCCCCGACTACGTCCATCAGCTTACATATTTAGTTAAATTTAAAAAGATATTTTCAAAAATAACACTATAATGTTGTTTTCCAATATAACCTCTCATATACAATTCTAACAATGTGTATTGCATAGGATTTTGTCAGCGAAGAGGTTGATCAAGAAATTATATTTCGAGAACAAACGGCATATCTTCGCGAATGGGCTCTGAGCGAGTACGATAAATTGCGATGGAAAACCTTATCGAATCTTGAACATTCCGCTTCCCATGCCCAAGGCGAATTTGAGATTGAGCGCGTAGATAAAGTCAAGGATTACTTTACCACCTGGTCCGATTCGGAAGGCGATTTAAAGGTATTTTAAACTTTCGAAATTGCATAAGTAGCCTTTATATAAAAGATCCTTCCTTTAAATTTGTTAAATAACATGAAAAGATGTGGGAAAAGAGAAGGATGGAGGCATTGGCAGAATTTAAGAAAGATAGAGACAAAATAATTCATCAAGCCGAAATGAGAATCGATAAAAAATTGGGGCCGCCGGGGCTGACTGATGTGTCGGACATATATATGAAGGTGAATACATACTTGATACATTATTTAGGAATGTAAACTACTTTATAAAACATTAGTGATCGTAATATTACCTTATTTCATTTAATTTCGTCTTTATCGTCAATTAGCAACTTGCTATTTTCTTTAACAACAACCTTAAGAATTTACATATTTATTATAGATGAGTGTCCTTAAATTGGTTTATGTGTACATGGTTTGCTTTAAAAATACATATATAGAACTGTTAGTTTTACCCTTATTGCAATGTAATATAATAATGACCCGTCATTCCAACAATAATTTAAAGTTTTTAACTATATGTAGCACAGCCAACTCAGCATGTATTATGCTCTGGAATTTGATTACATCTATCACAGATATTTATGAAATACATGTATTTATTTTGGTAATATTATCATTATTGTATATATTAGATTTGAAATAAAATAATTTTCAAAATCTACAAAAGTGCAATTTATTTAAATATCTTTACTTTATATAGTTGATGAAGAACTTGGATAAATCCGAACCATCGGAAAGCAAAGGTGAAAAAGTAAGTTTTTAATCACTCTTAACCTTAATTTTGTAGAATTCAATAGTATTTGACTCTTAGTTTTTTGTAAACAAATATTAATTAATATCCTTTAACTAAAACAAGGACCCAATTACCAATCAGTATTTCATCGATAAAATGCCGCAACAGCCTAATTTACGAAAAAGCAATAATCCGCAAATAATCAAGAAAGTTACCCAACCCAATATAACAGAAGAAGTTATGAAAATCAAAATATCTAAAGGCGAAAACAATCATACTGATTTACCTTTTAATTTTAATGCTTTACCTACAATAGATAGCACTATATTAGGAGAAGTTACCCCCAAATATTCAAAAGGATCGTTTTCAACACAATCAAAAACCGAACTTAATAATCCTTTTGATGACAAACAGCCAAGTATATCACTAGTACCTAATGAAGTTGCTACAACCCAGAGCCAACAGAAATTATCTCAAATTGAAAATTTGACAAATTCATTTTCCCAAGATTATAGCAAAAAAACTAACTCCAATCTTGAACTATTTAATGAAGCATCAAAGCTTGATACTTTTTCAGATGTTAGCGTTGAAAACAAGTCTATCAAATCAAATTTAGATACTTTAGGCAGTTTAAGCACAATACAAGAAGACAAAAAGCAAAAAGATGTTCAAGAAAATGACTTTGACGAATTTGTTTCAACAAAAATGTAGGCATTTTGATTTTTAATTGATAAAAAAAATTGTGTGATCGAGGCTAGAAATACTCATGCGATCCTTTATTTATTATATTGTTTTGAGGTAAATGTTTTATTTTATATCTTAATAAATTTTATTTATTTTTATCACAACGCCACTAACATTAAAATGATAATTCCAAATTAATGAACTTACTAATGTTCAACAGCATATGTATACGAGTAATCTACGTAATCATGACAAATTATCGTTTAGCTAGTATACTAATTAATATCCTTTTCTGATTAAAAAGATATATTTCTTAATTATATCGAATAATTATACCGGTGGTTCTTCTCATCCGAGATATGTTTTAGGCAGGTCCGGGCGGGTACCCTAAGAGGATTTGGGCAATTTTAGGCTTTATATTTCTATATTAATTGCTATGCAATTTATGGGCTCACTTTCCATTTTGTTTGTCACGCTCATTGGCGTATACAAGGGTATGATTTAAGGTTGTAACACTACCCATGGGTTTCAAATAATAAAATTTTTATATTAATTGCTATGCAATTTATGGGCTCGTTTTTTGTTGTCCGTTGTCCGTCCGTTGTCCGTCCGTTGTCTGTCCGTCCGTCCGTTACCCTCCTATCTATTTGCATTGGGTATATGAGGTTATCGATTTTTTAAATTAATGCATGAGAAAAAGGTGCCCCACCCCTCATCTCTATCTCCCTCGCCGTGTTATTTTTAATTGCTATGCATAAGAGGTGCCCCACCCCTCATCTCTATCTCCCTCGGTGTGTTATATATAAGATTTGTTAAATTATCTATTATATAAACATAAATAAAAGTTGGTTACTTTTAATTGCTATGCAATTTAACTAGTTATATAATAAACATAAATAAAAGTAATTGCTATGCAATTTAACTAGTTTTTGTTATATAATAAACATAGATAAAAGTTGTTTACTTTTAATGCTATGCAATTTAACTAGTTATATAATAAACATAAATAAAAGTTGTTTACTTTTAATTGCTATGCAATTTAACTAGTTTTGGGGTTAGAATCCCGGAGTTTTTTTGACTCTTATGATTGTTCTTGTTACTATCATTGATAATAAGAATTTTTGGCCGTCCGCTGGCTGCTGACCAATAAAAAAATGACCATTGGCCAAAATGTGAATCGAAATTATTTTTTTCGTTTTTTTTTGACTATTATGATTGTTCCTGTTTCTACCATTGCTATTATGACTTTTTGGCCGTCCGCTGGCTGCTGACCAATGTTATATAATAAACATAAATAAAAGTTGTTTACTTCTAATTGCTATGCAATTTAACTAGTTTTT
Source organism: Gordius sp. MW1 (assembly GCA_964036665.1). NCBI lineage: Eukaryota > Metazoa > Nematomorpha > Gordioida > Gordea > Gordiidae > Gordius > Gordius sp. MW1. The sequence goes on along the minus strand of OZ038532.1, from coordinate 11,501,041 downwards.
GGGTTAGAATCCCGGAGTTTTTTTGACTCTTATGATTGTTCTTGTTACTATCATTGATAATAAGACTTTTTGGCCGTCCGTTGGCTGCTGACCAATGAAAAAAATGACCATTGGCCAAAATGTGAATCCGAGTTTATTTTTTCGTTTTTTTTGACTATTATGATTGTTTGTTACTACCATTGCTATTATGACTTTTTGGCCGTCCGCTGGCTCCTGACCGATGGAAAAAATGACCATTGGCCAAAATGTGATTCGAAAATTTTTTTTTCGTTTTTTTTGACTATTTGAATTTATATCAACTTTTACCGTGTCCTGGCTGCTGACCAATGGAAAAAAATGACCATTGGCCAAAATGTGCATCAAAATTTTTTTTCCGTTTTTTTGGCTATCATTGACTTATAGAGTATCTGTTGGTACTGACCAATAGAGAAAAAGTGACCATTGGCCAAATTTTTGATTTTTTTAATTAAAAATTGTTCAAATTCAACAAAAAATTTCTCCCAACAATTCTGCAATTTATTAACATTGTGTTGTTTTATAATATAATGTTTGAAAGACTCATAATCACTAAAGGCCATAAAAACTAATGTAATACGCAACTAGATGCAAACACTAAATCTAACCCTAACCCTTGCCTATATTACATTTTGCCTATAATGGAAAATTTGTATAAATAATTAATTAATCATTAGGCATTTAATACCCCCCTATAGACATTCTCGCCCCTTCCCACCTTTCTCGCCCATAAATTGCATAGCAAATATGATACATTTATACGAAGTACAGATGAGTCGTCCCCCCTTCCCTTCCCCTCTTCCCTTCCCTTCTCCCCCTTCCCACGAGGGCCGAAGGCCCGAGTTGTTTTGTTTACTTTTAATTTTTGTTAATTTAACCAGTTTTTGGGTTCGAATCCCGGGTTTTTTTCGCCTATTATGATTGTTCCTGTTACTACCATTGATAAAAAGACTTTTTGGCCGTCCGTTGGCTGCTGACCGATGGAAAAAATGACCATTGGCCAAAATGTGAATCCAAGTTTATTTTTTTGTTTTTTTCGACTATTATGATTGTTCCTGTTACTACCATTGCTACCTGTTACTACCATTGATAATAAGACTTTTTGGCCGTCCGTTGGCTGCTGACCGATGGAAAAAATGACCATTGGCCAAAATGTGAATCCAAGTTTATTTTTTCGTTTTTTTCGACTATTATGATTGTTCCTGTTACTACCATTGCTATTATGACTTTTTGGCCGTCCGTTGGCTGCTGACCAATGGAAAAAAATGACTATTGGTTAAAATGTGAATCCAAGTTTATTTTTTCGTTTTTTTTCGACTATTATAATTGTTCCTGTTACTACCAATGCTATTATGACTTTTTGGCCGTCCGTTGGCTGCTGACCGATGGAAAAAATGACCATTGGCCAAAATGTGAATCCAAGTTTATTTTTTTCCTTTTTTTTGACTATTATGATTGTTCCTGTTACTACCAATGCTATTATTACTTTTTGGCCGTCCGTTGGGTGCTGACCGATGGAAAAAAATGACCATTGGCCAAAATGTGAATCCAAGTTTATTTTTTCGTTTTTTTCGACTATTATGATTGTTCCTGTTACTACCATTGATAATAAGACTTTTTGGCCGTCCGTTGGGTGCTGACCGATGGAAAAAAATGACCATTGGCCAAAATGTGAATCCAAGTTTATTTTTTCGTTTTTTTTCGACTATTATGAATTTATAACCACCTCTACCCTGTCCTGGCTGCTGACCAATGAAAAAAATGCCTATACCATTTTTGAATATCTATACTATTTTATATTTAGATATCTTATTAATAAATCTAATTATTATTACATCTTATTTTTAAAAGTCATATTTTTTAATATCTAACGCATTTTTATATATTTAAATTTTATTTTCAAAAATTTTTATTATAAGCCACAATAGGAATTATCCCAATTTAATAACATTTTACATTAACCAAAAGTAAGTTATTAAATTTTATCATTTTTAGATGTGCGGTCGTAACAGGCAATCCAATTCTCTATTATTATTAAAAAGTTGATTAATTAATTTTATTATTTCTAATTTCCGCCTGTTGTTATTTTAATTGAAACTATTTTCTAACACTTAAAATTAACCTAATATTTAGGTTTGAAATTGCAGTTGTCATAATTGAAAATTATAACTAGATAATCAGTATATTAGAATTATTATTATATAGCAATTAAAAGGGGAAAGGGGGAAATTATTCCTTCGTCATTTTATATTGATTTTTTTTCAATGGCGCTATGCCAAGGTTAAACCCCTACCCCTATCTTCCTCTCTTATCCGCCCACCGCTAGGGGGCGGGAGTGGAGGAGATGAAGATTATTTCACAATATTGGCAGATTTATATATGGAAGAGAATACCAATAGTTTTATGTTAATAGTAGTAGCCAGAATTTAATTTAAGGTTCATCAATTGGCCTGGTTATTTTTATAACCCCCTCCTTGCCTTTTATATTTTAGCAAATAAATTAATATAAAATTAGTAATACACTAAAGAAAGCCTAACCTAGACGAGGATAATTGTTGTTATAACTGGAAACATTCTTTACGACAATATGGATTTTAATTGCTATGCAATTATGGGCTCACTTTTTGAATTAATAATAGAATTTTTAAAGTATATTTGATTATTTTAATGTTCACATTTCATTTTGCAAAACAATCCCTTGTTACATGGCCAGCTTATGCCAAATTAAAAAAATACTATCTTTTTCTTCTTCAAATTTTTATCACATGCAAAACATACGTTAAAAAACGGCGAGTAAAATTGAGGTTTTAAATTTAAATGAATTTTATTTTTTTTACAAAAAAGTAGATTTTTATGTTGTGTAACTAGCATAGGAGTAGTCAAGGGAGAAACCCTAGCAATTATCCTACCCCCTATAGGCATTCTCGCTCCTTCACACCTTTCTCGCCCATAAATTGCATAGCAAATATGCTACATTTATACGTAGAAAAGATGAGTCGTCCCCTCTTCCCTTCCCCCCCCCCTTCCCTTCTCCCCCTTCTCCGGGGGTCTGGGGGCGGAGCCCCCAGGAGATGGGGGGGTTTGGGGGCGTAGCCCCCAACGGGGGTTTGGGGGCAGAGCCCCCAACGGAGGACTGGGGGCGGAGCCCCCAGCAGGGGGTTTGGGGGCGAAGCCCCCAAGGGGGTATGGGGGCGAAGCCCCCAGTTACGCCCGAAGGGCGTATATGATTAATTTTGTATTTTTGTAATGTTTATTTAGGCGCCCGTAAAACGAGATTCTTTATTTTTAATGATATTTGTTAATCAAAGTTCACAACAAAACAGAAAATTATTTCAAAACTCAGTTTTTCAAATGGCCAATAAAAGTGAATATTATTTAATTTATAGTTAGATAGATGAGATTTCTTGAATGACAACTGTAAATCATAGGATTAATAATTTTACTTAGTCTTGGAAAATATATTTGTCGCCTCTAAAGTCTCATTGCCATTATTTGTTTTATAGTAAATTCTCTGATTTAGAGCTTCTTGATTATGTTTTGTAATTTTGACTTACTATTTCTGAATTATAAATCTAAAATTCAATTCTTCTAGCTTTGTTTGAATCAATAAATCATGAGCCTACTATGCTTATATAAATATATAACTGAAATAATTTGGAATCACGTTTTCTCGGACCTAGTTGATATATTTAATATTTTGTCGGACAGCGCTAATGATTCAGGCATCGCCGGGTTAATACTTATTAGGGTTCAGGGAGAGGGGCCAGAAAAATTTAAACAACGGTGCCAAGTCCGGGTGAAAAAAGGAGATGGTTGGCGTCAGGTCAGAAACCGACTGTTAAAAAATCCAAAATCATGATATTTTTCAACAAAACTTTAAAACAGAAACCCAGGGTGTCCTTTCAAACGATGTGCACTGCATATCCGGATCGTGCAATGTGAAAAATACACTAGGGTCAACGCCTGACTCACAACGAAGGCGGTTAAGTAAATTTGATGTGGAACGAATGCGAATAACGTTCTGGAATGTGAGCACGTTGACGGGAAAGGGCATCGAGGTCGTACAAATGCTAAAAAAAGAAAGGTGCACATCGCCTGCCTACAAGAGACGAGGTGTAATGGAAGTATGCATGGGAATTAAGAGAGAGATATGAGCTATTCTACAGTGGATCACCAAATCGTAGAAACATGGTCAATCGTTCTAAGCGAATCGTTCAAGGATAATATGGTTGAAGTCAAGCGTTAGGTTAATGTAGGTGAAGATCTCAAAGCAAATACGACATGCGTCTATTTTCAAAACGCGAAACTATATTGTGACTTATATAAGTGGGATGCATTTTAGTTAAATTGACTATTTGCTCGTAGGGGGAAAGGATTAATGGAGGATTAAAGTTTACAAAGTAGTACCGGGGGAAAAATAGCCGGGCAGCATCGTACGCTTGTTCTGGGTCTTTAAAGAAAAGTATTTTCTGAAAGAAGAAGGGTTTATGAACCTCAATATTGATACGAAATGCTAAAGAATACGTCGACGAACGAAATAAATAATTAAAAAGCCACCTCACTCTTGGGTGCAAGGAAGTTGCAAAGGGACGTGGAGGACAATTGGGAGAGGCTAACTGCGTGCTAACAGGAAACAGCAATCCGAGTTATATGATAGAATAAAGGAGGCAAAGCTATTGGTGGGGGGATCAATCGTTTAAGATTATATCTAAATAAAAAAATATCTATTTCATATAATTATATACACGATTGCGAAAGACATTCAAAAGCCATCCCCATGGTGGGCGCTTGCCGATGATCTAAAAAGTATTCGAACAAGCCGATAAAATGATGAAAGCGCTTAGCTAGATATGGTTAAATGGTCAGCGATCGAACGGTATACATGGAAATGAACCTAACAGGCACCCCATCGTTAGATGGCAAAGAACAGGTTTACATACCTCGGTCAAGATGGAGGTGCGCAACAGAAGTCAATGCCCGGATCAAAAAAGGGTGGCTTAAATGGCGAAGTATATCCGGTGTAATGTGCGACAAAAAATGCCAATATGGTTTAAGAGCAAAGCTTACAAATTCATCGTAAGATCGATGTTACTCTATGGAAGTGAAACATGGACATTTCACAACGGAAGGAAAGCTATAATAAGCTAAGAAGATGAGAATGATACGGTGGAGCTTGTGGTTTACTAAGTTCGACCATATGACGAATGGCTTTCTCAGGGCAAACATGGGTATTTAACCTATTAGAGACTAGATTAACGAAATTCGGCTAAGGTGGTATGGGTATATACTAAGAAGGGAGACGAATGATATAAATCGAAATATGGGACTAGAAGGTACCGGGGAAGAGAAGAAGAGGACGACCTCGTGTCAGGTGGAAAGGGCAAGTGGACAAAGTTATGGAAACTAAGATGATTAATCAAGACATGGTTCTTACCCGATCAAGATGGAAGAAACTTATCAAAACAAACCCCAAGACTGTGGAACCAAATACTTTATAAAAAAGAAATAGTTAAATTAAAAATCATTAATGACATTTTGCGCCTTATAACCATTATTGAATTAAACCTCTGCCTTGCTTACAAAAATTGACAATGGTATCTCTTCATATAATCGTGATATAACGTATGGCATATAAAGAAAGTTATGAATTATTTGTACTGTGTATAATTTACTATCGCCATAATTATTGCGACATTTCCAAAATTTTCCACCAATTCTGTTTTATTTTTTTCAAAATTATAAAATACTAAACCAAACTAAAACCAATATTCTTTTACAAAAACTGTATTCTCATTTAGCTACGTTTATATACAAAACATTTAAATTGGACATGTGCCTAGCCAAGATTGTAATTAGAAGGGGCTAATAGTGATTTAGGGAGGGGCAAATTGATAATTTTTTAAAATTTAGCCATAATTATATTAAATTTTAAAGGATTTTTGGATTTGAAGGGGGCAGCCGCCCCTCCTTGCCACCTTTTGACTACGCTTATAAAATTAATAAGATATTCCAAATTGTTATTGATCTGCGAAGCCGATAAAAATTTGGGAAATAGATTACAATTGAAAACAATATTAAAGTAAGACGTATTTAATAGGTTAATTTACCCTTCACAACGCCTTCTGAAGAGTTCATTGAAAACTTTTGCAACTAGTTGCTGCTTTTAAGGCTTTTCATCATAATAAATATGATTAGCAATAAATCGGGTATACTTCTATTAGACTTTAACGCTGTCACACAATTGAAAATCACCAATTATTTTAGATGAAGAGTCTAGTCGGACTAGATATATGTAGGACCAAGACGCAACTTAGTTTATAATGATATGCTTAAACTGAATTTTTTTATGCACACATCAAAACTTTGGGTACACACCGCTTATAAATTCCTTAAATTAATTCCGAAGTTTAAAACTCCTAGACTACCCGAGGACTTCCCTGACCTACATATGATATTTTGTTGATATTCTTAATAAAGAAGAATCTTGTAACATTTGCTATTTAATTTATTTTTATTTTTTCAACGCCCAGGAATCCGTTCCTCCCTTTATATTAATCCGATTAGACAATTAATAAAACACCTTGCTTATATAATGGATGGAATATTTCCTTGTAAGAGACTAATAATTTAATTGATTTACCGTAAAATTACATAATGAAATAAATGAAAAAAGTTATTTGAAATATTCGGAAAACATTATAATATTGCTACTGAATTACACTTTCAAATAGTAATGTTGATTTTCTGTCTTATAAAATATTGCTACTGAATTACACTTTCAAATAGTAATGTTGATTTTCTGTCTTATAAAAAAAGATTTGGGATTAGCGTGGGATATCAAAGAAATTTGTTTCCCTAATTTTTAAACATTTTTTAAGGCTTGGGGGCCAAAGGTTGTGAGAGTGGTTGTCGCAATGGGACAGAAAACTATAGTATTGCTAAGTATCGAGTAATTAAAATTTTTAGCCTCGGCTAGGATCTTTGTTTTGATTAGATGAGGCAAATACGTCAATACATGTATAGACCCAAGCTAAACAGAGTCCATTTTCCCAAGCAGCTAGGGTTTGATTATCGGGTCTTTTGTTATCTTCACAGAGGCCTGTGGGTTCGAGGATGGAAGGGATACCAGCATTGGTAAATATAAATAGTAAAGCATCTAAATTTTATGCATTTATTGCAGAATTGTTAGCAGGAGTTGAATTTTTGCTAGTCTGTCTCATATTTCCATGGTTTCTTGCTGGCAAGTTTATATAGCGTTTTAAATAGAGATGTTAAAGCCGGTAATTAAATTAAATTTAAAATTAAAGGTAAAATCAGTTGTAAAGAGAGTGGTTTTTTTAAATTTTCTCATTCTTCGTGTTTAACCACTGATTTACGCATATATCAAAATTAAAATAATAAATTTGTTTATATAATCACATATTAGAGGCATTGTTTGATATTTAAGATAAAAGAATTATATGAATGCCAAGCATTGTTGCTTAAATTATTCATAAATATCAAGAATTAATTTTGATTAAATATAATGGTTTTTAAAGAAGGATCAAATGAATTAGAAAATATTAAAGAAGTATTTGCCTACTACCAGACACAAGTATAATAAAATCATTTTTAAATATTATTCATCAATATGAATTTATTTAAAATACTAAACACGTGAGCCACTTGTGCTTCATTAAGTTTTACTGATTTAGAAAACTCCAGTAATGTCTATAGAACATATGGAGGAAGTCCTAAGATGTTTTAGACCAATAAATCGCGATGAATTGGAGAAAGTCGCGAAATTATTTAACGGTAATTTTGAAGATATTACCACTTATAAAATATAATTACTAATTATTTACAATTGAAGGAATTGCTACTATAACCCTTGAACAATTTTTACAAGTTATAAAAAAATATGACGAGGAACATGCAGATCAAGATCAGCTTTTAGAATATGAAGATTGTAATGAAAGTCTAAGTTTATTTGACCAAGGCAAAACTGGATACATACCTTTATTGCAATTTAAAAAAATATTACACACATACGGTATAACCTTTTAATATTTTAAATTAATTCGCTGCTCAAATTAAGACAGGTTTATATAATTTAGTTGAAATGTTTTAAAGTGATAGTGAAAAAATCATTACGTTATATAAGGCAAATGACGCAATAAAAAGTCATATTTGTCGAAGAAATTGACTGCCTAACAAGGCGGTCACTACTAGGCCATTAAAGATGTACTGTCTCATAAAAATATGCTAATATTTTAGATTTATCGGATTTTTATTAAAACTTCAAGCAGGGCATAAATTAAAATGGTATTGAATGTGAGAAATCTTATATACACAATAAGGAGATTTATATTGGCTTTAAGCTTTAACTATATAAAACACCCTTGCAATCGAGCAGTTAATAGGTATCGATGCATTCGACCAAAGTTTAACTGACAAAATGTCTATGAATATTTAACGAAAATGCTCCTTGAGAGGGGTTTACAGAGACGAAATTAGGGTTAGTGTTTTAGGTCGGGGTTTTAGGTTAGGGTTAGATGCACACATTTAAATCGACAAATGCATTTTCGTAGACATTTATTTGTTTTTTGCTTTTTTGTCAATTGCAACTGAATCCAGTTAATATAGTCTTCTATCACCTTAATTTAGGCCAGAAATTTACTGAAGAGGAAGAGAGACTCTGCGAACAAGCTATGCTGAAGCATGTAGACGCCAATGGTGATATACAATATGAAAATTTTATAAGAGAAATGCTAGACAGTTGTGTATTCCAAAAGGATGTAATAATTAAAAAAGAATCAACGAGAGGGCTATAATTTGTTAAAAAGATTGTTGTCTTTGTTTTCATTTACCGTAATTTGCACGTTTAGGTAATAAAAAATGCATTTAGAGGTGGAAATCTATTTTGTTTCTTTCATAAAATTTGGTTTAAATTTGTAAAATTAATTATCAAATAGCAAGTGTACAAAGTGTGTTATAGTTGTTTCTGCCACTTTTGTTCCATCTTTTTGTTTTAAAATCATAACTTTTAGATTTCAGCAGATGATTCTAAAAGTTTGCGGGAAGAGGTTTTTTTAGGTTGTTCGGTATATTGTAACAATGTTGAATTGTAACAATTTTCACAGCTTTACATATCACACAAACGCGATGTCTAGCTGCTGTTTGTTTTGAAAACGAATAAGTTAAGTTCATAAACCAATTTTAAACATATTTTTTAGACAATTTCATATTTGGAAGTCCATATATACATAATAATCCTCCAACCTACCTTTTTGATTTATGCCACGTCTTTATAAAATTTTGTTGTTTCTTTCTATGAGTTCGCTCATTTTTAATCACAGCACCATAGCTTCCATTCTAAGCTTTGCCTCCTTTGGTCTGTCCTAGAACCGAAATCGCCGTTTTCTTTATTCCAGAGTTCGCACTCCGTCGTCTACGTTCGGTTCCAACTTCCTGCCACCCAAGGGTGTAGAGGCTGTCTGGTGGTATTTATCTTTCGTTCACCTATCATCTAGCATGTCGTATCCAATTAGATGTATAGAACTTTATTTTTTCTGTAATAACATTTCTTTCAAAATCCATAACAAGTGGACGATGTAGCTTGGCGATATTCTCTCGGTATTATCTTGCAATCTCTGATCCTCCATTATTTATTTCGCCGTATAAGCAGATAGTGAATATACTAAAATACTTTTTACTTCTCCATGTGAACTTCGACCGCCAGGTCTTGGGCTTGGGATACTTGAAGAAGTTCTTCTCTTTCCTTGTTCTTCCGGCCATGCCCATACCGTCCGTGTTGTATAAGGCGATCTTTTCGGTACATGTAAGTTGGAGTCCGCCCCAATAAATTAGCTCTGACTGTATTTCCTTTTCCAATGAATAGAAGGATAACGATATTCATATTTAGACTAATGATTTTTAGATGAAACCTTAGTAGAGAAGATTTCAATATTAGGATGGGCTAGGCAGAATTTATTGGGTTTGTAGCAATATCGAAATGTATTCTTAATATTAGGAAGAGGGGGGAGGGGGGGTTTAAAGGGGAGAGAATAGATATGTGTATGAATTCTTTTCTTTTGGGAGAATCTTTCATTCGAGTGGGCAGGGCATTGGGGTTACATCCAGATGTTCGATGTTCTCCTCGATTTAACTCCACCTCAATATGCATGATGCGTTGTTGGAGGCTAGCGCATTTGTTGGAGGGGGGATATTGATATATTACTTAGATGTAATTAATGATTGCGATAGCGAGCGGAGTTTGGTAGAGCATAGTGTAATTTAATTATTGTTAAACCATTTATGGTAATAACTTAAAATATGAAAACGGTAAGTAAAAAGGCGGGGAGGGGGGGGGTGAGAGTTATGAAAAGTACACGACAAAAATCAAGCCTAAATTCCCTAACAAGTCTTAATGAAAATGGTGATCTATCCCAACTTTTTATATATTGTAATCTTTAAGATGCCTTGGATCAAAATTATATGACCAAACATTTTTCCATTTAAATACTTGATTAGTCTGGTAATTTTTTTTTGGGTAATAACCGTTATAACCTCAATTTAAAAAGAATTGACGGAATTTAAAATTTATTAAAAAATCAAAATTTGATTAAAGATGGTATTAGAAATGTTATTAGCCTATACTACTTATGCTCTGTTGTCACACATTTTTATAGTGTTTTCCTTTCCATAGTTGCTGAAATGGACTTTAAAGTGGATCAATAAAAAATTATTAATTGGATCTTGTTTGAAGGCAGTTTCTGACTAAAGCTTATTAATAGCCAATTTATCTCATTAACACTATAATTTTCCCTTAATTTTCGCGGCAATACAAATGACGAATATTTCTAATATGCAATATTGTAGTTGATTTGATGAGTTAGTATCTTATTTTTATTATTAATCAGAAAAGGGGGCAATAGACATTTTTCCTATAGGCGTAGAGGGCAAATATGTAGGAACCACTGGTTTGCAGAATATGTATGTATGTATGATTGCCGAAGAGAAGCCCAAGAGCTTAATAAGTGTAATCTAAGGTCGGGCCCCTTCTCACGCCAAATGGCGCATAAGGTCACGTTAGTGACAACATGGTAATGTTCTAGTAACAAATTCAATTAATATGCAGTGTAATTATAGCATGTTAATATGGAATACCCAACTCCATGAGAATTATAGAGAACATTCTAGGTCAGCGTTTATTATGAATAAGATGTACGCACCCTTGTAGTGGAATTACAGGATAGTTGATTCTTTGAGAACTCTATCTATAGTTTCCTATCTTGCATTATTATCAACATTGAATTCCAGTCCTGACCCAATAATTGAACTTCCCGAAAAGTCTTGTGAAGCCAACTGCCGTTTCACTTCAAGCCTTTAGTGAAGGAGGATACCAGAACAGAGATGACAGGCAATAATTTGTACCTTTTCTTCCGGCCTGATGTGCTAAGAAATTCCACTTTCTTGTTAGCATAATGTTTTTGACTGGAGAAATTTTGCAACGCATCCACAGATTTTTGTTTGTTATCGTTGCCGGATAAAAGATTCGACATACGATTCATAGCATTTTGTTAATGTTAACTTGAAGTTTTTTATGCCGGGGGCACTCAACGACCAAGATTCGCATCCATAAAGAAGGTTAATAATCCAAGTTTCAAAGATCCCCAGGCGGGTGTTGAAGACCAATTGGCGAGAAATTTGCAATCTTTCTATACATCAATGTTACCAATTAACCCCTATCTTTGAAATTTGCACGCTATGGACACTGATAGTTTATTTGATGTTTTTGATAAAGATAGTGTGACCACAGAAGCTAGTAAGAATAAAAGAGTGAAGTCCGAAGCACAATTTAAGTAAAATGTTTAACCAATACTTTATATTTTTAATCTTATAGTGATGATCAAAGTGTTAAAATCAATGGTAATGATATTGAAGAGGAAGGATCTGATGAAGAAAATTCCAAGATTACTGATATCAAATTGTAAGAAATTAATCGCATTTAATATGTGATTTGTTGTGACTTACTTGTTTTATTATATGGGTAATTAATTAAATACTAGATTTTGTTTGCGATTACCTAATTTTTGAATAGAGTTTATCAATCTTTATTATGCTTTATCAAATAGGTATTTACAGCACTTTTTGCTGATATTTTTGGCCTAAGATATTTAAATTTTATTTATATTAAACCCCAATATATGTGATCTACTAGGCTATATATTTTTTAAAAATATCTAAAGCATATAAATATAGTGATTTAATACTAATTAAAATTAGGAGTGTTAATGAAATGCCATGTATTCTGGTTCATACAGTAGAAACCCTTGAATCATGTCTTCATGAAGTAATGAATATATAAAACATTTTTAATAACTCTAAACTTAGGTTGCCATTCCCATAAATTCAGATTATATACCATTAAAAAATCCACTTGAAGATGAGAATCACAAACCAGCCAAACAATACCCATTTATTTTAGACCCTTTTCAGAGAGAGTCAATTCATGTTTTAGAAAACTATCAAAGTGTTATGGTTGCTGCTCATACATCTGCTGGAAAAACTGCCATAGCTGAGTAATAATTAAATAGAATGATGCGTTATCTACACTTACTAATATACCAATGCTTTGGTCTTATTTTTATTGGTGATTTATTCTGCCAACTATATTTTAAATTCATAATATTAATTTTTTTTAAATTTAGTATGTTTTATTTTGTAATTAAATTAAATTTTTATGAAGACCATACTGGATGCCTTAGGTTATAAGATGTGATGTTTTTACATAAAAACCTATAAAGTATTTATCAATTAATATTACATATTAAATATGTGTTACCCTAAATATGGGAAAAGGTACATTTCCGTTTAAAGCATGGCTCGAACATGACTAAAGTTTGTATGGGTTTGGTCAGAATTCTTCCCTATCATTATCATAAATTTCAGTTAGAACCCTACCTAACACAAATATAAATTGTAACACCCCAACTTACCTCCTGTAACCTAGCAGCTTAACTGAAATAATTTAGTTAGTTTTATAATAAATTTTTTATTTAAATGTGAAGAAAAATGCAAAACTGAGTAATTATGGCTAGTAGCTGAACTAAGCAGACTTTGATTGGTAAAATATGCTTGTTTACAAGTTTTTGAGCATTTTTAGATTTTACCACCCCTTATTTCCAATACTTATGAGCAGCCATAGATAGCATAATGAAAATGATTGATATTACTAAGGTATGCCATAGCTATGTCGTTGCGGGACAAGCAAAGAGTTATATACACTACCCCTATCAAGGCGCTTAGTAATCAAAAGTACCGAGAATTGTTTGAAGAATTTCAAGACGTCGGCCTCATGACCGGCGATATAACTATCAACCCCAATGCCAGTTGTTTAGTCATGACCACCGAAGTAACTTATTGTGCCCTTTGGGACAAAATATATATGTTTAGCTCCCCCTTCCCCTAAATAAAAACATTTTTAAGTATATAAACAGTTTTTAAAACATGTTTCAAAATCCCAAACTTAAGAGGTAAAGAATCAGTCTGTAATCTCTCTTTGAAGAGTTAATTTTTTTGCCAAATAATAATGCTTTTAAATCGTATCAAAATTTCCATTATTAAATTAATTTAAAAACCACGGCGGAGGGGCCTGAATAAGATTTTATAATCTTAATGGGCAAGCGACGCGAGAGTTATTTTTCCTAAGGCGACAAATAAATAATAATTAATAACTACTTTTACTAAATTACGATTATAATTAGCATGATTTATATTGTAGGCCATAAGTCTCTTATTAAATGCCATTGTACAGTTTACATAAAAAGTTATATACAGTCGAAACTTCTTAATCGCAAATCGGATTATCGCCAAAATTTTTTAATCGCGAAGTTAACCGCCATTTTGTTTTTTTAAACGATAATATTAACAAAAACATCGTTTATTGACAAATCGCTTACAGATATTTATATAAAATATCGTTTTATTGCGAAGCGTAAGAAATGAATATTTAATATAATGTACATATACTTATATTTCCATCGTTTAATCGCCTAATATCGGTTAATTGCGAATCTTTTTCATGCCAAAGGCTTTGCAATTAAACGGGTTTGACTGTATATTGTTAACGGGTTTGACTGTATATTGTTCTCACGTTAACTTGGTATATTGTAGATCTTGAGGAGCATGCTCTACAAGGGATCCGAAATTATGAGGGAAGTGGGATGGGTCATTTTTGACGAAATACATTACATGAGGGATAAAGGTTACCATTTTATATTCCTTGTTTTGAATTTTGATTATTTATTTTGCTTAAAGAAAATATTTAGCTTAATTATTACATTTGTTATGTGTTTTGAGCTATATTAGTCTCTAAATTTATCGGACTTATTTAGAAGTAACTTTAGAGATTTACAAAATAGTTCTCTTTCCATCTAAAACCCAGCCTTAACTTGCTTTTGTATGGAATTTCGAGCTTGAAAAATTAATCAATTGTTAGGCTAAAGTTTTACAAAGTTTATGTTTAAAATAATTTGATTTTGACAACAATCAGGAATCTACTTATCAAAATATTATAATTATCATTTATATTTATGGTAAAGAAAGAGGAGTAGTTTGGGAAGAAACTATAATACTGCTGCCGGACAAAGTACATTACGTCTTCCTCTCAGCCACCATCCCCAACGCTCGCCAGTTTGCCGAATGGATTTGTTACCTCCACAATCAAGTAACCACTGGCACTATAAAAGTTGACTTTTAATCTTTTAAAAAGTAATTTAATCTATGAGTCGCTACAAATATGGAATGTGAAATATATTTGCAAAATCTACTGAGCGTTTTAGAATTAAATTGGAATTTTTGAATTGTTAACTGCTTGAAAAGTGTAAAAAAATAACAAATTTTGACTAAGCCCGACAACGGACTATTTTTGCGGTGTCGTTTAATAGTCCCTACACTTTATTTAACATTGCGAAATGCTAAACAAATTACATTTACATTAATTAGCCTTGCCATGTGGTATACACTGATTATCGGCCCACCCCGTTGCAACATTACGTGTTCCCCTTGAATGGGGATAGCCTGACTCTGGCAGTCAATGAGAAAGTAATTTATGTTTTTATCTTTCATTATTAACAGCACTTCTGCACGGGTAAATTAACCATAAGCCCGAGTTACGGAGTAAATTTAACATTAACTTAGCGTTGGGTTTGGTCTCTCTTTGCTTAAATTTAATTTTTTTATTAACGTTGACGATTTGATTTTGATGAAAATATGTTTAGACTTTTAATGTGTAGTGCCCTGCCTGGGAAAATAAAAAATGATTTTTTGAATTTGGCTTGGAGATATGTGTTTGAAAATTTGATTTTTTTGAACTATTTTAGGGGCGATGTCGAACAAAATTATCTTTTATTTTTTTTTTTAAATGTTTAGGGCGATTTTTTGGAAAATAATTTCACATCGGCCATGTCATCGTTAAAAGATCCATCCGATACGAACGATAGAAATAAAAAGAACGGACTACATAATAGTACGTTAACATTCCTAGAAAAGCTTTGTTATTACATATATCGGCAAGTTAACCCTTGTTTATGAAAACTGGAAAAATGCTAAAAAACTTATTAAATTTATTGCATTATTTAGGTGACTCCGACGTGTATAAACTCGTAAAAATGATAATGGAGCGAAATTTTCAACCGGTCATAGTGTTTAGCTTTAGCCGAAAGGAGTGTGAATTGCACGCGCTTAAAGTTGCCAATCTCGATTTCAATTCGGGTATTATACTATTTTTGCATTTGTTCTCTTAAATTAATTTTTGACAAAATAATTCTAATAACTTTGATTTATTAGTAAATTTATGAATAAATTTATTATTGGTTTGAAAATACATTGTGAAAATGAAATAAATAAATTTTGGATTCTATAAATTGTTTTTAGAAGAGGAAAAAAAGTTAGTGGAGGAAGTATTTAAAAATGCCATAGACGTTTTGTCCGACGAAGATAAACTCCTTCCACAAATACACCACCTTTTGCCCATACTTAAAAAGGGAATCGGTATTCATCACTCTGGGTTGTTGCCCATCATTAAAGAAACCATCGAAATCCTTTTTTCCGAAGGACTAATCAAGGTTTTAACATATAATTTCGCTGCCTTTTAAAGCCAAGACATACTTTACTATTATCGGGTGATTCATAAACAAAACTATTAAGCTCACGTCAAAACGCAAATTGATTTTTAAGAAGTAATGATTATTGTAATCTGCTTTTACAAACAAGTTATTCGGACTTGTTAAAATACATACTGAAAACTTTATTTCTTTATATAGTAGTTAACTAAATATTCGATAAACTTGTATATATTAGATTTATAATAATGTGTTTCATACACACTTATATTTTCCAAACATTTTAACCACAAATTTTAAATGAACTGTTTTTTTTCTCACAATAAATGTTGCATTTTTTAAATAGGCTCTCTTTGCGACAGAAACGTTTTCTATGGGACTTAACATGCCCGCCAGAACTGTCCTTTTTTCGAATTGCAAAAAGTTTGACGGTGTTCAATTCAGATGGGTATGCTTATGTATATATACAAGTATTTTTTATTTTTTTAAAAACACTTTAAGTGGCCTACTATTGTTAGTTATTGGGTCGATATTGCATAATACTAAAATTTGAGAATATTCAGTATTTTTTGAAGTTATCACACCTGGGCAATTTTTTACAAAAATTTTTTCTTTAGCATTTCTGTTTAAATTTGATTGCTTGTCCATTAGAGCGGTTACATAACGTTATTTGCCATTTTAGATGACGTCGGGTGAGTATATACAGATGAGTGGACGTGCTGGTAGGAGAGGAATCGATGACATGGGAATTGTAATAATTATACTGGATCAACGCATGAGCTCGACCGTCGCTAAAAATTTAATCAAAGTTAGACAATAATTTTGCTTCCAAAAATCAAATTGTTTTGGTTATATAATTGTTTTTTTTTCCATTAAATTATAGGTAAGCTTTTAACGAGCTTTTCAGCGTTTTTGCGGAAAGAGTCCAATCCTAAAAATATGTTTTTTTTTAAATATGAAATCAAACTACAATGCAAAAGTTTTAGACGTTCTCTCTAGATTACTATAAAAATTAATAATAACTTGAAGAAAATTCCATTTTTTTATAGGTGTACTATGACAGTTGCTAGTCTGGTTTATTTTATGAGCGCTTTTTTGATTTTATTTTTTCTCTACTATTTTATACGAAACAATCATTTTCATAGGGTAAAGCCGACCCTTTAAATAGCGCGTTCCACTTGACCTACAACATGGTACTGAATTTGTTACGAGTGGAAGGCATCAATCCTGAATACATGCTGGAAAAGAGTTTTTACCAATTTCAAAATTACGCCACCATCCCCGATCTACAAAAAAGTACCAATTTTATTTTCATTTAGTATCGTTATAATGAGATTTCTACTGAATCTAGTTTTCGCAGTTTCAACATTATAATCAACATTAATTTAAAACGAACCAATTAACTAAAGTCATGCAATTGATCATTATTTTTTAAGGGCTAAGAATTCAAACGTTATATTTTGTCATTTAAATCGCATTTTAATATTTTTTATATACCTTAACCACCACAGTTCCCGTCTTACATCTGGTATGGCTGCGTTTAAGGGCGGAAATTTGTATCTTAAAGGATTCTGAATAAACAGGCCAATGCATTTTTGTGATGTTAGCCCTAAGTCAACATCCTTCATACTCACTTTTTTAGACGAGTCGCAAAGAATTTTTGAAGTTTTATCAATGCACTTTTTATTGCTCTCTTGATACGTTTTACTTTTTATTATGAATTACTTGATAATAAAGATTCATTTGAATGTATAGAAATAGCGAAATTGGAAGAAGAACAATCGGGGATTCAGATAAATAACGAGTCCGAAATAGCGCGTTATCACAAACTCCGGAGTCGGCTAGAAGAACTAACCCAGCAACTACGGAGTATCATTAACAAGCCAGAACATGTAGTACCCTACCTCCAACCCGGTCGAATGGTCAAGGTAAAATTCCGTGCTATTCTCTTCAATTAAGCCAAAAAATTGATTTAGCATCTTGTTGCCCTCCCCCCTAAAGCAATTATTTGCAAAATAGAGATTTTTCAACCCAACCGTATGGCAATTTGTATTATTAAACTTAACCCTATCCGAGATTGTTTTAAATTTCCCTACGAATTTTTGACTTGAAACACTTTCTAACGCTAAACTCAAAACTTTTTATTATTGGGGGAGGGGGGGGGCATTTGTAAATATTAAAAGGATGCGGTTTTAGCGCCCACGCCTATACTCTGTATCCATGTTTATGATCATTTAACCCGACCTGAACCAAAAAAATATCAAGATTACAATATAAATATCGCGTTAAGTCCATGCAGAACTCTTACGTTTTTAAGAGAGGTTTTATAAATCAAGCTTGGAAATGCCTCTAATTTATCATTGAATCAGTCCTTAGCCACGTTTATAAGTTCTTAAGTATAAGTTAAGTTCATTAAGTGTTTAGCGTATGAAATGTTTATTCGGCCATGCCCGAAATTGGCATTTAGTAAAGTAGCTTTGTTACTCACTGTCCTCTTTAAATCAATGTCAGGTGAAGAATAAACGTGATCTGTTCGACTGGGGCGTCGTCGTCAACTTCCAACGTCGTACTAAAAAGGTTTGTTTTTTGTTTTATTTGTGAAATTAGTTGCATTCACAAGGTTATATTTTTATGCAAATAGCATCTCTGTTAAGATAGAAGGTAATTATACATATAACGATTAATAGTATTATAATAATCAATATGTTGAATAAAGGTCTCACGACTTCTCGCATTAATTTTTGATAAAGCATCAAGCTCGCGATATAATATTATTTTTTGGATAAGGTTTGTGTTCATTTGTTAATTACGATTGGCGAAGTACATAATAGCAAAAATTTAATTATTTAGATGCCATTCAATCTTTTTGTGAATTAAAAATCCTTTTAGTAACTCATTAAATTTGACAGAGATCAATTTCCTTGTAAGAAATTTGATTACATTAGATCTATAAAATTATTAAAAAGAACCTTAATGATTTTTTATATGGCCCCTTTTCTAATTACTATATTGCATACATTTCTAAAAAGAATACTTTATTACACCCCCCTTTAACATCAAAGCAATT
This sequence comes from Gordius sp. MW1, assembly GCA_964036665.1. Lineage (NCBI taxonomy): Eukaryota > Metazoa > Nematomorpha > Gordioida > Gordea > Gordiidae > Gordius > Gordius sp. MW1. Next base: position 11,481,853 of record OZ038532.1, on the reverse strand, counting down.
TTTTCAATATTATATGAAATATATTCTTTTAAACCTCTCTCATATAAAATTTACCAATATTCTTATTTTAAAGTTATTTGGTTCTTAAATTTTAGGCCGACTCTTTAAATCCTACTACCCTGAGTTACTCAACTCCAAATAGCTCTTCTAATGACGCCGGTTCCGAAATCAGCAGCAAGTACGAATACGTGGTTTACGTTTTGATGAACATTTGCAAAACGGCATCCGACACCCGCCTAACTTGTGATATCAAACCTGCACTCAAAGAAATGCCAAACATCGAAAGTGACAAAACGGACAAGGCTGTCAAAGCTAAAAATGGCGACAAAAAGAGCAATCATTTTACGCAACAGCACTCTGAGATGGAAGTAAGATATTCCTGTTAAAAAGTCCCTAATTTTTGGCAGGGTTAAGATTGTTATTGTAGGTAAGTTTACTAATGTTAAAACTATTTATTAGGTTTTAAACTGACACCCAGTTGAAACGGGTTAATAGCAGGGTCAATGTAGACGGGGATCAAACTGAGTGAATTTGACTTTATCGCGAAACTAAATGCCATTTGGTTCTATTGAAGGCTTTATTTTACGAAGCTCTTTAACACGGTTTTAAATGTGATGATAATTCATTTGCCTTAGCTCGAGTGTTAGGCAATATTTTTTTAAATTTTTGTGTTGTTGCTTTAAAATAAATAGTTATTTAAAAAATCTAAAGGGGTGCTGGGTGCTGATTTATCAGGATTTCGTAAGAACTCATGAATATATAGTGTGGTGTATTTCTTATCAAGATGCTTTAATTGTATTAGCATCTAAATTTATTATTTTTGATAATTAACATTCGAACCTAGTTAGCTCTTAATATTAATTTATTTAATTAAACAATTATTTAGTTAGAATTAGGCATTAATTTTGATACTTGGAGTACCATTTATGTATCCTTAGTTTCTCAAATTCACGAATTTTATTCTATATTTTTCACATTGATGCATTCTATGAATGAGAAAATTATGTACGTATTCATTTCTTCCAAGAATAACAAACTATGCAAAAAATCTTATTAAAAATCTCAAAATCGCCAAGACTTTTCATGCAATACTCACTAGCTTTTGGTCAAGGGCTAACATTAATATAATTACAACTAATCCTGCAATTTAATAATCCTGTTAAACGTAACTTATATTTTCAACTTTCAATATACTATAAACTTTCTTTAGGTCGTTCCCGTTTTGCTTTCCCTCATCCACGAAATTAGCTCGATCCGACTATTTTATCCGAAAGATTTAAAATCTCACGAGAATAGACAAAGCGTCCTAAAAAACATTCGCGAAGTCGAACGTCGGTTCCCGGACGGCCTGCCCTTACTAGATCCCATCGAGGATATGGGTATCAAGGATAAGGAGTTAAAAGACGTTATCAACGTAATTTAATACTGCTTACAGTTGGCAAGCAACTAAAATGTTATCTAATTTTTTTTATCAAAATACTTTTATTAGGTAATAAACGAGTTTAAAATAATTTAAAAGAAAAACTATTCTTTAAATTTGTCGAGAGCTAAGGGCCATGTGTCAGATATATAATTATATTTCGCTCTTAAAATACCCAGTTTTTGACGTCAAATAAAGCTGGCTGAGTTTGGTTCGGAGGATCTCTTTCCTATTGATTTGAAAAGGCCAATGCTTTCTTGCTAAAAGTGGCAAAACAGAAAGCTGTTATGGGGATTAACATAATTTAGAAATGAGTATCTCGTTATTTAAATGTTTTACGGTATTAAATGCTGGGTTAATTTAGTAGAGGTCTAATTAAAATTTGGTTCATATTTTTCCAACGTTTACCAAAATTATTTAGCCGTTATTAAATTTTAGGCCGATTCTCTGCTAAAATGATTAATTTTTAATGTGGTAAATTTATTATTAGTTAGAATCTTGCACAATTTGAAGCATTTGAGATTTTGCTAAGATTAAACTTCCTAATCTTAGTGTCTATAGCTAGCTTGGACTTAAATGAGTTAACGATGAAGCTATGATTCAAATTGCGATTAAGGAGTGAATATTTAAGAGCTCAAACTCGTTATTAATTAGTTTTTAGTTTTAGGTAACTAAAGGGTTTCAATAGAGCTTAGAAAAAATTATTTTGTAAATTAAAGATAGCTAATATATAGAGTTTTTATGTGGGTCCCAATTCGGTTTTCTTTTGGGAAAAAAACCTTTTAAAAAAACAATGAATTCAAAAAAGTTATTTGTGAACATTCTTAACTTTTAGATATTGTAGATAAGATAAAAGGCCAAAGAAATTTTATTTTATACTCTAAAAAAATTTATTCATTGTTCCTTTATTTATAAAAATTTACAACTTTATGAATATAAACAACTATATCCAGCGGATCGAGGCCTACGAAGCAAAGATTTACAGTCATCCTTTGTTTAACAAACCTGAAATTGAAAAGGATTATGAAAACTATATCGTTAAAATTGATGTAAGTTGCTACAGCCCCTATAAATTTGCACATATAATATTGTTTTTTTTTATATTTAAGTTATATATCTTAATCATTTTGTGCGTATTTGTATAAAATTGGTAAAACCTGCTGATCTTTAATACTTTTCTTTCGTATTAGTTTTTGTTTTGATATTTTTGCGATTTTAAACACTTTATATTCTTTTAAATTTGCCATATAAGTTTCGATTTGAAAATTAAAATCCCATGACCTTTATATATATTATATATCAAGCCTTTTAATCTATAAATATTTCTTTGCTACCTTTAACATCAATCATTCTGATTTATGATTTTTTCTATCAGTTCTAACACCTTTAAGACTATCTAAGGATTAAATTTTATAAGTAGTAGTTTTGTGGAAATACTTAAACAACACACGAAATTTACACTCTTACTAAATTAATCGGTAGAAAGTGAACGAAAAGCAGCAAACGTATGCCAGTTTGCAGAAGACTATGTCGATCATCAAGATGGACGAACTGAAGCAGAGAAAGCGCGTCCTGCGTCGCCTTGGTTTTTGCTTAGCCAACGACGTCATAGATTTAAAGGGGCGAGTTGCTTGCGAAATTTCTAGGTTAGCTTGTTTGCCCTCTAATTTAAGAGCCTCCTATGTTGCTTATCTTTTTTTTGCTCAGATAACACGCGTGTACAAATATCAACTGTGATTTTATCCCGCTATATTACTCTTATACGAATTTTAAACTGAAAACCTTAGTTTTTGTGCAAAACTTCTAGATTTTGAAAAAAATGAGGTTAAAGGAATTTATTCTAAATTATATTAATATATTCCCATAAACCATTGACCAGGCCTCTAATTTTATTTTTTTTAGTTTCACCTCTATTTGAAGTTTATCCGTGTTTGTATCTAACCCCTTCCCCTCATAAAAATTCCTCTCTCTATGTTGGAAAGCGATGCTTGCTACCATTTCACTCTTTAGAGCCTAGTTAATGCAGTGGTTCATAGTATTATATTAGTATTGTTAAAAATATATTGCATAGAAATTTTGCCTCAAAAAAGGTTGGCCATGTTTTGCAACTTTAACCTCAATTATTACAAAATCTGGAGATTTTGGGTAAAACAAAAAACATCAATTTCCAGCTAAAAATTATTTATCAGATTTATGAATCCGATTGCGGGATTTTTTTTGTAAACATGTTTAATTATTCGATAACTACGCGTTCTACTTAATTATTAACAAATTAATATTAATTTCACTGTAAATGATCCTTAGTCTAAATTTATATATGACGCGGCCGAACTAACTGTTTTTTGTAGAAATTATGCCACTCGTAGCCTTTATCCTAAAGTGGAGGCTAAAAGAAGTTAATATAGAATTATTGAGGCAAGTTCAATTTCACTTTAATAAATGTTCTGCCATTTAGTTTTAAATTTTTCGTTCTTAATCTATTTTTGAATAACACTTTTAAACTAATTTTTAGGTAACTTATATTTGGGCCACAGTTGAGTCGGGTTGAATGATTTGGATCATAAAAAACCCATTGAATATAAGGGATTATAAAGTTCAGTCAAACCCAAATGATAATGTGACCTTAAGAATATAATTCTTCTGCTAAAATTAATTTGTGGCATAGTCTTAATGTTAAGGAGACATATATAATTGTAAATAAAAGCATACAGTTTTGTATAACCTTGTGAGTCACGGTTAAACATTAAAAGTTTAAAGGTTTCTTTAATAATATATGGACAAAGCTATTTTAATTACCTTTTAGCGGGGATGAATTGATACTTACCGAACTGATTTTCAACGGCGCTTTCAATAACCTGAACGTCGATCAGATAGTAGCTCTCCTGAGCTGTTTCGTGTTCCAAGAAAAAGGTACCGAAATTCCCAAATTGAGCGTAGAACTAGCGGAACCGCTGAGGATGATGCAGGTTAAGATAAATATATTTTGTATTATCTCCTACGAAAATGTGTGATTTCAAAAGTAAGTGGACGGGCTTGGCAGGTTTTTATGCTGCGCAGTTTTACAAGATAATGGTTTAGTGCAATATGTTTTTCCTAGTGTTGTACAAACACGTCTGGGTGGTTTTTTGTTTTTTTTTGTAGTCGCATAAACAAACCAAAGGCTTTTTGATCAAACCTTTTGGTCTATTCATGTTTGGTAAAGTAAAACCAAAGGTCGACCTAACAAAACTCAGCCGTTTTAACAACACCATTTTTTTCTTATATAAAAATATAATACTTTAAAATGAGTGAACCTAATAAGCCTACACGTGTGAGATTTTTAGTTTTTTATGTGCTTTAATTGTGCCATTTGAAATCAATATTACTGTTGTTACCGCAGTTCATGTATTTATAATTAAGATATCAAATCGGCACGTATATATATCATAAATTAATCAGTGTTTTATCTTTAAATCGAATTAGGAAACGGCTCGACGTATAGCAAAGATTAGTAAGGAATGTAAGTTGGAAGTCGACGAGTTGGAATATGTCAATAGCTTCAAAACCAATCTCATGGACGTCGTTTACGCTTGGAGCCGGGGTGCCCCTTTTCACGAAATTATCAAAATGACCGACGTTTTTGAGGGTAATTATAAATTAAAGAAATCGAACAATACTTTTTCCTCTTTAAACGACAAAGAATGTGTATTGAAATTCGCAGACTAACTTTTAATTCGGGTCATGGCGCATTTTCGTACATGTTTTTATCCGTGTTGTAAAGAATAAATATAATAGTATCAAAATTATCAACAACCATTATATAATAATACTTGTTTTTTTGCAGGAAGTATTATAAGGTGCATGAGAAGGTTGGAAGAGCTACTGCGAGAAATGTACCACGCTGCTAAGGCTATTGGTAACGTTGATTTGGAAAATAAATTTTCCGAAGGTATTTTTCAAATTTTAATAAGTTTATATGTCAAAACATTTTGAAAGCTTTGTAATGAATAATGAGGGTCATATAAGCATGCCATAAATACATAGGAGAATATTGAACTTTTGTTTCGTTAGATAGTTGCCAATCAATATCGAGTATCTATTGGTTAATTATGTTAAGGTTTGGTCTATTATTACTAATTGGATTTGATAAAAAATCTAACCTTAGGTATAAGTTGTTCTAACTTTATTTTAAGCGCCTTAACAACAAAATTTTACTATGGTATTAAATTTTGACATTGTAGAATATATATTATGGATTAAAACTTTAATTAAAGTTATGTGGGTCCCTATCCTGTTTTTGAAATATAAATTGATTTTATCTATTCTTCATTTTCCCGAAGGTTTTATGGTATCTAGGCAAAAGTGAGTAGGTAAACGTTAAATTGACTTTGATAAATATAATAAATTAATAGCTTACTAAGCTTTTAATGTATCTTATTTGGGGATAACAATCATCAATGAAGAATTATAAAACGCGAAAGTTTAATAACGCATGCAATTCGATAAGAGACATGGCGCTAATATAAAGGAGGAAAAATTATTTTATAATATTTTTTATTTTGATTTAGTCAAGCAATTGTCTTATTTTTGTTTTATTTTATTTAGGGTGCACGAAAATCAAACGTGATATAATATTTGCAGCAAGTTTGTACTTGTGATCCGTTTACGAATCCTGCACTCTTATTATGTCATACATATATGATTGTATTAATGTTTTTGTTCTACATGGACAATACGTGTTATAATATTACATAAATACTCGTAAAGTTTTTAATTATTAAAATGAAAATGCGTTCAAATGGACAAAATAGCTCAGTTATTTGTACGTGTTCTAGCTTTTACAATTGCTGAATCATTTGATTATTTACAAATTGGTTCTTCTGTAAATATGAAAATCGTTTTGACAAAAATTGTTCAGGTGAGATACTTTATTATTAAAGCACTATTACTACAATTAGGATCCAAGTCATAATAGTATATGTTCCGTTACTGACTTTTTATATAAAGTTTAACAACTTTTAACTAATTATAATTATTATAATCGCTCTAAGTTAAGCAAGTGCAAAATGTTTTAGTATATAAATTAGGCATTAAAGCAATGCTGCCTCCTTTATCATTTCATGTAAAGTTGTTAATCCATAGTTTAGAATGGATAAAATTATGTTTAACAAATAATACAGATTTTCAAACGCTCTTTCCTTTCTTCTTCTTTCTTCTTCTTCATCGTTTTAAGGCCGTTTTCCAGGATCTCCTGGGTTAGCCTGTTTTCCCCTAATGCATTTCCTCCATTTTATCCGATCATGCGAATCCTGTTTTGTCAGACCCATTGCTTCCATGTCGGTAGCTAGAACAGAGGCCCATGTTGATTTCGGCCTCCCGCGCGGTTTCTTTCCAGATACCTCCAGGGAAGTACATCTCTTCACCCAGTCGTCGTCATTCTTCCGCTCCACATGTCCAAACCATCTTAGCCTGTTTTTCCGGATGACCTCGTTGATTGGCTCGATCCCGATTTTTTCTCTGAGTCTATTGCTTGTTATTCTTTCCCGTAGCGACACGTTTGACATCCATCTTATCATACGCATTTCTGTGCTTTCCAATTTGGCTTTATGTATCGACATTAAAGGCCACGTTTCGCTTCCATATACAAGACAACTTCTAATACATGCCGCGTAGACTTTACCCTTTAAAGTGAGTGAAACACCTTTTCCGGTCAAAAGAGGGGCCATCTCTCTTAACTTCTTCCAGGTTTGTCGTATCCTTGCTGTAACTGCCGAGTCAACATTCCCATCTGCACTTAAAGAGTCCCCGAGATAGGTAAAGGTGTTAACTTTTCCTAGCGTCTCCCCATTACCGATGTTAAAGTCGGTTATGGCATTATCCGGTAGAGGTCCTGTCACGCAGGGCTTGCAGCTAAAAGTACGGCTTGCCAATAAAAGACTTCCTTTTACACCGCTACATTTTTTGTGAACCCATCCTAGGCATTTTGTACATTGTATAGAGTTGCTAGCCACTCCTTTGTGACATACGCTACAGGGCCAGGCGCAAGTTGTCTCGGCGCTCTTCGTACTTTTCCCGCCAAACATCACCTTTGTTTTTCCCATGTTAACTTTTAAGCCCTTTTTCTCCATTCCGTTTTTCCATTTTTGTATCTTTTTAAAGAGATCAGCCTCACTCTCAGCCATTATCAAGAGATCATCGGCGTATAAAAGTTCCCATGGAAGTCCATCTCGCAGTTCTTTTGTCACCACCTCCATTACGAGTATGAAAAGTAGGGGGCTTAAAACGGAACCTTGGTGTAGCCCAACCTTCACTTCAAAGCTTTCGCTATCGCCATCGTGGGTCCTCACTGCTGTTTGAGATTCGTCATACATAACCATCACAGCCGTAACCAACCATTCTTCCACACCTGTTTTCCTAAGAGCCCATTTTACAACTTCCCGCGGCACCCGATCGAACGCTTTCTCTAGGTCTACGAAGGCGTAGTATAGTCTTTTCCCTTTTGCTTGGTGTTTTTCTTGCATCTGTCGTACTATAAAGATGGCATCGGTGGTCCCTTTCCCTGGTTTAAATCCGAACTGGATAGCGTCGATGTTCGTTTGTTCCCGGATTCTTTTCTCGAGCACCCTCTCTATAACTTTCATAGTTTGGTCGAGGAGCTTAATAGCCCGATATGATCCGCAGTCAAGTGGGTCGCCTTTTCCTTTGTAGATTGGTAGAAGAACGCTCTTTTTCCAATCGCTAGGTATAGTCCCTTCCTGAATTATGGCATTGCACAGCTGTGTAAGCCAAACGACTCCCAAATGTCCAGAAGCTTTTACCATCTCCGCCACTATTCCTGTTGGGCCTGCCGCTTTACCTTGTTTCGTTTTCTTTATGGCACGCTGAATTTCGTCAGTCCCAATCCAGCAGCAGGGTCCCTCCACTTTATCACAAACAACGTCATTGTCCCAGGTATTCTCTTCGTTTAAGAGTCGTTTCATATAGTCTTCCCAAACTTTTTTGATTCCATCGCCATGGGAGATGATGTTACCCGCCGGCGTTTTAACGCATTTAGTCGCCCCAACATCCTTTCCTTGATACAACATAACAACATGCTAAACTCTAAGTTGGCTGGCTGTATTTTGATGTTTTTAAACATCAAACTTAAACCCTCTATATCGCATCAAATTAATATACCAATCTAGTTCCTGTGTTCATATTTAAAAAATTAATATGGCCGTTGCATGGTTGTACTAATGTTAACGAACGAACAAAGACTGGATTGGAATTCGTCTTTTCAAATTTTTTATAATGTTAATAAATGAACACTTGATGTTCACGTGGGTTTCACGACGCCTTTGGGCTTATAAATAAATATAAATTTTGCCGATTTATTAGACCATATTAGTTATAATATAACAATAATAAGCCCCTTAAATTAGCTAGTAGGCATCAAAAATAATTTTCCGTAAACGCTATTTAAGTTGTAGATAATTAACTTAGACATTTGTTATGTATACAACTCTCATTGTTACACAATGTTATAGTTCTTTCGAATATCGTGCTTCCTAGGAATAAACCATTGGCATCGCTAAGGCCCCCCCCTCTTGAGCAAAATCCTAGCCCTTCAGACCCCCCAAGAGAAAAATATCTGGCCCTGCAAGCTGAAATTGTATACATTAAAATATTAATCAATTATAATAATTATATTTGTTTATTTTTAAATTCCAGCTGACTTTTGCCTATTAATTTTTATTTTAACTTATCTCCAAATAAGATAGGTAAGGTGCTTTATATTCTTTATTGCTAAAAAAATTCATTTTATTAATAAGGTGAGTTTTAAAAGACTGTGAAAAGGCGACGTTATTCATTTATTTCAAATTATGTGTGAAAAAACAGAAAAAATGACTCGCAAATAACTTTACCCAACGGAAGTTCTACAAACAACCTTCCGATCAAGACCCGAGCCTGAAATGCCTTTTTTTTACTAAAAACATATTCGTGTTCACCTCAAAATAACTCTAATAGTTTGTTAATCGTTTTCCAGTTGATTTTTTTATACACCTGTGTAATTTTTACGGATAAAGTTTACTTCATAAATTAAATTCCATCCAAAAAGTTGATTTCACATAGTTTTCCAAAAGTTTTGTTCAAAAAAACAAAATTTTATTAAATTATAATTTATTCGCCTACGGTCTCAGTTTTAAATAGGCATTTAAATGTCCACCGTGTACATAATAGAAATGCGGCCCAAAAAACTTTATTAGCATGATGCCTTTAGGGGTATGAGGAGTGTTATTCTTAAAGTTGATTTGTTAAGGTTGTGGCTAGATATTCTTAAGGAGTGACGCAACACTCTCTAGTTACAGTAATCCTCCTTTTTTAGTTTTATTAAATATGTAATTTTAAGAAAATCAAAATAAATTCGTTACACCGATTTCATTTTGTATCTTACACAATTTTGTGTAATTAATATACAATGAATAAGTCGTTTTTTACATATCGTCGTTGTTCTAACAATAAGTTGTTATATTCATTTAAATTAATATAATTTAGCTGATAAATTATTTTAGCATGAATAAGGTATAAGTCTAAAGTAGTAGAAAGACCTCAGCTGACTGGATATATAATATTGATAAGGATTCAAAAATACGAGTCAAGCGTCATTGAAATCTGTACAGGTATAAGGCGAGAAAATATATAAGAGCATTTGACCATCAAGTTTGACAAACAGTAATAGGAAAATATTTTAGCCAGCGTTTATCCCCTCGTCACTGGTATTAATTTTTAACGCCCCCAAGTGTGAAACTCTTGTTACTTTAATCTGCAAATTTTTTGCTGTAAACTGGCCCGCCGTCTTAAACCTCCCAAGGCCTTAATGCAGATAAGTTAAATGTTTAAAAATTAATTAATCTTTAATAACTTGGGGACATAACTAACCTATCTTCGAGAAGTTCAGTGTTCATTCCATGTCGAAAACTACTTAATGCCTACCTTGCCACCATCTCTTTTAATTTAGTTAATGGTAACGTGGATACCTATTTATCTGGTAAAATAAAAATATGACTACTTATCTGGGCTGGGCTTGCAATTTTTTTCCAATAAAGACCTTATGCATTTCAGCATTTATTTAGATAATGCTCAACCTCCGTATACAGTTATTAATTGTTTTATTACCTTACATTTCGATAGCGCTTCAAAAAATACGGAATATAACTATAATTATTAATTAGTCAAAATTTGAAGAAACATAATACGAAATCCTTGCATCATAAGTTTTTACAAAGCTTTTGTAGTCTTTGGCCCAGGCTTAGCCCATTACAGGTGTGCATACGGTCCTGAGTAAATTTTCATTTTGCAGTATAGCCTCGCACACTCCGCAAGGGAAGGGTGTACAAAAGATCATAGTTGACGGGGGTACACAAGTGTTTAACATAACCATAGCAGGGCACGGATTGCATCCGGGTACTGCGATGGGTCCTCCGTTGGGACATAAGACAGCAGCTTCTATCATTACAATCCCAATGTTGGAAGCGGTTGTTGTAGCTGCAGTTGTGGGTCCGGTCGTCCCTGTGCCTGGTGCCAACGTGGGCGGCAAGGTTGGAAGTGCTAAATATCATCCCCCCCCCAATATATGTTGTTTAAACAATAACGAGAAAAATAACGTTATGGAAAGCTATGGGTAGTGTTGTAAAATCGGCTGAGTTTTGTTTGGTCGACCTTGGTCTGTTTTTAAAATATCGACTAAGCCTAGCGGTCGACTAAGGGAAATAGACCCAAAAACCTTTGATCTGTTTATGTTTAGTCGACTAAAAGCAAAGGTTGAATCAACAAAACCCAGCCCTTTTTACAACACTGGCTTTGGGCTTGGATGGCTCCTCATACCTTTACTCGATGATTATTATTGTTCATGCTTGGTAAAGGTGAAGAATCAGTAGGTAAGTAATGGCAAGTTACTCGAAAAAATTAAATAATATGTGTTAAAAAACCTGCAGATTATATAACACGAATCACTTCTTTCATATTTTTAAGCATGTATCTTAAAATTTTAATGGAATAGGCAAGGTAAAGTTTAAAATATATATTGTATTATTGCTTAAATACAAAAGGATATCTTTAATTAAATATTTAGAAGAAAAATCAATATTACAGGTATCTAAAATATATATATCCATTTTACAAATGCTAAGAAACCGTTAAAGAAAACACAGATTGTTCAAATATTTTAAGGCGTTGATGTTAAATACATTTTAATTAAGGTTCTTGGGCAGTAACCTATGCAGCTTTTAGTAAAAAATTGTTATTTACATTCTTTTTCAATCAAGGTATCTTAAATTAATGTTAAACTTCCACTAGTTAAAACTTAAAGGAAAAGTTATTAAACATAAATTAATTTATGATGACTTTCCCATGTAATTATATAAGTTTTAGACAGCATTACCAGCTGGGCTTGGGCAACAACAACCCTCCGGTTCATATTCCGACATATCGCAAAAATAAGGGAACGGACATTGCTGATATATAGAATTCGTACAGATCATATCAAGTGCATCCACCAACGAGCATCCTTTGCAAACTAAGCCAACGTTAAAAATTTTAGATTAGTTAAAAATTACGAAAAACTTTATGTTTTAATTAAAAAATAGTTGTTAATATTTTTTTACATAGTGGTATGTTAGGACGGGCTGCTCCGGGTATAACGATTTGCTGGCCTTTTTTGGATGCTTGTGGGTAATTTGAAGGTGGAACAGCATTCAGGAACTTAAATAATCCTGAGAGCTATATAACATGGCAAAAAAATGTTAAAATTAATTATAAAATAATATTAGTATAATTAACATCTTTTTTGAATCTTTTGAATGCAACATAAATGCCGCCCTACCCATTTATTATAAGAAAGAGAGATGCCGAGCAAGAAAATTCTGGGTTCTCTCTAGAGAATTGAAATAAGGAATAGTCTTCCCACCATATAAAAATTTGGGCACTTCATTAAATATTAACCATTTTTTTGTTTGCTGGTTATCATTTCCAAACACTTTTTATTTTGCATGCTGGAAAAAATTTTACAAAAATAAAAACCGATCTTTTTATTTAGTAACTTTTAAAACATTATTCTAAAAGATACCTTGGCTACCTTTTAAGTATCATTCCTTTTGCAATTCTTTAAAACGCAAGTTTCGGTATTATTGGTATAAATTTGAGCTAACATGTGTTTTGCTTTAAACTCACAATTTTACCTTACCTTACCTGCAATATTTAAAAAAATTGGGGTAATCTACATATTATAACAAAATAAATAACGGAATAGTTTGTGTAACGTAATAAAATGGGAATAAAATAAAAAATATATCTCTTACCATTACAGTAAGCCATAGTGCAGTGTCCATCACTAACAAATTTAAATTTAACTAATTAATAAATTATTTAAAAAATTGTTGAAAGAAAAAACAATTATGCAAAGGAATCTAGCAATGATAATTTTAAACTATTACGCCGTGAAATATAGCAGCCATATTATTCCTATTATCATTGATATACCCTCAAGCGAGTGTATTTAAAACCCTAAATTTATTATAGAAATTAGTTTAGAATTAAGGCCACATCATATGCATTGCGGAGTGGGTGGTGAATATGGGTAAATTACGATTATAGAAATTATTGAAAAGTTTAGAGATAAAAGCATAAGAGACTGACTGTTATATGCCATATATATGATTCCAGAAGGTATACCTTGAATATTTGCTGTTTGTTCAAGTGAAAGTGTTAGTTGATATTGGAGTGATAAGCAATAGTGCTTTCACCACTTGACCTAAAAACCGCTATTTGATGAAGCACAAAAAAGTGGTTTCCGCGTGCAATAAAATGCTTAGTAATTATGTTAATGACATTCAATTCCACGAGTGTTAATACCTGGCTGGGGGCTCTTTAATATCGTTATCAATTAAAATGATGTTAACGTTATTTAGAATGCATGGTCCTGCAAATTTAGGTCATTACAGATTATGTGATCAGGAGAGTCCTGCGAAATAGCTTTTTATTGGCTCGAACATGGCCGCACCACAATAATTTGATTACGCCCAAGCCCGGCCCAACATAGTGGCTTCTTTAAGGAACATTTACACTTAAAATTTATTTTACCATATAAAATATAATAAAATTTATATTTCTATTAATGGGTAATTAAAAACAAAGGTAAGTATGGTTAGGAGAGTATGAAAAATCTATATTTTGACTAAAATATTTAAAATTTAAGCTCATAAAATTTTATTTAACGGTTAAAAATATTTAGGGGATACCGGGGCTATATGTTTACGGGGGCGTCCTCTCATAATTTTGTCTTTTATTTTATTTTGCCTTTAAATTTGAATCATAAATCTACTTTATTAAGGCACATATATGGTTCGGAAAGAGAGGGAAGAGGGGCCGAAGTTTGAAAAGCTGTATGTACTATGTATTTAATAGAGTTAGGTAAATAAAAAAAAAGTAATGGTTTAATAGCTAGAATTTGCCGATGGCCGGACTTGGTAGGGCCTTATTTATTACTTTTTGTCAGGAGCCTGAGCCCGGTCAAGCCGCCCTGTAGTCCAGATATCAGTTACTTAAATCGGAGTTAAAATAGCCATAAAAATTTAAATCGCGCTCTAAAATAAGCTAAAAATTATTTTCAACTTTTTTTGTTAGAATACATTCTTAAGGTTTATTTGTTCAGAGGAAAAAATATCAATTTTCTCACAAAGTCGAATAAAAAACAAAAATACGAACATTTTGCCCTGTTCAGAGGATAGGATAACCTTTGCGTTTTGACTTCTTTTTTGTGTATGCTAATTTAAAACAATAGAAAGATCGTTTTTTTATAATTAAATTTTACATAATACAAATAAAAAGGGTCAAGATGACAACCTCATATGTACCCATAAAAGACAGATTCTGCGACAGAAAAACTCGAGAGTTTATTAATGTATTTCTCTTCCAAATTACAATAAGTTAAATCTTATCATTTGTCTTTGTATAAGGCAAGACACAACCAATGGGCGTAGCCAAGGGCAGGGAGGAGCAGCTGCCTCCATCTAAATCCAATAATCCTTTAAAATTTGTAATTTATGGCAAAATTATAAAAAAATTTGCTTCTCCAAAATCATTATTGCCCCCCTCTAATTCCAATGCTGGCTACGCCCATGCTAGTCCCTCGCCGACTAGCCGCGACTTATTTTTTAAACAATTAATAATATAACATATTACTTTGCAAATAAAATTTTAATTAGATGGTGTTTATATAAAAAATATTCTTTATAAGATTAACATATATCAGTCTGAAATGTACAATCAAAAAAACATATGAATAATGCAAAATTTTGTCAAGGTTACAAATGGCCCCAAAAAACGTTTTTCCTCTATACAATTTTTAATTCTTATATTTTCCAAATACTGCCTTTTTTGCATTACCTTATGACAAAATACTTATGGTTAAAAGTTAATTTTTTTGTGATTATTATTTAAAAAGATGACAGTGAACCAGGATACTAGCCTCGGTCTCCTCCAAAGCAGAATATTTGTTTTTTTTAGATAGGATGAATAATTATACTCAAAAACAACAGGTGTAATATCCATTTCCACGACGCTCAAAAAAATCGACATGCCAATCAAAAATTTTCTTAAAATTTGAAATTAAATTTCTATGGGCTAAGACAAACGTCAATCAACAGATGTTTTTAGTTACTAACCTATAAAATTCACAAAAAATATTGATTATAATTCAACCATGGTTTACAAGATTAATTAAAATTTATCATATTTGTAATTAAAATTTTTCATATTTAGCATTCTGCATTTACTTCTTTTGATATGTATTTTTGAGCTTGAGCTGATGATCATTGATCTATGTTTATAATTCCTTTTAAATGGCTGATATAATTTATAAAGTCAATATTGTATTTGGTACATTTAATAACCTAAGGGATATTTGAGTGAGTATTTAAATACATTAGCTAATGATCATTATATCTGATCTATGTTTATAAGCCTATCCTTTTAATTGTAAAGCTAATTGATGAACTCAATATTGTATTTGGTACATTTATAATAACCTAAGGGATGAGCTTGAGCTAATGATCATTATATCTGATCTATGTTTATAAGCCTATCCTTTTAATTGTAATTTTGGTAGGGCTAATTGATGAACTCAATTTTGTATTTGGTATATTTATAATAACCTAAGGGATATCTGTTGAGCTTGAGCTAATGATCATTATATCTGATCTATGTTTATAAGCCTATCCTTTTAATTGTAATTTTGGTAGGGCTAATTGATGAACTCAATTTTGTATTTGGTATATTTATAATAACCTAAGGGATATCTGTTGAGCTTGAGCTAATGATCATTATATCTGATCTATGTTTATAAGCCTATCCTTTTAATTGTAATTTTGGTAGGGCTAATTGATGAACTCAATTTTGTATTTGGTATATTTATAATAACCTAAGGGATATCTGTTAAGCTTGAGCTAATGATCATTATATCTGATCTATGTTTATAAGCCTATCCTTTTAATTGTAATTTTGGTAGGGCTAATTGATGAACTCAATTTTGTATTTGGTACATTTATAATAACCTAAGGAATAGCTGAGTTAGTACTTGAATACATTGAGCTTGAGCTAGTGATCATTATATCTAATCTATGTTTATAAGCCTATCCTATTAATTATTTTTATTGTCTATAATCTTAAAACTAAGGTAAAGTTTATAACTTAGACTAATAAAGTAAAAGATTTTTTAATAAGCTTCAAATGATTATGTGCATTTTTATACAAAACTAGAGATGAAAATACAAATGCTTGAGCTTGACTAAACTGATATTCATAATTTTCTTGATTATTCATAATTTTCTTGATTTAATCTAAATTTATAAAATACATGTGAAAAAAAAGATTTGATAATATACTTAAATGGCTAAATTGATAGTTGTTAGTGATTCTCTAAATTTTAATTTATAATTTAGATAATTATGCATAGTAATTATTTGAAATATTTTGAAAGTCTTGTGTCGTCATTTTAGTGTCTTCAAAAAAAATACATGTTTTTGTGCCAAAACTAACCTATTGAGCTTTTAGGAAGATCACGTGATATAGCATATAACTCGTTATTATGCCATATTAACCAATAGGAATGTTCAACTGAGCGTCGTCGTTTTTTAAATGTCGACGTTTCAGATCATTACACCGGTGTATAAATTAAATTTCTGGGCGGGCTGGGTTTGAACGGCGTCCGGACGGGGTGGTGAGGGAACACGAGTCGGGTCTAGTTTATAGGTGGGGCCCGATTGTTATTTAGATATGGATATTTTTTTTATTATATATAATCGTGTTTTTACACTGTTTTGATAAATTTACAATTATTTAATGTTTACACTAATGATTTTTTAAATATTGTGTTTTCCTCGTGGCCATGGGCGTAGCCAGGTTTTGGATTAGGGGGGGGGGCGAAACGGTTAAAAGTTCAATTATGGAGGGGCAAAACATAAAAATTTTCAATTTTTAAGGGATTTTGCATTAAAAAACTTTTTTTCGTCTTTCCTTCGGTCGCCCCCCCCCCCCCGGCTACGCCCATGCTCGTCACATATTATGCATATAATAATCAAATAATCATAACCTTAAGTTAGTGGATCCCGATAGTTACGATCTTTAAATATGTGGAAAAGCAAAGAAGCTCACCAAATTTGTTGCAAATTTTTAACTTTCATAGGATTTCAAAAATAACTTATAAGGCATATATGGCAGTGGCGTAAATAAGGGAGGGGGAACGGAAAATCCCCCCCCCCTGTTTTATGATTAATAACTAAATTGAATGTGTTAAAATATTATATTTTAGTAGAGCTGTTAAGAACTAGTTCATTTTTAACTAGTTCATTGAACTAGTTCACTTTTTTCCGAACTTCGAACTGAAATAGTTACTTTTCCAAAAATTGAACTATGAACTTGAACTAGTTCGATTTTTAAAGTTGAACTATGAATTTGAACTAGTTCTTTTTTTAATATTCTGAATTTGAACTTGAACTTTGTAATATAAATGAACTAGTTCATTACAAAAATTAGTATTTAAAATGATTTTTTAAGCCAAGTTTGATTGTTTTTAGTGTTTTGATCTCGTCTCATCTCGGTCTCGAAAGCAAAATCTCGTCTCGGGAGTGATTATGAAAATCTTACCTTGGTCTAAAAAAATCTCGGTCTCGACGAGATTTCTCGACTTTTTTAAAAAATGTCATACTAAATAGAAATTTTTCCTGATGTTATAAAATTATAAAATAAGTGAAAAATAAAAAATGGCAAACTATTTAATTTTTCAAAAATTTTAATGTACAAACTTGATAAAGATTTAGCGCGACAGATATGAACCAATTATTAAATTAAAAATAGAAAGTGCAATCAAAAAAGACTAGAAATAAGCCTAAAGTATAGAATTTAAATTTTTTTAGTTTTAGCGAATTATAACTTATATCAAATTCACTGTGTCAAATATAAATGTATATATAACAAAAATTATTTAAAGAAAAGTAAACTATAATATTAATGTTTAAGGTCCAATTTTATATACCAAAAAATTGCCTCCCATTTCTAACTTACTTTGCCGTTAAATATTTATTTATTAATAAAATTTATATCGTGTATTTAATTTGCAGAATTTCCATATAGAAATTTTTCTTGAATGCACCTGCTAACCCTATTTTATAAGTTCATGTTTATTAAATGATAATTTTGAAAATAATATCTTATTCAAGTCCAATTCCCATCTACTTCCCCCTGATTTATATTATCAATTTTAATTATATAGCTGATAGTTTTTATAAAAAAGCTTGTTGGTAAATAAAAAAAGTTTATTAAATTAAATTTTATAATGGAGTAATTCTAAATTAAATTAAACAATATTAAGTTTAAATAATTAAAATCAATCAATAAAAATTTGTTTCATATTCCTTTTGAAATTGCGGATTGGACTTAGATTTAAAAAACTGATTTTGGATCAGAAAATACGTTTTTCAAAGACCCCTTAAATATGATTAAAATTCTATAATATTAAAAAAAAGGAACTGAACTATGAACTAGTTCATTTTGTAAAATTTGAGCTAAGACTGAACTCGTTCGTTTTTTTTCAAAGTGAACTGTAACTTGAACTAGTTACTTTTGAAAAAATATGGACTTGAACTAATATTTTTTTTCAAACTGAACTATGAACTTGAACTAGTTCATATCTAAGATGAAATTTAACAGCTCTATATTTTAGTTACATTAAAAACTTTAAGGCACCTATAAAAACATAATATATACATCTAATTTAATTTGATTAAATTTTTGACAAAATGCGTTGTTTTTTTTTTGCCAGATTTCCCGCCCCCCCTCGTAAAAATCCTGCGCGCCTGATATATGGTATTATGTAACCTGACAATAAATGGCACTAGTTAAATGTTGTATAATAAGATAAATCCGTTGACCGTAAACCATTGATAAGGTTTTAAACAGTTTTAATATATTAATAAAAAGTGATTATACTAAAAAGCACTTAGCCTTTGTAAAAATTAGCCAGCTAGACCTGGGCATATAATTTCTTCTCTTTAAGGGCCCGGGTTCTAAATTGTTCTAACTGACGTGTCGATTACGCCAAAAGGCCCGTTGAAATCTCAGTACAAATGCACCATTTTAGCATTTTTACCGTAAAAATCTAATGGTAAATGTTGATTCAAATGATTTTTATAGGTAGATCTAAGATAACTCAATTACTGATGTTCACACTAGAGATCTGCAACGGGCGGTTTTTAGAAGATCGGCCCGCCCGTACCCGTTTTCAAAATTTCAAGGCCCGTCCGGGCCCGCCCGTAATTTTTTTTCAGCACTTCAGGCCTGTCCGAGCCCGTCCGTAAATTTTTTAGGCCCGTCCGAGCCCGTCCGTAAATTTTTCAGGCCCGTCCAAGCCCGTTAAAATATTTTTTAAGCGAACTCCGCGTCCGGCCTAATTCATCAAAAATTTCACAAAATTTTATTAAATTTTATGACAATTCATAGAAAGATATCAATAATTATCATGTAAAAATAATAAATCATCAATAATGTCTGGTTTTAGGCGAGTTCGCCTTTCTTCTACAAGCCTTCCTGCCGTAGAAAAATTTCGCTCGCTGGTGGCACTCGTAGCCGGTATACATAATATCATATGTGCTAAATGTGCTAATTTAGGATATCTATTAAAGGATAAGATTAATTTTAAATATAATACTTGTCCTCTTTGGCTTTCCACCATTTTAACAGATCGAAATCAGCCTCAATAGTTTCATCTAAATATTGACTAAACTCATCCGCCACAGGATTATGATCATTATCTTCCCATTCAGAAAAAATTGTTTTCGGTCTCTTACCTTATATATTTTTATATATTATATATAAATAAAAAATTGTAAGTACTTGCGAGAGATGTCTTTGAGCCCAGTAAAACAGAAGATTTTCTTATATAGACAAACCCTTCTTGCTCTATAATATTTCTTATATCTTGATATATGTCTAGTTTTTCTGCTTCAGGTATCATCTTCATTTGTCTAAACTTCGGATGCAAGACCGAAGCTATTTTGTGATACCGATGAACTACCATTTTTTCTTTAATAGCTTCTTTTAAACGGTTCTTTATTATGTTGACTTGTCCGCCGTATAAATCATAATCTGACATCGCATTAATTAATTTAATTTTCCATAAGAAGACATATGGTAGGGTTGGTTCTAGATCAGCCTCCAACTGAAGAGAAGCCTCTTTAAACGGCTGCAAGACGTCTATTAAAGATTTCAACAACATTTTATCTATATATTCCAGATATGAAAGTTCATTTCGTTGTTCCAAGATAGCTTCAACTTCGTCATAGACCTTATAAATAGAATTCAAAAGGGTCAATTTTGAGTTCCATCTTACAATTACATCTTGATGCAAGGTATGGGACAGCTTGCTATTGAGTCCACTTTGTTTGAAATGCCTGACTAATTCTTTAGAGGCATTCATGAGTTTATAAATAACCGTGGCTTCTTGATTTAAGAAAGAATCATTAAAGGCCATTTTTATCATATTATTTATAAGGTGGGCTGCGCAATTTAATCTACTATAATTTGCTAATGCATTGACAATGTTAGCACCCTGATCAGTGACAAATATTAATTTACGGGCTTCTTCATTGGTAATGCCAAAAGTCATTAATTTGTTTAATAATTCATTTCTAATATTCTCCCCTGATTTTTTTTCATGCTTAAAAGCAGTTGTAAATAATATTTTTTTTCTCAGGCTAACATTTATATAATGAATACTTAATGTGAGAAAACTGATTTTTGTATAATCACATGTCCACATGTCTGTTGTGGCCGCGCAAAGCCCTTTCTGAATGTAATGTTTTATATCTGGAATTATAGAAAGTCGAAGTCTTTCAGCCTCATCTTTCACATGGCGGCTTATAGTTGATGGATGAGGCATAATTTGTCGCACATTTATTAACCCCTTAGTTGACAAACTATCTACCAAAAACTGGCAAAACCCAAGAAAACCTTCTCCTGCTAAAGTTTCGAATGGCCGTAAATCTTTTGAGCAAAATTTTATAGCCTGATTTATGATTGATTTTTTAATTTTTTCTTCTTTTAAGGGGTTTATTTTACTCATATAATGATCTAGTGTTAGGCTATTTTGTCTTTGGGTTGTACATTTGTGGCGTTTTAAATGTGATGTACCATCTGCTGATTTATATGAAAGTATTTTTTTGCAATTTTTGCATATGCAGGCACTAACTGATTCACCATTAACATCCATTAAAGGATCAAATTGTTCCCAAACTTTACTTTTAAGCTTGTGATTTAAATTTATTTTATATACACCTTTTTCATAATTAGATATGATTGTGGACAAATTATTTGACACTATAATAAAATTTAATAAAAAAGTAAGGATGTATCAAATCAATAACTTTTATTATGTTGCATATATTAATTATAGATTAAGCCTTTTAATATTAAACTGTTAGTTTCAAAACAAAAAATACAATTATTAAAGGGATTAGTAAAGCAAAGCGATATAAAGCCAAATATTTAATAAAAATATCCAGAAAAAATACCTTTTTCAACCAAGCTAAATCTAGTTAATATTGTAAAATTAATGTAGAAAAATTTAAAATAATATAACAAGAATAATTTGTCAAATATTTAAGCACTAGAATTTTAAGGCAAAGGAATTAAACTTAATCAATAACAAAAAAATACAAAGCTAACAAAAAGTTACATTTAAGTTTGTAATTAAAGTTAATTTCAAAGATTAGAGCAAAAATATTTATGAATTTATATGGCACTAATAATAATAGTAATTTGTGATAAAATTAATCACAAAAGTGTAATTAAACTTACTTATAAAAGAATGAAGTTATAGTCTTAAAAATCAATAGCAAATTAAAAAAAGGTCAAATTTAGCGCTTGAAAAATGAATGAATGCTACAGGATATACAAAATTTAGAAGTTAAAAAATTAATCCTAAATATTTAATAAAAATAATATATTAATTGTTATGCAATTTATTGGCTCGCTTTTTGTTTTTTCTAATTGTTTGATGTTTAAGTACCTTTGTAACTCCAAGACCTTTTATATAATCTCTGGTTCGTTTAAGCCCGTTTATAAAACTTCAGGCCCGTTCAAGCCCGTTAAAAAAATCTCAGGCCCGCCCGAGCCCGTTCCATTAATTTTTAGGCCCGTCCGGGCCCGGCCCGTTAAATTTTTTATGATACAAAGCCCGTCCGTACCCGTCCGCGGGCCGGGCTTTTAGGCCCGTCCGCGGGCCGGGCCGGCCCGTGCAGATCTCTAGTTCACACCGATCTTATATACCCTATTAGGTAAATTTGTTAACCATAAATACCCTAAGCCCTCGATATTTCTAATGATAGATATTAATGATTTTGGACACTTGGTTCTTTTGAACAATTGCATTAGATGCACAACTTGACCTGTTTTTCACGAATATCATATTAAATTAATAGTTAACTACGTAATCGACTTAGATCATAGTGTACTGAATGTGCTGTAAATTGAATTTATGAACAGTGTTAGTCCAGAGTGTTATAAACTTAAAAAAGAATATGATAAATGCTTTAATATTTGGTTTTCAGAAAAATTTTTAAAGGGTCAAACTGAAGACACCTGTGCACCACTCTATATTGAATACAAAGTAAGTATAACAAGTTAAGTTATTAAATATATAACAAGGCATGTTTGGTAAAAGCATTGAAATCTAAAGGCCTTGACATTGAAGAACTTGAAAAAATTTGATACATTATGCTTTTAAAAAGTTTTAGAATTATTTTTACACAACACATGAAGTTAAAATTAGCCACTGAGTGCTTAATTCCATTGTTCCACTTGAACATTCCTTATATAAAAACTATATATAGGTCCACATGGTTGACTCAATTAGGCACAATTGCCATCATTTTATATGGAAAATATGAAGATCCATTAAAGTCAATTGATTTTAATGACTTTGCCCCAAATTCTTACGATAACTCTTCTAATTTCTTTACAACTGTTTTTGAGTTGATTCGAAAAAAACTTAATTTATCTGGAGATTATGATTATTGGTCTCAAATTGATTATACATTGCTTTTTACAGGTAATTTATATAACATAAAAATTAAAATTTAATGAAGCAATGATGCTCATTATATAAATGTTTACAGTTATATTTTGCTTTTATTCACATTCATAGCAATATTCACAATTTCCCTATCTTATGTGATAACAAGAAAAATGGTGATAAATTTATCAACAAATTCAAATGGAAGTCATCTTTATATAGAGCGTCTGGGGCTTTTAAGCAACAAGATTACTACTGTGCCCATTTCATCAGTAAAAGAAATATCTCCCTTAGCACCTAACAAGGTTGTTTATATGAAGTTGAAAACTTACCCCCTAACATTAACTCTCTCTAAACGTGGCATATTTAGCAACACTAAGACCTTTAATTATTTATTTGGCATTCGTTATCATGGTGTGTAAATGCATACAAATAAATCAACAAACATTGCCAATAACTTATTTTATATTATATTTAAAAAGTTTAATATAATGTATATATTTGTTGTCCCTTAGTTTTGTCTATTGATGAAGCTCTTTTCCCAAGGCTATGATCTATAATAAATATAAAATTAGCCTTTTTAAAAATTTGTAAATTAAAAACCATATTTTGGTTGAATTTAAGTTTTAAATTTTTAATGCCTTAGATAACAACATTTTTTCAAGTATAAATTTGTGATAGATAATTTTTAAAAATTGGATAAAACTTGTGAGGCAAGATAAAAATTGATAGGAAAAACATACACAATATGAATGGACAAAAAACATGCAACTCTTGCCATAAGTTATAAGTTGACTAATAATTTTTATGATTATAATCTTGTCATTAAATATATGACTTTAACACATAAGAAAGACTAAGTTAAATTCCACAAAAAATGGGCCACTAGTAGAGCCCTGCAAAATGAAATTTCTTTGGTCCAAGCCCAAACGACTTTTATTTATGGCCCGAGCTGATTTAGAAAATTTTCAACAATTTTATTTTTGAAAATTATTTCAAAAATTGTTATTACTTGTAACTACAACTAGGATAAGTTTAAAATAAAATTCCATTTTTACTCGCTACAATTATTCAGGATATAATTTGAAACTAGAAAACTAACTTTATAAAATATATTTTAAAAACTTTTAAAAATATTTCCTTATTTATTTCTAAAGTAACAACTACTATGAATTTATTTAAATACTGGATTAAGATTTGCAATTTAGGTCAAAATATTATAATAGAAGAGAGCGAATAAAGCTGAAGTTTGGAAGCTATATTATATATGGTGGTTGAAGATAATTATTTAATATCGAGTTTAGTTTATTTAAATCATATTTTATAAAAGATTAAAATTCTTTAGTCAATTCGGGCCTCAGGTCTGGCCGCCTCATCAGGCCGACCCAAGCCCGAGGCTCGATTGTTTTATTAAATTCTGCTTGAGCCCGGCCCGATCGGGCGGCCCGTGCAAAACTTTAGCCACTAGTGATAGGCTCTATTTTGAACAAGCTATGGGCATGGCTACAAATATTAATGGAATAATGTTAAGTTACTTTATAAATTTAGTAATTTATCATTTTACAAAATAATGGCAACACAAATGATAAAACAGGCTAAAATTGTTTGCTCAACCTTTTTAGTTTAATTGTTTATAAACAACGGCTATATTTATGAATAGCGTCAAAATATATGTATGCGATTTATAATTGAAAATAATATAATAAGCCTAAATTAAGAAACGAAACACGATAAATAATGCATTAATTACCTGCTCCATAAACTGTTTTGGACTAACAAGATCGGTCGCGATATAAGAAATGTTTTTGTTAACTTTGGTCTAAATGTAAAACACAAGTGATCTTTACGAATAACATATTTATTTACTATATATTCTTTATAAATTTGCGATTTGATAAAAAATAAACACCATAATATGTTCTTGTAATAATTGATTATACCGCCATCTATCTATATTTTTGTTGGAAATGCAATTTTTCGAATTTTTGACCATCTCGTAGTCGCTCCCAAACTTTTTATGATTGAAATATGATAATGGGTCATAAAGGAGTTCACATTGTGAAATTGGTGATTTCATAAACCGGAGAAATATGTTTTTATGATTTTTCACTAATTTTACCACAAAACATTAACCGCCAGTTTGAAGTTTTTGGTTAAATTATTTCGATAGAGAATTTTTGTAGGAACAAAATGCACCAAAATTTAAGTGAATAACGCATTTACTTTCAAAAATAGTAAAATCCATAAAACGCTCCCGAACGTGATTTTGGCCCTTTAAACGTCCATAACTTAAAAAGTATTGGCTTAAAATGGCTAAAACTTTCAGAAATTAATCATAACTTAAAAAGTATTGGCTTAAAATGGCTAAAACTTTCAGAAATTAATCTAGAAAATTAGGCCTATACCCTGACGATATCCTGATCTGAGATGGTCGGTCGAAAATCGTCTTTTTTTGACGAATCGACATGGAATGGCCCAAATTTTTTTTCCATTTTTTGATTTGGCTGTATGACATGATTTATTTCAATTTAATCGATTAGTTTTGGCGAAACACATCTTTAAAAAACGCTTTACTAGCCAACTTAAACTCAATTATCTGAACTCATGATATTAAGAAAAAAACTAAAAAGCTTCCGGTTTGCCACAAATGACTATAAAATATTTTTATAGACCTGTGCAATTTTTGTGGAAATTTGCTTATTTAATTTTGTATAATTATCAATAAAATATAATTTTCTAAGATTAAGCATCCTTAATAATAATTTTACTCAATTTAATATTTACAAATATGCCTATTTTCAATCGTAAATAATCTCAAAAATTAGTAATGTTGCTACTTTTCATTGTATGGTTAAATACAAGACAATTTCCATACATGGATATCTGTCAAATCGTCAGTTGTACAATAACTTATAGATAGTTACAACCTTAAATAATTTTTCAAAAAATATTGAAATAAATTGATTTATTATTAAAAGTTCTTGTATACGATACGACTCATATATTTTTCTAACATTTATTTCGTGATAATTTTTATTAAATTTGCAATATCTAGGTAGAAAAAGATCTGTTGATTCAATTAAACAAAATTCGTAATCGAAACTTATAATTTAAAACAAACTACATCATTTAAATAAGTGCAGAATCAAAAAAACCATTCTAATTTTAATAGTTTAGTAACATAATTTTGTTAGGTAAATCTTTCTAAAGCCCGCATGTTATGTAGGATATGGAAAAAAACACTTTAACACTTTTAAAAGCAGTTAGACAATAATATCCTTAGGTTGCTCAGGTGCATATAGTCTTTAATTTGTCGTTAAAGGCTTGCTGTCCGATAAATTACAATTTTAACACCTCATTACTTTTAATGTAACCCTTTAAAAGTTTACGATACAGCAAAAATTTTAAAAAGATCTATATTGTATAATTAAATAACGACATTTATATATAAATTACAAAAAATCGGCATAACCATCTGTTAATATAATTCATTAGCCATAACCGAATGTTTTCCCAATATTTACGATTCTTAACTTTTTAATTTATTAATCTCACCTTCACAAAATATGTAATTCTCTTTACCAATAAATTAGTTTATATATAATCAGTAATATGTAAAAACATTGGTTTTAGTGAGCACTCTTATAGTGTCTGAAATCAAAACCATACATACCTTGGCATAATCCAGCAAATTTTGGTATTCGGTAAAGTTGCCACCCCCGATCATGCATACATACACGTTTGAGAAGGTTATAGATTCGTATATATCCGAACGCGATGAATCCAAAGGACCGGATCTCAATAGCTTCGGGTCGAAACACATAAACTGCTTGCCCTCTTCAAAGGTAGAATTGGATGTCGCAGCTGATTTCTTGCTAGCAGCCTCCGTCAATCTGTCCACTATTCGGGTTATCGGCAATTTCTACCCAAATTATTAAAGCAATACTTATTATCGCAAAGTAAATTTTTATCAAAATACATTTATTTAGAAAAACTAATTAATAACAAGATTGAGCATACGCATTTATTTAAGTTATTTAATGCATTATCAATATTATGAATTTAAGCTTCACTAAAATCCGCCCCCCTTAACTAAGTTAATGCTTATATTATTGCTTTTTGTGAAATATTAATGGCTATAATAACATATTGATGTATGTATTAAAAAGCTGAGAGCTCAACGAGTTTGATAATATTTGCCCAACCCCCGAAAAAGTTTTCTCGAAAAGGGTCCCGGACGACCCTTGCATCAGCGTTATGTATTATTTTAAAAACTAATTGATATATTGTCTTTACTTATTGAAAACAATTTTTCAATTCGATCAATAAGTTCTATAACTACAATTTATATTAAAGAGTCAAATGGAGGTTAGTAAAAAATAGAATAAATTATTATTTCTTAAATAATACTAAATAAAATGAAAGTTTATACTTATGAATGAATTTAAAGATATTAAGGCTGGTAATTATAATCTAAAAAATAGGCGGGTTTCTAAATTAAACGCTTTTATACAAATAATTGGGATAATGAATTCGTCAAAATAATTAAACAAATAATTTTATTTATTCGTATTAAATATTTGCTGGGATAACAAACATTTTCAAAAACACACGCTATGTATTAATTTTAAAGCATCATGCTTTTTTTCAAATGGAATATTTTGTTTTACAAAAAAAATTTAAAGTTAATTTGAACCCTAAAACCTTTTCGTGCCGAAAGCCAAATTAAATTCAATAAAGATTTGGGCCTATATTTTACAAAATTAAATCGAATATAAATTTGATGTGCTTTTACTAGCTTAATTGTTTAATATTGACAAAATCAAATTTTATAGGGTCCATTTAAACTAGGGGAAAAATGTATTGGGACAAATGTTACGTGTTGTTTGACGATAAAATTTTGGACGCCTTCCATGACAAACTGGGAGCCTTGTGTCATCAATTTGGAAAACATGCTAATCTTCTTTGGTTCAAAGGCTGCCGTATTAATGGTCGGTCCCGATGTTGCCAATTTAAGGAAATTCCTAGAGATGTTTATAATCGTTACTAATAATAATCAAAGCATAATTGTTTTTGTTAGCTATGCTATTTAACAACATATCTTAGGGAAAACACAGTTTCAAAATAATTGTTCCGTCATGTTGCAAAATTTTCACTAAAAACGAACAAATATAAAATCCACCGTTTCAAATAAAGCGAAAATATTATATTACTCTTCGGCTCAAAGAAATGGGAGAAAAAAATTGCTGTCTCGTAACCTGCAAATTTGTAACATTCTTATAAAAGTGAGTGTCTAATTCTGACACACAATTTATAGGTTAATTAGCCTCATATTACAGTTTATGCGGTTCATTACTAATTTTTAAGCTAGAGCATGAGATAAATTGGAATCAAAATTATTCAAATGGTAACCAAGCTAGCTCCCTAAAAAGCCTAGCCGTATGGCTACTGATGGCTAAAAGGGCAATTGAGAAATCTGGTAAATTGCTAGGAAATACGCCCTAAAAAGGTTGTGTGAAATATGTTTGGTATGTTATACCTTAACTTAACGAGATAGTCGACGCATAAGCGTAAGGCTTCGTAGGCAGAACTATGAGTGGGATCATCGTAGGTCAATTCTTTGAATAAAGCCATGTATTTCTCTACGTCAGCCTTATAAATTTATTACAGGTTTAGGAATTAACACGTGATACCTCATTGATATAGTTGGTTAGGAAGGCCACCAAAAATAGTCGCATCTTATCCTGAACGTCACCATTTTCGGGATTGCCCAAAAATTCCAACAAAGGCTCATCCTAATATATTATAAAAATAATTAAAACTAGAAAAAAAATGCCCGCTTTTACTTTACACTTCAAATCATATCTAATTATTTGACTTGTTGAAAGTTGCTACATTTTGGCTAAAAATTTTACACAATAATTTTAATAAGCGAATATCTGAAGATAAAATATACCAATTTACCATCTTTGAAATAAAAATAGATTTTGAAACATAATTAATTTATAAACAAGGCATTTGAATAAGATCCAGCAATAAAAAGCAAGCGTAGAGTAGTACTATGTGTGAAGACTGGGCGATAATCTTCTCTTCCATTTCGAAGAATAAATCGAGTTTGCGGTGCTTGACTTGGTCAAGTAAGGACGTAGCTATGTTTGTGTGCATGTCCAAAAACTTTTTTCGTTCCAACAAATGCGGCAGTGAACTAAAAAAACGCGTTTAATTACACTTTTCAGTTATCTACCAAAATTAACTCGTTTTCTTAAGAATCAATTTAAACTTAATAATATAGTATAAATATAGAAATAAAGCATTTTGTTCAGGTATTTAATTCCATTTTGAATATTGGTTCATATAATAAAGTGTTTTGCTTGAAAGAAATTTGCCTAAATTGATTACAACAAATGAGTATAAACTATAGTAGCTTCCAAATTCGTGTTTTAGTCCTTTTTCCATAGTCCCTTTACTTAATAATCATTACGCGAGCGGGTGTCTTAAAGAGCCTGGGCTTGTTAAGTCGACCTTTGGTGCTAGTTGACTAAACAAAAACAGACCAAGTTTTTAGGTGTGTCTCTCTTAGTCGACTTCATAATTTGAAAAAAAGACCAGGGGATTTGGTCTGTTTTTGTTGGGTCAGCAGTTAGTAGACTAAACTAAACCTATTTTTTACAACACTACAAGGGGGACTATTATTAATTTTCCCTCAATTAAATGTAATTCTTAATGTGAGAATCAAAAAATCTTTTACAACAACACATATAACTAGTACTCACAATTTACTGTGATATCGTCTATATAATTTTCATGTTTAATTACTTTACAACATTGGATAAGGCGGTGGTGTTCCCGGATAAAACGTCTAGTAAAGCTTCACTCTCGTTACCATCCACGCCCATGGATTGCTTAAGTTTGCGGATCTCCCCCTCCTTTGATTTATAATTCTCAAGCTCAACTTGAATGGCTTCGGCCACAGATGGAAATGGACTAAATTGAGGAAATCATTTTATGCAATTAAAACTTTCACGTAAAATACTATATATATTGTTCATCCGTAAGAAAAGGAAAAATGCACAAAAAGATTTGCATGCCATTTATTATTCATGGACATGAATTGAGTAGTTCACTTACTCTTCAAAACTTCGAATTTTTATGAACAGTTTATAGTGTAAAAGACAATAGGACGGCAATTAATATTCAATCAAAATCGACATAAAATGGGAATAAAATTTTATATGGCATAGATGTATATTATTTCAAAAATACTATGCTTGCAATTTGGTAAACAATCTACTAATTTTTGTAAGATTTTTACAAATAATTAAGCTAAAAATTAAGTGACGCAAAAAATCATTTTTATATCGATAAATAAAACTTTACTAATATCACTGCCTCTAAATGGCATAATTATGATTTCTTCAAAACCAACTTTTTGTCGCTCACCTAAATCTTCTTTCATTAATAACATATCACGGCTTATTCTCCAACATTTATTTCTAAAAGCAATAGGGATAAATATAACATCCATATCCCATTACTCCAAGAAAAGGTTTTATCCGGGGTAAAGATGGCCATGCCTAATTATTATTAATCCATTTCCGTTAAATTGAAGACTTTGTTCATGAACAATCGAAATAAAATACAGAGTTAGTAAAGTTCAAAATAAAACATAGAAATTCTGAAATTTGTTTCCCGTTTTTAAACATAAAACAATTCTAAAGTTACACTATTCCAACTTTTAATCAGTGCTCAAGCCACAAGAGTGAAAAAGTTGTTGAAATGAAAGGCGCTAGATAAAGACTCATATACCTTCCTTTGTGCTCGGTCCAAAATTTGTCGTTATGATGCATATCGTACGTTTTCTTAATCGTTTTTTTACTGTTCGGGTGCTCAGTAACGTTTGACGTTTCTTCAACGGTTACTCGGTTAAGTTCGTAATCCTAAGCAAAATATCAAGTTTAATCGATGTTAACACACACATTTTAACTAACTCTGAAGACTGCCCAATCATGGGCGTAGCCAAGGGGGGCAGGGAAGGGCGGCTGCTCCCCTCTAAATCCAAAAATTTGTTAAATTTGATTAAAATTTCAAAAAATGATCATTTTGCCCCTCCCTAAATCATTATTGCCCACCTCTATTTCCAATGCTGACTACGCCTATGTGCTAATTATAAGGTAATTTTCGATTAAAAGTGAAGGCAACTTTAATGCATCAACATACAATTTTCAAATTTGATACCATGGGGTGCTAAAATAGATAAAAAAAAAATATCTATCATTCCACAAACAACTGTTTTAAAAAATGGGTGGCGTGTTAATTTTTAATACTTAGGGAAGCGCCTACAATATAAAAGTTTTAGATCTCTTTATTTCTCGACAAACTATGTAATTATAATTTAAGCAAATATGGTAAAATTGGTTCAAAATATTTAGAAAAAAAATTAAAATTAAACAAATATGGGGCGTCATTGGTGAAAAATTTTTAGTATACATTATTGAAGCAGGTGACTAATATTTCTTACAAAAATATCCTGGACTAGAGCTTGATAGGTCCACGTATGCACCAAAGGAGTAGTCAAATCTATGCTCCGATCCAATATGATCAAACAACTCCGCGAAGAAAAGCTGCTAAGTGTGCATTAAATAGTGAAATTTAAAAATTAATGTCACCTAAAAAATAGGGGTCCTGTTAAAGTTGATAAACTTTAAAATTTTTGTACTCAGTTCTAAGTGTCACTAAGCTAACCAAAATACATTCAACAATTGAAAATAAATTTTTAAAACCCCATCTCACAGGCTCTAAATTTTGAAGATTGTTTATTTTGTTTTGGCTTGATGGTTTAACGATATTTTGATTCCAATATCTGCTGTTGGACTCAAAACTATTATAATTCTAAAATTTTTGATACTTGCAATTTACATCAAATTTAATTATTAAATGAAAACTACGACAGACATTTGAAATATGTAAAGCTTAGAATAAGTTAAGTTTAGTTGATTGGCCTCATTAGATAAATATACAAAAAATAGTTAATCAACTTTTTCCCCTTTCCTTATGTAGTTTTCACTAAATCATCCAAGAAGATTTCCAATTGCCTCAAATTTAATTATTGTCAAAAATTAAGGTCAAAAACGTAAAGAATTATCATCTCAAGCCATATTAGCATCCCTTATTGATAAAAGCATGATTGTATTTAGGCACGATAACAATTTTATTATAGGGACATAAACAAACATTTGTGGAAAATCACTTGTTGGCGGAGTGCGAAAGGTAGTTGTCGTTGGATATAAACAGGTTATTCCTGGCATCTTTGATGTTTTCCTGAATCTTTTTGTGCAGTCTCTCCCCTATCATTTGGGCTGCATTACCTTTACCACAATAAATTACGGGCACTTGACCTAGAGTTATTAAAAATTTAGAAATTAAATCTAATTAATCTTTAAAATATTAACTATAACAGGAATCCTTTCGTTCCCTCCTTTTAAGCATTTTTCATTTTAAATGGATCCATAGCCCTAATTATATTTGCACTATGTATATTTGTCGTCTGTGAAATTACTCATGGGCGTAGCCAGGGGGAGGCAGGGAGGGACGGTTGCTCCCCTTTAATTCCAAAAAAAACTCTTAATTCAATATATAATTAAGGCTTAAATTACAAAAAAATTGTCTTTTTGCCCCTGCATAAATCATTATTGTCCCATATAAGTCAAATCCTGGCTACCGCCCAAGAAATCACTTATTGGAAGGATCACTCTTAGATCCTACAATGTCAGGAAAATCCTGCAACCCGAACCCAAAATTTATAAAACATTAAATATTTTAACACCTATTTTCAAACGAATATCCTCCATGGACCCACATGTTGATATTATTCACACCAACCCCGATTCAAATTGTTTAGAAAATTTTCCTTATATTTAAGCCAAACACGACTCGACCAACAATTTAATAAAAGTTGTCAGCTAAGGTTAACAAAAAGTTGTGAAGTACAAAAATTTAAACTGCAATGGAACAACTTGTTTGCCCATCTCATTACATGAGAGTTTAAAAATGAATTAAATTTCTTCAAGATTGAGTTGGCTAGATGACTTGCAGGCCAAGTTAGTATCATTTAGATTTTATCTATCAAAATATCCCTTTATTAATGACATAATTAATCACATCACAAATAGGAGTGTTGCCATCATAGACCATCATCCATTTACTAAAGCAGGTTTGTTTTAATACCGCAATATTCAACATATTTGGTTACAAAATTTCAAACAATAAAATCATGGGCATAGCCAGGATTGGAACTAGAGGGGAGGGAATAATACTTTAGGGAGGGACAAAATGATAAATTTTTAAATTAAGCCATAAATATATTAAATTTGTAAAAAAAGAATAGGCATAGAGGGGGGCAGCTGCCCCTCCCTGCTACCCCCTGGTTAAGCCATAAGAAAATTAACATTTAGTAATTAGTTAAACATGATGGTACCATTTTTGCTCCCCTCCGCCTTAAAAGAAGAATATTTGTTAATTTTAAATATAGATTTTATTTTAAATATCTGTCGTTTGTCAATTGCAAAAAATAAGCGTTCCTACCTTTATGAAATCTGTCTCACCTTTTAGTCTAAGATTTGATATATATTTTCAATAATAGTGCTTATAATTTAGGTTAATTTTACACACAAAAAGGTTTTGAAAAATATAAAATTGGACAATTAATTTTAATAATGTTACCTAAAGTTGTAAACACAGAAAATAAGTTGTCGACATATTTATCAAGCAAAGCTTCCATGTCTGCATCACTGACATTTTGACGATTTAAGTCTATGAATAATTAAATATGTAATATTTGTGAGATTCGATTATATATATTACAGTTGTGTTAAAAATTTAGAAATTAAGGCAAAAAATCAAATCTATAAATGATAAAAGTAGTACCATAATATGACAAAGATTTAGCAAATAAATCAGGTTTGACAGATTTATTGAAGTGTTTGTCAGACAGATGGTTTTGTTTTAAAACTATCAAGTGGTCTTCAATGGCAATAAAATTAAGATATTGATCATAAACCTGTAATAAACTATATTTAAAATAATTTCGTAAACAGATCTACCTTTGCAATTAGATCAACTGAACTTGACTTAATGCACAATGCTGCCAGGATATCCAAATAACTCCTTGATATCGGAGAAATAAAGTTGAGGTAAAATTTTTCATACTGTCTTTCCTCACAATCCTAAAAATATTTATGATAGTATAATATGCAACTTTGCCAATAATTTCAATATTTTCAAGAGATGGATATGCAAAGTAGATGGCTGATACATCAGGGATTTGTTCACGCAAAGAATTAATATGCCTGAATAATATAATTTTCTATATAAAAATGTAGCTTACAAATGCAATGTAATTCCTAATTCCCTCAATTCTTTCAAACTAAAATGAGGAAATATAATGTCACGTCCCATGTCATCATAAATTAACACCTAATTTATAAATTATAAATGTCTGATATTAGAAACCTTCCAATCAGTCTCGTTCTTTGAACTCAGATATGGTGCATTAAAGTTAAACATGGTTTTCAAAGCATCTTTTACCTTAATTATAATTCAAACGTTTAATATACTTATTTGTTTTTCTCTAGCACTTATCATTTTGGGTCTCAGGTATGAAACAGCTGTTAAATAAAAAGCATGTGGTTTAAAAAAACGTCATCATTAGCACATAGAGTTCCCCAAGATTTAGTAAAATTCTATTTATTAGAATTATATTTATTTGTGTGCAATTTTCCCGCCATTAACAACATTCAAAAGTCTCCAAAAACTTTTATGAGTCAAATACTAAGATATCTATGGCAAATTTGAGATTGCACCAATTTCATTATGTAAGAAAGCATACATTGTATTTATTAAATAGGTAAAAAAATAAATGTTTGAAACAGGTGAAGCGCCTGAGAGACTAATGGGGTGGCTCTATCCAAAGACGCCTAGGCCACTCCCTATTCTTCTTTATACATTAACTAATTTTAATAATATTTAAAATATTTCTGGTGTTTCCCCCTCCCTGAATTATTATTTTTATTTGTTTATTTCTTTGTATACTTATATACTATGATTATTATTATGTATCGGATGACTAATGAGTCACGACAGATTACCCCTGTTTATTACGTTACTGTACGTTTGTTTATGACGTTAATCTACTCCTGT
Source organism: Gordius sp. MW1 (assembly GCA_964036665.1). Classification (NCBI taxonomy): domain Eukaryota; kingdom Metazoa; phylum Nematomorpha; class Gordioida; order Gordea; family Gordiidae; genus Gordius; species Gordius sp. MW1. The sequence goes on along the minus strand of OZ038532.1, from coordinate 11,446,658 downwards.
TTATGTTGAATCATGTTTCTATTCCCTCTTCTCTATTCCTTTTTTTATTACCCTGTTACTCAAGTTCTAGTTTTAAATTGCTAGAAATGTACTGAGTCATAGCTTTAGCTAGAAAAACTTTACTTTGGAAATGTGCCAAGAATAATGATGAGCGATAGTTATTGTTATATATCCCTTTTTTAAAAAATGAATTCAATTCTCCATTCTCGATTCTTCCTTTTTTTTCTTTTCTTTTAGAGTGAATAAATATATCCGAAAAGATGTAAAATTAGAAAGACAATTTATTAAACCATCGCCTATAATTTTATCTCTGACATTTATATTAATAAATAGTTTTTTTTCGATAATTATGAATTTGATTAGAACACAACAAAGCCATCATTATGAAAATTAGATTATTCTTAAATAAACAAATTTTAATTCGGACAATTAAATAAATAAAATTCTTAAATTGGAAGATGGAAATAAAGTGCGATTGTTTAAAAGATAAGGTAAATAAAGAAGATGGAAAGTACTAAAGTGAATAAAAAATCCTCAGTTATTTGTTTTATAAAAACAAAATAATATTTAAGAATTATTTTATTTGTAATTAAGCTATACACTTTATTAAATTTTTGGATTTGTCTTTATTATAACCTAATACTACGCCTCTGGATTTCGAATCGAATATTTTTGGATTCGAATTTAAACGATTCGACATTCGTCGAATGTTAAAGCAAGGATTCGAATTCGATTCAAAAAATTAAGTTTCGAATTCGAGTTGAATATTTTTCAAGTTTCATTAATTACTTAATATCGCATTAATTTATTAATATCATTTCTAAATGTTTATTTATAAAAATACAATGATTGAATATAGAAATATTAAAGGCGAAAAGGGTTAAATATTGATATCTTTGAAACGACGGAGAATTGTTTTTTAGTCAATTTTTGTTTGTTACTTTCACAATGATTTAATATTGTTAAGTGCACCAGAAGGGGCGGTGGAGGAGATTGATAGGAGAGTAATTGAAGGGAGAGAGATATGTTTTAGTAAACATCGCATAAGTAGTATGTAATGTACATCAATGTACTCCATACATAGTCATTTTGATAAAGAAAATCACGTAAATGCGAATAAATTAATTATATAGGTTAAAAGAAAAGAAATAAAATAATAGACATATATAAAGAACTTTAATCTACAGGAATATATTAATATTTTTTAATATAAATTAAAAATGACGTGGGAATATAACCTGAAAAAAGGTTTAAATGAGCATTTTTTGCACCTTCAACCTCTTTAATAAAAAACCGGAGGATTGGGGGAAAAACTAAAAATACATTATTCAGCGCAAAAGTCTCTATCAGAATTATCGGTCCGATTGCGGGATAGAATCAAAAAGTCAATATGGACCTGTGTTATAAATCTATAATGTTATGTATATAAAGGTCTCGGCATAAAAGGTTAATGCATATTAAAATATATTATTTATAGTTTAATAATTTAAAAAATATTAAACATTAAATAACGATTGGCATAAAATGTGGAAGTTGAGGCCCATATTATATGTAAAAAACAATTTTGAATATGTTTTGTGAATGATTATAAAATTTAAATTAAATGATCAAGGAAAATAACTAATTTGCGGAGTTTCGACTATTTAAAATAAATTTACAGTAAAAATTTTTGAATCATTTTTAAAGCTTCGATTCGGATTTTCGAATCTCTGCAAGTAATTATTTAATTCAAAATTTAGACCTAAAGATTCGAATCTCGAATATTCCCAGAGGCGTACCTAATACTGTAAAAAATAAACAAATAAAGCTTAAATTGTTTTTAAAAAATTGGTCTTAAGAAAAGTCTTGAATCAAATATATATGGTATATAATAATCTGTAATATTGAGTAAATCTATTTGTTTTTAATAAGATCAAAAGGCGATAGTCTGAAAAGGCTGTGAAAAATGTGCTTGGTGTTTAATTTATTTTTTCGAATTATGATTAGAGAAACAAAAGGATTAGTGCATTTGCATACAACTTTGTCTAATGATAGATTAGATGTAGTTCTTCAAGTTTAATTTAATAAATTTTATGTCAATTTCTTTGCAAACCATTTTTTCTAATTTAAACCCCTGAGCCAAATTGCATGGGCGTAGCCAGCTTTGGAATTAGAGGGGGGCAATAATGATTTAAGGAAAGGGGCAAAATGAACATTTTTTGAAATTTTAACGATAATTTTAATGAATTTCAACAATTTTTTGGAATTAGAGGGGGCAGCCGCCCCCCCCCTCTGCCCCCCCCCCTTGGCTACGCCCATGCCAAATTGTGCAAGAATATGCTTACAAGTTCAACCTAGTCTTGATGACAATGATTCACTATTGCTTCTAGGATTGCTTAGCATATAGTTATTTCAGACTATCATCTGTGGGACTTAAGGACATCCACTAACGTTCTTATATAAATGTTGCAGCCCTCTGGTTATCTGAAAACTATGAATTTGACGTTTAAATCATAACGTCATTTTTTGGACGTTTTCTTTTAACATAATTTATGACTACATTTTTTATTTGGTTGGAAAACAAAAAAATAATAGCGTTCGACTCTTATTACCATAAGGTAAGAAATGGTTGATAAATCTATTATCCAAAAAGGTAATTAAGTATTTTAACTATGTAACGTTTGCAATAATTTTCAATTATTAATTGTCTAATGCATTCGATTTGATGATTTTAAAGATTTCCTTCCATAAAAATTACTTAAATGTCTTAATCAATGATAGAAATAGCTACAGATTATGTTAAAAAATCCAGTGCTGAACAACTTATTTGATTATTTGATTCCAAATTAAAATTAACAATATGCTTTAATCGGCGATTCATTTAAAATACCCTATTGACCTAAGTTATTTTTTATAAAGAGTAATTTGGTTTTTAAACCTATATTTTTTCTAGGAATTAGGAACGCGATCTTAACTTAATATAGTTCTATTTACAGTCTAGTTAAAAGTGTGTAATAAAAACAGAGCTTGAATAATATATTACTAAATTGTAATAAAATATATGTAAGTATATGCTTGAATAGTTACTAAAATGAAAGGAATTTAAAGTTATCCCATCCAAAAAGTTAATTTTAGCTGTGGACGATTTCTTTTTATATTCCAAAGTTAATTTTTCTCGTATCATTTTTATTCTATAAAAACTAGTTTAAATCGCTATATAGAATTCAAAATTCTAATTACCATATTATTTAAGAATTTAATTTTTAAAGCACAATAATTAATTAAAAGGTTTAACAATGCCCTCGCTATTTAATATAATCTTAAAATGCATTCGAATAAACATTAAATTAAAAAATTTGGAATTATCAACTAGAGTATGACATTTAAAATGAAGAATGCTTTATTTCGAACTTTAAATTATGGATACATTATGAAAAAGGTGATAAATAATGGCTCTGAAAGCACGGTAGTTGGTTTTAAAGATCCTGGAGATTCCTTATACAAACCTATCAAATGTACAATGTCAGACACATGTGTCAAAAAAGTGGAATTTGGTCGTGAGCAAATTAGATATTTTAGACCTAAGAAAGTTATGAAAAAAATAAGTGTGATCGATTTGACTGCCAAACCGAGGAAAAGCAATTTAAAAGTTAAAACAGTACCTGTGGACTCAAACACAAGTGAAGAACAGGAGAAAGGGATAGCTGCAGCTTATGTTAGCGATCCAAACGTTTCTGAAGCACAAAATGTTGAATATTGCCTTGAAAATACTTTAACAGATTTACATCTAGCTTATGCACCACAATCACAAAATGAAGAAGTTGACGTTAAAGATTCCGAAAATGTGAACACCAAGCAGACAACTAACGTGACATCCTATTTCATTAAAGGATATCAGCGTGCGAAAGATCTTTTATTGTAATAAAACCTAAGTCCGACGCATAATTGCAAAGTTTTAAAAATACTTTAATCTGCTTATCCAAAGTTCAATAGGGTTAAAACTAAATAATTTTGTTTGCCTTTGCGATGATCGATAATTTTTTTGTAAAATATATGTTTTTTTAATTAATAATGATGATAGAACGAAAGTATATCGATAATCTTTTTTGCAAAATATATGTTTTTTTAATTAATAATGATGATAGAACGAAAGCATAAAATGCTGGGCTACTTTAGATATTTTATTAACCTACTTACCCTAATATATGATGTTTAATTACATTTGTTGAATGCTAACTGTGTATAGGGGGCAAAATGATAATTAAACATTACTTTTTTATTTTATGTTAATAAGTTGGTATATTTGTTTATAGCAATATTTAGAATAAATCATAATTTGTAGAGACAAGGGTTTAAGAATTTGTTAAAAATTTGGGTAGAGTTGGTCCAATTTTATATTACAATTTGCAATTACATGTAGTGTAGGTCATTCTGTATTTAATAAATTTGGGATTGGTAGAGCCCTTTTACTAAATCTTCATTTTATAAATAATAAATGCCAAAGTATAGGTGTAACTTTATTATTGTTCGCCTTATTATTTAAGTGTCGTTATATATAGAGTTGATATTTTTATTTTTAACTAGCAGCGTGTATTTATTTATTTTTAATAAAACACAATTAAGTATATACAAAAGACACATTTTGTGAAGTGAGTTTGATGTAGCAGGTGAATTGTATTTAAATATGTTATATACATTTTTATTTGACTTTCTACTAATATGCAGAACTTAGCGAAATTGCTTCTCATTAGCACAAACCCCCCCGAGAGCACAATAAAAGAATATAGTCTTACTCCGATCCGGCATCTTTTTGGCTAATTTTAGACAAATTTTAAATTGATTTATTAAAGCATTTCTTTCTCTAAGTATATCTATTTAATTATGTAACACTAAAAGAAGATAATCGTGGGAGATTGAGGCCATCGCGACCACAAAAAATTAAAATGGTCTAAAAATAGTGTCAGCCGATTTTCATATACTTTTTTCAAAAAAATGTTCTCGCCCATAGTGTTTATTAGAGCAAAAATTATAGCAACATAGTGATTTTTTAGAGGGTTTCAAATAAAGGTATTTTTTATAGCTTTGCTATAACTCATAAAGTTTTCTAATTAGCGAAATGTGAACTTAAATTTGTTTGTTCCACTATTTAATAGGGTCACTTTACCTTTTAACATTATAATAACATGATGTCTTTTTTGTTCATATACAAGGTTATTTTTTTGACCGTAGGCATGCAAGGTGCATAATTTTAATAGATAAGTGAAAGGAGATGCTAGTCTCACTCGCGATAGCCCAGAGTTATCATTAGGCATAAAGCTGTGTTTAAAGATGATTAAATTTTTTAAAACTATATGTTGATGCATAAATGATACGAAACCAGTATCCACCATTGATGAGAAATCAAGGAAATATTTAAACATATCAACGCATATAGGATATTTTCATTATAAGAGATTACCGTTTGGGCTCACAACAGCGCCGATTATCTTTCATAAGTTTATGAGACAAATGGTTAATAACATACCCGGGGTGGGCGTCTTTATGGACGATGTTATAATTAGCGGTAAAAACGAAAAGGATCACTTAAACAAATTAGTAACAGTATTAAATCTCTTTCAAACTGTTGGTTTAACAACATCTCAAACAAAAATGCAACTATTTAAAAGTCTGTCAAATACTTAGGACATATAATTAATAGTAAAGGTATAACAGCGAGTGAGGATAAGGTTCTAAAGATTAAAAGTTTTGAAACACCCGAAAACAAAAAGGAACTTCGTTTCCTTGGGTTGGTAAACTATTTAGAAACTTTTATCCCCAAACTTCAGATAAATTGCGATCCTTTATACAAATTAACTTCCATAATTACAAAATGGGATGGGGCGACTTAGAAAAATTAACTTTTGAAAAAGTTAAAACTATAATTTCTAACAGAAAAACTATAGTGCCTTATCAAAAAAAATTGCCTATCACAATTTTAATCGACGCGTCAGATGGTTTAGGAGCAGTTATAGCGCATAAGTTTTCCTCAGGCCAAGAAAAACCTATTGCCTACGCCCCTCGTTCCCTAAATTCAGCTGAGAAAAATTACTCCGTCATCGACAGAGAGGCATCGGCAGCAATTTATGCGATAAATAAATCCCATCAGTATATTTATGGTCGTAAATTCACAATTCAGCAGACAGATCACCACCCTCTTATAAATATTTTTGGGACAACCCGGTTAGTAAAATAACCAATAATAGGTTACTAAGATGGGCAATTAAATTACTTCAATATGATTATGGTATAAAATACATCCCAGGGAAATCTAATCAGTGTGCTGATGCACTTTCTCGGTTATGCCCAAAGGTTTCACCTCATAATTTAAACGTAGATAATGATATACGAAGAATTAAATTACTATTAATCGATGACTTGAATACAAAAAATATTGTAGATGAAACAATAAAAGATAATGTAATAAAAGAAGTTATAGAGCAATTAAAAATAGATGGCAAGGCTCTTCAAATAACGATAACGTACGAAAATACCTGCAAATAGTAAATTTAAAGCAAGCAGCGGGCAAAGGGTTTATTTTTTCTAACCTTTACCAAGCCTTTACGCCTATCAGAGGTAAAAAAACCAATTAACAATACCTCCTAACAGTTATCTCCATGACAATCCAACTGTTGAATACCAAACATCAAAATAGCTGCCATTTTGTAGGAAAAACTCAACAACAGATTTATCCCAAATATCCATAATTCTTCGACATGAACAACACAAACTCCACCACCCAAACCTTTTATCCCAAATATTCATAATTCTTCGACATGAACAACACAAACTCCACAACCCAAACCGGAACCTGCCCAGTCTGCTACAGGTTAGCTTGAATTACCTTCTCTAATTTGATTCACGTTCACGGTCCATTAAAACAGAGGTGCCCAGGCTCTGGAAAACATCCAGCAGCTACACTCCCCAAGAGGTCTACCTCAACTCACAAAAATTTATCACATAATACCTACTCCCCGCTCGAAACCACCACCAACAATATATATTCAGACATTCCTCATTCTCCTGTTAACAGGATTCTAAAAAACATCCCTAAAGGAGCCAGACATCAGGTTCTAATTGCTCTTACTGATGCCATCTCAAACCTCACTAAGGACCCAAGCAGCACCCTCCATTGGGCCAACCTTTTTCAATTTACTTCCCGTGTCCTTTCAGTACCACCATCAAATTACAAAGGTACCCTCTCGAATTGGGTTAAACAAAAATCAGCAAAATGGGACGTTTCATCACCCCCCATAATCTACGAGCCACACATCCATAAGATTACATCAGTTCAACAAAGAGCCAAACGGGTTTCCGCAAAACTCAACCACTTCGACATCCAGGGTGCTCTTCGCCTGGCCAATTCAGACTGCAAAATTTCCCCAGACACTCAAGAAACCTTCGAATCTTTACAAATTAAACACCCTGAAAGAAATTGCTCCCAATTTCCCCCTACAATCAACTCCCCCTTTAAGGACTTCACATCGCCCGAAATTCTCGAGGCTATCGGTTATTTTAAAAAATCCTCAGTAGGTTCTGATTTAGACGGCTTCCGGGCTTCACATTTAATAGAATTAACAAAACCTTACATTGACAGGTCTGGCCACTTCACATCCACCCTAGCAACCTTCCTTATCCAGGTTATTAAAGGCTTAGTAACGCGATCTCTCCCTATTTTTTGGGGGCCACCTTAATATCTCTTACCAAACCTGATGGTGGCCTTCGTCCAATTGCCATGGGTTCAATTTTTAGACGCCTATGCTGCAAAATAATTATTGCACGAGTAAAATCCGACATTGCAGATCAATTAGCTCATATCCAACTAGGTTTCGGAATTAAGGATGGTTGTGAAATTGCCTCTCACGCTGTCCGCATAGCCTTAGCCCATCCCGACAATTCGATCCTAGCTAAGGTTGACTTCAAAAACGCCTTTAACACGATCTACAGGTCACACTTCTTAACAGAGGCTTACAAATCCCTTCCCGAGTACTCCATTTTCCTTAACGCATGCTACGCTCCTACTTCCATGCTCAACTTTAATTCCAAAATAATTGCATCGAGTGACGGCATACAACAAGGAGACCCGCTAGGCCCCCTACTATTCTGCCTAGGTATAAAATCCCTGACTAATGACCTAGCCTCTAAATATAATCTATCACTCAACTTGTGGTACCTAGACGATGGTACCATCAAAGGAAATGCCGAAGACGTCAAAGAAGCCGTCTCATATCTAGAAGTCGAAGCATCAAAAATTGGTCTCCAACTAAATCATAGCAAGACCGAGGTTTGCAAAAACATGACCCTTTAAGCCTAAACCCATACTTTGACGCTTTCAAACATATTCACCCTAACGAACTAACGCACTTAGGATCTCCCATAGGTGACTCACACCTTTGTAACAAGTTATTAACAGAGACAATACAAAAACTAGTAGAAATCAAACCCCTCCTTTCTTACTTGCCAGCCCACCAGACTTTCTTTCTAATTAAAAACTGCTATTCTTTACCTAAGATAAATCATATCTTCAGGTCATCCACCTCATATTTAAATCCCAGTGCTCTATCTATATTCGACCAAAAACTCAAAGATGTAGTCGAGGAAATCACAAACCTTTCTTTTACAGGGTCCCAATGGAAACAAGCGTGTCTCCTCACAAAATATGGTGGTTTGGGCCTCAGATCACCCCCTCTAGTAGCTTTGTCGGCCTTCATCTAGAGTCGACTTTCAGCCATACCAATCATCGACAAAATAATCGATCAACCAGATCCCTCCACCCAAATCGCTCTCGACATGTGGAGTTCTTTGTCCGACCCTAACACTCCATTCCCTACCATAAACTCTCAAAAAAGTTGGAACACTCCTCTCTACGACCATGCCCTTAAAACTCGTATTTCGGGTGCATCGTTTGAGGAGTTACCAGCTTTAAGAAGTTTTGCATCAAGGTCCGGCCACGAGTGGTTGGAGGCTATCCCTAGTCGGACTCATGACCTTCAACTCTCCAACAACGAGTTCAGGATTGCAACAGGGCTCCGCCTAGGATGTGATATAATTGCCTCTCATTAATGTAACTTATGTGGCTCATCTGTTGGTACAAAAGGTCACCACGGCCTGCATTGCAAATTTAATAAGGCCATATTTCTACGGCACACATCTGTTAATGCTCTTCTACAGAAGACATTCAAAAGGCGGGCTTTCCCTCCTAATTGGAGCCTAATGGTCTTTGCCTTAGCAAAAGACCTGATGGACAGACCCTCATCCTATGGGCAAAAGGGCTATGCTAGCTTGGGACTACACCTGTCCGGATGCCTTTGCTCCCTCAAACCAAAACAAAGACCCCCTTGTTGATTTTGAAAGATTAAAGTCCGCTAAATACGCAGAACTTAATTCCTCACTACTTTTCTCCCCCATAGTGACCACTACCCTTACAACAATAGGTCCTAAAACCCAAGCCCTTCTGAAAGAATTGGGACGCCGTATAGCTGCCAATACCCTTGACAATAGGGAGACTTTTTTCATTAAACAGAAAATCGGAATCATTATTTGTCATTTATCGCAATTTTCGAATGTTTACCTCACATATAATTTTTATAGTTTTTTATAGTTTCATTTAATGAAAAAATTGATAAAAAAAAATTACATTTCTTTCGAAAATAATCTTTTATTTTATAAAAATCGACTTATAATTCCGGAATAATTAAGGCCAGATATTCTTAAAATTTTACATGATGGTCATCCGGGAATTGTGGCTATGAAGTCATTAGGGAGATACTATGTGTACTGGAATAATATTGACGTAGACATAGAAAAATAGGTTAATACCTGTAAATATTGCCAAGAAGAACGACCAAACATTAAAGAGGTACCCCTATACGCTTGGAACGTTCCTAACAAGCCTTGGGAACGGGTCCACATAGACTTAGCGGGGCCCATCAATAAGAAGTATTGGTTAGTTTGCATTGATGCTTTACAAAATGGCCCGAAGTAATGGTGCTGGGCGAGATATACTCAACAAAAATTATCCAAAATTTAAGGACAATTTTTGAGCGTTTTGGGTTACCTAGATATATTGTCAGTGACAATGGCCCGCAATTTAAATCTACGGAATTTAAATTTTTTTGTAAAAACAATGGCATAGTTCAATTTACGGGACCGCCCTACCACCCCAAAACTAATGGTTTAGCCGAGAGATATATTAGAACTATTAAAAGTAAGTTCTATGCGAATAAAAAGTCGGGGGTTAATGACTCGTTAAACTTACTACAAGTATTAATGAGCATGCGTAGTAGTCAAAACGTGACTACAGGTATTAGCCCGGCTGAGGCGATGTTCAATCGCAGTCGTACGACGCTAGACCAGCTCAAATGAACGACTCGCGACAAGGTCGAAGAATCGATCTGGAAACAAAAGTACTATAAAAACCGATGGACCCAAGAAAGATTTTCGAACCCGAGCAGCAGGTGTGGGTACATAATGACACAAGTCCGGGATGGAGGGAAGGACTTGTAGAAGCACGAACAAGTTCGACTACGTATGACGTTAATATAGACGGAAATACAAGAAGGAAACACGGAGATCAATTACGGGAAAGAACAACGATTGACCAAGGTGCGGTGTCCGAGCGAAACATTCAAGAACAAAAAGGCGTATCCAAACCACCTGATCGATACGATGGAAGGCAACTTTAAAAGGGGGAGTAATGTAATGTATGCAAATACTATCTACCTAATTGGCATGACCTTGAGCGATGCAATGTTAATTGATTGTTAATTGGTTGTACATCAGTCACCTTTTGTTTTGTTTCTTATTGTTGTGTCTCAAACCCCCCCCCCCCCGCCCTACTTCGAATAGCGATGATTTAAATCCCCCCCCCCGACCTACTACTTATAACGATAATTTAATTACCTAACTTGATTTTTACTTTCCCTTCCACCTTACCAATTGGGTCAACTTCTGTGGATATATATAAAAATAATGGTAATAAAATGCCAGTGCGTTATACGATGATCGCGTTTGTTATAATCCCCCTCCCCGATCGTGATGGTACTGTTTACATATTTTGATCTCCCATCATTATTGTTTACATCTTCAATCTCCTCCTCTAATCCAATCATTAATATTATTTTTCTCTCATTCGCAGTTTTAATACAATTAAGTATATATATTTCCGCGTATATAATTTACGAATGACCAGTCCTCCCTTTTTGGGGGGAGGACAATATAGAAATTTTAAAGTGTTAAACTAGAACGTCATCCAATTCAAATGAAATAAATCCCCTACTTAACGAAAAATTCCCTCTCGACCACCACGATTATTGAACTTTATACTTATATGTAACCTAATAAATCAGATACTTTATAATATGACTATAGGTGACGGACGACACGCTTAAACTTAAGGGAAGGCATTATTGGTTTAGGCATGGGCGTAGCCAGCATTGGAATTAGAGGGGGGGGGCAATAATGGTTTAGGAAGGGGCAATAATTATTTAGGGAGGGGCAAAATAAATATTTTTTGAAATTTTAGCCATAATTTTAATAAATTTCAACAAATTTTTGGTTTTAGAGGGGGGCAGCCGCCCCTCCCTGCCCCCCCCTTGGCTACGCTCATGGGTTTAGGCATAAATTAATTCGTCTAATGAAAATAGTGTTGAAAATTTTACGATTTTGCCGTTTGAATATATACGAAAATTGTTGGTCTTAAGTGATATTAAGCTCCTACAATTGTGATAAATATAGTGTGAAAAATCCTATATATTTTGCTCAATTTAAATCCCCTATAAATTTTTATAAATAAATAATTGCAACTTTATTAATGTGTATAAGATATAAATTGATATTCTTTTCCTTGGAAGCTGGAAGTTTTAATTTTATAAAATTTATGACAAGCAAGGCATTGTACTGTCAGGTTGTTTATTATTATTAAATTATAATTATATAATTCGTAACATGGTCATTATGATTATGGTCTTTTGACACTCGAAAGCCTAATAAATAATAATTACAATTAAAAAAATTTTAAATAACTTTCCGTTTTTAAATAACTACACTAAAGTGTTGTATAGGATAAAAGAGGTTCCTAGGCACAATAACGAAAATGCATAATCCCGAATTTTAATGCTATACTTGGGGCCAATTCGCATATTTTAAACAATATGCAATCATATAATCAAGCTTTTACCGAATTTTTGGCTGAGAGAGCAAATCAAGATAACATACAAAATGTTAGTAAGCTTAGTTATTTAAATAGATAAAAGTTTAGAGTTTAATAAATCTAATAGAAAAAAAGTTTATCATATTATAGAGGGAAAACTCGGACAGGTGGAGGTGTGTTACAAGTGCAGGCAATGTACAATATGTCATTGCCCAGTAAAAACTGTACTTAAGAATAATAATTGTGTAGTCACAACTGAGCATTCCGAAAATTGTATTTAAAGTAACATACTTTATCTTTATCTATAAAATTTTAACATCAAATGAAAAGTTAAATATTTTCAATGGAATTAATATCAAACTTATTGAAATGACCTCTAAGATTATAAAGGGTCAACAGAGTAGAGCCCTGCAAAATTAAATTTCATCTGCCCAACCCCGGCCCGAGCCCGACTTTTCAATTTTTATTTTTTCCGGGGGCGGCCCTAGCCCGGCCCGAGCCCGAAAGATTTTTTTATTTTTGGCCCGACCCGAGCCCGACCCGATTTTTAAATAAATTTTTTGAAAAATTATATTTTTGAAAATTATTTCACCATCTAAATAGAAAATGCATTAGGTTGCTATTACTCAATTTACTACTAGGATAAGTTTGAACAAAAAAATCTTTCACTCGCTACAATTTATTTAGCTAATAATTTAAAGCTAAAATTTTCACTTTATAAAATATATTTTTATTAGTCCAAAATAAAAAACTTTTTTGAAAAATTTACTTATCTTATTCCTAAAGTTGTAACAGCTGCTATGAATCTATTTAAATACTAGAATAAGATTTGCAATTCATGTCAGTTATGTTATAATAGACAAGGAGAAAAAGCTGAAGTTTGGAAGCTATATAATGTAAGCTGTGCAAAGATAATTATTAATGGAGTTGAGTTTACTTTAATCCTATTTTATAAAAAATTAAATTGCTTTAGTTCGATTCGGGCTTCGGGTCGGGCCGCCGCATCAGGCCCGACACGAGCCCCGATTATTTTCTAAAATTCTGCCAGAGTCCGGCCCTAAACCCGATCGAGCAGGGCCAGGATCCGGTCAAGTCTGGCTTCGGGCGGCCCGTGCAGGGCTCTACAACAGAGTAACAACATTTTATAAATCTTAAAAATTTGTAATTTTTTTAGGTTCAAGTAGAGTAGTACTAAGAATTGCTTACAAGATGCTAATGAGAAGACCCCTACACAGGGTGATTGCCCCAAAACTCCCACTGTCTAAAGCAGGGGTCGGCAACCTGTTTGTCCTTAAGGGCGCAATACTAAATTTGAAAATCGCCGAGGGCGCATATTTTACATAGGCATTAAAAAAACACATTTTTTATAACTTTATATTGCTAATAGTGATGTGTCACGTCTGTCGATTCCCATCTGTAGCGAAAAGAAAATACAATTTTCCATATCATTTGCTAATTCTGCCTCCAAATTCTCCGCAATTACTTCAATTCTTCAAGTAACAGTTCGTGCTGATAATTGCAACGTGTTTATAGCTGAAACTATTTCCTTTTTATTTTTAAATTCTTCAAAAAGTGAATCAGCAGCTTCTAACATGGCTTCTTTCACTAATTCTCCATCTGTAAATGGTTTTTTATTCTTAGCTAGCAAATGTGATATTTTATATGACGCGATCGTTGCTGCTTTATGTTGTTTATGGTTTAGTAAAAAACTTTGCTGGTTAGTTCTTAAAGATTTTAAAGAAATAATTTTATTTCTTCTAATTTCAGAGTTCATTGGATAGTCACTATCAAAATTTGTATGAACGGTCTTAAAATGTCGTTCAATATTACTTTTTTTGGGAATCGCAACACTATTATACACAACAAACAAATACACTTCCCTTTGTAATCAACGAAACAATATAGATGTTCCCATTCATCGTTAAAATAATATGTTCTTCTTTTACATTTATTCATGAAGGGTTTTGAAAGAAAATAATTATTTCGGATTACTTGGTAGTTTTAAATGCACGGTGTACGCGTGGTCTATTCGAAATACGATCACACACTAACAAAAAAGACGTGCGTGTTATTAGATCATACATTTACATTAGTCCAGCGAGAGCGCATTTAAAATCGATCGGGGGCGCCATGGTACCCGCGGGCGCCGCGTTGCCTACCCCTGGTCTAAAGAATGAAACTCAGTTCTTGTTTAGAAACTTGGACATTAGGTTGTTTATCTTTGGAATACCTAATTTTTGAAAACTATGTGTGATGCCAAAAAAAATATATTCTGATGGCACATTTTATATAACACCTGACGTGTTTATCAAGTAGGTAAACCAAACATTATATTCACACATTTTAGGTGCACATTATTTTGTATAAAAACCACTTGGCTAACCCTGGATATTAAGTTTTGGATTTTACATTCCCAAATGTTTCAAAATATTTAAGGTTTCCAATCAAAACTCAAGTACGAAAAGTGTAAATTTAATAAAAAAAATTGGCCAGAAAATTTGATGATGGGACAAAGGGCGATACGGTGAAAGCTAATAGCAAAAGAGAGGGAAAAAGTTGAAAGAGAACACCTTTCAAGATGCAAACGAAAATACAGACCAATTAAAGCAACAATCGGAATTTAAAATAGCTAAAAGGAACCTCGGGATATTACCAGAGAACGATGGCCAATTAGACAAAAAATCAAAAGCTGATCAAACAAACGGTCATGAGGATAAAAACGATGAAATCCTCCAAACTGGAATAGAAAAGAGGAATTTTATCAACGCAGATGTATTACCCAAATTTAAAATGGCTGCGGCACAATGCCAATGGTAAATGGGTTAAAAAGGATGTAAAGGCAGACGATGATGAGCCTACAAAAGAAAAGATTCTAAAATGACTGCAGAAACTATCGCACCCAAGGATGATAAGACGACACGGCCACGGAACTTGGGAATAAGGGAATTCTGGGTAAAAAGTAAATGGACGCCAAGATGGCGGGATGGAAAAGTACTCCTGAGGACTGGGTTGTTGTCCTATAGCGTTGAAAGTAATAATAAAGTCTTGCGCAAACATGCGGACCAATTGGAAAAAAAGAAGAGGAGGTAGTTGAAGATCAAAATTCGTTAAATTTAGCTTTTCCGGGAGTAAATGATGCATCATTTGAAGAGGAGGAGGTAGTTTATGATCAAGAGATACCAAGACCAGAACCTGTAGAGTCAACACGGTAAGAACTATTGCCGGTAGATATTGACACACCGGAAGATAAAGATGATGGAAACTTAAGAGGGGAAAATAGACCAAGGAAGCCACCGCGGAGATTGAAAAAATTAAAGCTGGTTAAGCGGGGAGAGTTGTAACAATTGTGTTATGTAACGTTAATGTAATTTTATTACTTCACATTTCAGAAATAACCTTTGTGTAAATTCCTATATTATAATCGAGTATTAACGTTACAAAACACAATTGTTACATCTCTCCCCGCTTATCCAGCTTTAAATTTCTTCAATCTCCGCGGTGGCCTCAGTAAAGCTTATGCCCGTGGGTTCCTATGAGTTAGGGAATACCACTTTTTTTAAAGATTGCCCGATTATTTTATTTATGATGGAATGACGAGAATGCCGCCCCGTGCTGTTTTGGCAGTTTAAAGAATGATGGCCGTTTTCTAGAACGGGTTAGCGACAGAGGTCCCAGTGGAAGGGAGACACAATGTCGTAGCCGGGGCCTAGGCTTACAGCCATTCGAAGTTCCTCGCCCGACAAGTGTAATTTAAGGTTATTTAATTATATTGTTCATGTTTGGAGTGTCGATTTGCTTTACTAAAAAAAATATTATATTAAAAAACTAACATTCCCCTCCACCATATGTAAATATAAGTGCGCCCTTGACGTTTAAAGAATATAATTAATATTGATTCTAAAGATCTGTTGTGTCTCAAAACCCCCCCCCCCCCGTCCTACTTCGAATAGTGATGATTTAAATCCCCCCCCCCCGACCTACTACTTATAACGATAATTTAATTAACTAACTTGATTTTAACTTTTCCCTTTCATCTTAACCACCTTACCACAATTGAGGTCGATCTCGAAAAAACTTCTGTGGTGTTCAACCTAAACCCCCCCCCCCCCCCCACACATACGTGCACCATTTTTATCAATCGATACGCACTCACTCATACGTGCACCAATATATATAATTATTATTAAAGTTAATATTCAATAAACATCGCCTTAGATTTAATAATTCTAATAATAAATAAGTCCTATTGACTTATAACGATCTTAGCCTTATAAACATTAAAAGATACTTATTGCATCTGCCGGCAAGTTTGGTAAATTTATCAACTTCAGAATTACGATTTTCGGTTTTTGTTTAAATATTAAAGGCTTTTTATATGTTCAAAATATGAGTATTATGGCAAAAAATGTTGTGAACATTATTTCAATTGGTCTTCTTTTTAACTTTTCAGTAATCGCGGATCAGGAATAAAATTTTTCAATATATGGCTTAAAATTCCATCCATATAAGCTTTTATATAGCATATTTTCATCCTTTTGAATTTCCTGTTTTCATAATCATAGGTTTATTTGTCGTTTGTTCAATAAACTAATAAGAATTCTCTCGATCGACTCAATGGCCTTGTTGTCGTTTCTAGGTCAAAAATTAATTAAAAAGAACACATCTTTATTGAATGGCAAATCCGAATGTTTTCAAGAAATAAAAGGGTTGTTCAATTGTATTCTTTATTATAATACCCGTGTAAGCAATTAGATACAAAAGGAAACAAGATGTGCTGAGTATTTAACAAATGTTACCTTTAATTTTTTAAATTTAGATATCGTACTCAAATGGCCACTATCTCAGGCATTAAGGTAAAAAATTTAAAAATAAAATTTATGCAATAGAATCTGGTAGGATTCATAACTGGGGGAAGTTCTGGTTTAGGCAAAGCTACGGCAAAATTTTTATTGGAAAAAGGATGTAAAGGAATTGTGTTATTTGACCTTCCAACATCGAAAGGTGAAACAATAGCTAAAGATCTAGGCAATAAATGCATTTTTACTCCTGGAGATGTAAACTATACTTTATTATAATTATTTATTTTATTAAAGGTTTGTAGTGAGAATGATGTAAATTTTGCAATTAAGAAGGCTCAAGAAAAATTTGAAATGATTAACCTTTTGGTCAATTGTGCTGGTATATCCGTGGCCTTTAAAACATACAATTTTTTTAAAGATAAACCACATGCCTTGGAAGATTTTCAAAAAGTTGTTATGGTTAGTTTTTAAACTGCATATTAAATAACAATTGTCTCTTGTAATTTAATTTTATAAGATTGAATTTAAAGTAGATTACAGAAGGTTTTTATAGGTTAACACAATTGGCACATTCAACGTTATAAGACTTATAGCTGGAGCCATGAATAACAACTCAAAAGGTGCCTCATTAAGCAGTGATCATCAGTCTGAAATCAAAGGTAAAATAATCTATTGCATGAATCACAATTAAATAATGAAATATGATGGCCTTTATTAAGCAGGCTAAATGTGCAAGGTTTAATTTATTTTCTCTGATTATATAGTGATAAGTAAGAATGTCTTCTAGATCTACAAAGTTCTCCTTTGCCATAATTTCTTAGCATCTTATAAAAGAATTTAGAACTTATTTAATACTATATAGCTACTTGATATTTTATTTTCTTCAAAATTTAATACATAGGCTTATAACCTTAAAGGTCCATAAGGCCCCATTTACCAGAAATATAGATGGGCCATGCACATGTCAGTGCAAGGAAAATTATGCTTATACATAATAATGGCGAGTCTTATAGGCTAAAATAATATTTTGCCAAATAAGTTGCATCTAGTCATAAGATTTGTCAAATGTCCCATTAAAACGCTTTTATCTGCCTTACATTGTAGTTAAGCACATAAACAAATTATATCAATGGTTAACAGAAAATTTTGCGTGAAATTTGAAGTTTTTTTAAATAATATTATTAATACATATATATAAATTATAAATAAATTTTATCAATAACAAATTAGACAAATTTTCCATTATTTAAAATTACTCAGAATTTTTAAATGTTGTTTTTATGAAAAATACAAACACTAGATATTCTCCATATTTTTGCATATTAGTCAAAACAACAAATATTAGAATAAAATTTAAATTTTTACTTTATAAGAAAAAATAGGATGAAGGATGAGTCCTTTAAAATCAATTTCTTTAACCCAATTCAATATGATTTTTAACACATCCTACCCCCCTCTACCTCCTGCATGCAATAACCATAATTTAGAATTAAAAACATGCCAAACTCGGTGGCATTTTTAAATATTTAGTTTCACTTTATTTTTTGATCCTTATCAAGTTCTACAAACCTGTGACCGGTGCTGGAATTAAGGGAGATCCAGAATTTGAAACATTAAACATTTAGGCGAGCAAAAATTTTTAAAAACCTTCCCTCATTTAGAAATATGTATGTTTTAACAACTTGTCAGCTCCCTCACGCATTAACTATAAAATAACTATTAATTTTCCACTTTGTTTATCTTGACTTTAAAATTGATGAAACCAGTAGCCCAAAATTGACCGCTTATATATATTTTGATTGAAGAATAATTATTGAAGATTTGGCATTGTCACTAAAGTAATAAACCAGATAAAGGCCATAAGCAATTAGCATGGTTTTTTCTTTGACTTGAGTCAATCTAAACTTTATTTCAAAATTAGTTATTTTGTCCCATTTAATCTCATTTCAAAGCTTTTCCCAAGCTACGTTTGGTCGGGTTTTAGTATATATATCAGTGGTTCCTTCGCTCCTTTAAAATTTTCAACATTAATTTAAATTAGTAAATTATGTTTTCATTCTTATCATTAATGGGATTAATAATATTATGAAAACATTTTTCTTGACTTTGCATGTGCTTAGCTATATGCGCCCCAAAAATATTGAGCTCCATCTTTCCCAGCCCCCTGCGTTTGACTATAAAGCGGGTGAATACCCATCAATCGCCCTTAAAAACAACGAATAATTCTTATTACATTCCTTGGTGTAATTCTTTATAGAATTATAGTAAATTTTATATAAATAAAAATTAGCGCTTTATTTTTATCACAAATTAATTAAAGTTATCATGCTATTTATTGTCAGCCATAAAGTTAGAGATAATCTACCGTCAATATTATGACAGTAAACTAAACATCGAATTGAAAAGCAAATCTTTAAAATGTTTTTCATAGATTTATTTTCGAGAATGTTAGAGGGTGTTGAAAATAAATTATAATTTATTCCCGAAAGTAAATCTACGAAAAACATTATTCTTGAGGGTAAAAATCTTCTAAAACTCTTAACAAATTATAAGGTTTCATACAACAACAAAATGTTAAATAGGTGATAGGGATGGCACTCCGCCTCAAGATAATGAAAATGGTGTTATCATTATGACGTCTGCGTCTGCTGCTCTCGATTACAACGGTCAAGCTGGGCAAGTGGCTTTTGCAGCGAGTAAAGCTGCCATTGCAGGAATGACCATGCCCCTCGCTAGAGACTTTGGGAACAATAACATACGCGTCTGTACCATAGCTCCCGGTATGATGATGATTTATATTGCTATTTAATTGTTACAACGAGTTTTTTAGCATTTTAGTGAGTTTATTTATATTGTGTGTAAGCAAAATTTTTAATATTGAAGAATGGCTATAACCCTAAGGTTAAAATTAACCTAACTTCACGTATTTTAATGACTAAGTAGTCAGTTTGAGTTAAAAATTTAAATCTAAACTATGCATTTATTTTTCGCATCCGCGATGAGCTTAACCATTGCAATAAAACTGACATTTGTTAAAATCCATTTTTTGTCATGACCATATATACAAATGTGTTAACGTTGTTGTCATTTAGTCTATTTCAAACCATTTATTACGACGAAAAGCACTCAAAATGCACGCCTGATGCATTCTAAGCATATATTTGATGTGTGGTACCCGCGAATCAAATAAGAATAACTCTAATTTATATGCCCTAGGACACAATTTAAATTAGAGACTAATTTGACTAAATTATCCTTATCTCTTTTTTAGAATGTGACTTGAAAATTAAAACATACATATAACGTTTCGCTCTTATTCGATTACTATGTGACTTGAAAATTAACTGGAATACTGATGAGCTCCAATAAGAGCCAAAACGTTATATGTCTGTTTTTATTTTCAAGTCACATTCTAAAAAAGAGATAGGGATAATTTAGTCAAATTAGTCCCTAATTTAAAGTGTGTCCTAAGGCATATAAATTAGAGTTATTCTAATTTGATTCGCGGTTACCACCCGTCGTAGATAGGGCCCTCTTTATAAAATACGAACCGGAATCGTATAAATCTTTATTTCAACGATATATCAAAATATTTATATTTGATCTAATATTTTTATTAAATAATCAATGGCGCCATTAGGAGAAATTTATTACGGCTAAATTTTATTTTATATAAAAACTGTGGTTTGCAAGGAAATTAAAGATGCGTATTCTAATGTTCTGACACATAGGCTTTATTATTTGGGCGGCATTAAAAAATTTTATGAAAGGTATTATATAGTTCAGGCACTGCAGAAATTATTTATAATTTTGCTTTTTTCCATTTTATAGGATTATTTAAAACGCCACTGGTGGAAAGTATGCCTGAAAAGGTGCGTAACTTTTTAGCCAATACCGTACCCTACCCGCCCAGGTTGGGGGACCCGTTAGAATATGCAAATCTCGTTTATCACATCTACCAAAACAAAATGCTCAATGGATGCGTCATACGCTTAGACGGGGGCTGGCGTCCTATAGTTTAATAAATAGGCGTTTAATTAAGCATTGTACTTTTTGTTTGGAAAAATAAAAAATGTATTAATTGTCCACGTCGATTTTTCTACATATATGATATGTTCGATTGTCAAAGTTAATTATTAAATCAAAATTTATTTTTATTCTTGTAATTAATCACGAAACAACATCAATATGAGTGACAAGTGTTCTTGATAAAAGTAATAGTCAACTTTCTATCACACGTTTATCACATAAAACTCATCAAAAATTTACAATTGTTTGTTATAAACTAGGATATGTTTATATCTGAGATGTTATCTTAATACGTTAAATCAACATTTCATGTTATACTGTGGGATTCGATCCTGCAACCAGACCAATAATTCTGATGGAGAATTTTGCGCTGAATAATAATCTGTTTTAGTTTTTTTTCCAAAACTTCTAGTTTATAGATAAACGAGGTTGAAGGTGCAAAAATGCTCATTTTAACCTTTTTTGAGGCTATATTGACGCGTCATTTTTAATTTGTACTGAAAAATATAAATTTAATCCTGTAGATTTAAGTTTCATCTATAGGTCCATTATTTTAGTTTTTTGTTTCATCTCTATATTTAAATCTTTTAGCGTTTACGTGAACCCTTACCCCTATCAAAATTCGTCTTACTATGTCTGAAAAACGGAGTACATTCTAGTACATACTACGCGATGTTTACTGACCCTTTCTCCTTCTTTTTCACTCCCGCCCCCATATCTATCCAAGCACAAATAGGAGAAAGATAGGTAGGTGAAGTTAAGGGAGAGAGGGCTGTGGTAGTAAACATCGCGTACGCAGTATTTACTCTGATGTCTGATGTACTCCGTTTTCCAACCATAGTGGGAAGGAGTTTAAAAAGGGGAAATGTTCACGTAATTGCAAATAAATTTAAATATAGAGGTGTTACAAAAAAACTAAAATAATGGTCCTATAGATGAGTTTAATCTGCAGGAATAAATAAAAATCTTTCACCCTGGCAATATAGCCTCAATGTTAAATTATTTCTATTATTGGTCAATAATATTTTAACTGTCCTGACAAAATAATGAAATAGTTTCCTCAGTTGATTTTAGTACTATCAATTTTTCTTCAATAGAGGTAACTATATCGGCGATTTTCAAAATGGGTGTAACATCCTAGGCATGTATTTTTATAATAAGAATGTCCCAAAATCTTTCTAGTTTTGATGCAAGGCATCCAATTGATCACAATTTCTATTATATATTGTTGGGGTGAAGGGTTTTGATGTTTGTCAGATTTGGAATTTAATTCATTCGAATTAAATTACAAAAGTACATAATATCATTGATTAGGAATTTAAAATTTCTAAAATCGCTTTAAATGTTGACTGATTGGATAGTGGTAATAATTCATATGAGAGCAATACACGTTGGGAAGGCCGTAACCCATCATGTTCGAGATCAGGAAAAGGAGGCCGATGAAGTCGGTCGAGACTTCACGGGACACACCCGATCGAATGGAGAGGTGGGAAAAAGATAACCACGTCAAGAGGCGGCTAGGCCTCATACGGGTAGGCATTGCAACGTCCCGGGACACCGTGGCCTACTTAGGAGATCAATAGAGAAAGTTAGGTCGCGTGCAGCTCCAACAAGGACGCAACGCCCCAGTGATCGCCTGAGACGCTAAGAGTTGGGAAGGGAAGGTCGTCACGCCGTCTGCAGGCGGGACCTCAGATGAGAGCTTTCTGCCGAGGATGTCGCCCTTGGCACAGGATGCCAATGCGCGGGAGACCGAGTCTGTCGAGGTCGGCAAGGCAAGACAGGGAAGTGCCGGTAGCCCCGGACGATGGTGACTAACTAGGTCGTGGTCAGCTGTGAGGAAACTTGGTGAGGTCGCATTTTGAAAATATGAAATGTGATGATCCTTAACCCCATCCAGCAAGCTAAAACGACATGCACAGACATTATATTATATAAAATTGTATGCATGTAACCATTTGTTATATATTTATTGAGAGCACTTGTTTGTTGGTATCGAGAATAAACTTTATGTTACAAGTTTAATAACCCGTATTAATTACAGGTGTCATAGAACGGAAAACAAAAAACTCTGAAACTCCATTGTCCAACCGTAAACCAAAAGTCGAATACATCGTTCATATAGTTTTACAAGAATAATTTTAATAAATGGAATACATCGTTCAGACCATGAGCTAGAAATAAATAAGATATGTCGAAACCATACTCAAACCGGCAATCAAATATAGTAATTCACTTTTATTGTGTATAGTTAATCATAATTTTTACTAATTTATAGTTTCACTTGCTACATAATTCCTATTTAATTTGACAATGAATTTATTTTGGTAATTAATAGTTTCTGGATTAAAATTTAACAAATTTATTAATGCCCACATATATGTATTTTGTTAGCATATATAATTTATTCCATATTTTTCCTTTGCATTATTAAGAATTATGGTTATCATAGTTTTATTATCGCCATAAAAATTTTTGACGTATTTTCAATATTAAAATTTATATACTTTTACACTTAATAAAATTTCCTTGTTATACTGATTTATCTTAATCTAATTACATTTTAATTTAATATGTTTCTACCCTCGTCCCAAAACGTGCAATTGAGATTAAGCCAATTTTGAAATGGCAATGTTTTAAGGTGATTGGCCCGTTAAATGAATGGTTTGACTGGTATAGGAGGGTTATAGTGCTCCTTTATTGTGGTTCCCACGAATGTCATCTGAGTAGTAAACACACCAACAAACTTTAAAATATCGACGCCATGGTCTTCAAAAACACTGGGGCACCTAGGCTGAGACCGAAAGGCAGTCTTTTGAAAGCGAACAGCTCATAAGACGTGTTTATCGTAGTCGACTTCGATGAACAATTTAGCTTGATTTAGGGATAAGCATCAGCAAAATCCAACTTACTAAATATTAGCACCTTTAAGAGTTGCTAAAATTTCCACTATCTGGGATAGAGGATCCTTTATTTCTACTATCCATGGGTTATGGGGAAACCTTTAATCCGCGCCCAACCTTAAACTTCCATCCGGATTTTTAACAGGTACCACTATATTCCACCGGCTCAATTATAGCAAAATGGTTTTCTCTCGGTATTTTCCGCGCTAGCCAAAATCTCGGTAAAGCGCCTGACTTTATTGAAATGTCTTACTCATATGCCTTTGTGCATCCATATTTATCTACTAGGATAGACTGAATTTTTTTCATTAGTTTTAGCTTGACCGATTATTCAGGGACCGAACTGCATCGCTGTGCTGATCCGTAACCAGCAAGCAAGAAAGATATGCACTCGCACTATTATTGTTCTTCTTATTTCTATGACTGTTTGTCACCTAAGCTGGTCAGTCCTTTCAGCACTTTCATATCTGCCGTATTTTATGAATCCAGGTAAGCTTGGGTCTTCCTCTCCTTCGTTTTCCTGCGTCATCTCGATTTTCTTTCTGACGTAGCTACCTTCTTTCGACATGGCCATACCATCTTAGTCTATTCTATTTGTTAGGAGCTTTGAATAGATGTAGTACCCAGAATTCTTCTTAATTCTTCATTTCGCCTATGTTCCTTTTTGCTTACTCCTAGCACCCATCTTAGCATTCTCATCTCCATGGTCGCAAAACGCTGCTCTTCTCTTTTACGTATAGCCCATGATTCCGAGCTATACAGGACTGTTGGCTGTATGATGGATTTATACAATGCGCCTTTTTGTCTTCTCAATGTTTTTGTGACACAGAACGCCTGTCAAGTCCCTCCACTTGAGCCATCCGGAATTTATCCTTGCTTGGATCTCTTTATCCATTCCACCATCCAATTGAAATGTTGATCCTAAATATTTGAAATCCACGCTTATAAGTTGCCAATCGCCTACTGGTTTTCATCCGATTTTAAACTTTGTCTGTGTATTAATTGCTATGCAATTAATGGGCTCGCTTTTTGTTGTCCGTCCGTTGTACGTCCTCCAAGTTATTCGACGGAGAGGACAAATTTTTTTTAATTAAATTAAAATTTTGTTCTTGTTAATACCATTGATAATACTTTTTGACCGTCCGCTGGCTACTGACCAATGAAAAAATGACCATTGGCCAAAGTGATTAAAATCGATTTTTTTTCTTGATTATAATTATAGGCGTTATTTGGCTGTCTGCTAACCATTAGAAAAAATCACCACTGGCCAAAGTGAGGGAACATTTGTATAAATAATTAACTACTCATTTTGCATGTAATACCCCCCTATTGGCATTCTCGCTCCTTCCCACCTTTCTCGCCCATAAATTGCATAGCAAATTGGCTACTTTTATACGGAGTATAGATGAGTTTCGTTCCCCCTTCCCTTCCCCCCTCCCCCTTCCCACGAGGGCCGAAGGCCCGAGTTTTCTGTTTTCTTTCGATTTACCCTGAAACCACTTTCTTCGATTGCATTTACCCATTTCTTTACAGTATTAGCCAATTCTTGTTCACTTTTGGCACAGAGAATTATATCGTCTGCAGAGATCATTGCCCAAGGAGCTTCCTCGCCCAAATCCTTTGCAATAATATCCATTATCATTATGAATAGGAAGGGACTAAGAGCTGAACCTTGATGGACTCCAGTGTTAATGGCAAACCACTTTGTAGTCCCCACCGTTGTTCATACGTACGTTCTATTTCTCTTGTACATATCTTTTATTTCTCTGACGTATAATTCTGGCACATTGTTTTCTTTAAGACATTTCCACACTAAAGTACGAAAAACTTTATCGAACGCTTTTTCTAGATCGATGAAACACATGTGCAAATCCTCTTCCCTTTCTTTAAACCGTTCCATTAATCTTCTAACACTGTTTAGAGCATATGCCGTAGACCTCTCCGGCATGAATCCGAATTGGTTATCTCGAATTTGAACCAAACTCCGAATCCGTTTTTCGATCACTGTTTCCCACACCTTGAAAGTGTGACTCATAAGCTTTATCCCTCTGTAATTGTTACAATCCTGAATGTCCCCTTTCATCTTGTATATCAGGTAGCTGTCCCTCCACTCGTTAGGCATTTTACCCGTTTTCAAGATATTGTTGAAAAGGTTGGCGAGGAATTGTGCACCAGTATTGCCAAAAGCTTTAAAACCCTCTATTGGTATATTGTTTGGTCCAAGAGCTTTTCCTAACTTTAGTTTACCCATAGCAACTTTGACTTCCGTTTCCGTGATCCAGTCCGCTGTGTGATTCTCCTATTGTATTTTCCTGGTTAATGTCTTCGACTACTGGCCCCTTTTCAATTGATAAATCGCTATAATAGTCATACCATCTTTGTAGTATATGGTTGTCGTGTGTTAGTATTTCTCCCTTTGACCCTTGACTAGCCGGCATTCTAGGTAATCTTAATTTCGGGCCCTTGGCTTTGCGATTTTGTAGATCAATTTTTCTCCTTCCTTTGCGTTTAGTTTTACATTTATATCGTCGTACACCTTGCTTTTTGCTTTTGCTACGAATTTTTTAGCCGATCTTTTAGCTACTTGGTAAGCTTGCTTATCTTTACTATCCTTGTTTTTATACCAAACTTTGTACAATCTCTTCTTTTCCTTGATACATTTTTGCACTTCTTCATTTCACCACCACGTCTCCTTGAGAATTCTTTTAGTGGGCTTGCTTTCACCTAGTATTTGTCATCCCGATTTTTGCATTGCGGCAGCTATACCATTCCATTGATCCTCACATGAAGTATTTTCCTTAAATTCAGCATGTTTAATTTCTTGTTCCTGAAAATGTTTAATATTATCCTTTAGTTTGCTCCATTGTAAAGTAGCCGCTGCTCTTTGTACCTTTAGCCCTTTAATATAAAGTCCATCACCAACAGCTTGTGTTGGCAGGCCAATATTTCACTCGGTATTACCTTAACATTTTGAACATACTTTAAGTGCGCTCTGTTGACTAGAAAGAAATCTATCTGAGTGGTACGGATGCCGCTTTATAGTGCAAAGTTCTATATTTTTTGCAATTTAATTTAGCTAATTTGCTTTATCTGCATTTTTGACTGCAAGTTTTAAGGTTTTATAAACACTAAATGACTTATAACTATAATAATAAAATATATGAGATCTTTATATAATTATTTATTTTATACCCTAGTAACATATATTTATTTAATATTTTAACAAAATTTATGGTAAATTTAGGTGTACCTGTTAAATTAAAATATTATACTTTAAAATATCTTTGAGTGGATTTATCTATATAATTAAATTTTTAAAAGAAGCATAATGATCTATATCCTTTATACGACTAAAAAAATTTACTGGGGCCAATAAGGTCAAATCATACTATAATCTAACCATTATTAAAATTATTCATTATTGTTAAATGTGCTAATTATTATTCCTACGCTTATACTAATTTTATTCTTAAGTCCGAATATAATATTGAGTGGGATTTATCAAAAACATAATCAATTCATAATTCTGAATATCTTCTCTGCTGTTCTTTTTCTTCAGAGTATAGTTGTTTTCCCTCGCGCATGACTACAGGCGCATAGCCAATGGCCAAAATTTGAAATTTTTTTTGATTAATAATTAAATAAATGAGCTAAAATATTGTAGTTTAGTAGCATTAAAGACTTTTAGACACTTATAAAAACCTGGATACATAATATAAACATTTAATTTTTTTAATTTAATTTTTGACAAAATGCATTCTAAAATTTCCGAATATGATTGCGAAAATTGCTATGGGAATAAAACATGTTTTTGAGCATTTAATTCCCGTGAAAACACCAGACCGTCGTAGGAAGTAGATAACTAGGCGATTATTATAATGTTCCTCATTCTATATAATATTAATACTATTATCATTTATCATATTTGTCTAAAATTTTCTGCTGGAACCCATTAAGGGCTGATAACATAATTGTCCGCCAGGCCAGTCCAAACCCTCCCAATAATGCCGTCCGAACAGCCCGGTCCAAAGTAATGATTTAAAATTTAAGGTTTTAATTTTGTCATATTTTCGAAAATTTTTGATTTAATTCTCAAATTTTTATAAATAAACTGAAAAAAATCAACTATATAAAAATCACATTGTTATGGTGCCCGCCCAGGCCTACTTGAAAATCTTAATTTACGACGGTTGCCTGCCCGAAGCCTTGGCCGAGTGGGCCCAGCAGCGAGCCCGGATTTTTGGTTATCACGTGATTATCACTAAACTAACACACATATCATATCAAAAAGCGCGCGTATTGTAACGTAAAAATAGCGAAATTTTAGAGGTAAACAAGGAGGTTAAAAGGGGGAAAATGTGGACAGAAGGTTGCAGGGGCTATGGTGAGAGCTGAGGGAAAATAAGCAAATGTAGCCCCCAGGAAATTCCGTGGTTATATAGGTGATAATTAGTGATGCGGAAAAACCGAGAAAATTCTTTTGAAAAATGGAGTCGAGATCGAGACGAGAATTTTGATGTCGAGACGAGACGAGATTTTTTCGGCGAGATTTCGACTTTTTATTGATCATTAGATTTTATTAAATTTTTATATTTAAGGTATTAAGTGTAAATCAAAAAAAAATTATAAGCGTAAACGTAATAAATTTTATATATTTTTGCAAAAAATTTAAAATTTGGCAATCATTTACCCAAGCATGGTTGATGTGAATAATTTTATAATGTATTTATCACATATTTGTATCCACAGCATTATGGAATATTACAAAATGTTAGGCTTAAAAATGAGTTCTGATGGAATAGTAAATACTACTAAAGCATATTTAAATTTCGCTGTTACTCATCCTGCATGATGCGGTAATTATAAATTGGCAGTCAATCAGTTTGAATAATTAAACAAGTTAAGCCAAGGTGGCTGGAGATTTTTGAGCACCAGCCTAACGATTTCAAAAGTACAATAGAGTATTTAATGACACCGTAATAAATTAAATCTTAAATCATGAGTTTTCTAGAAAATTTATGATTCAACTAATAGATATCTCCCAAATTTTTGAACCTTGTTTTATCATATGCATTACTTTTCACTGGGCAGGTGCATTTAATTTCTATAATTGAGCAATTAAATAATTACACAAACCTATACTGTACTAGATAAATTAATATTTAATGGCAAAGTTAGTTAGATTGGACGGTAATTAATTAGAATACAAATTTGACTATAATGATCTTTGACATAAAATTGAATATGTGCACTTTGATTAAAAGAAGGATCTCAATTTGCTCAATTATGCAACTAAGTCAACTATAGGAAAACTTATAATTTTCTAAGTCTATTTTTAGTTGACAAACACAGTTAATTTGATATAAATGTTATAATTTGCTAGAAAAATAAAATTTAATTTTCTAAACTTTAAATTTATTTATAGTTTTTTCAGTCTGCACTTTCCATATAAAATGTTATCTTTGTGAATTAATTCATATCTTTATATTGTTAATGAGATGTCGTGTTCCCCTAAATCGTTAAAATTGTGTATTTCAGAAAATATCAAGTTTGCCATTTGGATTTTTAACACTTATTTAATTTTTTTAATAGAACAGGAAAATTTTTATTTCGTATATAATTTTTTTGAAAAGTCGAGACGAAAATTCTCGTAGACGAGACGAGATTTTTTTAGACCGAGACGAGATCGAGATTTTCATAATCATTCCCGAGACGAGACGATGTTTTTTTTTCGAGACCGAAACGAGACGAGATCGAAACACTAGTATAATCACGTGATAGGGTTTTGGTTTGTTCTTCTTCTATCATTTCCTCCGGAATTTCGCTATTCCAAAAGTTAAGGTCTATCTGGTCTTCACTGATCGGTTCCAGGGGGACGTAGTCGAGTAGCTGGGCCGTGTGCTCCGGCACGGGGTACCAGGCCCTGGATGCCTCATTTGCTGGGTTTGTATCCGTGCTCGTCCATTTGATGTTAAAGTGTATTACAAGGAGGGCTTGGAACCCATAGTTTGTTACGAGAGGGTCGATCAGTTCTTCTACGATGGGTGAATTCGATCCACCCTTTCTTAGCGCATAGTAGGCCGTAGCTGAGTCAGTAATTATTCGAGGGTAAAGGTGGCCTTCTTTTCGGGCAACTGCGTAACCATAACAGGCGGTTAATGTTTCGGTAAGGGTGATGTGTCCGGCTCCCGACCAGTGCCACCCAATTTCGTTTGCTGCTTGCTGAAAGGTGGCTGACGTTAATTGACCATTCCAGGCTATTCCTATGTGGGAGTTAGATGCATCTACTGCTAGGTTGTGGGTTGTTTGTGTAGGGGTAACGTATCTCCTACTGCCCTCATGATCTCTTTTGGTTGCAGCAACAATTCGATTAAACTCAGGCGCGTTAGGGTTAGTTAAGGCGTAGAATGGAGCGAATAGTTTAGTTATTTCGGTGAAATTGTAGTAAAAGTAGTTCAAGGCTCCCAGAGCCTCAAAGAGTACTATCGGGTCCGGAGCGTCGATGTCGTCCATGCATAGAAAGAGAATGTCTGCTGCCAACATAAGACGCGTTATCGTATTGGGTAAGATTTTGACAGCCTCAACATCTAGTATCAGGTTCATTCCTAAATACTCTATGTGTTGTGTGGGAATTATTGATATTTTTGCTACATTTATTGTTAATCCCCAATCTTTTGCCATCTCTGCTAGCTCTTCTAGGTCCATTTTAACGTTATCATAGTCGTCGCTGAAAATCAGCAAGTCATCGAGGTAAACGTTGTACTTTGACCTAGTCACTGCCTTCTTGGCCAGATCTGAAACGATCTGAAGGACGTACGGGGAAAATGAGGCCCCCATAGGGAGGACATTGTAGTTAAATAACTTTTTCTTCCATCGTATCCCAAGTATTTCTTTGTGGAGCGATGTACTGGGATTGAGAAGAAAGCTGCTTAAGGTCGACTTTGGCCGCGAAGCGGGCAACCGACAATTGCTTTGCTGTGAGTGGTATTGTTGCCAGTTTTAGGGGATATGGTTTAAGATTCTTTGAGGCTTCCGATATGTCTGTTATAACCATAGACTAAATAGACTGCTCATCCTTTAAAAAAGTGATGCCAATTTTACCGCCGTGTTGAACTTATATTAGCAAACGAACTATTTCAACGTTATAATGGGATTCTATATATACTTTCTATTTATTAAAAATTTTTATCATAATTTTTATATAATTTTAAGTTAAAACTTTTATCATATCATAAAAAAATGCTTTGTATAAACGATTAAATATTTTTGATTATGTTATGATGATAAGATTATTTAAATATTAAAAAAAAACATTAAATTATTGAGACAAATTATTATATTTAAAACGCCATCTATATATAGTTTTATTTTAGTATATACATTGCAATTTTTTATTTAATGCTGCTAGGAGGATGTTATTTTTTAGGGGGAATCTATTAAAATAGCAGAGAAGCAATAATTAAATACAAAAAAACATAAGTAGGTTCAATCTTACAATACTAAAGCAATATATATGACAACAATTTCTGCTTATATTGCAGACATAAGATGATATAGAAAAAAAAAATTGTATTATATAAGGTAAAATTATAAAAAAAACTTTGAAAATGTAGTTACACATAAAATAACATATTTCAAAGAACAAAATCTTTTATGGTAATTGTGGACTGCAAAGAGTTAAACTAATTTAAACATAAAGTGAATGTCCCAAAAACTAAAAAACTTTTCATAAAAAAAGCATGAAGCATGTTGTGTCAATTTACTAGCTATTCTTATGAATATAACATTTATTACCCTCTCAACTATAGACGTGTAGTGTGGACCCTAACTAAATGAAAAGACAAAATCTAAATTGAGCCTAGAATTTATGAATATTAAACATTAGATTATTATTGTAAAATGTAACACACCATAAATGTAAATTTGTGTTTAAATCCACATAGTCTATTTAATATGATTAAATTAAAGGAAAAATATCTTTGTGGGGATAACTTAAATATCTAATAAAGAATAATCTCGCATTTATTAAGAATTTATAATAATAAGACATTCAAATTAGAAACTTATCACCTGAGGTAGGATAGAATATCATTGGAAAGAAGAAAATGTCTTTTGATAGAATTAACAAAAATGTTATTTTTTCGAAGAAAACATTTAAAAAGGGCGGCTTTCCCATGCATGTCCTTTTCTAAGGTAACATTTTGCATTAATGACTCCATCTATCAAATTTATAACATATCAAAGAATAAAATGTAAACTTACCATCATAATTTCAAGATGGCGGTAAAATAGGCATTACTTTTTTCATATGTATGCGTGCTAAATGAGCAGTCTATTAGTCTATGGTTATTATAACTCGTGCATCCCCATTACTTTTGGCTATGAAGAATGTTGCCGAGCGGATAGCCAGCGCTGGAGTGCGGGAAACAACCCCTGCTCTCTCCATTTACGTGAAATACGCTGGCGATCCTTTCGATAGTCTGTTCTTCGGAGGACAGAAGAGGCCCTCATTGGCTTTAATTTTTGGGACCCAAGGGGGGTCGGTATCCTTCAAATGCTACTTTGAGCGTGAAGCGAGACATAAACGGATGTGGTTTCTACCTTGACGTCCTGATGTCTAGTTATCCCGTGGGTGCTTGATTAATATCAAGCTTATCCCAGCTGAAGAGCAATTTGTGTGCCTTCATGACTGCACATATAGATGCGGAGCCCGCGTCCCCGCCCAGGGACGTTACAGCTGAGTTGATCCTGGCTGCCACCTCGCTTGGTTGTTCAGGAGTAGTGGAGCGGTTAGGCGAGTTTGGTGGCGATTGATTGGGAGGGGCCTCGACGGGCGGTACCTCGTTAGACGGTGAGAAGATTATGCGGCGTGTCTCCCTTAAGAAGGATATTATGCTTTTTAGCCAGGTAGGGGACCTCTTCTCTGCGTCTCAATGTGGGAGCGGTAAGCCCAAAGGCCCGACTTCCCAGTTGTTTGCTGTTGTTGATAGGCGCTTTCCAACGCTGGGCAGGGGGCGCGCCCTTCTTGAAGTTGCGCTCGTGTTGCCTCTTCCCCTGCCAGCGCTCTGAAAAAACTGCTTCTTGGCTTGATGAGACACTTCTATGCCTTAAATTTCATTTCTTTGAGCCGGATGCGTCCGTCCTGGTTGCTGTGGCCCAGTTGAAACGAATGGATAGACATATTGTTTTAAGCTGGTCATCAATTGGTATAAGAGCTTCCACTGGTTGAAATTGGTGACAAAGCCTTGCAGTGTGAAGCGCATATTTGGCTTCGTGTTTGTCACGTTTAGCTACACGAGCTTCTGGGTCCATTGTAAGATCCTCAAGGCCCTTTATATGGAGCTGAATGTCGTCCCAGACTGGGAAGTTCTAGGAGGCTCCGGCGCTGGGAAGATTTGTACTGTAGCGGGCATGTTCGTGCCTTGTGCTTAAGAGGTTTCCGGTATCGAAGTGGGACCTCCTGCACTTAGTGTAAGCAAGCTTTTCCAAAAGCTGGACCATTGATTCGCTTGCCTTACGATTGGCTTCGTTATCCTTTATCATGAGTTTTTGGTTTCTCGCTAGCCTAACTAGGATTTCTTTGATTTTATCCGGTGCTATCAAGGTAGTATCCGCAGGTGGTGTAGTGTTTAGAGGCGGTTTTAAATTTGGTGTGTCAAATGGTGAGCAGGGCTATAACTTCTAAATAGGTTATGTCTTGATGTTTGATCCGACTGTGACCTAGTTAAGGGCATACAATACACAGATTATTATGAAAAAAATTGTGGCCTCGGGACACCAAAAATTTTAGAGGTAAACAAGGAGGTTAAAAGGGGATAAAGTGGACAGAAGGTTGCAGGGGCTGTGATGCGAGATGAGAAAACGCGCCGCTTATTTTCCCTCAGCTCTCATCATAGCCCCTCCAACCTTCTGTCCACATTTTTCTCCTTTTAACCTCTTTGTTTACCTCTAAGATTTTTGTAGATCCCAATGCCATTTGTTTTTTGCATATTAATCTCTATATTGTATGCCCTTAACTAGGTCACATCGGATCGTACACCAAGGCGTAACTTAATAAGAAGCTTTAACGCTACCACGCCTTTTGATACGCCAATTTCTATTTAGAAACGCCCGTAATTAGTACAACACCACCTAAAGATATTACCTTTACTACAGCAAACAATATGGAAGAATTTTGGATATGTTGGCTAGGAATCAAGAGCTCATGAATAGATAAAATGAAGCTAACCGCAGAGCCAGCGAATTGATGGTCCAGCATCTAGAAAGGTATACCGTAAATGCAGGAAGTCCCACTTCGATAAGGGGGCTTCCCAAGCATCGGGCTCAGGAATGCCCTCAACGGTACAGATCCTTCCGGCCCCTGAGCCATTCAGAACCTCGCAATCGTTTGGAATGATATACAGCTCCATATTAAGGGCCTAGAAGACCTTACAGCGGACCCGGAAGCTCGCATAGCCAAACGCTATAAGCATGAAGGAAAGTACGCGTTGCACACCGCAAGGCTCTGTTATCCTTCACAACCAGTGGAAGCACTTATACCTATTGATGACCAGCTTAAAACACTATGTCCAGCCATTCGTTTCAACTGGGCCACTGCAACCAGGACGGACGCATCCTGGCTCAAAGAAATGAAATTTAATGTAGAAGTGACTCATCAAGCCAGAAGGCAGCTTTTTCCGAGCGCTGGCAGGGGAAGAGGCAACACGAAGAGAAGCAACTTCAAGAAGGGTGCGCCCTCTGCCCAGCGTTAGAAAGCGCCTATCAATAACGGCAAACAACTGTGAAGTCAGGCCTTCGGGCTTACCGCTCCCACATTACGACGCAAAGAAGAGGTCCCCTACCTGGCTAAAAAGCATAATATCCTTCTTAAGAAAGACACGCCGCATAATCTTCTCACCGTCTAACGAGGTACCGCCCCTCGAGGCCCCTCCCAATCAATCACCATTAAACTCGCCTAACCGCTCCACTACTCCCGAACAACCAAGCGAGGTGGCAGCAAGGATCAACTCAGCTGTAACGTCCCTCGGCGGGGACGCGGTAATTTTTATTTTTAATTACACCTAAAAGGTTAAAAAAAAATTGTTTGGCAGCTTCCCCCCCCTTGAGAATATCCTGGCTACGCGCCTGCACGACTTCTATGTCAGTGTCATTTCCTCGATTCCCTGTGTATATCAGCTTTCATCGTCTCGCCTTCTTGTTAGTACATTTCCACATCTGGCTATTTTAATTGTCCCCTTCTTCCGAAACTTCTCATTCATATATACCACACTTATAAAGTATATGATACATATAATATAATATCAGACAGAAGTAATATGAATTATATTTATTCTTATAAAAATAGCTCTCGTGAATTTCCATCTCTTGGCATTTAATTTTGAATAACCTTAAATATACTATTTTCCCTAATCTCTAAGAGTTTTCTCTTTGGCCATAACAATAAATATTCTTTTTTTCACGAGCGATAATCTATGAAGCCTAATTATTAGTACTAATCGTTTAAATCGAGGCCATTGGATTTTGTTTGATTGCAAGCATCATTAACGATTGCTTGTTATCACCCAAAAATATATTTTTTATATTATTTTTACTTATCTTTACCCGAAATAGTTATTTTACCATTGTTTGACACAACCCAATTTAAAATATATAAAAATCTACCGAATAGCACTTTTAATTTAAAATTTTAAATCTTGCAGATAGAGCATTCCAATGTAGCGATATATTGGTTCTTTTAATTGCTATGCAATTTATGCTCGTATTTGGTTGTCGGTCCGTCCTCTCTAACTTGTAATTTTTCAATAATTGCTGTGGAAACTTGTACGAGTTTTTAATGGCCGTGAACTTATGCTTCTGTTAAAGACTTTTTTGCTTTCGCAAATATACTTTAAATTTTTCAACCTCGCCCCAGCCAAAATTCCATTATATTTTTGTGCTTGACCTATAACCATTGTTTATGAATTTCCTTTGGCAACTTGTCTAGTTTGTTGCTTTATATCTGATAATTGCCTGGTTAAATAATTCCCTTTAAATTAAGGCTGACCGTGCTTTCATCTAATCTGTCTGTCCCAGGCCAGAGGCCAAACTCCTTATTAATTTCTATTTATATTTGCTGCTTTCTCAATTTTTTTTTTGATGATTTCTCTAGGCTGTTGCTCTATACCAAATGGATGCGAAACTGGCTAAATAATCCCCGTATTTTTCGGAAAATTCCATTGGGCAAATTAACCCGACAGGTACCAGTGTAACCTTAAGGTGACGCAACTTTGGATCCACTTTTAAAATTTTGAAATGGGTTATGCTTATGATAAATCATCTGATATAATTTTATTATTTTTTTCATTGGTTCTTGAATTATACTCGCTATCGTAAAAATAGCAATTCTGACCTGCCTTCTTTTATTCAATATTTATGTACACTCAACAATAAGTTTTTACAACTTAATTAACATATTTAAAATCTGTATAATTTTTCAAACATTTTGATAGTGATTTTAAATTTATATGAGTATTTTAAAAACTTTCAAAAATACCTTAAGTTTGAACGTGACCTATAGGTTACATTGGGCAGTGCTTATGTGCCTAGCATAACCTTTGTAATGATTAATTATAAAACTACGAATTTATTAACAATTTTTTTTTATTTATCTTTGCAAACATTTATAGTATTAAAAAGCAGGGGTAAAATAATGAAGAATTTCAAAATTTTGCGCCTTTAAGCCACAAAATTTTTTGATAAAACGATATTTGTTATTTTATCTGATTATTTTGATAGTAAATATGGCAGATACATGATAGTTATAGATGAAATCGCACATCCTAATATGCCAATTACGGTTAAAATTGGTTCCATTGATAATTTTAATGCGGCATAAGGTAGAGGTCTACATTTCTATAATTCATTCTGATTTCATAATATTTTTATACATGTTTTAATTTCAGGTTTGTAGCAAAAAGTCCGCCCTTATAAAAAGTTAAAGATCGTAAATAGAATTTTGATTGTTGTTACTCCCCTTAAATTAGTACGAAAGTTTTATTAGTTTGCTTTAGGTCTTTAACACTCTTTTAGGTTAGGTGGGGTCTTACAGTACCCCACCTTCCACAATATGAAACAAAACTTTATTCTAAATTTACTCGTAAAGAAATTTTTTATAATTTTATTTGATATATTTAAATAATAAACTTAAATTTTAACATGTTTATTTATCTTCGTGGTATTTCAAAGTGCTCATTCACCTAAATTTTCCTGCGCACTTTGATATTTCAACATGTCTAACATTAAAAATGCAATGTATTTCATAATTCTTTGTCTGAAGATGGTATATAAATATAAAAATATAACATTTTATCAAGTGGTCCCAAATAAATAAACATTAAATATTAGTTTAAGGAATTTATAGTTAATATTGTTGTGCACTAAAAAATTATTAATTAATGGATTTATAATACTATTGTATGTTTATAATGTGTATTCTAAATATGTATTAATTTAGCTAATATATGTATTTTAAAAACGTAATAAGCATTTTAAGCAATTTTTTGAGACTTGTTCTGTTTTGAAGAATCGCGATCCTTAATAATTAAAACCTGCAATATGACTACAATAGGGCGTCGAGAAGTAGGTCTATTCTTTTAAAAATTTACAATAAAATTTATGTAACAGCTAGGCGAATGCCGCTTTTAATAAAAGTTTGCAATCAGCAAAAGCCATGCAAATCAAGTGAGAAATTCTAGCCTTTTCCCACAGTGCATCAATTATTGAAAAAATGGTTTTATCTAACGTGCATTTAACTTCTATACCAGATATTCACTCCTTATTTCATGAGCTATTTAAGTCGACTAAACCCCTGGGTTTTTCCCATACCTAAGTTGCTGTTGTCCATTAATCTAGCACTGCTACTTATATCTCCAGCACAGACGTAAAAAAATATACTTTGAGGTTTTTAGTTTATCTTCTTCTCTCCAGTAAGTGTAGGTGGTGTTAATGTCCATGTGCGTATGTGGAGTTAAGATAAAACTAAATGTGTGTTATTGAGGCTGGGGAGAAAAAAGCAAACGTTGATAACACGCGCAAATATACATTCCACGTCGAGGAAATGTCATTAAGCCGCACGGCTGTTGTTACTCTGAGGAAAATGTAGCCTTTTAAACCAACCCATCCACTCAGAAAATCGTGACGATCACTTAGAACAATTTCTTTCAAATGATGTTATTTTGTATGTGGTGAATTAATTTATATGCTTCTCAGCATAATTACAACCACGATTTAACTGTTGAGGAATTTAAAGTATATATCTCAATTCTTTATTTAACGGGCTACCTGTCTCCTAAAATTATCACAGAGCTGACTGTTTTAACCAAATGGTATCTAATAGAACATAAATATAAATTTTGTTGGTGTCGATTCTTAGGAAAAACTCCTTATCATATCAAGCATAATAACCCGCAATAAAACAGTTGTCACGGAAAGCCAAAGATCAAAACCCCATCGCCCAAACCGTAAACCAAACGTAAAATACAACTCAGATCGACCACAAAATTCTTTAAAGTGGATTACATCCAGACCATGAGCTTGAAATAAATAGGTACGTCAAAACCATACGCAGACCGGGAATCAATATAGTGAGTCACTTTTATTGTGCATAGTTTGATCATAATTTTTATTTAATATCTATAGTTTCACTTGTTACCTAATTTCTAAATTTTAATTTAACAATTAGTTTAATTTTGATGATTAATAGTTTATGGATTTAAATTTAACAATTTTTTTTTTAATTTTTAAATAAATTTTATTATGCCTACATAATTATGGTTATACCACAGAAATCGAGAAGATATGTATAGCCCCGTTAATTTTATTATCGGTTATAAAGCAACAGGCTAGACATACATTCATTTAAACTTCTATGTTAGGTATTGAATTTATGATAAAAGTTTTTCGTTTCTGTTCAAACTAAAAGCTGTTCATTTCATAAGCTAATATAAAATGCTTGATGTCTTGTGGGGTCAGGGTTGTTAGGGCAAGGGTTAGGGTTAGGGTTCTCAATTAGATTTGCTTGGCTTTTGAAATGATCAGCTTTTAGTTTGAATAAGAATCAATTTTTTTATTCCCCTCCCTCTTTGGGCTACGCCAACAAGGAATTAAGAATTCAAGGTAATGTCATAAATTATTATCTTATAAACTACACAAAGAGCCCTGCAAAATTTTTTGCCCCGCTCCCGAACGACTTTTTTTATTTA
Organism: Gordius sp. MW1; assembly: GCA_964036665.1. Lineage (NCBI taxonomy): Eukaryota > Metazoa > Nematomorpha > Gordioida > Gordea > Gordiidae > Gordius > Gordius sp. MW1. Next base: position 11,407,522 of record OZ038532.1, on the reverse strand, counting down.
TGACCCGACCAGATTTTTCATATAGAAAATTAGAAATTTATTTTACAATTTTTGAAAATTATTTTACAAAAACATAATGCATTAAATTTTTTATTACTTGTAATTTACAATTAGGATAAGTTTAGTATAAATTTTCATTTTTACTCGCTTTCATTCAGCTAATAATTTAAAACTGGATCCTTAACGTTATAAAATATACTTTTAACATTTCAAAATAAACACTTTTTAAAATCTAAAGTAACAGCTACTATGAATATATTTGAATACTAGAATAAGATTTGCAATTTAGGTCAAAATATTATGATAGACAGGGGAAAAAGCTGAAGCTTGGAAGCATATTATGCATGGTGTACGAAGATAATTATGGGTTTAATATCGAGTTGAGTTTGTTTAAATCAACTTTTATAAAAGATTAGTTTGCTTAGTCAATACGAGCTGGGCTCAGGCCTGGAGTCGGGTTGCCTCACCGATCCAAGCGCGAGGCCCGGTTCTTTAATTAAATTCTGTCCGGCCCAATAATTCTGTCCGGCCCAATCAGGCCGGGCTCGGGTCGGATTTGGGCATCCCGTAGAGGGGTTTTAAGTTCACAATAATTGGCACTTCTCGGGGTAAGGGAAAGAAATAAAGCGAATAGAGGGGTTGGACCTCGTAAAACCCAATAGTCATAAAGAGGGGGGGGGGTACTCAGCACTATAATAAACGGAGTTAAATTATTTTAAAGTTAGGTATTTTAGTACTCGATTTCAAATTAACACAATGTTAGGAGATCATCAGCCTTGCAAGCAAGGTAATGGCGAAACAGTCTCAAGTATATTCAATTGTTCTAGACTTATTCTAATGACGTGTTATAGCAAGTGCAGAGTAAACGGAATCAAGAGAATCGATTTCACTCCTGACCCCACTGCTAAAGGGCTAAATATTTTTATAATTATTTTAATGTTTATTATGTGGAATGCATCATCAAAGCACGAGTGTCAAATGAATCAAATGTAAGAACATGGACTCATGCAAAAGGGGAAGGAAAACTTTTTCAATGGATTCATTGGATGAAAGTGGGGATGTTTTCAAGGATTTTGTGCTCAATATTGCGCCTTGATTGAAATAGGAAAAGTAGTAATAAATATAAGTTTTTTTTAGTTTTTCTTCTTTGAGTATATTACATTTCGAAAGCTATTATCAAAACTGCAAACAAGGCCTTTACTTCGATCAAAAATGATTAGGAAGTAATTCTCAACTCGGAATCAATTATTGAACCTTGTTATGATAGTGAGACTATACCCACCCACAAATTCAATTTTATTCCAATTAATACATTTGCATTGTTAAAGGTTGACAAGGATCAACTAGTCGTTAAGAATATTTGCGTATTCATTTTTTATATAATTAAATTAAATTTTGTAGTTATAATATCAAAATCATCCGCACAAGGCTCAATAATTGACGCCGATTTAAGATCATTTCATAATCATTTCTAATCGATGTATATGTTTTATTGGCTATTTTAATAACAGCCCTCGGGATGCAATATACCTATAGATTTAAAACAACTATACATTTTAAATTTATACTTTCCAAATTTCAATTAAGGGGAAAAATTGGTTCATTTCATCTAGGTGTTATTTTTATATCACCACTTTCATAGTAGACATACATGGAAATGAATTTTCCCACCCCTTTGGAATTTTTCCACGTTCTGATGTTTGTTTTAATAGAAATTTGTACTTTAATGGACCATCTATCGTTTATTAAATATTATAAATAAATTAATAAAAATTTAACTCCATCAGCAATGGAGTCAATTATGAAATCGATTCTCTCGATTCCGGATGCCTTGCACTTGCTATAACCTTAGACTACATAGACTGCCCATGTCATATGTTTCATATGGCAAATTGTGTGTGAAATTTGCCTCCATTTTGATGAACACTACCGTCCTATATCACATAATGGCGTTTTGCGCTGTGCCGTTTTGTTCAAACAGGAGAGGTAAAGAAAAAAGGTTTTGATTCTATAAATAAGTAAGATAATACAAAAATATATGATATTTGTAAAAAAATTTATCATTACAGTTTTTACATTTTTAATTTTTATGAAATGTGTCAATAAAATATTTTTTAAAAATATCATTTATTTTGTAATATCTTACTTATTTATGGAATCAAAACCTTTTTTCTTTACCTCTCCTGTTCGAACAAAACGGCACAGCGCTAACGCCATTATGTGATATAAGACGGTAGTGTTCATCAAAATGGCGGAAAAACACACACACATTTTATACCGTGATGAGCAGTTTATGTAGTCTATGGCTATAACACGTTATTAGAATAAGTCTAGATCAAATAATTCTACTTGACGCTATTTCCTCCTCCCCTTTATCGGAAGATTGTGTGTTTCCTACCGTATTAGCAGAAATTCACTTAGTAAAATACTTAACCCTAAAATTTTCTATGGACTTCATAAATGTCGGGAGTATATTATAGGCAAACCTTTTGTGTTATGTACGGACCACAAACCTCTAGTAGCATTATTTAAGAGAGATAACAACGATCTTATGTTATCGTCTCGACTACAAAGATGGCTAGTAACGGTAGGAGCGTTTGAAGTAGAAATAAAATATAGAAGAGGCAAGGATAATTATACGGCTGATACCTTATCACGAATGGGTACACAAGACCAGAAAGAGGACATAAAAGTGGACAGGGGATCAATGGAAGAAAACTATAATAACGATGATGCACCGTACATTTTGAGAATATCGGACGGAGGACCAGTTTCATGGATGGACGTAAGCAACGGAAGTGGATATCGAACTAAAGAAGTTAGGCCAGTGTATCAGAGGAGAAACCGAGTGGCCCCTACCACTAAGACCAAAAAATCAAAAGACAATAAAGCGTGGTGGATGGGTGTGTTATGAAAGGTCTACAGTTAATTATCCCCAATAAGTTAAGGAATGAGGTGTTAAAGGAAATACACAAGGGACATCAAGGTATGGTAAAAATAAAGAGATGGGCGCGAGAACATTCTGGTGGCCAGATATTAAAAATGATATAGAATCTCGCTATAGGCAATGTGAGGCATGCAACAGCATAGCCGCGATGCCACCCAAAAATAAAAACAGCCAATGGGCTAAGGCGCCAAATTCTTGGGATAGGGTCCATCTAGATTTTTTCGAATGTCTAGGGAAAGTATATCTTATAGCGGTGGACGCCTGTACCAAGTGGGTAGAGTATGAAAGAGTTAGTGGGAGTTCGACCCGAATTGTCATAAGGGTATTGAAAGGACTATTGGCGCGATATGGGTTATCAAAATTGATAGTATCCGACGGAGGACCAGCGTTTAGTAGCGTCAAGTTTAAAGAATTCTGTGGAAGTCAGGGGATAGAACATATCATCAACCCACCCTATCACCCCAGTTCCAACGGACAAGTGGAAAGAATGGTGGGAGTGGTTAAGGGATGGATCCTTAAAGAGAAATATGGGCCATCCGAGCAGTGGCAGATGAAGTTGTTGTATCATAACGTGGAGGGAATAGATGGCCAGTCCCCATCATCGAGATCTTTGGGACGAAGAGGTCGAGTATGGCTGGACGAGTTTAAAAGGGTAGAAAGAAAGGGTCATATAGAGAGGGCGGCCCGTTTTAAATTAGGGTACGCAATTTGGGTTAAGATGTACCAAGGTCCTCGTAAGTGGGTAAAAGGGTTGGTAGTAGCAGTAGAGGGAGGGTTAAGGTGTCGAGTAACGATAGAAAACGGACTGGAATTCTGGAGGCATATCGACCAGTTACGGCGACGAGACCAGTAGGGGCTAATGAAATCTATTTTATTACAGCTCCAATGTAAAGTGTGCTTGCGGTATGACAGCCATAGAACGTGGCAGTGTTACTATGGGAATCGTGTATATGTGATGAACGAGGAACCCATCAATGGCAGACGTGTCCCTGGAGAAACAGGGGAAGAAAATGCACAACAAAAGGATTAAGAAAAAATGGACTAGGGAAAAAGGGGAGAAGGCGAAGAAGGAGGACAATTTCAAAATGTAGGAACGCAAACAGACGACATGCCTTCGACGAACGTATTTGAAGAGATCGAGGAAAGATTGAAAAGGTTCACGCTGGAAGAAAAGAAAGACCAAGATATCATGGAGACGACCACTTCCGCGGAATAATGGCCCTAATATCTACATAAACCCCCCCCCCGCGTTTGGCGTGCTATTTATATAATTTGTTCCCCGTTTGACGTGTTATTCATATAATGTATTCCCCATATGTCAATATGAAGATTTCGTGTGTTAATTGGAAATAAAAGCGATTATAACGGGCAAGGGTTTTGGGGTAGAAAACGATATGACTACTAATCCTGTGTTAGGAATCGGGCAACATTTATATTTTATAGCATGTACCATACCACAGTGATGAGACAGATGAACCCCTAATAACCCTGTTGACTAATAACAAAGGGAAGAGTAAATCGAAAGAAGGGTTTACAGAGAGCCGAGAAAACCAACCACCTGACACAACCACCTGCTCCACCCACCTGACCCAACCACTTGCTGCACCCACCTGACCCACACACCTGTTCAATCCACCTGCTTCACCCACATTATTCTTCCAAAAAAAAGAGACCCTCCAAGACTTGATCCCCGAAAAAAGGGAGGTGTCATGTATCCATGAGAAACTCTAAAAATGGAACCACTCCATATTAGGAAGGGTAGGCTCTAGATCGTTAATTGGCTTCGAAAAGCGAGCTAGGACGGAGGAAGGTTACCGAAGATTGGGTTGGTAGAGTAATAGAGTAAGGATACAGCAAAACAAGGCTATAAATCACGACTTGGCCCGAGAGAAGTAGCAGAGAAAAGCAAGGATACAATAAAACCTGGTGATAAATAACGAATTGGCCCAAGAAACGTAGTGGATACCTCGAACTGTCAGCAGAAGATTCGAAAATCTTTGGAAGGGGAGAGCCATTCATCAAAAGTTGGCACGGAAAAATGGTTGAAAATGTAAAGAAGTTTCAAGGATAAAAATACAAGCCAAGAAAATCGAACCTATAAAAGCCCCATGGAAATCGATACTCCTCAGAACTAAGAAGTTTCCCATTGAGAACCCGTCCCCCCCCCCCTTTTTATTCGCTAGAAATTATATCCCCGCGCTATTCTTATTGTGCCGTAATTCGTTTCGTTGTTACGTAGTTATATATACCTATCGTTGTTATTTGAAGCCAAAGTGGATAAATAAAGTATTTGAAAATTGATATTAAAGGTGCTAGGGATAAAGCCCCCGCCAGCCCCCAGAACTACGTAACAACGAAACGAATTATGGCACAATTAGCGCGGGGATATAATTTCTAGCGATTAAAAAGGGGGGGGGGGAAACGGGTTAAAGTGGGAAACTTCTTAGTTCTGGGGAGTATCGATTTCCATGGGGCTTTTATAGGTTCGATTTTCTTGTCTTGTATTTTTATCCTTGAAACTTCTTTACTTATTCAACCATTTTTCCGTGCCAACTTTTGATGAATGGCTCTCCCCTTCCAAAGATTTTCGAATCTTCTGCTGACAGTTCGAGGTTTCCACTACGTTTCTTGGGCCAATTCGTTATTTATTACCAGGTTTTGTTGTATCCTTGCTTTTCTCTGCTACTTCTTTCGGGCCAAGTCGTGATTTATAGCCTTATTTTGCTGTATCCTTGCTCTATTTGTCTACCAACCCAATCTTCGGTAACCTTCCTCCGTCCTTAGCTCGCTTTTCGAAGCCAATTAACGATCTAGAGCCTACGCTTCCTAATATGGAGTGGTTCCATTTTTAGAGTTTCTCATGGATACATGACACCTCCCTTTTTTCGGGGATCAAGTCTTGGGGGGGTCTCTTTTTTTTGGAAGAATCATGTGGGTGAAGCAGGTGGGTTGAACAGGTGTGTGGGTCAGGTGGGTGCAGAAAGTGGTTGGGTCAGGTGGGTGGAGCATGTGGTTGTGTCAGGTGGTTGGTTTTCTCGGCTCTCTGTAAACCCTTCTTTCGATTTACTCTTCTCTTTGTTATTAGTCAACAGGGTTATTAAGGGTTCATCTGTCTCATCACCGTGGTATGGTACCTGCTATAAAATATAAATGCAGCCCGATCTCTAACACAGGATCAGTAGCCTTATCGTTTTCTACCCCAAAACCCTTGCCCGTTATAATCGCTTTTATTTCCAATTAACACACGAAATCTTCATATTGACATATGGGGAATACGTTATATTAATAACACGTCAAACGGGGAACAAATTATATAAATAGCACGCCAAACACGGGGGGGGTTTATTATGTACATATTAGGGTCATTATTCCGCGGAAGTGGTCGTCTCCATGATATCTTGGTCTTTCTTTTCTTCCAGCGTGAATCTTTTCAATCTTTCCTCGATCTCTTCAAATACGTTCGTCGAAGGCATGTCGTCTGTTTGCGTTCCTACATTTTGAAATTGTCCTCCTTCTTCGCCTTATCCCCTTTTTCCCTAGTCCATTTTTTCTTAATCCTTTTGTTGTGCATTTTCTTCCCCTGTTTCTCCAGGGACACGTCTGCCATTGATGGGTTCCTCGTTCATCACATCACGATTCCCATAGTAACACTGCCACGTTCTATGGCTGTCATACCGCAAGCACACTTTACATTGGAGCTGTAATAAAATAGATTTCATTAGCCCCTACTGGTCTCGTCGCCGTAACTGGTCGATATGCCTCCAGAATTCCAGTCCGTTTTCTATCGTTACTCGACACCTTAACCCTCCCTCTACTGCTACTACCAACCCTTTTACCCACTTACGAGGACCTTGGTACATCTTAACCCAAATTGCGTACCCTAATTTAAAACGGGCCGCCCTCTCTAGATGACCCTTTCTACCCTTTTAAACTCGTCTAGCCATACTCGACCTCGTCGTCCCAAAAATCTCGATGATGGGGACTGGCCATCTATTCCCTCCACGTTATGATACAACAACTTCATCTGCCACTGCTCGGATGGCCCATATTTCTCTTTAAGGATCCATCCCTTAACCACTCCCACCATTCTTTCCACTTGTCCGTTGGAACTGGGGTGATAGGGTGGGTTGATGATATGTTCTATCCCCTGACTTCCACAGAATTCTTTAAACTTTACGCTACTAAACGCTGGTCCTCCGTCGGATCATTTTAGATAACCCATATCGCGCCAATAGTCCTTTCAATACCCTTATGACAATTCGGGTCGAACTCCCACTAACTCTTTCATACTCTACCCACTTGGTACAGGCGTCCACCGCTATAAGATATACTTTCCCTAGACATTAGAAAAAATCTAGATGGACCCTATCCCAAGGATTTGGCGCCTTAGCCCATTGGCTGTTTTTATTTTTGGGTGGCATCGCGGCTATGCTGTTGCATGCCTCACATTGCCTATAGCGAGATTCTGTTTAATATCTGGCCACCAGATATATTCTCGCGCCCATCTCTTCATTTTCACCATGCCTTGATGTCCCTTGTGTATTTCCTTTAACACCTCATTCCTTAACTTATTGGGGATAATTAACTGTAGACCTTTCATAACACACCCATCCACTACGCTTAATTGTCTTTTGATTTTTTGGTACTTTCTTAGTGCGAGGGGCCACTCGGTTTCTCCTCTGATACACTGGCCTAACTTCTTTAGTTCGATATCCACTTCCGTTGCTTACGTCCATCAAGGAAACTGGTCCTCCGTCCGATATTCTCAAAATGTACGGTGCATCATCGTTATTATAGTTTTCTTCCATTGATCCCCTGTCCACTTTTATGTCCTCTTTCTGGTCTTGTGTACCCATTCGTGATAAGGTATCAGCCATATAATTATCCTTGCCTCTTCTATATTTTATTTCTACTTCAAACGCTCCTACCATTACTAGCCATCTTTGTAGTCGAGACGATAACATAAGATCGTTGTTATCATTCTTAAATAATGCTACTAGAGGTTTGTGGTCCGTACATAACACAAAAGGTTTGCCTATAATATAGTCCCGACATTTATGAAGTCCATAGACGGCTGCTGAGGCTTCTTTTTCGATCACCGAATATCGCAATTCTGGATCTTTAAATTTCCGCGAAAAATACATAACTTGTTTTTCTTCCCCTCTTCGACTTGTAATAACGCACCACCGACGGCTTCTTGCGATTAAAAAGGGGGGAAAACGGGTTCTCAAGTGGGAAACTGCTTAGTTCTGGTGAGTATCGCTTTCCGTGGGGCTTTTATAGGTTCGGTTTTCTTGGCTTGTATTTTTATCCTTGAAACTTCTTTACTTTTTTAACCATATTTCCGTGCCAACTTTTGATTAATGGCTCTCCCCTTCCAAAGATTTTCGAATCTTCTGCTGACAGTTCGAGGTTTCCACTACGTTTCTTGGGCCAATTCGTTATTTATCATCAGGTTTTGTATCCTTGCTTTTCTCTGCTACTTCTTTCGGGCCAAGTCGTGATTTATAGCCTTGTTTTGCTGTACTTGCTCTATTTCTCAACCAACCCAATCTTCGGTTACCTTCCTCCGTCCTTAGCTCGCTCTTCGAAGCCAATTAACCCTTCCTAATATGGAGTGGTTCCATTTTTAGAGTTTCGCATGGATACATGACAATTTTATATGTCCTGTAATTACAAGATGGAATTCCTTATATAATTCTATGAGGCACATAACTTCCATTATAAAGGGACAATTTGATGGGTTACAAAGTGTATGTGACAAGCTGAATCTTCAAAAGTTCACATCACATGAATGTGATTTAATTGCAGAATATTGCGATGTTAAATTTTAATTTAAACATTAACATTATATTAAAATGGTTTTTAAAAGTCACGGAACCAATTGCAAAGGCTGAGTTTTTGGAAGGGCAAAACGATATGTATCTTGCATATTATACCCCGACAATCACTCAAATATTGATGAAAATTGAATCTATGGGCTCCTTGAAATGGTGTAAGCCATAAAAAGATGCTATTACTCAAGGCATTAATAACACAGGTTTAATATTATTTATAACGTATAATCTAGCTAATTAATAGATTTTTGGATCTTTTTAGCAAAGAAAATCTGTCGGCAGCTATTCTCCAGCCTGCCTATAAAACAGATTGGAATTGGATTCGCAAAGAATGCGCTGCGAACATGAAAGCAAATATTTTAGAGGATATCAATTTGTTTGTTCCTAAATCTCAACAGGCTGGACCTAGTTTATCAAAAATGGATTTTTTTGAATTAAAAAATGATTAAAAGAATGAATAAATTTTTTTTGCTTTTTAATGAATTTAAGTCTTTTAGACAGTTTTCCCCATTTAAAAAAACTATTTATTAAATATAATACGCCATTACCATCAAGTGCCCCTGTGGAAAGATTATTTAGCTTGGGCAAAATTTTATTTGGAGACACATGTCTTTTAGACGACAACTTTGAAAATAATATTTTGTTAAAATCAAATAAACATTTCCTGATGATTTTTATATTGTAATATATAATATATTGGTTTTATGAATTCATTTTAAAAAAAATTTAAAAAAGGAACTGGAACTGGAACTAGTTCCTTTTTAAAATGAGGAACTAGGAACTGGAACTAATTCCATTTTAGGCAAAGGAACTGGAACTTAACAAGTTTCTTTTTAAATGAAACTTTTACACTACATCCAGAGCGGTTTGTTGAGAGATGTTTATAATGTTACTAATCTTTATCCCTTCTTGCTCAAACCGATCCCTCATTTTGTAGCACTCAGGAGGGATTGATTTGATATTGGATAAACTGCGCCATGGATAAAGATCGCCCATTAAAATCAGATACCCTGTCACCTTTGATAAACATCAAATTATTCTTACCATCTTTGCAGGAGATAATCTTCGGCACCTAATATTAGCAAATGGCCATATAATTTTTGCTAATCAGTCCATAACAAGATAATTTGTTTCATTTGTATTATAATGTAAAACTTTCAAATTTTAAAAACATAATATTTCAACTTTAATTCAAAATTTTTATGGTTATTTGATAAGGTAATTATCATGGGCGTAGCCAGGTTTTAAATTAGGGGGGGGGCAGATTATTTTTAACAAAATTTTTTTGCTTGACTATCCATAAATTTTCCTGCGACCAAAAAAAAGGAAAAAGAAACTTGACTATCCAAAAATTTTCCTGCCAAAAAAAACAAGGAACTTTCCTATTCAAAATTTTCCTGCGAGCAAAAAAAAAGTAACTCCGGGCAGGGGGTCCGGCTGCCCCCCTGGGTAATTAGGGGGGGGGGAAACATAATTTTGTTAATTTTTAAGGGTTTTTGTATTGAAATTTTTTTTTAAATAAGGGAGGGGGCAGCCGCTCCCCCCCTGCCCCCCGTGGCTACGCCCATGGTAATTATCATTTTAATATGCCCATAATTAACACGACCCCCCCCCCCAAAAAAAAAAAAAAATCTCTCCACTATGTAGTTAATTTAGATGATAACAAATAGAACTTCTTTATTGATTTAATTAGTAAGATTGTATAAAATATAGAGTTTTAACTATAAATGTGGCAAATTTAGCAGAAAAAACCTAAGTAATAAAAGCTGTCTAAACTTAAGAATTTTTCAGCGATTATTTTTAAGTCAATAAAGTTTTTATTATTTTTATCCCAATTTTTTTTCATACTTTGCTTCATTTTGTTTTTTTTATTAAGAAATACTTAATAGAAGCTAAATTTGAGAATAAAAATCTGCATGCTTAAGGAAGACCAAAAGGGGTATTGACCTGGGCGTAGCCAGGTTTTGGATTAGGGGGGGGGGATCATAAATTTTTTAAATTTTAAGCTTTTTGCATTGAAATTTTTTTTTCGCCATTTAGGGGGGGACGGCCTCCGCCCTCCCCCTGCCTACGCCCATGGGTATTGATGTAAGTAAAATGGAAAAGGACTGTGAATAACTGATTTTATTACTTTACAAATTAGGCGATTAATAATTTTTACAAATAAAGAAATATTTACAATAGAAGGGGTTTGCAATGGGGAAAATTATAATAAGGAGGAAAAGTATAATAATTGATGGGGGATTTCGTATTTATAGCCTCTGAGTTCTCCCCTGGGTGGCGGGCATGATTGAACGATCGATGTTCTGGAAATCGTCAGACGGGGCTGCGGGATTGAAAGCAGATATTGGCATAATAAAAATGGGACGTGGTTGCCTAAACTTTATCACAATATGTCACCACGGTATCCTAATCGTACTCCGGTTAGCTATAATTTTTTAAATCGCAAATTAAGGTACCCACTCGATTTTTAAAGTTCACTGAGCACCAAATATTGCCCAGTATTAGTGTACCAGGGTTTAATGTAAACCAAAGAGTTTGGTATCGTAACTAACCAAAATGGGTGTTGGGTGTGATTACCGAACAATTGGGTACACAATTTTATAATTAAGGACTTAAACGAAAATAAATTTGAAATTAGGCACGTGGAAGAATTGAAATTGTTGGATGCTATTTAATTATTTTCATTTCTATTTAGATGCGAATCAACGCAGCATGGTGCGACGTGGATTTAAACGTTATCTCCACGCCATCTAGGAACCAGAGAGTTCCGTTGTACATATTGATAATGGTGGAGACGGACGAGAGGACGAAGGTCCTGTACTTCACACACTCCAGGTTCCCAAGCCAGGTCGTTAGGTCAAACCTTATCACACATGGTCCAGGATCTCCGAGGGGCAGTGGGCATGAGGGGCTGAGAGGAAAAAAAATAGAAAAGCGAACGATGGTCAAAGCCAAGTTGGGTCGAGATGTCAATAGTTGCTACGGCTTCCGGTTTTTAAAAAGAAGAAGTGTTGGGGGTGTAAAATAAGGCATTTGCCCCCAATGGGCTTTAATGTTAAAACAGGTTTGGGCAAGGCAACCTAAGCTAAAAATATCGCATAGGTCATGAACAGACTCGAATCGCATTCAGAGCTGGGATCGATAATTAAAATGTCTTGGTATACCTATACACATACCACATTGAGTAGTTGAAGGTCTGGGGCTGTTTAAAGTCAGGGTGTCCATAGTTACCCTTTGACTCCAGCTCTGCGACATCTTTGGGCTGAGTAACTTTTCCCAAACCGGTTTTCACTTTGAAGCCCATGGGGGCAAGTGTTTGGCTTTACACCCCCAACACTTCTTTCTCTTCAAAATCGGAGGACGGAGCAACGGTTAATTTACCGACCCATTTCGTCGTTGCTCATGTTCGTATCTCTATTTCTTCTTATCGCAGCCCCCTCCTGTCTCAGTCGTCTCGGAGATCTTGGGCGTTGTGTGTACGACCTCCCGACCTGACCTGGCGGACCCAGAGAGTGCGTCAAGTTTAACAACCTTGACCTCCCGTCCGTCTCCACTTTTATTAAAATATACAGCGGAACTCTCTCGTTCCTCGATGCCGTGGATGTAACTTCCAACTCCACGTCGCACCATGCTGCATTGATTCTCATCTCAATAGAAATAAACTTTGAGAATAATTATATAGCATCAAACAATTTTAATTGTTCCGCGTGCATAATCTCAAATTTATTTTCATTTAAGTCCTTAACTTTATAGACTTTTGTCCCTAATTGTTCAATAATAACACCTAACAATAGTTCCGATACCAAATTCTTTGGTTTACCTCAAACTTTGGCACACTAATACTGGGCGATGTTTGGTGCTCAGTGATCTTTAAAAAATCGGGTGGGTACCTTAATTTACGATTTAAAAACTCGTAGCTAACCGGAGCACGATTAGGATACCTTGGTGACATATTGTGATAAAGTTTAGACAACCACGTTCCGTCCTTCGTTACTTTAGCTATGTTCAACGATTTTTTAACAATACCTACATACCTTTCTACGTGCCCATTAGAGCTTGGATGGTACGGTGGAGTTAAAATATGGTTAATTTTATATTTTAGACAAAATTGTTTAAATTCATTGCTAATAAAGCTTTACCATTATTCGTAACAATTATTTCTGGAAACCCGTAACTCCCTATCAATTCCTTTAAAATTGTAATTGTTACTTTACTAAATATTTTTGATATAATTTTATATTCCGTCTGGAAAACGCATTACTATCAAGATGTACCGTTTTTTTTATCTAATTTGAAAAATCTGTGTATACGCTCCCACGGAAATTTAGGACGAGGCCACCTAGATTTTTATTCCTGCGCGTCATCGGTGCATCACTGCTTAACGAATTTTTGGATATCTTTAGTTAATTGCGGCCATTAGACGTATTTTCTGCCCATGCCTTTGATTTTAACCATTCCACAGTGTCCCTGATGTAATATTTTTAGCACTTGCTGACGAAGCTTAATCGATACCACTAACCTTTCATGCCTTTAACATTATCTTTTAAATATAATTCGTTCAAAACATGTTTAAAAGGGGTGGGTAAGTTAATTTTATCGTCTAAGTCTGCCAATATCTTTACTTTACATAATTCAGGGCATGGGCGTAGCCAGCATTGGAATTAGAAGGGGGCAATAATGATTTATGGAGGGGCAAAATAATCATTTTTGAAACTTTAGCCATAACTATAATAAATTTCAACAAATTTTTGGATTTAGAGGGGGGGCATTTGCCCCTCCCTGCCCCCCTGGCTACGCCCATGATTCAGGGTCCGTATTACTTTCATTAACAATATCGTTTAAATTTAAAATATTTAAAGCATTGATAACATGTCCTCCTATAATATCACAAGACAAAGGTAAATCATCGGCCTCAATGGTATCTGCGCCCAAACGCATAGTACATCAGCCAAATGATTATGCACTTCCTGACGAAGCTTAATCGGTACCACTAACCTTTCATGCCTTTTAAGAACATTATCTTCTAAATATAATTCGTTCAAAACATGTTTAAAGGGGGCGGGCACGTTAATTTTATCGTCTATGCCTGCCAAAATATCCTTTACTCTACTCAATTCAGGCTCCGTAATACTTTCATTAACAACATCGTTAAAATCTAAAATATTTAAAGAATTGATTACATGTCGTCCTATCATATCACAACACAAAGGCCGGCCTCAATGGTATGTGTAGAGCCCTACAAAATTGAATTTTATCGGCCCGAGCCCGACCCGAGCCCGAAACTTTATTTTTATTTTTGCCCGAGCCCGACCCGAGCCCGATTTATTTTTTTCACTCAGGCCCGACCCGAGCCCGGCCCGACTTTTGTAAAAATGTAAATTTGTACCAATTTTATTTCAAAAATTTATTTATAAATATATTACGTATCGCGGAAATTATGTGATTTTAAATATGAATAATTTTGGTAAATAATACTCACTCTATTGTTCAAAATAGCTACCATTATTTTTGCTTTTAAGCTTAATCTACACACTCTATTGTTTTAAATATTTCATCATCACTCATAGTCAAAGTCATACATAGCATAGATAGACCCACACGGCTAACCAAGAAATTAATATGAGGTGGTGGGGGGGGGTATTAAAATTTTAAATATTTATTTGTTGGGGGATTATCTTGTATTGTAATTATATTTTGGATTAATATTTATTCACATTTTTTTTCGGGCTCGGGCATCGGGTCGGGCTGGCTCATCAGGCCCGACCCAAGCCCCGATCAATGTTTTAAAATTTGCCCGAGCCCGGTCCCCGAAAGCCCGTCGGGCCGGGCCGGTCCGCGGACGGCCCGTGCAGGGCTCTAGGTATGTGCGCCCAAACGCGAAAGTACGTCAGCCAAATGATTATCCTCTCCCTCGCCGTATTTTATGGTTAATGGAAAATTACTCAACATTACAAGCCAACGTAATAGTTCGGCGTTCGCCTTTCTAAATAAAGCAACAAGCAGCTTATGATCGGTGAATACAGTAAACGATTTGCCAATTAAATATTCGCGACATCGCTGTACCCATAAATCATGGCTATTGCCTCGCGTTCTATAACAGAATACCGCACCTCTGTTATTATAGCATATTTTTCATTGTGGTGTTTAAAGTTTGTTTTAATTTTATAAGCGTCATCCTCGCCTCCTTGCGCTTTTCGCTCTTAATAAAAAAATATATAATTTTTAAACCGTGTTGTACGATATCATTATTGTTAAACCGCGTTGTACGAACTATCATTATTGTTAATCCGCGTTGTACGATGAATTGGTAATTATTTGTGGAATAAAAAATGTAATAAATTTGGTGATTAAAAGACGATATTATTTTGGGAAATTGTTTATTTCAAGCAAAAAGAAAAATATTGATTGATAGAAAACGAAAAACAATATTGGTGATAGCGAATTTGAAAGAAGAAAGAAAGTTATTGTCCTGAAAATATTATTGGGAATTTAATTGAGGCAAGCTCATTGATTTAAATTAATTTTTTTAATGGATAATGGTTTTCTTATTTTTTAATTTTTATTTTAATTATAACGTCATTTTTTATAACAGGAATATCCGTATATTATTAATAAAATTTTTGATATTTACATTATAAATTTTTTTTGTTAGAATTTAAAGCATAACTTATAATAAATTTTTTTGTCATTGTCATCTATGATTATTTTTTTAACATGAAATAAAAAAAATCATTGATTATTTATATATTATTTTTCTGTAGATGTTTAGTAGGTAACCTTCAGTTTTGTTGAATACTTACTATTGTATGCTAAATGAGAGTTCATTAATTATTAATTCAGGGAGTAATTTTGCTTTTTTTTAATATTAGCTAAAATTAAAAGAGTGGAAAGGTTTGTGTTAAAGTAAAGATAAGCGACCATGTTTCATATGAAATAAGCCAGGTCATATTAAAGAAAATTGTTTTTTGAGACAGAAAGCTTTTGGACAATGGGCGTAATTTAATAATCTATATTTTGATAGAGTACATCGAGTAAGACCGATGCTTAACGATTGTTTTAAACATAGTTGTAGATGTAATCAGCAGAGTCAACGTTCTGTCTAGGAGAGGGCAGGGCCATCTAATAATTATAATTGACAATTAGCTGCGCCTAACACAATTAATATGCCACGATTAATATTTATTAATATTTTTGGTTCATCACAGACACCTTATGTAAATATTAATATTGAGCATATCAATTTTAGTTTTCTCGTTGATACCGATGTCAATTACTATAATGTCTCGTAAAAACTTTTTTGAATGGTGGCCAGATAAACGTGTTGATAAAGCTAACATAATTGTCAGACAATTAAATGGCACTCATATTAATATTCTGGGTAGCACTAAAGTTATTGTATGCGTAGCAGAGGTAATGTTAAAAGAAGAAATATATATAATTGATGATAATTTTGATAAAATAATGGGATGGAATTGCCCTAAGATTTTAGGTCCTTTTAAATCAAAATAAAATTGTTAACTCTAAAAGGGATTGTGTAAATATTTTGTAGATGCCAGAGGATTTTTTTAAAATTGACACTACAAAGCCGGTTTAAGGTAATGGTTTTTGGAAAAAGCAATGGACTCAATTATTGAGCCAACCTTGATTTTCGAGGAGCGGAATTTTTCTAAAGCCCCGGAAAGTCGGTTTTGGTAAATGGTGTTGATAGAAATAAACTTGAATTAACAAAATTTTAAGAATGCCAGGGGCTCGTCATAGCCCCTTTCGGGGGATAGATTAACCCTTGCGTTTTCGCTTCCTATTAGCTTATGTCAATAAAAAGATTGTTTTATTAGAAAAAACATAAAAAATGCAAATATAGTATGGATAAATATTTCATAATATAAAAAAATAAGGGTCAAGATTGACAATTTTACTTAACCCATAAAAGACAGATTCTGCAATGGAAAAAAATCTTTTAATAGTGTTTTAACGTATAAGGCTATTTCTATTCCAAATTAAATTAAGTCAAATAATACAATCTCATTCCATGGCTCGATGCCAGCTTATTAATTTATTATATTTTAGCATACAACATACTTAATTATTTGGAAATAAACTACTATCGTTTTTTCAATTACTAAACCAAATTTTTGTTTTTGAAAACTTGTCATTTGTCTTATAAGGAAAAATGGCTAGCACTAGCCCCTCCGACTAGTCCCTATCTTACTTTTTTCAATTAATTAATAATTTAATATGTTACTTTACAAATAAAAACTTAATCATTAGAGGTTTTTATATAAAAAATATTCCTTTATAAGAAAAAATTTAAATCAGACCATAAAAAACTTTTATGTGCAAAATACAAAATTTTGTCAGGGCTACTAATAGCCCCAAAAAACGATTTTCAATTTTATATTACCACTTTACGTTATTCACCAATTTAATTTTTCTTTCCAAATTTTATTAGTTATCTCTATATTATTGATAAATGTTCGATCATCTTTTCCAAGTATTATAATGATTATTCTAATTTCGAATACCATAATATATTTCACAAATCAGATACTCATCATCATTTTTCAATATATATTTATATCCCGATAATTTTTGTTGATCCTTATAATAACGATTCTTTTTAACAGAATAGTCATCATGATAATCATAAGTTAACGCGTTTTTTACATAAGCGTGTATATAAATTTATGGATCGTGATTGATGGTACGCGCGTGTTATCGACATAAGTAGGAGAAGAAGGAAGATTAACACAAAAAATAGAATTTACAATAATATTAACTCAGCATATTACAATATGCTACACCTCCCCTTTTTACCACACTGCCCTTGCAGATCACCTGCCAAGGTCATAGCAGCTAAAGGGGTAACCAGAGCACTACCAACGACAGTCGATACCGACCCGCTGGTCTGCATCTGGGGTGTGACCATCTGCCATCCAACAGGCGTGACCACCTGCCCTCTAACAGGCAAGGTACTAACATTACTGCTTACACTAGCAACCATAGACTAGATAGACTGCTCATGCCATATGTTGCATATGGTAAATCGTGTGTCAATTTTTCCTCCATTTTGAAGAGTGCAACTGGTGTATTTTAACCATGTAATTTTGCCTTATAACAGTCAATTTACTTTCCTCACTAGTTATAAATTAACACGAACGTCAATAAACTAATATTATATAAAATATTGATGGCGCTATATTGTTAAACTAACTTTAATCGCAGTTTTTACATTTTTAATTTTTATGTATTGTGTAAATGATATTTATTTTAAAATGCTGTTTTTGATATCTACCCAATTCAATATTTTTTTATTTACATTTTTATGATTATTTAATTTGCGAAAATTACGAATTTTTATATGATCACCACTTTACAATGTTCACATCAAAATGGTGGAAAATAGGGTACACATTTTGTGCGTTGATGAGCAGTCTATCTATTCTATGCTAACAACCGAAGGTGGACACATTGGTGAGCGATGCCATCGCTGGCATCCCCAACAACGCCTTGGCACCTCGCGGGCGCCGTCGACTACCACCTCTGTTAATATGCGTCGGTGCCTGCCGGTACACACAAACATTCCGCGTGACTTCTTGGGGCATCCCCGGATCCCTATTTACGGGAGCTCGGCGAAAAACGTAATCCTCGGGATACCGTCCATCCCATTTAAAAATGATATGTGCAAAGGGCACGGAGGACACACTCCGGCCAATCGCTCCACCATAATTCTCACAATACACCATGACGCGATTACGTCCATCTACAATGTATAAACAAAAATAAACATTAGCAGAATAACTTAATAGTTGTTCGACATGCCTAGTGTCTACCTTGTCAGTCTCTAATGACTTAACTTTGTAAATTTTATTACCTACATGTTCAATTACCCTAGATAACTTCCACCTAGTCTGACCTAAATAATTTTTCGACCAAACAAGATCATTAATATTATATTTGGTCTTGCCTGTTAAATGATGTTTAAAGTTGCTATCCAGCAAAGAATCAGGCAGAAAACCTAAATTATGACCAAAAAACCCAACACCAACTGGCAAACGTGTAAATCTAGGCGTCATGTTATGGTATAATCGACATAACCATGTACCCTCTTTTTTTGTCTGTGCCAGTTCCAACCATTTTTTAACAATTGCTACATACCTCTCAACCTGTCCATTAGAACTAGGATGATACTGCGGCGTTAAAAAGTGAGTTATTTTCCAATTATTACGAAAAATTTTAAAATCGACACTTGTAAACGCTTTTCTGTTCTCGGTTACTATAAATTCCGGAAAACCGTATGAGCCAATTAATTCTTTTAAAAACATTACAGTAACCTTTGTAGATATATTGTGTATTAGTTTAAATTCAGTCCAACCTGAATTTGCATCTACCACTAAAATATACCTCTTTTTATTAAATTCAAAAAAATCAACATGAACTCTACTCCAGCGACCATCTGCACGAGATCATCGAGTCTCCTTATCTCTACGTGGCATGGCTGCCTTTAATTTAAACATAGCACATTGCCGAACATAGACTTCAACATCCCTTGTAATCTTGGGCCACCGACATATGGTCTAGCGAGCTCCTTCATCTTTACTATACCTGTATGCCTTTCATGCAAAATACTTAAAACGTTACTACGCAGCTCAACAGAAATTACCAGCTTATCATTGCGTTTAATTAAATTATCTTCACTATATAGTTCCTTAATTACATGTTTAAAATTTACAGGTACATTCTGAATATCTTTAACACCTGTAATAATTTGTTTAATATTTGCTAATTCAGCATTATTCTCTGTACTTTTGACAATATCGTCAAGGTCAATGACTTTTATTAATTTAACAAAATTATTATTTGTAACAGCTATTTCCTTAGTTATATTATTCGCACTCATTCGAGATAAAACATCAGCCAAATGATTACTTTTACCTTCTCGGTATTTTAAAGTTAATAAAAAATTACCAATAGTTATTAACCATCTCTGAAGTCGAGGCGACATAAAACATTCTGTATTAATTTTATCAAATAAAGCTACCAATGGCTTATGATCGGTTTCGGTATACAATGTACGATTTACCAATTAAATGTTTTCGACATCGTTTTAAACCATCGCAAGAGCTTCTTTCTTTATGACCGAATAATTAAGTTCAGCCTTAGTAAGCTTGCGAGAAAAATAAATAACAGGATGCTTTATTTCATCTTTTATCAATAAAACACGTGTTGGATGCATCAACTTTTAAAATATGTTCTTTATCAGGATCGAAGCATGTAAGAATGAGACCCGTTAAAACATTTTTCAATAAATTAAAACATGTCCAGATTAATTTCTAATCTAGGCAAAGGATATTTAACATCAATGACCCATCTATTAATTGTAACGCGATAATCTGCGCAAACCCTAATAGTACCGTCACTCTTTTTTACTGGAAAAAGTGGAGTGGCCCATTCCGAAAATTCGATTGGTTCTATTACGTCATCTTTAAGCCAATTATCTAAAACTTGGTGCACTTCATCTTTCCACATTAATGGAATGCGTCTAGCAGGACAAAAACGTGGTACAGCATTAGAATCAACACATATGGAAAACATAACATTACTTAAACAACCCAATTCTTCATGAAAAATTTTGTTATATTTCTTTCTAATGTTATCAATTTTAACATGCCATAGTTCAAATTTATGCCTATCGACACCACTCACTGAAACCGAGGATCCCGGTTTTTTGAAAAAATCCCGTTCCTCAAAAACCGAGGTTAACTCATTAACTGAGTTCAGTGCTCCAAAAACCAAGGTTTTAGGCCCTTTTTAAAAACCGTTACCTTATTACCCGGCTTGGTAGTGTCAATTTGTAAAAAATCCTCTGGCATTTCCCTCAAAATATTAATACGATCCATTTTACAATTATCAACTTAATTTTGTTTACATAGTACCCCACCAATTTGTAACAGGACCCAAAATCCCAATCCAATTCTATCCCATTATATTATCAAATTTATCCTCAATTACATATAATTCCAATTTTATCATTACTTCTGCTACGCATACAATAACTTTAGTGCTACCCAAAATATCTATATTAGTGCCATCCAATTGTCTGGCAATTATACTAACCTTATTAACATGTTTATCCGGCCACCATTTAAAAAAATTTTACGAGACATAATACTAATAGAGGAACCGGTATCAATGAGAAAACTCAAATTGATACCCTCAATTTAATATTTACATAAGATGTTTGTGAGGAATTAAAAAAAAATTATAAATACTAATAGTGGCGTAATAACCTTGTTAGACGCAGCTAGTTGTCAATTATAATTATTAGATGACCCTGCCCTTACCTGGACAGAACTGACCCTCCTGATTACATCTGCAGTTATGTTTACAACAATCACTAAGCATCAATCCTACTCGATGTACTCTATCAAAATATGGATCATTAAATTGTACTAGTTGACCAAAAGTTTTCCGTCTCAAAAAACAATTTTCCCTAACATAACCTGGCTTATTACATATAAAACAACGTCATCTGTCTTTACTTTTAATAACACAAACTTTTTCCACTCTTTTAACCTTAATTAGTACTAACAGTAAGATAATTACAAGAATTGACGCGATAATTAATAAACGCGCACTTAATAAACAATCGTAAATATTTAACTGAAGGTTGCCTACCAAACATTTAAAAAAAAATAATTTGTAAATAATTAACGCGAGAGAAACACAATTTTATTTTATTTTATATTAAAATAAAATATTTATAAAGAACAATGACAAAAAAATAATTAATTTTATGTTACGTTACATTTTAATTACTTAACAAATAAATTTAAATCGTAAATATCAATGTCTTAATTAACAAAACACGAATACTTTTATTGTATAATAATAATGTTAATAATAAGATCAAATTAATAAAGCACGAAAACTTTTATCCTTAAAAAAATTATTTTATTTAAATAATATTATGCACCTTATTTCAAGTAAATAATCCTGTATTCCCCACACTTTAGCTATCACAAATTTTAAAGGCTATCTTATATATTTCACCAATTAATTTCAATTCTTCTTTCCAAATTTTATTACTTATCTATATATTGATAAATCTTCGATCAACTTTTTCAAATATTATAATAATGCTTATAATTTCGACGATAATATATATTTCACAAATCAGATAATCATATATTCCGTTAACTTTTCTGTTGATCCTTATAATAACGATTCTTTTTTAACAAAATCAATAGTTATGATGATAATCAAAAGAACACGCGTTTTTTTTACATAAGCGTATATGTAAATAACATATCTTTATGGATCTTGATGGTACGCTTGTGTTATCGACATAAGTAGGAGTAGAAGGTAGAATTTACAATAATATCAACTTCATAACTTTAACTAGAAGGAGGAGGAGGATGATTTGGCAAAGATAAATAGAAAAAAGTAGGAAAATCAATTAAAATTAATCTCTTATACAGCATATAAATCTGCTACAGGTACTATCAGGGTCTGTGCAGGTTATCGCGTTACAATAAATAGATGTGATGTTAAGTATGCTTTACCTTTAGAAATGGTTTTAGCTAGGTTAAAAGTTAGTAAATATTTTTCGAAGTTAGATTTAGCTAATTAACGCTTATTTACAACTTAGGGTAGATTAAAATTCTGCTAGATTATGTCACAAATAATTACTAATTAATTCATCATACAACGCGGATTAACAATAATGATATTTCTTACAACGTGGTTTAACATAATGATATTTCGTACAATACGGTCTAAATATAACATATTTATTTATGGAGTAACAATGATCAGCGAAAAGCGCAAGAAGGAGGCGAGGATGAACGCGCCTACTAAAAATAAAACTTTAATCAGCATAATTAAATATGCTACACCTTCCTTTTTGAACAGCGAAAAGCGCAAGATGGAGGCGAGGATGAACACGCATAATAGAAATAAAACTTTAAAACAAACTTTAATCAGGATAATGAAATATGATACACCTCCCCTTTTTAAAAGCCGGTTACTGCCCTTGCAGACCACCTGTCAAGGTCATAGCAGCCAAAGGGTAACAAGTGTGCTACCAACGGTTGTTACCGACCCGCTGGTCTGCACTTGGGGTGTGACCACCTGCCCTCTAACAGGCAGGGTATTCGTATTACTACTTAAATTATCTCTAGAGGGTTGACACATTGGTAGGCACTACCAACAATGCCTCCGATTGACGCCTCGTGGGCGCCGTTGGCTACTACCCCTGGGTATATTCGCAGATGCCTGCCGGTTCACTCCATTATTCCTCGTAAATGTCGGGGTCATCAGGCCCCTGACATGAAGTTCTGCAAAAAACGTTATCCTTGGGATACCATTCATCCCAATTACAAACGAAGTATGTAACGGACACATAGGGTGTACTCCGGCTAAACTCTTCACCACTATTCTCACTATACACCAAGATGCGATTACGTCCATCTACAAAATATAATAAAAAAAATATAAACATTAGGCAGAATAACTTAATAGTTGTTCCACATGCCTAGTTTCTTTTTGTCAATCTCTAATGACTTAACTTGGTAAATCTTGTTACCTATGTTCAACTACTCTAGATAACTCCCACCTAGGCTGACCTTAATAATTTTTCGACAAAACAATATCATTAATATAATATTTGGTCTTGGCTATATAGCAAAAAATCAGGCGGAAACGTAAATTATGCCCAAAAAACTCAACACCCATAGGCAAACGTCAAATTCTAGGTAATCGACATAACTATAGAGAAGTACGTAGGAATTGTTAAAAAATGGTTGGAATTGGCACAAACAAATAAAGAGGGCGTTGACCATGTAGGTAACAAGATTTACCAGGTTAAGTCATTAGACTGAAAAAATAGATAATAGGCATGTCGAACAACTATGAAGTTATTCCGCCGTGTAAATTTGAATTAAATTTTTGTTGATGGAAGTGATCGCGTCATGGTGTATCGTGGAATCGTAGTTGAGCATTTAGTCAGATTGCGTCCTCGATGCCCTTTATATATATAGGTAGTAATTGGGATGGATGGTATATCTAGGATGACTTTTTTTTGCAGAAACGCCTGTGGCTCGGGGTCCAGGAACGCTCCCGTTGTTCACAAGGAATTGAGTGGGCCGGCAGGGACCTGGGAATATCCCCAGGGGTAATAGTTGACGGCGCCCACGAGGCGTTAACCGGAGGCGTTGTTGGGAATGCCAGCCATGGCATCGCCTACCTATGTGCCAACCCTCTGGAGTCTCCTTAAATAGTAATATGAGTACCATGTCTGTTGGAGGGCAGGTGGTCACACCCCAGGTGCAGACCAGCGGGTCGGTAACGACTGTTGGCAGCACACTGGTTACCCCTTTGGCTGCTATGACCTTGACAGGTGGTCTGCAATGGCAGTAACCGGCTTGTAAAAAGGGGAGGTGTAGCTTATTTTATTATGCTGATTAAAGTTTGTTTTATTTTTGTAATGCGCCTTCATCCTCCCCTCCTTCTTGCGCGTTTCGCTGATCATTGTTACTCCATAAAAAAATATTATTTTTAAACCGTGTTGGTTGTAAGAAATATCATTATTGTTAATCCGCGTTGTACGATGAATTGGTGATAAATGTGGAATAAAAAACAAATAAATTTGGTCAGTAAATAAAGAAAATATATCATTTTGGGAAATTGTATATTTGAAGCAAAATAGATTGATGGAAAACAAAATAGTTATATTTAATTTACGCTAAAAATATTGTCCTGAATGCTCCATTCCATCCTCGACCTGACAAAATTTGTCTCCGATACCAACATCAGACGCATCGGCCCTTACTAAATGTTGTTTATTAGGATCATAACATCTTAAATTGGGGTTTTAAAGCAAGATATTTTTCAAAAAATTAAAATTTTCAATATCACTTTTACTCCATTAAATATGGTGTCATTTTTTGCCTGTTCGTACAACTGTCCTGCATATTCTGTTTAAATCATTTATAAATTTACTGTAGTTCATTAAACTCATAAATGACGATACTTCCTTTTATTTGCAGGTAGTTTAACATTTTTAATGGCTTCTTTCTTGCCATATTTTAATTGAATATTAGGAAGACCGGGGACTAAATAGCCATAAAAAATTAAATCGCGTTTAAAAAAAACTAAAAATCATTTTTTAAATTTTTTATTGAAACGAGTTTTTAAGGTCTATTTTTATTATAGGAAAAAAATTCGGCAGGAAAAAAATAATAGTTTTTTCACAAATAAAGTTAAAAAACAACAAACTTTTAAAAATGCCAGGGGCTCGTCATAGCCCTTTTCGGGGGATAGATTAACCATTACCTTTTCACTTCCTATTAGCTTATGCTAACTCCAATCAATAAAAAGATTGTTTTATTAAAAAAAACATAAAAAATGCAATATAATATGGATATATATTTCATAATATAAAAAAATAAGGGTCAAGATTGACAATTTGACTTAAGTACTCATAAAAGACAGATTCTGCAATGGAAAAAATCTTTTAGTTTTTTAATGTATAAGGCTATTTCTATTCCAAATTACACTAAGTCAAATTATTAAACAAAATTTTTGTTTTTTAAATCTTTTCATTTGTCTTTATAAAGAAAAATGGCTAGCACTAGCCCCTCTCCGACTAGCCCCGATGTTACTTTTTTCAAACAATTAATAATTTATATGTTACTTTACAAATAAAAATTTAATCATTAAATGTTTTTTATATAAAAAAGATCCCTTTATAAGATAAAATTTAAACTAGACCAAAATATAAAATCAAAATATTTTTATGCAAAATACAAAATTTTGTCAGGGCCACCAATAGCCCCAAAAAACGTTTTTTCCTCTATAAAATTTGTATTTTTTTACTTTTTGTAAAGTAAATTTTTTTCACATATACCTTATTACAAAATACACATATGGTTTAAATTTTAATGCTCTATGATAATTATTTTCAAAAATAATTGAAAAGATAAAAGTAACTCCGGGCTACAACTAGCCCCGGTCTCCCCTACCATTGTTTAGAAGTGTTCTAAATAGACAACTTGTTCACTCCCAAAAACACATTTTTAGCTGAATAGACTAATTAAATTTAAGACATGAACAAGACGCAAATCATGCTCGTCTTTCGTCCGTCCCGTTATTAATATATCGTACAAATATATTATTATACCGTCTAAATTACTAAAAATTGATGCCATAGCTCGCTTACAAATTGCAGCTGAAATGCTTAAGCCAAAAGGTAGCCTTTTAAATTTAAAAAGACTGGCATCTCTATTAATTGTTAGGAGTCGCGATGACTTTTCGTCTGCCTGTAATTGCAAATAAGCGTTAGCAAGATCTATTTTTGTAAAAAATTTAGCGCCTATTAATTTTACAAAAATAATTTCTAACCTAGGCAATGGGTACTTTACCTCGATGATACATTTGTTTACCATGATTCAATAATTAGCACAAACCTTAACCGTTCCGTCAGGCTTCCCAACCGGTACTAAAGGTGTAGCCCATTCCGAATAGCCAATTGGTTCAATTACATTATTCTTTAACCATGTTTTAATTACCTCGTCGACCTTATTTTTTAAAATTAATGGTACGCGCCTGGCATAACAAAATTTAGGAATCTCATTTTAATCAACTCTAACAAAAAATATTTCGTCATTTATACATCCTAAACCAGGTTCAAAATTTTAGAGAATTGGTTTTTTATATTATAATTTTGGTGTGCCATGTTGTGACCAAGTCAGGCTTTGCCCCAGGTTAGCTAATTTATAGCATGTGGGTTTCAGAGGTACCCCGCTCTGTAAATTGGCAAGAAAAACCGGTCGTTCTTGGCAGACGGGACTTCCCGATTTAATTAATTTATGGGCTATGCGCTTTAATCCGAAGAAAAAACGGGTATGAAATTATCCCTGCATTGTGGCCTACCTGACAACGCCTTTGACATCACCATGGGCTTAACATCAACCTTGAGAATCTTGCAGGCATTATTTTTTTTATTGCATAATCCCTATTGAATCTGGGGCCCAATTATCCAAATCCAGGACTAGCCCATTTTTTAGCTAAATTCTCTTTAAAAATATATAATTCCAACTCAACCATAAATTATGCCACTTTAAGTTAAACATTAGTTTTACCGAGGACATTTATGATGGTATTCGGGGGGGGGGGGGGGGGGGGCGGGGAGCATAAGAAAAAAAAATTCAATGCAAAAACCCTTAAAAATTAAAAAAAATTACGTTCCCTCCCTAATTGAACTTTTAAATGTCCCCCCCCCTAATCTAAAACCTGGCTACGCCCATGGTATTATCTACTTGTTAGAAATTAGATTGGTCGTTTTAAAAATTCTGTCGGGCCAAAGTTTTTTAAATGTTTTATAAGTAATGATAAATATAGACGCGCCAGTATCTAATAGTTAGCTAATTATTATCCACATTTACTAACACTGACGGCATCGGCGTAGCCGGGGGGAAGGGGGGGGGGGGAAGGGTGGGGGGGAAAGGGGGGGGGGGGGGTAAAGGGGGCCCCTTCTGAATAGCGAAAAAAAATTTCAACGCAAAAACTTTAAAATTTTTTTATGTTTTGCCCCTCCCTAATTGAACTTTAAAACGTCTTGCCCCCCCCCCCTAATCCAAAACCTGGCTACGCCCATGACTGACGGCGAGGCTGACAATTTAAAACTTTATTAATATCTAATGTGCGAATATCTATATAATATGAGTTATTATGCGCTAGTCCATCATAGTGATGGTGAAACGCTTAGCACCAGCACGTGTAGCGCCTCCCATCTACATAGCATAGTCGCTTGGATGCGCTAAAGTTATAGCACATAGTCACGTGACTATGTGCTATAACTTTAGCGCCTCCAAGTGACTATGCTATAGCCTTAGCGCCTATCAAACGCTATTTCACCATCACTAGTCCATCATACACAGTCTGCCCATTAGCAGCTGTTTGCGCATGGGCATGTCCCCACATGTCCCTACACTTATAGCAGAATTTCCCATCCCCGTTAACCTCTTTTGCGTTGTAATTAGTCGAGGTTGTGGTTGCGTTAAAGCCTGAGAAATTTCAAAATCGCCCTGGGTATAACTATGGTCTGTGTAAAAATTTTTGGGTTGCGCATAATTTTTAAAACCTTCCCTCGGGCCGCGTTGTGCAAAATTACCGGATACGAATCTGGGATTTCCGCTATTGACCCTTATAAAGATTTTAATATTACAATTCTTTCTCAGATGTCCCTTTTGACCGCATACATAAAACCTTACATTTGTTTTAAGTAATACACCTTTTTTACTATTCTTTACATATATATATTCAAATTTTATCCGCGCATAAGTGATTAAAGAAATTAATGCCTATTGATGGCGTACAAACATTATCCATTAACAGATCTAATTAAAATTATATTTAAATTAACAAAGTATTTTAAAAATTAATTAAGTAAATAAAACAAGAGTTTCTAAATTAAATAAATTATTATGACGTATACAGTAACCACTTTATTAAATTCGTATCCAATAATTATTCAATGTGATAATAGTCAACAATATCACAATAATAAGTAATAAAAAATTTTTATTCTTTAAAATTAAAAACTAGTAAATAAAGTGTGTTAAATCCATCAAAATATAATTTTAAATACTAAATAAATAATTATTTTGTAATTTATACACAAAAATGAAACAACTGATCAAACACAAAAAATATTGTTACTTACAATTCTTTATTTTTGGGGGGAAGGGGAAATGTGAATCTGACACTAATTAGGAAGACCGAAAGGGGGAGCGATGTAAGTAAAATGGAAAAAGGACTACGAATACGAATATCTAATTTTAGTATTTTACAAATTAAGCGATTGATATTTATTACAAATAAAGGGACATTTACAATAAAAAGGGTTTGCGATGGGGAAAAGTACAAAAATTAATAATTGATAAAGGATTTCGTATTTATAGCCGTTGAATTCTCGCCTGGGTGGTGGGTTTGGCTGAATGATCGATGTTCTGGAAATCTTCAAACGGGCCTGCGGAATTGAAAGCAGATGTTTCTGGCGTATAATAAAAAGAAAAAGTAATTTAAAAAGAGGGTCAAAGAAATTTAGCCACTTCGGCGTATAGATTAACCTCCGGTAAAGGTGCTTTTCTTTTACCTATTCCTTCTTTTTTATTACAAAGATTGCAGAACCATTCTTTAATTTTTTTAGGTTATATATCATAAAAAAGATCTAAGTATACCGCGCGATCACATTGCTATAACCTAAAATAGAAGTTTAGCAGCGGTATGAAAATGATAGATTTTGTGTAAAAAACTACAATTCCTACACATTATTTAGCCTAAAAATGAAATTGTTTGAAATTAAAAAGAAAGCTTAAATTAGCTCTTTATCTACCCTTTCAAGGCGAGGGACTTAAAATTAGAAATTAAAGAGTCATATGCGCATAAAATTTTACTCTGTACTTTGAAAAACCACGATGAAGATTAATTAGGTATCCAATTTTAAAATTCAAATATCTCAAATGAAAGGAGATGTTTAAAAATATTTTTTTCTAACATGCAATTTGTAGAAAAATACGAGAATAAATTTATAATTGCTAAGCTATAATAATTAAGCTTATTAAATGATAAAATCATACAATATCACTAACTCGCTTTGTACAATAATTTTAAACGCCTTGGGGTCGTCAAGATTCCACCCAACCTACGGAGTAATAACATGGTCAAAGGCAAAACTATGTAAATAATTAAAAGCTAACATTATTCATGATTATGCCCCATAGGGTAAGATTTACAGATGTCAAAATTTGATCCATAAGTGTTATGTCACGCTTTAATAGCTCTTAGGCTCTTAAATTGTAATATATAACAAAAAACAAATTTAATTACAACCATGGGCTTACCCCAGGGGGAGGAGAAAATAATTTTAAATATTAAATGAATTACGCTTATTTATTGTTGCACAAAAGACTAAGACACTTATAAATATTTTAAAAGTTACTAAATACCTATTTGACTTTAATTTTAATCCTTTAATTACTTTTTCCAAATTCACACAATTTATTAAGCATTTTCCCCGCTACCTGGCCCTTCCACACAAAATAAGCAGCAATTTTTGAAGTAATATGGATATTTTTCTTAAACAATCTGAATAGATGTCATTAATATCTTCGTTGCAGAAAAAGGAATTTGACATTCAACAGGTGATTCTACTAGAAAATAACATTTCAACTTTGATAAAATTTATGAGATATAATGTTGACAATTCATTTTTATCTAATAGCATAACCTAATATCTAAACCACAATTTGCCAAGAGGAAATCTTTTCGTGCTAATATTTCAACTAAATCTTTTGAAGTTTATTAAAATTAACAAATTCTATCTCCCTGATAAAATCCTTGGCTTTGGCTCAGACTTATAAGACATGTCTTCACTAGAATCTTGCCACCCTCGCAGTTTACACATATTATTAATATCGTTGCCTATTAGCACCATTCTTTTGTTTCCTCATAATCACATGCACCAATGAAAGAAATTCTCCATAGTAAAGTAGTAAAGAGTTAAAAAAAACTTATTAAATTTTATGTTAAAATGGATTTATTAACAATTTTTCTCGAGTGTTCCCATCCTAGCCTATAAAATCGCAGGACACAATAAAAATTAACCTTGTCTCTCTTTAAATGAGTATTAATTGCTATCATGGGCGTAGCCCGGTTTTGGATAGGGGGGGGGGCAAAACGTTAGTTTAATTAGGGAGGGCAAAACATAAAATTTTTAAATTTTTAAGGGTTTTTGCATTTAAAAAATTTTTTTTCGTCATTTGGCTGGCTACGCCCATGATTGCTATGCAATTTATTGGTTCACTTTCATTTGTTCACTGTCACGTCCTGACCCAATTTTTTTATCCCGTTTTTTGCTTTTGTCCCTCTTCGCTGAGTCGTGTTGACCACTGCAAATTTGGGCCTCCTGCCCTATTTGTTGCACCATTTTGTTTTATTTAACGGCATTATTAAAAGTCGCCTTTTCGTTTTTCGCGATATTATGTCAAATTTACGTCATATTTTGTCGTGTTTACCACTGCGACCACTTGGGATCTCGATTAAGTCATCCTGAGTACGATACCCGGTGGCAACAAATTTGTTATAAATTGTATATTTTATATACAGAATTACACTTCTTAGAGGTCAGATCGTTAAATTTTCTGCCAGAACTTGGCTATATTCGAATAATAAATGCTGCAGAAACTGCCCTGCTCGATTTTCATCACTCATCTTTATTATTATCAATAAATTAAAAAAAAATTGCAGTTCCCCTCCCCCATCGAAAAGATCCGGGCTACGGCCCTGGTTACAACATATAAAGGCACACATGAAGGGGACGGAAGTGGAGGAGAAAGAGACGAGGGTAGGTGGAGGGATAGAGAGGTGTTAGTTTAGTACATCGCTTGTATAATATAAACTCTAATGTACTCCGTTTTCTAACCATAGTGTGGCGAGTTTTAATGAGGGAAAGGGGTTCACGTAAATGCAAATAGATTTAAATATAGAGGTAAAACAAAAAAATAAATTAATGGACCTATAGATGAAACTTAATCTACATGAATATATTACTATTTTTCACTAAATATTAAAAATTCCGTGGCAATATAGCCTCAAAAAGGCTTAAAATGGGCATTTTTGCACCT
Organism: Gordius sp. MW1; assembly: GCA_964036665.1. Taxonomy (NCBI): domain Eukaryota; kingdom Metazoa; phylum Nematomorpha; class Gordioida; order Gordea; family Gordiidae; genus Gordius; species Gordius sp. MW1. Next base: position 11,376,050 of record OZ038532.1, on the reverse strand, counting down.
TCAACCTCGTTATTTTTTAAAACTGGTAATTATGGAAAAAACTAAAAACAGATTATTTTTCAGCGTAAAATTCTCTATCAGAATTATGGGTCAGATAGCAGGGTGTTTCTTTGTAGACCTGTGTTATTATATAGAGTATAAATTCATTTTATATTTTAATTCATAGGTTTTTTGAAATGCTCTCTTGACGATAAAAGAAATGCAGGACAAATCAGATGTAAGTCTGCCATTTCTATGGATGAAATGGCTATACGCAAAAATATCCATTGGGATGGTAATCAGTATCAGAGGTCAGATTTCAGATTTGTTAGGAATTTTATGCCCGAACCCGGCCCGGTTCAAATTTTTAACTTCATTGCCCGCCCGAGCCCACCCGAACCTTTTAGGTGCCCGCCCGGGCCTGCCCGAAACATTAAAGCTGCCCGAACTGCCCGGCCCGAAATATTAAATTTGCCCGTTAGGCCCGAAATTATGCGATCTTAAATTCTATCAACCACTATTAAAATATAAACATTAAATTAATGGCATTTAAAAAAAATATGCAATATTTTATTATCACAAATAAGTTCTAATTTGCTATATTATTTTAAAGTCGAATGATTTTTTCAAATGAAACTTTTAATCTTTAATTTTAATCCTAATAGGTCAAAAAAGGTTAGTATTTGGTCTTTCGAAAAAATTTGGCTAGATAGCACTGGCGAAACCGCTTTAGGTCACAATATTTTAATAAGTTAATTGATAATGCATTAAGGGACAAACATGTTGGAACATTTAAAAATCATATAATAGCAAAATATTAATTTAACGCAGCCGATATCCATGAAAATATTTATGTAGCAATTTATTAAGTTTAAAGTTAACATATTTAATAAATAATATTACAATAAACAAAATTATACTCCCCTTTTGAGTTAACCCGTTTGCCCTACCCATAAATAAACTTCTTAATGAATAAAATTAGTTCAATTAGTCAATCTGTGCTCTGTTAAAACTTACTTTTTTGATAAAAAGACAATGATTTATCAATAGAATTTAAATGCAATTTAAAAAAAGAAAGATATAGAAATTTTTTATCATAAAAATAAGTAGTAACTTAGCGAAAGCGACGAATGACAAGGGAATAATAAAGGCTAATTGGAGAAACTTTGTGAAGGCGAAATCAAGTTTCTCAACTTTTTTAGCATTTTCATATGCAATTAAATAAAAAGTAACGAAATAACACTATTTAAAAAATCTCATTAAGCCCAAATTGCCCGAATCCTATCTTCAACATGCCCGCCCGGGCCCGCCCGAAAACAAAAATTTAGGACAGTTGGCCGGGCCTGTTAAAGCAGCGGGCCGGGTCTGGCAATCTGGTCTCTGATCAGTATCATGCGTAATTAACTATAGAATAAAAACTTTATTTTTTAATGGTTATATTAATTTAGGCCATCATATGTCCAATACAAATTTGATTCCATATGCCTCTGGGGCTCTTTTTCTGATGGCAACGGTAATCAATGGTTGTTGGAAAATACCTTAAGGGTATTTCCTTGTGTCAGGTGTAACATCAGAACTCCTACAAAATATAGTGTCAGAGGCTTTGTATTACATTCAGCCAACTGGAATTATTGTAAAGGCCTTGGTGTGTGATGGATTTTCTGCTAATAGAGAAAGGTAAATTGACTAATATTGAGTGCATTTCTTTTTTATCGTCTATTCCTAATAATTGTTTAAATTATAATTATCATTAAATTAATACAAAAAATAATTATAGTTTAATACATCCCTCTAAAGAATTAATTTTATTATGTAAACCTACGTACTTTATCTTTAATAACTTTAAATATAGAAATTTATTAAATAAGAAAACATAAATTTAACAATATGTTTTAAAAAATATTTTCTCATCTGATCAGTTCTAATATTTTTAATACATTAAACAATCACCTTATTAATCAAGATTTTACACATTTAAAATTTTTTAATTTAATATTTGGAAAAATCTTAAAATTATTAATCATAATCCTTCCCTTAACATAAATTAAAAATTATGAATTGATTTAAGAAATAAATTGAATAAAAATGTTTTGGTCAATAACAGTCAATTTTCCTTCACTAGTTTATAAATTTGAACGAACGTCAATAAATTAATATTATACATAATATAGATGGCGCTATATTTATTAAACCATGATTTATTTTTTTAATTATTTAGGAATGCTGTTTTCGATATCTACCCAATTCAATATAAAATCACTAATATCTATATAATCACTAATTTACCATGTTAACCTTAAAATGGCGGGAAAAACGGCACACATTTTGTACCTTGATGAGCACTAGTCTCTGGGTATACTCAATTTTTGATAGAAAAACCGATTGACCTCGAGACGAGATTTTGTACTCGAGATCTCGGCTTAAAATTATTTTTATTGACCATCATAATCATATATAATAAATTTGGTTTAAACTTATAATTAGGATGATTCACATAAAGTATGTTAAATGTAAATTAGAGATTCCTTTAATATTAGATCTATATCCGCGTAAAATTAGATTTTAGTAATTTTAGCTTGTTCAATATATGAGTGGCCCTTAGGGTTTGTAAATAATTATTAATATATTTAATACCTACTTATCTTTATCCAGAGATTAATTTAATATGACCATAAAACACAAGTTCTGATAAAGTAGTAATACTAAAACATCTTAAATTTCGCAACAATTGCACTATACTCTCTGACATGACATTTTGAATCGCTAATAACAAAGTACTTATATCAATTTGACCCGTCTAAATATTTTTAGAGCACCCAAGCTATTTCTGTGCCTGCCGAACGATCTTTTTCAAGAGCATCTCACTTATTAAAAAAATATTTAATCAAGAGTCTGCCAATATTTATGATTCAACTCATCATGGCACACCTCTAAAATTCTCAAGCGACAAATCACATTATGTATTTGTTTTGCCATTTACTTTACCTTTCACGTTATAATGGTAAAGTTGGCAGGTGTATCTAAATCTATTAAATTTTTTGTAAATGTTACGATTTCGCTAAACAATAATATACATAAGCCTAAGCTATAAATATTTTATGGCGAAATTTCAAAAATGGTATAAGTATGTATATATTTTTTGTTACTTTTTGAACGTAAAAATATTTGTTGTGAAATTAAATACGGATGTTATTTAAATGCTCAGTAAAAAATTCAAAAAAGCTTAGTAAAATTTGCTCAGTATTTTATAAATGTGCCCAGTAAAAAATTTAAAAATGCTCAGTAATTTTAAAAAAATGCCCAGTAATTTTAATTAATAATACTGAATATTAATCTATTTAGCGCTAATATTTTATAAAAAAGGTAAATTGAGTTTGTGAAAATTAAGATAGTTTTTTATTTTGGCTAAATTAAACAGATTGGAGACCTGATTGTTAAATTTTTATAAGTTAAAAGGTATCTTAGTGTCATGAATTTTTTTCCTTTAAGTCCTCCCTTCTGTCCCTTCAGATAAATACATGGCAAATTAGAAAGCTATGATAAGTAATAACCTATATTTCCCATTTTAAAATACCCTCTCTTTCCCTTCTTAAATTTTACTCGTGTTTATAATGTATTTTTTTGCAAATTTTATTGAGAGTTATCAATCTTAAACTTTATAAAGGCAAAATATAAAATTTTTATTTTATTAACAATTAAAAACGGAAAATAGACACATTTTGCTGGATACAACTTTCATTTCAAAAACCTAAAATTTGTTATATAATGAGTGTTAAATTATCTAAACTTACCATTACTAAACAATAAAGGCTGATTTAGCCTTTAAGGGTCTGCCTCGCTTTCTTTTTTGCCCCAAACTTTTGGCTTCTTTAGGTGGTTGGCAAAATTTAAGTTTAATTGCCAACAGAACTACATGCTTGCAAATATATTGTTTAAAAAGGAATGGACAATTGCACTTGCCTTAAAACCATTTTTCACAATCATTTGGCAATTCACACACATAGCCAAAGCCAAAAATTCTTTGACATTGCTAATGTCATTTTCACTAATCATAATACTTCTTGCTGATATACAATACTCAGTAAAATTAAGATGTTTTTTGGCCGGCTATTAATATTATTTCTTGCAAATTCATAACCTTCTGTCCATAGCTTCAAATTTATCATAGGTGTTGACATTTAGTATTTATATTCAGAGGACTAAGTTTTAACCATGTCCAAATCCATGACCTTAAACCTACAAGTGGTAAGCTCTCTTAGTGAAAATTCATCTTTTATTAGCCTATTGGCTGATTCTAAGGCATTATTTGTATTGGGAATACACTGTTTATACCCTTCATACCATGTATTATTTTCTTGATCCATTCTTTATGAAAATAATGGCAAAATCTAAAGGCCCTACATGTTCCATAAATAAACTAAATGCTTTTTTTAAATATTAGCATTCTGAGACAATTAAATTCTATCAATAACATTTAGAATTTCCTTCCGGTACACTTTGTCTGCCAGTATAACCTATATCATAAACTAGTATTAAAGTATAGAATTATTTAAAATGAGCGCAAAAGAAGATATAGTTTATAAAATAAAATTTTTTTTATTAACATATTAACAAAATTAAACCACTTTTCAGACGAGCATTTTGACTCCATGGGTAACACCAGAGACTCTTACTTAGATATTTCGTTTTGGGTTCGAATCTCTCTTTAGGTTTCATTTTAAAAACTAGTTCGTAGTTACGTTGCATAATTAAAAAAAATACTGAGCAAGATTTTAATAAAAAACTGAACAAATAAATTTTATACAGAACAAATAATTAAATTACTGCATCAAATTATTTTGTGAGCATTTAATTATTTTACTGAGCATTTGTTTATTCTACTGAGCATTTGAATATTCTACTGATTAAAAAATGAATTAAGTACTGAGCACAATAATTTGTTCTCTTAAATACGTGCAATTTATTGAACCTTCAAATTTATGTGTTACTAATATAGTAAAAATGATACTTTTATGGGTTTTATTAAAAATTTGTAATGTGCGCAACTAATTACTTATATTATAAATAGTGATGAGAAGTATCCAGCACCTTTGCGGTTACTATGATAATAATAATAAAAATGCAATGATATTTAGATTGTATAATTGGTCACTACAATTTTATTTAATATAATGCGTCTACATGTCGTTCTAGCATGCTGGCTGGTTAAGGATCATCACACCTCATATGCGACCCCACCAGGCCCGTGCCGTCTGCTTTGTTTCCCAATTGTTAAATTTCTTCCCATGACTGACCACGACCTCGGTAACGCCATAGTAACCAGTTCCGGGCTTCCATCCTGCCTTGCCGCCCTAGATTGACTCGTTCTCCTGCACATTGGCATTCTGAGTTAGCGGCAACATCCTTGGTAGAAAGCTCTCGTCTGACGCCTGCGGCGGCGTGACTTCCTTCTCCTATCAGCCCTTAGCGTCTCGGGGGCCTTGCGTTCTCGTTGGAGCTACGCACGGGAAAACCTCTCTGTGTTATTAAGGCTCTCTCGTCCAGTTAAGCTCTTGAGTAGGCCACAGTAGGAACCGCGTTGCCATGCCTACCCGCATTAGGCCTAGCCGCCTCCTGGCGTGGTTCCTTCTTCCCCACGCACCTGCATTCAATCGTGTGGCGTGAGGAATTTCACGACCGGCTCCATCGGCCTTATTTCCTTGACACCGAACATGATTGATTCCGGCCTAGTGGTTACATGCTTACAATCTTATATATAAAAATGAAACTATGTATGTGTGTATGTATGCCGCCACCAATTTTGGAAAACTACCAGACCGATTTGGCTCAAAATTTCATAGTTTATTCCTGACACTCCGGAGCGTGTTTTAAGATTTGTTCGAGCCAAATCGGTCCAGTAGTTTTCGAGTTTGTTTTATGCGTTTTGACGTTGTATCGAACGTCAATCAAACGCCCTCATCACGTACTGCTATCTAATATCTATCATGTAGTGTAAGTAGTGTGAAAATGCAGTAGGCATGTGTTGCGGAAAATGAAAACTTTATACGCACTTTGAAACAAATATAAGCCATTTTTTGCTTTTTTTTACGTCAATTATTATTAATTTTATTATTATAGGACAGTCGTCCCCCCTCCTGAGTGGCTAAATAAATTAAAAAATCTAATTTTGTAATTTTTTGCACGTTAAATAAGAAGAAAAATGAAAATACTTTTAACAAAGTGCCAATAAATGTTGATATATCCATGGGCGTACCCAGGTTTTGAATTAGGGGAGGGGGGCAGATTAAAAAAAAGGTCTTGACTACCCAAAAATTTTCCTGGGAGCAAAAAAAAATAAAAAAAGGTCTCGACTATCCAAAAATTTTCCTGCGACCCTAATTTAAATATCATTTTACCAAAATAATTTATATTTATGTGTAAATTCGCTAATACGCATCTGTATTATTTTGAGTTAAGTTCAAATAGGGGGGGGGGGGGGGGTAGCCGCGCCCCCTGCCCTCGCCTGGCTAATTAAAGGGGGGGGGTAAAACATAATTTTTTTAATTTTTAAGGGTTTTTGTATTGAAATCCTTCTTTTTTTAAATTAGGAAGGGGGCAGCCGCGCCCCTTGCTTCCCCCTGGCTAATTGGGGGGGGGGGCAGCCTCCCCCCTGGCTACGCCCAGATTATGATATTGTTTCTTAATTTAAAAATAAAAAAAATTGCTTGAAGGGCCAGGGGGCCAAAGATTTTTTCCTTGGGGGGGGCCATGGAGCCAGGTTTTCTCTCTTGGGTGCGCCTGGGCCTTGGACCCATTTTAACTATTTGTTTAAAATTTTTTGCATAATAAACACTTACCAATTATATTTGATATATTCCTAATCTATTGAAATTTATCTATATGCCCCCCCCCCCCTAATTAGCCAGGGGGCAGAGGGCGCGGCTGCTTCCCTCCCTAATTAAAAAAAGGATCAAATTTGAATACAAATACCCTTAAAAATTTAAAAAAAAATTATATTTTGCCCCCCCCCCCCTAATTTAAATTACGGTCGCAGGAAAATTTTTGGATAGTCAAGCAAAAAATTTTAATAATCTGTTCCCCCCCCCCCCCTAATTCAAAACCTGGGTACGCCCATGATATATATTCTGCTAATACACCCGGGTAAATGGCAAAACAACGTTTGATTTTTCGTTAAATAAACTATATGCTTATCCGTATCCGCCTTTTGTTTATTTTTTATCATAAAGGCCAGGCGCGATATTTTTTTTTGATTATAGGTAAATTTGACTTAAAAAAATTTGCTTCGTGAAAATTTAAATTCGAACATTATTGAGGTAAAATTTTGTGTTTTTAACCACCTTTAAAAATATCAATTATTGTTATTTTTCGTATAGTTGAGTTTTTAAAAAAAAAATTTTGGTAGTTTTAAATTTTCTTATTTAAATTTTTTAATTTTTTTTTAATTTTTTTAATATGGCAAAACAACGTTTGCCGGGTCAGCTAGTTTTATATAAAATAGTGCGTGTGCATTGCTGGTTGGTTACGCATCACCACATTTATATTAATTGCTATGCAATTTATGGGCCACTTTCCATTTTCCGATGTCTTGTCACGCTCTTCGGTGTCTTGCACCGAATGTCTTGCACCGAATGTCTTGCACCGAATGTCTTGCACCGAATGTCTTGGTGTCTTGCACCGAAATGTCTTGCACCGAATGACGCTGTTTACTTTTATTATTAATTGCTATTATTAATTTAACTAGTTTTTGGGTTCGAATCCCGGGGTTTGTTTGACTCTTATGATTGTTCTTGTTACTACCATTGATAATAAGAGTTTTTGGCCGTCCGTTGGGTGTGACCAATAAAAAAAATGACCATTGGCCAAAATGTGAATCCAATAATTTTTTCTCTCGTTTTTTTGACTATTATGATTGTTCCTGTTACTACCATTGCTATTATAACTTTTGGCCGCCCACTGGCTGCTGACCGATGGAAAAAAATGACCATTGGCCAAAATGTGAATCGAACTTATTTTTTTCGTTTTTTTTGGCTAACAATGACAATTACCCTATGCCCTCCCCTAGCAGAGCCTATGCCTCTACTGATATGGGTCCCTGTGCCCCCCCCCTACAAAAGCCTTTGCATCTCCTGATGTGGGTTCGAATCCCTAAGAGGCCAAATTTTTTTATATTTTTTTTGTTTAAATTAATATATTGTTATTGTTAATACCATTGATAATAAGACTTTTTGGCCGTCCGTTGGCTGCTGACCAATGGAATGAAATGACCAATGGCCAAAATGTGAATCGCAATTATTTTTTTCGTTTTTTTGACTATTATGATTGTTCTTGTTAATACCATTGATAATATGGCTTTTTGGCCGTCTGTTGGCTGCTGACCATTGGAAAAAAATGACCATTAGCCAAAATGTGAATCGAAATTTTTTTTTTGTTTTTTTTGACTCTTATGAATTTATATCCACTTTTACCATGTCCTGGCTGCTGACCAATGGAAAAAAATGACCATTGGCCAAATTGAGAATCGAAAATTTTGTTTTTGTGACTCTTATGAATTTATATCCACTTTTACCGTATCCTGGCTGCTGACCAATAAAAAAATGACCATCCATTTTCCGAAGTCTTGTCACGCTCTTCGGTGTCTTGCACCGAATTTCTTGTCCTGCACCGAATGTCTTGGTGTCTTGCACCGAAATGTCTTGCACCGAATGACGCTGTTTACTTTTATTATTTATTGCTATTAATAATTTAACTAGTTTTGGGGTTCGAATCCCGGGGTTTGTTGGACTCTTATGATTGTTCTTGTTACTACCATTGATAATAAGACTTTTTGGCCGTCCGTTGGGTGCTGACCAATGAAAAAAATGACCATTGGCCAAAATGTGAATCCAAGTTTTTTTCTCTCGTTTTTTTTTGACTATTATGATTGTTCTTGTTACTACCATTGCTATTATGACTTTTTGGCCGTCCGCTGGCTGCTGACCGATGGAAAAAAATAACCATGGGCCAAAATGTGAATCGAAATTATTTTTTTCGTGTTTTTGGCTAACATTGACAATTACCCTATGCCCTCCCCTAGCAGACCTATACCTCTACTGATATGGGTCCCTGTGCCCTCCCCCTACGAAAGCCTATGCCTCTCCTGATGTGGGTTCGAATCCCGGAGAGGCCAAATTTTTTTTTTTTTTTTGTTTAAATTAATATATTGTTCTTGTTAATACCATTGATAATAAGACTTTTTGGCCGTCCGTTGGGTGCTGACCAATGAAAAAAATGACCATTGGCCAAAATGTGAATCCAAGTTTTTTTTTCTCGTTATTTTTTGACTATTATGATTGTTCTTGATTATGACTTTTTGGCCGTCCGCTGGCTGCTGACCGATGGAAAAAAATAACCATGGGCCAAAATGTGAATCGAAATTATTTTTTTCGTGTTTTTGGCTAACATTGACAATTACCCTATGCCCTCCCCTAGCAGAGCCTATACCTCTACTGATATGGGTCCCTGTGCCCCCCCCCTACGAAAGCCTATGCCTCTCCTGATGTGGGTTCGAATCCCGGAGAGGCCAAATTTTTTTATTTTTTTTTGTTTAAATTAATATATTGTTCTTGTTAATACCATTGATAATAAGACTTTTTGGCCGTCGGTTGGCTGCTGACCAATGGAATGAAATGACCATTGGCCAAAAGTGAATCGCAATTATTTTTTTCGTTTTTTTTGACTATTATGATTGTTCTTGTTAATACCATTGATAATATGGCTTTTTGGCCGTCCGTTGGCTGCTGACTTTTTGTATGTATATATTTTTTTTCAAATTACATTAATTTTTGTCTACCCCTGGTAATTTATCATAAAATTAAAAACCTAATTTTTAAATTCTGATAATTGCTACTTAGCAATGAAAAAAATGACCATTAATTAAGATCGAAATTTTAATTTTCACTTTTGAATTGGTTAACATCGATATTACCCTATGCCCTCCCCTACAAGGGCCTATACCTCTACTTATATGGTTCCCTGTGCCCCTACAAAAGCTTATGCCTCTATTAATGTGGGTTCGAATCCCGGAGAGTGCAAAATATTTGATAAATAATTAACTAATCATTTTGCATTTAATACCCCCCTATAGGCATTCTCGCCCCTTCCCACCTTTCTCGCCCATAAATTGCATAGCAAATATGCTACTTTTATACAGAGTATAGAAGAGTTCGCCCTTCTCTTCCCCCCTTCCCACGAGGGCCGAAGGCCCGAGTTTTTGATTAATCTTATATTTTACATGCCGTTTTAAAATTTGAACTTACGTTTAATAATAAACCCATATGAATAAAAAAAATAAAATTTAAATAGAATAGCACACAGCCTAATTTTAAGACCTGTTTTTGTCATAGTTTAATTTTTACTTCATGTGGGACATTTAATATACAATATAAATTTTTAAAATACAAAAAAAGTTAATATTAAAAAAACTCGTGCCATCACTTTCCTTTATACCCACTTCTTCAACCCTATTTTTTTAACGTCTAGGGGTGGATATCGCCCATGGAAATCAATCTTTTTTCTCGTGTATATACTTATACTATATAAAGGATATAATAAAGAGAATAAGTTGCTATTCAAAAAATTTCAATTCAGCTAATAATATTCAAAAAATTGCCGTATCTTTAAATTCAATATTTAATCTATTATATTCACCCTAATTACACTCCGTTGGTCAGAATTAGAGCCCTGCAAAATAAAATTTCTTCTGCCCTAGCCCGGCCCGCCACTTCTCCATTTTTATTTTGCCTGAGCCCGGAAGACTTTTTTCTTTTTGGCACCGAGCCCGACCCGATTTTTCATATAAAACTTTTGAAAAATTTAATATAAAATGCATTAGATTGTTATTACACGTAATGTACAACTAGGATAAGTTTAAAATAAAAAAATCCATTTTCACTTGTTACAATATATTTAGCTATAATTTAAAGCTAAAAATATAACTTTTAATATATTTTATTTAAGAGTTCCATATAAAAAAACTTTTCGAAATATTTACATATCTTATTTCTAAAGCTTTAACAGCTACTATGAATATATTTAAATACTAGAATAAAATTTGCAATTCAGGTCAGTTATATTATAATAATAGATAGGGGGAAAAAGCTGAAGTTTGGCAGCTATATTATGTAAAGATATTAATTTAATATCGAGTTGAGTTTATTTAAATCATATCTTATAAAAGATTAGTTTGCTTTAATTCAATTCGGGCCGGGCTCGGGCCTTGGGTTGGGCCGACTCATTATCAGGCCGGGCTCAAACCTCGGGTCGGGTAGACTCACCAGGCCCGACTCGAGCCCGAGGTTTGACTATTTATAAATTTCTGCACAGCCCGGCCCGTGCAGGGCTCTAGTCAAGGTAAAGAGGACATCAACTATAAATGATAATAACTTGATTTTTGGAAGATAAACTTTTAGCTCTTTGTAAGCATAACATTTCAACATTAATAAATGTCTAGAGGCTAATGTAGTAATTATTCAAAATTCTCGGGGTTTGACCTGACCCAAAAGAACCTTAAAGCTTCGTTTAATGCCTCAATATTGCTTTAAATCGTTGCCTATCAACATTTCATTTTCCCTGTAATAAGGCACTTTCGATGCATTTCATAACTACTTTATTTGACTTTGTGCAAAAGTGTATATACAAATAAATGCATGTGTAAAAATATAATATATTATACAACATATAAAATTAACAAAATATTCAAATTGAAGATCATGATCTATCTAAATTATAGTTTAAAAGTGTTGAGCCAATACGGGCACTTGATAAACTTGTTTGGTGTATATATCACAAGGCGTGGGTTAGGCAACTATTTCCATTGATTCTTCATTTGATCTTGGCATTCTATTAAAGTGCACAAACCATTTAATATTTTTTGTTTAATATAAAGCACAAAATCTGGAAAAATTCATGAATTAAAAATACACTCATAATTGATGTTCGAGAAGATTATCATCAAATTATCCGAGCTTTTCGCACCTTTCCCCAACAAAAATTTAAAAATGTTAAAATGATAACAATCTTTCGCCATCACTACTTGGAACAGCCCCTAAAATTGTCCCCAATTTTTCGAAACTTTGGGGTATCAGGGTTTGAGTGGTTGTCGCTTTTATTAAGAATGTGTATTACATAATACTAAATTAGTTAAGTAAGCTATGAAAAGTAGGAATAATAGTTACGGTTAATGCAAATAAAAGATAATTTATACACAAATCCTGAGTAACTCTACCAACGACGGTCCCAAGTCCGTGGCTAGAAACTGCTGTAAAAACGCACGCAAAAATGATGATAGTTTTAAATAAAGCTCTACACACAGTGCATCTTCGGCCCGTTCAATGCGACAAATACACAGAGTTGATGCCTTACTAACAAAAAAAGCGTTTAATGAATCTAGTTGTGGCGAGAATGGAGCATGGAATGTGGACACGTTGACGGGGAAGAGCATTGAGGTTGCAAAAAGATAAAAAAAAAAAATAGGCCACCCATAGCCTGCTTGGAAAGGACGAGTTGGAATGGAACGAAAGCTCGGGAGCAGTAGAGGGAACCTACATGATCAAGATGGAAGAAATTGATCAAAACATTCTCACTACTGTGGGCCAATTACACGATAAAGAAGGAAGATAAGTTTATCGATTCGGTGGATAAATAAGACAGCGAATTTAATTACACGGCGGTGACCACGACTGTAATAAACTTTTTCAACTGAAAATTTGACATCTTAGCATATAGACTCTTAATTGGAGTTTGGAGCTATTTGTATTCGAAACCTGCATTTTCGATTCAACCCAATCCAAGCATAAGTTTTTACATAATGGGTTTAAAAGCTTTAAATATTAATTGTAATTCTCTACCCTCACACCCCGCCCCCTATATCTTTGATGAGTACTTATAGCTCAAGATCCTCATCCTTCCTACTAGAATGAAACTTTCCACCAAGAATATATCACTTTTAACCAAATCATCTTTTCTCTCATTCTTACAAATTATTTAATCTTTTAACAATCGCAATTAAAATTATTCTTAATATATAAAGATGCAACTAATTTTAAAGAAAAATGATATAGAATATACTCAAACTACAAATATGTAACCAGAATTACGTCGCTAATATGCTTGGTGTTTGGTTTAACAATGAATCGTCCGTTGTATCATTGAATTTTTCTTTGTACACTTGCTGAATCTTTAGTCTTGGAGGCGTTATGGGTCTGGCCTTTTTTCTGGTCTCCATGGTCAAGAGTATGGTAAATAAAATGCATGACAGGACTGACAATCCGGCACTCAACCAAAATGTAACGACGTAATTTTTGGTAAGGTCCACTAAGAAACCTGCAATTAAGCATTAGATTGATTAATGACCAATATTAAGAAGCCAGAAAAAGATCTGATCTTTGTATTGTATATTTAATGATTCAATTGGGACCGCTTGTCACCAATAAATTAGTTAAGGGCCAATGTTAAAGATAACAATTTGGTTACCTTTTACCCTAGATAAATTATGCATTAGTTAAAATCCCACGGAATGTAAAACAAAAAGTCAAAGCGCTTACTCAATTACGATTTTAAACAATAGAATATTCCATCTTTAATCATTTTGAATTAATAAGACTGCTCAACATAACAGGTAATTACTGGTTGTCGTAGCGTAAACTTAAGTTATTTACAGATTATTGATTTTTTACCTAATATTAAAAAAGTGGGTATAAATAAATGTATCAATAAATATTTCCATTGCCGGATCCATTGTAATTAAAGAGCTTAAATAATAATCTTTGCTTTAATAGTGTTAATAAAATAATTGTAATGTTACCGCCTAGTGGAGGGGAAACCAGAATTCCAGTTCCTGAAGCCAGCATCGTGTATCCGTATATAAAAGGCAAGTTTTTAACGCCGAAAAGGTCGACGCAAATTGTGGGCCCCAGAGCCATTTTGATGCCGTAGGGAAAACCGAAGCACACCGCCACCAAGCAAAGCATGTCGTAACGTTTCGAAGCTAGGAGTAGGGGGGTCGCCATAAGTCCGTGGACCTAATGTGATAAAGAATTCAAGGATTAAACCTGTTTATTTGCCAAACATGATATATCTGCCTTGAAATTCAAATTTGTAGTTTAAACGCGTAAGAAATTCAAGGGATCCCATAGCATTTATTTGAAAAAGAATAATAAGGGTTTAATGTATAAAAATAAAAAAATTCTGTAAGAAAAGCCTGATACAAATTGATTGGCCTAGGCCGTGTCTTACATTATATTCTAAATCCAAATTGCGTTTAATTCTGCTTCACATTATAGGATTCCTAATGATATTTAAAAAAATTTTTAAATATTTATTAAATTAATTATTAATTGCGTTCCACAGATAAATTCATTATTTGTAGTCAAAGCTCTGTTATTCTTAACGCTGATTCAGTTAAAAAGACAAGCCTATATAGATTTAAATCTCGATTGCTGCTTCGGGCAAAAGCAATATTTAATTTTCAAAATTGTTATGTAAAAGATCAATCAATATCAATGATTTATTTAATCGAATAAACTTAAATCAGGGTTTTGAAAAAAATCATAACTAGGCGCGCAATTTGAACATGATACCAGGGTGCACAAATTGAAGATCCAACATTTGGAGTATTGAGCGGTAGTAAAGCTGTATCGCTTTGTTTCGTTTTCCTCCTTGTGTTCGGCTGAATTTTCCGAAGAATTTCCCGACTTATCGGGACTAACAAAAATGCCCATCACCGCGGCAAATACGTTGCCTGCCATGGCGCTAATCATAATGACCGAAAATATCCAGGCGGCATTGATAGAAGGCGTGATGCCCCGATCCACAATCAGAAAATCGAAGAGCAAATGTACCTAGCGAAAAGAGTTTACAAAAATTAAGTATTTAAAAGCTTTTTCTCGATATGGGAATGTAAGTTAAGTGCATTTACTTGATTGCACGTTTCAACTACAATTAAGATCCCAAGGCTTTAAATAAAATACGAAAGATTTAAAAGTTATATAGTTTCCTACTGTTCTGGCATTTTTGAAAAGTGGTGATTGCCTTTTATAAAGCTTAATACGCTTTTCCAATATTCCAACACATTTTAATGTAACAACAAGCGCGATTTTAATATGAAAATTTTGATTTCGCTAGCCAATTTATACCCTTTATTATCAACAAAAAGAGCTGTGGGCTCTCACAGCACTCGGGCCCCATTTAACACTTTCTCATATGAAGATTTGTAACTTTTGAAATCGTCGAAATGTATTTTACCTTATAATTACGAATTAACATCTAACAAGGAAAAAACAAGATTATTATAAATTAAACTCCTAGCCATTAATTCTTCTGGACGTCCTAAAAAAGGAAAAGTATTTACAACATTAGATGTACCACAATAAAAATGGAAGCCGTCCAAGCTGCGGACATCAGAATAAAGAGTAAGCATTTGGGATTTAGAATCAAGTCCGATTGCTTCAGCGTCGCAGTGGAATCGTCTTCTACTTTATGAAATACAAAATCGTGGATATTAAAACATTAAATTAATATATGATTTGTTAGTTCAAAACTTATGAAATCGGATAAAAACTGTCGCAGCCTTTAGAAAGAGTTTAAGGTGATGAAAGTTTTCCTCAATCGCGATATATGAATGTTTTCCTGAATCAAATTTAATTTTATTTAAAAAATAAAGTATATTAATTTATAAAAAAAAAAAAATTGGGGTAGTGTTTAGGTTTAATATCAAAATTTATTTCGGGTTATGTTTAATAAAATTTGTTAATTACCCCAAATTTGTGTAGTCGCTTATGTAGCGGGGAAAAGCGAGAGTTAAAAGATTTTTGTCTCGAGAATTATATTAAATTTTAAGTTAGATTAAAGTTGGAAATAAATTTATATTGTCTTGAGTTGCAATTTTATCATAAATCAAGTTGGGTTCGTGCAAAATTGTATTTGCAGTTTATAAACTATTGACTTGCAACGTGGATTAAATGGTAAAGCATACGTTGCGTTAGGAATTACGATAAAATAGCCATTTAAGCTCAAAAATTGTTTTACGAAGTTTCCAGAATATTTGTTTGGCCAATTGTGATTATCAAAATTGAAGCTAAAATCAAACTCGCAATATTTAATACCATGACAACAACCATTAGTCAATTGTACAGTTCAAATAAACTTTGTAGTTTTATGAAGGCTATAAAAAATTAAAACAGCCTAGCCATTATTAATGCTATACCAGTCCTAAATTTTGATTGAAACATAATAAGCAATTAATAATTCAAGGTGATTCAGACTCAATTCGTGTCGTAATTACTGTCTTACTTTCGTTACTGCCATCATCGATCCTCACTTTCTCCTCTTCTAGTGCTTCAAACGTGAGGCGGGAATGCCTTAGATTTACCATTTCTTTTTCCTCGACCAAACAACTTTGGCTCGGAGAAATCTTCACCTCGTCCTCTTTCTGTAATAAAGCGTCATTCTCGACTTCACGAAGTTTAACGCCTTGTCCCACCGTGTCAGCAGCTGCATTACCGCTTTTGGGTACATTTCCACGTTTAGGCATGGTCCACACAAACATTCTCTTGGCCGGTGGTTTTGGCTTTTGGTCCGCCTTCGGGGGAAAGGGTAATATGAGGCAACCAAAGACCATGGTTTGAAACATGAGGCCAGCCAGGATTAAAAAAGTGCCACGGAACCCGTACTTTACGATGAGTTTGTAGGTGAGGACGGGCATTATGAGCGTCCCCAAACTACCGCCGGTCAGGCTTAAGCCTTGAGCAAAACTTCTTTGGTTCATTTTGGTGAAATAAGCACCGACAGCAACAACGGCCGATACGTGAACGAGCCCATACCCTAAACCTTATATAGACATAATTCGTAATTCAATTATGTTTCGATAATAAAAGTGAGCAATTTCTTCGTTGCAATAATCTTGAATCTAAAATAAGTAACTTTTAACTATGCTTCAGGGAAATAATTGGAAATCTATTAATGTGATATGAGCAGTAAGGGTTTAATTTTAATACACTAATTTGTATTTGCCCCCAAAAAAGTTCTTACATTTCACGAATACTATTTAATTTATTTAATTATATGGGTCAAATTGTGGGTTTTATATTAAAAACAATAAAAATATATATTTGTTATTCTAATAAGTAACTTGTAATTCAGCAAAATCCATTTTTTAATGCATGTGCCAATAAATACCAAAAATCCCTATATGATAATTTTGAAAATTACAATTGAAATTATTTTTAAAAAAAACTTAATTTTAATTCATATATAAAAGTAATGCGTAAAATTTCATTATTACTCCTTTTATATTTATCAACTGCTCATATATAGCAACTAAGCCAATGGTGCTAAAATGGCGAACTGGAGTTGAGAGATGTTAATGCCAATATGTTCACAGCGTGCAACCACATTCCCCACAACACAATTGAAACATATACATAATTTTCTTATTACAAAGCATTATAAAAACAAAATATTTGGTGTAGGAAAGCAATAAAATGCAATGTAGTAGCGTTTGAAGGCCTTACAAAAGCTAACCCATGTGTCTCTAGGCGATGTAAGCTCAAAATGGTATATTTATTCAACAAAATGTTAAAAGCAGCCCTTCTGTCCTGATATAAATAACATTTTAAAATAGTTTAAATTATCAAAGCTGGGATTAAACTTCAAACAATTCTGTCTATCCCGTCTTCTGCGCTACTTATTTTTTATCTACAGTCCTGGCTATATTTTAAAAGCTGGCAAAAAATTAATATTAATTATTGACAGATTTTTGGATTTTTACATTGTGCGAACCCGCCTCCATAAATCTCGTCCCAGCAAATAATCATTATTCGTTATAAAGCTTTAATTTACATTTAAATATAAAAATATATAATAAAATTCAACACATTATTTATTTATAGCCGTTAAATTTTCTATCCTGAATGTTAAATTAATTTATAAAATTTAATCGATTAATTTGCAGCGAGGTAAATTGGCATTTAAGTACTTTACTCACCCATAACTAAATAGCAAATTTGTTCTTTACAGGTCTGGTAAGTGGTAACTTACATTTTACATGGCATTTGCCTAAAAATTGCGATTCAAAGGAGTTGTCATGTCGCTAGGGTCAGGCTAAATATTAAAAAATATCTGGGGCTCAGGTCGGGCTCGGGCATATTAAATCACCGGGTCGATGAAAAGCAATTTTTCAGGGCTCTAGTCACCCATGCAGGCCTCTACTTCATATGATTAATTATTTTATAGGGTAAGGAAATATTTTTACCATTGTTATAATTTGATCAATAAAGTAACAACAAAATAGGAAAACTAATTTTTAAGGTTTGGGCTTGGTACATCGCTAAATGGTAATTACATGTGAATTAAATCACTGCTAGAGGCTAACACACTCTAGAATCAAAAATGGAATGAAGACGGGTTGCATATAAGCCATTAACATGGGGATAGCCAGCATTGGAATTAGAGGGGGGCAAAAACGATTTTAGGAGGTTCAAAATGAACATTTTTTCAAATTTTAGCCATAATTTTAATAAATTTCAAAAAAAATTGGGTTTAGAGGGGGCAGCCGCCCCTCTATTAACTGCGCCCATGGCTATTAACTTTTTTGTCAAATATAAAATAAAATTTAATTTATAAGGATCTTCCTTTGAACGGTTTTTACACTTGAAATGAAGCTTTTTCCCATTATTACATTCTTTATATAAGGCTATGTCAGAATTTTACTATTGTATTATGGTGAGTGTCAATAAATATTGCATATTGACATCATATATAATACATACCAGATGGCCTTAACAAATAAAAACAAATAACTGTAACCCCAAACATCTTTTAACCTAGTTTACCGTTTTTTATTAATAAATACATAAACGAAATACAAACAATCAAACGTAAAGATTAAAAACTACAAAATATTACAATCCCATTTAACATAATAAATAATCTTTTTCATCAATAGGGCGATTAAAATAAGTTCAAAAGACGTTTACCACCCCTTAGGTTAGGTGGTTAAAAATGCTGGACAAAGCGAGTTAGGGTCATTCCATAACAAATTAAAACGTTTTGAACGACTATCTCAAATTGGGATTATTTTTGGTGAGGGTGTAGGCCTCATATATTTTAGTAATTTCTAAAAATTTTAGCCATTGGGCCATACTTTTATGTTATGGACGTTTAAAGGGCCAAAATTATGTTCGGGCGCGTTTTAATAATTTTTCTGTTTTTATCATATTTTTGAAGTATTGAGCTATCTTCTTTAATTTTTGTGTATTTTGTTTTAAAACAAAATTTTATCGAAATGATTTTAAAAAATTCGAAATTTTTTGGTTAATTTTTTGTGATCAAATAAGTAAAAAATCATAAAAGCCTATTTTGACCCCATATGAACACCAATTTCACAATGTGCACTTATTTCTAACCCATTCCAAATTGGCAAAACATTGGGATCGCTACGAGATGATCATGAATTCGAAAAACTACATCTTCACAAAATATATTTCTAGATGGCGGTATACTCAATAATTAAAAGAACATATTATGATGTTTATTTTTTATCAACTTGCAAATTTATAAAATATGGGAATAATTGAAGGAAAATAATAAAATTTGATCTTCCTTCTACGCGCTAGACAATTGTCCGCCTTTTAAATAACTTCAATTATAATTAAAATAATAAAATAAAAAACGGTCACAACTAGCAAGCAAAATTTTAACACATTTCATCCTGCAAAAATTTTATATTTTTAAAGTGGATTTGCAGTACAATAATAAAACTAAGCTTGCCATCATGTTTTTTCAACCTGACATTAATTCTAGCCTACCCCTATATCTTCAAATTAAAATAAAAGATTTGATTTCAAGGTCTTTATTTATAAATAAAATATATTAAACTGAAATTTTACCGAATAATTTGCAAGTTAATAACGTTTAAAAAAAACTTGAAAATCCCTGTTTTTAGCAACTTTCACAGCAAATATTCCAAAAATTTAACGTTTAAGGAAAAAACTAAAAAAAATATTTGTGTTCGCCGTAAAAAAACCCTATCAGAATCTGCAAACTGTCGGTTAAATTTTCTTGTTGAACCAAGAAACATCATTTTGAAAATGTTAAGTATATCATTTGTTATATACATGGGAATAATCTTATGAAATAGAAAAGTGTTTTATCTTAAGGGTCAATAAATATAGAAAAATAACTAAGCCATTTTCATCTGCATCAATACTCAACATTTTTTTAATGAGGGGTGGAGAAAGTATTAAAACTGTCTAGTTAAAATTTGAACCACAAAAAGTTGAATTACAGAAATCATTAAAAAAATATGTATGATATATTTGCTATATTTAACATCATCCATAAAAGATATTGAGGTTAAGCATTTTTTTAATTTTCCATAAAAACAACTTATTCCTCCTATACATACTTTTTCAATTTTTTCACTAGAAAGTTAAAAACTTTATTTTTAAGAAGTAAATTTGTCAAACACAATATTTGTTAATAATGTTTAAAACTTTTGAAGATAATTTGTTTATTTAATATGTTTTGTTGGGATCACCTATACTTCATCATAATTTATAACAATTGATTATATTAAAAATCTAATTAACAAT
The DNA here is from genome assembly GCA_964036665.1 of Gordius sp. MW1. Classification (NCBI taxonomy): domain Eukaryota; kingdom Metazoa; phylum Nematomorpha; class Gordioida; order Gordea; family Gordiidae; genus Gordius; species Gordius sp. MW1. The sequence continues at coordinate 11,355,444 of OZ038532.1, read as the reverse complement.
TAAAAACAAAAAATTATCCTATTTTCCACCTTAAATGTATAAGATATGCTTGAAAGGCTTTAGTATATTTATAATACAGGTTTAAAATTTGAGAATTATTTGTCAATTACCTACTAAGATTCCAATAGATATATACAAGAAATATATGGAATTGGCAAAGAATGAAAAAGACAAGCCTAAACCATTGAGCATGGCTCCCGTTAAAATGAGTGTTCTCCAGTTATATTTCTTGAGTAATATGCTGACAAGAGGACCTAACATAAAGTAAAAAGTCATTAGTTTTTCAATTAAATTCACAATAATTATATGTATTAACCAATATTCTGCATACACACAATATTATAGATACTCATTATTTTGACAGAGGGAAACATTAACTAGTATTATAAATATTTATTAGCCATAGAATATTTATTTATACTAAAACAAAAATATATTATACCAGAAAAATAAAAAACTCCTGATTGAATACTATTGAACCATGCAGTACTTGCACGGGTGGTTTGAAAGTTATCCATAAGAACTTTGAAGAAAACACTGAAAGACATGCCAACACCAAATATTATAAAATGATTTAATATGGCACATATTAAAACAATATATGACCATCCAGAATCCGGGACGGCTTTCATTAATATTTTTTTCATCGCGATAATTTAAATTCTATTTTTACATTACAAACGCAGCTGAGCAAATACATTTTTGCAATTATCCAACTCGTAAAATATAGTTGATATCCGAAAACAAATAAGCTAAAATGTATCGGAAACTGATAATTGCAAATCATTTAATGTTATTAAATAAATGCTGTAAAAAATAATTTATGCTTCTTTATATTGGCCACTAAGATTTTAAAAACGTTCCAATAATTGTTGCAAAAGAATTTGATGAATAGTTTGCCTACAAGGTTTTGCTGGGTGACCGTAAAATTTAAAAATTATAGGAATAAATAAATAATAATTGCTAAAATGATAATAGGTGGTATTGTAACAAAAGATTATGGATAATGCGAATAACGTATAATGGGATCAAGATGTGATTCTTTGATGAGAACAGTATAATAACAATAAGCAGAGAATAAAAGATAATTTTGTTATTGTGAAATTAATGGCCGGGGAGGGACGTAATATGTAAACAAAAGAAGATTAAAAACCGAAATACTATAAAAATTTTACCAGCTCGGATTTAATTTACAATCTTAAATTTTTGAGTATAACGTAATATAAAACTAATATTAATAAAAGGTAAAATGGTGAAAATTTTAGGAAGCCTATGATAGATATTTTTGATGGGGGTGTTTCTAAGTCTGTTTATCTTTTAACAGCAAAGATTTATTAAATAATAATAATGCGGAAAATCCCTGAGACGAAACTTCGAAAAATTGTAAGGAGACCGAGATGAGAATTTTGACCTCGAGATGAGACGATCAGAGATTTTATCAGCGAGATCTCGGCTTTAGAATTTCTTATTCACCGTCATAATCATAATATAGCAAATTTAGTTGTGTATATTTTAATTTGTAATTCACATTTAAAATGTCAATCTTAAAATAATATAATTGGAATAGTTTTAATATGGGATAATTTACACATCCTATCAGAGGTTAGGAAATTCAAATTTAGAATGTTTTAGCATTTGAATAAAATATGGGTGGACACAAGGGCATATAAATATTATTTTAATACAACTATCGCATATCTATTCCTCTAAACTCTCTAAGTTTTCCACTACATTAATATGATTTATAAGTCTTATTATAAAATGTTATGTAGCAAAATTAAAAAATGAATCAAGTAAATTTTATGGAACATAATATAAGGTCCTACACTATAATAAAATCCTTTACTTCTAATTGAAAAATGTTTATTTTAAAATGATATATGTGCAATTCATTAAAAATGTAACTCTCATATCCCTAATCCAATTACAAAACTACTTTTATTGGTTTTTTACAATGCTATGCGTGCAACTAATTACGTATGTAACATGAAAAGTATTAACTCTATCTTACAGGTTTCTATTACAATATAGTAAACATGCGAAAGATTTTTTAGGAACGAACTGATGACGGTTATATTAAAAGGCTAGCTCTTGTCTTAATTTATCTAAAGGCCTTACTTATTTTTGCCAATTCTAACTAAGGGTACCAGGTAGTTTAAAAATGTTAAGGACATGTTTATAAAGGTGTTGGCTAAGAAAATGGTTTGCCATTTTTAAAAAAACTCATTAGTATATTTATTTAAACGGATAAGAAGAAAAATTCAAATTGTATTGAAAAAATTTGAAAGTCGAGACATCTTGAGATTTCTCTTGGAGACTAGGCGAAATCTAGACTCTCATAATGATACCCGAGACGAGATTTTGCTTTCGAGACCAAGATAGTCGAGATCGAAACACTATGAAATAAAGGTTCTATTGAAGTTTACCATGATTATTTATTAAACGGTGTAATTAAACTGGTCAACAAATAATGATGACCATTAAACTTAAATTTTGCCTGCAACCCGAGGGGAAAAATTGTGGGACGGTTAATTATATCTTAAGGCACTGGTGGACAAAGGATGACGCGGTGCGTAAGTAGTGTTTCGAACCCGTCTCGTCTCGTCTCGGTCTAGAAAGCAAAATCTCTGGTGCTATTATGAGAATCTGGATTTTGATGCAAAAAATCCGAGAATTCCGTCAAGACTTTGAAAAATTGGGTAGAGATTGGGACGAGAATTGTGACCTCGAGACGAGAGTATACGAGGTTTTATTGGCGAGATTTCGACTTTTAAAATTCTTAATTCATCGGCATAATGATAATAGAGTAAATTGAGTTGTGTATCTAAATTTTGTAATTCACCTCTAGGATTTTAAATATAAGTTAATATAATAAGAACACTTTGAATATTGGGTAATTAACACAACCAAGTAGCCGCGTATAATTCAACTTTTATTAATTTTAGCTCGTTGAATAAATATGAGTGACCTCTAATATAAATAATTTTCAATATATTAATTGCATAATTATATTATATCCTTATTAGAATTTAATAAAACACAAGCATCTTTATATTTTGCAACAAATATATCATCCACTCCGATGATGATATTTTACAAAATCTCTACCCTCTTTATCAGTCATTGGTCCCACAGTCGTGGGTTTTTTTAATGAGTTTCTTCCATCTTGACCGTGAGTGCCATGTCTTGATTAATCTCTTATTTAATAACTTTTTGACTTGCTTTTTCCACGTGACACGGGTTCGTCATCTTCCTCTCTTCCCCGGTACCTCCATGTCCAGTACTTTTCGATTTATGTCATTCGTGTCCCTTCTTAGTATATGTCCATACCCCCCTAGTTTTCAATAATCATGTCCACCATAGGTGAATACCCCATTTTGTCATGAGAAAGTCATTCTTCATGTTTAATACCCATGTTTCACTTTCAAAGAGTAACACGAGCCTTACGATGGATTTGTAAGGTTTGCTCTTCAACCATATTAGCATTTTCTTGTCGCACATTACACCATATATGCTATTTAAGCCATCCTTTTTGGATTCGGCATTGACTTCTGTTGCGCAACCTTCCTCTTTGCAGCATCGAGCCGAGGTATGTCAATCTGTCTACTTTTAGTTACTTTAGATGGCCAGCCAGCGACGAACTGCAGGTAACCTTTATTTCTATTAATACCGTTTTTCGAACTTTTGTCTTTAGACCATACCCAGCTAAGCGCGTTGACCACTTTGCGGCTTCTTCGAATACTTTCTCCTTTGTTTCTTCGTACTATATCATCGGCATATAGCATACACCATGGCGATGGCTTTTGAATGTCTCTCGTTATCGTATCTAGAACTATATTAACTAAAAATGGACTTAAAGCAGATCCTTGGTGTTATCCAATTTCAAGCCGAAAAGGTTAAGAGTCTCCAACTCTAGTTCTAACGCAAGAATTTGAAGCTTTATAAATATTATTCTAAGTCGTATATATGCATCTGGGATATTATGTTTTCTCAGGCACACATATTAAATCGTGAGGAGCCGTGTCATAAGCTTTATTCCAGGTCAATAAACTCCATATCTATGTCTCTTCCCTTTTCACCAAATCTGTTCATCATTTGTCTTAGTGCGAAGATTGGGTCGATTGTGGATTTGCCGGCCAAAAATCCGAATGGTTAACCGATATTTCCACCTTGTTTTTCAGCTTGTTACTAAGATCCTTTTTATAAGCTTTAAAGAGCAAGTTAGCTTGATACCTCTGTAATTACCACAATCCTGAGGGTCTCATTTCCCTTTAATTAAGGGTGTACTCGAGGCTTGTTCTCCATTGATTAGGAATTCGCTTTTCTACCAATATCTTGTTAAGGAAGTTCGTCATGGTGGTGAATCCTTCTTTACGGCATCCGAGCAATGCTTCCATAACTATTTCCTCTGGGCCATGAGCTTTTCGTTTTTGCATCCTGTTCATTTGTGTCCTAACTTCATCCTCCTGAATGAGTTTGACCTTACTTATGTCTGGCTCAATATCGGAAAGAAAATCTTTGTTATTTGCAAAATTCATACGTTTCTTAAAATATCCTTCCACCTTTTCATCATTACCTTCGGCTTGAATAAGGTTTGACCCTTCTCGTTTTAAACTATTCTAAGAACTCCGACATCGCGACTTTTCCTCCCCCCTTATCTTAACCAATTTGTACTTAAGCTTATCGCCCCCTTTATGGTCAAGTTTATTTGCCATCTCGGTGTACGTGGCATTCTTGCTAATGCAACGGCCTTTTTTGCGGCTCTCTTTGCCTCCTTATACTCTTGAGAATCCTCCGACTTTTTTGATTTATGCCACCGTCTATATAGATTTTTCTTTCTTTTGATGAAATCCCTAACTGATTGATTCTACCACCATAGTACCCTATTCACAGCTTTGCCTCCTATGGTCTGTCCTGAACACAAATCGTTGTTTCCTCTATGTTCTAGTAATCGTCCCGGTATTACTTTGCAATCCTTGATACTCCATAAATCCTTTCACCGTATAAGCAGATGCCTCCCACTTCTATAAGTTATAATATGATCTTTGTGTTTTTGAAAAAAATAGGTGTTAACGATCGCCATGTTGTATGCTTGGAATACTTGGAGAAGTTTTTGTCCCTCTTTATTCTTCAAACCATGCCCATAGCCTCCATGATTGCGCTCATACCCGAGGCGATCTCTCCTACGTGAGCGTTAAAATTCGCCCCAATAATTAGCCTTTCCTGTCCAATTCCTTGTATTTCCTTTTCCAATGAATCGAACAATATTTTCTTTAATTCTATACACCTGATTTGGGGAGCATAAGCGCTCATAACGGTTAGGAGGCCCCCTTGATTTGCAATCTTAACCACATTAGCCTCACTAATTTCCTTAACCGCCTTCGTTGTGAGTTGGGTATTAACCCCAATGTATTTTTAACATTGCACGGGCGGGGTATGCAGTGAGCGTCGTTTGTGGAGGACGCTCTAACTTTCTGTTGTAAACTTCTTTGAACTTACATGGACATTAGAATTTTTTTAAATCGTGTAAGTTATCTTTTTATACAAAAAATGTGTAATTAAAAAGTTAAAATTTATACTATCATGACGAAAATCGGTAGAATGGATTGTGTTCCAGTGTTCACAGAAAGTTCGTGAAGGAAACATACTATATAAAGTCTGAAGTCAAAAAAAAAGTTCGCCGACTATCCCAAAAAGATAGCTTCATTATGATACACCTTTAAATTTCATTTATAACTTAAAAATAAAAAAACGTTTTAATATATTATATTTGTCTATATAAGTTAATTTTGTGTAAAATTGAAACTATGGAATATATAGAATAGGTTATAATAATTATAATCATATGCGTAGCCAGGGGGTGGCGGGGAGGGTAGAAGATCTCGAGGATATTTTATTTTTGCGCTGGCCCCTCTAAATTTTTTTTTTTTTTTTTTTTTAAATGTATATATTGTTTATTTGAACGTAAGAACATTATAAAAACGAAGTGTCAAAATTCGAAAAATATAGCGGATGTAAAACAAAATAAAAATATTATGATTCAAAAATGTCGCATGTGTCATCTTGTAAAAGTGGCCAACTGTCGGCCAGGGATTTAAAATTGTACTTAGCTATAAAAATACCAATTTTTTGTTTAAGTAAAAAATTAGTGGAATATTTAGAGGGCGGGCAGCGACGGCTGATTTCCTTAAAAAGCTTAATGGCGGCCGGACCAAAAGTCCCAGAACACGAGGCAACGATAGGGGTAAAAATATTAGATGGTAGGAGGGCCTGGTATTTAACCGTTTTGCGGTGTTCGGCGAGAGTCAAAGCGTTGTAGTTTTGGTTAGAGGAGGCGAAAATGTCTATGCAGGTGAAATCCCATTTAAGGGGTAGACCATTTTGCCAAGGGATTTAATAGAATTATGGCTAAAGTTCTGAAACTATCATTTTGACCCTCCCTAAATCATTATTACTAATTCCAATCCTGGCTACCCCCATGATTATTTTGATTGATATGTAAGTTATGCCAGTGAAGAAATTATTATATTATAGAATATATAATTGTGTGATTTTGAAAATAAAGAGAATAAATGATAGCAAATGATGATGATGATGATGACTAATAATGATAAGCCAAGAATAATTTTTTCCCTATAGCTCTTTTTCGCATTTATTGGTCAGCTCCTTCAAGTATGTTCTCCATGTATTCCTGCACTTACACCAGCTTCGCTTTAGCTCGTACCTTCTCAAGTCATATATATTTTATGTTTTTGTTAGCTTAGGCCTCCCTTTCACCTTCGACTTGCACCTTCTTGATACGTTTTGCCAGGTGACTTTCCTCCCGTCTCTCTAAAGGGCCATACCATCTCAATTCTTACAACCAACTTGCTCTTAATCGGGACTACATTTAGTTTATCCCTTATGTCTTGATTCCATATATGGTTCTTTATGTTTAATCCCAAGATTCATCTTAACATTCGCATGTCCATTGTTCCCAAGCTTTGCTCTTCTTTTGCCTTAATTGCCCGTTTCCGCTCCATACAATACCGTGGGTACAATAACGTTGTTATAAAATCGACCTTTAAAATTGAGTGGTATGTGTTTGTCACATAATACACCCCTCAACACCCTGAATTATAGCCAGCCTGCATTTATTCTTGCCTTGATTCGGCATAGACTTATTGTATGTCATCTCCGTGGAAAACACAAAAGTCGAATAGATTAAATGGGAAAAATGGTTCCGGCTACCAAATTTGAAAATGTTTACAATCATCAAAAAATTGAACGGCTGCAAATGGATGAACAGCAGAATGCTAACGATATGTGGAATAACATAGCTAACACGGTGCGATCAGTAGCGAGATGTGTTCTAGGAGAAGGTAAACCAGGTATACAGAAAGATAAGGAGACATGGTGGTGGAACGAAGACGCGTAACGCCTAGTCAAGTTAAAAAGAAAGCTTTACAAATTATGGTCAGGCAACAGAAATAAAGAAACAAGACTGGCATAAGTGAAGGCTAAAAATAAGGTAAAACGATGTGTGGCCAAGGCTAAAATGTCTACGCGGATTTAAACGCCAAGTTAACTAGTAAATAAGGGAGAAGAATGATCTATAAATTCACAAAGACCAGAGCAAGAAACTTAAAGGATGTGGTAAACGTAAAAACCAAAAGGAACAAGGAAGGCATCACTCTAACTCTGGACCATCAAATCATAATTGTGAAAAAAAAACTAAAAATTATTTAACAATGAAAATGGGGTTTTGGACCACTGTGAAAACAAGAACTATGATTATAACCGAGAGTTAGAAGTGACGGTTGACCAGGTGCTCAAAAAGATGACCATGGTTAGAGCGGTGGGGATAATATATTTATGGACGGTTTACACATCTACTTGCAAAGCTGCTTAAAAATACTTGCAAGTGGTATGATGCCTGATGAGCGGAGGGAAAGCTATGTTATATCAATCAATTAAATGGAGGGAGATGTACAAGAATGCATTAATCGGGGTATAAAGTTAACGAGTCACGTAATGAAGGTCTGGGAAAAGGTTATAGAAGCTAGACTTCGAAAAATAATCTCAATAGATGAACGTCAATTTGGGTTAATACCTGGAAAGTCAACTGCAATACATGGTCTTAGGCAACTTATGGAACTATATAAGGAATAAGCCGAGAATAATAATATAATAAGAACTAAATACCGGGAAAGGACATAAAAAGAACAAAAGATTTTTTTTAATTATAAACAAAAAAATATAATTTTAGGGTCTATACCAACTCGGCTTTGGTATTCAATATTAGAACATATAATTATAGCAATAACATAATCTGTAAATGATGATATATGAATAAAAGTTATATTAAATTAAACCATTCCTTTTTCATGTATTCACACATGCGGCAGTGTTACCCCTCCAAAATGGGTTTCTTAGGCCCGACCTGGTCCATTTTTTAATCTCCCCGACCCGAGTCCAAAATGCTTTTTTATTTATAGCCCGACCCCAGCTCGGCCCGATATTTTAAAGAAAAGCTGTTTGCCAAATATTACATTTGAAGATTATTTTACCATACAAATAAAAAATGAATTTGATTTTTATTCGTAATTTAAAACATGGATGACTTGCTGCAATCTATTCGGCGAATTATTTTAAATTAAATATATACCTTTATAAAATAAGCTTTATTTAAATTTCAGATAAGTAAGCTTTTTGAATATTTACTTATTTTATTTTTGGAGTTCTAAAAACTGAATGGATAAACATAAGTACTAGAATAAAAATTAATATTTTGATTTAAAAATATATAGAGACAGGTGAAGGGGCTTGAGTTTACAAGCTCTATTGTTTACGTTGTAGAAAGATTAATATTGAGTTGGGTTTATTTAAATTATATTTTATAAAAAATTAGTTATCTCACGTTTAATTCGGACCTAGGGTCAAGCTGCCCCATCAGGCCCCACCCTAAATTGAGGTCCGATGATTTTATTAGATTTTGCCCTGGCTTAGGGCGGCCCGTGCAGAGCTCTAAGTTGAGGCCAGAGCATCAATCGAGACCAAAAAATTAAGCTATTTGCACTATAATTTTTTTGCCCCCCCCCCCTCAATCCAAATCCTGGCTACGCCCCATGTTAATTCATGTTAAGTTTAAACAGGAGGGGGGCATAGGACAAAATTATAATTTTTAACGGTATTAAAATCAAAAAAAAATCCATCTCCCTGGCTACGCCCATGGGCTACTTATTATTTATTTATTTTTTATACAGATTTCTTTGTTAATTGATACAATACAACCGAATGTTCTTCATTAGATCAAGTTTATAATGACTTTTTTCCGAAAATAATAAGCAAATTTCGCTTTCCAACAATCAAAAATTTGTTTTGGTACAAAATCAAAATTTGCCGACCCTTTGCCTTATTAAAAATTTCTAGTTTCAGTTCCTAATTACTAATTTTTAAAAGTATCTACATGTGTTCCTATTTCTTCTGTAACTAGATACTTGGAATTAGTTTCATTAACATCTTAACTCGTAACTATAGGTCCAAGATGCACAAAATTGTGTATAAAAATTCCTATGATATTTTTTTAATTAAGTTATTAAAAATTTCAGATCTCTGCAATTAGTAACTTTAGTTATATGATGCATTGAAGTGCGCCTTGCCTTGAGATTGACCCGTAAAACTTGCGTAGGATTGAATGTAAACCAAATGTAATACATTTATTCATTAAATTTTTTAAATCATGTTTCAATATTCAATCAATTTTTCAAGACACTTAAAACTAACAAACCCCATCTCTCTTTTGTAATCTCCCTTAAGCCAACCTGACCAGTTTAACCCATGTATAAAAAGCTATTCAAATTTTTATTCTCAAAATAAAAATTACTCCTTATTATTTAAATACACGACTCTCACCTAGTAAGAACCCTTTTAAGGTCTGATTTATTCTTGCCTTTATACTAATAGTAATTATATCAAATCTTAAATGGACGTAGGGTTTATTCTTAGATAAATAAACACGATCAAACTGTTCCTCTCTCAAGTTGTAAATAGTTCTTTTGAGGTTTAAAAACACATTCTAGGCTAAAAGTTTATAATATTCATCCTTTTTTATTTTTTACTCGATTTTTGCTTTGCCTTTGGTTTGAAAATAGAAAGCGTTATAAAAATCTCTTTATTTAAGACAAATCTGCTCTGTGTCTTTATAACAAAATAAATTTATACTCCCTCTTATAAAATTTAAAGTATGCCCCCATACCAATGGCGTAAATGACGGGGGGGGGAAAAAAAATTATTATAGATCTTAAGTTTATATTTTATAGTTGTGCAACGTAACTGACCAAGTAAGACACCTATTAATTGCTATGAATGACTTTCTTTATGTTTTATACCAGATTTTATAATTTTGATGTTGAAATAAAAATGTTATAGGAAAATTTTAAATTTTTAAAAAATTTCCCCCCCCCCCCGGGAGAAAATCTTGGCTACGCGCCTGCCCATACCATTTGTTTCAAAAAAGTACCGAATTAGGTAAATTAAACATTTATTTTGCATTACTAACTTTAATATTTATCTAAAAGTCAACGCTAATATCATTTTATTGAGGAAAAAGTAACAAATTTAATCAATAACAATTTAACTAAGTTAAACCTTGTGTATTAAATATGCCGTAAGTTATGGCTATTATTTATGTGAGTTGGATGGGCGAGCGAAGTTTGATAGAAAGTGCGTTCTCCGTTATCTGCCAATAAATTGGCGACGTGAAACTCAGAATCTTCTCCGTGTGTTTTGGCGTTGTTTATCGAAGGCAATCCTCCCGCTACCACGTGACCGTAATGTCCTGGTATAACTCCTGCATAAGGTGACCATTGAAAAGGGTGTTGTTGCGGATACATTGCAATATTGTCCATTATTTCGCTCCCCATTTTTTCCGCACTGTTATAGGACGGTGGCACGATAGGAAAATATTGCCTCGTTTCGTTAACCTGCACAGGGCCGCCGTTAGCGCTATTACAACTACTGAAGTGTTCAGCCGTCATGTTGTTGGGAAATATAGGCGCGATGAAATCGTACGTATTCGTTATAAGTTTACTCTCGTTAATTGATATAGATGATGAATTGTCATCAAAATCATCCGATGCAGCTCCATCATCTCTATCGTCACCTATAGATTCAAAATCTAAGTCATCTTCAGAATCATCGCTATCTAACATAGCGCGTCTTCGCTTTCCCTTTTTAACTCCTGCCTTAGATTTCCCATATTTGGTTCTGCCGTCGAACGAGTTGCTATCCGATACTTTCAAGTCATCCCTAATAGGTTGCAAGAAAATATTAAGATAAAAATTATAGCTAAATAAATTATTAGACAATAAAGGATTAATGGTATACCAAAAGATTATCGAAAATAGCTAGTAGTTGAATTTATAAATTAAATCACGTAACTAACATACCAGACCCCGTAGTTTAAAAAAATCTAACCTATTTACATTTTTAAAACAATTTCTATTCAAAAGATTTTCTCGCAATTTTTAAAGCACCTTGTTTAAACTTAGATTAGTTAAGAGAAATTTTTTTATGTTCAAGATTCTACAATAGGACGAGCAGTTCGGCTGCTTTCTAATGAGTTGATTAATGTCTCACACCAATTTGTATAAAAAAAGATTTATGCCTCCAGCCCCCTAAACTCTATCTTTAGTTATGCCTAAAAAGCCCGCTCATTAAATTATGTTATTTGCATTTTATGTCTTTTTTATCGCGTCAAAATTGTTCACTGATGGTAATGGAATTCCAAAGAGAGTGGAATTGAGAAGGAAAAATAGCTCGTCGAAATATGTTTGTAACAACAGCTGCAAATTGCTCAAAACATTATGAAGCGCGCGCCAAGAGATTTAGGCTAATTTGTTCCACCTACACCAATGATATATGTAATTGTTGATACTGCAGCACCATCATTTGTCAGAGAAGAGATGAAATGATTTGGGAAAGTGAAACTGATAAGTTACACTGTTCAGCGAATAATCATTAATAAGAAATTATTTTATCACATTTGCCAGAAGCAAAAAACAATCTAACGTTTTATTTTAGGCCCTACGTAATATATATGAGATTTGATATCTTGTCTTGATACGGATTAATAATATTAGTCAGCATATCCACCATACTTAAAAAAATCAAAAAGGGAAAATAATGAATAATTAATTATCTAGTTGAATTCAGGGCAACCTCAAATTTGTGATTAAGCAAAATAATTATATAAACTAATTACTTTTCTCTAATTTCAGCGGCTCTGTCTCGTTGACGCCGATTTTTGAACCAATTGCTCACTTGAGTCGTAGTTAGTCCAGTCATACCAGATAGCTCCTTCTTTTCTTTGGGGGCGGGGTAGGGATTGGCACGATACCATTCGCGAAGTACACCGCGCGATTTTTCTTTGAAACAGTAACTCGTTTCTTCGCCGTCCCATATGGTGCGAGGCAAGGGATATTTTCTTCGAACTCTATATTTGCCTACAGCCCCCAAGGCTCGACCCCTAACCCTCTCCGCTTCGAGGTAATGCGCCTTAAGCCACATCTCTTGTAACTTGGCGTGATTAGCTTGCCCGAACGGACGGCTTTCCAATATGGCATACAACTCTCGGAAATCGCCACGGTGAAATGCTACCACTGCTCTAGCTTTAAGAACGCTTTCGTCAGTGTGGAGGTGAGCGCAAGGCGGTAAACTCCACAAGAAGCGGGCTAGTCGATCCATATTACCCGATTGCTGGAGCACTTCGCAAACGCAAGCCACTTGATCCCGTGTGAAACCGAAGTTATTGGTAGGACTCAGGGTTAAATCCTGATTAGATTCGTGATTGGGTATCCCCTGTTTGATCGTTGTAGCGACATGAAATGATGATACAGGGTTCGGTACCGTTGATTGATTTGGAGATTTGTCAAAAAAGAATGGAGACACTATTTTGTCGTCCATAGTTTTTATGGAGGCGGTATTAATGGGAATAGGGTCATTGGGCGTTGTTTTATAGATTATAGGCGAACATTGACTAAACGGTGATGATAAAGTGAGCGATGCTTGTTCCATTAGGGGTAAAAAGGACTGGTGATGAACGAAATCTAGTATAGGAGGTGGTGGAGGAGCCAGGTAAATGGAAGGTCCACTCGAAATGATATTTTCTACCGGGGATAGCATTGATGGTGCCATGTGGGGCCTACTTAAAAAGGGAAAGGGAGAAGGCCAAAACTTTGCCGGGGAAACATCCAAAGTAGTGTATGGAAGGGGGCATTGCCATTTTTGGGCCAAACGACTAAGAACGTTGGATGAAAGTTCATTTTCCATATCTTTGCCGATAGCTGCGGCCGTTTGTAAAGATAATTCGTTGGGTAATCGAGAATTTTCAAGGGAATAATTGACAAATTGATCCTTCTCATGGCTAGTAATTTTATTATTTTGGTCAATTGACATTTTAAACTGCTCGTGCAAGGGATAATTTAAATTATTTAAAAATATTTCGATCATAACCTTATAATAAACAATTATTGTGAAATAAATCAAACAATTTCTATTCAAATTAATTATTAGTATTTTTTGACGAGAAAAAATGGTATTAATACGATGGTAATTTTAACGTGTTACAAATTAATATTATAATTCAGCACAAGTAACAACAGTGAGTGGGAAAATGATAAGGAAAGGGTAAGTCGAACAAATTGCTATAATATGGGTACGATGATAAATGATTGACATATGGCATAATAAATAATTGACTAATGAATTGATAAATATGGGGTCTGTGACGGGTATTAGGAAAGATATAAAACAAGCACCCTATATTAGATTGGATGTATTCCCCATACTAAATTTCAAAATTTTAGGTTAGTATAAATTTATAACCTACTTATTTATTTTAATTATTTACGATAAAAATTTTAGTGAGTAAATTGTTCTTTGTCATACTATTTTCAAACATCCTCTCACCCTCAACTCAATAAACAAAATATTTTACGTTTGTATGCTTTACATAAAAAATTTGTTGAAGATATTGAATTACAAAACAGATAATACTAGTTTTTAGTTGCTTTACAATTTTATAGCGCAATTTAGAGAAATTGAGTTGCCTGAATAATACAACTAGCGGTAGCGAGCAGGCGAGCGCCAAGTAGCACATCTAATATTTCCTCACTCTCACATTATAAGACTAGTAGATTGTGTGTATGTATTATAAATAATATTAAGTTGAGAACGCGCCATGTGGTGTCGGATTTCATTAGGGCTCAAATATCACAAATGCGTTATTTGTTAGTGAAATCCTAGAAGATGCGGAGAGGGAGGGAAGAGAAGCGCTGGAGGAAGAAAGGATCAAGATTATTGCTGTTTGTTTTTGTTGTTAGTGAGGGATTTGAATAGCACTCCTACCGATATCTTTTTTAATCTGTGTGGTGCGCTTCATTTAGTTCGCAAAGCATTTGTTTTATAAAAAATCCCAGATAAATTATATTTGTCGACGGCTAATTGACTGAACTCCATAAGAATGTTTGCTGCTCACAAAGACTTAAAGTCATTTTTTAGAGAGATAAAGTTAGGAGCAAACTGGTGTTGAAATTTACCTATTTTACTCCCTGTTTTAAAATACAAGTAGTATTTTAATATCATTGTCCGAATTTATTTGATATAAAAAGGGATTTTAATCTATGGGTAGAGGTGGCCCGACCCCCTTCTGCAATAAATATTTTTTAAGGTTTGTTCAAATGTCCTCATACATTATACTTCCATAGTCAACTCTTAGGGCTTGTCTTAATATCGGATTCAGATTCAAATCGCGCGAATTTATCTTTGTTTAAATATCCGATTGAATTTCAAGAGTCTCTGTTGTAATTTTTAATATTTTGTTCTTTGATAGTTAAAAACGTTTTTTTTATTTAAACTCCTGAGATTAAATACAAACTTTGGATACCTAAAAATTTAAAAACATCATTAAGCTTACGAAAAATCTTGCATCTTACAAAATCGCTGTTATGTTATGCGTCTGAACTGTAAATCTGCTATGAAGTCGAAGTTAAGACACGGCTATGTTTTATATAACCCGTAGGATGATTTTTGCTGCGCAGCAAAGTCCGACATTAAGACAAGCCCTTAGGTCAAAAATTTCAATATTACGGGCCTAATTTGCTTGGTGAGCTCTCACTTAAACTTTAAAGTGATATCTTCAAAAAGTAGGGGAGGGGGGGGGTTATAAACACTCCCTCGATTATTCAAAAAAGTAATTTATTAATTTCTTTTAGGTTGACGGAAATAACCTATATCCAAGTTTTAAATAGATACCCCACCTCACATAGACAAATAATATTAATAATTATACATGTTTCATCTTTTAAATAAGAATCTTTTTGTCCCGTTGAAAGATATACTGATTATAATTAACTAAATTTTAAAGCAAAGCTGGTACTCCTTCCAAGGTAAATTAAGACCCGAAGTTAGCTAAACCCAAATCAATTCACTTAACTTGACCAAAAGGCTATCCTAATAATTTTTTATTATAATTTAAATTACCCAATATTGTTAACTTTTAGTCATAACCAAATTCAAAATCAAATTTTCTACGAACCAAATAATATATATATATCAGCTTGTTCAAAAAGTTTATTTCCCATTTCTGTACCAATTTAAATTAAAGATTTTTACTATAAACGTCAGCAACTTATAAATTAGGTAATCCTATTTAATTAATATCAAACTAGGAAAATTTTAAATAGTTATATAAAATCAGGCTGCCCTTAAATAGCCATCGTACCATCAGTCTTAGAGCCTTCGCCTTCCGACCCTTTTTTGAAAGGAAGAAAGTGGCCTGACGACTCAACTCTAATTCCCTAATAAATTAGTCTACCCCTTAAATGAGATTTTACAAGGATAGGTATTTTCGCCCCCTCCGACCTAAATTATACTAACTCTCGCAGAGGACCTTAAGATGACCAAATACCAGGCCCTCCTTCCAGCCAACATTTTCGCCCCCATTGTCACTTCCTGCTCAGGGACTTTCGGACCACGTGGGATCAATCCTTTTAAAGAAATCAGCAGACGTTGCCCAATTTAAAAATATTCTCTTAACTTTTACTTAAACAAAAAATTGGCTTCATAACTGACAATACCATTTCAAATCCCTGGTCGATAGCTGGCCACTTCTGAGGATGATATACCTGTAATGCCTTCGAGCGCTAATATATAGCTATATTATATTTATATCGCGTTTTTATATACTGTGCTTATTTTTAAAATGTTTATAACTTCTAATAATTAAATAAATTTTTAAAGAAAATATAGTAAAAATTACATTATTAATACAATGCCCCATATGTAAACCCTTAAATTTAAAATTATAATTAATTTTTTCATTAAAAATAGATATTGGCTAATAGCAATTGTCTTTAGGTGATCAAACTGTATAGAAATTTTCAAATTTAACTCAATCCAAATTCTTTGTGCAAGCGTTACATAATTAAAAATCAAGGGATAAATATCAAATTTTGTTTATGTGATGTGCAATAATCTGTATAAAATTTATATTTTTGCAACAGAAATTCCATTTTTACCCAGATAAAAAGTAATAGGACTAACAAATTTTTACTTTTTATCGATACATATTTATTCAAAATAATTTTAAAAAGTCGGCACAAAATATTGAGATTAACAAGGATTTGCATCAGACTAATTAAAAAAATTAATTTGAAAGTCTTGTAAAAATATATTAGACAATTTAATGTAAATTAAGGATGTAATATCAAACCTTATAGGCAAAAGATCACAATGGAAATCGTTAAATCCAACACGATTTTACACGGATCAATGCCATCCGTTTAGTTCTAGCGCGTTTTTATATTTTTTAGTCGTGTATATCATAATTATAATTATTTGTTTCATTAACATAATTCAGAGAAAGAAAAATAAAAAATGTTTAAGAAAATCAATTATTGTTTTCCTTAATATTTATTAATCTCCTTCAAAATTACACTTACACGACATAACAACACAAGTTTGACACGTACCACACGTTATTTCATAATTCATTTAGACGATTATAATGTTCACACATTGCAATAGAAGGGACAAGATTGGAGATTACTGACCGACATAGAAGCTTAGTGTCCTTCCTTTGTGTCCATTTAAAAATGTAGTTCATAAGTTATTTCCCCTTTGTCCACGTCTCGACTTGTGTCGCCTCCCCCACATCATTCACACCCCCTATTGTTATTTTGCTCCGGCAAGTCATCGACGTCCCGACCTACTGTCGACAACTTTGACTCCCCTCCCTACTCTTTCATAACAGATCACCTACTACATACTAGCAGGACTTGTAAATAAACTATTATCAACTGAGACTGACCGCGACAACTAGATGTCAAATCAATTGACAATATTGCTTTACCCTTGACTCTCTCCCTATCACCCCATCCATAGGTATTAGTAGTAACTCTAAGTAGGTAGAATTACCACCTATAATTCTTTCTTTACCCTTTTGTGTTCTAGTGTATATCCCAACCTTAACTCGATTCCCTAACAAGCTTCATCGTGCTAATGATGATGCGATTAGGTTTCATCAGTCACCACACCAAGATTGTTGATATCATATTATACTTATTATTATATCAAAGAAAATCATTTAAGTACCAACAACCTGTCAATCAAGGGGCGATAATAGGGGTAAATGTGAGGGAAATGTAGTAGTAATACGACACCCCCTTTAAATAGGGGTAAAGTTGAAGGGATGACTTAGTTTAGAAAATATATTGAATTACACACGCTTGGTGTGACGTGTTTATTTTAAGCCTGTTTGATCACTACACTACTATAATATCCCTTTAATAAGATTAAGGATACTTTAGCAGCTTTTATATTGGAAAGGTTTTACTTGTCTATTGTCAACCAACTAAGAGGTTTAAAATGGTTCGAAAAGTGTATTTATAGATTAGAAAGTTGGATGACAGGAAAATTCTTTAAGCATTTAGGTTCATGGGCGTAGCCAGCATTGGAATTAGAGGGGGGCAAAAATGATTTAGTAAGGGGCAAAATGAACATTTTTTAAAATTTTAGCCATAATTAATAAATTTCAACAAATTTTTGGTTTAGAGGGGGCAACCGCCCCTCACTGCCCCCCCCCCTTGATTATGCCCATTAGGTTGGAAGGGTCTTCGCCCTTAGAGAGAAGTTTAACTAGGCGGTTTTGGTCACTAAAATGCCAATATATATTATATAACTTTAGGTAAAAATGACACCTCTTTATATCAAAATTGTTGATAAATATATAGGGTGTCAATTTTATTAAACAAATCAGTGACGCTTGCTAATGGCGATTTGTAGCAACACTATTTAGTTTCTTTTTACTATAATTTACAAATCAATTTGTCTCTTGGTTTCAGGCGCGTAGCCAAGGGGGCGGAAAGCGGGACTTTTCTACCCCCTTGACCAAAATTGGAATTTTTTTTTGATTAGTAATTAAATTAAATGGGTTAAAATACTATAGGTTAGTTGCATAAAAGATTTTGACTAAAAGCCTGAAAACATAATATATACATTCAATTTTTCGAGTTAAATTTTCGACTAAAAGCTTGCACCCTACCATTATAATTTTCTACCATTGATTTTAAATTATGAAAAACTTGTTTTTTTTTTATCTAAACACCGTTCATTTAGCTGTACTAAAAAATGTCAAGTATTGAGTCACTGTATAATTTTGCTTATTAGCAACTTGAGAATTTTTACAGATCAAATCAAACTCATATAATTTTGCTTTGGTTTCCGCCATTATTTAATTCTACATAAGTGATAATATTTTGTGCTAGTTGAATAACTTGCACAAGGTCCATGCATGGGCGTAGGCAGGGGGCGGCCGCACCCCCCCCCCCCCCCCCTAAATGACGGAAGTTTTTTTTTCAATGCAAAAACCCTTAAAAATGTAAAAAAAAAATAGGTTTTGTTTCCGCCCCCCCCCCCCCCTAATTGAACTTTTTAACGTTTCGTCCCCCCCCCTAATCCAAAACCTGGCTGGGCCCATGTGTCCATGTCCCTTTTTAAGGTATAAAAGCGATAGTAAATGCTCTGATTAATAAAGAGAAGAGATTTTTCCAAAATTGGTTATATAGCGCCTTGAAGTTTCGCATGTATTTTACGTGAAGTTTATTTTTGTAACATTATAAATAAAAGTGTCGAAATTTTTTTTGAATTTTTCCTCCCCCTTGAGAAAATCCTGGCTATGCGTCTGACTATCATGAGATAACTCAATGTAGATAAAAAATAGTCAATTTAGAAAAAAATATTATTTTTAAACCGATTAGGAAAATTAAGCTAGACCGATAAGGTCTTTTTCTATAATCCGACCCGATTCAGATCCGATAGAAAAGATATTTTCATTATTTTTTATAAAATTTAAAAGTCTCCGTGGCAAGTCATAGTCTTGTTCAGGGCATAGTATAGCTTTAATTTTCATTTTTGTATATGCCAATGCCAACTGGATTCAATAAAACGTTTATGTTTCATAAAAAACATTGAAATGCAAATGTAAATATTATTACATTTTACCCACTCATGAGAACCTGCACCCATAAAATACAGGCTCTACATTGGAACTCATGGGCGTACGCAGGTTTTGAATTAGGGGGGGGGGGGCAGATTATAATTTTGCTGAGAGCAAAAAAAAAAGGTCTCGACTATCCAAATCCAAAAAATCTTCCTCTAAAATTTTCCTGAGAGCAAAAAAAAAAAAGGTCTCGACGTCCAAAAAATTTCCTGAGAGCCAAAAAAAAGCAACTGCCCTACAGAAAAATTGATCCAGTCTTCATATTTGCTTAGGCAGTGTGGGCATGTAGGCAGCCAGACCCCCTGCCCCCCCTGGCAAATTAGGGGGGGGCAGGGGGTCCGGCTGCCCCCCTCCGGCTAATTAGGGGGGGGGGCAAAACAAAATTTCTTTTTAATTTGTTAGGGTTTTTGTATTGAAATTTTTTTTTTTAAATTAGGGCTGCCCCCCCCCCTGCGTCCGCCCATGTTGGAACTCATTAAAAAATTTATTAATGAATTATCATAGTTCAGTTCTCTTCCAAATTATAATAAGTTATAATATTTAAAAAAAATTATTTTTTTGAAAATGAAGAACGGCTAGCTCTAGCCCTCTCTGACTAGCCCCAACCCCTATTTATTTTATACAAATAATATAATTTAACATGTTATTTTGCAAATAAAAATTTAATTTTTTGACGTTTTGATAGAGGAAATATCTCTTTATAAGATATAACTTAAATTTTTTAAAAATAAAACCCAAAAGAATTTATATGTGAAATACAAAATTTCGTCAAGGGCTACTAATAGTCTCCAAAGCCCAGTTTCCTATATACGTTTTTTATTGTTTCCAAAGATTTTTTTTTACCAATACCTTTTGACAATATACTTTAAACTTTTAATGTTTTACTTAAAATAATTGAAAAAATACAAAGAGCCTAGGGTTATAACTAGCCCCAGTCTCCCCTATATCACCTTCCAAAAAATATTTCATCTAAAACTAGATACCTTGGTCGTCTCAAAGTATCTAATTACTGTTACTAGATCCTTACTTTCAAAAGTATATAATTCAGTTTCTTTTCTCTAAAAAGTATTTAGCACACTTTACCTATAATAAACCAGTGCTTAATTTATAAACTTAAATATTACTATTAATATTTAAGTAATCAAATTTAAAATTTCAGGTTTTTAATAACACATTACTCTTAAATTAAATCTAATGATCAATACTCGCATACGATTATTTTTAGCGTCTCTACAATCTCTTACAGCTATTAGAATTATTGTAATGCACATATATAATAAAGGATCACAGGTTAAATGAGGTTATTTATATTATTAAATATTTATGAATTTTAACGCATAAAAGATGTCCTATATATTCGATATAAGATGCTATCTTCTTAGCATCAAAATTTTAAAGATTTTTTCTGTCTACTGAATTATTTTTAAATTTCTGCTTATGGCATATTCTATAGAATAGTTTATACCAGGCGCGTAGCCAGGATTTTCTCCCGGGGGGGGAATTTTTAAAAATTTTCCTATAACATTTTTATTTCAACATCAAAATTATAAAATCTTGTATAAAACATAAAGAAAGTCATTCATAGCAATTAATAAGTGTCTTACTTGGTCAGTTACGTTGCACAACTATAAAATATAAACTTTAGGTCTAAAATAATTTTTTTTCCGGTGGGAAATTTCCCGCCCCCCCCCCCCGTTTACGCCACTGGTTTATACTATAACATGGGAGTAGCCATTATTTTCTCAACTAATTTATAATAATGAAATACATAGCACAATTTAGGGATATACAGATTTAATCCAAAAAGTATGAATAGCAATAAAATTTGTGATTTGTGCTGAGTTTTATATTTTTACGTATTATTATCTTTTGTGCTAGCATTTTTTTAGAATAAAGTCAATGCAACCGAGTAATATAAATTGCCTAAAAAGGATTAAATAACTTTAAAAGTAAATTTGCTACTGGCATGATAAAATATAACAGTGGCGTAGACAGGATTGCCAATGAGGGGTTTCAAAAAAATTGATAAATAAAACATTAAACAAATTTTTTTTATTTATACATATTCAATATCTGAGCCTCGTTTTTAAAAAAATGCACTAATGATCTCTTTAATTATGTTTGTAGTTAGAAAAAGCATTAACACTTAAGTTTATTTAAATATACTCTTTTTTATATTTAAGTAATATTTTTTGGATACTGGGCATGTGGTCTCTTTCCATCAATGACGTTTTTTCAAAAAGCACCTCTCAATTTTCTAAATATTACCCTCTACTGCATGAACTATGTTAGAATAATTTTTTTTTGCAAACCAGATTTTTTATTTGTCTCAATACTATTGATAATCTCATGGCTCACTTTTTTAAATTTTTTTTAAATATCTTAGAAGATGAACGGTATGTGGATTCAAATACACATTATGCAATTAAGGGTACAATTTCAATTTGTCCACAATAATTTTTATTATACTCTAAACTATAACTATGTATAATTTCATATAAATAAACACATATTAAATGTTTGAACATTTTAATTTTCATGAAAATCTATAAAACAATTATTTGTGGGCGTAAAACATAAATATACACCACATTTTTTGGAAGATACTTTTGTAATCCCTCTTAGAGCGAGTACGACTTGCAAATTTTGTGAACAAAACCAGTTATCAAAAAATAATTTATAATTAATTTGCTGCGGTATATAAGAAATTAAACGTAGCACAGCATTGCTTCGAAAAATCGGGTCGGGCTCGGGTCGGGGCTAAATAAAAAAAGACTTTCGGGCTCGAGCCGGGCAAAATAAAAATCGAGAAGTCGGACTCGGGCCGGGATCGGACAGAAGAAATTTTATTTTGCAGGGCTCTAGGTATGGTACCACGATTCATAATTCAAAAAATATGAAACTCAAATAAAATACCTTATGTTTATGTGCATAGTGTGTCTTTAAAGCAACATATGATTATTACAAATTATAATTAAAAAAAATAAAAATATATATAAAATAATTTCATAAATATTAATTTTAACCTTTTATGTATCTAATTTTAATGTTTTGAAATTTGTCAAATAATAATATTTATCCTTTTACGATGTGTAGAAAATTGAGAAGAAAAATTTTATAAAAAAATAGCCATTTTCAAAAATAGGGTTTAATAAAATGCGAAATTAAAAAAATATAATAGGTCTCATGGGCCATATTAACATTCGAATCGAAGATATGGGTTGTGGCTTCAAATACACACCATGCACTTGAGTTAAAATTTATTTATATAATATTTAATATAATTTGTGATATGATATATACACATACAGTATGCAGTAGAGGGTTTTAACCATGGCATTTGCTTGAAGTATAGATCTGCTAGGTTTAGGCTTAAGCTCGGTCTCAAAAGAGGTTTTTATGGCTTTCAACAAATGACCCGCCGTTTAATTTTAATTTGTAGCACTTTTAGCACGGCATAAAACCATTTATGTAAAATATTATATATAGAAACGTAACAGTAGTTTTCAGGCGCGTAGCCAAGATTTTCACGAGGGGGGGATTCTGGCAAAAAAAAATTTACAAGGCATTTTGTCAAAAATTAAATTAAATTAAATGTATATATTATGTTTCTAGGTTTAAATAAGTGTCTTAGTCATTGATGTAACTAAACTATAATATTTTAACCCATTTAATTTAGTTATTAATCAAAAAATAGGGGGGGGGGCCCCCCCCCCTTATTTACGCCACTGGTAAAAAAATTGATTTTTTAAAGTGGCGCAAATGTAGCGCTCTCACTAGTATTGATTTTAAGTTGCTACTCTTTAGAAAAACGAGAACTAAATATAAACCTGGCTTATGACCATGTAGTTTTTAGGTAAGTTAAAAAAAAGGAATCATGCGGACTTCCAGAGATCTGCTAATCGGGCAAAATAAAAATAATTTTGATGCGCTAGGTCGAGCATGTTCCTTGTTCAAATTAAAAATCTACTTTTAAACCTTATTATTTTTATGACTTTTTTAATTTAAACTAATTATAATTTTTCTTAAATTACTAATGATAAAATAGATAGAATCACCAACGTTTGAAACATAGACTTGCACGGATAGCACGCTACCAACGACATGGTTAACATAATATCGGGTGAAATCAATTAAAACTAAAATCATAACTCAGCTCCGAAGTGGTTTAGGAATTTCTCTTTCTTTTTTATTAAGCTTTTTTTATAATAAGATCCTACTCGTTAATATCCCAAATTTATATATGACTTATTGGCTTTACATTCCAACAATCAGTTTAAATTTGTTTTTACTTTAGAATGTATCGTCTTTGGCTTTTGGGGAATTTTGCCTACTCTTATTTAATTCAAGTAGAGATTTAAGGTGGTTCCTTTAATATGCAAAGCGGCGGTTAGAGAGGAGGAGTGGCATAAAACTATTTTAAAATTTACCTGGTTGGGGAATATTTTAAAATTTACCTGGTTGGGGAAAATTAAAGCTCTACTATGCCCTGAACAAGACTATGACTTGCCCCAGAGACTTTTAAAATGTGGAGAATAAGTAATTTGTGGGAAAAACATATATAAAAAGTTTTTAAACTTTCCTATAGTAAAAATACATCTTTAAAATATATTCAAACAGAAAATTAAAAATATAACTTTTTAGTTTTCAATCGAGACGCGATTTAATAATCATTCCTAGGGAGATAATATTAGTTCTGTAGTTCCATTATTCTATTTCCTAGATCGAACTGTTATATAACTATCTCGCGAGCGGTAATCTATCCTTTGTAATCTAGTGTTGTTTGCGATGGTTACCCTTTGTTCTTGAATTCATTCCTTCTTCACATTCCTTCCAACAATTTGACGTCATTGGAGTAGGATTTGAACCTACATGGATTCCTATAAATTGGGAGATTCGATTGATCTTTCTTCTGCAGTTGGAAGCGCACTTCATAAGCCCAACTATTCCAGCGACTGGGGCCCAATGACGTGCAAACTGCTGAGTTGTCTATAAACTAAAGCCTTTCGGGTGGTGGCAGAGAATGTCATTCCGGATAACCCAACAGAATGGGCATTCGAGGAATTAGCAAGCAGGTTTAAGACAATATTCAAAGGAAATGCCCACTGGCTCCACGATTCCGACTGGGAAACATCAGACAGATGGAAAAGGAGCCGATAATGCAATTTGTATTGACTGATCCGCATCAAAGGATTGCAATTCATAAGCGGGGAGTTACCCAACAATCTGTTTTGGATCAGTTAATTCTGGGATTGCAGAATCCGACGGTTCAAGCCAGATTGATGGCTGAGGGTGAACTAAAATGGGACAAGGCCATCGAGTTAGTCCTAGGTAGAAGCGGTCGAAGACGGGCTAAGTTGGTGCACGGGCCAGTAGAAGAAGCGTTCGCGGTGGATACGTCGAGAGCGGGCCATAACTTGACCAGGTTCATCCATGCTCTATCGATTTATATGTTAGTAATAATTTGATGCATTTATTTGGCACCGGGTCTTCGGTTAAGACCGTGCCAGGCACGCTTTGAAGGGAGTCCCTACCAACCGTAGCAGAACCCACGCCCAATGTCTACTGATATGGGAACAGGGAAATAAGGATAATCGCCGACGTAAAGGTCGAAGCCCGACTAAGCCAGACACGGAAAATGCTGCCACTGTTAGTGGCTGACGCGAGGGGACCGTCGTTGCTTGGTGCTAATTGGATAAAGGAATTCGGAAATGATCGAGAGTAGCGATGGAGCACTAGTGCGTGAACTTCATCGACGATCAAAGCGTGAGGGAGCCGGGTATAAATAGGAGCGACATCGATAATACGATTTGACATATGACAACCCAGAAGAATGCGACTCCACAGGCGGTAAGGGGCAAAGAAGTAGGGGTACCAATGGAAAACGGGGTCAAGCCGGTATTCGTTCCCGCGCGTCGAGTCCCTTACCATGAATGAGGGAGGTCGAGGAAGAGTTGTACAAGTGGGTGAAGAACAACGTAATCTCGCCAGTCGAGTATTCCCGTTGGGCAAGCCCATTGGTGCCAGTTCGAAAGAATGACGGAAGACTTAGATTTTGCATCGACTATCGCTTTACGGTCAACAAATATGCGCAAGGATTACTGTACCCTCTTCCCAAGATTGACGATTTGCTCACTAAGTTGGAAAACGCAGCGTACTTCACGAAAATTGATCTTGCCAAGGCGTACCACCAATTAAGTGTGAGCTGGGAAACAAACCTCTATCTAACAATTTTAACTCACAAGGGACTTTTTAGAGTCAAGCGAATGCCTTGTGCGGCGGCCATTTTCCAGAAAACGATGGACCAATCATTTGGAAGCATGGAAGTGTAGTGGTATAAATTGACGATTTATTGATCGTGGGGGATTCAGAGGAGGTCCACAACAGCCGATTGCATAAAGTGCTCACAACGTTGCACAAATGGGGCTTTAGCCCAAACTTTCCAAAACGGTAATTGGTGCAACACAAATGACGTTCTTGGGATACATCATCATCAACAAAGGAATAAAGGAATGACGGGAAGGTTAAGGTGGTCGTCGAATGGGGTCAGTTAACTAACAAGACGGAAGTTAATTCCTTTTTGGAGCTGACATCGTAATTCGCAAAATTCATCAAAAATTAGCTCAGTTAATATAACTCATCCAAATATTAACAAAGGCGAACGTAGTCTTCCACTTAAGGAACATCAAGAGTGCGTTCGTTACCGCACCAGTTTTAGCCAATTTCAACGAAGATTGGGAGACGGGGTTAGTAGTTGATGCTTGGGAAAAAGGTTTAGGGGCGATTTTGCAACACAGCCAGGTGGAGAGTGGTGGCGTACGCATCAAGAGACCTAAGCGAGGTGGAGGGGCGATACTCTATGATCGAACACGAGGCTTTGGCCGTCGTCTACGGACTAAAGGAATTTAATGATTTTGTTCATAACGAACCACAGGTCGTTGATTTACATATTTGATCAAAGTAACAGAGGGAAAAAACAATGGTCTTCTCGCCTTACACAATGGGCGTTCGTATCGGGTTACGCGGCCAAATTCGCTACAATAAGAGTAAGGATAACGCGGCCGACTTTTTGTCCAGGCGACTGTGTGAACATGCCTATCAAGTTACCGAGGAAGTGCTGGAGGATGCCCCGGACTCATTTATTTCACTCCAGGTGGTTCGTGAATATACTCGTAGTGAACCAACTTACAACAACTCAAAGAATAAATAAAGTGGACTCAAAATGCCGCGGTAGTCGCGGGTACTATGTGCCTATACGAGAGGTACCTGCCGAATCTACACGAGTATAATGATGTAATATTCTACAAGGGACGACGGGTGTTCATTCCAGCCAGATTAAGATACACCGTGCTACAACGATTACACAAGGGCCACGTAGGCGTAAAGCGAATGCAACAGGTAGCAGCTCAATATGTGTGGTGGCCAACACTGATTCAGGATATCGCAAACCTAGCAAAAAGTTGCAGGGCATGCAACTACACGGCCGCGGCACTAAAAAAGGCGCCGTTGATCAAGGGTGAGCAAAACTTTAGGCCTTGGTACACGTAGATTTGTTTGAACCGGTGGGCTGCAAATCGTATTTAGTAATGATGGACAATGAAACACAATGGTTGGATTTAATTTAAACTATACGTCAACCACAACCATAATCACATAGCTGGCCGACGTGTTCGCCAGGTTCGGTTACCCACCAGTTCTCATATCGGATAACGCAGTTTCGAAATCAGGAGACGATTTTGTAGGCGCAAGAAAACAAGGTTGGTCAACGCCTTATCACCCCACGTCAAATGGGTTAGCGGAGAGGTACGTGCGGCTAACAAAGGAGGCGGTGATGCGCAACAATTCCGGTACTGATTTAAGCTTATTCCTAAAAAAATTACAGGGCAACAATCCACCCAGCGACTGGGATAACTCCTGCAGATGGAATGTTAAGGCGGAAAACGAACCAAGTGGGAGGTGTTGGTATTTTCCCAATATACAATGGGACAAAATACAAATAGCTTGAAACGGTTTCAAGATCTTGAAACTGTTTCAAGATCTTATAATGCGCATGCGTATGCATTTAACAGACCAATCAGATAGCTGCACATTTTAATAATGCGCATGCGTATGCATTCAACAATTATTGCTGCACTATAAAACTTTAAGGGACAGGGTTAAGGTACAGGGTAGTGTTTTAGGTCAGCGTTTTAGGTTAGGGTTAGGATTAGATGCACATCAAATTCCCTCCCCATTTGAGATTTAATTTTCCGTGATATTGAGTGTGGCATTTTGGGCTGTAACCATTATATTTTGTCTCATTGAATTTTGGGCATGAATCGGAGGTGTTGGGGTAAATCAAACCACAACATTGGACGAAGAGCGGAAAATCGCGCACGTTCGGCGTAGGAGACAAGGTTTGGGTGCGCATGTTTTTGTGGCCCAGCAAATGGGTAGAGCGATCTATAATAGTCAAATTTGGTAGTCGCTCCTACATAGTGTGGGCTCAAAGAAAAAAGCACCACAGACACCTGGATCGATCAAGAAAACGAAAAGCGTTTGATTGGACCAATCTGAGTCAAGAAAACGGTTGGCCCGATAGTAATTCGCAAGAAGGCTCCCAGCAGATAGTCGAAAGGGAAACAACGGAGCAAAATCAAATGGGCCCAAGGGTATCGGGAACATTTAGCCAAAGTCGGGCTGATACACCTAGGGAGAAACCTAGATACCCACGACGTATTCGACAACCCCTAGGATATCTAAAGAATTATAGCTGTGAAAAGGGGGGATGTATTGAGGGTTTAAAGATTGTGATGCATTTGTGTATTGTTTTTTATATTTCGTTATTCTTAGGGAGATGATATTAGTTTTGAAGTTCCATTGTTCTATTTCCTAGTTCGAATTGTTATATTGCTATCTCGCATGCGGTAATCTGTAGTTTGTAATAAAGTGTTGTTTGTGATGGTTATCCTTTGTTCTTGAATTTATTCCTTCTTCACATTCCTTCCAACACCCCTAAAGGACGCAACCTTTTCTGGGGAGCCATACGACTCGGCCCCTCACTGAATCTCTAACCCACACCAAGACGATGAAGCAGTAACCATGACACAAGAGCTTAACAGAACTTTCTGAGAGGTCTAAAGCCACCATACTTGAACAGGTATGAATTGATCCGCATCGGACAAGGTTTTAATAAAAATACTGGTAACAATAGTGTTGTTAAATTGCTAACTTTAGCAATGCTAACTATGTGCTATGCTCGAGCACAAACACTAGCTGGGTAATATGCTAACACAATGAGTGCTAAGCTAACTGTTTGGTGCAATAGTTTTAACAGTAGCACGTAAAAATGCTCGAGAGGTTAGTCGATAGCAGCCAAATCTGTTAAAAAATTTAGCAGGAGCTCGAGCAGTAAATTCGAGCAGATAGTAGATTGAATTGCTTTTGTTAAACTATTTTAGTTACTTACAATATTTGCTCATGGTATATTATAAAGTTATTATATTATAGTTTTATAAGAAATTTAGCATGTTGAGCATAAATGATGGATTGCACGATAATAAGATGAGATTGTATATTTGATTTTTTACTTGACATGTTATTATATACATTTTGAGTTTTTAGGTATAAAAATTTTGTACAGGTGGTTAAATAAATATATATGGGGTAAATGTCATAATCTATGTTTATGATGCGATTTAAATTTTTTTTTAAATTATGACTCACTGAGAGCTTAAAAAATGTTTTTCACCTTTGAAATTAAGATTTTTAAAAGTTTAGCGGTCGCCCAGGTGACAAATGTCATAATCTATGTTTATGATGCGATTTAAATTTTTTTTTGAAATTGTGACTCACTAAGAACCTAAGAAATGTTTTTCACCTTTGAAATTAAGATTTTTAAAAGTTTAGCGGTCGCCCAGGTGACAAATGTCATAATCTATGTTTATGATGCGATTTAAATTTTTTTTGACTTTGTGACTCACTAAGAACTTAAAAAATGTTTTTCACCTTTGAAAATAAGATTTTTGAAAGATTAGCGGTCGCTCAGGTGACAAATGTCATAATCTATGTTTATTATGGGATTTACATTTTTTTTCAAATTGTGACTCACTAAGAGCTTATAAAATGTTTTTCACCTTTGAAATTAAGATTTTTGAAAGTTTAGCGGTCGCCCATGTGACAAATGTCATAATCTATGTTTATTATGGGATTTAAATTTTTTTTCAAATTGTGACTCGCTGAGAGCTTAAAAAATGTTTTTCATCTTTGAAATTAAGATTTTTGAAAGTTTAGCGGTGGCTCAGGTGACAAATGTCATAATCTATGTTTATTATGGGATTTAAATTTTTTTTTCAAATTGTGACTCGCTGAGAGCTTAAAAATGTTTTTCACCTTTGAAATTAGATTTTTGAAAGTTTAGCGGTCGCCCAGGTGACAAATGTCATAATCTATGTTTATTATGGGATTTAAATTTTTTGACTTTGTGACTCAATAAGAACTTAAAAAATGTTTTTCACCTTTGAAATTAAGATTTTTGAAAGTTTAGCGGTCGCTCAGGTGACAAATGTCATAATCTATGTTTATTATGGGATTTAAATTTTTTTTTCAAATTGTGACTCACTAAGAGCTTAAAAAATGTTTTTCACCTTTGAAATTAAGATTTTTGAAAGTTTAGCGGTCGCCCAGGTGACAAATGTCATAATCTATGTTTATTATGGGATTTAAGTTTTTTTTTCAAATTGTGACTCGCTGAGAGCTTAAAAAATGTTTTTCACCTTTGAAATTAAGATTTTTGAAAGTTTAGCGGTGGCTCAGGTGCGATTTAAAATTTTTACTTATAGATGGCGGAAATTTTGTATTCATCGAGTTCGGGTTTTAAGGGTATTTTTAAAATGGGTTTGGGTTCCGTAAAACATTGGGTTTTACCCGGCGGGTTCAGGGGTTGGGACAAACCCCTGCGGCAAACTGTTAAAATCTTAAATTTAAAGGTGAAAAACATTTTTGAGCTCTCAATGAGTCACAATTTGATCGCATCATAAATGAAGATTATGACATTTGTCACCTGGGGGACCGCTAAACTTTCAAAAATCTTAATTTCAAAGGTGAAAAACATTTTTTAAGCTCTTAGTGAGTCACAATTTGAAAAAAAAATTTAAATCCCATAATAAACATAGATTATGACATTTGTCACCTGAGCGACCGCTAAACTTTCAAAAATCTTAATTTCAAAGGTGAAAAACATTTTTTAAGTTCTTAGTGAGTCACAAAGTCAAAAAAAAATTTAAATCCCATAATAAACATAGATTATGACATTTGTCACCTGGGCGACCGCTAAACTTTCAAAAATCTTAATTTCAAAGGTGAAAAACATTTTTAAGCTCTCAGCGAGTCACAATTTGAAAAAAAATCTAAATCCCATAATAAACATAGATTATGACATTTGTCACCTGAGCCACCGCTAAACTTTCAAAAATCTTAATTTCAAAGATGAAAAACATTTTTTAAGCTCTCAGCGAGTCACAATTTGAAAAAAAATTTAAATCCCATAATAAACATAGATTATGACATTTGTCACCTGGGCGACCGCTAAACTTTCAAAAATCTTAATTTCAAAGGTGAAAAACATTTTATAAGCTCTTAGTGAGTCACAATTTGAAAAAAAAATGTAAATCCCATAATAAACATAGATTATGACATTTGTCACCTGGGCGACCGCTAAACTTTTAAAAATCTTAATTTCAAAGGTGAAAAACATTTCTTAAGTTCTTAGTGAGTCACAATTTCAAAAAAAAATTTAAATCGCATCATAAACATAGATTATGACATTTGTCACCTGGGCGACCGCTAAACTTTTAAAAATCTTAATTTCAAAGGTGAAAAACATTTTTTAAGCTCTCAGTGAGTCATAATTTAAAAAAAAATTTAAATCGCATCATAAACATAGATTATGACATTTACCCCATATATATTTATTTAACCACCTGTACAAAATTTTTATACCTAAAAACTCAAAATGTATATAATAACATGTCAAGTAAAAAATCAAATATACAATCTCATCTTATTATCGTGCAATCCATCATATATGCTCAACATGCTTAATTTCTTATAAAACTATAATATAATAACTTTATAATATACCATGAGCAAATATTGTAAGTAACTAAAATAGTTTAACAAAAGCAATTCAATCTACTATCTGCTCGAATTTACTGCTCAAGCTCCTGCTAAATTTTTTAACAGATTTGGCTGCTATCGACTAACCTCTCGAGCATTTTTACGTGCTACTGTTAAAACTATTGCACCGAACAGTTAGCTTAGCACTCATTGTGTTAGCATATTACCCAGCTAGTGTTCGTGCTCGAGTTTTTAGTTGAAGCTGCTTAGCAATTTAACAACTATAGGTAACAATACATACATACTCTTATACCAGAAACGCGACCCTGAATTTTTTTCTAGATCTCGGCTTCACATTCGAATCAGTCTATTTAAAAAACCATTGCCATAGACTAATAAAACCATAACTGGTGAACAGCTGATAACTATTAAGTTAGGGTAGGCCGCCATGTTTAAGGCATATTATCAAATTAAACGTTAATCCCTTTATTGATTTATTAAATGACAAACTACGTATGAAAAGTTAATCGTTTAATGTTCGCATTACTCTTTCTTTCATAAATTTTGCTGTTTGTCATTATACAAGTGCACATATTCAAAAATCCCAATAAACGACTGCCTGAGTTGTTCAATAAATTCCAATGCAAAAAACGGCTGTTCGTCAGTCTATTGCCATGTATCGTGCGCGTTAGGTATGTTGTTGAATAAATTAGGCAATTTATTTAATCAACCCCGTTTAAAAATTCCAGCATCCTTAGTTGTTACAGAATATCTAATTAAAACTCAACCTCATTGGACATCTTTTTTTGTTAAACATAACTCGGTTTATTAAATTTTAAGGTATAATTAATTTTATACAGGTTATTAATGATCAATTTGGTATGTCATATTTTAACTGGAAAATAACACCAAATATTAATTATCGTATATTAAGGATTGGTTGTTATCCATACATTAAGTATCATTGTACCAAGGCTCCTTTCATGGATATCAAATCTGAGGATCATTTTTATAGAATCCTTAAAATAATCAATTTAGGTAAATTTATCATTACACATTATTTATTGGTGTAGGCATACCTTGTCTGATTTATGGTATTATATCATTTTTCATGATAAAACATCATGAAGTGCTTAATATTGATATGTATGACAATAAGAATAAAAGGATACAACAAAAAATAAAGCTCTATTTCATATACAAAGAAAACAAAACATCTTTATATTAAAAGATATATTTAAATGTGTTAAAATAGAAACTGTTTAGTTATTAAATATATATACTATGATGTTAATAAAAATCTACTATTTATTATATGCAAGTTGGCAATACATTGATATAAATATTATGTTAGAGCATAATTAATGCCAACACAAGTTTAGTAATAAAT
This sequence comes from Gordius sp. MW1, assembly GCA_964036665.1. Lineage (NCBI taxonomy): Eukaryota > Metazoa > Nematomorpha > Gordioida > Gordea > Gordiidae > Gordius > Gordius sp. MW1. The sequence continues at coordinate 11,322,418 of OZ038532.1, read as the reverse complement.
TATTAACATAATAATCTTAACATATTGAAAATCAGTATTTATACATTTTATAAAAATTTATTGGTAAATAATTTAATTTCACTATTTTTGAATAAAATGAATTAGATGTATACATATAATAAATGAATACAAAACTAAAAATTGTCATTTAAATATAAACACACTAATAATATGGTATTTAAAAATCTTTGAATCTATTTTTACATGATTTAAGTCATTGATCTACACGTAATACATAACTTATTGATGCAATTTTATTTTTCCAACTGTGTTGAAGTTATTTGGTTTAATATCTGAACTTTGACTACTAAAGGGGAGCTGTTGGAGTTCATCATTTGTTGCTACTTTGTTGCCTGGAAAATTATCATTACCCATAACATCAGATTCAATGCCATAAAAATTTGGGTACGAGTTTAAAATTGTATTAGGTGCATTTTGAAGCAATGATGGATCTTGCAAACCAAAATTTTGCAGGTGGGCTTGAAGGGTAACATAAGAATAAGGAGAGTAAAGGGGATAAGGGAAAGTGGCATTACTAACATCTAAACTATCATCAAAGGGAGCATTATTTTCTAAATAATGCAATTGATCAGCTGTGGGGAGACCTTCATTGTTGTAAAAAGTGGTGCTGTTATTAGGCCTAGCTTCATCAGCTAGTGTATTTTGCATTTTCAATGGTGACTTTTGGAAATTGAGGTTGCCTGATGAAAAATAAGGGTTAGCAAAAAGCCCCTGTGATAGTTGAGGAGGGTAGAGTGATGAAAGATTACCACCATTCCCTGCTAATCTCAAGTAAGGAAATGAGTTGTGACCTGTAAGTTATCAAATAGACTGTACTGATTTATAACAATAAGCAAGAAAAAATATAAGCAATAACATATATTGGACACAATCACATAAGTTAAAAACTTTATTGCAAAATAAAACAATCCTTTTTAATATTAACAAAATATCAAAAAATAGAGTTTACAAATTGCACAACGTAAATTATGAATATTATAAAATGAAAGCACAAATAACTAATATAAATTGGTATCTTCAGCAATAATTGATGAATTGTTTAAAACACAAAAAAAATGATCGCCAAGCGACGCACTCATGTTAGCTGGTGCATAAGGTGGTATGTTGTTCAAGTTATTCCTCTGCATGAGGACTTGTTGGATCGGGGGATAAAACATGGGATTCATCAAGCCAGACGGCTGCAAATTTTGCGTCAAAAAAGCGGAAGAACTAACAAATAAATTTTGGGGTGCCTTGCTAGGCAAGGCGTGACCATCTTGCAAACTCATCAGAGGTTGGGCATAGACTGGTTGTTGGCTATTCATCTTATTGCCTCCACTACCCTGTTCATATGACTTCCCAACATACTTTTCATTTTGCTGCCGACCTGCTGCATGTTGCTCTTCCTGATGCAACGGTTTTCGCGATTTAGTATACGCCTTGGTACCTCCCAAACCGCTAGGCGTATGACCCGAACGTTGGGCTTGCATCGTGGTTTCTTCGCTCCACCTCTTTGGGGGGCTGTTACGTGGCGCGTAACCTTTACCTTTGTAATTATTAGAAGGATTGGGCGAAATCTCGCGCAAATAAGCAGAACCACCACCGCGTTGGACATTCTGATGCTGCTGCTGAAAGGCCCTATTATTACTATTACTCGATCGATGATGATAATTGTCCCCGCTATTGTAATTATTGTCCTTCAAAGGGCCGCCCACATTCTCTTTACCTCTCACCCCTCGGTTAGAATCGTATAGAATCCGACCAGGAGGGGGGGCCCTGTTGTTTTGATCTTCGCGTTGTGGTGGGAAGGACTGCCTAGAACGAGAATATCGTTTAGTGTCATCCTCTCTCCTTCCCTCATCCCCCTCTCGACCAGTGAAAGATGATTCGCTGCTGTTATGTTTTGCCCGTGAGCCCGTATGCTGAAATTTATGGGGATCGGATTTGTAATCGTTCCCCGCCATCATCCTAGAAGTTCTATGATTTGGAGGTGGTGGTTTGTTTTCGTCATTACGATCGCGGTACCTGTTAAACCTCGACGGGGACGATGATTCGTTGTAAGAAGTTTTCTGAGATTTAGAGATCCCACGATCTTCTATTACTTTTCTGGGGGGTGATTTGCTTGGTATCATACCCTTTTCGTCCTGTTGATTGTACGCTTGATGAGGTGGATACCTCTTCTTGTTGTAGGCATCAGCATCTTGCCAGTCTCGATTATATTTTGGTATGTTACGCCTAGATGAACAAATCAAACTTTATACGAATAAATATTAAAAAGACCACAAAAATTATAGCGTAATAAAAAATGAGATAAATTAAAATCTTGCACGAACGACTAAGAAGATAATGGTTAGTTTAAAAACCCGGATGGGTTCTAGTTCAAAATTTGGGTAAGATCGGTTATAAAGACTTTGCCATGCATTTTTTCACACTTTCGATAATTGAGGATTGAAAAACAAAGTCTAATTTAATTCTTTTATGAAGGATAGGTTGATGCAATGCTTTTAAAATGGAAGAGATAATTATAACATAAGATTAGGGGATTTAGAAATATATATATTAATAAAATTGGCATTTTATAATAACTCGGGTCTATGAGATGAAATGTTAAAATAATTTCCAGATTGAGATTTGTCTTCACAAGACTTTGAGAATCAGGGCAGATGTAACTAAAATAAATTCAAATTAATTATAAACTTGATTGGTAATTTGTAAATAACTATAAATTTTATAGGTCACACTAAAACACAAGTCACTTAAACAGTGTCCTTTTGTACAATTGAGTTTGTCCTGGGTTATCAAGCAATATAAATCATAAATTTAAAAAGCCCTTATATAACCAACCTATTTGCAACAATTCATTTAACATCTAGAAACTTCAAAATATTTTTAAACCTGAATTTTCGCCCTCTTCTGTTAAAAGTACTGTTGCCGGTGGTATCCTCATCTCTTATATCATGCCCATAATGAAGTAAAATTTCCTCTGGAGTTTTTGGACTTTGTTCATATTCATCGAATAAATCATGGGTCCACCTGCCATCCATTTTTGTCTTCAAATTTCCCTCATTAGATATTCTTTTTTTGCTTCTAAATTACATAAGATTTGAGTAAATATTTGTGTTTTTAGATAAGAATTAACATTACATTTACCCAAAAGCAATGTAATTTATTAAATGCCTTAGTTTGCAATTGAAATATAAGCTTTTTTAAACCACAATAAAAGGCAGTCTGACCACTTTTCCAAATAATCTTTTAAAATATTTTAAGTACCTTAGGATACTTGAGTTATCATCCATGGCATCATCTGAGATATCTTCATCACGTGTATCATGCTGAAAAAACCAACCTACTAAAATTATAATATATGTAATTCAAAAAACCTTTGCGGGGTCGAAATGCTGGATCCCTTTTATTTATTGAGGTGTCCATTTTAGGTTTAGTTTCATCAGTTTCTTGATCAGATAAATTAATACTTTTATCCACATTTGCAATGTCTACTTCAGTCTCATCTTTTTCCAGCCATCCATCAACATCCTCATGCGATGACTCATCTATAAACAAAAAATTGTTTTAAATCTGCATAATATAAATAAATCTTGTATACAAATATCCTTAAGGGTATACAATACCTGTATCTGCATATGTTTCAATTGCTGATATTTTTTTTAAATTTTTATCTAAAGAATTTATTTAACAAAATAAGAAAATCAGTTTATAATAACCTTTGTTTGAATTCATTTCTGATAACTCTAATGAATCTAGAGCATCTGTTAATAACTGCTCATTATCAAATGAGTTTGTCGGTTCTTCAGCTAATGATTCGATATTTGTTAATAAAGTCATTTAATTACTGTAAATAAATTCAGAATTGATATCTTCCCCACTCAAATACTCTTCACTATCGCAATTAAAACTTTTATTATCAGATTCTTGACGTTCTTTTAGATACACATTGTCATTTAAATCACAATCAAATGGAATATAATGCAATTCGTTATCTTGGCATGTACCCTCTATTTAATAAAACTTGATATTAAAAATTAAAATATTACCACGAAAACTCAATTCTTCACCTATATTCATTTTTAATGTATTATCGTTAGAGTGAGTTTATTTTGAACAACTGATAAATATCGATTCACACATAACTTTTATCTCGGTTTTAAATAATAATTTTAAATCACATAAATGTCCCATAGAATCACAATGTTTTACGTTGAATTGGCAAGCGAATATCCAACTTTAAAAAATATGAAAATGCTAAATTATGCTCAAATTATATATAGTGTCATGAGTTTATTTTTTATAGACTTTAAAAGTAATTAAAGGTTAAATCGAACTCGACGACACAATTTTTGTATGTTATAACTACCCATCCTGTTTTAAATTAAGCTTGTCTATAATAACTGTAATAAATGATTATACAATGTTATTACCTAAACACATTTATATAAAACAACATGGCATTAACACGTGACAATGTAATCAATTGCGCATTATTATGATCTTATGATATATTTGAATAAACTATAAATCGGAACTTCAAGCTTTGTTTTATTGGCGACGAGGTAAAACTATTATAAATATATATGCCAAGAATGGATGAGCAACTGAAAAGAATATCCATGGCTGAATTATCCAGAAATTCATTCAATTGAAGATTATCTGTACAATTTAGATGCCATCCTAGACATAAAAGGAATTAAATCTAGTCCAATAGTTAAAAAGAAGATCATTTTCGCATACATAGGATTGCCAATAATCAAGGAACTGAGGGAAATTTTATATCCCATGACTTTAAATGATGCAAAATGGGAAAATCTTGAAAAGGCCTTATATCAAAGATATCAACCAATGAAAACTATTTTTGCTCATAGGTTAGATTTGATGAACTTAAGCAGATTGCCTGGTGAAAGTATTTTAGAATTGTCAAAAAGAATTAGAATATGCTTAAGTAAATGTGCATACAAGCATGACTGATGAAAGAGCCCGAGATCATTTTATCTTTGCCCTTAAATTTAAACAACTAGAGATGGAACTTAAGACAATCCTGATACTCTAGATGAGGAAGGCAAGCCCCTTACGTTTGAAAGAATAATAAATATGGCTTTATGTATGGAGAGAGCTGAAGTAGAGACAAATGGTGATTCTGAGGAAAGACTTTTTAAACTAAAATATGACACTAAGAAACAGTTGAATGATCACAACAAGAATGATAACAAAGCATTGTTTAAATGTTCAAGGTGTCTAAAACAACATGCAAAATTTTGTTGTCCAGCCTTTACAGCAACATGCTTCAGATGTCAAAAGAAAGGTCATTTTGCTATAGCTTGTCGTAGTGCATTAAATCAATTGACTCTCGAAAATGCTAATGATGATTCTGGTGATTCTATCAAGCGTGTATGTCAATTATCTAAACGAGCCACAATAGAGGTTAAATTAAATGGTCAAAATTTCATAATGGAATATGACACGGGGGCTCAGATTAGTCTTATCAACCTTAAAATGTGGAAACAAATAGGCAGACCCAGATTGACCAAATGTATGTCTCCCAAAGCTTATGGTAACCAGCCAGTAGAAACGCTGGGCAAAACATTATTAAATGTCCAGATGGGGAAAATTAATCATAATTTGACAGCTGTGGTTACAAAGACAGATGATGTCCCCTTATTTGGATTACCATGGATTATAAAATTCGGATTAAATATTCCACAAGAAGTAAAAATTCAGAAAGTTAAATATGATAGTAATTCATTAATATCTTTCGACAAAGAATTTCCGTTATTATTTGATAAAAGTCCAGCATCAGTTAAGAATATATAGGTTAAAATTCAATTAAGAGATGATGCTAGACCCATTGCCTTACCGGCTAGAAGGGTCCCGTTTCCACTAAGAAAACCAATTGAATTTGAAATAAATAGGTTACTACAAATGGGTGTAATTGAAAAAGTGGATCCATGTGAAACACAAGTTATATGGAGTACCCCAACCGTCAATGTCCGCAAAAGTAATGGAGATATCAGGATATGTGCAGATTTCAAAGTTACCTTAAACAAATTCATTCTTAATGATTTTCAAATTCAAATAATTCCAACTTTTGAGGACATAATGGGAAAGATTGAAGGAGGTTCAATATACACAAATCGATATGCGAGATGCATATTTACAGCTCCCTGTGCACATTGATTCCCAAAATTACTAGTCATTGCGACACATGTGGGGCTATTTAAATATAAAACAATGCCATTTGGGTTGTCATGCGCCCCACTAATTTTTCAAAGGTTTATGGAAGAGGTTCTAAAAGACTGTGAAAACACTGGGGTTTACATGGATGACATCATAATAAGTGGAAAAGGCTATAACGACCATGTTAAAAATGTGAGAAAAGTTCTAAACAAACTGCAATCTGCAGGGATGAAAGCTCGTCTTTCTAAAGTTGAGTTTTGTAAAACCACTATATCGTTTTTGGGGAACATAATTGATAAAAATGGAATTCGTCCATCGGGAGATAAAGTCCTTGCAATCAAACAGTGTCCAACACCTCGAAACATCCATGAATTGAGATCTTTTTTAGGACTTGTTAACTACCATGAAAAATTTATTCCCCACTTACATAGCCTCTTAGCGCCATTACATCAATTGACTGGTACGAGAACCAAGTGGGATTGGACAGTAGAGCACACAAAAACTTTTGAGAAAGTAAAATCATTGCTCTCCGATCAATCGACATTAATTCCGTATTCAAAATCTCTTCCATTAATTTTAGAATGTGATGCGTCCGAAAATGGTTTTGGAGCTGTTTTATATCACACAGTGAACTCGGGTAAAAGGCCAATAGCATACGCTTCAAGAACTTTAATCGATGGTGAAAAGCATTATGCCCCAATTGATAGAGAAGCAAGAGCCCTACTGTATGGTGTTGAAAAGTTCCATATGTATTTGTATGGGAGAAAATTTGTGTTAAGAACTGACCATAAGCCACTTGAAAGATTGTTTGGCGAGTCAAAAGACTTGCCAAAAATAAGCAATAATCGACTTATTAGATGGGCCTGGAAGATGTCATATGATTACACCATTGAGTATATTCCGGGTAAAGAAAACAAAATTGCTGATGCACTTTCACGACTACCAGTTACTGCCAATGAGTTAGAAATCAAAGAGTGTAGAAGTAATTCCATTAGTCACATTCGTATACTGAATCTCAATGACATGCAATTAGACAGGGACATTTTAATGAAAGAATCTCAAAAAGACAAAGTTTTAAAGAAAGTAAAAACATTTGTAAATAAAGGTTGGCCGTTGAACAAAAATATGATACCTAAAGAACTAAGTTTTTGTTATACAAAAGAAATGAGATAGATAAAGGCATCATTTATGCCAACGGATTACTTGTCATTCCAACTTATTTAAGACTTTCTATTTTAAAACTCATCCACAAGGGCCACCCAGGAATTAGTTCAATGAAATCGATTGCACGACTTTATGTTACCTGGCCTCAGTTAGATAAGGATATTGAAACCTACGTACAGAAGTGCATCGGATGTCAAAAAAATAGATGCAACAAGCCCGAAGTTCCACTGTATTCGTGGAATGTAACAGAACAGTCTTGGGAACGTATACATATGGACTACGCGGGTCCCATAGATGGATATTTTTGGTGCATAGCTGTTGATTCATATTCAAAATGGGTCGAAGTGCAGCTACAAAATAGCTCCACCACTACAACGACCATTAAAACCATGCGCCAATGGTTTGCAAGATGAGGAGTTCCAAAACAGATCGTTACAGACAACGGTCCTCAGTTTCGAAATTATGAAATGGAACAATTTTGCAAATCTTTAAACATAAAACACATCAGATCTACGCCATATCATCCAAAAACAAATGGATTGGTGGAAAGAGCTATTAGAACTATAAAGAGCAGATATCAAGCATGCAGGGAATATACCAAAGATCCCGAGTCATGTATGCTTGACGTGTTGATGGGGTATAGAATCAGTGAACACTCATCAACTGGGAGAACACCGTCGAAAGTGATGATGGGGAGAAACCTAAAAACGTCACTCGATTGGATACAACCAACAGTCGGCAATTACATAGAACATAAGACTGAGAAAAGTGAAAACAGGCAAAGGGACAAAGCTGTTACCAGAGAGTTTATTCCAGGTCAGGCTGTATGGGTAAAAAATGAGATCAAAAAAGGATGGCTGCTGGGGAAAGTCCTTAAGCGAAATGGACCTTATTCCTACGTGGTCGATACGATAAATAGAACCGTGAAAAATCATAGTGACCAGCTAAGGAAACGATACCAGCCAACCAAGAATGTTAGAGAAGAGAGCGATGACGAAATAAATTGCGATGACGAAGGCCTTGAAGATATCGTTACAGAAAGCACAGGGCCTCGAAGGTCAAATCGAGAAATACATCCTCCTAAGCGGCTTATTCAAGAAATTTAGTTCTAACTTAAATTAGCGAAGGGAAATGTAATAAATGATTATACAATGTTATTACCTAAACATATTTATATAAAACAACATGGCATTAACACGTGACAATGTAATCAATTGCGCATTATTATGATCTTATGATATATTTGAATAAACTATAAATTGGAACTTCTTTGTTTTAATAACTAAACAAGAAGGCATATCAATAATTTTATCAAAGCTCTTTACAATATTTTAATTGCCGGAAAAACAACATTAAATGCCTTCCAAATTTGTATTAACAAATTGGTTTTCAGCTTTTGTAGCTCTTACCACCACTTTTTGGGTCACTTCACCGTTTTTTAAATACTCACATTAAGATGACACCAAAAGTAGTGACATGGCTTCTGAAGTTAGTACTGATGCGATCGAGAAAAATATCGATCACGTTAAGTCTTGTCTTGAAAAACCAAGACGAGATGAGACAAGAATTTGAAAAATTGTAGGGATCTAAACAAGAATTTTAACTCCGAGACAACATACTAAATTTTATCAGCGAGATTCAGGTTTAAAATTGTTCTTGATCATCATAATCATAAATAGTAAATTTAGTTGTGTAATTTTTAGGATAGTAAATTATAAATGGAATATTTTTGGGTGATTTGCACACCCAAGTGCCGCGTACATGTCAAATTTTAATAATTTTATAGATTGTTGATTAAAATATGAGTGGCTCTTAAGCCATGTAAAGAACTTTTTAATACTTGCATATTTGAATCCTTAGCCTTGAGACATAACTTAAACATACAGAAAATGAGATATGATAAAATAAATATTACCAAAGCATATTCAAAACTCAAACATTATCATGTTTAATGTTATAATATTTTGAATCGGTGGTTGATTATTCCAAATCATTTTTGTAGAGGATAACTGACGATGTGTAATGTACGCTAAAGTATGTTGCCTGTGGAGTAAAAAGGTTACACCACGTGATTATATATTTTGTTCTTTCCTTTCGCGTGTTACTTGTTAACGTATGTTTTGATTATTTCGGTGCAATAAATTCTAATCACTTTGTTCTAACATTGGCGTCCTGATTCGTTGAAACCTACATGGAATTATTCAGATGGGAGATTCTATTAAAACAATTCTAATCCAATTCAAGGCTAACATCAATTCACAGACAGGGACGTTATCTGATACCCAGAAAACGTGCAGGTTGCTAAGTTCTTTATCGGCGGAGGCGCTTAGGGTTATCGCGGACGACGCGTACCCGTATAACCCTACCGAATAGTCGTTCGAAGAAGCGACCAAGAGACGAAGAGGGTGTTTAAAGGGCAGACCTGCCCTCTTGCGCAAAGATTTATTTTTGGAAATATTCGACAAATGCAGGGAGAGGAGCTGATGCAGTTCATACGCAGACTCAAGCAGGCCTCGAGAGACAGCGGATTTAGTGTGGGGAGTTATTGGCCAGGATACTCAATCAGCTGATTCTGAGACTCCGCGACCCAAGGGTGCACGCGTCGCTGATGGCCGAGAGGGATCTCAAATGGGACAAGGCCGTGGAGATCGCCCTAGGTCTGGAGGCAATCGGCGAAGGCCTAAGGACAATGCACAAGCCAGTGGATGAGGCATTTGCGGTCGACTCGACGAGGGCGGGCCCGAGTATGACCAGGTTTGGCCATGCATTAGATATTTTGACGATTGATTTATTTATTAATAACACTTTGATAACTTTTCTTATGGATACGAGCTCCACCGTTACAATCGTGCCGGTCAACCTGTGTAAGGAGCGGTTACCGGTTCAAACACGATACCTTTCGTATATGCGTTCGGCGGCAAGGAGATAAAAATTATCTCTGACGTAAAAGTCGAGGCACGTCTAGGCCACCCGGAAGCGCCTGCCGCTGTTAGTGACAGATCCAAAGGGACCGCCCTTACTCGGAACGAATTGGATAAAAGAGTTCGGAAAAAACATATGGGAGCTAGCCACGTGGAATTCGCGAAGTCGTGGAGCGTTACATAGTGAATTTCGTCGAGGAGAAGGCCCCAAAAGAGCCGAGACCTAGCGATCCCATGAGTAATGGTACAATATGGTCAAATGCCTCCCTTCGGTGCGGGCCCAATGGGTAGCCCACTCAGTAGCTTGATTTTTCGACCCGTCTTAATGCCGGGCCCAGTTGTTTTCCCAGACCAACAGCAACCCGGTTCGATTGATCAGTTACCACAACAACCAAGCATCGTAGCACCACCGCAAGCGGTTTCTAGTGGTCCTGGCTCCAGCAACAATCTGTAATTCCAGCCAACCCCGATAAGCCTGGCTCTATGAACGCGGCACCGGATTAAGTTCAATATCAAGCCATGGCTGCCATCAAGGGTAAAGATAACGCAGCCGACTTTTTGTCCAGGCGACCAAGCGAGCATGCTTTCCAAGTTAAAGAGGTACTAGAGGATACCGCGGAGGCGTTTATCTCGCTTGACGTTATACGACAGTACACCGCCAGCGACGAGACATTACGGCATCTCAAAGAGTGGATTAAGGGTACGCGCAATACAGCAGTAGTGGTCGGTCCAATGCTACACTACAAATAGTACCTACCTAAGCTGCACGAGTCAAAGGAAGTCATTTTTTACAAGGGCCGACGGGTAGTGGTGCCAATGAGGCTAAGATACAGGGTATTGCAAAGATTACGCAAGGGCCACGTGGGGGTCAAACGAATGCTACAGGTAGCGGCGCAGTATTTTTGGTGGTCAACTTTGATTTAGGACATCACAGACCTAGGAAAAGTTGCAGGAGGTGCAACTTCACGGCCGCCGCACCAAAAAAGGGCGCCTTTGATTAAGTGCCATCAGAACGTGAAACCTTGGACCTAAGTGCATGTAGATTTATTTGAGCCAGTGCGGGGCAGATCCTATTTAGTTATGGTAGACAGCGGGGCAAAATGGGTGGAGGTATTCAAGCTATAAAATACATCAACTGAAGTCATAATCAATAAGCTGTCCGAAGCATTCGCGAGGTTTGGAAATTCGCCTTTCCTTGCTTGTATCGGATAATGGCCCCCAGTTTAGGAGTCAAGAGATGCAAAGATTTTGCAAACGGAGGGGAATTCGTCAAGGATGGTCAGCACCCTACCATCCCGCTTCTAATGGACTAGCAGAGAGATATGTTCGGATGGCAAAGGAAGCAATAGTCAGCAACGAATCCGACATCGGGTTAAACATGTTCCTGGAAAATCATAGAGCAACGATTCACCCAACGACGCGTGTAAGCCCGACTGAGGGTATGTTCAAAAGGAAAATCCGAACTGACTAGGAGGTATTAAGAGAACCTATTGCCCCCCAGTGGAGAGATACAGGAAAGGCTTGAGTGTTTGACGTCGGAGACCCAGTGTGGGTGCGTATGTTTCTGGGGCCCGATAAATGGGTGGAGGGCACCATTATTTCCAAGCGCGGGGTGCGCTCGTTCGATGTTAGGGCCCTAGAGAAAAGTTATCATCGACATTTGGATCAGTTGAGATTAAGGAAAATATTGGACTGGAGAATAGTTGGACATGAAAATGGATGGCCGAACCGGGATACGCTGGCGTGGTCTAGTCTCATTGCAAATGAGCCAATAAATGTAAGCCCCTTGCCAACGGCGTCCGGTCAAGGTTACCTGCCAATGATTCCCAATAACAATGCCGCTACAGAATCGGTTAAACACAATGCCCTTCCCATGGCTCTGGAGCGTAACAAGGTCCCGCCTGAGGTTAGAGACCCGCGCCGGGTACGACAGGCCCCAAGCTACCTAAAACATTATCTTTGTGAAAAGGGTGGGGGGAAGTGTAGAGGATAACTGACGATGTGTAATGTACGCTAAAGTTCTTTGAACCCAGTGGTACGTCACGTTTTTTTTCATGAGTTTCTGAATAGGGTGCACGATTTTGGCGTAGTCCTTAATGAACTTTGAAAAATATGCTGTTAACCCACGAAACGATTTTATTTCATTTTTGTTTGTTAAATTTTTCCCTTGCGTTACTAGTTCGGCTTTATCGTTGTTGATTTAAATCCCCTTGTTACTTATTATGTATCCCAAAAATGTTACTTCCTTAGCCCACAATATGCTCTTGGAAACGTTTGCACGAACCCCCACTTTTGTAATGTACTTAGTACTTTGAGTAGCCGATCGTTGTGGACTTCTTCCGTTTCCCCTGCAATTAGTATATCGTCGATGTATACCGCTACTCCCTCTATGCCTCCTAATATTTGATCCATTGTTTTTTGAAAAATAGCCGCGGCACAATTTAAGCCAAATGGCATATGGTTAAATTTAAATAAGCTTTAGATAGTCAATCGTTGGCTCGTCTCTGGACGTAATTCTAGCTGTAGGTACGCTTTAGATAGGTCCAGCTTAGTAAAATAACACGCGTTATCGAGTTTATTTAACAAATAATCGATTTTGGGTTAGGGGTACAACAAACCTTGTGCTTATTTATTTACCGTAAACCGGTAATCGATGCATAATCGTAGACTCCCACCGCTTTTTTTACGGGTACCACTGGACTGGCCCATCTTGAGAAATCTATTGGTTCTATTACCCCGTCTCTGACCCATTTGTTCAACTCTTTTTCTACTTCTTTCTTCCAAGCCATCGGCACCCTTCGTGCGTCAATAAATACGGGATCTATGCCTTCTTTTAACAGTACTTCCACCCTTATTCCCTTGTCTACTTTTGGGAATTCGTTTAGCAGGCCATCCCATTGCTTCATAACGTGCTGGATCGCGGACTTGGTATCCTTCGGTCTTTCCACGTAATTGACCGCGAACCGTTCAGCCGCAGCTCTCGAGTTCCAACTTATTCGTCGCCAAATTTCGGGCTCAAATTCTTGGATCCAATCGATCCCGCACAACGGCGGCCTAGCTACGTCTGCTAACAATAACGACAGCTGTTTTCTCGTGTTACCCATTCGGATATCGGCTTGCACCTGGCTTTATTTCCTCGTGGCCGTATGCGTACACCGTCGGGACGGGCTCATTGTTGCGTGGGATCTCCTTCGCCCATCTTCGCGCCGGTATTATCGATACCGGAGCGCCCGTATCGAATATACCTTGGAACAACTAGTTATTAATATATATATATCTATTGTTAACACATCTAAAGCATGGTATAATGTGAGAATCAGGACCGGCCCAGGCCACGCTTCTCGTTTCGCCACTACGCTCCACGCCTCTCGTACCCGTCTTACAAGGTGCTTAGCCCCCCATTTATCGTCTCGACCGTTTATGCCAGCTCTCGTAGGCGGTCACATTTGATGTCATTTTCTGCCAACAGCCTTGCCTGTAAGCTTCTATCGCGTAGTCCTATAATTAGTCAACAATCCTGCTCTGCAATTCTTCGTTTCCGAAGTTACAGCTGTTAGCTCCGGCCTTGAGTCTAATTTTGTACGCGTCTATCGTCTCTCCCTGGCCTTGTCCAACATTTGAGAATTCATACCTCTTTGCCCTTTGCTCTTGGGGGGGGGGCCAGACCGCCCCTAGCTACGCCACTGTACATGACATGTTTATAAAGGCTCTTGTAAAAAAAGATGGTTCGCCATTTTAAATAAAAAAAGTTTGATTTATGTAATTATTTAAAAATAATTAGTGCAAAAATGTTAAAAATAGTAAAAAAATTTAAAAGTTCGAGACATGTCAAGATTTTTCGTCGAAACGAGATCGAGTTATAGGGCAAAACAATAGATCGAGATTTTCATAATGACACCCGAGAGGAGATTTGGAGTTAGAGGGAAGAATTTTAGGGACTCAACAATAGTTTAATGGAAAATAGTTAATGTTAAAACAGATAAATTGCGCTAATAAGTTTAAAAAATAGAGTAATTAATATAATCCTAATAGTATGATAATATAGAACAGAGAAAAGCGATATAAATAGAAGGAGATGATTTACACTTAGAGATTTAATTAACTCTGCAATCTATAAAAAAGTTGCCTTGAAAAGTTGATGGAAGGGGGAGATACAAGGTTTTGATAAATGCAGTTACCTATAATATCTTTAAAATATGTTTTTATATTCAAGAAATCCATATCAGCAAAGATATCGCAATTTAATTTATTAAATTTTTAAGCAATCCAAGTTATGAGCCGAGTCAGTGGGAGTTGTTCAACTTATACGTATAAAAGGCTGTTGTTGTTTTTAATGTGCGAAAAGAAGATTGATTATTCACACAGATGAGCTTTTAGAAGACAAATGTTTATATTTTCAAGGTAGAGCTGGGTAAATATTTTGCAAAAAATGGCGTGCCATCTGGAATTTCGTTCACATTAAGGGGTGCTATGATAATCTCCTGAGGACGAGTATACAGTTTTAAATTTATTATGTAATGCCATAGGCGTAACTAGGATTTACTCATGGGTGGTGTTAGAAAATTTTCAAGGCGAAATTTTTTTTGTAAATATTTTTTTTGAAAAATGCTTTTTTCTAAAAGTTTAAAGTGACAATAGCGTAAAAATAATAAAATACTAAATGTAAAATTCCAACAAATATTTATTTATATTCAATAACAATATAAAAATGATATAAATTGAAAATCAATATCGACGATTATTAGATAGAAACGCATTTACATCATCTTAAGTTTCAGGAGTATATTGCCTGTGTACATAGAGCAACGTTAATCCGGTGTAATGATCTGAAACGTCGACATTTAAAAAACGACGACGCTCAGTTGAACATTCCTATTGGTTAATATGGCATAATAACGAGTTATATGCTATATCACGTGATCTTCCTAAAAGCTCAATAGGTTAGTTTTGGCACAAAAACATGTATTTTTTTTGAAGACACTAAAATGACGACACAAGACTTTCAAAATATTTCAAATAATTACTATGCATAATTATCTAAATTATAAATTAAAATTTAGAGAATCACTAACAAACTATCAATTTAGCCATTTAAGTATATTATCAAATCTTTTTTTTCACATGTATTTTATAAATTAAATCAAGAAAATTATGAATATCAGTTTAGTCAAGCTCAAGCATTTGTATTTTCATCTCTAGTTTTGTATAAAAATGCACATAATCATTTGAAGCTTATTAAAAAATCTTTTACTTTAGTCTAAGTTATAAACTTTACCTTAGTTTTAAGCTTATAGACAATAAAAATAATTAATAGGATAGGCTTATAAACATAGATTAGATATAATGATCACTAGCTCAAGCTCAATGTATTCAAGTACTAACTCAGCTATTCCTTAGGTTATTATAAATGTACCAAATACAAAATTGAGTTCATCAATTAGCCCTACCAAAATTACAATTAAAAGGATAGGCTTATAAACATAGATCAGATATAATGATCATTAGCTCAAGCTCAACAGATATCCCTTAGGTTATTATAAATATACCAAATACAAAACTGAGTTCATCAATTAGCCCTACCAAAATTACAATTAAAAGGATAGGCTTATAAACATAGATCAGATATAATGATCATTAGCTCAAGCTCAACAGATATCCCTTAGGTTATTATAAATGTACCAAATACAATATTGAGTTCATCAATTAGCTTTACAATTAAAAGGATAGGCTTATAAACATAGATCAGATATAATGATCATTAGCTAATGTATTTAAATACTCACTCAAATATCCCTTAGGTTATTAAATGTACCAAATACAATATTGACTTTATAAATTATATCAGCCATTTAAAAGGAATTATAAACATAGATCAATGATCATCAGCTCAAGCTCAAAAATACATATCAAAAGAAGTAAATGCAGAATGCTAAATATGAAAAATTTTAATTACAAATATGATAAATTTTAATTAATCTTGTAAACCATGGTTGAATTATAATCAATATTTTTTGTGAATTTTATAGGTTAGTAACTAAAAACATCTGTTGATTGACGTTTGTCTTAGCCCATAGAAATTTAATTTCAAATTTTAATAAAAATTTTTGATTGGCATGTCGATTTTTTTGAGCGTCGTGGAAATGGATATTACACCTGTAAGCCTGAAATTAAAAATTAATAAAACCAATTAGTTTACCTTTCTTGTCCAATTGTCTAAGATATGTTTTAAGTCTTTTTAGCACTGTAAAACACCGCTCATTAGAGCACGTTGTCACAGGTAAAGTTGCTAATATATGGTAAAGAATTTTAATATTAGGATAAAGATCTAGTTTGGAGGCATGATTGAATAAGGTATCCAATGCATTCTTAATCTCTGAATTGGAGTTTTTAAAGGATGAATACTACGATTTAATATCGGATTCAAACTACTCTTCTGATCCTTCAAGATCATCATCATGCTACTATTAAAAATTATTTAATATTTGAGGGGTGAGCTGAACGGGGTCTTTAATAAAGAGGGTATCATATCCCATAAGTATTTGTTGGTTTTTAATGAATCGTTCTTCAGCTAAAACAGAATCCAAAAAAGGATTGTACAAAGAGATCCTGTAATAGGCTTCGCATGTTGTCTCTATTGGACCTTAATGTTCGAAGGGACGTCCTTCTAGGAATAGTGATGAAAAAATCATGACTCTTTTCAAATGTTGAAACATTGATAAAAAACTCGGGCCTTCGGCCCTCGTGGGAAGGGGAAGAAGGGAAGGGAAGAGGGGAAGGGAAGGGGGGAAGACTCATCTGTACTTCGTATAAATGTATCATATTTGCTATGCAATTTATGGGCGAGAAAGGTGGGAAGGGGCGATAATGCCTATAGGGGGGTATTAAATGCCTAATGATTAATTAATTATTTATACAAATTTTCCATTTATAGGCAAAATGTAATATAGGCAAGGGTTAGGGTTAGATTTAGTGTTTCCATCTAGTTGCGTATTACATTAGTTTTTATGGCCTTTAGTGATTATGGGTTTAACAAACATTATATTATAAAACATCACAATGTTAAGAATTTGCGGAGTTGTTGGGAGAAATTTTTTGTTAAATTTGAACAATTTTTAATTAAAAAAATCAAAAATTTGGCCAATGGTCATTTTTTCTCTATTGGTCAATACTAACAGATACTCTATAAGTCAATGATAGCCAAAAAAACGGAAAAAAAATTTTGATGCTCACTTTGGCCAATGGTCATTTTTTTCCATTGGTCAGCAGCCAGCACACGGTAAAAGTGGATATAAATTCATAAGAGTAAAAAAAACGAAAAAAAAATTTTCAAATCACATTTTGGCCAATGGTAATTTTTTTCCATTGGTCAGCAGCCAGGACACGGTAAAAGTGGATATAAATTCATAATAGTCAAAAAAAACGAAAAAAAAGTTTTCGATTCACATTTTAGCCAATGGTCATTTTTTCCATCGGTCAGGAGCCAGCGGACGGCCAAAAAGTCATAATAGCAATGGTAGTAACAAGAACAATCATAATAGTCAAAAAAAAACGAAAAAATAAACTCGGATTCACATTTCGGCTAATGGTCATTTTTTTATTGGTCAGCAGCCAACGGACGGCCAAAAAGTCTTATTATCAATGATAGTAACAAGAACAATCATAAGAGTCAAAAAAAACTCCGGGATTCTAACCCAAAAACTAGTTAAATTGCATAGCAATTAAAAGTAAACAACTTTTATTTATGTTTATTATATAACATTGGTCAGCAGCCAGCGGACGGCCAAAAAGTCATAATAGCAATGGTAGGAACAGGAACAATCATAATAGTAAAAAAAAAACGAAAAAAATAATTTCGATTCACATTTTGGCCAATGGTCATCATTTCCATCGGTCAGGAGCCAGCGGACGGCCAAAAATTCTTATTATCAATGACAGTAACAAGAACAATCATAAGAGTCAAAAAAAAACTCCGGGATTCTAACTAAAAAACTAGTTAAACTGCATAGCAATTAAAAGTAAACAACTTTTATTTATGTTTATTATATAATAGATAATTTAACAAATCTTATATATAACACACCGAGGGAGATAGAGATGAGGGGTGGGGCACCTCTTATGCATTAATTTAAAAAATAACACAGCGAGGGAGATAGAGATGAGGGGTGGGGCACCTCTTTCTCATGCATAAATTTAAAAAAGCGATAACCTAATATACCCAATGCAAATAGATAGGGAGGGTAACGGACAACGGACGGACGGACACCAAAAAACGAGCCCATAAATTGCATAGCAATTAATAGTTTAAAACCCCTCTTCCGCAATTCTTTGATTTGGCAAATAGCATTTTGGGCGGCATACATTGCCTGTGATAGATCAATGTTAAGCGTTTGCAAATAGTTGCTTAGATGTATTGTATAGGAAAATACTTGATTCAACATATAAAGAGACAACCAAATTGGCCTTGTTTCAATGATGAAAATACTTTTGACAGCATTATGTTTTTGGGTCCACCTTGTTTCGCAAAGTGTTGTTAATTTAGAGGATTTTGGATTGGTTGACAAAGATAGCAATATCGAGTTTAAGAGATTTAATTTTTTCGGCGAGGTTATAAAATCAGAATCTTTTTAATAACACCTTTTATAAAAAACAAATTAAATATAAAAACAATCATAATCTTACCCATACAATTCCTAATGTTGGAAATCTTGCAAGAAAATTTAATTGCTAAATTTAGATTGTGCGATGCACAATGAATATATATAGCCTTAGGGCACACATTCTTAAACAAAGTCTGCAACCCATTTTTAGAGCCACTCATCACTGGGGCTCCATCATAACCCTGCCCTCTTTGTTTTGTTATGTCACTTTTAAGATCTTTAAGAGTCTGCATCTCAACTTCAAACATCCCCTTTGCTGACATATCCTTGATCTTGATATATTCTAAAAAGACCTCTCTGACCACTGTTGGTAGCGTATTCAAATCAACATAACGGATAACGACAGCCATTTGCTCTTGTGTTGAGATATCCGTTGTCTCATCCAAGAGAAGTGAAAAAAGGATGACTTATTAATTTCTGCAACTATTTTTGTTTGAATATGTTGTTTGATAATATAAATTAATTCATTTTGTATACCAGGTGGGAGGTAATTAGCATTTTTCGGACATTCTTTTAAATCAATTTTCACTTTCTCGCTGAACTTTTAAAGTAAAACCAAGAGCTCCCTGAAATTCCCTTCATTACTATCCTTTATCCTGGGATTTTCAACTGGTAACAGGCCATAATCAGGGTGACCTATTAAAAGAGCCTATACTAAACATTTCGATTAAAATACCTCTCAATGCAATTCCTAGCCTGCCACAGAACATATAGCTTCAGTTATAGTATATAATGCTTCCCTTATTTTATTGCAAAAGAATTTTCTTTCATTAGAAATAACCAGTAAATATCTTCACTAATATCTATTTTAGACTTCACACTGGCAGTATCTAGAAAAGTTAGTGTTTGATTATCCTTTTCCTCTTCTTGTCCTTTTACAGAATTAGTACTACTATCATTTTCTAAAAGACTAAATTCTAGATTGAGTGAGTTTGAACAAAGAGTAAATTACCTTGATCTCTATCCTCTTTTTCTTGTACTCTTACAGAATTAATACAATCCTTTTCTATGGAACTAGAATCTAGAATATATATTTAGCTTATATAATTTATTTATCACCCTGATCTCTAATCGTTAGTGTTTGGTTAACCCGTTCCTCTTCTTCTCTTACTGAATTAGTACTATCATTTTCTAAACCAATTTCTATAATCTAGAGTGAATTAAAATAATTTTTAAATTCCCCTGACTACTACTTTTCTCATTTGAAAAGTTAATTCTTTTAGGGAAGTAGTTATAAATGGATCGTTTTATATTAAAATTTCGGAAATGAAATGGGATGGGAGCTATTTATCTAAGATTTAAATTCAAATTTCGAATAAAATCTATAAATTTTGAACATAAAAAAATAGAAAAAGTAACGAAAAACATAATAACACTTTCAAAATAATTTATAAATTATAATTATCAGTAATATTTATGTGCAAATACTATAGTAGTTCAGTTGCTCTAAAGCTCCGACTTGGACGTAAACACATAGCTAGCATATGTGCTCGGACGCATAAGCTTTGTCATCAAGAGGGGTAAAATGCTTAAGAGGTTAAGTTGTTGTAACAGCAAATACAAGCTCAAGCAGTAGAAATGTTAACAACTTTAAATAAAAGTAGTTTTGTACGAGCAATTGCTGATAGCAAGCTGCTCATCCATTTTGCTCAACGTGTGTTAATTAATTATGTGACATTCGCAATTAATCTGCTCAGCAAATGTGTTAATTACTTATGTCATATGTGACATATCGCCTATCCCCTCTCTCTATCTCTCATAGCATGAAACGTTGTTATTTTTATTTTAAACTCTCCCCATTTTATTATTCCCTTAACCCAAAAATTTTTATGGCAAATAATTCGTTAACAGATGAGTCAATTTTGGAGATTTCTTCACAAGTTCCTCAGGAGAGATCTGTAATTTTATAATTTTGTTAGATAATATTACAATTTTTAGTCGACATCAGAGCCACAAGCACAACAAAGGAGAAGCTTAATAGTTAATACATTCCAAATTTCCAATGACCCCTACCAAAGGGCACAAGATCTGCCAGGACTGTTCCAGAAAATATTCCAGCAACACATCTATAAGTACTTTTATATAAATTGTTTTAAGCGATCTATTTTCATATTTTTGGATAACCGACATGGCCATATTTATTAAATTAAACAATATTTTATATATTCATCTATCTTATAGGGCTATTTGTAGTTATTTATGTTACTTAAATAACTATGTCTGGTGTATGATTTTATTTAAGGGGAGGGCGGTTAATATTTGTCTAGCGAATTTTTTTTTAATTTTTAATTAATAGCGCAACATTATATATTAAAGATTTTATTAGAAGTATTATTTTTTATTCAAAAATTAAAAGCGACTTTGCGAAAACACTTCAAAACAAATCATCCTGCTATTAATATTGAAAACAATATCGAACAAAAAACCTTATCGGCTCAAAAAAATGATTTTAGAAGAAAACAAACACTTAAATATGCAAATTTTGAAAGTAATAGTAGATAATTACCTCCCAATCTCTTTATTTACTGATGTGACTTTCAAGAATACTTATACATACCTCAATGAAACAGCAAAAATATGGTGCCTTTAAACGGCAATCAGCAATTTAAAAGCCGTATATTATGAATCAAAGATTAAATTAAATGCCAAAATCCGGGCCCTTAAAAGTAAAATCAGTATCACTATTGATTTGTGGACAGCCATAAATTCAACAACTTTTTGTGCCGTAACAATGCATTTTTTGAATGTGGATTGGGAGATGGAGAATTATTTACTCGCTTTTGTGGATTTCCCTTATCCACATCGATCGGAAGACATTCGACATCTCATTCTCAAGGTAATAATGAATACGAAACCTTTAATTTCTATGTCGCCGGGTATTTAGACCCGAGGATAAAGAAGAGCGTTCTTCCGGCGGAGTTAATACTGCAGGTAAATTTACTATACAAAACATATCAATTGTTTCTCTTTTAATAGCTAATTATGAAAAACTCAAATCGTTACATCTCAGTTATGTGGATGTTATTCCTTTTCCGATGGAGACTGTGAGTCAGGATTATACGATGACAATTTTGAATCGTTTAAGGAAGTAAATTTATTAATTATCTATTTTTTAAATATAACGTTTTTTAGCCAAACTCAGTTGTCGCGGGAACATGGTGATGAATTATAAGAGTACGAGAAAGAGACACCCATTTCAACGAATACATTGTTGGAATGGTGGAAAATGAATGAGACACGCTTTTCCGCACTCAGCAATGGCTAAAGACTATTTAGGGCAGTCCACCACTTCAGTTCCGAGTGAACGAATGTTTTCTTTGGCTGGAAATATTGTTACAGCTAGAAGAAATCGTTTGTCCTCAAATACGATTACCCAAATTATGTGTGTAAAGTCTTGGGGAAATGTTAATTTTACATAATATTAGTTGTAATTTATGTGTCTATTTGGTGAGATTTAATAAAATAATAATGCTGATTTGGTGTCAATACTTTAATTTGAACTAAAAAAAAATATAAGACATCTAAATAAAATATATGTAAATAAAACTTTTTTTGCCATGTTTTACACAATAAATTTCAAAATCTTTTGCTAAAATAAATAAATTCACACCTTTAATAAAACTATCACATTGTAACCTGCTTAAAAAACCATATTGAAAATGTCAAAAAATTAATTAGCATTTGGGTGGGACAGAATATTCAAAAATTTATATTTAAAACAATAAAACATATTTTTGGCATGTATAAAGGCCTAAATTTCGAAATCATTAAACAGATTTTAGCCATCTATATAGAATATTCTATAAAGCGAAATTTCCCACCTTTTATAAAACTTTGCATTGTGACCTGGACTAAAAATATTATTAAATATAAATTTAGAAACATTAAGTCATATTAAAAATGACAAAAAAATATTTATACAATTAAACATAATTTCGCCATTTATGAAAAATAAATTTTAAAAATCATTTTAGATATATATAATGAAAATCGAAAAAAAAATTAGTTCGCACCTTTAATAAAATTATAACATTGGCATCTGTTCTTAAAAACAATAAGATATAAAGTTAAACCATGTTAAAATTGTCAAAAAAATTATTACCATCTAGGTGAGACAGAAAATTCAAAAATTTATAATTAAATAAATTCTTGGCATGTATAAAAAAATTTTAATATCATTAAACACATTTTATAAAGAAAATTGCAAAAAAAAGTTCGCCTTTAAAAAATATAAATTCATATCAAATAGCCATTGGCATAGGGAGGGGGTGGTTTTCCGGTTAGAACCCTTCCCATGATTTTCAATTTATATAATTTTTACACTGTATATTTATAAAAAAAATATTTGTTGGAATTTTACTTTTTGTATTTTATTATTTTTACGCGAATATCACTTTAAACTTTTAGAAAACAAAACATTTAGATCCCAAAAAAATAGTTACAAAAAAATTTGATCTTAAAAATTTTATAACCCCTCCCCCCTTGAGGAAATTCTACTTACGCCTATTCAAATAGCCATAAATATTGTTGAGCAACAGACTTTATTTCATCGCACGCTTCTATTATAATGTGATAAATTATCACATTATAATAGATGAGATGCTATGAGCAGTTTAGAGAAACTGTTTGCTCATAGCATTTGCTCATATTAAACTGTTAGTTAACTTATAATGCTGCTCAGGCACACAGCTCTATACATGAGTTACGTTTTGGTACTACCCCTTCGCCTCTCGAGCATTTTCATCTCATACATCAACAGCCTCATGAGTAGAGTAGGATACACAGTGCTTGTGAGGGGGCAGAGCTCACAATGAGCAATGCTCACTGGAGCAAATCAACATCACTAGCCAATACAATATAAAAATTATTTTATTTGAAACTCATGGGTAGTGTTACAACCTTAAAACAACCCTCTTCATAAATCTGTAATGCTGATTTCATATTTCCATTGTTTCTAAACAATATTGCAATTAAGTGGGTTTTTGCTAAAGACAGAAGTGAGCGATTAATACGATTCGGCTCCTTTTTGCTGGGCAAAACTAATGACTCTTTTTACGGTAAATTCGAGGGGACGAAAATATCGTTTGTATTAACATCAATAATGAGGACTCGGCGGTCGAGCAGCGGACTGGGCTTTTTCGGTAAAGGACTAAACTCCAGATGGGGAAAACAAACACTGTTTGACTGGATTTCAGTTCTGATATCTCCATATCACTAAAACACAGATCCTCTCCCTTCTGCCAAGGTTTTTTAAGTATTAAAAGATGAAACTGCCCAACTCAATCATTGTATTATCGCTAAAACTTATTATAAAATCTTTAACTAATAAGTTTTAAAATAATCTAACATTTAAAGGTAAAGAAAATAGTAAATTTTCGTTTATTAAACAGAAAATAGGTCTAAAATTTGTCATTGAATAAAATGCTATATCCGAATGTCAAAGTTTATTCATAGACTAATACAATAACCTAGCAAAGGGCTGTTTTTTGCATTGAAATATTGAGAAACTTAGACAGCCATTTTAGCTGGATTTTTTGAATGTAAGCCTTGTGCAGTGATAAATTGTAAAGCTTATGTTGTATATATGAGAAGTGTTATTTTTATAAAAATAAATATATTACAAACACTACCACCAGAACACAAATATCTTTTGTGCTCTCATAACATGTGTTTTCGATTCGTTTAAATAAAGTATTAGGGGAGACCGGAGACAATCGCGTTTTAAGAAAAACCAAAAATTGTTTTTTTAATTTTTTTGTTGGAACGTAATTTTAAGGTCTATTTTTACTATAGGAAAAAAATTCGGATTGAAAAAATTAATAGTTTTCTCACAAATTAAATTAAAAAAAAACAAAAATCCTAAAAATTTAAAAAATGCTCGGGGCATGTCATAGCCCCTTTCGGGGGATAGAATATCCCTTACGTTTCCACTTCCTCTTGGTGTATGCCAACTCAAATCAATGAAAATATTGTTTTATTATAAAAAAAACATAGAAAATGCAAATGTAATATGGTTATATTTTACATAATACAAATAAAAAAGGGTCAAGATGACAATCTGATTCAGGTACCCATAAAAGACCAATTCTGCTATGAAAAAAAATCTTTAAATAGTCTATTAATATTCCGAATTACACTAAGATAATTTATTAAAACAAAATTATTGTTTTATAAATCTTGATATTTGTCTACGCAATGAAAAATGGCTAGCACCAGCCCCTCTCCGACTAGCCCCGACCCCTATTTTTATAAACAATTAATAATTCAACATGTTATATTTCAAATAAAAGTTTAATCATTAAACGGTTTTTATATAAAAAATATCCCTTTATAAGACAGAACTTAAATTGGTCCAAAATATACAGCCAAAATATTTTAATATCCAAAATACAAAATTTTGTCAAGGCTACTAATAGCCCCGAAAAATCGTTTTTCCTCTATAAAAATTTCAAATGTCATTTTTTATAAACAAAAATTTTTACTTATACCTTATGAAAAAATACACATATGGTTTAAATTTTAATTAAATATCATTATTATTTAAAAATATAATTACAAAGATAATAGGAACCCCGGGCTACGACTAGCCCCGATCTCCACTATTCAGATTCAACATTCTGACGCTGCGATAGGATTCTGATTGCGAATTCAGACGATGAAAAACTGGGGAGAATTACATTAGCCAGTTTCGACCCAACGCAAGACGATATAGAATTATATTAAAGATCACATTGATGCAAAACTCGATATTGCAAGGATATCTTTGAATTCGGCAAAGAAATGCTGATTAGAGCTTATTTTGGTTTGGCAAATTTAGAAAAATTATCCCAATTCATTTATTATAAATTATTCAAGGACGCGGATTGGGAAGAAATCCAGTGTGCCATACGTAAAATTTATAAGGAAAAGGTTAAAGCTTTTTCAGACAAGATGGACCTCATGAGATCAAAACGAATATCTGGTGAGTCTATAATGGGTTTTTATAGAAAATTAAGTACTATTGTGCAGTTAAGTAATTTCAAAACAAATATTGAATTTCGTATAAGGGATCAAGTCATTTTTGGGGCAGGCATTCCTCGATTAGAAATGGAAATAAGAACCAATTATCCAAATTGCGATGAGAAGGACGGAACGCCCCTAGCATTGAGCAAGGTGCTAGAAATGGCCTTGACATTTGAAAGGGCCGATACGGAGGTCCCAGAGGCGCAGGAGGTAGAACACAAGATTTCTAAATTCTACAATAAATCTAATGAAGAGCGTTATAAGGATACTGTTAACAGAAGTCTTAATTGTGGACGTTGTGGTCAACAACATCGGTGAAACCAATGCCCCGCTTTCAAGGTAATTTGTCATTATGCGCGATGTTGTAGGGAAGACCCTAAAGTTCAAAAGATGGATATCAACGAAGACAATAGCGATAATGCTGCCATTGATGCGATCAATTGTATTAAACGTCGGGGGCGTCGAGCAGTCATTGAATTAAAACTTAATGGAATCGTACTCGTATGGACTACGACATTGGAGCTCAAGTTTCTATTATTAATATTAATTTGTGGATGAAAATTGGGTCTCCAGAAATAAAATCGACCATCTCGCCCATGGTGTACGGTAATACTACTTTAGAGATTTTAGGCGAGACATCTATGAAAGTGCAAGTTGGGTCACAAACTAAAACCTTAACGGCTCTAGTAAGTAAAAAACATGACGCACCGCTTTTTGGATTGCCATGGAGCCTAGTTTTTAAGCTTGCCTTGCCACCAATAGTAAAGGTTCAAAAGTTAAATTTATTGGACGAGCATTCATTTATCTCTCCAAAATTGGAAAATCAGAAGTTTCGGTCCATTTTTTATGGGAAGTTAAGCTTAATTACTCCATGTAAACCGGTAATAATTCATTTAAATGCCAACGCAACTCCCAGAACCTTGCAGGCTCGTAGGGTACCATTTCCCCTCAGGGATCCATTGGTGAATGATATAAATCGCTTGGTATGCGCAAATGTTCTTAAACCAGTCGACCCCAATGAAGTAGCCATTGAATGGGCGACCCCTGTCGTAATAGTGAGACTGACTTTAAGATCACGTTAGACTCTCATTTAATTGTTGACTATCATCAGATACCAACTTTTGAAGATGTGGTGGCCAATATTTATGGAGGCCAGAAGTTTACGAATATTGATCTAAAGAATATCTATTTGCAAATGCCAGTGGCCGAGGAGTCACAAAATTTACTAATTATTGCCACAAGCGTGGAATATTTTAAATATTTTCGGCTTCCATTTGGCTTGTCTTCTGCCCCGGCCATATTTCAACGGTTTATGGATAATCTGTTAAAGGAAAACGGGAGTGTACTTAGATGATATAATCATTACAGGGGATAATGATGAGGAGCACATCCGCAATGTGCAGAACGTTCTAAAAAGGTTAAAGATCGCAAAAAAATTTGTTTCTAAAAGATTCTGTGGAATTTCTAGGGGTTATAATAGATAAACAAGGTATTCATCCTTCCGCTTCAAAACTCGAAGCAATTATAAATACCAAAAGAGCCGAGAATGTCACGGAATTAAAGCCATTTCTAGGCATGTAGGTAGAGCCATGCACGGGCCGTCCGAGGCCCGGCCCGAGCCCGGCCCGACGGGCTTTTGGGCCGAGCTCGGGCAAATTTTAAAACAATAATCCAAAATATAATTACAATACAAAATAATCCCCCTACAAATAAATATTTAGAATTTTACTACCCCCCCCCCACCACCTCATATTAATTTCTTGGTTAGCCGTGTGGGTTTATCTATGCTATGTATGACTTTGACTATGATTACAGACTAATCGAATGTTTGAAAAAACCCTTTTTTAGCGAAGAGTTTAACACTTTGGCCAAAAAGGCCCTTTCGTTTTTAAATTCAAAATTTGAACTTGATATTATTCATAAATTATCCGCATTATTAAATCCAAAGTATCGAAATTTAATAATGCTGCCTTGTTATGAATTTGATGACATTAGTCATCATATACGAAATTTAATAATTATGGAGGAAAGGATTAAGGCTAATCCTCCGGTTAATACAGTTGCGCCTAGTATAGCCGTCGAGCATGGTAATTTTTTAATTTGCATTAAGCACTTTCTTATTATTTTTCTAGATAATATAATAAAGGAAGAATTTATAGATTTTAGTCGTTGGGAAGAGTCCAAAATAGATAACAACGAAGCTGAGGAAGATGAATTACATAAATATTTAAATACGAATTATATTGACGGTATGGAAGTTTTGGAATGGTGGAAGATGCAACAGAGTGAATTTCCTCGTTTGAGCAATTTGGCTAGAAAGTATTTGGCAATACCTGCTACTTCAGCTAGCAGTGAGCGAGCCCTTTCTACAGCTGGGCGAGCTTACGAAGAGAGAAGGACTTCGTTAAAACCCGAGAAATTAGACTCCACTTTATTTATTTACCATAATTATGCATATTATTAATCACATAATATTCGCGATACGTAATATATTTATAAATTAATTTTTGAAATAAAATTGGTACAAATTTACATTTTTACAAAAGTCGGGCCGGGCTCGGGTCGGGCCTGAGTGAAAAAAATAAATCGGGCTCGGGCAAAAAATAAAAAAAAGTTTTGGGCTCGGGTCGGGCTCGGGCCGATAAAATTTAATTTTGCAGGGCTCTACATGTAAGTTACCAAGAAAAATTTATTCCTAATCTCCATAATGTTTTGGCGCCATTACACCGTTTAACAGGGTTGAAATCAAAATGAACGTGGTCCGGCAAGGTGGATAATATTTTCTCGACGGCTAAATCTTTGGTAACAAAATTTAACACATTAATTCCATATTCTCCTGACCGGTACATAATTCTCGAATACAATGCATGTGACAAAAGGTTCGGAGCCGTACTGCTTCATAGAAATGATGTTTCTAAAACGCTTTCAAAAGCGGAGGAAAATTATGCAACAATTGACAAGGAGGCCATGGCTTTATTGTGGGCCGTTCAAAAGTTCCACACTTATTTATATGAAAGACATTTTATTCTAAAAAAGGATTAGAAACCCCAAATCAGATTTTTTGGAGATAAAAGGGATTTAACTAAAAATTAAACAATCGATTAATGCGTTGGGCCTACCATTAGTCAGCGTAAGACTTTTCTTTGGAATACTTGGTAGGTTCAAAAAATTGGGTTGCAGACGCATTATCTAGATTGCCAATTGAGGCTCCGGATGTTGATTTTAATGATGAAGACCAATCAATGGTGGTAATAAATTCTATCACATGTAAAAAAATAGCATTATCTGGAACAACTATTAGAAAGGAAACTATAAAAGATGCATGCGCAAGGTTTGGAACTTCATAAACAAAGGTTGGCCGACAAAGAAAAACTTGTCTCAAGAATTAGGAACGTTTTATAATTTTAGAGATGAATTAAGTTGTGAAAATGAAATAATGTTTTTAGATGGACGTTTTGTGGTGCCTAAATCCCTTCGCCAACAGGTTCAAAAAACTTCACATCGGGCACCCCGGAATTACGGCGATAAAATCAATTGCAAGATTCTATTGCTGGTCGCCTAAAATAAACTCGGAGTTGGAACATTTTGTCGCCAAATGCCAGCATTGTCAAAAAAACAGAGGGGGAGCAAAGGAAGTTCCACTATGGTCGTGGATACCAGAACATCTGGGAAAGAATTCACGTAGATTAAGCGGGAACAGTAGATGAGTTTTATTAATTAATCGTAGCAGACGCCTATACGAAGTGGATGGACGTGGCGTTGTTACATTCTACAAAAACGGGATTAACTATTCGGACACTAAAAAAGTGGTTCGCATGTTATGGAGCACCGCGGCATATTGTCACGGATAATGGGCCGCAATTTACACCCCTTAAGTTTGAGCATTTCTGTACAGAAAATAATGTACTACACATAAAATCAATCCCCTATCATCCCAAGACCAATGGATTGGCAGAAAAAGGGGTCCAAACATGAAAAGAAGGTACGTTGCAACACGAGGTGAAAAAGGAGACATCCTTATAATGTGATGGCCGAACTTAAGTCTTATCGAATGAGTACGGTGTCTTCAACAGGGGCTTCACCCGTCTTCCCGTAAAAGAAAGATTGGAAAGACAAGTTTGATTAACAGAGGAAAAACATAACCAAGGATTAAAACCACGAGAATTTGAATCGCAACGTCTAGGTACGTAACGTACTAAATCAAGGATGGCGAGAGGGAGCTATAGTCTCACGGACAAGTCTTGTGTGATACCAGGTGGAATCGGAAGGTAGAATACAGAGAAAACATGCCGATTAGCTTAGGAATAGGAGTGCCGTTGACACAATTGAATTACCTCCTGCACCAGTAGAGACAGTTCTCAACAACATGCTGACCAGAGCTTTTATGTCAATAAAAGCTTAGCGGAAGAAAGTCAAGAACTTAGTAGCCGCCTTAAACGACTTGTTCGCCCTCCTTCCAGACTTATCGAGGAAATCTAACTCGCACTCCTTCCAAACTTATTGAGGAAATCTAACTCTTTTAAAGAAACGGCGTATGTTGTATATATAAGAAGTGTTATATTTATAAAATTAAATATATTACAAACCCTACCCCAAAACATTAATATCGTTTGTATTCTCATAACATGTGTTTTAGATTCGTAAAGTATTATTTAGATTTATTTTTTAAATATAAGCCATGTGCAGTGATAAATTGCAAAGCTTATGAAAGAAAAATAATAAGAACATTAAACCTAAATTTGACATTTAATCATACAACAAAGTAAATATCGGTTATTTTGTTAATATATACCTTAAAGTCTACATTTTTACCTAACAATGGTTGGCTGTTTTATTACTTTATGTGGATTTATCATAGACTATTTAAACCATAGACTGCCGAACAGCTGATAATTTTCCAGCAAATATAGCAAGCGCCATTTTGTAAGAAATTACAACCAAACTATAGAATTCAGCAAAATTTGTTGTTCAAATTTTTTTTTTTTGATTTATAAATTAAGTTACTAGTCAAATTATTTTCTTCAATATTTTATTGTGGAGAAGTATAAATGTACCTGTTGTTGAATTTTCCTACAGTATGGCAGCTATTTTGATGTCTGAATGATTTTAATAGTAAATATCAGCTGTTCGGCAGTCTATTGTTTTATTTGGTGCCCTATCAACTCGCCGAAAAATAATGTCCCCCAGCTAAAAAAAGGTCCCCAAGCTTATTAACCCTAACCCATCAACCAATCACAAATTTGGGGACATTTTGGGGACATTATTTTCGGCGAGATTGTTTTCGGCGAGTTGACGGGCCACCGTTTTATTAGTCTATGGAATTTATTTATTTCATTAGGTACCTAATTGACGCTTAATTTATTTAAACTTTTTTTAAATGGCAAGCACGATCATTGTCGCTGGCTTGGGCATTGCTATGGCAGGATATGCTGGTTTATAAATAAATTATTTGTTTATTTTTTCATAGGTCGCTTTTTGCCTAAATACTCGAAACAAATTTTTCAAAATCTTAATCAGCGATTAAAGGTTTACTCCCAACCCCAAGTATTTAAATATGCAAATTTTTTAATCGCTAAGATTTTTACAAAGTATTATAATGGTGGATTTGAAACAAAAATGAACAAAAGAGAGGCATGTTTGATTTTAGGAATCAGGTAATTTATTTTATGAATTGAATCAACTACAATTGTTAATTTATGATATTATATTAATACCCAGTCAAAATGCAAGTAAGGTTAAAATTAAAGAAGCACATAGAAGAATTATGCAGTTAAATCATCCAGACAGAGGTAAATAAATTTAAAAGTATCCTTACTGTAATTTAAGGTGGATCTCCTTTAATAGCAGCCAAAATAAATGAAGCTAAAGATATTTTAGAATCAAATAGATGATTTGAACTGTTCTACTCCTATTATATATTTATATAAAAGATTATTGATTTGATTTAATAAAACAATAAATGTGAATAAAAATTGGTGACTTATAATTATTAATTCAAACATTATGATTTATTATTGTACCTAATATAAGTATTAAATCCAATAGACAATGCATTGTACTGCTAAATTCTGATTTTATGCCTACTTTTTATACATTTTATTTTTCACAATAATACTTTTTTCTGCCAAATGAACCTCAAAATAGTTTTTATAAAATCCCATTTTAAATCTTCATAATATGTACTAAGTTAATGTGGATAAGGGTTTAAAAGCATAATAAGATTAAAGTCTCATAATGTTTACCTCCAAAACTATTCATTTTTATTTTTAAAGTGAAAATGTATCTAGTATTAAAGTTAATTTACAGTTTAAAATTATAAAAGTACCCAGTTTAGTTTGATTTTAGAATAGACAAACTAGTTTAAATCATACTAGGTAACAAAATTTAGTTTTCCAGTTTGACCAAGGCCTTAGGTTTGCTTTAAAATTACAACAAACCCAATTATTTAAGTTGGGGTTCATTTTGACATGCTTATAACAGACCTCTGTTTTTATGTTGTTTTTAAACGCATTCTCTTGTGTATTTCATTGATGCAATTTGTTAGGGTAAAATGGATAAAGAAATTTAAGCAAGGATAAATTCCAGATGGAGAGGCTTGGCAATTCTGTGTGACAAAAATATCCAAGGTACACTGTATAGGTCCATCAATAGCCAGCAGTCCTGTATAGCTTGGTTTGAAACTACTTTTTAAATTCTTTTTATTTTAAACTTCTAATACTATTATGTATATATATAAATACCAGAATCAGGTGCGTAGCCAGGATTTTCTCCGGGGGGGGGGGGGGGGGGGGGGGGTTGTGATAGGAAAACCTTAGGTTTTGACGACGCAACCTAGTAGGTTAGGTTAGGCTTTTCAAAAAACCTTGAGGTCTTTAGAAACGCTTGGTTAGCCGTGTGGGTTTATCTATGCTATGTATGACTTTGACTATGATTACAGACTAATCGAATGTTTGAAAAAACCCTTTTTTAGCGAAGAGTTTAACATTTTGGCCAAAAAGGCCCTTTCGTTTTTAAATTCAAAATTTGAACTTGATATTATTCATATATTATCCGCATTATTAAATCCAAAGTATCGAAATTTAATAATGCTGCCTCGCTATGAATTTGATGACATTAGTCATCATTTACGAAATTTAATAATTATGGAGGAAAGAATTGAGGCTAATCCTCCGGTTAATACAGTTACGCCTAGTATAGCCGTCGAGCATGGTAATTTTTTAATTTGCATTAAGCACTTTCTTATTATTTTTCTAGATAATATAATGGAGGAAGAATTTATAGATTTTAGTAGTTGGGAAGAGCCCAGAATAGATAACAACGAAGCTGAGGAAGATAAATTACATAAATATTTAAATACGAATTATATTGATGGTATGGAAGTTTTGGAATGGTGGAAGATGCATCAGAGTGAATTTCCTTGTTTGAGCAATTTGGCTAGAAAGTATTTGGCAATACCTGCTACATCAGCTAGCAGTGAGCTTTTTTTTAAACAGAAAATCGGAATTATAATTTGTCATTTCAACGCGATCGCAATTTTTGAATGTTTATCTCGCATATAATTTTTATAATAGTATATAGTTTCATTTAATAAAAGAATTATTAAAAAAAAAGCTTCCAATTGACCTCGAGGTTTTTAGGTTAATTTTGACCTCTAACCTTGAGGTAGATTTTAGCGCTTTAAAAGACCTCTAACCTAGCCTAAGGTTGACTTGGGCGTGACCTACGCCTAACTTCTTCCCACCACTAGGGGGGGGGGGAATTCCTAAAACAATTTTATAACATTTTTATTTCAACATCAAAATTATAAAATCTGGTATAAAACATAAAGTATAAATAATTAACTTGGTCAGTTACTTTGCACTACTATAAAATATAAACCTCAGATCTAAATTTTTTTTTCATAAATACCCCCCCCCCCTTATTTACGCCACTGACCAGAATGAAAATTGCAATGATCAAAAATATTATTATAGATAAGGGGAATGACTGGAGTTCAAAAGCCTTTATGTACACTTTAAGATAGATATTTATTTTATCTTTAGTTGGGTCTATTTAAATCATATTTTATAAATGGGTAGTTCGCTTAAGTTTGACATCTTTTACTAAGTTTTGCGGGCTGGCAATTTTACCCGTTTAATCCCCAGTCAATGTTCGTCTTTTCCATACTGAACCATATTTTTATAACGACCTTATTAGTTTTTTTTAAATATGGCTGATGCCATAATATTAGATAATATCCCCTACATCTGATTTTTTAAGAATCAGCTAGGTAAACATAATATTCAATACCCTGGTCTATAAAAATCGCGTCAAATTGAATAAAAATCCATCAACTATTTTAGCCTTTTAAATGGTTTTGGACCAACCCTTTTAAGATTTAAGCCCAAAATTTTATTATAAATAATAATTAAACAAGCATATTTAATTTAAACCGCCAAAAAAATTCTAATAGATGATTTAACCGTTTCAAGGTTATTTAAAATTTCACCTCAACACTTATCAAAATTTTTCTGTTGATCTTGTCTTTAAAATATCATTTTTTCTGAAGGGTAAAACAAAAATAAAAGCACCAGGCTCGAGGCGAGCCCAAGCAAGTAAAACGTTTAAAACAGCAGGAGGAGCAAATAACACCAAGATCGTACATCCAATTATATTTATTCATAATTATGGACCATCAAATAATTATTGTACTTAAAATTTGTGGTAAAATTATTTTGCTAAAGATTGCCCATTAATTAATCAAAGATCCAATCCTTATTTCAAGGTAGGATCAAATTTATTTTTTGGGGGGTTGGGTTGACTTTGGATTGAAAATGGGACTTTGCAAGCCTGTACACAGCATATGACAGACCTACAAGCATTTCTATGATATTAACTATATATAAACACTTAGCTAAAGGTTTTTTGAATAAATGCATAATTTATCACTTTGAATTTGCAAGACCGTTATTGCAAGTACAAAAACTAATACACTTAATAATTACAATTTATTATAAATATAATTTGATTCAAAAATAAAGTATATTATTTACATATATTAGATAAAGAAATTTTTTGGCAACATGAGCAAATTTTTTAAAAGCAAAAGTAAGCAATTGTTTAAGGTATTATAGATAATAACTTCCCAGCTACTCTGTTATATAAACTTTGCTGTAAAAGTCATAAAAGTTGTTATATTAGTTTCATAAAATATTTATTACATAACAGAAATTAATTTAAATATAAAGTTGTTCTTGACAATTGAAAACATGTAATAAGAACAAATATTAATTAATTATATAAAACATTTTTGTTATATAATTTAAAGTTATTTTACAGATGCATTTGTTGTATCAATACTTGATGATGATTTGGAAGAGGTTGAATGTAAACTATTAGTATGTGCTGTATTATTAAAAATATTATTTTGAATTAAAAAAAGCTATAATCATGTATTTAATTAATGATGGCAATAATAAGCTTACATATTTCACTAGTTTCTAAGATTGCACTTAACTCTGAAAATTTATGTAGTTTTGCACTAAGATGTATCAGCTTCTTACCTATTATTTTTTATGTATGATAGTTGCTTGCATTAAAAACCTGTACCAAATGATTCTGTTTGATTGCTTTGCTTTGTTTGACACTTAAATAAATAGAACAATTATAACTTTCGTAACTCACATCATTATGATAAATCACATTTTTGTAGAAGCCCCCTTTAATATTTAATAAACATTAAAATAATAAGAATTACTTTGTTGATAAAAATCTTGGGGAGTCATTATTGAAAATTTCTTAAAACTCATGTTGGAAATAGTATTTATGTTTGTTTCAAAAGCTTTAAATATGTAGTCCCTAGTTAAAATTTGCCAAAAAAGTATCAAGTGTTCACTTGATTGAAGTTTTAGTTCCATCTGTAAGAGCTTCATTTATAAATTGTCTAATGCCAGGCGATAAACCACATTTTGGCTGAGATAACTGAATAATTTTTTCATCAAGAAAAGCTTCCACATCCTTGTATAATGCATCTAGAGCCTTTTGTTTTTGCTCATCAAAACGTATGAACTCATTTTCATATAATTTAATTTCTTCAGCAACATATGCATCATAGGCAGTACTTGCCTCTTTGGCTTTTTGCAACTCTTTTTCGTAAAATCTTAGGAGTTATAAAATAATGTTAATAATTACTTTTGTAATAAAGAAATTGATCTAAGTTCTTCGAATGATGCCTCCTTGTTACCAAACACCAATGATTCACTGTCATAGCATTTAACCTCTTTTAATTCAACCTTTTCAATTAACTCCTTAGGCATTATTTTTAAATATGGTGGTTTATTGATTGCGGCCATTGTTACACGATCCAAATTCTTATACTGTATAAGCTAGTGTTGTAAAAAACCAAGGTTTTAGATTGGTTGCCTGCAAGGGTTAGCGTTTTTTCCCACCAAACCCTTTCAGTGTTAGGTGAGCGTTTTTACAGAAAAAAAACATCCTTGGCGTTTAGGTGAATTATTTTGGTAACTTTGTGGTGTGGTTTTGGTCGTTTTGGGTTGTGTATGGAAATATGTAAGGTTTTTATAATTTTTGTTTTTAATAGTTATTTATTTATGTAATGAACTTTTATTGATGGGAAATATGAAATGACGTCACTAAGTGGAAAGTATCATCCTTGCTAGTTATAATCAATCTATAATTTTTCCAATTAGTATGTCATTAAAGGTGTATTATAAAAATATTTTTTCACCTTTTCAAGGTTAAACAGGCGACAAGTGTCAAAATCTTCAATATCTATTGAAATAAATATTTTTTTTGAAAATTGGTTTATTATATGACTAAAACAAGTTTTAAACTCGAAAATAATATTTTTTCACCTGATCAATGTGAAACAGGTGACAAATGTCAAAATCTTTAATATCTATTGAAATGAATTTTTTTTTTGAAAATTGATTTATTATATAACTAAAACAAGTTTTAAACTCGAAAATAATATTTTTTTACCTGTCACTGTTTTCCACATAAGATATTTTCTAAGTGCCTTTAGGACTTTTGATATCTAAATTCATCTATTATTAGCCTAATTAAAACTTACTTTTTAGGTGATGGGCCGCCATATCCATGGCAAAGTTTTGGTGACATTAGTACATTGTTAAGGTCTAAAAGACAATGTTGTATTATGACAATAAGACAATAACTCACTTGTAAATTCACTAGTTTACACATGATTATTACTTATTTAAAACAAATTAAGTTAGAATAAAATTAAAATACTTGATCTAATGTTTTCATTAAGTGAAATAGGATTTTGTTGTATTTCAATTTCTAAGTTTGACCTTAAAATTCCTAACAAGGTTTACAAATGACTGTTAGATAATTACCCTTTATTTGTGACATTGTAGTTGCCATATCTGGCAAGTTTTGCATTCTCACAAGATCAATCAAAGACAGAAGATGATCTTCCAAAGTGCATAATATTCTATTATTAATGTTGGCTCACATAGTTACTAGCTGCTCTCCCAAATTCTTAATTTTATTATATTTTACATTTGGGTCTAAGGCATTTCTTTTGATATTCTCTGTTTTAATGGAACAAATGTAATTTAAACTTAACGTTTTATGAACTTTATGTTTGTGCCACCTTGTAGAACATAATGAAACTTCTTAAAGGCTAAACCCTTGCATCTGCCTTATAGCAAAAATATGCTGGGAGGGAAGCAACACCAATGTATTAGTTTGTATATAATTGTGGTAGTTAGGTAGTTTTTACGTTTATTTGGTTACTGCGGCAGCCGTGGTTAGGTTGTTAACTCTTTGGCTAGCCTATGCTAATGAGATAGCGTCGGGAATAAAATATAATGTATTTTGTTATGTGAATAGATGTGCACTAATTAGAAGCAGACGTCGAAGGGTCGGCATCCCTCATGCAAATTGAGGAGTGCATCGACAAGGTTTAAATAGCGAGAATTTGACCATGATAGAGAGTTATTTAATTTATTATTTAGTCCTGCTAGAGGAGATATTTATTTTGGCGTTCAAGACACGTTAGTCCTGCGAGGGGAGATGTTTATTCCTCATTTTAGACACGTGGGTCCAGCGGCAATTATCTAACAAGAGCCAGACGTTCCTTAATCCGATACCTCACTTTTGCTCGTAGACGCATCCATTCCAGACAATTGATTGTACAGATTATTCGCTCCGGCCGTCGTCCCATATTTATCTTACCCGATCGAAATATTAAATTTATTTATTGACAACGCCAGGGGTACATATTATGACTGGAAATAAAACGATTTGCTGACTTGTAAATGGTAGCACGACGTGGTTAGGTTGTTAACTCTTTGGCTAGCCTATGCTAATGAGATAGCGTCGGGAATAAAATATAATGTATTTTGTTATGTGAATAGATGTGCACTAATTAGAAGCAGACGTCGAAGGGTCGGCATCCCTCATGCAAATTGAGGAGTGCATCGACAAGGTTTAAATAGCGAGAATTTGACCATGATAGAGAGTTATTTAATTTATTATTTAGTCCTGCTAGAGAAGATATTTATTTTGGCGTTCAAGACACGTTAGTCCTGCGAGGGGAGATGTTTATTCCTCATTTTTGACACGTGGGTCCAGTGGCAATTATCTAACAAGAGCCAGACGTTCCTTAATCCGATACCTCCCTTTTGCTCGTAGACGCATCCATTCCAGACAATTGATTGTACAGATTATTCGCTCCGGCCGTCGTCCCATATTTATCTTACCCGATCGATATATTAAATTTATTTATTGACAACGCCAGGGGTACATATTATAACTGGAAATAAAACGATTTGCGGACTTGTAAATAATCATTGTATATTTTGGATGACTAATTTCATCATCTTCCTAAGCAAAGAAAATTAGATATTGAGGAAACGGGGTTTCTGGTATATATAAATGACATTGATGCCAATGTCCTTAAGCTTCAAAACATTTTTAAGAGATCTCTATAATATAAAGATTAAGAAGTCCAATTAAAAGCAAGAAGAATCAGGTGGGTTGCTTTCCCTCATCAATATCTTAGATGTTAATGGGAATTATGTAGACGTACATATTGTGAATGTGTTCTGTGGCTTGTTATCCCAAACACAAGAACATCATCAAAAATATTCTAAATATCCTGAAGTATTAATCATTGATGCTACTTATAAATTAAAGTCCTATCATTTCCCTTTATTCTTATATATGATTATGGATAATCATGGTCTTTTTAATATTATTGTTTTTATATTAAAATATGAAAACTAAGAGGCCCACTATCAAAAAATTCTAATTTTTAGATTAATACTTGAACAATTAAAATTACACACTACAAGTGAATTTACAAGTGAGTTATTAAGATAATATCTTATGTGGAAAACAATGTTATGAAGACAATTGTGAATGGTATATTATAATTTATTTTGGCATAATTAGTTTTTAGATAAAATTCTTTATTTGCAATTATATTTGAATTTGTTTCTAGCTCCATTTTTTCCATGATGTTGTTTTCAAAAGTATCTTCATGAATTATTAAACATACAAAAATTACCTAAATATATCCAATATATAAAAAATTGAACAAATACCATAGTCAGTTCCTATTTTTCCATAGCTTCAATTAAGTGATTCTATGTAAGAGTTCCTCTCAAAAAATTAAAATATAAATTCTTGAAAGAATAAAAAAATGGACTGGATACACGAGACTGAAATCACAATATGAAAACGTGGGTAAAATTTTTTGTTTATTTCTTACGATTCGTGTTTTTCCGATTGCGAAAAACACGAATCGGCGCTTCGTTATTTTTTGGATCGAATAAGAAAATGGAATGTCAGATCGCTTATACAGTACAAGAATTTGGTGTAACAATGGCTATTGATTGCCCTATCAACTTGCCGAAAACCATCTCGCCGAGTTCAGCCGGGAACATTTCTGTGATTAGTTGAATATCACGTGGCTTGTGTGGTTGATTTAAAGCGCCATTTAAATTACTAATATAACCTTTAAAATTAGAGTTTTGTAATGTAATGTGATTCAAATTTTAATTTAGATTATGAATTACATGTCTAAGTCCGAAATATAATGAGATTATAGTGTACAATGAATTCTATCCACACCGCTCAAAAAATGAAATTAAATTTTACAGATGTAAGGACATGACTTGCAAAGGAAGATTCAAAATTATTGATCAATTGTTATATAAAACTGAGGAAAATAATAAAAAAAAGGTGATTAAAAAGTTATATTTATAAAATTGACATAGTGTCTTCACTATTTATCTCAAAATTTGACTTATTACTCAAACAACATTAAAGTATAGAGCATTTAATTTTTAAGTATCATCTCATCAAAATTGGGATTTGCTAAAATCAACATCTAAACAATTAATATAGAGCATAAATTTAAAAAAGACATTACTTTTAATTAAGAACATCTTCCTCTCACCCTCCCTCTCTACTATAACACATCATCATTCACTCACATGCACTAAGGGTATAGTGTTATATAAGCATATAACTCAATTAGATAGAGAGGGAGGGAAGCTCAAAGACTGCCGCGATTCCGCATAGGGACTAATTGAAATTTCGATATATATGAAAAAGTTATGAAAATAGGAAAAATTTTTTTTTAATGTTTTACCCTAAGTTGGTTCTACCACTTAGAGGTCTAATTTTTATTAGCTATATAATTTCGCCCTATAGAGCGTCAAAAGGGCCAAAAACGGTTATTTTTGCAACTTTGAATCCATATATTTTAAAAATCTGACGCATAGGAAAAAAACGAAAAACATATTTATGTTCACCATAAATAACTCTATCAGAATATGTTGACCGTTCACCTGTTGAGAAAGAAGGTAAAAAAAGAGGGAGGACGAATCACCCCCTTCCGAGGTTAAGAAAGAAAGTAAAAAAGGGAGACCCCCCCCCCTTCGGGTGAAAAAGAGGGTAAAAAAAGAAGGGGGGGGGGGGAGCAAAACCACGGGACAAAAAAGGGAGGGGAGCAAAGTTCTTAATTTATTATATATTTTTCATTTTTTTTTATCATTCGATTAATGTGTGATTGAAAAAATATTGATTTGCATTTATGGATAAAATATTAAAAACAGTATAATTAATTAGCATTATATGCCAGCCCACTATAATATAACGCTATAATTAAATTTGCTAAAAACCATGTTTAGTTTCAAACAACCCCACTCTGCTAAATACCCGGTTAGTTATATCTCTCTCACCAGCAGCCATGGCAACTTTAATCTGCCAGTGCTAGTAACCGGGTTATTAAGCAGCATGTGCTCGTTATGCTGATGGTAATGGTAGGAGATATATGCTATTACCAGGTGAGCACAATACAAGCACAACCCTCTCGAGCGTTTTAACATTCTGTTGCAAAGTTTTGTTTGAAACAATCATGATAATGGAGTCGTTTTTAGCCGGTTTCCGACCTGACGCCAACCCTCCACTTTTTGCACACTGACTTGGGCCGTCGTAGGTAGTGTTTCTTACTAGTAGGTTCCATAATATCAAAAATGTAAAATACACTATTCAATTCTTAATCTGTATGTGGAAAAGATATTCTATACTAAAAATAAAACCATCATGGACCACTTGAATATGGTTTTAGCCTGGGAGACAATACAAGCACAACCCTCTCGAGTTTTAACATTCTGTTGCAAAGTTTTGTTTGAAACAATCATGATAATGGAGTGGTTTTTACAGCCGGTTTCCGACCTAACGCCAACCCTCCACTTTTTGCACACTGACTTGGGGCGTCGTCGGTAGTGTTTCTTATTAATAGGTTCTATAATATCAAAAATGTAAAATACACTATGCAATTCTTAATCTGTATGTGGAAAAGATCTTCTATACTAAAAATAAAACCATCATGGACCACTTTTGAATATGGTTTTAGCCTGGGAGACAATACAAGCACAACCCTCTCGAGCGTTTTAACATTCTGTTGCAGTTTTGTTTGAAACAATCATGATAATGGAGTGGTTTTTACAGCCGGTTTCCGACCTAACGCCAACCCTCCACTTTTTGCACACTGACTTGGGCCGTCGTAGGTAGTGTTTCTTATTAATAGGTTCTATTATCAAAAATGTAAAATACACTATTCAATTCTTAATCTGTATGTGGAAAAGATCTTTTATACTAAAAATAAAACCATTATGGACCACTTTTGAATATGGTTTTAGCCTGGGAGACAATACAAGCACAACCCTCTCGAGCGTTTAACAGTCTGTTGCAGTTTTGTTTGAAACAATCATGATAATGGAGTGGTTTTTACAGCCGGTTTCCGACCTAACGCCAACCCTCCACTTTTTGCACACTGACTTGGGGGCCGTCGTAGGTAGTGTTTCTTATTAATAGGTTCTATAATATCAAAAATGTAAAATACACTATTCAATTCTTAATCTGTATATGGAAAAGATCTTCTATACTAAAAATAAAACCATCATGGACCACTTTTGAATATGGTTTAAGCCTGGGAGATGAAATCGGGGGTTAGGGGCACACGATCGAAATTCAAGTTTATAATAGAGACGTGCGAAATAAAGTCTACCCTTAAAAATTCAAAAACTTACCCAAAAGCTTAGGTTACGCTAAAAAAATAAATATAACATTACCTTGACATTTATTGTAGAGGATATGCTAAAAGTACACTACCCATTTTACCTAAAAATTTCATTTACAATTTCGCAAAACCAAAACTTTAAAAAGTGCTCGTCATTTTTGATTGATATATAACATTTAGACTAATCCCCATCCCCCAAAACTATAAAGCCAGAGAATACCACTCAACATTTATTTAAACGTTGACTAATTTAAAAATATTCTAGTCAGACTTTATTAATTAATATGATACAAATAAAGTATGACAAAAAATATTGAAATGACAAAAAGCTAATAAAAATGTTAGATATACGCAAAAAATGAAAAAAACGAAATTTGTAATGTTAGGCGACGTATTGGTAAGAATTCGAGTTTTCTTTGTCTCTATGCATGTAATCTCGTTCAATCAAACTTTCTATTCTTTTCTTGAGATCCGAAGGCTAAAAATGTATTAAAACCTTGAAACAATTTGTAGTATCAATACTTTAACAGGAAATTTGAGCTGAGTATATAGTTCGGACATTAGAAGTGTATGAGTCATGGTTTTTCGGGTTTTCATGATTCTAACAA
Source organism: Gordius sp. MW1 (assembly GCA_964036665.1). Taxonomy (NCBI): domain Eukaryota; kingdom Metazoa; phylum Nematomorpha; class Gordioida; order Gordea; family Gordiidae; genus Gordius; species Gordius sp. MW1. The sequence continues at coordinate 11,279,319 of OZ038532.1, read as the reverse complement.
TAGCTGCGTCTATTTGATACTGCCTATCTTGGAACACCCTTTCTTGAGTAGACGTATTTTCTTCCAACTAATAATATTTTTTATTGACATATTAGAAAGATAAATAAAACTTAAGTTTATCAAAGTATTTAATCTAAATTAACGATATAGGTTAGGTTAATTAATGGCAATAAAGTATACGTTTAAAACATACCGTTTCTTTCATCTGGATTTGATTTATTTTGATGCGGTATAATTTGTGACTGAATTTTTGATTAAACGCAAACGTATCAGTTGTTTCAACATCCTTCCCCTATGTTAGATAAAATTTACTATTTTTACCAGTTATACAACCCCCATATATTTTAACACGTGACAAACAATATCATATATCTAGTAAGAGTTGTATGAGAAGTGAGGTTTGAGCAATTTATCTTGTTATATATCTCTAGTAGATTACTTGTGGCGTTTTTTTCAAGACACGAGCTTTACCACAGGCTAGTGATTGTAGAGTCCGTTTAAGTTCCTGAATTTCTAAAATTAAATACACATACAACTTATATTTCAAATTCCTCTTATATTATATAATTCTAAAATCAAAAATACTTCAATGGTAAAGGCAAAATATTTTAGCAACTAATACATTTAATATTTTAAACAAAATAACTATCGAGGTCAGATTTGTTAGGAAATTTGCCCGAACCCGGCCCGGTTCAATTTTTTAACCTCATCGCCCGCCCGAACCCTTCTAGGTGTCCGCCCGGACCCGCCCAAAACATTAGAGCTGCCCGAAATGCCCGGCCCGATATATTAAATTTGCCTGTTTGGCCCGAAATTTTGCGATCTCAAATTCTTTCAACCATTATTAAAAAATAGGCATTAAATTAATGGCATAATGAATAAAACAAATACAACGAGATTTTTTTATCCCGGACATAATCTAATTTCCTATATTATTTAAAAGTCGAATAAATTTTCCAAATAAAACTTTTGATCTTTAATTTTAATCCTAATGGTTCAAAAAAACGTAGTATTTGGTCTTTCTAAAAAATTTGGCCAGAATTTCTTTAAAATATTGTTATCACTGGCAAAACTTCTCTAGCTCACAATATTTTAGTATATTAATTGCTAATGCATTTAGGGCAAAATGTTAATTAAATGCAGCCGATGTATATGAAATATTTATATAGCAACTTTTAATTAAGTTTTACATATTTTATAGATAATCTTACAATAAACAAAATTATACTCCCCTTTGGGTTAACCCGTTAAAGGCCCTACCCTATGAATAAACTTCTTAATGAATAAAATTAGTTCAATTAGTCAATCTGTGCTCTTAAAACTTACATTTTTGATAAAAAAACAATAATTTATCAATAGAGTTTAAATGTTAACACTTGCATGCATTGTGTCAATTTGGGATGACGCTTTTGTATTATGGATAGACGGCACATTTGAATTACGAAGAATGAAAAATTTTTTAATCCTTTCCATGAACGTAGCTAGGGATAGGGACTTGATGGAAATAGAGTGGTTCGGGCAAAAATTATAAAAATAACTCGGGGACAGATGGCGAAATCAAGTTTCTTAACTCTTTTGGCATTATAAAAAAGTAACAAAATAACACATAATCTAAAAAAATTTATTATGCCCGAATTGCCCGAATCCCATCATCGTGCCCGCCCGGACCCGCCCGAAACAAAAAATTTAGTTCAGTTGCCCGGCCCAGGGTCTGGTTTCTGATAACTATAACGACCAAGTTGCACTTCATTGACCTGCACAGAATAAGTTAATTTGAACATCGTAACTTTATAAAAAATCTTAAAGTCTTTAAGCAAATAAAAATATTTTTTTTGCAATAGCATGAAGTAAATATCACCTATGGAAGTTGCGGCCTGAATTTCATTGAAAGTAAGCTCGTCGACTTCATTGAATAATAGGAGGCACAAGGTTTGGAACAGCGAAACTTGTAATTCCTTTTTAACGGAGCCCTACAGCAAAGCCAAGAATATATTAGTCGCAAATAATAAATGCATGTAAGGCGAGGGTTATAACTGCGCGTAGGCCAGGCCCGCGATCGATATGAACGGGCTTTAAAATTTAACATGCCGGGCGCCGGCGGGCAGGAGGATATTTGAAAGGGGCTCGGACTGGTTTAAAATTTAGAAAACAGTTCGGAAATTATCATTCCTTATAGGCCGACCACAAATGGGCATAAATTTAAAGAAAATAAGAAATTGATTTTGTAAGTTTAGATAAAGTATTAAATTATCCGATGTTCTTATGTAAGAACACATTTTTTCAAAACATAGTTTTGTAATAGCTTATATTCCACCACATTCATCTCGACTTCAAAACATTTGCCAATGTTTTATTCTATTTCCTAACATTTGACTTAACGTTCACGTGACATAATAAAGTACCCTTTCTATTTTAAAGTAAGCATGCTATATAACTAATCTAACATTGTAAGGATCTTTAAAACTGGTGTTATAAATTGGCACCTTATTCTTTAGCGATGGCTATTTGAAGGATGAGGTTGGAAAACTTAAAATATTACTATTAAGATATAAAACCTTAAATACAAAACGGACTGCATTCCTCAACTCCTGACATGTGGATCGCTGAATAAACAAAGACCTCCCCTTTAGCTCTTAGTGCTTATTTATAAAAATATTCGAAGAATCTTCATTCCAAAACAATTCATGTACGAAACAAATTAAAGGAATTATATTGGAAATTAGATATTCGTCAAAACATTGACTAATGAAATTAAAATAAGATGACTCAATTTATCGGGACACCTTGTTGATAAAATAAAAAATTGCATCAAATAATGCACATAGGACCGCAAATCAGGTAAAAATAACCAGTTATGAAAAACCGGGTAAGGGCGGATGATCTAAAAACGGCCAGTTGCAAATTTCTAGCGAGGATTGCTTTAAAGCGCTTAAACATTTAGATTACAGTTCAACAAAGCAAAAATGTTACAAATTTCTATTTCGAATTTCATTTTACATTCGTGCAATGAGATCTATTCGTAATTATATCAACGTTAGCTTAATTTTGCAATTTTCATGGTATATAAGGCAAAATGATTAGATTTAAAACGGGTAGTTATGACAATATAAAAGTCAATTACTATTTTGTCATACTGTAAAAAAAACTGGCCTTTTGGATAGATAGCCAGAAACTTTACGTTAACACTTTCCAACTTTAAGTCTTCACTTAAAATAATTAAAGATATTACACGCGTGTATAGAAAAATTTGATAAAAAGTTGTTAATTGAGCCTAAATCTATTGAATATTGTTAAAAGGAATAAATATGTGTTCTAAAAACTTTTATTTTCACGGAAATGAAAAGATAAAAATTATGCCAGAAAACAACGACGAAGCCATGATTTTTCACATACTTGGTTGAAATAAGCTTTGAGCACGCAATGGCCCAGCGTGCTTTGCCACTTCAATTTACGACCCGTATGCTTGGAGAGGTAGAATTTTTGGAAAGCTTCCTGATATTCCGCCATCTGTGTTAAAATGCTATTTAAACTTGGTCCCATCTAGAGTATCCTAGAAATATAATGCTTGGGGGATCAGATTCGCCAGCTTAATTATTTTAAGGCATTAGTGTGGGGCTCAAAATAGAATAATTTAAAATTTATGGCAAAAACAAAATAATGGGAATATTGAATGATTTTTTGTTTTGGACGTTATATGTAACATTTATTTTTTAAAATTTTCTAGTTATGGGCCGATATTTATATAGCAATTTTTATTAATTTTAAGTCGGTTAGGATAGTTGTGTTAAAATGAAGATTTATTTAAGTTGATGTTGTACTACATTGAATCGGAGGCTGCAACATTCTTGCTGGAAATGTGACAAATAAAGTGCCTAAGATTCTACATACCCTGGGAGGAAGATTAATTTCCATAAGAGTATACGTTGGCCAGTATCCCATAGTCAAAACGTTGACGGCCAAATCTATATCCACCGTCAGGGGGTGATTTTGAAGGTACTAAGGATTATGCAATTCATAAATTATTGTGGGGAAAATCAAAATACTTGTTTGAAGGTGCCCAAAATGTCTTTGGATAATTCCATATCTTTGAACATCCCCTCGAGCTTACTAGTATAGCCGCCCCCACATTCTAATGAAATAAATATTAAAAATAGTATGCGTTTTTATTCTTAATCTTCATACTGCCTTGTTTTTATAATAGGAAAAATGGATTTTAAATACAAATTAACGTAATAAATTATGCAATACCCTGTTTAAGTTTGGAAAGCATAGACTTTTCGGCGTCAACGGAAGCACTTTTACCTAGAAGTAAGCGCTTGGCCAAATCTTTTTTATAGAAAGCTTCAAAAACGTCTTTGCCTAAAAATTAAGGATTATAAAATTAGACGATTAGTAGACAAAGTCATACCATGAATAAATCTAAAGATGACCATTATTTTGTCCAAGTTCTTTTCAAGCTCCTCTTCAGTTGCTTCCTATGATTAAAACAAAACAATTGATTACTAATAACTCTAGCCATTATGGATTATCTACTAATATGGAATGGATACATATACAATTTTAATATTTATTTAATCACACAACACAATGTCAATTTGATTAATTAGCACACTGTGATAATGTAAATAAACTTATTTTTTTTAATAACATAATTAATTTAAAATAAGAGTTAATCATACTTTATTTCCAGCTCGTAACTTGAGATCCACATATTTCGCTAGAAAACGATAAACAGATTAAATACTTATTGTAATCAAACTTATCTAAAAGAATAAGATTAATAGATTAATTTATATAAGTTAAACAAATGTAATTACCTATTAGTTCGGCAGGCTTGTTGGGTCTCTGATTAATAAAATTCTCGAAAGATTCCTTTACGGCTAAAGCAAATTTTTCGTTGGCATTGAAACAAGTTTCGACAATATCATCCACTTTTTCTTTGAAATCTAGCAATTCTTGAACCATAGTCCCGTCGCGTTCGGTGTCCATAACAATCTCTCGACCTTTAGTCTGTGAAAAAATAGGTAATTAATGGTGGAAAGTCAGAAATAAATAGGCCGGAATATTTTTACAAAACTAAATCGTTTCAGGGTATTGATTTTTAAAGTAACAATTTGCATGTGTGGCAAAAGGCATAGTATGGAGTATATAGTGAAGATGGCAACGGGGAAAAAATAATTGCTTCGAGTTGAATTAAGCCTGAGCCAGCTAGGTATATAAAAAACAGATTATTTCATGTGTTGCGGTCATTATAATACATCCAAAAAAAAGCATTTTCATCCCCCGCCAAGGTTAAATTTCATAAACATTCTAAATATTTGATATTTCGGCATTTGTGCTAAGTTATTAAATTATTATTTAGTCTGGTGGCACCTTTGCAAAATGAAACATAAGAGGGGTGGATAAAACGCAAAACGGCTAAGAGTTTAGGTTAAGTTTAAGCTGAAATAGTCTAATTTTGCAAGTCCTCATAAGGGCACATAACAATTTATGTAACGCCGGTATGCCAAACATAAATAATAATATCCAGTTTGAATAGTAAGTTGACCAGTTCAGTTAGCTCTGATTCAAAATAAATCTTTAGTTGTGAACAAGCTTGGGGAGGGTAGTAATTTTACTTTAATGTAGGTAGAAAAATGTATGCAGAGTTCCTTCAATCCACAAGGTATGCGTGAGAGTAGTTGGTATAGCAAGGTTAGTTCCGGTAATTTGTAAAGATTCAACAGAGTATCGAGCCCTAATTAAAAGCATATTTCAGCAAACATTGGTTAAAACACAATTTAAAATAATATTAATTTATTAAGACCTATAATGTGAGTTTCCCGAAATGTCTGTTTAATCCAATTTTTAAATGTTAGGTGTCCGATATTAATATTAATATGATAATAATTTTTTAAAAACAAACGAATTATTGTATTAGGGCTACAACCAACATTTATAAACAGCAGCTCTATAGATTAGCGCAAAGTTTATAATTTACTGCATTCTAGGATGCGATAATAATTAATTACCTTTCGATAGAATGACGTTCAAATGATCTTCCAAAAGCCTTTTTTCGACGGCCGTTATCAAAATTGATCTGTAGGCAGATATAGACATGACTTTAGTTAACAATTGATATTTAGAAGATATTAAACTAGCCAGTGTAGAGATGGAGTTGATTACAAAATAGATTTTAAAAAACAAATAAATATTTGCTCTAAATAAAAAATCCTAAGTACTACTAGTTTTTTTATTTTTATATGGTTTATAAGCTATATACGTATAAATGTGGATAGGATATAAATAAGTATATGCTTTTCAGGTCTTACTTGGTGCTATGGTCCAGGTAATGTAGAAGGCGATCAGACTCATCATTTATACACTTTTTCACATAATTGAGGTACTCTGGTATCTGAGTAAAAAGTAAGTTATAAAACATAAACCTAACAAGGGATGATGTCATGATGAAAATTTAGCTATCTTCTTAATGTTAAAAAAAGGGCCTTGGTTTACATAATGGGTTGCACACGTGGCCAAAAAGGGTTGAAAATTTCAAAGTGCTTTTTGGTCAGGTTTGGGGTTGAATAAGAACTTGCAAATTTCTAGTTGCAATATAGAATATGCCCCGTTTTAAGGTTGAATATTTAAAAAAACAAGGGCTTCTAAAGCCACCCATTTTGAAATACAATAAATGGGCTATAAGCCAAGCCTCAATAAAACAAAATGATTTAAAGGGACCATTTCAAGTCTGCTTACAAAAGTTTGTTAATAGCAACTGACCCCTTAATTCTGTGATAACATTAAAAAACCCAATTAAAATATTATTTAATAATAAGTTACAATCATAATAATAAATTTTGTGATTTAAAAACTAGGATAATGAGCAATGGCAAAATTTTATTTAGCAATATTTATTCATGCTTATATTCATATGATTTCAAAATTACTTCCAATTCATTGACATATTTAAGCCCTTGTGCAGAATAAAGATTATTGGTGGCTTCAATAAATTTTGTTTCAAATGCAGTGTGATACATCTAATAACATATTGTTGGTTAAGCATAATAAAAGAAGTAGGACATATGCATATTACAATATATACCTGTAAATCACTCAGCATTCTGAGCAAAGTTTTAATTAATGCCTTATCTATGGATTCCCCATATCTATCTTTATTAATAAGTTCCAATATTCCATCTATTGTTCTATTTAAAATTATGGGAGATTCCATAATGTGAACACGGAATAGTTCTAAACCCAAATCCCTAATTAATTTAGTAAATGTCAACCAGTTTATCAAAATTACCATATATTGAGTATTGATGAATTCTGTAACACATATGCTGAGCGGTCAAGGTACACAAAAACACTACTAATCATTATCTAAACAATATTAAATGAAATATGTTTACAATAATAAAAAACATACTTGACATTTTTTAGTTACAAAATTAAATCAAAAATATTTTAACAAAAATTGGAAAGGATAAATCTTGTTATAAAAATGATTTTGTGTTAAAAGCATGATTTATACTCTCAAATACAAAAATTATAGTTTTAGAGCAAATTATGTTGTTGATTTATTTTTCATTTAACCAAAGCATAATATATGCAACAAAAATTCATATCATTACTGTAAATGATAAAAACAATAATTTTACTATTTTTTTGTATTAGTTAGAACATTGTAAGATTTAATTTACCATTTGTTGGCAATATTCTAGCCAAAAATTTTTGAGGGTATTGAGATATATTGATTTTGCCATAAGATCCGTATTTATTATTAAGGAAACTAATAATGGAATATTAAAAATTTAAAAATTAACAAAAAAAAGGATATTCTTCAAGCCTTTTAACATTATCCATCACAAATTTTTCAGATATGATTCTTAACTCTTGATATAACTTTAAAGTCATATTGTGAGCACAAATGTCCTCTACACCTTGGTATAATTCCTCTAGAGTGTAATGAATGGCTCTTTTTTGATAAATAGCAGTAATTGCTTCTTTTAATTTATTGATAGTGATGATTCGAAATTCATCAGATAAAGTTGAGTTTTCTATATAAATAACTACATCCTTACAATTTAACATACCTTTAAAATTTTTTATAATTAATTTCTTAGCTCCCATTCCGCCTTTTCCCTGAGTTGCATAGTTAACACATTTTATTTTCATTAAAGATGAAAAATTTCCACATTCAGGATATTTTTCCGTGTCTGGAAACAAATCTTTTTGCAAATTATGATCATTCTTAAACATAGGTAAATGTGGAGTTTCTAGTTTAAGTCTTTTTGATGGGCTAAAATTACTTAGTTTATTGCTATTCTTGGAATAAATATTCATGCAAAACAAATTTTTTAAAGGCCATAATTGTACAAATACGCTACATTTAACATAAAATAAGCAGCTGTTAAAACATATAGGTGTAAAAATTCCATTTTAGCAAAGCGTAATAGTTAATGCGCTATGTATATATCGTGTATACAAATTTCCCATCTCTCCCTCTAAACATGAAGTGGCATATATCTCCCTATGGTCGTATTTACGGATTCCCCCATCTCTCTCTAAACAAAAATTGTTTGCGTTTATACGGATCCACCCCCTTTCTCCATATACACAGAAATTGTAATACCGCGTATCTCATATATACTTATCCAATTCCTCCCATCTTTCTTCATACATTGATTGTTATTGCGTAGCGTTCATTGTTTTATTATTACATAGGCACCGGCGGCCAATGTACCACATATCCCTTTTGATCTTAATCGCGATAATTAACAAAACTATTCCTTCATCTTTAAAACTTAGAAAAACATATGCTCTATATACAACATTAGATAGAATGTTAGTTATCATATACATATCTTATTCCCAATCAAAATATATGGAAAATCTACGTAAAACACTTAAGTATAATCATGTTCATCAGTTAAAATTACTATCATCTAAATTAATCATAAACGTCAAAAACGATCAAGCCTTATTTAGAGAATCACGATCTATTCGCCAATACTTAAATCAGTGCTTATTTTAATTTGAATGAATGAGGATGGCTAGACTAAGATAAAATAAATCGTATTAGTGTATTAAAGAAGAAATATTTTTTGGAGTAAGTTTGCTAATAAGCGTTTTATTAAAAACTTTTAATGACATCGTCTGATTTCGCATTGCAAGAACGAGATTTATATAGTGGCGTAGTTAGCGGGGGACCAAGGTCTCCCTAGAGCAAAATACTGGCCCCTGCGGCCCCCCTCAAGGGAAAAATTCTGGCCCCTTGGCCCCCTAAGCAACTATTGAATATATCTTGATTTAATTAATAATAACACTGGTCTACAAGAAAAATCAACCGGGAAACGGTCAACATATTCTAAAAGAGTTCTTTGTAGTGAACACAAATATGTTTTTCGTTTTTTTCCTATACGTCAAGTTTTTTAGATATTTTGATTCAAAGTTGCGAAAATGACAGTTTTTGACCCTTTTCAAAGCTCAATAGAGCGATATTGAATGGCTAAAAAAATTTTAAACCTCTAAGTGGTAGAACTTAGGGTAAAACATTAAAAAAGGTTTTTTTTCTATTGTTTTGACTTTTTCCTATATATCGAATTTCAATTAGTCCCTATGCGAAGCGGCATCCTTTGAGCCTCCCTCCCTCCCTCCCTCTCTATCTAATTTGGTTTATAACACTATACTCTTGGTGCATGTGAGTGATTGATGGATGATGTGGGGGTGGGGGTGTTTAAAAGTAGTGGTGTAATACGAGCTATTCCTCTAGTAGAGAGGGAGGATGACAGGCGTAGTAGTAGGAATAGTTCGTATTAATCCACTACTCTTGCACCCACGACACTCATCAATCACTTACATGCACTAAGGGTATAGTGTTATATAAGCATATAAGCCAATTAGATAGAGAGGGAGGGGGGCTCAAAGGATGCCGCGATTTTGCATAGGGACTAATTGCATTTTTGATATATTAGAAAAAGTAAAAACAATAGGGGAAAAACTTTTTCAATTTTTTACCCTATGTTGGTTCTACCCTGAGAGGTTTAAGATTTTTTTAGCTATTCAATATCGCTCTACTGAGCGTCGAAAAGGGTCGAAAACGGGCATTTTCGCAACTTTGAATCGAAATATCTAAAAAAAACTTGACGTATAGGAAAACAACGAAAAACATATTTGTGTTCACCACAAAAAACTCTATCAGAATATGTTAACCGTTTCCCGGTTGATTACACAAGACCTTTATTTGTAGACCAGTGTAATTTGTTTTTAAATAAGTAAATATTTCAATTGAGCTAAGTAACTATTTATATTAAATTTTCGCTTTGTCATTTATTAACAAGCAATGAAAAGGCGGACTATTAAAATTTCACTAATTTTGAAAAGCTCGAGACCGCGGCTATCCAATAAATATGGTATTAGGATTGAGACAATACTAAATTGTTATAAAGACAGGTGCTTTTTAGTTTTACCAATGGTATCATTTTATAAAAATTAACATTTTTCATGTCAATTTACACGTTCTATTTTGGGGATTAATTAATTTGTACAAACTCACTATACCCTTATAATATTATGTTTGACAAAAATTTGATGCAGCTACAAGAGCCACAAATGGTTGGACGAAATATCCGTTTGGGGTTGATAATTTTTTAACATGATTAGTATTCAACATTTAAATAGATGATTGTTATAATATTGCCAAAAAGTGCATTTAAAAAGCGGCATATAGCAGTGCTTTGCAAAATACGGGGCGGGCTTGGACCTATAATTTACCCGGTCTTTAAAATTTTTATGCTGGCTAATCAAGCCTTAAAGGTCCGTTAATATCTCTTGTTGAACCAATGGCCCTGGTTGACCTATTCAGAAAATTCAAGTGAGCTCTTTGCAAATGTCTTAGACCACAGAACTTGGTCACAAAATTTAATTTTAACTATTAATGCTTTAACATAATATTGAATATATTATTAATGAATTTTTTATCAAATACTCATCGTAGAGTTATAACGTATATGGGTTTAATTAATTTGTGTTTAATTTAATTTTACAACATAAAATACCCCCTCCCCTTCTTGGGGAAATCCTGCCGACGTCACTAATTAATATAATCTTACTAGATTGTTTAATTGTATTATTTATTAAAAAAATTTGATTACCATTATCCTGCCTACGCCCCTCCTTTTTGTACACATCGTTTATTTGCAGCTTTGATTTGCAAAAACTTAATTTTTTATTATTATTTTAAACTAGAACTCAATTATTGTACTTACATAAAATGTACCAAGAAGGGAGCTTGGCCTGTTGCCTGAACCTGCCCGTTCAGCCAAGGCCCAGGCGCACAATAACAAGATTCGAGCAATTTGGACATAACAATTTTTAAATAATGTATTATGTGTTCATGTAATATTTTCTCACCTTTTTATTTTATTGTTTACTATTTGTTAAACCTAGTTCTTATCCAAAAAATAAGAAATTAAAATAAAATTTTTTGGAAAATATATCAATACAACTGTGAAATTAAAAAAACATCATTTGGATCGGACAGTTGGGCAGCTATAATAAATTCGGCATGGCCGGGCGGGCACTTTAAAGAGTTCGGGCGGGCTCGAGCGGGCAGTTCAGTTATAAAATCAGATTGGCCCTGTCGGGCAGTAAGTTTTTAACAAATCTGACCTCTGATTAAAAGCTGCAGATCTTACTCCGTATTTTTTTTAAATTTTGTATTTATTGAGTTAAAAACGAACACATATTTGACCTCTACGTCTGACTATGCTATTGGCATTCGCTAAATTAAGTTTCATTATATACTCTTGAAAAAGGAGCTTTGCTTTTGTATTCAAAATTTTAACGTTAGCCCGTATATGATCTTGAAATAACATCGGTGCATAATGAATTGTGAGATAAACTAATAAAAACGAATTAGACCTGAAATAAGATTTTTATATCAAATATGTGTAAATTATCAAGTTGGTGATAATTTTAAGCTATCATAATTGCATTGAGGTGCTACACATACGTAAAATTAAAATGTGTTACAAATAAATGATTATTTAATAATAGGAGGCCGAGAACCCACACAAAAGCTATAATATTATAAACAGCTTCATAATTTATTTCTAATATAATTAAAGGAACTTTTATGCTGATTGTCGACTTTATATATCTAGATAAACTGATAATAAACCACTTTTTTGTAATAGCTAAAAAATAGCCAAAATAATATGATTCATCATTTCATAATTTAATTTTAAAAATAGAGAATAACTCTAGTGACACATATTGCTAAAGATCGGGTAAATAACAAAAAAATTGGATATTTGTCTTGGTTTTCATTAGATTTTGCGACGAATAATCCCTTTCTTTTCCCTTCTCTCTTCCACTATTAACTGAATACTGAACATAAAGAACGATATAGCGGATAGGATGGCACTGAGACAGAAAGTGATGTTGTAATTTTTGGTTATATCCGCTAAATAACCTAGTACGCATGAAAATAATTGTTCAATTTAGGGCTATAATTTACCTCCGAGTGGGGGAGAAATCAGAATCCCAGCTCCAGATGCCATCATAGTATATCCATATATAAATGGCAAATTTTGTACACCGAACAAGTCAACGCATATCGTTGGACCGAGGGCCATTTTTATCCCTAACGGGCAGCCGAACAATGCGGCAACCATGCATAGAATATCGAAACGTTTAGACAACAAAAATAGTGGAGTAGCGACTAAGCCATGAATTACGGTAGCAAAATTGAAAACCCAGCTTTTAAAATATTTTGACCCTAACATCCTTTGTGCGCAACTCAATTTACTATAGGCATCGGAATCGTTCGATGGCAGTTCGGCAGAAGAAAAAATTCCTAGCAAAGAGGCCAAAAGGTTGCCGATCATGGCACTAATCATAATAATGCAAGTGATCCAAGCGGCGTTGATGGCTGGCTTTACTGCTCTATCGACTAGTAAGAAATCGAAAAGTAGATGCATGATAATGACGACCGATGAATTCCAGGCAGCGGACATGAGGACAAAAATAAGACATTTGGGATTGCGAAACAAATCCGAATGCTTTAATTTGTCACCTAGTAAATATGGTATAAGTCCAGAATATTAAAGACAGATAAGCGAAACATTTTAAAATATAATAAAGATCATTTAAGAAATGCCACGTAATTAATACTTGATGAAAATGGAAATCCATTACACCAATTAGCTATGTATAACCTAAAGCATTCGACACAATTAAAAAGACTCTTATGAGTGTTAAAATTATTTTCTAATAATAATAAAAAACCAATAAAATAATTGACTCAGAAGTCAAATCAATTATGGATTATATTAAATAATAAGTTAACTTCTCACGGCTTCCAGCGTATGGCTAGAATTTTCTAGGGCAACTTCATACGTCATCGGAGCTGCAAAAGTAAATCTTCGACCTGTAGAATTTGTCAGGCTCAAAAGTCTGCTATAATAGGGTAATGTTTCTTCTTGGTCAACATTATTTTCAAGCAATTCATCTGTAGGATCAGGGTCAATAGTGTCGTTTAATATTTTCTTCTCTTGTTCGTATACTCTAATGTAAATCAAATTATTAAAAATTTTAAATAGATTACTTGGTGCCTAAATTAGCCATAGGATATGTTGTAGCCGGTAAACTATAGGCTACTTTCGTTCTCCTAGAAGGTCTAACATCGGCTATCGGATTTAAAGGTGGGATAAGACAACCAAATAGGGTAATTTGAAACATTAACGCGCCTAATATAAGAAATGCCCCTCTGAATCCATAGGTATCGATAAGTTTGTAAGTGACTAGGGGCATTATAAGCGTCCCTATAGTTCCACCAGTTAAGCTGCATGCCTGTGCAAAACTTCTCTCGTTCATTTTGTTGAAATAGGCACCGACCGCCACCACAGTTGAAATGTGAATCAAACCATACCCAATCCCTATAGAAGTTAGGTAATAAATTTAAATTACACCTTAATACCTAGACCTAGAACCCTGCAAAATTCATTTTCTTTTGCCCGAGCCCGGCCCTAGTCACGTTCCATTTTTTAATTTGCCCGAGCCCGGCCCGGACCGAATTTTTTTTATTGGGCCCCGTCCCCAGCCCGGGCTCTGCCCGATTTTGTTTAATAACAAATTTTAGGCGTATATTTCATTTGAAAAGCATTTTACCATATAAAAAAAAAGAATTTGATTGTCACAATTCGTAAATTGAATCAAGGATGAGTTCAAAATAATCTAATTCTTAAAATTTATTCAAATAATTTTTTTAATGTAAAAATCTACAATTATAAAGATAAATTTAAATGTTTATTGTTTAAATAAATAATCCCTTTGAAAAGTATTAACTTATTTTATTTCTAGAGTTTTAGTAGCTACTGTGGATAAATATAAATACCAAAATAAAATTTTTAATTTTTATTTAACAATATATAAAGGCAGGGGGGGGGAGCTGGAGTTTAACAGCTATATTATGTAAGCTGTAGGAAGATAACTTTATATCGAGTTGGGTTAATATAAATCATATTTTATAAAAGATTATTTGGCTCGGGTTTAATTTAGGCCGGGCTCAGGTCGGGCCCGACGCCCGATTAAATAATAATTTTTGTCTCGAGCCCGGCCCGTGCAGGGTTCTATTAATCCCTACTTGAGGCATTAGTTTAGAAACTTATCATACATACAGCTTTTAACATTTTACCTTGAAACCACCTAGATCATATTTAATAACTCTTTAAATTGATATTGATTGATAACAGACTTTCTCGATAATTCAAGAGTGGTTCAAAAATAGAAAATAAGACTTGTAGTGGTTAACACTTCTTTAAGAAGAAAGGACAAGAAAGAAGGGGGAGGAAAAAAGGATTGTCTAATTACTTGTAAGAAGTTGAACAAAGAAGTTTAAATATTGCAGATTTTAATAAAAACTTTTATCCCTTTTCTAAGCCCATCTAACCTCCTATTCAAAGAGAGCTCCCTCAAAAACTCGCGGTAATTATGCAGTTTTAACTACATCAATAATGAGTTTCCTTATCATCTATATATATAAAGTAAAGTGTATGTATGTATGTATGTATGTATGTATGTATGTATGTATGTATGTATGTATGTATGTATGTATGTATGTATGTATGTATGTATGTATGTATGTATGTATGTATGTATGTATGTATGTATGTATGTATGTATGTATGTATGTATGTATGTATGTATGTATGTATGTATGTATGTATGTATGTATGTATGTATGTATGTATGTATGTATGTATGTATGTATGTATGTATGTATGTATGTATGTATGTATGTATGTATGTATGTATGTATGTATGTATGTATGTATGTATGTATGTATGTATGTATGTATGTATGTATGTATGTATGTATGTATGTATGTATGTATGTATGTATGTATGTATGTATGTATGTATGTATGTATGTATGTATGTATGTATGTATGTATGTATGTATGTATGTATGTATGTATGTATGTATGTATGTATGTATGTATGTATGTATGTATGTATGTATGTATGTATGTATGTATGTATGTATGTATGTATGTATGTATGTATGTATGTATGTATGTATGTATGTATGTATGTATGTATGTATGTATGTATGTATGTATGTATGTATGTATGTATGTATGTATGTATGTATGTATGTATGTATGTATGTATGTATGTATGTATGTATGTATGTATGTATGTATGTATGTATGTATGTATGTATGTATGTAAGGGCTAAATTCTGAAACTACCGGCCCGATTCGCGCGAAACTTTACCCGTAGGTTCCCAAGGCGGCCAGAGGTAAAATAGCTTTTTCAGAATTCTAAAATTCCTTTTAGTTTAAAAAATGGGCTAAATTCTGAAACTACCGGCCCGATTCGCGCGAAAATTTAGCCGTAGATGCCCATGGCGGCCATGGGTAAAATAGCTTTTTCAGATTCCTAAGATACCTTTTTTAAAAATATCGAACATTTCCCGGCCAGTTTCATTTATAGCATCTAGAGGTGTGCACGGATCAATCCGATCCGACATCCGATCCGTCCGAACTCGGATCGCATCGGATCAACATTTTAATTTTGGAAGTCGGATCGGATCGGATTTTTAAATTTAAAATAAACAACAATAAGTTCTAATTATTAAATTAATAATTTTTAGTATACCTTTTCATATTTTTTTTTGGCATTCTTTTTTTACTTTACTATTTTTGATGCCCAATACCACCTCTCACCTTACCGATGAAATCTCAATTTACCTTTCATTAAAAAATGAAGATTGCAAATATTTCAAAAAAAGATTTGCTGAAATGGTGGTTTTCATATCAAACAGTCCTGCCAAGGCTTTATAAGCTGGCAAATAAAGTTTTAGCACCTGCTACCTCTACCACTTCGGAAAGAAATTTCTCGGTGGCTGGAAGAACATTAGAAGAAAGAAGAACGCGAATTAAACCAGAAAATTTAGATTCTTTATTATTTTTATATGATAATATGGAATTAGTCAAATAAAATTTTATATTTATTTCAGGTCTATTAAAATTGCTATACCTTATTTTTATGTATTTTGAATTTAATCATCAATAAAAAGTTCTGTTCGTTTAAATTTTAATTTAAAAATTTCGGATCGAATCGGATTGGATTTAGATTTTAAAAAACTCGGATCGGATCGGATTTAGATATTAAAAAACTCGGATCGGATCGGACGGATATAAAATTTATCAAAAACCCCTCGGATCGGATTGGATCAAAAAAATTTGATCCGTGCACACCTCTAATTAGCATCATATACAATAATGACGTCATACATACAAGGCTGAAGTTTTCTCGAATTAGATATTTAAAAGTATATACATATAACAAAGTGATGCGAATGATAAAAAAGGTATTATTTAAGATTGATTAAGAAAATATAACCGGTAGACCAATAACCCCCCAGGAAACAATTTAAAAAAAAATTTCTCTCGCCTTCATTCCCCGACAAACTCCTTACCTGCAATTAGTTATTTACGTTTACTTTCCATCGATTAAAAATAACACTAAAATTTAGATAAATCTTCTGCAAAAAATATCCCCACACACTTATAGTAAGTTAGTTAATTCGCCAGACATAATGTATATGGCAAAACAACGTTTGCCGGGTTTAACTAGTTTATAATAAAATTAAGTTACTCGCGTAAATTGTGCTTTTGAGATGTATTACTAATCCCAATCAATACAAAATGAAATTTAATATAAAGGAGAAAAGTTTGAAAATTTCAAGAAAACAACTATACTTCTTTTCATTTTTAAAGAAAGAATATTTAAATCTAAATTTCATTGCATCAAAATTAAATTTTTTTAATATGGACTCTAGAGAAAAAATGACAGTTTAATTATGTCAGCTAGGAAAAATACGATTGCATGTTATAAATAAAAATTTTATTTTGAATACAGTAATTGAGTCATAGCCATTTAATTGCTATGCAATTTATGGGCTCGCTTTTGGTTGTCCGTCCGTCAGTCCGTTGTCCGTCCATTCAACTTGTAATTTTTCAAAAATAGCTGTGGAAACTTAGACGGGTTTTTAAGGGCTCTGCTGGACTTGTGCTTCTGTAGATGACTTTTATTTTGCTTTCGCACATACACTAGCTTATGACCGCTGGTTGGCTTTAATTTTTCTCGCCCGAGCCCAAATTCCATTATTGTTTATGCGCCCAATTGATTCGCTTTATACATAAATTTCTTTTGGCAACTTGTCTAGGTTGTTGCTATGTATTGGATACTTACCTAAAATGGCTAAATGATTCCCGGCAAAATAATGATGACCGTTGCTTACTTCTACTTTATCTGACCCCGGCTAGAGGCCGCGATTCTGGTTGATAGCTATTTATATTTGCAGTTTTGTAAATTTTATTTGACAATTTGTCTAGGTCGTTGCTTTATAACGGATGATTGCGAAACTGGCTAAAAAATTCCCTGCAAATTAATGATGACCGTTGCTTACTTCTACTTTATCTGACCCCGGCCAAATTAGTTTTTGGAATTTATTTAAAAGAGCTTAGTTAGTATAAGAGGACATACAAGTGATTTAGAAAAAAACAAAATAATTATGTTTATCAAAATTAACCATATTTTTTTATGGATTATTTCTTGGAAGCGGCAACTTCCTCTCTTTAGACCCCTGGCTGAAAAAATTTATATATTAATATGTTTATATGCTTATTAATAATTTAAAGATTTGTTATTATTTTGACTTTAATATTATATAAGCAAGCCGATGATAGCAATTATGCTTTTGGGGGTGTAAGAAAAAGACAAAGACTATTTTTTTATATTTAATGAAAGCCCGGCCTAGCTAGCTTTTTACCATTTCGGCCAAATTTAAATTAACTAGGATTTTCCCCTTATTTTATGCACACATATTTATGAATACCAAATGCCAACGAATTTATAACCTAATTTATAAAAAATATATTTTAGCTTTCTGCCCTTTAAGTATTTCAAATTCAAGGCAAAATTTTTAAAAGCACCATATAGGTCGTCCTGGTCAATTCAAATCAAATCAAATCAACAGTGATGGTATATGCTATTTTTGGCATTTAATAATGTCTACGCTAAGCGCGCAAATCAAATATGATTTATCGGTTCCTAGTTTCATCGCGTTTATATAAAAAATTAATTACTTTAAATATCTGTGAAGACTATGAACTATACTTATTTTTAATTTAACCGATTATTGGGAGCTATAAATTTCAAGATCATGTTTTAAAATTGAAAATTATTTTGCATCGTGTTGTGGATTTATTTACTAAAAGGTGCGGATGAAAATTGTAGGCTTTATCTGGGTTATTATCTTATCAGCCTACCTGGTCAAAAGAAATAATAAATTGGGCTGTCAGGCTACTAAAAAATTTGATCTTAAGGGAGCCTTGGCCTCCTCACCCTCCTCCGGAAAATACCGATCAATAAAAATAGTTTTAATAACATATTATAACTTCCTTAATATATTATTTTTTAAGCTAAAATACATGTTTCTCACATATATCATATCTCATATGGAGCACCTATATGTCACATTGATCCCCACGCTTAGAAGTTTACATATACCTAATGGTTATTAATCAATTGCATTACAAGCCTTGATATCTAACCAATAACCTACATAGGCAAAGCCGCATATTAAAAATAAGATCCCTAAGCATCAACAAAAATAGTTTTTTGAATAATTTCGTATTAATATAATAACAAGAATTTATATCAACTACATTGAAAATCCTATTATGAGCTAACAATTAATTTATTACATACATATCAAAAATCAAAAAAAAACAGAATTCCAATGATAATTCCCCAATCATAATTTATTATAAAATTAAATTTTTAAACTGAGAAAAATTTCAAAAATATTGGTTCTAGTCAAAGATATCCTAATAATTTTGTCCACGATTAATTTTTAAGAAAATGTAATAATTTGTATCTTGAATTATTTATGCTAAATAACTTTCATTTCTTATCAATACTCACCTACGAAGATTCCAATGGAACCGTATAAAAAGTAAACTGATTGGGCGAAAAATGATATCGAAAGCCCAACTCCATTCAAGATTGCACCGATGATGATAAGTATACGCCAATTATATCTCTTTAAAAGAAGACTTACAACGGGACCTTTAAAAATATGTCAAAAATATAAATATTTATAAACAAAATAAGAAGAAGAATCACTATATTTAATCAGTGAGTTATTTTAAAATTAGATTTTGGGATTCTCCATAGTTTTTTTAAACTTTTTTTTTGTTGGCTATTAAATATTTCCAATAAATAATAAAACTCCGCCGTCTTTTTTAAGATTATAGAACTCCAACTCATGTAATAGACATTCCTTTAAAGCAATAAAATATGAAGCATCTATTTACCAGAAAAATAAAATATTCCCGATTGAATGCTATTGAACCAGGCGGTAGTGGATCTTGAGGAATGAAATTCATTCATAAGCACTTTCAAAAAGATACTGAACGATAAAGCTGTCCCAAATATTGTAAAATGTATGACCATAGCACAGGCAACCACGACATTGGACCAAAAGGAATCAGGATTTCCGATGTTCAACTTCATTTCATTTATATGTTTTGAGGAAACTTTTTGTCACTTAACTTTTAGAAAGCAAATATTTTAACCTTTATTTTCCCGAGCATGATTTGGTAAAGTGCTTTCCCTTCCAATCACAAAAAGTAGTTCGACACTGTTTTATAAATCAATTAGTGCTATTGACTGTTAGGTAAGCAAAGTAAGGTCTTTTGACCTTATTATCATTTTATTGCCAACACCCAGCGCACAAAAATTATTTTTTGATATTTAAACTAACACCAGATTTAGTAAAGTTATATGGTATATCAGAAACCGGAAAATCCGGCTCGGCGGACCCGGGCGGGCACCATTCGGGCAATTCGGGCTCAATGAAATTTCTATTATTTGGTGTATTATTTGATTTTTGTGTTTTATTTTTATTTCCTGTATAATTTTGTCACCTTTTTATTTGATTGTATTAAATTTATTAATCGTAGTTCTTACCCGGAAAAAATGAGAATTAGTTTGAATTTTTAAAAAACATAACGAAATTAATGCTAAAATTTTAAAATTTTCGGGCTGGGCAGTTCTGGCGGCTCTAATAATTCGGGCATGGCCGGGTGGAACTTAAAAGGTTTAGAAGTGGCCGGGGTGCTCAATTAAGCTTTAAATCAGACCAAACCAGTTAAAGGCAGAAAAATTATGACCTCTATGATATATGTGCATCTAAAATTAATGAGGATGTTAAAAGAACACTCATAGTCATGTCAAATTCTTTTGGGTAAGAGTCCTTGAGGTGGGCAAGGTCACACACTAAACATTTTATTCAGCCAATATGCACAATTTTGATATGGGCGATTTAAGAACCTTCAAATAACTAACTAATTTATATATTCTACATGTCCTCTGAGAATTTTTTTAATGTTAGGTAAAAAAAACTACGATTATAAATAAAATAGGCCATTTACATACTTTGGTCAAATTTTCATGCTGGAATCGGAATTAATTTTGAACCCTAAATTTTTCTTATTCATGCAATTTATGATTAAAGTTTCCGACTTTTAAGAAATGCAATCAATAATTAGGAGCATATCATTAAATATAAAATAATACCAAGTCTAGGAATGCTACGATAAATTTTTAATCTATTTTCTAATTAATAAAACATGCGAAAGTTGACAAGGATATGGTAAAATTTGTTAGAATATTTATGTATACCACCTTGCCAAGTCAAGTTGTTGTTAGGCTATCATGGCTAATTTAATTAAGATTATGGCAGTTTTGGCTACAAAATGCTAGTCCTGAAATACGCACAAGACTTTGGCTCGGGTCTCAAAAATATGACATTATTGAGCCATATCTAATGCTTAGGCACAAAAATACCCGTTTCAAATATTTTTTCTTCACTTTTTGAATATTTAAAAAATTAATATAGGAGGTGTAAGACTTTAAACTATATTTAAGATTTTGATTATTTTTGTATGAATCCCATTTTACATTAAGTGATGGTATGCCTTCAATGTGATATTTGTCATATGAATAAGAAGCTCATATATTATAAACTTGTGCTAAATGATGCCAAGGGAATAGAAGTTTTAAAAATAGATATTAGGCGGATTGTGAGATTGTTTAGAAATATAGGGTTAAATGCCTTTTTTATATTCCTGAATTGATTGAACAAATATTTTCAAGGCAATTTGATAGTTGTTAAAGGGGAAATTACAGCGAAGTATTTTAGTAAGATGGGGCCTTTAAGTAAATAACATATAGTTTTTATATCACCACTACTACAACTACCAAATAGTTGGTTGTGCTATATTTCTCAATTGCTCGGTTGGTCTATATTTACATTTACTTTAACCGTTATAACATGCTGTTTGAAAACAAATCCTGTAAACATACAGGTATGTAAAGTCATACGATGACAAATTGGAAATTATTAATTGCTATGCAAATTTTTAAAACTGTTAATTTTATTTTTTTTGATTGGGGAATGGCATATTAAAATAACCATTTAAGAATTTGTATAGTCCAAAATTTTATAAAGATTATTTTAATGATGAATACAAAGCTTTAGCTAATTTCAACGTATTTGTCAATTAATAAAATTCGATTAATTAAAATGGTAGGCTTGAACATGGAACCGGGGGCATTGTAAACATGATGCCAAATAAATATTGATAACTTTAATTGAAAGTATAAAATGGGCCAATATTGACATTAATATGTACAAAAACGTGAAAAATATCAAAGGAAATCAAGAAGTATTCAACATTTTATTTACACTATATAATTAAGAAATACTGCAAAAAATTAAGTATTAATTTTTGTTAAAAAACTTTAATACCTACGAATTGGCTCAAAACGCAGATCGCTGCTTTTTAATGCTGCAATATATGGCCATCAAATAATTACATGCCATGTGAAAGGTGTTAAATAATCATATTTAGATATCTTTTGTGATTGAGCAATTAACTTAAATACTTAAAAATATTCGATTCATTGTATGAGAGAGTTGTTTTTATCGAAGTCAGATTAATAAAGAAATAAAATGGGAAGTAAGGGATTTTATTATTTCGGACCACACGGGCCCATTATCAAGTAGTAAAGAGCGTTTTAATATATAGGAAAATGAGTAAAGAAGTTTAAAAAGCTTATTTTCCTATTTTCCTTGCTAAAAAATTATTTACAATTTAAAATTCAATTATTATTGTTAGAATTTATGATTTATTTATGAAATTCAATGTTAGCAAATTTTTGCTATAAACATAAATGTTGGGAAAACTAAGTTTTAGACTGGGGCAAGTTGAATCTTTTTTGGTTCACTCTTCAATCAAAGATTGCAAAGTAATAACGGGATAGGAAATCCAGGCAACATCGTCCACTTGTTATGAATCTTGAAAGAAAAGTAGTTCCCGACCTCAAATTTGATACAAAGGATATGTCGACGAAAATGAATACCGTCAGAAAGCATCCAAATATTGGATACGATTTCATCGAAAAAAAAAAAAATTTAGACGGTGACATAAATCAAAAAAATTCGGAGGTTTATCAAAATTATAGTGTGGCAAAGAGTGCGGAGATAAAAACCGTTGCAATAGCAAAGAATGCCGCACACGTCGAATTTGCAAACAAACTGGATCATAAAGGGGGCTACAGGCTTATTTAAAAAAGGGTCAAGGTAAGGGAGAAGGAAAGTCGCGATGTCGGAATCTTTAAAATAATCAAAACGAGAAGGGTCAAACCATATTCAAGCCAGAAGAATAGAAAGATTCAAAGGATATTGCAAGGAACTTATGAATATTGCAAATGACAAAGATTAATATTGAGCCAAACATAAGTATGGACAAACTCTTTCAGGAGAATGAAATTAGGACACAAATGAACAAGTACTAAAAAGAATAGCTAATGGCCCAGATGGAATACTTACGGAAGCATTGCTCGGATCTGAAGAAGGAGTCACGACTGTGACAAATCTCCTTCGCAAGATATTGAATGAAGAGCGAATTCCTAATCAATCGAAGGCAAGCCCGAATATATCCTTATTCAAAGGCAAAGTAGACCCTCAGGACACTGTCACTAGAGCTATCAAGTTAATCTGCCACTCCTTGAAACTTGTGGAAAGGATCTTATAACAAGGCCGAACGTGGTGGAAATGGTTAAAGATTTGTGGCCGACAAATCCACAATCGACCCGATATTCGCATTAAGGCAAATGTTGGATAAAGGGGAAAAAAGAAGAAACCTACATATGGTCTTTATCGATTTGGAGAAAGCTTATGATGGTGCTTGAGTAAACAAAAATCTCTGAAACATATGTACGGCTTATTAAAAGTATATATGAGACCTCAAATTCGTGCGTTAGGGCGATAGTTGGAGACTCTAAACGTTTTCGGATTAAAATTGGATTACATCAAGGATCTGTTATGTGTCCTCATTTATTCAATATAATTATGAACACGAGATCGAGAGACATTCAAAAGCCATCGCCATATGCTATATGCCGATGATATAATACTACGCCAAGCAACAAAGTAGAAAGTATTCGAAAAAGCCAAAAAGTGGTTAAAGCGCTA
Source organism: Gordius sp. MW1 (assembly GCA_964036665.1). Lineage (NCBI taxonomy): Eukaryota > Metazoa > Nematomorpha > Gordioida > Gordea > Gordiidae > Gordius > Gordius sp. MW1. Next base: position 11,255,213 of record OZ038532.1, on the reverse strand, counting down.
AGCTGAATATGGTTTAAAGGTCAACGATCGAAAAACGGTATACAAGGAAATGAACGTTACAGGCAGCCCATCGCTGGATGACCATCTAAAGTACCTAAAAGTAGACAGGTTTGCATACCTCGGCTCGATGCTACATCAAGAGGGAGGTTGCGAAGCAGAAGTCAATCACCGGATCCAAGACATGTTACTCTTTAGAAAGAGAAGCATACGGAATAAAGTAATTACAGGTAACGAAGATGAGAATGATTAGTGGAGCTTGGGGTATACTAAGCTCGACCATATGCGAATAAATTCCTGAGGACAAAAATTTGTATTCAACCTATAGCAGCCTTGATTAACGAAAATCGGCTAAAGTGTTATGGGATTATTAAAACGAATGATGTAAATCGAAAAGTACTGGACATTGAGGTACCAGAAGATGAACAGGACTCGTGTCACGTGGAAAGGGCAAGTGGACAAAGTTTTGAAAAAGAAAATTCATCAAGACATGTACCCGATCAAGATGGAGATACTCAACAAAACAAACCCCACGATGTGGGGTTAAATACTTGATAAAGAAGAAGAAGATGTGCAAAATCGCGTAGAAGCTTGAATTAGAGTTCGCCCGCCAACCCTACCACTATAATGTAAAAGGTAATTTAAATGGCAAAAAATGCATAATGTGATTTATGCCTAGAGAATTTCAGAGGTGTATCATAAGTTCAAGCATAAGAAACCTTGGTAAACTCATGATTTAATCTTATGCTTTTAAAGGCAATCGGTCGGCAGGCCCGGAAGTCGCTAGGGTGCTCAAAAAATATCTAGGTAATGTGGCCAAATATTTTAATTATTTTAATTTATTAATTACCGATTTAAAATATTATCATATCGGACAGGATGATGTAATTGTTGCGAAATTTGAAGATGTTTTACTACTCTATCATTTTTGAATCTGTATGTTTATAAGTTAAAGAACACGATCGCCCCCGGCAATCTTCAAGTCTGAGAGTACGTACTTGACGCATCCGATTTGCAGCTCGTGTACGACGCCATATCGTTGATATTTTGCGACGCATGTAGGACCTAAAGAAGGTACCAAGTGTGCGAATATTACTTTTCGTGCTCCAAAGAAACGGAAATATGAGAATGTAAATAACCGAACTTGCCATATATATGAAAAAACAGACAAAACGTAAGAAGTTCAGACAAGGCGCGCGTGTTTATATTAAGAAAATGGTGATGTTTTTGGGAATCTAGATTATTTATTTGTCACAAGCTTATATAAAACGGGTCTAGAGGACTAAAAAAGTGAGACACAAATAAAAAATCAATAGTGGAAAATCTTTTAAAGCAATAAGTAGCACCATAACGATAAATAAGTATAAATTGTTGTATCTCTCTTTCGTCCGCTAGATGGCAGTAAGCACCACTTAACAGCTGTGGCAGGTCGATAAATAGTATATATAAACTTTTAGGATGCTAAGGCAAGGATCTGGCCAAATTTAGTGGCAATCGGTCAAGCATTTTAGGAGGTATTAGAGGACAAAAAAATGCGAGTTACAATTTGATGTAGATAGATTAATCCTATCTATAACTTCATTCTCTTGTGAGAATATTCATTATTTAAAACAAATCAAAACAAATATTAAATTCACAATTAATAAAGTTATAAATGATAATAATTTAAACCGGTCCTGGGGGCTGAGATGTAAACGATCGCCAAACTTCGCAAATGAGCTCGGAATATAATTGCTGGAAGAAATTATTTTGGACGGCATTTTAGATTCATTCGCAAAATAGAATAAAAGGCGCATATATAAATTTGGCTACAATGGCTAAAGACTTTTGGGGCAACCCGCCTTTGTGCTCCGAACGATTGCTCTCAAAAGCATTAGATTAAATCATGAGTCTATCAGGAGTTTTTTATGCTTAAACTCCAGGTACCGCTGATATTCTCAATGCATAAATCACATAATGCATTTGTTTTAGCTTTTACATAATAAATAGGGTTGGTAGGAAAAATTGAATTTTCGAAATTTTTATGCTATTATCCACTACACTAAAATATATGAGCATAAGCTTTATTGAAAAATATTTAATGAATTAATTATTTAAAAACATTGATCAAAAAAATATTTTGGGACATAATAGGAGGTCTTATGCTAAAAAATCTCTTACTTTTTAATGTAAATATATTTGTAATAAAATATATATGTGCAATTTATTGAATAGCTGTTCAAAGATTAGCTGAAAAAATATCGCACGAATGCGACTTAACATTAAATACTTGGTAATTGGACGATGCCACCCTTTGTGGTCATCCTTGCGAAGTTTTTAAAGCTATTTAAATTATAAGAGATTACGAACCAATTTTAAAATTAAAACTCAATGAGATCAAATGTGAAATCTTTCAGCCTCCTGACTTTTCATTACATCCCAATAATGTGCCATCTCGGATTGCCTATAGGCGGTAAAGTTGGACTCGCAAATTATTTAGAGAAAAATCTCTTAAACTCTTGGTGTTCCCCCCGCTTACTTATTTTATGCATCTATTTTTATTACTCATCTTTATCGATTTTAATTGTGTCAATTTTACTTTATGCGTAGTTGGGATGACTGATGAGTCATGATTGTTAATATCTCTATGATATAAATAGATTGTTAATATCTCTATGATATAAATAGATCGTTATTTTATTACCATCACGTATAGATATATTATATTATTATCACCATGATTTAGCGAATATATTATATTACCTCGCAATTAATTATTCTTTTTTTGGTGTAGTAGAAAATAAATCGAAAGAGATGTAAAACCAAAAAGATAGGTTTGAATATTATCTCGCGGATATTTCGCGGTCGCGGTTTAAATAAAATAAATATCCCTATAAATAAATTCAATAGATCCTTTAATTATATCATTAAGGAATTATTAGTGGGTTCAGATCATGAATTTATTACAAAATAAGATCTCATATTTCTGCCTTCACACCACGCTTTTTATATGATGAAAAACCATTTTATTATTTCAAAAATTCAGCACTGTTTTCCTTCAAGTGCTTTTTTACATTCTGAAATTTTAAACCTCTTCGATCAGAATATTAAATCTATTTTACATTCTATTCTAATCAAATTCAATACTCATAGCTGGCTACAAGCTTCCCTACCAGCCAAATCGGGTAGTTTAGGGATTCGCTCACCTGCGTCAATATCTCTAGTCTCATTTATTTCATCAAATCCTACAAGATACCATTTTTTGAGTTGTACCCGGTTAAAGAGTCCCCGTTTTACCCATAGCTTAAGCTATTTGAAAAAACAATACCAATCCCGGAACACCTCTGCCACAAACGTCATGCTAAAGAGATTTGGATGTCGGACTTATGTTGCGCTCTGTTTATTATCAGTAACGATGCCAGTCAGTGTTCTAATTTAAGGTCGTTTTTGTTTGATGCCTCAGGTCACGAGTGGCTAGAAGTCTACCCAAGCTGTCTCACCAGGATGTTGCTGGAAGACTCGGAACTTTCGGACTACATAACTCTCAGACTAGGGGTGAAATTTTCGGAGCCATTTATTTGTTGAAATTGTAGCACACTCGCAGACGAACAAGCCAGGCATCTCTTACACTGCCAGACAAACAAATTTGAATATGTTCGACACAATAAGGTCAATGCCTTAATTCAAAGTGCTTTGAGCAAAGATCCCATCCATCTTGGAGCCATTGGACCTATCATTGGATGGACGTATGCATCCTGATGGGTCTTATTTAGTCCCATGGAGCAATGGCCTTCACCTTAAATGGGGCTTCACCTGTATTGACCTATTTGCCCCTTTTAACAACAACAATGATTCTTTAGTTGTTGCCGAGTGGTGAAAAACCAATAAAAGCCCTATTAACCTCAAACATTTTTATTCCATTGATTGCTTCGTGTTCAGGTACCTTTGGCAAACAGTCCTTAGCTTTTTTTTAAGGAGTAGACGTTCTCCCCCGTCTATATATTTGGTATCTTTTTACTAAAACAAATATTTGGTATTCTTGTAACCAAATACAATTAAATCGTTCGCTTCTTGTTGGCCAATTTTGGAAGACCCTCTCAATGATGCTATATCAGAATAGTTTATTTTATTTGACGCATTTTGTTTTTTATATTTCATGTATTTCTGTTATATTACTTTCAACGGATTTTTAACAAATAAACTTAAAAAGATTAATTGAAAAGAAAAATCTTATTCCTTTTTAGTAACCACCCTTCTATTAGTGGTGTTTGACAACGTTTTAATGGGTGCGACTAATTACATATGTTATGTATGAGTAATAAAAAGGTATCCTAACCTTTCAGGTTTCTATAACAGTATCATAAACATGGGATAGATTTCTTAGGAACAACTGATGATGGTTAAATTAAAGATACTTACCAATTCTAATTTAGGGTACCAGCTAGTTCAAATAGGTCAAAAACACCTTTACAACGGTTACTAATTAAGAAAATGTTTCACCATTTTGATATAAATTATTTTTAATTGTATAATTGCAAATGTTGCCGTCAGAGATGTATATAAGTTGTTGAAGGGGAGGGGAAAAGAGATATGGGGAGTGTTTATTTAGTATGGGAAAATCTAGATATCTCAGAGGGTTAATAATAAAGGATCATACAGGAATTAGAGATTTTAGGAAAAGAGTTAAAAACTAAAAAACAATTGATCTTTTATTATCTACGTATGTTTATATTGTACAGCTGTATATATATCTATTCGTCATAAAATGCGTAAAAGTACAAAAATAATCAAAAGTAATTAATAATAATAAGTAGTGCATGGAGTGGTTACAAATCCTTACAATATTATAAATCGATTATAAAAAATTTATATTGTAATTTTTCTTTGGAAATCGAGATTTCTCGACGAGCCGAGATCAAGATTTTTTTAGGCCGAGACGAGACGCGATCATTGTTTTAATATGATACCTGAGACGAAACAAGAATTTGCTTTCGAGACAGAGAGGAGACGAGATCGAAATACTAGCGATAGCAGACAATTTCACTTCTATTTTAAACTTTAACGTTTGACGTCATAGAAAAACTATAAAATATAATTTTTAATGAGTCTGTTCCATAAGTTTATAATATTAGTTCACCGAAAATATTAAAGTTTTTTCCACTAACATAAAAATTCGTCCTTCATGTCTAAAAACTCTTTTATTCAAATTCGTTGCTGATGTCTCTATGATTATATTTGACGATTCTATAAATTAGTAAAAAAACATGTATAATTTAAGTAAATTTTTACTATAAGTGTTAAGAGTCAGTAATTTTAAGATTTGATGTTATTTATACTGAAAAATTGTATTATATTGCATATCGAATTTTCAAAACTATATATAAATTTATTTAATCAAAAGCACAGAAACAATAAGCTCGGGTATTCTTTTATTTAAACTCTCTTTATCAAGCCTTACTTATGGGGTAGCTATTTTAGACCAGTACATATGTATTTAGATCATAGTGTGTACAACGTATAAATTCATTTTAAACAACGGGAAATGTTGGAATCGAATGACCAACAGTAGATGTAGCCTATAAGGACGACTTAATATGCCTCCTTATAAAACAAATCATTCATCGCAATCGTTGTTAGTAAAACCTATTGAAAAAGTTATAGAAGATGCCAGATCATCATTGATTTTAAACATATCTGGTCGAAAACTAAGAGAATACCCCAAATTATGTACTGCATTGGAAGTGGTGGACACATACGAAATAGGTATTGTTTTATACATTTTTAATGATAAAATAATACATATTTTGAATAAAAGAAAGAATTTTTAATGCTGATTATAAAACAGGAAATTTAAATTCTTTCACAATTTTGCTGAAAAATGTAAGAATAACTTTTTTAAAAGTTCAAGATATTTATATTAATAGTGACCTGGAAATTGTAACAAATTATTTAATTAAGATTGTTCAATAAATTATGATTGGATTTTGTACAATAACTTTATATTATTTAATGCTGCTAAAAATAAAGCTAGCTTGTAAAGTTGGAGACATATTAATTGCTATGCAATTTTTCTCTTAACCTTTTGCTAAAATTTGTCATTATAATATGTGTTTAAAAAAATGTGAACACAGACCCTTCTTTGCTGGTGACCTGAAACACCTATTAAATTGTTTTGTACAAAGCATTCAAATACATAAATATTAAAATTTGAAATTTGTTTTGAAAAATATAACGATCATATGTTACTACAAAATATCAAATTAATGTTGACCATGATCTAAATTTATCATTTAATTTTGCTTTTATTTAATTTATTACTAGGGAGTTTTTTGCCATATTTATAAAAAAGGAATAAAATAATTTAGAGCATCAGATCATAAACATAGTAATGTCAAAGTTCAAGATTTAATAAAAAAATTAATTATACTTACCTACCACACCATTTGGTAGGGTCTTCTAATTTAGGTAAATATTATTTTATTAACTCAATCATGGCTTAAAATGGGCAATAAATAACTTATAAAAAATTTACAAAATAACTTGTCAAATCATAAGGCATAGCTTATAAACCACATAGTATATAGTTAGTGGTGAAATAAATATCTTATTGATATTGCTTTTATGTTGTGTCATATATATTTTATAAGCAACCTCGGATAGAAATTTTTTAATATAAATTAAATTTGGGGTCAGCTGGTCTATATGTTTAAAATGTTTAAAATTATATATTAAAATATAAATATTTCAATTTTGCTTGATTAGCCATTTGGAACACAAATGTGAAATTAATGAGTTTATTTTATTAGATATTTAGTATCCACTTAAATTTATGGTATTTCTCTATTAGTTTCAGATCGAGCGTCTCACATATTATAGTTTTGTGCTAAAAGAATATATTGTATTTAAGAAAAAACTTTTTAAATTAATGTCCCTTTATGATTGAATGCATCTATTATTTTTTTTAATTTAGAGTGGGACATCTCAACTGTGCTACTTTTATATTATGACAAAAATCTTCCAAATATTTTAAATCCCTAGACTAATAAAATGATTCAGCTGGGGCGTGTTATGGCTTTCAACATTTAATAAAATAAAACGTCTTTTTATTGGCCAATCCCTTCTCCTAAATTGTTCAAATTCGCAAAATAGTTTTTTAAAACCTTAACATAAAAATAGGCAGGGTTTTAGTTGAATGCCTATAAACTGTTAATTTGATTTTTGGACAAGTTTGGTACTTTTCAATCCCTTCACATCTTGATATTTATAAATGGACTTTTTTATTCTACTAATTAAAAGGTATCTTTAAAACTTATATTGTAAATCTCATGGATTTAGATAGACGCGGTGCTCGACATTTTAATTTAGTTTTTTTTTTCATGGCCCATGGGTGAATTGAAATTTAATTTTTTAATTTCATTCCCATTTCATTTTAAACCTTACTTTTTTCATAAGTTGATCGTCAATTAATTGTTTGCCTCCGCCTCCCCCCCCCCCCCCCCCTTTAAATTATCGTCCCTTTATCATCGCACAACCGTGCCACCACATTAACGGGGAATTAGTACCACAACTTTTACTCCACCCACCTACACTATGTCAAAGAAATTAAAATGTAATTGTTGTGCCTTTGTAGGGGAGAGGAGACATAGCATGGGAATGGAATGGAAATGGCTTAATTGCCGAGCACAAATCCCCTTTTATAAACGTTCTCTCTTTCTCTCCTTCCTTAATCTTTTTTTCCCATTTGTTTGTATGCATGCCTCTATGGGACATACAAAATACACGGAGAACGGAGAAGCATATATAAAAATTCCCTTCCATTTATTACATGGGATAGTCGTCCTCATGGGCGTAGCCGGGGGGGGGGCTCCCTGAATGACGAAAAAAAATTTTCAATGCAAAAAAAACCCTTAAAAATTAAAAAAATTATGTTTTGCCCCCCCCCCCTCCCCAAACCAAAACCTGGCTACGCCCATGGTCGTCTTTAATTTTAAATGAATTAAAAAAGATTGCAAATGTTTCAAATGAAATCAGGGAACTTTGGATATATCTTTTTAAGTATTACTATTTGCATAATTCTTGTTTGATTATTTTTAAGCTTCAATCGGCTCTCGCATTTTGGAATAAAATTTTGCATAGACAGAGCTACAGGAAATTTAGAGTTTGCAAGAAGGTGACTAAGCTTTTGTCGCTGAGACGTAGTTATTGATTTGTGCAGCAACGCTTTGTTTGTTATGTCTTCTTGATACTACTCTTCTTTACAATACCTCCTCCTCTGACTACCCATTTCCTCCTCTCAGTGTTTTTTTTATGCTGTGCTGTGCTGTGCTTGTATCGCCGCAGGGAGTGGACTAGAGGCCATTGGATGGCAGGTCATGCATGCATGGGTGCCAGTTTTACCATAATAGTACGCGATGTGTCTTTTTTTTATTGCCATGCCACCTTTTTCTTTTATAATTCGGTTTCGGTTCATGCAACAGCTGTTGTGTGGGGGGGGGGGTAAGGTAGGCTACTTAGCACCCCTCCCCTTCTTTACTTGGATGCAAAGGGCTAATTAATATCACCCAGACCCTACCTCAATTTATAATAATTATGTGATATAACGTTTTTATTGAATTTTTTTGTATTTAAGTCGAAAAATGTTGTAACTTATCCACTGAATTATCAAACTAAATAAGCAATGCTAATTAAAAAATCTTCATTCAGAACGCCAGTTAAAATTTAAAGCTAAGATTTTTTCGTTTAGTGAATAGGCAAAATTAAAAAAGGTTTTGCCAGCTATAACCCCCCCCCCCCTTCCCTTAATATCCTTGATTGAATTTTCATCGACCCCATCCACCCCATCTATATTTGATTAAATAGCTCTGTGAAGGGTGCTGAAAAGAGGTTTTAATTTTATGTGAAGAGAGATCGATTGATGATACTATTATCTATGAATGTGAGGAGGGTTGATTGTGATTTTTTAAATTAAGCCATAAGCCCCGGGATTACGGGTATTATTAGGGCATTTACATTGCTTTCATCCTGATTGCATTTTTAATCGAAAAAGATTGGGGGTTCGGAAAGCAGTTATACACGCATAGCATATATCTCTTTTGAAGTAATGAACATTGATTTCATTTAAAGATAAGTTTTACACGTGGTTTTGATAGAGTTAGAATGTTTAGTTGGAAAATATAGTATATATGAGGGAAAAAATTATTGATATATAAGAGTCAACGTTTTAACTTTTTTGACAATCTATTCATTTACGACATCGGCTATTTAATAGTGTGTGTGTTAGTATTGTAAAATCGGCCGAGTTTTGCTTGGTCGACATTTGGTTTTAGTCGCCCAAACATTCCTTTGGTCTGTTTATGCTTCTTCGTGCTACACATAATTTATAATTCCATATAATTATTATTTAATTGCAAACTTTAAAGGGAGAATCACTCTTTTGATGAGAAATTTCTGAAAAAGTACTTTTTTTTTTGATTTTGACCATTAAATTTGAAATCTCTGAGGCACCCGAATAGACTATACATTTGGACTCAGACGTTAAGGGTAATTATCAGGTCAGGTTACGGAATGCTTAAGATAATATTATTTGAACCCGTTTGTATACGATTTATATAACAATCTAAATTAATGTTAAAAATTTGTAAACACATTCGTTGGAGCTAAATCATTTAATAGAAAATTTGTGATTCTTATTCAAACTAAAAGCTGATCATTTCAAAAGCCAAGCAAATCTAATTGAGAACCCTAACCCTTGCCCTAACAACCCTGACCCCACAAGACATCAAGCATTTTATATTAGCTTATGAAATGAACAGCTTTTAGTTTGAACAGAAACGAAATTTGTTAAGCCCATATGTGATCTGACGATAGTGAACTCTCGATCACAAGGGGTCATTTTAAAAAATTTATATACGTTAGACAATTATTTTCAAGAATCTTAGCACCTATTATATATAAAAGTTTCTGTATATATCGTGTCGTAGCTTTGTTATTTTACCACACATTATTAGCTTTCAATGAGGGAATCAGTTCTAAGGGTATACCAAAAATTCGATAGGGCGGGGATTGTTTAGATTAACCATTTGCATGGGCTTAGCCAGCATTGGGATTAGAGGGGGGGGCAATAATGATTTTGGGAGGGGCAATTTTCATAAATTTTAACAAATTTTTGGATTCAGGGGAGGGCAGCCGCCCCTCCCTGCCGCTTCTTGGCTACGCCCACGACCATTTGAATATTTTGTGAAATATGAGGAAAGCATTTTGGACCCTACGAAAGAAACCCTCTACCCTTTATATTTAAATTATTGTCCAGCCCTAAAAAATATTGATTATCATCAAGCAAGACGGGTTCGCTCGCAGGGCAACATTTGGTGGTGCTATAACAATAACAGCTTTTCTTTCCCCATTTTTGTGGGCTATACCCTTTCATTACCGCTAAATTTGGTTTCTGAGAATGGGACGCAACTCTAATATGAAATTTATTGATTTATAATTGTGTGTGAAATTGGGCGCCGTCGCATTGTTTAACCGACCTATTTGAACCCCTATTTTTCCAATAAATCTCATAGCCTAAAGTAGTCTACGCACGCCTTGCAATGTAGATCCTAGTATACCAATTTTGCCTAAAAAATGGATGGGATTTTGTTTAAATATAAACTTACCCCCTCAGGCATCATAATAATACATCGAGTCTCCAAAATATAAATTTTTTCATGTTTAATTGGTTTAGCTTGTTGAGTTGAGGGAGCTTGTGGCGAACATGGGGTAGACTTAGGTAGATCTCTTCAAAAATCAAAGCATTATTATTAATATTGACGTTTTTTTATCACCAAATAAAATTTAAAAAAAGGATCTTGTAATTATGCTTTGAACGCAACAAAGTTCGATTCAACCGCATAAAACATTTTAATGACAAGTTTAAATAAATTGTGTATTACCTTGAAATCGTTATTTTAATCAAATCATGATTTTTCAGCGATTTAAAAGTGCATAGCCTTTTTACTTACATTACTGACTTTTCGGGAAAGACTATGTTTTCTAAAATAATGAGGATTTACATTTAAAGGCATGGACGAAATGCTTAATAGGAGAGGTAAAATGGGTGTCCCTAAGTTAAATCTTTAAATTCCCTCGTTACGGCCATAATTTTATATGTAATATTCTTTACAAAAGACAATTTGGACTAGACTCAAATCATCATTCTAATTAGTCAGCCTACTCATTTACTCCAAATTTTCTAAAACAAGTTCTACGCGATCACGATTTAAAGTTAATAATTTTCGATTATGAAATACAATTTTTTCATGGAATTAACCTGCAGGACTCTGGGTTATCTTCTCGAGATATGTAAATAATAGTTAGGGTCAAAAATTCGATCATATTTATTTTATAAAAAAAATTTGCCCTCTCTGGGATTCGAACCCACCCACATCAGTAGATTAATACAAGTTGGGTAACGGACGGAACGGACGGACAACGAAAAGCGAGCCCATAAATTGCATAGCAATTAAAAATAAAAAAAGTTTTCCCTCTCTGGGATTCGAACCCACATCAGAAGATTAATACAAGTTGGGTAACGGACGGACGGAAAACGAAAAGCGAGCCCATAAATTGCATAATAAAAAAATTTTTCCGTCTCCGTGATTCGAACCCACATCAGTAGATTAATACAAGTTGGGTAACGGACGGACGGACAACGAAAAGCGAGCACATAACTTGCATAGCAATTAATAGAAAGGGAATGGATAAATTATATTGGTTCTTAATTCTTATTAAGATAACGTGAAATGAGTTGTTGTGTTCGCGTTCTTATCTAAATATCATCATGCACACACACCACACTTCACTCCCATCCTAGCATCAAGATCAGGCATGCGCGCATGTGTGCGTCTATGAACTTGCGATTGTTCCCGAGACGAGATTTCAGATATTGCAATGGCCGTTACTACTGGTTCCTCATGTATCATGTTAGCTAATGAATGGGAGATAAGATAGTGGTTACCTCTGCTAACCGAACTCATTTTTATCTGTTTGAAAATGGAAAATTTGCCACATTTAACCCCCCCCCCCCATCCAGCTTGTTTAAACGGATGGCTTGTTAAAGTGGTTTTATAAAAAGATTTCGGGACAATATTCTATTATAAAATTTTAAATCAGACCTTAATCAGACGGTCAACTCAAAGTCAAATTTTTATCAAATATTTACACAAATAGCTTCACGGATGGGGGAAGGGTAATTTTTTTTAAATTGAATTTGCATGATACATATTAATTATGTTATGAAATTCGATAGTCCCATTTTAAAAATATCCTAAACACCTAGGGAGGGAGAGTTTTAGGAATGGGATTTGCTTCCTATTCCTTTAAATTAAGATTTTCATATGATTATCGTTAAAAACAAAGAAATCATCATTTTCTCCTTATAAATCGTTACATGGGCGTAGCCAGGGGGAGGCCCCCCTATCCGATGAAAGTTGTCGTTTTCAGACGTGGTTTCCATGATAAAAAGTAAAACTTTATCAGAATGAAATTTTTTTTTCAATGCAAAAACTTTGAAAAATTAAAAAAAAATTATGTTTTGCCCCCCCTAATTGAACTTTTAAACGTTTTGCCCCCCCCCCAATCCAAAACCTGGCTACACCCATGAATCAAATTTGATAAAATCACCTTTTCCACTCATTTTTTTATCCAAATAAAATACTGCACCTATCTTACACGTTGGCTGAAATGATCACAACTTTGCAAATTACAAAATTCGATTGATGCGTCTAGCGCGTGCCCTTGGATCTATTATGCATCATATGCAACAATTTATACAACTGACGATTTTAAGATTTGATTTATAAAGGTGGTGTATTGATTTGATAAATTTTGGTCGCATAGGCGTCCATGTGTTTATCTCTTAACCATACAAACGGTGGTAACGTGAATTTCGACTTATTCAAGTAGGAAATATATAACTTATGATGACGAATTACAAAGTTTTTGCACATTCATTTTATATGTTTGATGCAGTTTTTTTTATTTAGACGCTTAGTCTTGGTTTCGTTTGATTACTTTATTTTATTGTTATTATAAACTTATCATAATAATCTGTATGCCGTGCGGCTATTTTCACTTTTCAAAAGAGGTCTCTGCCCCACCCCTATTGTGCAGCTTTGATTTATAATGAAATTTGCAATATGCCTAGTAAAGTATCCCTATTATTATATGCACGGAGAGGTAATGTATTTGTTGCTTCTCAATAGATTTGTCCAAAAATCGGTTGGCCGAATTCCCGCGTGAAGTTTGCGATTTCGTTGGCGCCGAGAGGATAGATTGCCACGGCAACTCAATCAGAACCATCCCTCACGAGATCGTTAGGCTCAAGGCTTTAACTTTGCTCGATCTTAGGTGAGTTAAATTATTGCTAAAACCCTGAGATGGGGTAATAGTTATGGATTTTTCCCCAAAAAATTAAACTCTATGTTATTGTGGCTTTGTCTTTAATTGATTAAACATTATTTTTGGCTAATAGATTTTAGCGGATTAAAAACAAATTTGCGCGCTATAGCTTAATAATTTATTTTTTTGATTTAGATTACCGGAATCTCGCTCCATTATATTTGGAATTAATTATAAATGTTCTTCATGTATTGATTCTGTTGTTCCATAATTACGGTTCTCCCCGTGCTTGTTTTTAAACAATTAATGCTGATAAAATTTCTATTAACGAGACTGACGACTTTTCTACGTTTGACAGATAACGGCTAGTAGTATCCGGTGTACGATAATAACGTAAAAAGGTGTGGCAAAAGCTTCCGAATATTTTTCGTTAGCAAGTTAAAGGAGCATTTGGTCTGTGTGAATGCTAGGTTTAAATTAAATAAAGATTTAAACATCCCCTGCTTCATGGGCGTAGCCAGGTTTTGGATTAGGGGGGGGGGCGAAACGTTCTAAAGTTCAATTAGGGGGAGGGGGCAAAACATAATTTTTTTTTGATTTTTAAGGCTTTTTGCATTGAAATTTTTTTTCTCACCATTTAGGGGGGGGGGGGGGGGTGGCCGCCCCACCCCCCCCGCTACGCCCATGCCCTGCTTAATCATCAAAATTGAGTTCAGTTTTTATGATTGACTTTGCAGGACTTTATCGTGTACATATTGGAACATTAATTACATGAGAAGCAAAGTTTAACAGAATTATAATAGTTTAACTGTTGGACTACTACATCTCTTGATCTAGAATTAAGGTAAATTCAGACCATTGGGTGGGTGCAATGTAATAAATATCCATAGGGTGATATCATAATAATCGGGTTTGTGTTAAAATAAATAATTTTTGGGTCTTGTTAGGTTTAAAAAATTTTATTTTTCAGGACTCTGGTTACCCAAATATTGAGTCACTAAATTTTGAAAAGTGCATATTATTTGAAAAGCATCCGGATTCTTATTTAGGTGTGTGACTAATAATACGATTAAATATTTCGTTAATGATGTGGTCATGTGATAGCTGCAACCTCTTGACCCAGTTGCCGCTCCATTTGTGCGCGCTGACGTTGAAGGTGCTGAACTTGAGCAACAACAAGCTCCTTTCCCTGCCCGACGAAATTGGCTCTTTGCGGACGCTGGTTGAATTGGTGAGAGCTTGATCTATTTCATTTTTATCATACATGATAATGCGATACATTTTTTTTTTCGAGCGCAATTTTGGCTGTGATGATAATTTTATCGATGTGATTTTGGCTTGGGAAAGTCGTTTTTTTTAACGTGTATCGAAAAAGTTTGGAAAAAATTTATTATTCTAAAGGCGCAGTCTTACTTTCTTTAGAGGGGTGTGATGATTAATATTTCCTATTACAGCTTTGTATTGAACCAGTTTTTGACAGTCACTTCTTTATTGTAACGGAAAAATGTTTATAATACTGTTAAATTACCAAGACTTTTTTTTTTGTAAATTTTCGCTTGGATCAATTTTTCCGAAACAAATTGTAAGGTTAGCGCAATTACCATATTTTTGCTAGAACTCAACGTCTCTTGTTTCTTCTTAAGACTCATGGACGCGCATTCCATCCCTCTAACGTTCCCACATGAGTGTTTTTGCGTGTATATATGAAATGGCAAACCTTTGCATGACTTCCGATATTTTCATTGTTGTAGGATGTTTGATTACAAGTTAATATTGTTAATTGCTATGCAATTTATGGGCTCGTTTTTTGTGCGTCGTCCGTCCGTCGTCCGTCGTCCGTCCGTCGTCCGTCCGTCGTCCGTCCGTCGTCCACCAAGTTATTGGCGCCAGCCTTTTTTAAATTAAATTAATTGTTAATACCATTGATAATTCGACTTTTTGACCGTCCGCAGGCTACTGACCATTGAAAAAAATTACCATTGGCCAAATAAATCGAAATTTTTTGTTCGTTTTTGAATAGGTTACCATTGATAATTACCCTGTGCCCTCCACTACAAGGGCCTATGCCTCTACTGATATGGGTCCCTGTTAATTAAAATTAATATTTTGTTCTTGTTAATACCATTGATAATATGACATTTTAGCCGTCCGCTGGCTACTGACCGATGGAAAAAATGACCATTGGCCAAAATGTGAATCGGAATTATTTTTTTCGTTTTTTTTTTGACTATTATGATTGTTCCTGTTACTACCATTGCTATTATGACTTTTTGGCCGTCCGCTGGCTGCTGACCAATGGAATAAAATGACCATTGGCCAAAATGTGATTCGAAAATTTTTTTTTCGTTTCTTTTTGACTATTATGATTGTTCCTGTTACTACCATTGCTATTATGCCTTTTTGGCCGTCCGCTGGCTGCTGACACATGGAATAAAATGACCATTGGCCAAAATGTGATTCGAAACTTTTTTTTTCGTTTTTTTTGACTATTATGATTGTTCCTGTTACTACCATTGCTATTATGACTTTTTGGCCGTCCGCTGGCTGCTGACCAATGGAAAAAAATGACCATTGGCCAAAATGTGATTCGAAAATTTTTTTTTAGTTTTTTTTTGACTATTATGAATTTATATCCACTTTTACCGTGTCCTGGCTGATGACCAATGGAAAAAAATGACCATTGGCCAAAATGTTATTCGAAAATTTTGTTTTCGTTTTTTTGGCTATCATTGACTTATAGAGTATCTGTTGGTACTGACCAATGGAAAAAAATGACCATTGGCCAAATTTTTGATTTTTTTAAAAATTGTTCAAATTCAACAAAAACTTTCTCCCAACAATTCTGCAAAATCTTAACATTGTCATGTTTTATAATATAATGTTTGTTACACGCCTAATTTTAAATATTTTTGAATTTTGGCACATATACCCGTTTTTAAACTTATTTTTTATTCGCTTTTGATGATTTGAAACGAGGAGTTTTAAATTAGTTTAAATAATTATGCTTGTAACAAAGTTTAATTTTAATTTTATGTATCCTTAATGCAGGACTTGCGTAGGTCAATACCTGGGAGGGGCAAAGTGATTTTTTTAAATTTTAACCGGTCCCTCCAATGGAAGCCTCTAAATTCTTTCCAAGCTCGTAAGTATGCTCGCATTATGCCAATTTGATAGTTTACATATAAACCTTGAGGATTATATTTTTTATTTAATAATAATTTAATATTTCTTAATGTTAGGCACCTTTTCAAATTAAAAAAAAATATTTGTTATCCCAAAATTAATTTTGATAGGTTATTTATTAACCCTAATTAATGCCCCCCCCCCCAAAAACATACTCTCGAGTACCCGCTTCGCCCAATAACTTAATCTTACTTTAATTACTCAACCTTGGAATTTAATGGCTTTTCCGAGGGAAACGAAAAATCGTATAGAGAGCATGACTTTGTAAATTTTCAAATACTCATTTCTTTATTTCCAATAAACCATCTACAAACTTAATCATTAACAATTAATTAAATTCACAACAGGTAATTAATTGCTATTTATTAATTGAATCTAATTTAATTTCAATAAAATAATTTGTAATTTAAACTTATTTAAGAATTCGAATCTTCTATAAAGATAATCCTTTTACGCTGTTTAGATTAAATTCATTTAGCACTTCTAGCTTAAGCTTAGTTTTTACTGTAAATTCACAAAATTCAATATTCTTCACAAGTTCGGTCGCAGTAAACTTAAGTAAAAATAACATTTACTTTAATCGAATATTATGTTTTTTATTAGGTAAATATCTTAAATAGATATTCGGAAGTTAACATTTCTATTAGTTGTCATATAAAAGCTGAGAATTCTATTGTAATTTAAACTTATTTAAGATTTCGAATCTTCTAGAAAGATAATCCTTTTACGCTTTTTAGATTAAATTCGTTTTTCTAGCTTAAGCTTAGTTTTTACTGTAAATTCACAAAATTCAATATTCTTCACAAGTTCGGTCGCAGTAAACTTAAGTAAAAATAACATTTACTTTAATTGAATAATATGTTTTTTATTAGGTAAATATCTTAAATAGATATTCGGAAGTTAACATTTCTATTAGTTGTCATATAAAAGCTGAGGATTCTATTGTAATTTAAACTTATTTAAGATTTCGAATCTTCTAGAAAGATAATCCTTTTACGCTGTTTAGATTAAATTCGTTTAGCACTTCTAGCTTAAGCTTAGTTTTAACTGTAAATTCACAAAATTCAATATTCTCCACAAGTTCGGTCGCAGTAAACTTAAGTAAAAATAACATTTACTTTCATTGAATAATATGTTTTTTATTGGGTAAATATCTTAAATAGATATTCGGAAGTTAACATTTCTAATAGTTGTCATATAAAAGCTGAGGATTCTATTGTAATTTAAACTTATTTAAGATTTCGAATCTTCTAGAAAGATAATCCTTTTACGCTGTTTAAATTAAATTCGTTTAGCACTTCTAGCTTAAGCTTAGTTTTTACTGTAAATTCACAAAATTCAATTCTTCACAAGTTCGGTCGCAGTAAACAAAATTATTTAGTTTTATATTTTAAGTAAACGAATTCTAGAAAATCCGATAAACAATTTAAATAAACGCCACCCTTATTTCGCGCATCTTGTAATTTATAGGCAACAGTTGGCACACTATTGTTATATCATTTCAAAACCTAATTTTTAAATTCTGATAATTGCCCATTGCACAAAAAATAAGTTGTAAAGTTAGGTTTATATTTAATCCAATATTATATATTTAATCTTTAGAAATTAATTTTCAGCAATTATTCTAATAAATGAGGCCTACACCCTCGCAAAAAATTATCCCATAACCCAATCTATAGATAAAACTATTTCATTTCCTGATATGGTTTGTTATTTATCTAGTTAGACAATACTTACCCCCCCCCCCCCCCACACACATGGGTATTTGTTATTCACACATGATGAAACGGGGGGGGGGGAGGTGGTAAAGGGGGTCACATGGTGTGTTTGTGCTAAGGCGTGCGTTTTAATGGCGAAGGAAGAAAGAAAGGAAACATGTGGGGGAGTAAAGGTCCCCACATTATCGATTAATTTATTATAAAGGAGAGAGAGGGAGTGGAGGGTTAGGCTTCACGCCATAAGTCACTGTCGTGAACGTTAATGCTATCACCCGAGCTGACATAACATTTCTGGAAAGTGCCTCCCCCCTCAATTACGCCACTGGGTTATTTATAGCTACTGTCTAAGAAGCATATACCATAAATATATTTTTTTTATTAAAATGCTTTTATTGATACATGAAATATACAAAAAACGAGAATAAAATAATATCAGACATATATAACCGCATTATCGCCTAAAGTTATTTCGTGTTTTATTCCTTGCTGTAAAGTTCTATTCCAATTATCCCCTTCATAACTTTATCTAAAACACACTATTCTGGATGCCCCTAAAATAACATTGTCCGGAGATGAAGAGGCCTTAACTCCTGAACCCATATTGACGGCTAGTATTTTTATTGGGTTAATATATTTCATTTAATTAGATTGTGATTTCATAGAAAACCTAAAAAGTAATATTTAAAAAAATAATATAGGTATTAGATTCTAATTTACGATAAAATATATCGATAGAAACTAACACAAAATTCGAAACCTCCTTCAAAGGTATAAGCATAGCCCGTTATTTCTAATTAAATTGAATCTACTATTAAACTCAAACACGAATTGTACTTTATTAGATGGCGCGCTTAAGTTTATATAATTAGTAAAATTTTTCTACGTGTCATAGATATTACACCGCGTGTGGCAGGGAAATGTCCGATATTTTTAAAATGAAAAGGTATTTTAGGAATCTGAAAAGGTTATTTTACCCCCGGCCGCCCTGGGCACCTACGGGTAAAGTTTCGAGCGAATCGGGCTGGTAGTTTAAGAATTTAGCCCTTTTTTAAAACTAAAAAAAACTTTTTTTTTAATTTTTTTTTTACATTAAATTAATATTTTGTTTTTGTTAATAGTTGTGTTTTATGTTTAGAAAATCAATATATTTCGTCGGTCAGTAGCCAGCGGACGGTCAAAAAGTCATATTAATTTCATCATCTATATAAATAACATAATAACTTCTACTATTTTAAAGCCAGCATGGTATAGTGGTTATAGCGCAGGCTTGTGAACTGGAGGTGTGGGGTTCAAGTCAGGGAGGGGACAAATTTTTTTTTTTAATTTTTTAAATTAAATTAATATTTGTTCATGTTAATACCAATGATAATATGAATTTTTGACCGTCCGCTGGCTACTGACCAATAAAAAAATGACCATTGGCCAAATAAATCGAAATTTTTTTTCGTTTTTGAATTGGTTAACATTGATAATTACCCTATGTCCTCCCCTACAAGGGCCTATAACTAATTAACTAATTATTTTGCATCTAATTCCCCCTATAGGCATTCTCGCCCCTTCCCACCTTTCTCGCCCATAAATTGCATAGCAAATATGCTACGTTTATACGGAGTATAGAAGAGTTCCCCCTTCCCCTCTTCCCTTCCCCTACTCCCCTTCCCTTCTCCCCCTTCCCACGAGGGCCGAAGGCCCGAGTATTTTATATTTAAATCAATTTGTTTCCTTTGTCCTTACTATTTTGAGCCAAATCAGTAGTTCTATCTTTTAACTAATTTTTAGAATATCCACAAATATCTAACAGAATATTTAGACATTTTTTTAAAATGGGCTTAATACTTCTGTAGATTCTAAATAACGCTTTGAAATTTGGCTGGTATTAAGGGCAACAACCAAAATCGTTATAAAAACTTAAATTTTATCATTGGCCCCTGAATCTATAAAAATTAGTCGTTTAGGAGCTCTAACCTTTTGCCAACTCTCCTCTCCGTTTTTACCTTCTCCCTTGATCCTCGATTTTAGCTCTGATTAAAAGATTTACAACACTTCATGTAAAACATTTATTAATGGTTTCACAAAACAAGCCGTTTGAAAAGATCGAGTACGATGATTCGGATTAATATCGATTTCATCCCAACCCGAACTAATTTTTAATTTTTTAACCTTTTCCTAGCTCTGGCTATGTTTGCTGCTTTAGGTCACCACTGTAAGTTTAATTACGACCCTCTACGCTCCAACATGTCCACCCCATAGACTAATAGACTGCTCATTCCCTTTTAAAAAGTGTACCCCATTTTGGCAGCCATTTTAATAAGTGAAACATGAATTTTGGCCAATTTATATGGTTTGATAAATATCTTAAATCGGAATAATGATTAAAATGGCTTGTTTCATGTTATAAGATAAATGATTATTGTCCAATGCAATCCATCGCCATGCAAACTCTACTTCACTTATCAAAATGGTGGTCGTTTTTGGCACCACTTTTGATGCGGGAATATATAAGAGATGAGCAGTCTACTAGTCTATGATCCACCCGCATATTTTATAGAGTCACGTGAATTAAGCTTTAATTCTTTGTCATTCACATTATTTATAGGTAAATATAATCCTTTGGGCCATTTCTTGATAGTTGAGGGCAATTTATATTGTTGCTAGTAATATATTTTGATAATACAATCAATAAATTACGGACACTGTTTAAATATCTTGGTCCTCTTGATTTTAACTTATAGGTATTATTGTGACTTTCAATCTGGGATAAATGGATAAATAAATCATCTGAATTCGTCCTTTATAAATTTTGACGACATTGTTTTCGATATTAGGACGTTAGCTGTAACGAAATAGCGTACGTCCCACCTCAAATCGGCAACCTGCAGAACTTGCGGCGATTTAACCTGCGCAAAAATTCCTTGGTCCAACTACCCGTAGGTATGCTAACGCCCATCGTATAAAAATTTTCAACCTTTATGTAATGTTAATGTTAGAAAAACTAAATTATTATTTTATTTAAAAGAAAATTTATTGACGAGAAAAACTTTTATTAAGAGATGAGCCAGATGAAGTTGGTATCGTTAGACTTGTCTCACAACAAAATAACCCGGATCCCGCACGAATTTCGTTTCATAAACTCGTTAGTGCACTTATCACTCGCTGGAAATCCGTTGGAACACCCTCCTGCTAAGGTATTTTATGATGACTCTTATTTTAAAACATTGCCCTTAATTCAAAGAACCTTTTTATTTCCTAAACTACCAATATGTATATTAAAATTTTTGAAGGAAATAATTGAACTCGTTATAATCGTTTATAAGGTATATGTAGGCCGTCAATTTTTTTCCGTCTCATAGTAATAGATTAACGTCCACAAAAGACTTAATTTTGACGCATACATATTTACACCCGTCTTAATACACGATTCAACTTCAAAGCGCCTTATTTTTTTGTCCAAATATGCAGTTTACATGTTGTGGAATCAACAATTTTAGGTTAGTTACCATAGGAATATGCATTAGTAACACAAAAAAATCACATAAATGGCGTGACGCTCGTATTAAGATGCTGCTATGTTTTAGCAAGCATTCGCTTTTTTAATCTAGATTTATTTGAACGTTATTAGTTTTGCGATGCGGGTTTGACTCAAATCAAAAAATTGCTGGAAATCGAAGCTGGTCGGCGAAAGGCCTCTCTGCCACTCCCCCCGGCAGCGGGAACGACAATAGTGTCCTACAGCGATAGTAAATCCCCTTATCACGGTTACGCGCAAAATGGCTACATTGAGGACCGGTATAAGATGGCTCTATCTCTAGACGCAACGCCACCCTACAGGTGCTTTGAAAATATTGGATTAGCCTTATTGGCAAGGTTATGCAAAAGTGGCGACCAAAATTTATGTTTAAGTATACTAGTTACATTTTATAAGAAAAACTCTATTTTAGATGATTTTATCATGTTTTTTTGTTGCAAATTAGTTTTTTATACCCTGAATAATGTTTTGTTATTTAAAATGGCCAATTGGGGGAATTATTAAATCCATTTATTTCAAAATGTTTTATAATTGCTTTCTAACTATCAACTTAATCTCTATTTACTTTACAAATATGTTGTGAATTGAACCACGATTTTCGCCTATATGTATTGTTTATTTAAACTTTTCAATAAACGTGCAATTAGTAGCCAGCCCGAGTGCGGAGGTAAGCTCATCCAAAGCAACACTGGGACGAACGGCTTTTTTTCCAGCCTATGGAACGGGTGTAGACCGATTATAACGTCGTTGAAGAAGGGTCGTGAAGGCATTTCTCAAGGCGCTACCGATTCGGGTTACGGAACCGACATATGTTCTTCCATCCCCAATATCGCTTTCGAAAATGACAACAACAACACTCCCGACATTCTTAACGGCAATAGCACGCCCCTAGCGGGATCTCAGTACGAACCGCTGCATAAATTTGACTCTAAATTGGTAAGTCGCGTTAATAAATATAAGCATTAATTTTTAATTCATGTGAAGGTACTTTGCTTTTGTTAATGGTGAATTAAGATTATTAGGAATTAAAGGGTTTACATATTTTGAACCCCAGGGAAACCAATCCGTCGAGACACTAATAAACAAATCGTCTAATACATATCGGATCTGATAAAGATCACCCTTTTATATGACCCTTAAGAAGGAACCAAAGTTTTTAATAACTCATTGTTTGGCAGAGCCTTGCACCAATGATTTCACTATCGTTGCAAAATTAAAGCAAAATTTGGCTTTCAACGTGGTGACGTTTTAAGAGTCTAGTTTAGGAAATTAATCTTAGACTGCCATAAAAATCTGTTGATGTAATGTTTTTGACTTCATTTTGTGTAAGAATACTTTTTTTCCGTACTTAAATTTGCTCTGCATTGAATCCAAAATTTCACAGCCTTGAAAAGACCTAATTTATTTTTTATATCAAAAATTTTAAATTAATTATAAAATATGACTTTGTATAGGAGCGCTGTGGTTAAGATACTATTTTAATGTTTTGCCTAATAACAATGCTTTTAACATGAATGAAATCTAAAACGCATTACTCTAAGGCGTTGGCCCATTAAGTCTTAAGCGTTATTATTCACCTTCTACTCTGACAATTTATGATAAAATTCTTAGCTTTTGAAAACCTCGCCCCTCTCTAAAAAGAAAAATTGAAGCGACATATGCGATATACATAACATTTTATTACTTAAAGTATACTATTTTATAAATTTATTTTACTTTGATCGATTAGCAATACTATAATAACTATTTTTTATATCGTGTAACTATCAGCCTATCGCATCATCGTCTCATCCTTCGCACAATGGCTTGAACGGGTCACAAAATGTTTGCGTTTCCTCCTCACACGCGGCAACATCCACGAATACTTGTTGCTGGAGTAGAGAGAGTAGAGATGTGGAATCATCCTTGCAAGGAAGAAAATCTTCCTCAACTTTTGATAAATGGTGCTCACCACTTTTTACCACGGCATTTAATCAATGCTCCGTTGCGACTTCGAATCTTGAAACCGTTCCCGACCTTTCAAATTTTTTGAACGGGTTTCTCGCTAGCGATTCCATAGCGAAATACCAAGATGCTGGGGAAGAGCGTGTGTCTAATGGTTCCGCTGTTGGCGTTAGCTCAACAACTTTTAGCGTGCCCACTGCGACAGCGATAACTCACGCTGTACCGTCAAGCAACAACACTTGCGAAGATGAGTTTACGAGGGTTGGTCTAACTTTATTTATTGATTCGTATCTTCTTTTAGGGCTAATTATAATTCCCGGCATGAGCCTCCCATCCGAGCGGGTTTCTGGTCGGAGTCGGCAGAATTAAATTATCCGGGCTCAGGTCGGGGCTAAAGAATATATACTTAAACTTTCGTAAAATTTGAAATTTCAATTTTTTGATTTGGTACTTTCTAATAAGCAAATCCTTTTTGTAGGGGGCATACACATGTTATATTTTCTTGGATAGGTTAATCCCTCCCATTGATTGAAAATTGTTCTGGCGAATTATATTTAAAAATAATACCTTATCAATTTAATTTCGAAGTTTTTCAATAACTTTTTGTGCTACCCACCTTAAACTGAAATTTTGAAAAATAACTATAAATTAGTATTGAGTGAGACTAATATTTGCATTCGAATTACTCCTTACTCCCTTCCAAATTAATTTGTAGAACTCCTATTTTAATTTGCATTTGTCAACGTAGGAACTGCACCGGCAAAAATTGCTTTACGAGACTAAAAGGAAAATGGCCGAAAAACTGAGGAGCGAAATGTTAGCCTCTACGACACACGATCAAACAACTACACTCGTCAAGTCATCACACACTCCCGCCTTACATACCTTTACACCCACTTCAGAGTTAGTTAACTATTTTAGCGAAAAAATAGTTCGATCGTTGTCCAACATAAAAATTGCCCATTTTAATCAATAAATGATATTATTGGATTTTAAGTTTGCAGTTTAAGTAATAGGTTTTAGGCGCCACTATGTTTGTCAAGTTATAAAAAATCTTGTTTACCTCAAGATATGATTCATAGATGTAACGGATCATTTTCACATAATGACGGGTTCAACCTCGTTTAATATTATTTTTTTCTAGCTTTATGTTGACTGCATTTTTATTT
This sequence comes from Gordius sp. MW1, assembly GCA_964036665.1. Classification (NCBI taxonomy): domain Eukaryota; kingdom Metazoa; phylum Nematomorpha; class Gordioida; order Gordea; family Gordiidae; genus Gordius; species Gordius sp. MW1. The sequence continues at coordinate 11,230,317 of OZ038532.1, read as the reverse complement.
TGAAATAATTTTTTAATTTCTCTTCTCATTTTTACTAGTTCTAGTTTTACCCTGTCGATATCGAATCTCATGGTTACGGACAAGGTGTCGACTTGCTCAAACGTTTCCCTACAACGACGAATGGCCAATCGAAGTGCACCCTTAGCCCGAATCGAATCTTTCATCGAAACTAACGATTCGCCTTCGCGTTTTGATCAATTTAAATCTAGGGAGGAAACTCTGCCTCAACGACAATTCAATTATTTACACGAAAATCAACCCGAAAACGTAGATTTTTTAACTTTTAAATTACCGAGTTGCTTTAAAATGTTTGTTTTGCTCTGGGATATTATCGTTCGTGTCTTGCGTGACATTCTAATTTTCTCTTTTGTGACTTTGGCTGTTTCATGAGGAATCTGAATTATTAATTCACTATCTACCCTATTAGAAAGTGACATTTACAAACATCAATGGAGAATCGCAAAATTATAAGCGATAAAACACAAACGATATAAGAAAATTCAATGCTTTTACAAATATCTATCAAAATAAAGGATAGGTTTCCATTCTAATGCTCAACATTTTTTTACATCGAAAAATTATTAAAATATTTTATATCTATTTAGTTGACATCCTCTGTTGGTTCGGACATTTTGCCTTCGTTTCATAGCACCCTAAATAATGGCAAAGCGTCACCATTCAAGGATCCAAGAATAAATAGTAAGCAAATTATGCCTATAGAATAATTCTTATTGATGGTCTGCATGTCCCCCTCGAGTTTGTTATGATGATTAAAAATATATGAGACGGGGTGGGACCGCATTTAATTAGGCCAAAATACAATATATTAATAATATATTGCTTCTACCTATTATTGAATGCTTTTATTAGGCAAAAATTGAAATATGTTAAAAATGTTTTTTAATAAACTACAAAATTTAACCTATTAAAACGTTCTATCAAATTTTAGACATGCATTACCTTGTTGCAACCAATGCCCTATTAAATTTTAAAACATTGATAGGATTTTCCAAGAACTTTAAAAATGTATTGTCCAAAGGCACATTACGATATATATTTTTTGAAGTAGTCAAGAAAAATATTGCTGTTCTTTAACCATATACTTTTTTCATATTTAGACTTGAAACGATTTAACGAACCGTGTAATGGCGCCTCAATCAAATCCACCGCGGCACCTTGTGGTAACGGATCCATCACCAAAAATGGTGCCTGTAATCCCAAATCCTCTCCTGACACCTCCAACCCCGCAAACGATAATCCCGTTTCCCGCAATTCAAAATCTCCCCTCTCCAACATCCGCAAGCTATCTTCTTCTTCCGCAAGTTACAAACAAACCAAACTGGAACGTGAAATCGAACTCATACGTGAAGATCGCAAAATCATCATGAAACTTAGAGAGGTTCGTTATGACCGTCATTTGAACTTAAGGGAGGGGTTAGCTAATCTGAATATATATAATCGTTAAAAAAATCAACTAAAATAGTTATTCAAACATTTATATTATGTGTGCCTACTTTTTTAACTGTATCGTCTCAAGTCGCACAAGATTTCTTATAGATGGTTGATTTGAACTTAATAATAATAATCGTTAGTTTCTCTAATAAACTTTATATTTAAAAAAGGTGTACTCGTCAAAATTGTGATTTATTAAGTTATATCAGCCATAGTGTTATATAAATTGATTGTAATCGTTCGATTAAACACTCGCAATATATTTTATTTTGTAATTTATGTTCATCAACAAGATTTTATCACATAAATTGTGTTAGAAATAGAATATAGTGCCAAATTAATTTACAGATTATTGAAACGAGATTAAAAGTCGTGATGCCAGAGGATCTCGCTGCTAGCTTAATGGACGGGGTTGTCCTTTGTCACTTAGTCAATCACGTTAAGCCCCACTCCATCTCCACCATCCACGTACCCTCCAAATCTGTGGTAAGACCATTTTGGGTTGTTGATATGGATCTTATGTAAAAAATCTTAATTTATTGGTTTGGATCGGATTAAATTTTTAAATTTATTTGGGGTAAAGTTAAAAATTCACTGTGGACTCGGTCGGGTTGATATTTCTTAATGAGCGAAACTCATAATATTGATGAATGCGCAAAAAACATATTTCATTTGATAAGAAACGTTTAGGGCTATATTTGATTTTTCGCGTCTAGACACAAAAATTTCGGGTTTGTGTTTTTTTAAGAATAAAGTGGGATTGTGGAATGATCTATGTTTTCTTTTATAACTGCAATGACATCAATGTTAACTCATCTCAATCACTGCCTTTTTATAGCCAAAACTCACCCTCGCCAAAAGCAAGCGAAACGTCGAAAACTTCATCGAAGCCTGCCGAAAGCTTGGTGTCACTGAAGTAAAAATGTTTGATTCTATTAAGCCCCTCTTTTATATAGCAAAACCATTGAATAAATATTTAAATTACTCTACCATTGGTAAAAGAGTGAAACCCGCTATTAATTATTTCCCACTTTTGCACCTTAACATTTTAAATCCGTATTTAAATTTAATAGACACATTTTTTATGGTATTAGAATAAAACAATTTATTTATCCTTTAACAAGTTTAAGCATTTAAAATGATCTTTAAAATAACAATGACATTGTTTTAAACATTTTAACGCGCATAAGCTTTAAAGTGGCAGACGGGATTTCTTTTTTTGGTTAATATTACCTATAAAGGCCTCTCCCAGACCTAATGAGCCACTTATACGAATCGATTGACTTGCGACCTATGTTTTAAAGCAATTTTTGACGTTATAAAGACTCCTTCTTGATCTTTCAGGCATCCGTTTGCAAATGGGAAAACATTTTGCTCGACTTTAAACCGCACCTCGTTTTGGTTAACTTGATGAAATTGCTTAACATAAATGAACACTTCCTCGCCCAAAAGTGTTGTTATACGCACCGCTACTATCGAAGAGGGTCGGGACTATATTGTCTTTTTGGGGAAATGCATTTACACAACATAGAGTGCCATAGTAATCATGGACCCCCGCTTTCATTTTGGCGTGCGTTGTTTAACAAAGTAGCAATTTTATTGACTGGTTATCAAAACAAATTCTTGCCACCCGACATAGCTATAAAGGATCACTTGATAGCCCTTTTTTGTGGAACCGTGTTTCTCATTACCATTACCTTCATGTTAGCCGACCGTCATGTTAACTTCTAACATCCCCCCGGCTTTCCTATCAAATTGTGATCGTTATGTTAACGAGGCTATAGAATCCCGACCCCTGCAATAGACATACTATTAAATTAATTCCACGTGCCATAAAACATTCCTCGCAAACCTATTTATTTACACTATTTACAACGCTCATTATTTAATCGTCGTTTTGCAAATTTCTTATCATATTGACCAACTCGAAACGGGCTAGCGGTGGTTTTAAGATTGCGTCCTCCAACTGTTTTACACCGATTTCTACCTATATTACCTTAAAACACACTCGTTTTCGTTTAAATTCAAATCTCGTTTTTTTAACTTATTTCTTTGTATCGTTGTTCCGTAGGCCAACTTGTGCGTTGAGGCCGACATATTAGAAGGACGCAACCTAAACCGCCTAGCCCGTACCGTATCCGCATGCTTGCAACATTGCGCGTCCCCTGGCCAAAGACTGCTCAGCAACGATCGAACAACCCAGGATATGGGGAAGCTAGTCGTTTTGGATGAATCGCCCTCACCACCTTCGCCTCCAGCCTTGCCAATATCAAGAACCAATAATCCTACCGCTACCCAACTCGATCCTAAGGGTACTAATGTCAAAATAGAAAAGTACCCCGATCCCAATCATGTACCGCCTTCAAAAATTAGTGCCCCCATTACTCACACAAACAACGGCAATAGCAACGGAACTTTGAGGCGATCGTCGAATCAGCACAAATACCCCGTCAATACCTCCGCTAATCCTCATTTCAACCACAATAACGGTACCGCGCTCAAAGACAATCAAGTTTCGCGTTCCCGCCTCGACACCAAACACGGCGCCGTGCCATCGTTTCGAACCAAAAAGATCGTTTCCGACAAAACTTATCAAAACACACCCTCGATGAACAATCTCATTAACGATTCGGGCGTCACACCCAATAGGCATCATAACGGTTCCTTTCAAATTGCCAACAATCACCAAAGACAGATTTTCCCTCATAATCTCGCCACCAAAAAATAGAACATCTCAGTGTTCCATCATCTCGCAAGCGCTTTTGTATGCCAACCACGCTTTTACCGACCACACTGATATTTTTAATCGTATTCCCCTCCCCCTTTTTAGGTATAAATTTTTATGGCTAGCGCTTCAGGAACATCCTGTATATCGTATGTGTTGCCCCCTCTTCCGTTAATTTATACTATTATTTGCGCTGCTTATATACCGTTTAGAATGACGTTGATAATTTTATTATGTTTTTACAATTTTTATACACATGACGTTTTATAAATAAGTACGTGTTTTAAAGGTAAAAAAATGTGTTGAAGTCAACTGCTATAAATTACAACGATGTAAATTTGTGTAAGAAAAACTTGTATCAAACCACGAAAGGGGCAAAAACTATATATTACGGTATATTAACGCGTTTCTCATAACAATCAATGCTCTCGTTCTATATTATGCTTTTGCGAGTAAAAACGCCCCGAAAAATCCCACATAAATTTCACGTTAATTTATACATCAACGAGATTGTTATGAGTCAAAGACTTTTTAACAACACTATAGGACTCCCGAGATTCCTTGCTACGTTTAAACTAAATTGCATCAGCCCGTTTAAAGTGAGGAGACTAGAACGAGATTTCTTTTGATTGTCCAACATTCTCACACGCTTCTTCGCAGCTCGTATCCTCGCTGTCAGTCGCCTTTTCGGATAAAACTTCGTAGTTGTACTTTGAATAAGTGTTTTTGTCGTTTTTAGGTTTGGCGCGATACTTGTTAAAGTAGTTATTGTAACGATTCATCCTTTCGTTCGTAGTAACACCGGCGGCCATTTGATAGAGCTGGCATATTAGTAGGGCGAAGACCCAAAAGAGGTGAAAAAAGGCGTTGAAAAAACACCACGTAATCCAGGGCTGACAAGAAGCCAAACTAAATATCGGGTTTCGCCCATGCTTAGCGTGATCGTCGTTGCTTCTGATGGAAGATTCATTATTTTTATTAAGCGCCGTTGTTACGTTTAAATGATTGTCTCGAGGTTTTAAAAAAGTAATGGGGTCGGGTCTATGTTGTTTATAAACAAGACGTTTAAAACTAATTTTACAGGCTGGGTCGTGGGCCCAGTAAAGGATGGTGGCATATAGGTAGATGCCTAGACAGGCGGTCAGGAAAGAGAGAAAGAGCACGAAAGCTATGTGATTTCGACTGCCCACGCAATTTCCCACCCATGGGCAATGGTGATCGAACACGGCGACGCATCTATTGCAAATGGAACAATGTTTGGATCGGGGCGGTTTTCGGAGGATGAGACAAGTGGTGCAAAAGTTTTTCTGAGGATCACTGATGGGCCCATCTTTTAACAAGTCTGGTGAGGCCTGTTTAAAGGTATCGCATATTTTAATTACGTGATTCAAGATTTTGGTCATCAAATCTTCGTGGTCAGACTCTTTCGACAATGTGTTAGGGATATCGATTTTGAAGTCGTTGTCTGTGGCTATTTTTTGGGTGGAATGATTTTTTGGCCGGGGACCTAATAAGTCCTTTATTAAGGTGCCGTAATTGTATTCCACGAAACCAGGGTCCGATCGCCAACATTTAACGAATGTATAGACGAGGCAAGCGGTAAGTGCGTAAAATGCGAGTTGTAACATCACGGACACTAGGTGGGTTTGGGGCGCTAAAATGACAAACCAAGTGAGGTAGAGTCCGAGAGCGGTTGAAAGAAAAATTGAGAGGGGTGTTATCAGGAGAAAATCTTTGTCGAAATAAAGATGGGCGAGAAGAAAGAGGGAAAGGCATAAAGCCGAAATTAGGCATCCTTTGGTCGTGAGTGGGTAGTCGATGTAAAATATGAGACCGAAGGATCCTAATAGGTACATCGGTATCAGGGCCATAACCAGGTTACGAAATTCTTTAGTCATCTTGTGGCTGAAATATAAGCGACCAAGTTATAAATGATTGCAAGTTTAAATGTTATATATAATTTTTAATACCCTATAGCAATTGTTCAATTTAATAAAACTCAACGTGAACTAGGAGCACGAATAATATTTGTAGTTTCAACAATTTCGAATCAACTTTATATTATAATTATAAAGATAAATGGACAATGAGGCAAAAATAACCCAAATAGTTAACAAACCAATTTAATTATTAGAGGTTATTAAATTTTTTTATACACTAGCTTGGTATTTTGATTCGTTTTTAATGGTTTCCTATTGATTTTACGGTTTAAAATGGAATTTAACAAAGAAATGACTCTTTGAAGACAAATTATATGTTGAAAAGGTATTGATGCGAAATTATGCAACTTTAGACTAATTATGGCAATAAAATCGAGTTAAAATAAACTTCGTCAATTAAATTTTTTTTTCAAAAATATTTTGAGTTTTTAAATTTTTTTATTCAAGGTAGATTTTAGGTGACACTATCCTCGATAGTAGAGTTGTAATGTCTCAACTTTGCGGGACTAGAGGTTACTAAAAAACATTTATTTTCACAGTTAGCCTGACCCTCAACCCAATATTATAATAATATTAACAGGTTCAAAACTGGAGAAATGCTCATGTAACACTTAAAATATAACTTTATATGTAATATTATGAGGCAAATATAGATTGAATTTATATATCAAATTTTTCAATTAATAATTTTACCTAAACAATTTTCTTAAATCTCTTCTGGAATAATTTTTCTTGATTGAGCACAAGCTTCTTTCTAATTTTACGACCTTGCTGGCATCATCTAATAGTGTTTGTATCCAATAGGTCTTTTTATCAAGTATAACATCTAAAGGCATTTGTCCATTGTTATTTTGAATCTATATAAAATAGACTCCATAAAGTTTATAGGCGAAAACTTTCATTAGTATTAGTTGAAGTTATTATTAAGAGTTTGGGTCCAATTAGCTTATTAAAACTAGGATTATTAACATTAAAATATTAAATATTACAAACAATCACATTTATAAAATAAAGTTTTAAAGTTGGTAGAGCATTTAAATCTTATATTTTAAGAGGCAATAATTAAGTATCAAGTGAAATTTAATTATTATTTCTATGTGATTTAGCTTTTAGATATATTCAATATTAAAAAAATCAATTAAATAGGACATAACACATAGCTCATTTAAAAATAAAATATATAAAAATAATTATAAGCTAGAATCATAAAAGCATTATCCATTTACTTCAACAAGATGGGGATCATACTGAAGCAATGCAGATACTGCTCCATAATTTGCTGATTCAACAGCAAAATGTAGAGAAGAATTTCCAGATTTTAGGTGCTTTAAATAAGGATTAGCTCCAAAGCTTAACAAAAGTCTTATTGTATCTGGAGAATAGGACTTCTGACAACAAAGCATAAGGGGTGTTAGCCCAGTATTTAGATCTGGATAGTTTAAAACTGTTTGCCATATTATTGAGAATTTTTGAGTCAAGATATAAACTGATTGCACCAATAATGATGATTGAGAATTATTGTGAAAAGTCTTTAGCATTTGTATAATACTGTCATAATTATATATAATATCTGATCTTAAGGTGGCTGTCAATTTCCAAATAATTAAAAATAAATTGCTTAGTAAAAATAAACATATTGATGAATGACCAAATTGAACTGCCAAATGGAGTGAGTTAAATCCTTCTAAGTCACAAATAAATGGATCAGCCAATCCATCATAAAATAAGGTTATTGCAGCTTTTATTTGCCCTTGACGTATGGCCCATTGCAAGGGTGTAGAACATAGCACACCTCCTAATGCATCAACATTAGCTCCAAATTTCAAGTATATTTTAATTAGGTTCAAATGATTGTTTATTGCTGCCCAATGTAATAGAGTACATTTTTCTGTGTCAAGCATATTAATTATTAATTTAACTTTTTCATGTGAAGCACATGTATTCAGAAAAATTTCGGAATCTGAAACAAAAAATATGCCATCTGAAGTGGGTGTTGCGTCAATAGATGTTTGCATATTATATATCTCATTTAAATATTGGCAAACCATGGCTGTATCCCCATATTGTGTAGCATGGACAAGATCGTTAAACCTTTTATCTAATTGCTTCATTGCCATTGAACGGCCTAAAGTTTAATATATACGAGCATATAAAAAATTAATAATTTAATTTCAAAAACAGCTGTGTGGCAGAAAAACCCCAATTTGCATTGCATATTGTAGACGAAAACTCAACCTCTCACCGAATCGGGGTCAAAATAGCAGAATTATGAAAAAATAGCAGAAAAAGTCGGGGGGATGGAAAATGCGAAGCGCATAGACATTTTAGAATTATACGACAAAACAGCATATATTTAATTGTTATTTTCATGTCTTATTTTAAAGAATTTGTCTCATTTTTGAGCAAGAAGAGAATAAGTATACAAAATATAGATTTTAATTCATATTTGGTTAGAATTTAAAATCTTCAAGAAGTGGGCAGGTACTCACCCTTGTTCAATATTTTTACATCAAAGCTAATATGGGTAAAAATCATCAGACCTATTGGAGATATAACTAAATGTAGCGGGAAAGGAATCCTTAAGCATGAAAATTTTGCAATAATTAAGGATCATACATGTAGTACAACAATGCCATCCACAAGTAAGCTTGCAAGTTAATAGTTATTATATACATCCTACAGGTAGTTTAAACATTACAAATGAATTATTGGAACCTCCTATAAATCATGACCTACCAAATGAAAATTTTGCAATAACTAAGGATCATACATGTAATACAACAATGCCATCCACAAGTAAGCTTGCTTAGTTATTATATACATCCTACAGTTAGTTCAAACATTACAAATGAATTATTGGAACCTCCTATAAATCATGACCTACCAAATGAAAATTTTGCAATAACTAAGGATCATACATGTAATATAATCACATAGAAGGATTCCACAATAAGCTAAAGAAACTTGTAAAGGCTTCCCATCCCAATATTTATCAATTTATTAGTTATCTCAAAAAGATACAGAAAGAAACTAACTCAAATATCTATATAATAAACCAAGGAAAAACAATAAACCCAAAATCTAAGAAAGAAATCAACAAAGAATCTTGTATCAATAATTTAAAAGAACATTATACTAACAGTGAAATAGACCCATCTCAATTTCTAAAACAATATCATGTTATCTAAAATATAAAGAAAGAGATGCAATGTTAAATATTATTACCACTTGATTATTTGTCTGTTATAATTTAGTAAATATTAATAAAATTGGTCTGTTATAATCTAGTAAATATTTATAAAAAAAACTTAAATGAGTGTAAAGGCAAAACATTTTATAGGGTCAAAGTAGCAGGATTAAAAAGTAGCAGAATAATATGACTTTTAGATAATCAATATAACCCTAACCCTGACCTAAAACACTAACCCTAACCTAAAACACTAACCCCGACCTAAAACACTAACCCTCCTCACCAATCTAAGATGGAAGTATTAGTATTCAACATCTATAATATAAACTATGAATAAAAGATAGGTTAAAACTTAAATTCTATTTCCTTTATTTCCAAAATTGTAAAAATAATATCATATCCATGGAAGTATTAGTATTCAACATCTATAATATAAATTATGAATAGAATTTTAAGTTCAAACTTTTAATTCTATTTCCTTTATTTCCAAAATTGTAAATATAATATGATATCCATGGAAGTATTAGTATACAACATCTATAATATAAATTATGAATAAAAGATAGGTTAAAACTTACATTTTAATTCATCATATCAAAAAACAGATGTTCAATCTTGACCAGTTCTGACCAGTCTTGATCAGTTCTGACCATTCTGCTGTTTTTTTTCTGCGGTTTTGACCCGGTCCCCTCTCACCCATACACTAATTAGTCTATCATTTCGCCCAAGCCTTCAAGATCAATATAAAAATCTTCTGAACACAAGCATATCTGTTTTGTGTGTTTATTAAAAATTATTATAACTTTCAATTATGTTCTTAAATTATGGTTACCGATTCATATATCTTGTTGTAATGTTTGATAGTACCTTTATTATTTCAATAAATAAATTCAATCATTCACACCCCTCATTATATATCTGAATACACATCAGACATTGAATATTTTATATTTGAATACTACCAGTCACCGATATTATTCACATTAATAACCTCGATTCAACTGTATATAAACACCAATTCTTATCGAATAGTATTCATTTAATTCTTTCCAATATTTGGTAAAGAAAATATGTTGTTTGCCTTCACTTAATCCTTTGTCTAATAAAATACTATCTTAATATTTATAAGGACGACGGCATTTACAAAACACAAGAGTATTTTTTACAATGTTACTGAAAACTTAGTAATATAAATTCATGTACGATACATATTTCATAAATTAAATAGGATTTTTACACATAAGCTAGCTAATTACAAATCAATTACTCCAACGGAGTTTAAGAGTGGATTTTATTAAATATATACAGTATAATTGATCAGTTCATTCACCGGTAGTGGGCAAATGACCATTTACATAGCCCTGTAACAAGCTATTAACCTTTTGGCGGTTTAATAGAGCTTATATTATTAAATTTTAACTATCATTTATTCTAGAACAAGGAATGGACTATGACGGACTCCATGAAAACTTTTAATGTTCAAATCTTTAAAATCGAAAATTTGAAGGAAGTTACCATCAGCGTACATCGGAGGATGGTTGTACAAGTGACTAAGATCATAAAATGTGCTAAATATCTATGTCCAAACTTTTTATTCTTTTGGAAAAAATACCCGCTTATTCTCAATTTATAAGTTCTTTCATTAGTTTTAGAGATTTTTAATGCATAAAACCCAATTTAACTTGTGAAAGATCTTAATAAACACTTTTTTAATTTACTAAGCTTGTTCATTAGTTTGCAAAATACCTTAAAATAGCTATCTGCGATAACGTTAAAAATTATCTTATTTCATTCTTTCAAATAGAGGGACCACCAGGTCCATGCTGTGCCCTGGAGTATTCTCCAATAGGGTCATTTTTTCCCCAGGGCTGACCACGACCTGACTGGTGTTCATCGTAACCACTTCCACCCCTACCGACGCAACCGTCGCTATCGATACTACCGGCGCTATCGATACCACCGACGCTACCGTCCTTTCTTGCCTTGCTGGCCTGGACGGGATTCTTCGCCTACGCATCGGCCTTGGGTGCCACCGGCTGCATTCCCGGCAGAAGGCTCTGGTCTGCCTTATATCTGCCTGTTGTCCTGCCTGCGGACAACGTGACGTCCTTCTTCGTTCTCGCCTCGGGACGTATCGGGCGATTTTGGGGGCGTTGCGTCAATGTGTTCGGGCTGCGCGTGGGGCCCCATTTTGGTGCTGAACCCGGTCAACTCGTCCAGCTATACCACGGGGGCCACGGTGTCTGGATACCGCCTCGCTATGCCTACCCGACATAGGTCTAGCTGCTTCCCGACGTGTTGCCTGTCTAAGCCTACCGGCCGCCCTCTTCGTGACGAACACTCATGTAGGGTTCCATCGACCTTCGTTCTCGGACCTCAAATACGATAGGTCTCGGGACCCCCCTTCGTTCGTGGGCTATCGCTCTCAGCACTTCCACGATCACCCATTCAGTTCTGTATTCCATCTAGAAAAAATATAAAAAGATTATTATATCACTCTAGAGCGTAATTGTTCCACGTGGCGCACGTGTTTACCCGGAGAAGCTAGTAATTCTATCTCGTACATTTGTACCCTTCCGAGATAGAATCTTTGCTTCTAGCCATCCTTCTTAAAATAATTTCGCGCCCATACAGCATCACCGATTTTAAATTTAGAATCGCTATGTGATGTGGTGTCCGATTGCGCTGATTGTAACATCGTATCTACAGGCGTGTGTGGTAAACGGCCCAGATATATCTCGCTAACCGGTTGTCGAGAAGGGAATCTTGGTGCGACGTTATGGTATAGTCGATAAAGCCATGTCCCGTCTTTTTCGACCTTAGCGTTCTTCAACCATCGTTTCACCACAGCAACGTGCCTATCCGCGAGTCCATTCGTACTCGGATGATACGGAAGGGTAAGTAAATGCTGTATTCCTTACTTACTACAAAATTCTTTAAACTCGATGCTGGCAAAAGCGGTGCCGTTGTCGGATACAATCGTCTGCGGTATACCATAAGCATATGGAAGATTTTTTAAGAAATCGACTACGATCAACTGGAGTGCGCATCTACGAGAATAATATATCGTTTTCCTTAATGTTGAAGCTGGGTGTTGAGTCTGAATGTTGGAATTATAGCGTGACCTCTAACGGTATATATCGTAGTCCAAGTTACTAAGGTAAGGGGGGGGGGCCGGGGGGCGGGGTAAATGGATAAAGGAACCGTTTATTTTGTAAGGGAGTTTTATAGATCAGAATTCGAGATCTTTTATTAATGTATGTCGCATAGCATGAATTGTACCGCTAGTCAAAATATATTTATATGACTACTCGTTACAAAAAGCGATATCGTACATTATATAATAAAAGATAATAATAATCAACGCATGGAATGGTTACGAATCCTTACAATATGCAAAGTTATTATTTAAAATTTAATTTAATTATGATGAATAAAGAATTAAAAATCTAATTTATATTGCTACAATTTAATTAACTTCTTTAAATGTAATAATCAGTTAAGATTATAGATTTTTATTTGATCGGTAAAAATAAAAAATTCCTTTAATATTATTATATTCTATTAAGTTCCAATCGTTACTTTACCGGGACAAGTTAGTTTTAACTAGAGATGCACCGATACCACTATTTTGTGCCGATACCGATACCAGCCGATACTTAAGATTTTTTTGCCGATACCGATACCATGCCGATACTTATAATAAAAAAATTTTATACTAAATGTCTAGTTTTTAAATGTTTCCTTAAATTTGAAGTGTTAAAGGAATGTTTGTCTTTGCCCTCACGACTTATTTTAGCTTTGCATAATTCACAGATTACAATTTTTTCATCTGCTGACACAACAAAATAACTCCATAGTGTATCTAAAGAATCCATCTAAGGCTTAATATATAATAATTTTTAAAATAAAATAATATTTACTTAAAAGCGCAGTCGGAACAGATGGTCAATGAGTTTATTATATTATACTCCACATAGAAATATTTATAGCCAATCAAATGAAAGAATTTTCAAAAAATTTGAAAAGTCCTCTATTTTTTAATCGTAGGAGATCTATAAGTATTATTTTTTGAGTTTCATATTAAAAAAGGTATCGGCTTGTTAATTGCCGATACTAGCAAAGTATCGGGCCGATTCTTTTGGCAAGGTATCGGCGCCGATACCATGCCGATACTTGGTATCGGTGCATCTCTAGTTTTAACAAAATTGACAATATAATCTTAAAAAAAATTATTTAGTAGGAGGTTAGGCTGCTATTTTAAAAGCTTAATTATGGACTTTGCATTACTTTCTATTTCTTATTAAAATAGATAGGTTAATTTTAAAAATTTTAAGTTATTTGGTGACAAGGGCCTGCCTCGAGCCATGCTCGCGCCTTAGGTCGGGCTAGCTCATTAGGCCCGATCCCGGCCCGAATAATTTATGAATTTTTTGAGTCCTGCGAAATCCTCTTGAGTAGCCCTTGTAGGGCTTTAGTTTCGATACAAGTCAGAAAAGAGGAGCAGTAAAAAATACTGACGCGTCCATTTCCGTTATCTACAAACAAAATTGAATTGACGCCAATTAAAAATTATTCGTCAACACTGTCTCTTATAAGTTTTATTTGAATTGCAATGCATCTGCTATTATAATCACCTTTTAAATAATAAAATATTTGTTCTACAATTGTTTGCATAGTACGGATGTAGTTATAAAAATCTATTATGATACTGAAGAGAAATCAATTATTCAGAATCATTTTCCCGAATAAAATACCGCTATATTTTATAAAATTGCTATTTAGGTATGGGAGGACCTTTTTAATCTTGTGATGAAGATGCTCATGGCGGTGAATATGTGAATTCGGAAAAAGAAAACTAATGATTCAAAGCTCATTATTCAAAAATTTAATTAAAATATAAAAAAATCTGTAAACATACAAAGTATTTATAAGTGTTATAGTTTTTTATGTAACTATAAATCCACTTAATTTATTTGTTAATTAATTTATTTTCCTTATTGTATTTTAGCTAAGGGGTTAGGGGAAAATTTTCTACCCCCCTGGCTAAGCCTCTTTTACCCTATCGTCTACAGAGTCTATAAACCAGAGAAATTGAGACACCTCAAAGGCATTCAAATTATAAAACTGTTTTTAATTGAATCTACACCAATTTGTTTACCATTTCAAAAAATAAGGCTAAAAGTAATGAAGAAAGCAATAAGATTAAAGAATTTAGGTTACTCTTTTGCTCTTTTGTACCTTCATTGTACTAGGGAACGCGTGGGAACCATAGACTAATAAAACCATAGATTGCCGAACAGCTGATTTTTACTATTAAAATAATTCAGACACCAAAATAGCTGCCATATTGTAGGAAAAACTCAAAAACAGGTATATTTATACTTCTCCACCATAAAATATTGTAGAAAATAAATAAGACTAATAGCTTAATTTATAAATATAAAAAAATAAGTTAATTAGAACAATAAATTATGCTGAATTCTATTATCTGGTTGCAATTTCCCACAATATGGCGCTTGCTATATTTGGTAAAAAATTATCAGCTGTTCGGCAGTCTATTTATTAGTCTATGGTGGTATGTATGTATGTATGTATGTATGTATGTATGTATGTATGTATGTATGTATGTATGTATGTATGTATGTATGTATGTATGTATGTATGTATGTATGTATGTATGTATGTATGTATGTATGTATGTATGTATGTATGTATGTATGTATGTATGTATGTATGTATGTATGTATGTATGTATGTATGTATGTATGTATGTATGTATGTATGTATGTATGTATGTATGTATGTATGTATGTATGTATGTATGTATGTATGTATGTATGTATGTATGTATGTATGTATGTATGTATGTATGTATGTATGTATGTATGTATGTATGTATGTATGTATGTATGTATGTATGTATGTATGTATGTATGTATGTATGTATGTATGTATGTATGTATGTATGTATGTATGTATGTATGTATGTATGTATGTATGTATGTATGTATGTATGTATGTATGTATGTATGTATGTATGTATGTATGTATGTATGTATGTATGTATGTATGTATGTATGTATGTATGTATGTATGTATGTATGTATGTATGTATGTATGTATGTATGTATGTATGTATGTATGTATGTATGTATGTATGTATGTATGTATGTATGTATGTATGTATGTATGTATGTATGTATGTATGTATGTATGTATGTATGTATGTATGTATGTATGTATGTATGTATGTATGTATGTATGTATGTATGTATGTATGTATGTATGTATGTATGTATGTATGTATGTATGTATGTATGTATGTATGTATATATATATGTATGTATGTATGTATGTATGTATGTATGTATGTATGTAGGTATGTATGTATGTATGTATGTATGTATGTATGTATGTATGTATGTATGTATGTATGTATGTATGTATGTATGTATGTATGTATGTATGTATGTATGTATGTATGTATGTATGTATGTATGTATGTATGTATGTATGTATGTATGTATGTATGTATGTATGTATGTATGTATGTATGTATGTATATATGTATGTATGTATGTATGTATGTATGTATGTATGTATGTATGTATGTATGTATGTATGTATGTATGTATGTATGTATGTATGTATGTATGTATGTATGTATGTATGTATGTATGTATGTATGTATGTATGTATGTATGTATGTATGTATGTATGTATGTATGTATGTATGTATGTATGTATGTATGTATGTATGTATGTATGTATGTATGTATAAGCCCCGATGACAAACAAGACCTTAGCTAAATCGGCAAGCTAAGATTGAGTCCCATCTGACACCATTGGTGCATCTCGGGCCACGCTAACCAAAGGTTACGTGTTCAGTTGTTAGTAGGTTAGTGGTTAGTTTGTTAGTATGCTAAAGCGAAGATCAGTATTGTTAGTAGTAGAAAGCATTAAAGTAAAAGCAAAAAGCAGAGCATGCACGAGACTAATATAAGCATATAAATATTAAGGATACGACACTTCCTTGAGATTGTGGTGAGAGGACTTGAAGGTTTTCCATTGTTTGCTAAAGCATTGGACTCGGGCTCACGGATTGATGGTGTGGAAAAAAGCCTTTTTACGATGTGGTTGGTTTGAGGGGCTACCGATTCTCCATTCAGATTGTGGCACACGGGCTAGAAGGCTCTCCATGGTTAGCTTTAGCTAGTTTGGGCGTCGGACTGGGGCTTATTTACGATGCAGTTGGGTTGAGGGGCAACCGATTCTCCATTCAAATTGTGGTAAAAGGCCTAGAAGGCTCTCCATGGTCAACTAGTTTGGGGTCAAACTCGGGCTCACGGATAGACAAGACAATTCTATAAAAAAAAGATACTGTTTGGGATGTTGTTGAGTTGAGAGACTACTCGAAGTTGAGGCGGTTGGGAGGGGATACTTTGTGGGGAAATTGGAGGGAGAGAAGGGTTTTCAATCGGATCTGTTTAGCATTATGGGGATTATAATTCCAGTCGTAGTTAAGAGAGCGGAGTTCAGAGAAAGTTTTGTGGATCCAGGATCCTCGACATTTTAGATTTTTTAGTTGGAGGGGAGGGTCTCCATAGTATTGATCTTAAGCAAATGTTTAGTCCATTGCGTCTAGTCTGGTGGGCTAGGAAGTTCCACTTCCGGGATATTATTATGTTTTTAATGGGAGGGATTTCGCAAAGGGCCAAAGGTTTGGGTTGCTAATTACATCTGGGTAGAATATTTTACAAATTGTTCTTAGCATTTTGTTTAGTTTGGTTTGAGCAGCTTTGAGATTCGGGCCTTTTAGAGACCATGTTTCGCATCCATAGAGGAATACAGGTAGTATGGTGGTTTTGAATAGACGGAGGCGGTTTGGTAGAGCCAGTTCGTGATATTTCCAGATCGAATAGCAGGAATAAAATCTCTTTAGTCCTTTAGATAATTTATTAGAGACATCTTGGTGGGAATATGTGTCTGAAGAAAGGGACACTCCTAAGTAATTTATTGATTCTGAAAAGGGGACTAATGTGTTGTTGATAGTCAGGGTAGTATTTTGGTGGGGTAAGTTAATAGATAGCATGTTAGACTTGCTTGGGTTAATTATTAAACCGGCTTTCTTGGATTCTAAGACGAATCTATCGGCAAAGTTCTGTGTTTTGAGAATTGAATCTGATACGATGCATAAATCGTCAGCAAATAGCAGTGAAGACACTTTGATGTCGTTCATGTGGAAACCGTCGTAAGGCAGGGTGGATCTTTTTATTATGAGATCCATTGCCGTGATGAATAGTAGAGAAGATAATGGACATCCCTGTCTAACTCCTAAATTGACTTGGATTGTGAGCGATGGTGTAGATGTTTTATGACCACTTTCATATCCTTGTAGAGAAAGAAGATAAGTCTAATAATTTTTTTGGGAATTCCTAGTAGGCATAAAGATTCCCATATGTAAAGATGGAAAAGGGAGTCGAAAGCTTTTTGAATGTCGACAAATGTTAGGACTAAAGTAGATTTAGAGGAGATGTCAATAATATTTTTAAGGGTAAGGATGTGTTCAATTGTGGTTTTAGACTTACGAAAGCCAGCTTGGTTACTTTTTAAGTTATCGTCAATGAATGATATCCTCCTGTATATTATTTTTATAAAAACCTTGGAAATGTTATTTATAATTGTGATCCCTCTATAATTGTCGGGAAGGGATGGGTCTCCTTTTTCATAGATTTTACTAAGTAGACCAGTAGACCAAGCGTAGGGGTCTTGTTGCCAGATTTTTGTGATGAGTTGATGCAAGAGTTCAGACAGGGTGTAATAAGCCTTAAGGGCTTCAGCTGTGATTTTGTATGCATCGGGAGCTTTATGAAGTTTGAGGGATTTTAAAACGTATTTTATTTCAATCATGGAGGGTGGTTATACTCTGATACAAGGGGTGGTCGGTGTTTTAAAGTTGTTAATGAAGTCAAGGAATATGTCGGAACAGGGGATTGAGTAAGGGCGATCTAAAATGGAACAAAAGTGGTTCTCCCAAGCCTCGTTTTGGATCAAAGAATCATTGGAGCTATGATCGTTTTGTATTGTGTTGTAGTTATGTTTATCGGCAAATTTTGCTGATGTTCTTGAGAATTTTGTAAAGGGTGTGTGTATTGTTTGTGCGAGCAGCAGATGCTGCTTCTTTTAGTTTGCCTGATAAGTAGTTAGCCTTGTCCTTTTTAATTGCAGCTTTGACCTTTTTTGTGAGTTGAACCCATGCTTATTTATTTCTAAGTGTCTTATCCTTAAAAACGTTATACCGGGACTCGAGTAAATTAATAGTATCGATGGAGAACCAGGATTTGATGTTGACATGGAGGTGGTTACTCTGGGATGGGGTAAAAAAACTTTGCTAATAAGTCATTGTGGTCATTGACTGAGAGGGGGGCAAGATCACCAAGTGCCTTCGAGTCTCTTTGTAATGTGGACTCAAGTTGAGAGATGTCTCTGATTATGTTAGCTCCAGATGGGTATTTTTTAAGTTTTTTAGACGTGTGGAGAGAGGAGGGATTAATAATGAAATCTGCTGAGATTACAAAATGATCAGTTTTTAAGATAGGCTGAATGGTGTGGAAGTTCTTTATCATTTTGTGGTTTCTTAGTTGGCATATTATATGATCAATTTGGGTACCACGGTGATTTTTCATTTTTTTGGTATGTGATTAGGTTATCTAGAGGAATGTCGGAAAAATTTGAGGTTATCTTTAGTTTGTGTTTGTAGCAGAATTTTTTGAGCAGTTTGCCGTTTCGGTTAGTCGGACCTATAGAATTAGGGCCAATTACCAATTTATTATCACCCAATGATCGTTGGACGGAGGCATTGAAGTCACCAACGAGGATATTAATATGTTTAGCTTTAAATTTATCTGTGATGTTTTGCAGGAGGGATTCCATCGATTGAAATTTTTTGGAAGAGGGGGGCGTATATGTTAAAAATTGATGCACACCGATTTTTTATTTGTAGGTGAATGATTAAAAGTCTATTGTCCACATAGTCAACGCTAGTAAAACCTTAAGGTCGCGTTTGATAAATATACCCACACCCGTTGCAGGTTCTTGGCCCGAATCGGTAGCGTAAAAAATATATTCGTTAACGGGGAGGACTTTGCGATGTGAGTATCTTGTTTGTTAAACGCAGAAAATGTGAATGCTGTGGAGGGAGGCAAGTAAAGTAAGGGCCTGCAAGGATCCTGATTCTCTTAGCGTTTGGGTATTTAAAGATGCAAGTTTTAATATCATTATAATTTGGGGATAAGAGTTTGAAAGTCGGGGGGTGGGAATGGAACGGATTTAACAATGAATTTTAAGTCCTTAATAAACTAGCAGATATGAAAATTATTAGAATCAAGCGTAGTTGTGTTTCGTATATTGTTAAAAATTTAAAAGTGCGAATGTAATTGAATTACTGGATATAAATAAGACCTTTTTTGAAGAGGGGAGGGGTTAGACTTTTCTTTATAGGGAGGGCGCTAATCTACTTCCCTCTGATATTTTTAGTGTGTATTAGAATTGAAGCAGATCTCTTCCGGAAGCATTGAGCAGGAGAATAATATATTTGTTCAAAATAGAGTAGCTACATTATGACTGCTCGTAAGAAATAGCCGTGGAGGTGAACGGGAGGACCGGGACAACAGCATTAACGCCAATATTAAGATGGAAGCAAAGACGTTATCTTATTTTAAAGTGGGTGGTCTTATTATTCAAGCTAAGCAATTTTAAAATTAATAAGGGCGTTTATATTTAAGGGAATGAGACAAGAGGCGAGCGACTTACGAACTTTGTAATAAGCATTTGGGGGGTTTATCAAGTAAATTCAAACTTACAGTCCTAAAACATTATATATGACAAGAATTCCTCATTATATTTCAGACACAAGATAAAGGAAATAAAATATATATAATAATTAAGTTCTAATGCTGAAGATAATATTACTTATCCTTAATAAAACATGTAAAAAAATTATAGTGACTCCAAAATCCTAAATAAACTTTCACAAAGACCTGAGGCATTTTGTGCCATCTTGCTGGGTATATTTATAAACAGGACCATTAGTACCATCTAAATTGAAGAGGTTTAGTGTTAAATTTATCCTAAATACAAAGTCATAAGCTAAATTGAACCTAGAATTTATGATCTTAGTATCAAGGATGAACTGTACCCATAATAGCATATTACCTCTAACCATAACTTAAATAAAGCCCATATAAACTAAATATATTTAATGAGCCTACTTTTCTTGTTTATAAAAATTGATTAATAGCTATTATAAACACCTCATTTGTAGAGGGGTGGGGAAATATATTATGTATCTATAAGAGGGCGCCAGTCTGCTTCCGACTTGTTTTTAAATTCATAGTTGGGTATTGACGCCAGATTTCTTCCGGGAGCGTTAAGCATGAGAATAATAAATTTGTAGCTATTTCTTGTCTTGCACCTAGAGAATACACTCGATGGGGAGGGGGTAGGGGTTAAAAAGTAAAAGCATAAACATCCATAGTAAGATGAAAGCAGAAAAGTTGTCAAAACTTATTTTATTTTATAGTAAGTTACTCTAAATAAAATTAATTTTAAATTTAAAATGAAAATTATAAAAAATTAGTAGCATTTCTGTCTTCGCAGTTATGTTTAGCGTGAGAATAAGGGGAGTAAGTGGGAGAAGGGAGAGATATAAAGTCCGGACCACCCATTAAGAAGGAATATTAGTAAGAATAATGTAATTGTTCTTAGAAATGCGTGGGGAAGGGGTTAGTCCGTATCTCGATATATTTGTGTTGACGCCTTATGTCTAGGCGCTAGACTTCTATCAACTTTGAAATATGTGTGATAGGAATGCAAGAGTTCTCAAACTCTTTCTTAATTATTTATCAAGTTGCAAGCCAAGTCATTAATGTAAATAAAAAAAAATTGAAATTCATACAGAGATATAGATAAATAAATTATAAGTAATGAAGAAGCTCAGATACTATTTAAAAGCTAATACTGGATGGTTAACATAAATTTGATATTATTAGCATGCTTAATTATTGTGAATGTAAATAAAATTGGTTATAAATTAAAAATAGAATTGGGTTTAAATTATAAAGTGCAATAATCTGCAAATTAATAAGGATTATGTACTAAAGAAGGTCAAAATAATCAATAGTGATACAATTGATTGTTAAGACACCTTATACTTATATAGAGAATAATTTATGTGTTTAAAAATATAAAAACGAAAACTATAGAATAGATTAGGCCAGGTTTAAGACTTACAACTACTAAAGATTACAAATATGATATACTATAAAACAATTAATAAAATTATCATAAATTATAATCCTAATCAAATATGCAAGTTAGATATTTATTAAAAATTTAGATTACACTTAATTTAATAATTATGTAACCTAGCATATAATAAAAGTTCAATATATATATATATGAAACAGTAAGAGATCAAAAAAATTTAATCCATATCAAAACTCCAGAAACTTTAATATTTACATAAATTAAAAAATGAAAATTAATTACATATAGTAATTCTAAAAATTAAGTTACCTAGCATATTATCATGTTTTTAAAAGGTAATTCTAGTTATGAATAATTAAAGCTATAATATTTGATCCAATAAAAAAAGTCAAAATATATTTAATTTATACGATTGTTAAATGCTATATATATAAATATAAATATTTACCGTTTTATTGATTGTCTTAGATGTCCTTGACCATAAATCCATATTGTTTCAGAAGTTTGTTCCTGTTGCTGAGTTTTTCCTCCATTAGTGTCCCCATTGAGGAATCTCTCCAGTTTCAAATAGTCTATACCTCAATATCGATGATAACGTCAGTTCTATCCCCATAATTTAGTCCGTAACAATTGTGGTTGGTTGAGAAACATTTAACCAAAATCCTTGATTTTAACTAAAATCCTTGCTTTTCCCAATCGTAAGTGGCGAGACACCCAAAAACGCCACAATAATGTTTTAAATTTTCCAGTTTAAGCCAAAATTCCGGCAAGACGAATCTTAGTCTATGGTGGGAACGCGACAATGAGTGGGGGTCAAAGGAGCTCATCAGGAAAAAAAGGAGCACACTTTGTTTATTGAAAATAAATCAAGGCAAAACTATCAAACCTATTTCTAAGAAGAATTTGCACAAAGAAGGGTGTATTAATTTTAAAATAACCCTAACCCAAATCAAGAAATCAGTCTCTCATTTTTTTTAAAAAACATATCATCTCATAAAATGTCAATATACATCATGCAATTATATCACATGTATATAAACAAAATGATACAATAAAATCTTTTCATACATGATTGACTTTTATTATAAGTATGAAAAAACATCAGGATAAATAAAATATGTAATTTTATAAATATCCATAGTTGGTATTTAAAAAATATAAGTGCTAAATTATACAATAAAATTTTTCCATACATAAATGACTTTTATTATAAGTATAACATCAGGATAAGGTATTTGCTAAAACAATATGTTAAATTCTGATATACATGATGAGAAATGTTCCAATACAATCTTTATATATTCATATATTTACTTGTTATGATCACTAGGACATGTTAATATAAAATATTTTGTGCTAAGACAATATGTTAAATTCTGATGAATAATATGAGATAAGTTTCAATAAATTCTCTAAAAATTTATGTATATATTACTTGTTACAAATTCAAATTCACCATATCAAAAAACCCTGAGCAAATCTGATCAATCATGACGAGTTTCGCTCCTATTTCTGTGCTCCTTTGACCGGTTCCCGCGACAATGTCAAAAACATCTTTGTACCAATTTGCACATTTATGATTATGAGTAAAAATGAGTTTTTAAATTTGGGGCTTGATCAGTGGCTCATAACTCAATGCCGTCTTATGAATATAACTAGTCCCAGCCCTGTTCAAGCAGCTTGTATTCCTAAAATTTTATCTGGTTATATTTAATTGCGTAGATTTAACATATCTCTATAGGTCATAATTGTATTGGCTGTGCCAAAACTGGTAGTGGAAAAACGGCAGCATTTGCTCTTCCAATTTTGCAAAAATTTAGTGAAGATCCTTTTGGCATATATGCGCTAATTCTTACACCCACTAGGTATTTATAGCTATAATATTTGTTGTATCCTTATAGAGAATTGGCATACCAAATTGCTGACCATTTTTTAGTTTTTGGGAAACCTGTAAATTTGCGCATTTCAGTTATTGTTGGTGGAACAGGTTTAATGCAATGTTGTTAAATAAATATTTTTGTAGATATGATGCTACAAGGCAGAGATATGGGATTTATACCTCACATTGTTATTGCAACGCCTGGTCGACTTGTTGATCATATTAACACTTACAATAATATGAAATTTAATAGGATCAAATATTTTGTAAATTTTATAAATTTAAAACTATGATATTTTCTTTGTTTTTATTGATTCAATAAATACCTATCAATTTATTAACACTCATTATTTTTTATTTATCCAAAATAGGTAATGGATGAAGCTGATCGTTTACTTGAAGGTTATTTCAATGAACAACTAGCTACAATTATTAAACTTTTACCTTCATCAAGACAGAATTTGGTTTTTAGTGCAACCTTCAATGATGCTTTAACAAGTTTATGTAAGCTGTCTATGAACAATTCTCAACTATTTATTTGGCGTCAAGAATCTGAGTAAATTCCTTTTATATGCACTCATAAGTGTTATTACTAAGCAATGGTTATTTTTAAACAAAAGTTTTAGAATTTCCTTAACCCATTACAATTAGTTATCTAAACTATTTTTTAAATTATACTGTATGCTTTTGTAAATTTTATAATTTTGGGAATCCTTTTAATTAAAGAGCAAAAAATTCTTTTGGTTAGCATGGAAACTGGGATGAAATATACTTATAAGATATTTTGACTTTAAGTATGTTCATTTATAAGACTCATAGAAAATATTTTTTGAATTGACATGCTGATTTATTTCTCCAAAAGTTATATTAACATTTACTCGTTTAATGATTATTACATTTTTTATAATCTCAAATACCCAAAAATTAAATATTAGAAGTGATACAAATGAGTAACATATTTATGCAAAGATAAGATATATGCTATTAATTTTATTTGTGTTAAATAAGGGTAATAACGGTTGATTCTCTTGAACAACAATACATCCTCACACCTTTTCATGTAAAGGATTCCTACTTGGTATACATAATTCTAAAGTTTTTGGAAAAGAAAGATAATAACGCCCTAGCCATCATATTCACTAGCAGTTGCAAGTAAAGATTTATGCTTCAATTTATTTTTTCTTATATTGTATTTACTTAATTTTTATTAACCATCATTTTTTATTATTTTTAGAAAATGTCATGTTTTACACATACTTTTGAAAAAATTGGGAATATCAAATTTGCCAATACATTCAAATTTAACACAGAAACAAAGGTTGGTAGCTTTATCAAAATTTAAATCAGGAACAGTCAAAATCTTAATTGCCACTGACTTGGCAAGCAGGTTTATAATGAACACATTTTAGTTAACGTATTTGTGATTTAAATTATTTATTGGCATGCCTATCAGGCTAGACTAATAATGAGGAAAATGGGTAACGTGACAGGGCAAATACGATGGCTAGTTGCATTTGTGTACAAATTTTAAAATTCATTAACTAAAAAATTAAAATCACCCCTTCATTGTCTAACTAGTCTCTTCATTTTAGCGTGACCTTTATATAATATTTTTAGGACGTCTTGACGAAGCTCAACAGTGACCACTAACCTTTTATGTCATTTTAACACACCGTCTTTCAAATATAATTCGCTTTAAAACATATTTAATGGAGGGTAGCGGTATGTTAAAATTATCGTCCATGCCTAATAATCACATGACTTTCGGTTAATATTAAATGAAAAATTTTAAGAGCACCTATAACCTCTCCTCCTTCCACAATATTGCAAGATCACTGATCATCTTCAGCTTCTATGTTAAACCCAAACGCGATAGTACATCATCACCTAAATGATTGTCCTCCCATTTGCAAGTTAAGATTTCTTAACAATACTAGCCATGTAGTGGCTACCACTAGACATTAACAACTCGTCGTTGCCTTTACCTTTTAAATTAAGCAACCAGGGGGTTATGATCCCTGTAACGAAGGATTTGCTAATTATTAAATATCCGCGACATCTCTGTAATGCTTACATCATAGGGAGAACGTTTAATAACGGATAACCGCACTTTCGTTAAATTTAATTTGCGTGAAAAATATGAAATAGGTGTTCAACTTCATTCTCGACCTGACACAATCATAGACTAATAGACTGCTCATCTTCTTTTAAAAAGTGTTCCAAATTAGGGCATCCATTCTGAAAAATGAATTGAATGGTTAGGTTTATGCTTATAATGCTTTCCCCTATGCCCTATATATTTATTTTGATATAAAAATGTAAATTATTTAGAGTTTTATCAGCATGTGTTTTTGAAAATTAAAATATTGGTATAAAAATAAATAATTATAAATAAAATTAACTTTTATAGCACCATCTACACTTGAACTTATTTTCTAACATGAATTTTGGCCAATTCATATGGTTGATGAAATTTTAAAATCGTTATAATGATTAAAATGGGTTGTTTCATGGTATAAGATCAATGATTATTTTTAATACAATCCATCGCTATTCAAACTCCACGTCACTTTTATGTAGTGAAGGCCTAACCTAATAGGTGCTAACCTAAAACATTAAGGTCTTTTAAAAACGCTAACCTCTGCCTCGAGGTTAGAGATCAAAATTAACCTTAAACCTCGAGGTCAATTAGAAGCTTATAGCTTAGGTTAGAACGCAAAATTAACCCAAACGCTATGAGGTGGTAAATAAAGCTAGCCTAAACTAAACCTTTAGGTTAATTCACCTAAGGTCAATATTCTTTTTTTTATAAACTGTAAAATTTCAACTTAACTACGGTCTTTTAGCACTTTGTCTGCTTAATTTTGATCATGTATAATATATAATCGAAATTTTAATATTTATTCCTATTAAAATTAAGGCAAATTCAACTAAAAATATAATTTTAATTCTTTAATTTAAAAAAAACCATTTGGGTTTTTAATACACCTACCTCTATCGAGTGTTTTATTTTTAATTGTCACCATTTTGTAACATATTCCTTTTGTGTGCAATGTAGCGTGACTGATAGTGGTTGTATTTCACAAAAAAATTATTTGCCAAGTATTTTATTCAATGCTAAGTATTTTTACCGTCGTTGCTAAGTATTTTATTCATTTGCTAAGTACTTAATTCGTTTGCTAAGTTTTTAAATTAATTGTAAGTTTTATATTCAAATGCTAAGTATTTTATTCATTTGCTAAGTATTTAAATGAATTTTGTTAAGCATTTTATTAAATACATTTATTAGCTGAAACTTTTATGCCTTTTAGTTAAATAAATTCAAGAATATTGATAAGACGTTTATCAAAAAACGCTTTTTTTGAACTCAATTTTTCAATTTTTTGACGGAGAGGGAACAAAAGAAAAATATATATGGGTTTACCATAAGAACTCTCAAAACCCAACCGTTTCCTTAATGATGCAATAAGACTATTATTTTTTAATCAGTGTTATTCAGATTATACACCTACTTTTTTGTTTAATGCTTAGTCGGGCTTTAGGTAAATATCACTAATTGTTATTCTAAAAGTTAAACCCAAGGCATTTTTGCGACCTCTGATGAATGAAGCACATATGTACTTATTGCAATATTCTCATGTACAATTTAATTGCAAATATTAACCTTCCCTCAAATTTGATCGCGGGAAACGACTAAAGTTGTAAAAATCATAAAAAGTTAGAAATTGCTCTAAGATAGAAGCTATCATTTAATGAATTTAATGTTGATTTAAACAATTAAAAATATCTTATCGTCCAATCACTACTATTATTTAGCGCTTATAAATGAAATATACTAATTTAAAAGAATTTTTGTTAATACATTTTAGAGGCTTGGATATACCTATGGTACAACTCGTTTTAAATCACACCATACCAAAATGTCCCGAAGATTATGTCCATCGGGTTGGCAGAACTGCTCGAGCAGGTATATTTGACAACCTTTTACGTTGTAGGTAAAAAATGTAAAACCTATGCGAATTTTCTAGCTAAACGTCGGTTAAAACAAAAACTACAGTTAAAATTTTAATAATACTTGTTTAAGAATTTTACATTGTTTTTTACTCAATTATGCCACTTAGAGAACTGCAAAGTCATTTTTTTCAACCCGAATCTGACCCGACCCGATTTTTTTTAAATTTTTTAACCCGAACCTTACTCGACCCGAAAGCATTTTAAAATTTTCAACCCAACCCGGCCCGACCCGAAAGTGTTAAAAAAAATGTAACCGAATCCCTTCCGAACCTGTTTCAAATTTTGGTATCCAACGCGAGTATAAGAAAAATTGCGGGGGTGTAGCCAGGGGGTGGCAGGGAGGGGCGGCTGCCCCCCTCTAAATTTAAAAAATCGTAGATATTTTATCAAATTGCTAAAATTAAAAAAATGTCATTTGCCCCTCCCTTAATCATAATTGCCCCCTCTAATTTCAATTTCCTGGCTACTCCCATCAGGGTGTTTAAAATTTAATCAACAAATTAAGTACGATTTATGAAACAAATTGATTCCACGGATTTTGATTACTAAATTTATTTTCATGATTTATTATATATATATATATATGATAGCATACAGTATCAGGTCACATTCAATTTAAAATATAGAGTTTTGCAAATGAATCATTTAATAAATTAAAACATAATCTTATTTGTTTTATGAATTATATTTATATAGTTTAAATTAATAATAATTAACTACCACTTCACTATATAAATACAATTTAAAAATTTAATTTCGTCGATATATTTTTTACCTTTCACGAGTCAAATTTAAATTGCGCCCAAATTAAAACAATTCAGGTCGGGTCACCCGTGCAGTTCTCTAATGCCACTACATTAGGATGATCTAATCGTTTGATTAACTTCCTTTGCAAAATGGGTTGCATTTATTAGGAACCTTTAATTTTAACAACATTTAATTAATGGAAAACGACTAATGCGGCTTATTTCGTTATGACTAACTCCAATTTTATGATATAATATACTGATTAAATTTTTAAGATGTTCATTTAAAATTTTCGCAATGCTTAAGTTTATATGTTTAATTAGCCAAATTGTTTTGTTCACATATAAAAAGTTAAAGAAATGGTTCCTCAACTTTTTGCACAAAAGATCTGTGTTTAAATTATTATGAAAACTTTAAGTGCACACTATAATAACATTTTAATATTACCAGATCGTTTAGCTTACATATTTTGATGTTTCTGTTAGGGCAAAAAAAATTTGACATCCACGTAATTATTATTTCATATGCTACTACTTAGGTAGGGCGGGTAAATCGTTAACGATGATATCGCCCCGAGACATTGGCCTTTTAAAGGAAATCGAAGCTTACATCGGGACGCGATTGAGCGAACAAGACGCGTTGCCAGAGAAGGAAATATTAAAGATATTACCCGAAGTCACCCTGACCAAACGAGAAGCTGAAATGGATTTGGAGCGTAGCGATTTTGATCATAGAAAACGGGTTAATGTTATAAAGGCCAAAATTTTAAAGGGGGAACCATTGACTCCAGAAGAGGAGGCCGAATGTTCGGGCTTGAAAAGAGTTAAAGGCGATGCGAAAAATGAGGGTGTAATCAAGAGGAAAAAGCATAAAAAGAGAGAAAACTAGTTGAATCGTCTTTTGCGTTTAGACGTCGTACATGATATAGCATTGAGCGAAATTATTTATAGCGCCGTCGTTATTGTTGTGTTTTATACGAGAAAGAATTCTGTTTTAATTAAGGCAAAAATTATAATTTTTTTAACGGTCATTTGGTAGTTCCGGCTATTTTGGGACACATTTTTGTGGTAGATCTATCCAAAATTTCAATTTTTTCACCTTTCTAGGCGGGACTTAATGTCGACCAATAGTATGAGCAGCACTTGAAATTAAATATTGAAGATATTTAATTATATAAAAATTAAGATAAAATGATTGCGGTCATGAAATTTTTAAAAAATTAATGAGGAATGTGTCGTTTCATTTAAATAATAAATATGCTGAAATATATCATGTTTGAGAGATAACCTAAAATTTGAAGAGAAAGCTTCACAAGTATTATACGCATGAAGCGCCCTGGTAACGCTGATGGATTTAGAAATAACCTTTGCAATCAAATTTGTTTATCAATTAGCTTGCAGCATATTTCTAGGTCATGCAGCGCCTGCCTCTTTTTTGAAAAGTTTATAAAACAGAACCCGAAAGTTCTCCAGCCTTCATATGAGTATTCCTGAATAATAAGGAATCATTTTCAAAATACCTTAAAATTATCTTGTCCTCATCTCCATTTAAAAAATTGCTTTTCTTTAATTCTGATGAGCTCTTTTGCCTAAACCTCTTATTGGAGATTTTTAGTCGTTTAATAGCCTTTCAAGTCAACCGAGAAACGGTCAGCCGAGAAATCGTTAACGATCGTTAACCCTTTTTATCTGACCATTCAGATAGCTGCGCATTCCCAAATATTTTAATCCCCACGCATTTTGAACATTTCCTACTACGCTTTTTCATTATTCCATGTCGAATTCATATTATCCCCACATCAAAAACCAATTCTGGTATTTGGTGATTTTCAATACGCCAATATAAAAGTGGGGGAAAAATGCAGAAATACTATAGATGTAGAACCAAAAAATGTGGAGCTAGAGCAATTTTAGGTAATGCCTAATTTAACCTGACACACCAACATGACGATATCCCACATAGAAGTAAAATTTAATTCTTTCTTATAGCTTCCCCTAACTTACCCTTTCAAATTCCTTCATGTTCACCATTGCAGACCCTCAACATTCAATCAAAATGTAACAAGTAAGTTAGAGTTAACTATTTGATTGATTGTTATATTACAAACCTTTTTAGATATATCCAAAATGTAGCTAATAATAGTGCCAGTCGTAACCCTTCAATCATCATTACATCAATAAATTGTAAGATATGTTTGAAAAGAATATATTAACAAAATATGTTGGGCATATTTAAGTTTATGTATGTAATTAGGTTTAAGACTCAGGCGTTTTTTATACAACTTAAAATATAATCCTTTATTAAAATGTTTTAATGTAAACTTATGCTTTAATGTAAATTTACTTATGTTTGTATAGGTTTGTAATGTCTGGCGACCGAGTAAAAAGGGCTGAGCGAAGGATTTAAATTAACTTTATTTACGCTAATACGTCTAAATATTTACAATTAAAGGCGATTTACAATTAAAGTGATCGGCGACGGTAAAATTATAATGTTCCGTAAAATTACAATAAAAGGGGAAAGATGTAGGGATTGGGGACAATTACAAGGATTTAGGAAGAGTACAAAGTTTTGGAAAAATTTATAAGGACTGAATTATTGACATGGGATTTCGCTTTTATAGCTGTTAAATCTTCCCAGGGTGGTGGACTTGATTGAACGAGCAATGTACGGGAAATCTTCAGACGGGGCTGTAAAAATGAGTTCCATATGTGGCTGGGTTAAAAATTAAAATAAAAAGTAATTAAAAAAAGAAAGCGTCAAAGAAAATTAGCCACTTCCGCGAATTCCTTCATGTTCACCATTGCAGACCCTCAACATTCAATTCAAAATGTAACAAGTAAGTTAGAGTTAACTATTTGATTGATTGTTATATTACAAACCTTTTTAGATATATCCAAAATGTAGCTAATAATAGTGCCAGTCGTAACCCTTCAGTCATCATTACATCAATAAATTGTAAGATATGTTTGAAAAGAATATATTAACAAAATATGTTGGGCATATTTAAGTTTATGTATGTAATTAGGTTTAAGACTCAGGCGTTTTTTATACAACTTAAAATATAATCCTTTATTAAAATGTTTTAATGTAAACTTATGCTTTAATTTAAATTTACTTATGTTTGTATAGGTTTGTAATGTCTGGCGACCGAGTAAAAAGGGCTGAGCGAAGGATTTAAATTAACTTTATTTACGCTAATACGTCTAAATATTTACAATTAAAGGCGATTTACAATTAAAGTGATCGGCGACGGTAAAATTATAATGTTCCGTAAAATTACAATAAAAGGGGAAAGATGTAGGGATTGGGGACAATTACAAGGATTTAGGAAGAGTACAAAGTTTTGGAAAAATTTATAAGGACTGAATTATTGACATGGGATTTCGCTTTTATAGCTGTTGAATCTTCCCAGGGTGGTGGACTTGATTGAACGAGCAATGTACGGGAAATCTTCAGACGGGGCTGTAAAAATGAGTTCCATATGTGGCTGGGTTAAAAATTAAAATAAAAAGTAATTAAAAAAAGAAAGCGTCTTAGCCACTTCCGCGTCTAGGTTAACCCGTGGTAAAAATGCCTCCTTTGACCAATTCCTTTTTTTAATTATAAGGATTGCAGAACCGTTCTTTAACCCTTTTACATTAATATTCATAAAATAAATCTAAGTAAGATCAAAGTATACCGCGGACATTAAAACGCGATATACCAACATATGGTTACGTGGTATACACGTATACCACACCTTTCCCTTTTATTGAGAAGTCGAAGGGCCAGGGCTGTCCAAATTCAGGGTGTCCATAATCACCCCGGACTCCAGCTCTGTGATATCGTTGGGTTGGGTTGTCTTTCCCAAATCGGTTTTTAATTTTAAGCACATTGGGGGCAGGTGTTTGGCCTTACACCCCCAACACTTCTTTCTTTTCAAGATCGGAGGACGGAGTAACGGTGGATTTCCAGATACGTTTCGTCGTTGCTCCCCGCTCGTATTTCCGTTTCTTCTGACCGCAGCCCCCTCCTGTCTTGGTCGTCTTGGAGATCTTGGGCGTTGTGGATACGATCTCCCGACCTGGCCTGGCGGACCCAGAGAGTGCGTCAAGCTTAATAATCTTGCACTTTCGTCCGTCTCCACTTTGATTAGAATGTATACTGGAACTCTTTCGTTCCTTGATGCCGTAGATGTCACTTCCAAATCTACGTCGCACCAAGCAGCATTAATTCTCATCTGAATAGCAATAAACGTTGAACATAATTATATAGCATCAAACAATTTTAATTGTTCAGCATGCCTAATTTCAAATTTATTTTCCTTTAAGTCCTTAACTTTGTAGATTTTAGTACCTAACTGTTCAATAATTACACCTAACACCCATTTAGGTTTACCCAAATAGTTTCGATACCAAACTCTTTGGTTTACCGTAAACTTTGGCACACTAATACTGGGCGATGTTTGGTGTTCAGTGAACTTTAAAAAGTCGGGTGGGTACCTTAATTTACGATTCAAAAACTCATAGCTAACCGGAGCACGATTAGGATACCGTGGTGACATATTGTGATAAAGTTTAGATAACCACGTTCCGTCCTTCGTTACTTTTGCTATGTTCAACCACTTTTTAACAATACCTACATACCTTTCTACCTGCCCATTAGAGCTTGGATGGTACGGTGGAGTTAAAATATGGTTAATTTTATATTTTAAACAAAATTGTTTAAATTCGTTGCTAACAAAAGCTTTACCATTATCCGTAACAATTATCTCTGGAAACCCGTAATTCCCTATCAATTCCTTTAAAATTGTAATTGTTACTCTACTTGATATATTTGATATAATTTTAAATTCCGTCCAACCGGAAAACGCATCTCCTATTAGGATGTACCGTTTTTTATCTAATTCGAAAAAATCTATGTATACGCTCCCATGGAAATTTAGGACGAGGCCACCTAGATTTTTTATTTCTACGCGGCATCGTGCATCAAGCTTACAAAGCTCACACTGCCTTACGAATTTTTGGATGTCTTTAGTTAATTGCGGCCACCAGACGTATTGTCTGGCCAAGCCTTTCATTTTAACCATCCCACAGTGTCCCTGATGTAATATTTTTAGCACTTCCTGACGAAGCTTAATCGGTACCACTAACCTTTCATGCTTTTAAGAACATTATTTTCTACATATAATTCGTTCATAACATGTTTAAAAGGGGTGGGTACATTAATTTTATCGTCTAAGCCTGCCAAAATATCTTTTACTTTACATAATTCAGGATCCGCATTACTTTCATTAACAATATCGTTTAAATCTAAAATATTTAAAGCATTGATTACATGTCCTCCTATTATATCACAAGACAAAGGTAAATCATCGGCCTCAATGGTATCTGCGCCCAAACGCGATAGTACATCAGCCAAATGATTGTCCTTTCCCTTGCCGTATTAGGGTTAATGTAAAATTTCCCAACATTACAAGCCAACGTTGTAACCTAGGAGACATTAATAGTTCGGCGTTCGCCTTTTTAAATAAAGCAACAAGCGGCTTATGATCTGTAACTACAGTAAACGATTTGCCAATTAAATATTCGCGACATCGTTGTAAACCGTATCATCATCGCTAATGCCTCGCGTTCTATAACAGAATATCCCACCTCTGTTTTATTTAATTTACGCGAAAAATACAAAACTGGATGCTCCATTCCATCCTCGACCTGACATAATGCGCCTCCAATACCAATATTAGACGCATCGACCCTTAGTATATGTTGTTTATTAGGATCAAAACATCTTAAAATGGGTTTTTTAAGCAAGATATTTTTCAAAAAATCAAATTTTTCAATATCACTTTTACTCCATTTAAATATGATGTCTTTTTTTGTCAATTCGTATAATGGTCCAGCATATTCAGTGTAATTATTTATAAATTTACTGTAATAGTTTATTAAACCCATAAATGACGATAGTTCCTTCTTATTTGCAGGTAACTTAACATTTTTAATGGCTTCTATCTTGTCATACTTTGGTTGAATATTACCATTATTTAAAATATGTCCTAAATAGACAATTTGTTCAGTCCCAAAAACACATTTCTTAGCTGAAACTTTAAAACCTTTTAGACTAATTAAATTCAAGACCTGAACAAGACGCAAATCATGCTCTTCTTTCGTTCGTCCCGTTATTAATATATCGTCCAAATAAAATATTATACCGTCTAAATTACTAAAAATCGACGCCATAGCACGCTGCAATATAGCTGCTGAAATGCTTAAGCCAAAAGGTAGCCTTTTAAATTTAAAAAGTCCGGCATCAGTATTAATTGTTAGGAGTCGCGATGACTTATCATCTACCTGTAATTGCAAGTAAGCGTTGGCAAGGTCAATTTTTGAGAAAAATTTAGCGCCTAATAATTTAACAAAAATAATTTCTAATCTTGGCAATGGGTATTTTACCTCAATGATACATTTGTTTACCGTGATTCTATAATCAGCACTAACCCTAACTGTACCGTCAGTCTTCCTGACCGGTACCAAAGGTGTAGCCCATTCTGAATAGCCAATAGGTTCAATTACGTTATCCTTTAACCATGTTTTAATTACTTCGTCGACCTTATTTTTCAAAATTAAAGGTACGCGCCTAGCAGCACAAAATTTAGGAATTGCATTTAAATTAACCCGAACCGAAAATATTTCGTCATTTAAGCATCCTAAACCAGGTTCAAAAATTTTAAAGAATTGGTTTTTTATATTATCAATTTTCGTGTGCCATGTTGTGACCAAATCAGGCTTTGCTCCCAAATTAGCTAATTTATGGCATGTGGGTTCCAGAGGTACCCCGCACTGTAAATCGGCATGAAAAATGGGTCGTTCTTGGCAGACGGGACCTCCCGGGTTATCTGATCTATGGGCTATGCGCCTTAAATCAGAATGAAAAACGGGTGTGAAATCCCTGCACTGTGAACTACCTGACAACGCCTTCGACATCGCCATGGACTTAACATCAATCTTGAAAATTTTGCGGGCATTATTTTTATTACATAATCCCCACCATTGAATTTGGGGCCCAATTATCCTAATCCAGGACCAGCCCATTATATTATCGACATTCTCTTTAATAATATATAAATCCAATTCAACCACAAATCCTGCCACTTTAACTAAAACATTAATCCTACCCAGGACAGTAATGAAAGTATTATCAACTTGTTTTGCAATTATATTGGCAGTTTCCAAATCACGGTTGGGCCAAAATCTTTTAAATGTTTTAAAACTAATAATTGATATTGCGGCGCCAGTATCTAATATAAATTTTATCTTAAAATTATCGACATCTACTGTCACTAAAGGTGAAGCTGACGAATTTAAAATTTTATTTATACCTCTTTCGTGTTATAATTATTTGAAGTTGTTGGTGCGTTAAAACTTGGGAAGTTTTTGTGGGGAAATCTATGGTCTGTGTAGGGTTTATTGGGGTGCGCATAATTACTAAAATTATTTCTCGGGCCGCGTTGTGCAAAATTTTCCGAAATATATCTAAAATTTTCATTATTGCGCCTTTTATATTTATTATCACAATCTTTTTTAAGGTGTCCCCGTTGCCCACATCCGTAACACCTTATATTAGACTTAAAATTAGACTTAAGAAAAAAAACCTTTTCTACTCTTTTCAATTTATACCACACAAATAAAACTAGTACGGTTAAAATTGATATATATACAAGTAATTTATCCGCGCACAAATAATTAAAAAAATTAATGCCAATCGACGGTGGCGTGTAAAAACCAAACATTATAAATTACCAAATTCAATCCAAACAATATTAAAATCAATTAAACTAAATAATTTAAATAGAAATCAAATTTAATCAAACCAAGCAATCTAAATTAATTAAATTAAATAATTTAAATAGAAAATCAAATTTAATTAAACAAAGCAATTTAATTAAAATTAATTAAGTAATTTACCAAAAGTTTGCGTTTAATTAAAAAAAAATTAAAATTAAACAAGAGCAAATTAATTATTATAACGTATACAGTAACCATTTTATTAAGCATAGACGTATATAATAATTATTCAATGTAATTATTGTTATCAACAATATGATTATCAAACATAAAAACCCTTTATCCATTATTATGCATTAATAAAATTTTTTACAATAGAAATTTTCACTAATTTTATTCCAACATTTTAATAAAACAAATACTAATTTTACGTTAATATTTAAATATAAAATATTTTTACTTACAATTCCTTTTTTTAAGAAGAGGGCGAATCTGACACCAATGTAATGTCTGGCGACCGAGTAAAAAGGGCTGAGCGAAGGATTTAAATTAACTTTATTTACGCTAATACGTCTAAATATTTACAATTAAAGGCGATTTACAATTAAAGTGATCGGCGACGGTAAAATTATAATGTTCCGTAAAATTACAATAAAAGGGGAAAGATGTAGGGATTGGGGACAATTACAAGGATTTAGGAAGAGTACAAAGTTTTGGAAAAATTTATAAGGACTGAATTATTGACATGGGATTTCGCTTTTATAGCTGTTGAATCTTCCCAGGGTGGTGGACTTGATTGAACGAGCAATGTACGGGAAATCTTCAGACGGGGCTGTAAAAATGAGTTCCATATGTGGCTGGGTTAAAAATTAAAATAAAAAGTAATTAAAAAAAGAAAGCGTCAAAGAAAATTAGCCACTTCCGCGTCTAGGTTAACCCGCGGTAAAAATGCCTTCCTTTGACCAATTCCTTTTTTTAATTATAAGGATTGCAGAACCGTTCTTTAACCCTTTTACATTAATATTAATAAAATAAATCTAAGTAAGATCAAAGTATACCGCGGACATAAAACGCGATATACCAACATATGGTTACGTGGTATACACGTATACCACAAGGTTTAAGACTTAGGTACGTTTTATACCACTTAAAATATAACCCTGTTTTAAAATAATTTAATGTAAACTTATGCTTTAATGTAAATTTGCATATGTTTAAGTTTATATAGGTTTTAGGTTCAAAATGGTGAGTCATTTTTTGAAACAAAACATTTCAAATGTATGTATGTATGTAGGTAATGTATCAAATGTCTTGGGCGTCAGAGCCTTACCTTTAATACAATTTGCACTCCAATATACAACCTAATACCGCATTATTGACCTTCTATAGTTAAATATCAAGCTATTTATAGCCGTTTGCAATTGAACTTATGATAAAAGCTATAATATTACACGATTTCACTCTAATATACAATCTAGCACCATATTATTGGATCTTCTTTTACTTAAATAGCAAGCTTTATATAGCCCCTTACAATTGAACTCATTTTAAATCCATAATATTCATAGGCGTAGCCAGGGGGGGGGGGGTAGGGAGGGGCGGCTGCCCCTCTAAATCCGAAAAATTGATTAAAATTTAATAAATTGTTTATTTTGTCCCTCCCTAAATCATTATTGCCCCTCTAATAGAAATGTTAAATACGGTCATGATAATATTATAAAGTTTGCACTCCAATCATCTTCTTTAATTAGGTAAATATTTAGTTAAATTAACCTAAACTTAAAAATGTTATGTTGATGGATTTTTAGGGTTAGAAACTAAGTTATTTAAAATTTTCCAATGTGTACTGTATATTTAGGATTATATAAGTATTTAAGTTTGAGATTTGTAATACATATCAAAATGTCATGTTTATATAGATTTTTAGGGTTAGAAGCTAAGTTATTTTCAATTTTCCCAATATGTGTACAACAAATATTTAAGTTTAAAATTTGTAATACATACCAAAATGTCATGGTTATCCAGATTTTTAGGGTTAGAAGATAAGCTATTTTAATTTTTCTGACATGTGTACAATATAAGTATTTAAGTTTAAGATTTGTAATATACACCAATTGTTGTAATGATTATTAAGATTTTTACGGTTAGAAACTGTGATTTTATGTATCATAAAAGATCAACACAGTCTACAGCAACAAGTGATTCTTTTAAAATGTGAACTTTTGACCCCCATATAATTTATAATTAATTTTTTTAAAATTTGTTTCTAAAAAAGTTGTGATTTATAACATATTTAAAGTGAGGCGGTTATACTCCTTTTTTAGGATGCTTGGTGGATACAATGTTAAATGAAAGAATTAGGAATAAAAATAGTTTACGGCTTTATTTACATCACTTAACGTTTAAACTCACTTAAAAAAACATATACAATTTACAGTCTAATATCCAGTTTTCTATAATATTCTCATATCTTAGATTAATACATATTGAGAAACTCTTACCTACAAAGAAAAATACAATGTTATCAATTTATACTCCAATATAAAATAATCTATCATATTCCTGCATCTTCTTTAAGTAATTATTTAAACTCATTTTATAAGTTATAATATTATGCAAATTTAATTTTATCACAAATACGACATCCATCCATTGTTAACCATTATTTTGTTCAGTTGTATGTTTCTCATTTGACTTGGATTCATTTAATAGTGCTTTCCAGTTTTAAGCAGCTAACTTGCTAGCAGTCATTGCCTTTTGGCTATTAATAAAAGTATTGTCTTGTGGGGACTCGACCCTGTCAAGGTTGTTTAAGGGCAGTTTTGGCCGTTTTATTTTATTTTTGTGGATCATTGAATTGTTAAATTTTTGAGTGGATTGGCTAAAGAATTGTTAGTCCTCCTTGTAGGCGCAGGTTTCTATAATTGTACAATTATTATAATTGTGATTTAATAATACTTTTTAAAGATGCTCTGATAAATTAAAAATTGTAGGTATCGCACCTTCTCTAACTTATACTTATTGGGGGTGGCATAAAATAAATCAGGAGCAAAATGGGCCTTGCATATTAAGGAGTTTCTGGTTCGAATAAAGTCTCTTTTGGCATTATGAAGCAAGTCCTAAGAAGTTCTTTGTCCTAGAGGGTAAACCTAATTGGTTAGTTGATGAGCAAAAAAATATATATATATAAAATAACATAAAAATATGTAAAAAAGAGTAATATATATTAAAGTGTATGATGGTTTATTATATTTCTAAATTTATCTGTTTAAGGAAAGATCCCTCTTTTTAGGTCAAGAGTTATTACATCCAAAAGCTGCACAATAAACCATTATGTTATTTGAGTTATTCTTATATTTAAAATAATTTAACACCTCACATCATAGTAACACTTACACTTGATAGTATTTGTAATTAATTGGTTAGAAAGCTAGATTAAATTCACATATGAAATAGGAATGTAAATAAATAATCAAATATATACACAACATATAAGGTTAAAAATAAATATACTTCAAACAAGGTATAGGATTAAACATAACAATTTTATGCAATATAACAACTTACGTGTTTTCACGATACCCGTCAAAGTAGCAGAACGATGAAAAAGTAGCAAAAAAATATTTTCTTAGATAATCAAGATATTAGAATTAAATCTCAAATGGGAAAGGAATTTCTGATGTATTCCTAACTAACCCTAACACTCTTGATCAATTCTGACGATATCTGACCAATTGGGGTGCTATTTTTATGCTACTTTGACCGGGTGCCGTGTTCACCCATTAAAATGGCGGAAAATTGGTTACACATTTTTTAATGAATGCCACTAGTGGTGATCAAAACCTAGGTTTTTACAACCCCACCCTTAGGTTTGGGTTAAGGTTGGAAAAAGACCTTTAAGGTCTTTCAGATTCCCCAACCCAAACCTGGGGTGGAACCTCAAAAAAGACCTAAAAACCTTAAGGTCTTTTATACACCCAAACCTTAACCCGGGATTAATGTTTTGTAGTATAGGGGTGAAATAAGAGTATATTATTTTTTAGATATAAATATATTTGTCATTTGAGGAAGAAATTAATCTTTTTTAAATATTTTAATTAATAATAAATAGAAAATGACTTCTTATTAATACAGTGAATTTCATAATATAATCTTAGGGTAGATTAATTAAAAAAAATTATTGGGTTATTGTTTTTAGCCCCATCTAGCTTGTAATTAAATTCTATTATTGCATCATGCATTGCATAGCTAGCAGCGGCGTAATCGCAAAATAAGCAAGAGGAGGAGAGGTTGTGTGAAACTGAATTGGGGGTGTGTGTATGTGTGATATATACTAGCCTTACGCAACCTAATACACCCCCCACCCCAACACAACCTAATACACCCACCCAAACACAACCTAATACACCTCAACACAACCTAATATTCCCCATTCCATCCCGTTCAAGCCTATAGAACGCCTTATGCCTGCTGAAATTAACTCTTCCCCTCCTAAATTTATTCGGTGGGTACAAAAACAAATACAATTCTTGCGCTGCGCAACGCACGATTGCGCTTCTCTTCTACTCTACTTAATGTTGGTGCTTGTGGTGTCCTTGCACCCGAGAATTTATATTTTATAACCCCCCCCCCCCACATTCGATAGAAACTTACTTTACGCATAGTCATGACAGTTTATACCACTACGCTAAATATAGATTGTTACCACTTCGCTTTTTATTACCATCGCGATCGCAGATAGAGATTAGGATTACGATGAGTTAACATAATATTGATAGTTATCGAAAATGAACTACCATATTATTATTATAAAAATATAATATTATTTTGTGTCTCATATTCATTAAATAAAATATTAAATCGGGACTTTAGAGATCCTCAAACAGTTATAGTCCTCCCTTATGGGGGAGGACCAAAACCTTTGGATGGAAACAAATTATTGTCGCGTCGTGTAATTAGAATAAAATAATAATAACCGTTCTAAAAAACAATATTAATTTTTTCGCGCCTTTGGTTAAATAAATCTCGTCAGTGACTAAATTTCCTAGGGATTTATTAGTGCTTAATAAAAATTTAAGGGGGGAAGGGAATTTAAATCATTTTTTTAATTTTTTAAATTTTCTGATTGAATAAATTTGTGCAAAAATGTTTTTTTAAATACTAAAAAGTGAATCAATATAATACAAGCCATCTAGTAATTATTGTTAAAAGCACGAATAAAAGCCTAATGTTAAACTTCAATTTTTTTTACCTCTTCAACTTTTTTGATTATAATTATAATGGTTAAAAATTATCGTTTAGTTTAGTTACATCAAAGACTTTTTAGCAATTATAAAAACTTTATATATAGGTGAAATTTTTTTTGATTAAATTTATGACAAAATACGCTTGTAAATTTTTTTTTGTCAGATTCCCCCCCCCCTCATTAAAACCCTGGCTAGGCACCTGAGGTAATATATAATAAATTTTTGAAGCCATTGAAACTTAACCTTAACTCGACAATGACCTAAATTTGAAGATAGTTCTTTTATTTAATTATTATAATGCTTTATATAAAGAGATAAATAACTTGATTTTAAAATATATGAAACAAATTATGCAAATATTTCCCTGACATATGATAACATACAATGCCACTTCGATGAGCAGTCTATTAGTCTATGAGCATAATCTAGATGAAAACGTTGGATGGGACGATGGCCTGCTATTTAGCAGTCTTGCGGTCCTATGTAAGAATAAAGGTGATTTGGCTTCGATTGGGCGAAAATCTCTATACATGTAAAATCTTATTAGCTAAATTATTTTGCCAAGTGAAAAGCCGCGTAAAAAACTTATTTTTCCATGCCATATATATTCAAATTTGCAGAGTGTCCGTCACCTTAAAATGCGGCAAGGCAAAAATTTAATATAAGATATTCGTGCTTAGGGCAATATGATAGTTCAAGATCCTCTAACAATAACCCAGAAAGTGCTGGAATAGGCTGCAAGCCACTCTTTTTTAAACTTTTTAAGATGCCATAAACATTATTTTATAAGTTTACCTGGTAATATTAACCAAAACAACATTTTGCAAAACCTCCTTTTAAACAAAAGAATTTGATTATAAATATCTAGCATTTTATTTCGAAATTCCCCCCCCCCCGGCCAATATTTGATTAATAATAAATTTAATGGGTTGAATTATTATAATTTAGTTGCATAAAAGATTTTAGACATTTATAAACACCTGGAAATATAATATTTGATTAAATTTTCCTAATATGATTGTGCTGGGAAAAGAAACATGATTAAACATTCTTTGCCATGAAAACACCAGACCCTCATATTGCTAGTGATTAGCTAACTAAGCGATTATGTTTAACATAGTAATTAAATTTCGTTTTTTATAAATATTATAGTTAATTTATTAAGTTGTTACTTGATTGAGCATATATAGATAGAAAAAACATATGAAAATCCTAAGCATTGACTATCAAAATTGTTAATCCGTCTGATTAATATCTACCCTGAATTTGGACAATGATGTAGATGAGTCTCTTATAAAGAATGATATGAGTGGTGTAGCCAAGGGGGCCTCTCTCCCTTAACAGAAATTAAAAAAATATTGGATAAAAGATTAAGACATTTATAAAGGCAAAAAGCTTTAAACACACTTTTTCTCTTCCCAACATCCATAGTTGAATTATTGCCAATTCATCAGTAATGCTCTTTCTTCGGGTGAAATCTAAAAAAGAAAATTTCTTGGCAAAAAATCAAATGACTATTTGAATGTTCCACATTGTATACACAGAATTAAATTTTCTGCCAGAACTCATCATGGTCTGATACCTAAACTGCCTGCCAAGTCCCGCCCAAACCCTTCTAAGAGTCCATTTGGCCATGCCCAAATCCCTAGAGCTGTCTGAACTGCTGGGCCCTATTTTAAATTTCAAGCATCAATTTTATCATGTTTTGGAAAATTTTTGATTTAATTCTTAAATTTTTTAAATAAAAAAGTGACAAAAATAGCAAACTATATAAAAAATCTCATTAAGCCCGCAATTGACCTAAAATTGTTATGGTGTCCAGCCACTTTTTAGTTGATAATCTTCTTCTTCTTCTTCATCGTTTTAAGGCCGTTTTCCAGGATCTCCTGGGTTAGCCTGTTTTCCCCTAATGCATTTCCTCCATTTTATCCGATCATGCGAATCCTGTTTTGTCAGACCCATTGCTTCCATGTCGGTAGCTAGAACAGAGGCCCATGTTGATTTCGGCCTCCCGCGCGGTTTCTTTCCAGATACCTCCAGGGAAGTACATCTCTTCACCCAGTCGTCGTCATTCTTCCGCTCCACATGTCCAAACCATCTTAGCCTGTTTTTCCGGATGACCTCGTTGATTGGCTCGATCCCGATTTTTTCTCTGAGTCTATTGCTTGTTATTCTTTCCCGTAGCGACACGTTTGACATCCATCTTATCATACGCATTTCTGTGCTTTCCAATTTGGCTTTATGTATCGACATTAAAGGCCACGTTTCGCTTCCATATACAAGACAACTTCTAATACATGCCGCGTAGACTTTACCCTTTAAAGTGAGTGAAACACCTTTTCCGGTCAAAAGAGGGGCCATCTCTCTAAACTTCTTCCAGGCTTGTCGTATCCTTGCTGTAACTGCCGAGTCAACATTCCCATCTGCACTTAAAGAGTCCCCGAGATAGGTAAAGGTGTTAACTTTTCCTAGCGTCTCCCCATTACCGATGTTAAAGTCGGTTATGGCATTATCCGGTAGAGGTCCTGTCACGCAGGGCTTGCAGCTAAAAGTACGGCTTGCCAATAAAAGACTTCCTTTCACACCGCTACATTTTTTGTGAACCCATCCTAGGCATTTTGTACATTGTATAGAGTTGCTAGCCACTCCTTTGTGACATACGCTACAGGGCCAGGCGCAAGTTGTCTCGGCGCTCTTCGTACTTTTCCCGCCAAACATCACCTTTGTTTTTCCCATGTTAACTTTTAAGCCCTTTTTCTCCATTCCGTTTTTCCATTTTTGTATCTTTTTAAAGAGATCAGCCTCACTCTCAGCCATTATCAAGAGATCATCGGCGTATAAAAGTTCCCATGGAAGTCCATCTCGCAGTTCTTTTGTCACCACCTCCATTACGAGTATGAAAAGTAGGGGGCTTAAAACGGAACCTTGGTGTAGCCCAACCTTCACTTCAAAGCTTTCGCTATCGCCATCGTGGGTCCTCACTGCTGTTTGAGATTCGTCATACATAACCATCACAGCCGTAACCAACCATTCTTCCACACCTGTTTTCCTAAGAGCCCATTTTACAACTTCACGCGGCACCCGATCGAACGCTTTCTCTAGGTCTACGAAGGCGTAGTATAGTCTTTTCCCTTTTGCTTGGTGTTTTTCTTGCATCTGTCGTACTATAAAGATGGCATCGGTGGTCCCTTTCCCTGGTTTAAATCCGAACTGGATAGCGTCGATGTTCGTTTGTTCCCGGATTCTTTTCTCGAGCACCCTCTCTATAACTTTCATAGTTTGGTCGAGGAGCTTAATAGCCCGATATGATCCGCAGTCAAGTGGGTCGCCTTTTCCTTTGTAGATTGGTAGAAGAACGCTCTTTTTCCAATCGCTAGGTATAGTCCCTTCCTGAATTATGGCATTACACAGCTGTGTAAGCCAAACGACTCCCAAATGTCCAGAAGCTTTTACCATCTCCGCCACTATTCCTGTTGGGCCTGCCGCTTTACCTTGTTTCGTTTTCTTTATGGCACGCTGAATTTCGTCAGTCCCAATCCAGCAGCAGGGTCCCTCCACTTTATCACAAACAACGTCATTGTCCCAGGTATTCTCTTCGTTTAAGAGTCGTTTCATATAGTCTTCCCAAACTTTTTTGATTCCATCGCCATGGGAGATGATGTTACCCGCCGGCGTTTTAACGCATTTAGTCGCCACAACATCGAGTCGTTCT
This sequence comes from Gordius sp. MW1, assembly GCA_964036665.1. Lineage (NCBI taxonomy): Eukaryota > Metazoa > Nematomorpha > Gordioida > Gordea > Gordiidae > Gordius > Gordius sp. MW1. Next base: position 11,185,376 of record OZ038532.1, on the reverse strand, counting down.
TTCGCCATTTGTTTGGCTACACGAAACATGTTTTTCTTCCCTTCCTCTGAGTCAAGGCGTAGAGCAAACTCGCATCTTTTTGTTTCCTTTATTCTGGCGACGGTCCTTCTTGCAATTCTTTTAGCCTCTTGATACATAACCTTATCGCACCTTTGTTGAGATTCATGCCAGACTTTATAGCAACGCCTTTTATCTTCGATAGCTTTAGCCGCCTCAGAGTTCCACCACCAAGTTTCCTTATGTCTTGGGGGCCCCTTTGTCCAACCACACACGCGCGATGTTGTGTCAAGCCAAGCATTCTTCATAGCCGTCCATTTGTCGTTTACGTTCTTCGCCATCTCCACTGAGGTTCCATCAAGTGCTTCGGCAAAATCCCTCTTTTGAGTATCATCTTTCAAACACCACACCTTGAGTCTCGGGATATAGCGTTTCTTTGGATTTATAAGCCCCTTCATTACGAGATCCCCAACAATAAGACGGTGTTGTGTCACGCATTCTTCCCCAGGGACAACCTTGACGTTTTTCACCATACATCTGTCCGATTTTTTGACCATCATATAATCGACAGTACTTTTGAGGGTGCCCGATTCATAGGTTATAAGCTTCCTGTCTTCTTTCTTGAAGAAAGTATTGCATATAACCATCTGAGTAGCGTCCCCAAAATCCAGAATGCGTTCCCCCTCCGTGTTCCTGGTTCCGTAGCTGTGACCACCATGGACACCTTCATAACCATCGATATTCGCGCCAACATGTCCGTTTAGATCCCCGCCTAAAATAATAGATTCTTGAAGGTGGGAAGTAATTTCCATCAGACGATCCCAGAAAATGTCTTTTTCTTCATCGCTTCTTCCTACTTGAGGGGCGTAGGCCGATATAACGTTGAATAGCCTTTCTCCCATCGCCATCTTTATAACTATAATCCGGTCATTCCATCGCTTGACATCGATAACTTTGTCCACCCATTTCTCAGCGACAAGTATTCCTATACCAGCTTTTCCATCCTTGTGCCCTTGCCAGTAGAATTTATACCGCGCACCAATGGCTCCCATCATCCTAGCACCCTCTCCTTTCCACCTTGTCTCCTGTATGCAGCATATATCTATCCTTCTCCGATTGAGTGCTTCCACTACCTCGCCCGCTCTTCCCGTCATGCTCCCTATGTTCCAGGTTGCAACCCTTAGGGTGTAGCCTTTAGACCGGCCTCCTCGAATATTTTCAGGTCGATGACCATCATTAGGAGGGAATCCTTGCGGAGTTCCCAAAACGATTTGGCCAGGATCCTCATCTTTCTTTTTGACGTAGGTCGATGAGTTAACCCACGGGGTACTTAGGGCTGTACCCCGCCCATTCGCCTTTGTATTCATAGGGGGAGATTGGAGCAGGTTTTACAGCCGGATGCCCTTCCTGGCGCCAACCTCTTCGTCGGTTTGTACGATTCGCGAGGAGCGGAGATCCTATTCTGACCCCAGATCACAGGGGTTTGAGTCGTTTTCCTTAGAGGGTGAGTTCTAAAGGACCATTCTTTTGAAACCTTTCCATATAAACGAATCCACATATAGAAAGGTATGAGCCGTGTCACTTTAACATTTTCAGCAGTCTTTCTGAGTAACACGGACCGTTTCTCCTTTAGCCAGATATTAGGATCTGTTGTCCCCCCTGCACGACGAGGACGTAGGAGAGCGGATTTGCAGGGGAGTTGATAATGATTTTTAATAATAAAATAATGTCAACAAAATTTTTTGGTAGCATCCCCCCCCCCTTGAGAAAATCCTGGCTACGTGCCTGAGTAGTATTGTTAACTTTTATTGCTCATATATTTTGTTAAATTGTTTGGGTTGAAAGAATGTTTTAATATAAACACTGAAAAAGATATTAAGCATTGCCTAAAATAACCATGTGCACCTTCATAAATCAAAATTGGCTACATATTCTAAAAATTTGTTATCAATTATTCAATTATAATAAAAAGTTGGAAAAATATTTTTTCATAAGTAAAATTCAGGCTAAAAATTGATTAATATCAGTAATATTACAAACTACAAGGTTAGCATTCAATAAAGTATAATAGTTTATACAATTCTATCTAAGTTTTATAAATCTAGATTTCAACTGCAAAAATATAAAACCAGTAAGCCTCAAATACCTTTTACCTTGTCCAAGATGTACAAGTTCCATCATAAATAATCAATGTTCACAAAATATTTATTGAAAATAAATATACATAATTTATTGCCTGCTGATATTAAAATATAAGAATTTCATTTGACTGTGTATGGGCAGAATTGATTTTGCTTTATTTTTGGAACTATTTTCATCATTTGTGTATTTATTTCTGTTAATACATTGATTTCTTCAGGTAAATGTATAAATCTTATCATTTTCCCTTTTAATAAGAAAAGTGTAAATGTTGAGACTACCAAATTTTGATAAGGTTCTATTAATTGTGCATCTTGAAGTGTTATATGCATACTCGGCGAAACGTCTGAAACAGTCCCTGTAAGTGAGTATTCATTAATTAAATCAATTTTGATTTTCTTATTTTTGAGGGAAAATAGCAATACTACTAGATTATTGAGTGCTTTAGCTTTTTCTTTAGACGATAAAAGTACATGATTTGAATCGCATCCCGCGAACATGTTACAGTCGAAACTTCTTAATCGCAAATCAGATTATCGCGAAAATCTTTTAATCGCAAAGTTAACCGCCATTTTGTTTTTTTAAACGATAATATTAATAAAATGTACATATACTTTTATTTCCATCGTTTAATCGCGAAATATCGGTTAATCGCGAATTTTTTTCAGGCCCAAGGCTTTGCAATTAAACGGGTTTGACTGTATACCAATTCAAAAAACGAAAAAAAAAATTTCGAATCACAATTTGGCCAATGGTCATTTTTTCATTGGTCAGTAGCCAGCGGACGGAAAAAGTCATATTATCAATGGTATTAACAGGAACAATATATTAATTTTAAAAAAAAATTTGCCCTCTCCGGGTATCGAACCAGCAAATAAGAATTTGCTCTCGCCAGGATTCGAACCCACATTAATTGAGGCATAGACTTTTGTAGGGGGGGCACAGGGACCCATGTCAGTAGAGGCGTACGCCCTTCTAGGGGAGGGCATAGGGTAATTATCAATGTTAACCTAATATACCAATTCAACAGGGTTTCTATCAGAAAAAATGCTCCGGGGGGTATTTTCAACTTCCGGGGGGGGGTAAATTTTTTTTTAATTGCTAAAGCATTTTGTATAATATTCACTGATTTTTATTGGTGATATAAGTGATATAAAAATAAATACATACACGCATAATCCTAAAATAATTTATGACTTCATGATGGAACTTGAGCTCATGCTTCCTTCAATCAAACCTCTCCGGGAGGGTATTTGAAATTGCCCGAGCGGGCCTACCCCTGAAAGAAACCCTGCAATTCAAAAAACGAAAAAAAAAATTTAAATCACAATTAGGCCAATGGTCATTTTTTTCGTTGGTCAGTAGCCAGGACATGGTCAAAAAGTCATATTATCAAAGGTATTAACAAGAATAACATAAATTGCATAGCAATTAATACCCATAATATAGCTCAACCCTGGGTTAGATCTATGTTAGAATAATAAGGAGCCATTATAGGATAGCCAATTGGGAATTCTTTAATAACGTAAGATGGGGTTTTAGTTAAGAAGGATATAATTCAGTTAGAATTAACCTTAAAAGAAGGACAATTACAAATAGCCAGAATAAAATAATTATTATTCTTTTTTTATCCAAATAGGTTTCAATTAAAATAATACTATTCAAAATTTTGCATAAAAATGGAATTCAAGATCTCTATCTTTTTAATCGCACTATGAATTATATAAAAAATTTGCATAAAGGAAGTAGTAAGCCCTCGAAAACACATTTAACTATTAAGTTAGTTAAAACCCTTTACCCACCCTAGTTATAGCTTCTGAGGGTAAAAATATCAAGATAATTGAGATAAAAATTCAGCAAAACAAAATTATAATAGCAGGCTTAAGATAAATAAATTTTAACCGATTTATGAATTTAAAAATATATATTCTGTAATTGACGCAACATCAAAATCAATAAATCGTCTTCTTTAAAATTTCACAATTATTTATATAATTTGAATTGTATGTTCCTTAACCGTTAAAAATAGTTGTTATATATTCTTTTTGAGTTTATATTGATATTCTCAAAATTTTTTACAAAATCCCAAGGTAAACTGTCTTTATTTGACCCATTGTTCAAAAAAATTCTGCCGTATATATACTAAATTACATATATGCTAAAAAATGAAACAAAATTTATTGCATAAAAACTTATTTTGTAAGCTTAACTATTATAAACAACTTACGCTTATATAATTTAAGCTAAATTAGATGAATAAAAAAGTTAAAAAAATATGATGTAATAGTGCTACTTACGAATAATGATGTATATTTGCTGTCGTAAAAGTAGAGCTGTTAAAGGAATTAGTTCCTTGGAACTAGTTCCTTTAAAAAAAAGGAATTAATAAGTTCCTGTTTAAAATGAGGAACTTGAATTAGTTTCTTTTTTTTTCAATTTATCGCAAAAGGAACTACTTACAAGTTCCTTTTGCCAATTTCAATTTGCATTAAAAATTTTTAAATTAATTTATAATTTAAATATTATTTAGTATTTTATTCACAGTGTTTCTTAAATAAATTTTTCAATTTATGGTAATTTATATAAAGTTCATTTCCTTTAATTGGTTTTTAATTTTTATCATATTCTTAGTAATAGTAAGTTTATAGATATTAAATATATAATCTTTTGATTATAGATATGAATGACATTACCATAATTAAACCTGAAATTATACCCTGACCTTTATTTGAGAATATTTTTACGCTTAAAAAGGATGCAAAATCAATAACTTTGGATGCAAATTATGCTCTCCAAAAATAAAACAGCTATGGGCTATTTGAAATGGTGTAAGCCATTAAAAGATGCTATTACTCAAGGCATTAATAACAGGTTTAATATTATTTATAACGTCTAGTCTAGCCAAATAATAGAATTTTGGATCTTTTTAGCAAAGAAAATCTGTCGGCGGCTATTTTCCATCCTGCTTTTAAAACAGATTGGAATTGGATTCGCAAAGAATGCGCTGCGAACATGAAAGCAAATATTTTAGATATCAATTTGTTTGTTCCTAAATCTCAACAGGCTGGGCCTAGTTTATCAGAAATGGATTTTTTGAATTAAAAAATGATGAGAATGAATCAATTGAAAGTTTTTTGCTTTCTAATAACCGAGATTTAAGTCTTTTAGACAGTTTCCCGATTTAAAAAAACTATTTATTAAATATAATACGCAATTACCATCAAGTGCCCCTGTGGAAAGATTATTTAGCTTGGGCAAAATTTTATTTGGAGACAAGCGAACACGTCTTTTAGATGACAACTTTGAAAATAATATTTTGTTAAAATCAAATAAACATTTATTACCTGATGGTTTTTATAAACTACCATTAATTATATTGCTGAATTTTTAAAGTCACTTATAAAATTATATCCTATTTTTCCCCCACCCCAAAACACCTAAGCCAAACCAAAGGTCGACTAATAATAACAAGTAGAAACCTTTGGTTTATTAACAAAATTATGACTAAACCTAAAGGTCGACTAAAAAACAGACTAAAAGGCCTTGATGTCTTTTTGGTTTAGTCGACTAAGACCAAAAGTCGGCTAAAAAACCCAGGTCTTTTTACAACACTGCTCTATATTGATTATTGAGTAGAGCTGTTAAGAACTAGTTCATTTTAAACTAGTTCTTTGAACTAGTTCACTTTTTCTGAACTTGAACTGAACTAGTTACCTTTCTAAAAATTGAACTATGAACCTGAACTAGTTCGTTTTTTTAAAGTTGAACTATGAACTTGAACTAGTTCCTTTTTAAATATTCTGAACTTGAACTTTACGCGTATCTCTATTTGTTTGAACATCTTAAGTCCCCTCCCGCACAGCACATTAGTAGGAGAGATTAAGCCCTTCGGGCGTAACTGGGGGCTTCGCCCCCAGACCCCCTTCTACGCCCCCAAACCCCCATCTCCTGGGGGCTCGGCCCCCAGGCCCCCGGAGAAGGGGGAGAAGGGAAGGGGGGGGGGGAAGGGAAGAGGGGACGACTCATCTATTCTACGTATAAATGTAGCATATTTGCTATGCAATTTATGGGCGAGAATTAAATTGGGATAATTCCTATTGTGGCTTATAATAAAAAATTGCATAGCAATTAAGTAAAAATTTTTACATAGAAATTAATGGGAAATAAAATAAAACTTATTAACAAACATAAAAAGTTACAAATATACATAATGGAGAATAATGAAATTTAATTGAATAAAATAATGGACTTGCGACGTAACAAGCAGCGACATGCAATAGCTCCGCTATTGCCTGTTACGACCGCGCATCTAAAAATGTCACAGGTAGCATAATAATATCTCAAATAATTTACAGGTGCTAAATTAAAACTTTTTCAACCACATTTTGGCCAAAGGTCATTTTTTCCATTGGTCAGCAGCCAGGACACGGTAAAAGTGGATATAAATTCATTAGAGTCAAAAAAAAACGGAAAAAATTTTCAATTCCCAATGGCCATTTTTTTATTGGTCAGTGCCAAGAGACGGTCTATAAATACATATGAGTCAAAAAATAACGAAAAAAAAATTTCGAATCATAATTTGGCCAATGGTCATTTTTTACCATCGGTCAGCAGCCAGGATACGGTAAAAGTGGATATGAATTCATAATAGTCAAAAAAAACGGAAAAATAAACTTGGATTCACATTTTGGCCAATGGTCATTTTTTTCCATCGGTCAGCAGCCAACGGACGGCCAAAAAGTCAAAATAGCAATGGTTGTAACAGGAACAATCATAATAGGCGAAAAAAAACGGAAAAATAAACTTGGATTCACATTTTGGCCAATGGTCATTTTTTTCCATCGGTCAGCAGCCAACGGACGGCCAAAAAGTCATAATAGCAATGGTAGTAACATGAACAATCATAATAGGCGAAAAAAAAACGGAAAAATAAACTTGGATTCACATTTTGCCCAATCGTCATTTTTTTCCATCGGTCAGCAGCCAACGGACGGCCAAAAAGTCAAAATAGCAATGGTTGTAACAGGAACAATCATAATAGGCGAAAAAAACGGAAAAATAAACTTGGATTCACATTTTGGCCAATGGTCATTTTTTTCCATCGGTCAGCAGCCAACGGACGGCCAAAAAGTCATAATAGCAATGGTAGTAACATGAACAATCATAATAGGCGAAAAAAAAACGGAAAAATAAACTTGGATTCACATTTTGCCCAATCGTCATTTTTTTCCATCGGTCAGCAGCCAACGGACGGCCAAAAAGTCAAAATAGCAATGGTTGTAACAGGAACAATCATAATAGGCGAAAAAAACGGAAAAATAAACTTGGATTCACATTTTGGCCAATGGTCATTTTTTCCATCGGTCAGCAGCCAACGGACGGTCAAAAAGTCATAATAGCAATGGTTGTAACAAGAACAATCATAAGAGTCAAAAAAACCCGGGATTCTAACCCAAAAACTAGATAAATTAACATTAATATTCGAATTCCAAGCGGTTTTAGCAGTAAACAAGCCGAAGTCATTCGGTGCGTGACCGAACAGCGTGCCCGAACAGCGTGACAAAACAAATTGGAAAGTGAGCCCATAAATTGCATAGCAATTAAAATGGGTGATCAATCAAAGCTTTTAAAAAAGAACGCCCTTCCTCTCTCCTTCCTTCGCATGCAACTTACTCCCTCCCTGACCATTTACATGCCTTCGCTACTCTTACATTATTGTTTGCCCTTTTTTATAATTTGCTGGTTTTGGTCAGAAATGCCGAAATTTTTAAATCATTGCGTGGGATTTTAAATAAAAAAACTGCTATTTTTTAAGTTTAAAATTTTAATTTTTTAAAACATTTGGTGGTTTTTTCAGAGATTTTTCATTGCTAAATTTTTTAAGGGACCAACAATTTAAATTAAAGCAAAAAACTTAGTTGCAAGTATAGAATATAGAATGACATTTTATCAATTTTTTTTACATATATACAATTTAAATATCTAATTTTTCATACAAACTTCATACCAATTATGTAATAAATTTTATAACATGACAGTTTTTTATTCAAAATTTCACGCAATATTTTCAAAATTTCAACCACGTTTTTTCATCAAAAAATGTGGCAAAAAAATCGACAAATTTCTGAGAAAAACCACCAAATTTTTAAGAAAATTACAACTTACTTAAAAAAATAAAAGTTTTAAAATTACGCAATAAATTAAAAATTTCGGCCACTTTTTTATCAAAAAATTTGGCAAAAAAATCGATAAATTTCTAACCAAAACCAGCAAATTATAAAAAAGGGCAATTCTCTCCTACTAGTGTGCGGGAGGGGAGTTAAGATGTTCAAACAAATAGAGAAACGCTGTAAAACATTTTCGCCCACCCCCCTAAGACAAGACCTGTATACGCCCAGAGTCAAACGCAATGAAAATTTTTCCCTCATAAACGTTGGACAAACTTAAAATTCCGCTACTCATGGGCGTAGCCAAGGGGGGGGGGGCAGGGAGGGGCGGCTGCCCCCCTCTAAATCCAAAAAAATTTTTAAATTTTTTTTAATTATAGGCAAAATTTCTAAAAATGTTCATTTTACCCCTCCTTAAATCACTTTTACCCCCTTCGAATTCCAATGCTGGCTACGCCCATGCCGCTACTACTTTTTGTATTTTTTCTAATAACACCACACTGGTGTGTCTCACTCTCAGACCCTAATGTTTATAGGGTATTAAATAAATAAAATTTATTCATAAATAAAACAAAGTAATGTAGTTGAAACAATCTAGAAAATCTCACATGGTATAATAAGTTTTTGTGTAAATGAATTGTAATAGCGCAAAGTGGAACGGGGATATTGACAAAAAATCTTTGACATTTTAAAAAATGATTAAATAGTAAAAAAAACTATACAACAAAGTTTTTATAAAAATATTTTATTGCAATAGCCCCAAAAAATCTTGATTTATATAACAAATTTTAATTTTAAATATGCAATATGGCAACATTTTCAGGCGGCATTTATATCAGGAAAACAATAAGAACATTTAAAATAAAAGCCTTTTTAAGGTTAGATCCTCAAAAGGCGAAATTATAACATAAAATATAAAAAAAAATTAATTATGAAATTAAAATTTGTTCGGGAATAAGTATTTAGAAGTTATTGCCCCTGATGATATTATAGATATATTTGCACAAACCCCTCCCCCCCCCCCTTTACACCACCTAAAAATTAAAATAAACTAATAAATTTAACGGCTAAATGAACCTTAAAAATATTCTGTCAAAATTAAAAGAATCAAAATTTTATTTAATAATTTTAGATGAAATTAGAGATGTGAGATGCACAGAACAACTTAGCGTTAATCCAATGTAGAGCCCTGCAAAGGCACTTTTTTTAACCCGAACCCGACCCGACCCGAAAGCATTTAAATTTTTCAACCCGAACCCGACCCGAGTGAGTTTTAAATTTTTCAACCCGAACCCGACCCGACCCGAAAGCTTTTTAAAATTTTCAACCCGAACCCGACCTGACCCGAAAGTAAAAAAAAGTTAATATTGTAAAATTGATTTTAATGGATTTAATGGCAACAAAATATTATATTCCAAAAATGGACAAAACGATATATGTCTATTTTTTTCCTGGGCACATGCTAAAAAGATAGGTTATATTTATAAAATCAATTTAGTCTCTAATTAAAATTGCCCATAAATGGCCCATAAAGTATACTTTTAAGTTAATTGCGGCACTCCTAAATGTGGTTATTATTATCTTCTTCAAAATATTAACGACCCCGCAATTTTTCACATATAAAATGCTTATATTCTAATTAAAATGAGTTTGTCTGTATTGTCAGGCAATTTTTATTTTAGGCCAATAACGGTTGTGGCAATATTGCGAAAATGAAAGGAGAAAATTTGATTATGATTTCAAAACTCTTATTTTTTAAATCATGTTTGTAAAATATGATAAATTAATTTTATTCTAGTGTATAAGTTAGGCGATAAAACAAGTTAAGACATTAATATTTAAAAAAGAAAAATGGGAATTAAAAAAATCATAAGTTTTGTTCCAATTACATGTTCAGTATAATTTAGCATCCATCAAGATATTTTACTTTTCTGAGTTTAAAAATGCGCAATTTCAAAATTCAGATATAACTTAAAAGAAATTTATTTAAATGAATGTAAGCCTGTCAATTCAAAAAAAAAAAAAAATATTAATCATACATTTCGATATTATTTATAAAATATTATATAAAATAGCATTAATTTAAAAGATATGTTTATTATTCAATATAAAAGTTAACGTTCAACCCGACGCGGACCCGACTTTAAAATTTTTCAACCCGAACCCGACCCGAAAGCTTTTTAAAATTTTCAACCCGAACCCGACCCGAAAGCATTTTAAAATTTTCAACCCGGTCGGGTTCGGGTCGGGTTTCGGGTCACCCGTGAAGGGCTCTATCCAATGACACACCAAAATGATTTTTTTAGGATTTTTATCCCTTTAAAGTTTTGATGCGTTAATAATTGTCTATAAAATTCAGGAATTTTTAATTGCTAGGCAATTTATGGGCTCGTTTTTTGTTGTCCGTCCGTTGTCCGTTGTCCTCCAATGTATTTTATCGATTTTTTTAAATTAATGCATAAGAGGTGCCCCACCCCTCATCTCTATCTCCCTCGCTGTGTTAGAATATACATACGCGTGTCTCCTCCCCACATCACCTCTCTCTCGTTATCGATTTTTCGGGCGGGGTCGGGTTTATATTTTCGTTTTTGAATTGGGTATTATGTATTATATTAGGTTAACATTGATAATTACGCTATGCCCTTTCCTACAAGGGCCTACGCCTCTACTGATATGGGTCCCTATGCCCCTACAAAAGCCTATGCCTCTACTGATATGGATCCCTGTGCCCCTACAAAAGTCTATGCCCTTACTAATGTGGATACGAATCCCGGAGAGGGCAAAATTTTTATTTTTTTTAAAATTAAATTAATATATTGTTCTTGCTAATACCATTGATAATGTGACTTTTTGGCCGTCCGCTGGCTACTGACCAATGAAAAAATGACCATTGGCCAATGTATAAATCGAAATTTTTTTTTCGTTTTTGAATTGGTTAACATTGATAATTACCCTATGCCCTCTCCTACAAGGGCCTATGCCTCTATTGATATGGGTCCCTGTGCCCCTACAAAAGCCTATGCCTCTACTAATGTGGGTTCGAATCCCGAAAAGGGCAAAATTTATATATTTTTTTTAAATTAGATTAATATATTGTTCTTGTTAATACCATTGATTATATGACTTTTTGGCCGTCCGCTGGCTACTGACCAATGAAAAAAAATGACCATTGGCAAATTGTGAATCGAAATTTTTTTTTCGTTTTTGAATTGGTTAACATCGATAATTACCCTATGCCCTCCCCTACCAGGGCTTATGCCTCTACTGATATGGGTCCCTGTGCCCCTACAAAAGCTTATGCCTCTACTAATGTGGGTTCGAATCCCGGAGAGGGCAAAATTTTTATTTTTTTTTAAATTAAATTAATATATTGTTTTTGTTAATACCATTGATAATATGGCTTTTTGGCCGTCCGCTGGCTGCTGACCAATGGGAAAAAATGACCATTGGCCAAAGTGTGGATCGATTTACGTTTTTTTTGACTCGTATGTATTTATAGACTGTCTCTTGGTACTGACCAATAAAAAAAATGACCATTGGCCAAATTGTGAATCGGAATTTTTTTTCGTTTTTTTTGACTCGTGTGTTTCTATAGACCGTCTCTTGGTACTGACCAATGGAAAAAAATGACCAGATTCGAAATTTTTTTTCCGTTTTTTTGACTCGTATGTATTTTATTTGTAGTTTCCTGTTGTTATTATTGCAAACTTCCCACCCCACATCTCTATGCCTACACGCCATCCTATATGAGCAGATTTTTTTATCCTCTTACAATATATTAATTCCATTTATATTCAATTTTATCCCCTTATCCTACAAGTACAACGATATATTCAATTTAAAAGGTAATTAAAGTGGTTATGAATTTTAATTGCTATGCAATTTATGGGCGTTTTTTGATGTCCGTCCGTTGTTGTCCGTTGTCTACCAAGTTATTGGCGCCAGCTTTGTGACCTGGAGGTCCGGGATCAAGCTCGGGAGAGGACGAATTATTCTATCTATTCTACACAATTCGTTTTTAGATTATTTTCCAAATTATTCAAACTCTTATTAAGAAGATGTTAATTCCTAATATTCATCAAAATTGATCATAAATATCTTCTGATGGAATTCTTATTAATTTAATTCCAAATTCAATTAGCAACTTTATTACACAAAGCAAACAAACAAAATTTTTGGAATTGTTGTTGGATGAAAAATGATATTCTGAAAATTTTATACTTTCTATAGAAAGTGGGATAATTATTCTATGGATTTCTAAAAATTTAAAAATCAATAATCCTCCATCTATAGATGATTCTATTCTTAAAATAAAGTTATTATGATACACTAAATCATATTTAATTGCCTTTTTGTAATATAACTATAATAATAACTTGAAGTTTTTTATAGACACTAAATATCCTCCATCTATAGATGATTCTATTCTTAAAATAAAGTTATTATGATACACTAAATCATATTTAATTGCCTTTTTGTAATATAACTATAATAATAACTTGAAGTTTTTTATAGACACTAAATAGATTTTGATTTAATAATTTTTAGAAATCTTTTGGTGAGGAATCTATTTATTCATGGATTAGTTACTGAAAATTAATTTTTCACTTAGCTTGTTTTTGCTTTTCTATACTTATAAAAGATATTTGTTTACTAACATTATTTGATGATTTTTAATAATACAAAATTTTAAATTTACATAATGTCATTTTATATTCTTTTAAATTAAATTAATATTTGCTAACAAACAAATCTTGTAATTAAAAACACCCTTATTTATAATCTCAAACATTTAGATAGCTTAATTTGAAGGTAGTTATAATAAGTCAGATTAAAACGGTTTTTAAGTTTTACTTGTAAAAACTTTTTAAGGGCCTCTAGAATTTTTTATTAAGTTATAAATATTTATATATTAGGGGGAGGAGACTAATGACTTTTTTTTATAATTTAAGAAAACCTTAAGTTTATACTTCCCATTTTAACACAGCAAGATTGTTTGGTGCTCGCTCATACAAAAGTTTCACTGTATAATCTTTTTATGTTTAGTCTACTAAAACTATAGGTCGACCAAACAGAACCCACCCAGCCATTATTACAACACTAGTGTTTAGTAGTAAAAGTTGTTAATTTTCTTTGGTTTTTATCGGTATTCCCGTACTCCTTTTTATCTGAAACATTTACGCTTTTTAAGGCTTAATCGATTGCTCTCGAAGTCCCATGGGATTTCATTGAAAGAACAATTTATAGTTTAGAATATATAAGCGGTGGATAAGATGATGGTTGTTTTTTGTTGTTTCTAATTAAAATTGATTTTTACAAATTAAATTAATTGTCCTTTTGTATTATTAGAAAAGGATGAATAATTTTACACCCCCCCCCCCCCCCCCGACTTGAGTTCAAAAGGCCCCGGCCCCTAAATGAGTTTATATTTAATTTTCTATAATTTCCTCTTATTTAGGGTATTTTCGTTTTTCTCATATTAACAGCCTTTGATCCCATTAGTTAAAAAAACCAAAATATGACATTTTACCCTAAAAAAGAATTAGTAGAATAATTCAATTGGTTAACATCGATTATTACCCTATGCCCTCCCCTACAAAGGCCTATACCTCTACTTATTTTGAATTAATCCCCCCTATAGGCATTCTCGCCCCTTTCCATCTTTCTCGCCCATAAATTGCATAGCAAATATGCTACGTTTATACGGAGTATAGATGAGTCGTCCCCCCTTCCCTTCTCCCCCATCCCAGAGGGCCGAAGGCCCGAGTTTTTTTTATTAATGTTGGGATATAATAAAGTGGGAAAAATGGCGTACAAACTATATTTTGGAAAATCATTGGCTTTATATGTGCATGTGGTACATGAAAATATGCAATATACGTTAAAAAAGGCGGACTAATAAATTGAATCAAGGATGGAATTTTCGTAAATTTAATAATATTTTAACATATTTTGAAAGTTTTAAAAAGTTTAAAAGCCCAAATGATTTTTCATTAAATATTATAAATAGTCTTTTAATAGTAGTTTATTACGCCTTTTACTCGATGTTGCAAGCGAATTTATAATATCATCCGGGGGTAAACATTTATAAAGTCATGTTCCTCAATAAAGCTAAGGAAGATAAGCTATCTTGTAATTTGTGGAACGAAGATAAGTTTTAATTCGTTTTAGCAATGAGAACGATTTTTCGCGTGAACATGAAGTTATTAAGATAGTTAAAAATAATTTAATAAAAATAATAAAATTTGGAAACACTGTTGAGGGTAATATTTAAATAAGTGAAAAAATATCATAATATTTTATTCGAAGGTAAAGAAATTTTTTTCCATTAGTATTTCGGCACCTTGCTGTTTTAATTCATAATGGTTAATTACTTCTGATAAAAGAGATTTATCGCAATGGGTAACATTGATATTAATTGCTATAATTACCCTATGCCCTCCACTACAAGGGCCTATGCCTCTACTGATATGGGTCCCTGAGCCCCTACAAAAGCCTATGCCTCTATTAATGTGGGTTCAACCCCGGCGAATGTTCTGAATTGCTGGTTCGATTCCCGGAGAGGGCAAATTTTTTTTTATTTTTTAAATTAAATTAATATATTTTTCCTGTTACTACCATTGATAATATGATTTTTTGGCCGTCCGCTTGTTCTATTATTGTTTCATTTTATTATATAATAAACATAAATAAAAGTTGTTTACTTTTAATTGCTATGCAATTCAACTAGTTTTTGGGTTAGAATCCCGGAGTTTTTTTGACTTTTATGATTGTTCTTGTTACTATCATTGATAATAAGACTTTTTGGCCGTCCGCTGGCTGCTGACCAATGAAAAAAATGACCATTGGCCAAAATGTGAATCCGAGTTTATTTTTTCGTTTTTTTTTACTATTATGATTGTTCCTGTCACTACCATTGCTATTATGACTTTTTGGCCGTCCGCTGGCTCCTGACCGATGGAAAAAATGACCATTGGCCAAAAGGTGAATCGAAATTATTTTTTTCGTTTTTTTGACTATTATGATTGTTCCTGTTCCTACCATTGCTATTATGACTTTTTGGCCGTCCGCTGGCTGCTGACCAATGGAATAAAATGACCATTGGCCAAAATGTGATTCGAAAACTTTTTTTTCGTTTTTTTTTGACTATTATGAATTTATATCCACTTTTACCGTGTCCTGGCTGCTGACCAATGGAAAAAAATGACCATTGGCCAAAATGTGATTCGAAATTTTTTTTTTTTTTTTTTTACTCTTATGAATTTATATCCACTTTTACCGTGTGCTGGCTGCTGGCCAATGGAAAAAAATGACCATTGGCCAAAGTGAGCATCAAAATTTTTTTTTCCGTTTTTTTGGCTATCATTGATTATAGAGTATCTGTTGGTACTGACCAATAGAGAAAAAATGACCATTGACCAAATTTTTGATTTTTTTAATTAAAAATTGTTCAAATTCAACAAAAAATTTCTCCCAACAATTCTGCAAATTCTTAACATTGTGATGTTTTATAATATAATGTTTGTTAGACCCATAATCACTAAAGGCCATAAAAACTAATGTAATACGCAACTAGATGAAAACACTAAATCTAACCCTAACCCTTGCCTATATTACATTTTGCCTATATTACATTTTGCCTATAAATGGAAAATTTGTATAAATAATTAATTAATCATTAGGCATTTAATACCCCCCTATAGGCATTCTCGCCCCTTCCCACCTTTCTCGCCCATAAATTGCATAGCAAATATGATACAATTATACGAAGTACAGATGAGTCGTCCCCCCTTTCCTTCCCTTCTCCCCCTTCCCACGAGGGCCGAAGGCCCGAGTTTTTTCTGCTATTAATTGCTATGCAATTTATGGGCTCGTTTTTGGTTGTCCGTTGTCCGTCCGTTACCCTTCTATCTATTTGCATTGGGTATATTAGGTTATCGATTTTTTAAATTAATGCATGAGAAAGAGGTGCCCCACCCCTCATCTCTATCTCCCTCGCTGTGTTATTTTTTAAATTAATGCATGAGAAAGAGGTGCCCCACCCCTCATCTCTATCTCCCTCGCTTTCGGGCGGGGTCGGGTTTTAATTGCTATGTTAAATTAATGCATAAGTATATCTATTCGTTTTTGAATTGGGTAACATTGATATTAATTGCTATAATTACCCTATGCCCTCCACTACAAGGGCCTATGCCTCTACTGATATGGGTCCCTGTGCCCCTACAAAAGCCTATGCCTCTATTAATGTGGGTTCGAACCCCGGCGAACGTTCTGAATTGCTGGTTCGATTCCCGGAGAGGGCAAATTTTTTTTTTATTTTTTAATTTAAATTAATATATTTTTCCTGTTACTACCATTGATAATATGACTTTTTGGCCGTCCACTTGTTCTATTATTGTTTCATTTTATTATATAATAAACATAAATAAAAGTTGTTTACTTTTAATTGCTATGCAATTCAACTAGTTTTTGGGTTAGAATCCAGAAGTTTTTTTGACTCTTATGATTGTTTATGTTACTATCATTGATAATAAGACTTTTTGGCCGTCCGCTGGCTGCTGACCAATGAAAAAAATGACCATTGGCCAAAATGTGAATCCGAGTTTATTTTTTCGTTTTTTTTTACTATTATAATTGTTCCTGTTACTACCATTGCTATTATGACTTTTTGGCCGTCCGCTGGCTCCTGACCGATGGAAAAAATGACCATTGGCCAAAATGTGAATCGAAATTATTTTTTTCGTTTTTTTTGACTATTATGATTGTTCCTGTTCCTACCATTGCTATTATGACTTTTTGGCCGTCCGCTGGCTGCTGACCAATGGAATAAAATGACCATTGGCCAAAATGTGATTCGAAAATTTTTTCCCGTTTTTTTTGACTATTATGAATTTATATCCACTTTTACCGTGTCCTGGCTGCTGACCAATGGAAAAATATGACCATTGGCCAAAATATGATTCGAAATTTTTTTTTCGTTTTTTTTACTCTTATGAATTTATATCCATTTACCGTGTGCTGGCTGCTGACCAATGGAAAAAAATGACCATTGGCCAAAGTGAGCATCAAATTTTTTTTCCGTTTTTTTGGCTATCATTGACTTATAGAGTATCTGTTGGTACTGACCAATGGAGAAAAATGACCATTCGCCAAATTTTTTATTTTTTTAATTAATAATTGTTCAAATTCAACAAAAAATTTCTCCCAACAATTCTGCAAATTCTTAACATTGTGATGTTTTATAATATAATGTTTGTTAGACCCATAATCACTAAAGGCCGTAAAAACTAATGTAATACGCAACTAGATGCAAACACTAAATCTAACCCTTGCCTATATTACATTTTGCCTATAAATGGAAAATTTGTATAAATAATTAATTAATCATTAGGCATTTAATACCCCCCTATAGGCATTCTCGCCCCTTCCCACCTTTCTCGCCCATAAATTGCATAGCAAATATGATACATTTATACGAAGTATAGATGAGTCGTCCCCCCTTCCCTTCTCCCCTCCCCCTTCCCACGAGGGCCGAAGGCCCGAGTTTTTATTCTATCGATAGGATAATATAAATCAATTAATGAATTCGTAGATTTAAAAGTGTATAAAGTGTCCTAATTTTTTGATTTTATACATTTAGATGGCGATAATGAAATATCAAAATTTGAAGCTAATCTTTCGCATTATAAAGAATGGAATTATGTTGACTCAATAATTTTATAAAATTTGCATCCTTTATAGTCTTATACAGCATCTTTATTTGTAATAATATAATTTAAAGTTTTATTCAAAAACAAATAATTATAATCAACATATTGTTTCTTAAAATAATATTAAAAAAATTAAGGGGCCCAAGATATTTCGCGTGGGAGGGCCTACGAGGTCCGGTTTTAGCCCTTGAGGGGGCCCGGGCCCCTTCGGCCCCCACCTAGCTACGCCACTGTGCCATCTCGTGAATCAAAATTTAGCGCGCTACTTACTAATATAAGTTTCTCAGATACGATTATTTTCCACTTATAAGCTTTAAATTAATTTAGAATGTTTTTTTGAAATTTAACATTAATTCGCGTTGCTGCAAAGATGTAGTTTATAATACGTTATTCATAGGCATTCGCTGCTAACAATAGAGTAATTTTATTAACACTTTAAAAATCTTGATTATGTAAATAAAAAAAGCTTAAAATTTTTTGTCCGTTTGATTAAATAAGGCTTGTTAAAAAATTTGTTGGTTGATGAAATCGAGTGATTTTTTAATTGTATAAAAATTGTTTTGAGTGAATTTAAAATTCTAGGAGATGGGTTACACCACACGGGCGAGCTAGGATTGCCATTGGGGCAATTAACTCAAGAGGTAATAGAACAATAATGACGTGAAAGGAAATGTTGACAACTATAAATAAGATTGCAATGTAATTTTAAATATCACAAGGTGTGATATAAATAATTTCGGCAACATCTTAAAACAAACCCTTGAGATTTTATGGTCACGACAAGAGTCTGAATTAACATATTGTATTATTTCTTAATTAAAGATTTAAATAGGTCAATCTCTCCTAATGCAACAGAAAAACTCGCATCCATTTTATCAATTTAAACACACAAATTTAGCTTAAAGAAGACGATATATAAAGACCAATTAATAAGTAAACTAACCAGTGCATAAAATTTATTCGCAACTTAATTCGAGTCCATTTCGCATCCTACAGGTGGATGCATGGGTGTTTACTGCGAGAGGATTCCAATATATCACATGGAGCACGAGTCGTTAATGCTAGAAGATTGGGGGAGGGGGGTATGGGTGTAAATTGGTAACGGCGCATAAATATTATGGGACAATAATGCAAAATAAAACACTATGCATAATACTCTATCGAAAATAGATGGTAAAGTTAAAAGGAAAAAAGAAAAGAGTACTATAAAACGAGGAAAAACACGACAACGATAATAAAATAAATTACAAGATGGGCAGGGGTGAGAGGGTGTGGTTTGTGTATCTAGAGATATCAAAAATTAAAGGTAAAGTATTTGTAACTAAGTAAAATTTATATAAGGTTAAGGTGTAAAAGAGACGACGAAGCTATATGAAATAAATTTGTATAGATTAAACGTATGCTGTATGTATACTAAAGAGGAGGTGTGAAAAATGGTACAATAAAAACGTGCATTTTTCTTCGCTATCTTCCCAGCACTATGACGGGGGAGGAGATGGCTGTAGGAAAGTCACGAGGAGCTGTAAAGTTGCTTGATGCTACAAAAATGGATTTGTGGCGATGGATGAAACATTCATATTGACGGTTTGTAGTTGTGGAGGCTAATGGGATTAAAATCAAATTAATGTTTATGAATAAACAGCCTATGCAAAATAACTAGTTTTAAGATGTTGCGGTCCTAAGTTTAAGCCATCAGGGTATTGTTAGTTAAGTTCTTTTAAATTTGAATTCATTAAATGCTTCAATGGATGGATGCCTCATAAGTAGTAGTTAAGTTGCTATTTAGCTCCGACTTGGACGTAAGCGCTTAGCATATGTGCTCGGACGCATAAGCTTTGAAGAGGGGTAAAATGCTCAAGAGGTTAAGTTGTAACAGCAAATACAAGCTCAAGCAGTAGGAATATTAGTTTGTTAGCAACTTTAAATAAAGGTACTTTTGTACGAGCAATTGCTAAGAACAAGTTGCTCATCCATTTTGCTGAACGAATGTGTTAATTAATTATGTGACATATCGCAATTAATCTGCTCAGCAAATGTGTTAATTACTTATGTCTTATGTGACATATCGCGTATCCCCTCTTTCCTATCTCTCATAATTGTTATTTAAATTCACACCTTTAATAAAACTATTACATTGTAACCTGGCTTAAAAAACCATATTAAAAATGTCAAAAAATTTATTAGCAATAGAGTGAGACAGAATATTCAAAGATTTATATTTAAAAAGCCATCTATATAGAATATTCTATAAAGCGAAATTTCCCACCTTTTATAAAACTTTGCATTGTGACCTGGACTAAAAATATTATTAAATATAAATTTAGTAACATTAAGTCATATTAAGAATGTCAAAAAAATATTTATACAATTAAAAATAATTTCGCCATTTATAAAAAATAAATTTTAAAAACCATTTTAGATATATATAATGAAAATCGAAAAAAAACTAGTTCGCACCTTTAATGAAATTATAACATTACATTGACACCTCTTCTTAAAAACGATAAAATATAAATTTAAACTATATTAAAATTGTCAAAAAAATTATTACCACCTGAGTGAGACAGAAAATTCACAAATTTATATTTAAATAAATTTTTATAAAATTTTTGGCATGTATTATATAAAAAATAAATTTTAATATCATGAAACATATTTTAGCCATATATAAAGAAAATTGCAAAAAAATTAGTTCGCACCTTTAATAAAATTATAACATTGACACCTGTTCTTAAAAACGATAAAATATAAATTTAAACCATATTAAAATTGTCAAAAAAATTTTTACCACCTGGGTAAGACAAAAATTTATAATTAAATAAATTTTTATAAATAATTAAAATCGCCTATAGATGGCGCTAATTAAGGTAAACCTTTAAGTTAACTGCGGCACTCCTGAAAGGGGTTGTTATTATCTTCTGATTATCATTAAACATATTTTAGCCATATACAAAGAAAATTGCAAAAAAAATTAGTTCGCACCTCTAATAAAATTGGACACCTGTTCTTAAAACGATAAAATATAAATTTAAACCAATTAAAATTGTCAAAAAATTATTACCACCTGGGTGAGACCAAAAATTCAAAAATTTATAATTAAATAAATTTTTATAAAAATTTTTGCATGTATAAAAAAATAAATTTTAATATCATTAAACATCTTTAGCCATATATAAAGAAATTGCAAAAAAAATTCGCCTTAAAAAATATAAAATTCATAACAGATAGCCATTGGCGTAGGGAGGGGGTGGTTTTCCGGTTAGAACACCTCCCATGATTTTCAATTTATATAATTTTTAGATCGTATATTTATGAAAAAAACATTTGTTGGAATTTTACTTTTAGTATTTTATTATTTTTACACAAATGTCCTATTAAACCTTTAGGAAACAAAACATTTTGGTCCAAAAAATAGTTCAAAAAAATATGATCTTAAATATTTTATAACCCCCCCCCCCTTGAGGAAATCATATTTACGCCTATTCAAATAGCCATAATTATTGTTGAACAACAGAATTACTAAAACAAAGCACGCTCTATTTTAATTATCACATTATATAGATGAGATGCTATGAGCAGTTTAGAAAAACTGCTTGCTCATAGCATTTGCTCATATTAAATGTTAGTTAACTTATAATGCTGCTCAGGCACATAGCTCTATACATGAGTTACTTTTTGCTACTACCCCTTCGCCTCTCGAGCATTTTCACCTGATACTGTATCCTACTCATGTGCTTGTGAGGGGGCAGAGCTCACAGTGATGCTCACTGGAGCAAATCAACATCACTAAGCATTACTATGTTACATCTAGATTCTCGAGCTTTTATATTGAGAGAAAAACTCCTAATCTTAACAAAAACTTGGGGCTAAATAATATTCTTCACATTATTTAAAGCCCTTTGTGATAAGAGACTGGCGTGTTCTTTATGTAGCAAACATGAAGTAATTATATATTTATTAACTTAAGATAACTTCTTGCAATATTAAAGGATTTATAAAACAAATCAATATAAATTTTGAAAATTGAATCCATATCGTGTGAAAGTTTTCCGAGGCATATTATATTATGGCATATGAAGGAGAAAGGGTTTAAGATTATAAAGCTATAAAGTAAAATGTTAGAAAGTTACAAATACTGGATTATGCAAGACTTCGGGTGAGTCCAAAAAAAATATCGGCAAAGTGACATGTCCATAGACGGGCACCGAGATTTTATAATATTTTTCGACGCTGGGAAAAAACGCAAGGAACTCACCATAAATGGATTGGGAGCCGCTTGTTTGTGTATGGCCATGTTAAAAGAATGGCCCCCATAGGAGGATTCGGAGCCGGGGACGTATGTGCTAGAACAGTTAGGGTAAATTGATGATTGGGAGAAGAGACCGTTAAGAGTAGGAACTGACGCATTGGAGGAATCGACCAAGTTATGCCAGGGATCTAGGAAGGCGGTGGTGCTTGAGTTGGGTATAATGAGATTACCGAAAGTGAGTTCGGCCCCGCTCAGCTGCTTGTGGGTGAGAGAGGATAAATTATGGTGCTGCTGCGATCGCCCGATCGGAGGTGAAGCAAATGGATTTTTGCCTGCACAACAGAACAAAAGATGAATAAACATAATAAATTTTTCCGCGCAGCTTTAAAATTAGCGTAAATCGTATAATCGGAGGCAAAATTCAAACGTGCAATTTTATAAACCCGGTAGTTGTTCACACTCATAGACTAAAGAATGATTAAGCCTTAATTATTGGTGCAGCAAAAATCAATTCTTTTTTGTAATTTCTATACAATTAAAGCTTAAACGGAATAATAAGCATTGATAAATAATTGACGATGCAGATTGCGCTATAAAAATATATATGGCACTAAGTACTTTTTAAGTTAAAAAGACATAGGTAACCGCCATTCTAAAATATATCTATTTCTAATTCATATTTTAGAGAAAGTAAAGATTACCATTGGTTCCAACCATTTCAATTAAAAATGGCTGTATGCTTTTACGAAATTTTATAAAAACCTAAGGTATATAGAGAGTAGGAAACTTTAGTTTTAAAAGTCTAACAAAACTCACCAATGAACAACTCAAAATATTTGTGCATTTATAATGGATAGATTAAACTTACACTCGTCCGGGTAGTAAGGTTGTTTGGGGGTATTAGGGTGTGGATGGAAACCGATGGAGGGTGGGGGAGCGACGAGATTGGTGGTTGTGTTGATGTTGGTTGATTGAGCAACGAGGAGACTGGCGTGGTAAGCGTTATCAAGTTCCGCTAGGGCCTTATATTTGTCCTCGAGTGACGGGGGCTCTGGTCCCTGTATTAACCCGTTGTAATGGACACTTGGCCCATGCTCTGGTTTGGGTAGGAGCGAACTAAAGAATATATAGGCAAATATTTTAGTTGAGGGCCCCTCTGATACTATAAAGACCTTCATGGTAGGAAGAGTGGGTGTTTCAGTTTCTATGTGAATTTTCTCAGCTATTTTGTAATATGAAGTGAACGACTTGAGTGGAATTATATGTAAAAAAGACAAAAGGATAACAATATCAAAAAGATGTCTCTCATTGACTAATCTAAGTTAAATTTAGTTTTCAAATGATTTTCTTAAGCTGGAGTGAAGGAGCACGAATAAAGAGATTAAGTAGATATGCGATTGTCTTAATCGAAAAATGTTATAATTCTAAACGTAAAAATATTTCAACCTGACGTTGCCGAGATTCGATGCAGAGCTAGGTTGCGAGGGCAAGGGGTGGGAGATGGAAGAAAAACTGTCTTCAAAACCATTTAACAAAGGACCACCACTCTCGACTTTCCCCGGTGCACCGTTCTCATGTGGAGCGGTAGGGTTTGATGGTGCTGAGTTATGGCCGGCCTTTTGGTGAGATTCAAGCCAAGCCTGTGGGGGCGTCGCTCCGTATCGATTACTAACCTACAAATTAGTTGAATAAATTATAATTTAATCCCCGTCGGTGCTACATATATAATGGAAAAAGGGATAGGCAAAAACGTTTATATGGTTGATTTGCTAAACCATAGTTACGTTTTTAAATAATGTGTTAACTTCCAAATTTTAAATTACAGATATTATTAAAGGTCGTGTGGGGTTCAAATTGGGAAATTTTTATTTGCAAGTTTATGGGTAAAAATTAGATGCAAATTCTGTCTTAAACTCGAAATTATTGGAGATAAAAAATTCATTAAAAAGTTGAGTCTACAAACTAAAAAATTAATTTTAAATTGTGTGATCACAAAGTCTGTATTCTTAAGATTATGCTCAAGGCTGACCCCGATGCTTGAATATAACTTAGCTATCGAAATTTTACAGACTAGATAAGATCGAGCTAGACTACTTATATCAATTTATTTGTTTCAATAAACCAATGAATCCTTTTAATTTTATTTCTTAATCATTTTTATTAAAAATAAACAATGTTTTGCAAACTAAAAAGGCATTGGATTGATTTGCTGAAATTGCAGGATGCTCGGATGATATTATTAAAACTTGTCCCTTAAAGTTACCCCATTAAGATCCACAGTCACAGGGTGCGAAGGCATTGAAGGATATCGACTGGCCGCGAAGGCGTCAACACTTCCCAAGGAAATGCTATCGGACGATACCTTTTTCTTACTTGAAGGCGCAGGAGGTTTGAGGGCAAAAGGGGCGTTTAAGATCTTATATAGCACGAAAAATTAAAAAAAAACTTAATTGGCAAAAATATAATGATCTTTACCGAACTTTATAAAGCCAAAACATTTAGCAGAAATTGCAGCGAAATCGCCCAACCTTATGCCAAACCAGTTAAAAATAGTTAGAGTTAAGTAAAAAAAATATATTAATTATGATTGCAGGTCTAATTTTAAATGGGGCTGGTTGGAAATTAAAGGTTTACTTGTGGTTGAGTCGAAATAAAAAATGAATAATTTGGAGTCAGATTGGTTAATAATAGATATATGACTAAATTTATATCAAGAGAATACGCACTAAACTAACAAGACGGAGAGTGACTTTACTTTGGGAGAAGAGGATAGGGAGTGGGTGACGTTACCGGACCTTCTCCTAACCAAGCTCCCACCACTGCCCGCCTTGCTACAATCTTGCCTGCTATCGAACGACGAAAAATTGGGTGAGTTTCGGCCGCGCGTCGTAGTTAGGATGTCTTCCAGGCAAGAATTATATTTGCCGAGACCGTTTGAGATTCGTTGAGGCTGCGCCGTTTCGTGACCTAGGGCGTGGGGGTAGTGATGTTAAGGATTGCGATTTTATTTCAATAGGGTTAAACCGAAAACACCAAGAAAACAAGGTCGATGTAACGCGAATACGATTATCTTTAGTCATTTATATACCAAAAATCTGTAATCGATTGGAGAATGTGCGAATGTAAAAATATATGAGAATGTGAACTTGATAGTTATCATTTTGTGCACGTGTTAAGACATACAAAGTCGAAATTCAAAACCCGGACTCGCCCCGACACAAAATCAATTCAAACTCATTCTGGGACTAACCGTCAATTTTAGATTTTCCAGACCAAGACTTTCTCTCTAAATTTG
The DNA here is from genome assembly GCA_964036665.1 of Gordius sp. MW1. NCBI lineage: Eukaryota > Metazoa > Nematomorpha > Gordioida > Gordea > Gordiidae > Gordius > Gordius sp. MW1. The sequence goes on along the minus strand of OZ038532.1, from coordinate 11,159,819 downwards.
ATATGGTAAATTTAAACCCATTCCGTCCAAAAAATTTAAATTTGCGATTCGAACTAAAGAACGACCCAACAATCGATAGCTCAACACATGACAAAAAACTAGCACAAATAAACACGCTAGACGAGTAGTTTATGTGAGCATTTGCTGATAAAATTATATCTTGTTTTAGGATAATCTAACAATTTTACTCAAAACCCCATTTGAAATGTTTCATGATTCTTCTAATAAACTGCCCGATCAAAATAATTTTTTTATTTCGTGCTGCCAAAAAATATCCAATGTAAAGTTACCGATGCTGAAGGGATCGTTGTTAATGTTGTTGAGGGCGGAGGAATAGGAAGATTCGCCACTACTTTTGGCCGAAGAAAAAGAATCGCTCTTCTCCTTTTTCCCATTCAACGCGGCGGTACTCGAACTGGACCGCTGCTGTTGCTGCATAATTTCCTTTTCTCTCGCCACCTAGCACCGTGTAGAGCGATGTTTTTATTGAAAATTAAGTAAGTTATTGCCCAATAATATGCCATGATTTAGGGTAGGATAAACATAGGAATTCTTTTTCATTAAATTTACTTAAAGAGTTGGTCGTTATGCGGGCTTATTGCCTTGGCGGCAGGGTAAATCACCCAACAAGTCTTTTCAATATATTACTCAGAGTATGAATGAGCTAACTGACCCTAAAATGCACATATTGATAAATAAAAAGACATACATTTCACCCCATATACCAAAATTAAAAAAGGTCACGAAAGTAAAACGCACATATGCAACAAGCACCAAGGTCGACCGACGCGGTTAGTTCTCGCGAAAATAAGCAACCTAGCTAACCTACCTCCGTTATCTCTCTGTCAGGCGCCTCCTTTTTTGCTACATGTCGTAAAAAAGTGAAATGGTGGGGGAAGGGGGGAGGTGAGGTCAAAGTTGACCCCCACCCCGCACCGCTATTTAACCTATATTGCGAGCGGGTGTGAAGAATGATCGAGTGCGTTAACGGAAATTGAAAGGTGAAACGAGGTACGTTTTCAATTGAATGTTATCGGTCGTAGCGGTGCACATTGCAGTATGCATGGATCTCTCTCTTTACAACCGGGAGATTAAAACAAGCTCAACGAACTGACGACCTGCCTGGCCCCGCCGCTACCCGGCTGGCTGCTAACTAACTCTCTCTCTCTCGCTCTTCTCGTTTCTTTCAGTGCTCGCAAAAATGCCGAGAGCTTTAGGTTAAAAAGGAAGAGGGAATGTGAATGGGGTGGGTACGAGGGGAAGCCTAATTAACACGTGTGAAAAAACTCTCATAATTCAAGAGTTCCCCCGATAAGTGGATAATGCTTTGCGAAATTGTTAGAAAAGCATAATAGGGTGGCTATGGAATAAATAAACTCTAAAGATTATTGCCCTGGGTTTTAAAATCTTAAAATTTTTAGCCATGTTAGGTCGTAGGCAGAGGGGTAAGATGAGATTGGGCCACTCAAATACTAATGCCTTGATATTATAACTCAGACAGTAAATTAGTATCCCTTTAATAATAACGTTGGCGAAAGCAATAGTTTGAGCCAGTAGCACTGATGGCGCGCAAATATGTTTTGGTTCGAGCTCGAATCATGTTACAAAAATCAAGAATGCCTGCACAATAACCACCACAGTTTAATCGATAACTGAATCATGCGAAGCTATATCGAAACCCGAAACCCCTTATAAATTGTTGCCTTAGACGGCCTTTAAGTTTCGTATCAAAGCTTTCTCTAAAAAAAGTGCATATGGCGCAATTTGCGAACCGGCTAATAGAAAAAATGCATATATTTAGGGTTGAGTAAATAGCAATTTTAAAACTCCGTCCAATTTAAATTTTTTAAAAGCCCGAGCCGACTATAGAAGAGCGCGGACATGATAGGGGCATGAAATCCCGAAGAAAAGCATTGTGACGCACCTGCTGCTCGACTTCTTGCGGAGTGACGTACCAAATTTTCTTTTCGTACTTGTCGATCAGGAAATCCTTCATTTTGTGTTCATCCTTGATGCCCGCATCGTTACCGACCCCTCCGAAGACATCTTCGTGACTTTTGGGATCAAACAGGCCGAGCCATATGCGTTGGCAGTGCTGCATGTTTTACAAAAATTTAATGTTGCTATATAATGTCGTTATATCAAAAGAGAATAAGCGAGTCGATGAATGCGAGCGAGATATTCCCGGGGAATGTATAATAAAATTGGGATGGTTGATAGAAAAAAATTTATCGCGAGCTTTAAATAGAGGTTAAAAGGGAAAAAATTAATTTAACTCTAATGCACGTAAGTGATTAATGAGAGACAAATTTAAGACGGCTCATTATCATTAGAAACATCGTCCAGAGTTTATATGCGCATGACGTCCAAAACGGGCATTAACTTCCCCAAAGTTGAACCATGTATGTCATGTAGATGCTGTCAGACAAGAATATGTAAACAAACACTTCTAGGAAAGTATAATGAGAGCCAAAAGGGGCCGCCCGCGGGGATGTTATTAACATTCGAATCTCCCTCTCTCACCATAAAGGCAAAACTAAAATATGTGAGATGTCGCACTCTGTATAATCCATCCATCCTAACCCAGCCCAACTTAGCTCGCCTTCCTTAAGTCACCTATGCTAGGTGTCGAAAAGTACAGCAACAAATATGACTAGAAAGAAGAATTTAATTTTGACGCACGCAACGAATGACAGGAGGAAGGGAGGGAGGGGGCGATTATTGAAAAGTAATCAAAAGCGTTTGAAGGCGTTTTAATTTTTTTCCATAAAATCGCTTAGCGAGAAACCTTGATATTTTTAACTGCTGCGACAATTTATCACTTGCCCGTGATAATTCTGACGTCAACGACATCGTTTCTGTTATGGAATCGACAAATAGTTTTATAAGAAGCTTGTACGGTAAAGATCGAGATCAAACTTGCATAGATCCGTTCAAAAAAATAGGGTATTTTTAATCAAGTAAAAATTAGTAAATATCTCATTTAGCTAAATGGGCATTAATAAAAAATACATGTGAAATAGAAAATAACCGAATCTTGCCGTCAATTGTTAAATTTTAAGAAATATTCGAAAGACGATATTTGTGCAAACAACCAAATAATAAACGAAAAGATTATCAGGTTAAGGAACGTAGCCTGAGGTAGGCAGGAATTATGGACCCCCCTCCCCCCCCCCCCATCAATTTAAAACACTTTCGTATTTAAAAATTTCAAAAAAAATCAGTTCGCCTCTTTCCAATAATCATTACTAAACATTTTGCCCCCCACCCCGGCCTCTAATTCAAAGTTACGCCTACGATGAACTCATAAATAATTTATGAGTGTCTAAGACCACTGCTATATGGCAAAAAGCGTGATTTTGTCATTAAACGAAATGTAAACTAACAATCGTTCCAAGGGACAATCACAATTTGCCAGGAGCGTATAAGTTTCACTAATGCAACGACAATAGATTATGGTTAGAGAGGGGGAGAAGACAAAAGGTAAGAAGGTGGGAAGGACACCTTCGAGCATGGGCGTAGCCAGCCTTTGAACTAGAGGGGGGCAAAAATGATTTAGGGAGGGGCAAAATGAACTTTTTTAGAAATTTTGATAATTTTAAAAAATTTTGGATTTAGAGGGGTCAGCCGCCCCTCCCTGCCCCCTCCCTGGCAACGCTCATGCCTTCGAGCTAAGGTTACGGTGGGAGACAGGTGGTGGGATAATTAAGACAGCCTAGCCCAGCCCGTCGTATTATAAAAGCGCCTCGCGAAGGTGACTTTATGATAGGTGTGTGGGTGTGTGTGTGTGAGTGTTCGCGAGAGGGGAAAAGGTTAAAAGTGCATTTCCCGCATCCCACATATGTATTTAATACATACAAGATACAAACAAACTATATAACTCTATATACTTATACACATACATCATACTACACAAGTGTAGGATAAAACTATACATATATGCTTTATTTAGTTGATAACCGTAACACGGATCTTTACCATCACCATAAACGTCGTGTGTGCAGTGCATATCGCATACATAAGCCTACCCCATCCCGCTTATACATTGTATTCATTTTATCCGACCCCCCTAACCCGAACCGGAGATCAAATGGCTTGCATGGCGCGCGGCGTACAACAACATTTAAAATCTAGCCCCCCTAGAAACACCTGTTGACGCTAAATAGTCGGTTGGATAATAATTAATAGATGCGCAAAGTAAACTCCTCTTTAATATACAAGTCCAAGCCGGCCCCCTTTTCAAAAGTCACCTTTAATTTTTCCGATCCCGTTATATTCGTAACTAAGAAATCACATGAGATCGATTGATGGAGTCAAAAGCTTAACCTTGATAAACCTCCAAATAATCCTAGCTTATAAGCGCAAACGATTATATAATTAATATAAAAGGGCCTAAAATGGATTATATTATGGGAGGTTATAGACTCCTACATAATGTATTGGAAATATAAAATATTTCTATTTTTGTTTCATTTAATATGTCATAGATGCGACGCTTATATTTTAAATTTTTGGAGCAAATAAAAAAATTCGGGTTGGGCAGATTGAAAAGTGATTAGGGTATAGCTGAATGGACGTTAGACTGGCAATCTATAAATTCAAGCTGAGCCGAGTTCGAGAAATTTAAAAAAGCTGATGACCTGGGGTCATAAGTGCCCCAAAATCTGACACTTTATCAAATTAATATTATTTGGATACTGGCTATGCAAAGCTAAGGCACTAACCATCCCTAAATAAGCTTAAATTATGGAATTATGATTTTAATTAAAACTAAGCGGCGCGACTTCAATGCGAAAAAGAAAGTTTATCACGATGAAAATGAACGTGCGTATGTGCGAGATGAGATAATATATCATACATACATAGTACTGTAAGAAGTGAATAAAACAGATGTTAGTTGCACTGTGGGGTAAGTAAATAGGTAGTAGGTAATATGGTAAATTGCATGTAGCAAAAATATGTTAGATAAGCGCTTACCAAATTTCCGCGCGCTTCCAAAAATTCGATTTCGCTTTGCGCGAACGTTGCCATGGATATGGATTTGACGCGATGTGGTGGATTCAATCCGCGCCTACAACAATCGAATGCAAATAGAAATGTAAGCTTACTCAACATAGAACTCGAGGGAAAATTTCAAGAAAAAATGTGGATTAAATAGAGGATTTATATTCAGTATTTTGAATTTTAAAACTTTTAATAATTATTATTAAACAAATACCAACATTGCGAAAAAAATAATAATCAAATCATTGCATTATATTTTCCAATTTACCCTATTCAAGATGTTTTAAAGTTATAATTATAAGGTAAAAGCTTTAAAAAAACGAGCTGATTCAGCTCATTGTGCATATAATAAGGTCCAAAATTTTGCAAAAAATTGGGGCTTGAATTCGTGTGATTAGTATTAATGAAAATGATGTTAGCATTTCAAATTGTCATTGCGTTTTAGAGTAATACTTTGAAAAATTTTAGGTTTCACGTTAAAAATTGTTTTGAACTTAATTTTCATGAATTTTAGCAGAAATAAAAAAACATTATGTAGACAAATTTCATAAATTGCATTCAATAAATCAGTTTTAACACAAAAAGTTAATTAAAAAATTATAAAATTTTCCAACAATAAATCTTTTGTAATATCATCATTTTAAGATAGGTTATCGATGGATGCGATTCAGATAATCAAAAAAGGTATACTTTATGTTGTTAAGTTTAATTCAGACCTTAATTAAGAAGTTGCTCACAAGGTCATAATTTTGGAGAGAGAAAAATATCGCACATAATTTTATCAAGGCTTTAAATCTCAAATCTAGATTAATTTTCAATTAAAACGTAACGACTTCGAAGCCCGGAAGTAAAATTTTTGCATATTATCCATTTCCTTCACAATCATGAAACAATTTTAATTAATTAAAATTATTATTTCTATGATATAAAATGGGACTGTATATGCCACCAATTGATTGCTATGATGCATTAAATTAGCTGGCTGGAGTGCAGGAAAAACAAGTTATCATTTATGGTTCGTGCAGATTTCGGGTAATTACATAAACAAGCTCAATTCGATAATCCCGTTTACTGTGTGTCAGAATAAAACAGTTATCCCTCCCTCACTTATAATGTGTATGTGGTTATGTTATGACTGGCTGAGAGATTATATATTTTGGCTGAATGCATCGTCAACCAACCACAGAGCTTCGTTAAGCCAAATAAAGGGAATAGAAACAACTGAGTCTTTATTCAGCCTTGCCATATCATGGTAACTGTGGCCTGGCTCTGCCTAAGTGAGCTAATTATGTGCAAATAAAGGAGTTTGATAACAAAGAAACCGCCGCCTTTCCCAAAGGCTTGGCATTAGTGTTGTAAAAACGGCTGGGTTTTGTTTGGTCGACCTTTGGTTGGACTAAGACTAATATGGTCGACTCCGGTCGGTTTATCAAATTTCGACTAAGCTTAGAGGTCGAGTAAGGAAATTGGCATTCCTAATTATCTCTTACCACATCCCTCCCTATACGTGTATACTATAAAAATTTTACGGACAAAAATAACAAATTTCTCCTTGAAATTTTAAATAGATGCAGCCATTTTAAAGTAATATTTCATGGCCTGATCATGGAAAATGCCCTTATAACACGGTAATTGGCATATCCATAAATGTTTACCGATTAAATTATACAATGTTGTGGTAATTCGGCTAATTTTAGTGTAAGCCCCCCGTCGTGGGAGGTTTGGAATTGGATTTAATCTTCAAAAATTACGCCTAATTTTTAAGGGCTGGTGCTGATTTGAAAAATCAATAAGCGTAAAATCATAATTTCAAATACCAAATTATTGTAGAAATCGGAGAGGGGGGGGGGGGTAGGTTGAAGGAGACCACATATATATAAAGTTCATATATGTGGCGAAAAATCAATCGATACAACTGAGCAAAGGAACGCTTAGTTTATGGAAGGAAAGGAACATGAGTGGAGTAGTGAACAGTAATTTAGCCAAATATAAGGCATATCATTCGGACAACAAAATTTATTCATAATTTCAAAAGCGTAGAAATAAAGCAACAAGTTAAATGTAAAAGTTGCACTTATCCTTGAATGGAAGCAGGAGAAATAATTTTAAATTTTTGAGTGAGTAGCTTGTGTTTGGAATAAATGTAGCAAATTCGATAAAAAATATGATCAACTTAAAAAAATTGATTAGGTTGTTTTTCAACACCCTAAGGGGGAATGAGTGGAAATCAAAAAAAAATTATTCAAGAGCATATTTAAATTTGAAAAGATTGTGAAGAAACCAAAAACAATTTCTTTTTTGATATAGGGAATATACAGGTTTACATTCCCTATGAAAAATACTTTATTGTTCAAAGAAAATGGTTTTTTAAATACTTCATGTTCCAAAACATTTAAAAAAGGAGGAAAGGCAGAATAATGAAAAGTTTATACATTCATTAATTATTTCTGTCTATCAGTAAAATTTATTGTGTATTAGAGTGATGCTCACTTATAAAACTCTATACTGTTTGAACTAATTAATAAGTATAGCATTAATATAAATGATATCAATAACTGATCAAGAAACTTGACAAAAAATTCTTAAAATAATAAATATTATAGATATAGTCACACATAATATAACTTTTATTTGTTATCATTAATTTATAAAAAAGCATACAAATGTATATCAATTGAATAGTGTTATAACATGACAAAAAAACAATGGTAAATGTTTTACAAGAACATATTAAACTTATCATTCTAGATAACTAAGAATACATACAAAATAAAATATAATTGTGGCCTTACAAAAGTCCGCTGCATTTAGTGCAGATGAATGCCCCAACAGTCATGTTAACATAGGTTGGTCCTTTTTGATTACATTCAAAACAATGTTTGTTAGAATATTGTGATGCAAATTCCCGAAGCTTGATTAGATTCTCGTCTATTTTCTTTTTATTACCCGTCATAATCAATGGTTATTTGATAACTTAATTAACTATCATTTTGTATTCAAAACATTTTTGTTTTACAAAAGTTAGAGAATAGATAATTAATCACTCCACAAGAAAAAATATTAAGTTCGTGGTGTACCGTAACTCATAAATGCGGTTTTCAATAAGGAATTTTATTAAGCCACTTCTTAACAGTGGCGTAGCTAGACTTTTTGCCTTGGGAGGGGGGGGGCGAGCATTGATTTTACACAAATGGGAAGGGTTCAAACGTAATTGAAAATTTTTTTACCCATAAACGTTTGTCAAAGGTAAAATTCCGCTACTACTATGAGTATTTTTTTAACATCAACTCGCTTAAAGTTTTATCTAAATAAATTTTAGTCTCAGATCCCTCATATGTTTATGGGGCATAAAATACATATTCATAAATAGAACAAAGTAATGTAGTTGAAACGATTATAACAAGACAATATAAAAAATTTCACAGGCTATAGTAAATTTGTGTACAAATGAATTGGAGCACAAAATGGAACCGGGATATTAACAAGAAAACTAATATTTAAAAAATAACATAAATAGCAAAAACTATACAACAAAGTTTTAATAAAAAATCTTGTATTTCTACAGCCCCAAAAATCTTGCCCACATAAAAAACAAACTTTTATTTTACATATACTACATTGGCAGCATTAACAGGCAGCATTTATATAAGGGAAACAATGACAATGTTTAAATGCCTTTTTAAGGTTATCAAAAGGCAAAATTTTAACTGTGGCATACGATAGCCGAATTTAATTGATTTTATTAATTTATTTTTATCTTTGATAAATCATTCTTCTCCGCATCAATCTTTGCCAGATCATCCTTAATGTTAAATTCTACTAATTCCTACACACGCGCTGCCATCAATCACGAAGAAGATATTTTACGTTTACAACCACTATACGTTATTAATATAAAAATACCCTTATACCAAAAAAGAAGATACGTTTTTTGTTAAAAAGTCATTGTTAACACATAACATTGAGACAGACATTCATTGACATTTTCAATTTCTAGAACAGACACGTAATAAGTTATATTCACATATTCACACATAACAAAGTGAGATATTTACACATTAACACATAACAAAGTGAGATAGCACACATTCATACATCACAAAATTAGATAACACACAGATTCTTCATATATTTTACATATTATATAATTATATTTCATTATACATATTTTTAGTATATTCAATAAAACTTCCATAATTTACATATACATTTTTGGTCCTTCGAGCCCCAAACCAGATCAGCATGACTGCAAAATTTGAAAAGAAAAAGACAACATTTTTAAAAACCTTGCAAGATTTATGGACTATGTAGAATCATCATCCGATGATATAATCAATATAGAATTAAGACTTGAAAATATTAAAAGGTTATATTCAAAATATGAGGATTTTCAGGAACAAGTTGATATAATTGATGAAAACTCTCATGAGCAAAAAGAGATTGAAGACAATTACTATAAGGCAATATCAAAGGCACAGAGTATCATCAACCAAACTCACACACCAACAATCTGTCAACCATCTTCAACATCTGGGAAGCTACAACTTCCTCGAATTGAATTGCCTCACTTTGACGGGAATATGAGGAGTGGTTAGGTTTCTCCAATTTGTTAACTACACTTATTCACAATAACTTGGATATATCAAATGTAGAAAAATTTAATTACTTAAAACTGTCGTTAAAGGGCAATGCGGCAAGTATAATTCAATCCCTAGACATACCAGCAGATAATTATAAGGTTGCATGGGACTTGTTAAATGATTGTTTTAACGACATGAGACTAATAATTAATAAACATATTAGAGGTATATTTAATTTAAACATGGTTAGAAAGGAGTCATTTCTAGACATCCGAAAATTATTGGATGGGTTACTAAAACACACCAGAGCACTAAAATCATTAAATTGTTCGGTGGAACATTGGGATCAGTTGTTAATATATATAGTTACAAATAAATTAGATTTGACCACCAACAAGGCTTGGGAATCTACAATCAAAAGGGATGAGATCCCATCTTTCTTAAATTTGACAGATTTCCTTGCTAACCAATGCCACATTTTGGAAAGTACTAATAAACTAGAAATTACAGATGTTCTGACCAAAGGTAATCATTTCAAATCATCTAATAACCTAGCTATTTCCACTCCTAGCTTCTTTATATGCAATCAATTTCATTTTATTTTTAGCTGTAACAAATTTTTAAACTCAACTTGGGAAAAAAAAGAGAAGTTGTCAAGCAGCACTCTCTTTGTCCAAATTGTTTAAACCAAAATCATAGCATCTCACAGTGCACGGCAGGACCATGTAAGATATGTTACAAAAACACAATACACTCTTGCACCAACATGATTTACAAAAAATTTCATCGACAAATTTAGCTCTAAACATACATCATCATGACGATTCCATACAGGTATTACTCCCTGCAGCTTTAATTGGTATAAATGATGTGAAGGGAAATACCCACATATGTCGTGCTCTCTTAGATTCAGGATCCCAATCAAATTTCATCACAACCGAATTTGGTAACAGGTTGCAGTTAAAGGTACAACAAATTTTAATTGCAATAGGCGGCATCAATAACAGTCAATCATCAATTAAAACTTGCATTGATGCAAGGGTTCACTCTTTGCATAGCAAATACAATGCTCAACTAACATTCTTAGTTATGAATCATATTACAACAAACCTTCCAACATTATCAATCCCAAAGTCAAATATTTCAATACCAGAGAAGTTACAACTTGCTGACCCTTCCTTCAACATCTCTAGTGAAATAAATATGCTGATTGGTGCTGAATTGTTTTGGGATATCATATGCACAGAACAAGTAAATCTTCGAAATGGATTAGTGTTTAAAAACACACAATTTGGTTGGACATTTTCGGGTCCATACTCTTTTTCTAGTGAAATGCTAAAGTTACACAAACATGCAATTTGTCCACTCAACCATTAAATGAGCAACTAACTAATTTTTGGGAAATTGAAGAGATAACCCAACCAGTTCAGTACTCCAATGAAAAGCATCAATGTGAAGAGATATTCAAGGCTACTCACAGACGGAATTCATATGGCAGATATATTGTTGACCTACCACTAAAGGATCAGGTTAAAAAATTGAGAAATTCTTACAAACAAGCTTTCATCCGATTTCAATCTCTTGAAAATAAGATGTTGCGGAACCCTGAACTAAGACGTGATTACACAAGTTTTATCTATGAATATCAACGTTTGGGGCACCTAGCCCCCATTACTGAACCGAAATCACAAGATTTACCTGTTTTTTATCCATCACGCCATATTCAAGATGGACAGCCTCACTACAAAATTGCGGGTAGTCTTTGACGGATCCGCTAAATCAACTTCTGGACTATCATTAAATGACACTCTGATGGTTGGTCCTAAGATTCAGCAGGACTTAATATCAATAATATTAAGGTTTCGTAGTCACAATATCGCAATAACAGCTGACATCGAAAAAATGTACAGACAGATATTGATTAATCCAGCACATACTCAATTGCAGAGAATCTGTGGCGAGATGAAATATCACATCCGGTTCAAGCCTTTGACTTACTTACAGTTACTTATGGAACATCATCAGCACTTTACTTAGCTACTAAAGTTCTTCAACAAGTGGCTGAAGATGAATGCAACGAGTTCCCAGTTGGAGCACGCGTAGCACAACGAGATTTCTATGTTGACGATTTATTAACAGGGGCACACAACATTTCAGAAGCTAAAATTATTGTAGTACAAATACAGACCATGCTAAGAAAAGCTGGATTAAATCTAAGAAAATAGGCCACAAATTCCACCTCTTTATTCACTCAACTACCATCAATCTTTAGTGAAGAAATCATACCTTTAGATAAGCATAGTAACATGAAGACTTTAGGTATCCATTGGAATCCACAAAATGACAACATTCGATTCAACATTAAAAATGAAATTACAAGGGATACTATATCAAAACGAAATGTTCTATCACACATTTTTCAAATGTTTGATCCACTTGGATTACTAAGGCCTGTATTGACAAGGGCTAAGGTATTTATGCAGCAACTTTGGAAGCTTCAGCAATCTTGGGATGAAACACTTCCTAGTGATCTTAGCAATAAATGGACACCATTTAAAAATCAGTTTGTACTTTTAAGCTCACTTGACATTCCCCGGCGTGTTATAGGCCATGACAATCTCTTGAAGATAGAAATTCACGGTTTCTGTGACGCAAGCGAAATCGCTTATGGGGCATGTATATACATTCGATCTTCCGGCAATGATAACTGGTCCAGTAGACTCCTTTGCTCCAAATCGCGAGTGGCTCCTATCAAAAGTATTTCAATTCCAAGACTAGAATTGTGCGGGGCAATTCTGCTAACAAAATTATTAAAAGTTGTCCATTTAGCATTTCAATTTCGAGAATCCACAACATATTGTTGGACTGATTCGACAATAGTGTTAGCATGGATCAAGGGTTCACCTAGTAACTGGAATACCTTTGTGGCTAATCGAGTAGCAAAAATTCAACAAAACTCTAAAATTGACAACTGGCATCATGTACAAACAAGTGACAATCCAGCCGACTCTTTATCAAGAGGCTGTTCACCAAGTGAGTTGATTAATGATCCAAAATGGTGGACAGGACCCATTTGGTTATCCACCGACTGTCCTACTATCAAGCATTCATCATTGAGTGATATGTCCAATATACCCGAACACAAAACAGTGCACTGCTCTACTATTTGTAAGACTAATCCTTTGTTAACAAAATATTCTAATTTCCGGAAACTGACACGAATTATAGCATATTGTTTACGTTTTTATTCAAACATTAAATGTAAAAATCATTTGAAATTTGGATCCTTGTCAACCACAGAACTTTCTCAAGCTACATTAACTTTGTTAAAAATAGTCCAAATGGAATGTTTTTCAGCAGAGTTAAATACCCTTGTAAAGTTTAATAGGGTATCAAACAACAGTAAAAATACTCAGTTTAACACCGTTTCTTCACGATGGTGTAATCAGAGTTGGCGGAAGACTAAGAAACGCAAGTGTCCCTTTTAATCAAAAACATCCTGTTCTTCTTCCAAAAAATCACTTCATTACTAATCTCATAATTAAAATGTACCATGAAGAATATTTGCATACTGGTGTGCAAAATACTATAGCTAATGTTCGAACCGCCTATTGGCCCATCAGTGCCAGATCTCTTGTCAAGCAAGTAATACGAAAATGCATTACCTGTTTTAAAGTTGAACCAAGACCACAACAATGGGTCATGGGCAATCTTCCAACTTGTCGGGTTGTACCTACCAGACCATTTTATAGCACCGGTCTAGATTACTTTGGACCATTACAAATTCGGGAGAGTAAACGTCGAAACAGCAAGCTCATTAAGGTCTATTCTGCATCGTTTGTTTGTCTTAATACAAGAGCAGTTCATCTAGAGTTAGTATTAGACCTTACCACCGAAGCATTTCTTAATGCTTTAAAACGCTTTATAGCTAGGAGAGGTAAACCACTCAATATTTATTCCGATAATGCAACCACCTATACTGGAGCTAACAAGGAATTACTACAGTTACAGTCTTTACTTAGTCCCAGCAACCACGAAAGAATAAAGTTGAACTATCAGAACAGGGCATTAATTGGCACTTTATTCCACCAAGAGCACCTCATTTTGGTGGTTTATGGGAAGCAGCCGTCAAATCTACCAAACATCATTTGAGAAGAGTATTGGGTCAAGCCCTATTAACTTATGAGGAAATCACCACACTTTTGATTCAAATCGAGCCATTATTAATTCAAGACCTTACACAATTGTCAGAAGATCCAGATGACTTATCATGCTTAACTCCCGCGCCTTTTTTTGATTGGCTCTTCTCTCACTTCTATCTTTGAACCTAATTGGACAACTGCAAAATTGAATACCTTATCTTGATGGCAGCACACAGAATTATTACGACAGCAATTTTGGCGTCGATGGTCAAGGGAGTATTTAAATCAATTTCAGATGCGTAAAAAATGGAAAAAACCAGTTCAGAATGTAAAGGTCGGTCAGTTGGTAATAATTAAGGAGGATAATACGCCACCTCTCAAGTGGCCTTTAGCCCGTATTCAAGAAATTCACCCAGGCTCCGATGGAGTAACTAGAGTAGTTACTTTACGAACATCAGCTGGTTTGATCAAAAGGTCAGGAACGAGACTGCATGTATTACCTATCGATGATATTCTTCACGGATCTACCAATTTGGATGATAGTACTTTCAACAGGGGGGGCAGAATGTTAACACATAACATTGAGACCTTAGACTATATAGACTGCTCATGGCATATGTTGCATATGGGTAATTGTGTGTCTAATTTTCCTCCATTTTGAAGAGTGTATTTGGTGTATTTTAACCATGTAATTTTGCCCTATAACAGTCAATTAACCTTCCTCACTAGTTTATAAATAAAAAAAACGTCAATAAATTTATATTATACAAAATATTGATGGCACCATATTATTAAACAAACTTTAATCGCAGTTTTTATATTTTTAATCTTTATGTATTTTTTAAATGATATTTATTTTAAAATGCTGTTTTTGATATCTACCCACTTTAATATTTTTTTATTTACCTTTTTAAAATTATTTAATTTGCGAAAATTACTAATTTCTATATGCTCACAACGTTACAATCCTCGTTTCAAAATGGTGGAAAAAAGGGTACACATTTTGTGCGTTGATGAGCAGTCTATTTAGTCTATGATTGAGACAGACATTCATTGACATTTTCAATTTCTAGAACAGACACTTAATAAGTTATATTCACACATAACAAAGTGAGATATTCACACATAACAAAGTGAGATAGCACACATTCATACATCACAAAATTAGATAACACACAGATTCTTCATATATTTTACATATTATATAATTATATTTCATTATACATATTTTTAGTATATTCAATAAAACTTCCATAATTTACATATACAGTCATGATGACTATATATTTGGAAGATATTGGATAATCATTATTATTACCATTTATCCTATCGATCAGAGATCAGATTGCCCGGCCCGGCCCGCTGCCCGAACAGGCCCGACCCGGCCCGTGGGCCGGGTCGGGCCGGGCAACTGTCATAAATTTTTTTTTCGGGCGGGCTCGGGCGGGCACCAAGAAGACAGCATTCGGGCAATTCGGGTTTAATGAGATTTTTTAGATAGTGTATTTTTTTGTTACTTTTCATTAAATTGCATATGAAAATGCTAAAAAATCGCCATCCGTCCCCAAGTTATTTTTTCAATTTTTGCCAGAACCCCTTTATTTCCATCAAGTCCCTAGCTAGGTTATGAAAAGGATTAAAATATTTATATATATGCAGCCCTTTCATTGTTCGTAATTCGCATGTGCCGTCTATACTTAGTACGAAATCGTCAAGGCCAAATTGATACAACGCCTGAAAGTGTTAAATTTCATTATAATATCATTTAATTTTTTTAAACAAATGATTTAACAAGGCTTCTCCAATTCGCTCTTATTATTCCCTTATCACTCATCGCTATCGCTAAGCTCAAATATTTTAGAAAGACCAAATACTACGTTTTTTGACCAATTAGGATTAAAATTAAAGTACAAAAGTTTCATTTAAAAAAATAATTCGACTTTTAAATATTGAAAGAATTTTAGGTCGCAAAATTTCGGGCCTAACAGGCAAATTTAATATTTCGGGCCGGGCATTTCGGGCAGCATTAATGTTTCGGGCGGGCTCGGGCGGACACCAGAAGGGTTCGTGCGGGCTCGGGCGGGCAATGAGGTTAGAGAATTGAACCGGGCCGGGTTCGGGCAGAAAATTCCTATCAAATCTGACCTCTGCTATCGATTATTTTATCATCGCATATTGAAAGGTTATTATGAGTGAGCAATTATTATAATATTGCGGGATATATATATTTTAATTTCGCTCGCGCGCGTATATTTCGCAGTCGCACATAAATAAATAAATTAGTGTATTTGGTATTTGACAATTCGGTAGTTTAAAAGTATAATTACAGAAGACCCTTAAAATTCATTAAATCCTAATAATATGAGGATTTAAAAATAACATAAAATAAAAAAAACTTAATTGTGAAATTAAACAAATGAGATAATGAGTATTTAAAAGTTATTGTCCCTGATGATATTATAAATTTATTTGCACAAACCCCCTTCCACCAAAGATTTAAAATGCACTAATAAATTTAAGGGATAAAAGGATCCTTATATAAATTCTGTCAAATTAAATGAATTAAAAGTTTATTTAAATTTTAGATGAAATCAGATATGTGATTTTGTTGTGAAAGTTTTGATACATTAACAATTGTCAATAAATCAAGGAATTATTTTATTAATAATAATTTAAAAGCAATATGTGCTGCTCAGACTTATGATGGGGTATCAATAACAAGGGGAAAAAATGGTGTGACGGCCATTTTTTGAAAATCATTGACTTTATATGTATTAAATAAAAATATGCAAGAGATGTTAAACCATAAGCATGTGAGATGGACAAATAAATTAAATCCAAGATGAGATTTTCGTGAATTTAATATTTCAATATATTTTGAAAATTTTAAAAACTTCAAAACGAGTTTCTAAGCCCAGATATTTTTTCATTAAATATTAAAATTAGTCTTAATATAATAGCAGTTTATTACGTCTTTTACTCGATGTTGCAATCGAATTTATAATATAATCCGGGGGAATAACATAAAGTCATGTTCTAGGCTTAATAAAGTTAATGACTATGGGCGTAGCCAGGGGGGGCAGAGAGGGGCGGCTGCCCCCCTGTAAATCCAAAAATTTGTTGAAATTTATTAAAATGATGGCTAATTAAAAATAATCCTTTTGCCCCTCCCTAAATCATTATTGCCGCCCTTTAATTCCAATGCAGGTTACCCTTATGCTAATCACGATAACCTATCTTGTCCAATTGTAGAACGAGGATAACTTTTAACTCGTTTTAGCAATGAGAACGACTTTCGAATGAACACGCAGTTATTGGTATAATTAAAAAAGTTTAATTAAAATAATAAATTTCGAAACACTGTTGAGGGTAAAATTTTAATAAGTAATATAATATCATTACATATTAGTTTATAAGGTAAAGAATTATAAAATATTACATATTTTTTTGCCATTATCATTTCGGCATCTTGTAGTTCTAACTCATAATAATTAATTACTTCTGATAAAAGTGATTTATCGCAAAAAAGGGAATGAAAGATTTAAACATTCTAAAACCTATTTGGATTAAAATTAATTTCCGAAAATCTTATGTTTAATTCTGCTATTATTCTATCGATAATAGGATAATACAAATCAATTATAAAATCAATTAATAAATTGGTAGATTCAATCAAAAGAGTAAAAAAGTGTCATAATTTTTTGATTTTTTAACTGTTTCGAAGGTAATAATGAAATTGCAAAATTTCAAGCTAAATCTTTCGCCTTAATACAAAGAATTTGATAATGATTATCATTCTAATATCATTTAAAGTTAATATTAAGCGTTAAAATTGCATTTATTAAAGAAACATTTGGGCATTGGAGCTCATTCTTTCATGTTTTGGACAGGGTTAGGGAAAAGGGTATAGCTTTTACGCCTTAGATTATCGGGGTGGGGTCTCTAATACATGGGATATGCACTTTTGCGTTCTGAGGCTAGAAAATTTTCCTCGTGAAATTATACTTTCAACAATACTTTTATACGTTCCAAATATGATATATGATATTACAAATTTCGAGACGACGAATATATAGGGCGTTAAGGGAGGGGGTTCGGAGGCCAAAAATTATAACACGTTCAACGGCGAATAATACGACTTTCTCTTTACACGCTTAGGTAAGTTATAAGATGCGGGCGGTATACCTTTAGACAGGGGGAAAGTTTTGAGGAAAATATAGGGATGCTACTAGGTTTCTACGTACGAGGGTTAGGTATTGTGTGTTTCGGAAAACCGATCTTTGAGAGAAGTTCTGGGAAAGAAGGTTCTACAGAAACGTCTGGAGAAAAAACGTTCTGATTTTTTTTTCTAATTAACGCGGGGTTTTAGATTCTTGATTTTCTGGCTAGACTCCAAACCTTAAAATTCCTTTCGCTTCTTTGACCTATTTTTCCGCACCAGGTTTTAATTTATGGCTCTTCACTTTCAAGGATTTTGGAATCTTCTGATGACAATTATAGTTCTCCGCTGCTTCTCGGGCCAATTCTTTATTTATAGTCTGTCAATTCCAAGGATTCGCTACATCTTTGCTTTATTCCCATACCAACTCCTTATTTATTGATTGTCAAATTTCAGACTTTTTTGGTAACCTTCTTACGTTCCTAGCCCACTTTTCGGAGCCAATTATTGATCAGGGCCCGCTGTTTCCTCGTATCCCACGCGCATCGTCATGCAATACATGCCTCCCTCTTTTTGGGGGTTAGGTTTCGGAGAGGGGGGGGTATATTCTGATCGGGCGGTCACGGTCGGTGGAATTGTATGGTGTTTGCCCTTTTCGGTTGTTTGTAATCAATTCTTTTGATTCGTCCTTCGCTTTGCTATTGCCACCAGTGTTATTAGAGATTTATCTAATCTGCGTGGGATGCAACCTACTATAAAAATATAAATGCTTCCCGATTTGTTTCTGCAAACCACCCTTCTTTATGGGTCATATGTCCCACCCGACCTTCGATAATATGACCCAAATACTCTACTTTATTGACATCAAAAAACACTTGCTTTTAGAAACTCTTAACCCATTATCATCATTCGTAAAAAAATTTCCAATAGCTGTTTGTCACACTAAGGTGGTCAGCTTTTTTAGATATTTGAATGGGGGGCGATGCTCGGCTATCCAGGCCTGGCCGTGTTGACGATGTGATATATTTTAAATCTTTTGAAAGAAAGTGCTAAAGCGGGATATGAACTAGCGAGCTCATGTTTAAAGACTAAGCATATACCTACTAAACCCACACGCCCCCTATTATCATCATTCGTAATTTGTCTTAATTTATAATCATGTTCCGCTTGGGTTTTTTATGCAAACAGATCATCTATATAATAGAAAACACCTTCAATTTGCCGAAAGAATTCATGGCAATTTGAAAGATTGGAGCCGAAATGCTTAATCCAAAAAACAATCTTAAAACTTAAATAGACCTAAATGTATGTTTATAGCTAGGCATGGGCGTACGCAGGGGGGGGGGCGGCTGCCCCCTCCCCTAATTTAAAAAAAAATTTCAATACAAAAACCCTAACAAATTAAAAAAAATTATGTCCCCCCCCCTAATTAGCCAGAGGGGGGAAGCCGGACCCCTGCCCCCCCCCCCTAATTAGCCGGGGGGGCAGGGGGTCCGGCTGCCCCCACTAAGAGTTGCTTTTTTTTGGTCGCCGGAAAATTTATGGATGTTGAGACTTTTTTTCAGGAAAACTTATGGATGTCGAGATCTTTTTTTTTTAATCTGCCCACCCCCCTAATTTAAAACCTGGGTACGCCCATGTAGCTAGGGATTGACTCATCTCATTGGATACTCTTAATTGCAAATAAGTTGTGACAAAACCTAATTTGGAGAAGTGTTTACATCCTTTAAACTTGACCAAAATCTAATCTAAATCCGGCAATTGAAATTTTAGAATTTTAATACAAGGATTCAGTGATGCGAAAGTCAGCACATAATCCCATATTACCCTCGGCTTTTCTCACAGGTACTAAGGGCGTTGCCCAATAACTAATGGGTACAGGTTTGGTTATTTCTTCTTTAACCCAATTATTTAACTCCTCTATCTCACTGCGCCACTCATAAGGTATTCTTCAAGCTCGACAGAATTTAGGTTCGCCTGGCTTTATTTTCATCGTTGCCTCATAATTTTTCAAACATCATAATTCCAAATAGAAACTCTGCACAAAACTTATCATTTTTCGTGCCTGGACTATTTAATCACTACACGATGCGGGCTTATTTTTAATTTTTTAACACCAATCAACCTCAAAGTTTTTAATCCAGTCCCATCCTATATTATTAACCTTTAGATCCGATGTGTATAATATTAAATTTTTAACAACATTATTTACGGTCACACGCACGTCGCATTGTCTTATTAACGTTTGTCATTAGTAAATAGCCGCACTTCCAATTTTGACTCTTTAAATAATCCACCATTACAAATTTTAAACCAATCAACTCTATCAACTATAGTTATCGACGAACCCGTGTCGAATATGAAATTAAGTTGAATATTACAAGTTATTTTTACGAGGGAAACTTGGTTGTTTTTAGCTTCAAGCATGTTTATGGTAAAAATTTGCATTTCCTACTTTTTTATTGATTTTTTTATGATAATGTTCCCTAAAAAAATTATGATTACGGGGTTGTATTACGTTAGACGTTTTCAAATCGTCCTCAATTTGTAAAATGATTAACGCACATTTAGTAGATATAACTATATAGACTTTAAGGGCTTGTCTTAATATCGGATTTTGCTGCGCAGCAAAAATCGTCATACGTGTTTTAACATAGCCGTGTCTTAATATCCGATTTACAGCAGATTTTGATTATAGACGCATAACATAACAGCGATTTTGTAGGATGCAGAATTTTTCGTAAGCCTAAATGTTATATGAATTTTGAGTTTTTAGGTATCAGCAAAGTTTATATATGTTCAAAAGCGTTGAAAAGAATAAAATTATATGGTGTGAAGGTATTAAGTTTGAGATACAAAATGTTGGAATAATTTAGCCAAAGATTGTAATATGCCTGGTATTTAAACATTAAACTATATATAGCTGTTTATAAGTTGCAAATTACTAAAATCAGGGAGCGCAGGGGGAAAACTTTTAAAATGGACCTTTCGAAAAAGAATGACATGATGTTTGTGGAAAAAGTTTTTGATGAAACTCCCACCACAAGCACCTTTGATGATCTTGAAAAGAAAATAGACCTTGTAACAAAAGAACTCTGTTTGTTGATCAACTCAATAGACTGATTGATATAGAAGAGGCTAAATGTTTAAAAGAAGAAGATCCTGATTTATTATTTTTAAAATCTATTTTGCCAGATTTTCAATCATGTAATGGCAAAACAACAATGCAAATAATTTTTTATAAAAATTGTCTTTTGTTATAAAAACATCATCTTACTTACAATGTAATTGTGGCATATTATGCCGTATTAATCGATTTTTTTAATATTTGTTATTTTATCAAGTGCTTATCGATGATTTGTTATTTTATCGATTTTTTCTTATTTCATTTTTATCTTGGTTAAATTACACTCATTACTGTGTTAACATGATCTTTGCCAAATCATTCTGTCAACGTAAAATTCTAATTTTGTACATCTACTACATCTACTGACATTTATAGAACACACGCACCATTAATCAATATCTATAAGTTAATTATATAAAAATAACCTTATGTCACAAAAAGTAGATACACATTATACTATATTATAGGAAAATCACGATGATTATCAATATTATTATTTCATTCATTATAAATATAATTATTTCTTTTTGTCGCCTAGTAAATAAAGTTTGGTTAGAAAACAAGGTAGAAAATATAGTCCTCCCTTTGGGGAGAGGACCTTAGATTAAAATAAATAAATTCAATGATGGTCCAATATTTAAAACGATAATTTCATCTAGTAAAAGAAAAAATTGGAAAAGTAATGTTTATGTTTGTATTATATATATTATGAACCAATATTGTTAATAAAATTTCTATAATGATGTACAAAACAAACTAATCAACGCACAAAATGTTTACACTTTTTTCCGGCATTTAAATGTTAACTGGTAAAGTAGTGATTACATAGATATTATTGATTACATAGATATTAGTAATTATTGTAAATTAAATAATCTTAAAAAGGTAAATAAAAAAATATTGAGTTGGGTAGATATATTATGACTATTTAATAAATATAGCGCCATCTATATTATGTATAATATTAATTTATTGACGTTCGTTCCAATTTATTAACTTGTGAGGAAGGTAACTTGACTTTTATTGACCAAAACATTATTATTTAATTTATTTCCTATATTAATTCTTAGTTTTTGAATTATATTAAGGGAATGATTATGAAAAAGATTTTAAGATTTTTTAAAACTATTAAATTAATTAAAAAATGTAAATGTGAAAAATCTTGATTAATAAGGTGATTGTTTAATATTAAAAATATTAGAACCGATTAGATGAAAAATATTTTATAATATTATTAAATTTATGTTTTCATTATTTAAGAAATTCCTATTTTTAAAGTTATTAAAGAGAGAGTACGTAGTTTTAAATAATAATATTAATTCTTTAAAGGGATATATTAAGCCAAAATTATTTTTTATATTAATTTAATGATAATTATTATTTAAACAATTATTAGGATAGATGATAAAAAAGAAATGCATACAATACAAGTCAATTTACCTTTTTTAATTAGCAGAAAGTCCATCACACACCAAGGCCTTTACAATAACTCCAGTTGGCTCAATGTAATACAAAGCCTCTGTCACTATATTTTATAGGAGTTCTGATATTACACCTGAGACAAGGAAATACCCTAAAAGTATTTTCCAAGAACTACTGATTACCGTTGCCATCAAAAAAAGCTACAGAGACAGGTGGAATCAAATTTGAATTGGTCATATGATTGCCTAAATCAATATAACTATTAAAAATAAATTTTCAATTCAATACCTAATTACCCATGATATTGATTACCATCCCAATAGATATTTTTGCGTATAGCCATTTCATCCATATAAATAGCTATATAAAGGCATACATCGGATTTGTCCTGCATTTCTTTTATATTGACAATAGAGCATTTCATAAAACCTATGAATTAAAATATAAAATGAATTTATACTATATATATAATTATAAAATTTATCTAATTGATCTTTTTCTGAAAGAGCAATTTGTTTCCTTTTCTTTTTCTCAATAGGTGAATTAGAAGTGTCCTTTAAAGGAGTGTCCTCAGCATTATAAGTCTGTTTTCTTTCTATTTTTTCATATAGTAAAATTTTCTAGTTACAAATTATTAAAATAAGAATAAATAATAATCTTAATAAAAGCAATAAATAAAGATTTATAGGTTTACCTGTGCTGAAAAATCAAAAATTGTTGGAATGGCATCTTCTCTCAATTGATGATAGTTTGTTGAAGTTGGATAGAACATTTCTGGGGTAAAATGATAAGAGCATTCTCAAGAATATTGTGTTAATCCAAACTCTTATGGAAAGAATATTTTTTATCCCGACTCCTTATACTGGAACAAAATGGCATAGCGCAAAATGTAATAAATACACCAGTTATAGTCTTAAAACTGGCGGAAAGATAGAAGTAGACATGCAGAGGTTGGGGGAGCCTCTCCGAAACTGGTGTGCTAAGAAGTTCCACTTTTTAACCAAAATCATGTATTTGACCGGGGGAAGTTTGCATAGAAACCATAAGTTCTCATTCCTAATTATTCTTGGGTAGAAGATTTGACAGAGAATTCTCAACATTTTGTTCACCTTTGTTTGTATGCTTTTGATTGAGCTTGTTTTGAGGTTCCAGGTCTCGCAGCCGTAAAAGAGTGCTGGAAGGATTAAGGTTTTGTATAGGCGAAGTTTGGTGTTTCTTGAGAACATCTTGCAGTTCCAAATTCTGTTGCATTGTTTGAACCTGTTGGTAGCCTTTGTTATTTTTTCTGAGATCTAGCGTGGTGTACTTGTCCGCGCACAGAGACACACCAAGGTATTTGACTTGGTCCGAGGGATTAATAATAGAATTATGGCTCATGATACTCGCATTGGGTTGTGCGTTAAGGGCAAGTAGCGTGGATTTTTCAGCATTGACAATCAGGCCTCCTCGGGCTGCTTCTTGAGCATATCTATCATGCATGTTTTGTAGGTTTGTCAATGAGTGACACACAATATACCATATGAAACATATGGCATGAGCAGTCTATCTAGTCTATGGATGTAACAGGGTGGTTATAATTTAAAAACTTGTTATTGCGAATTTGTTTAATTTTCCACAGCCATACCAATATTCATATGACAAAAATATAAATCTTCGACATATATACTTTTAAAAGTTACTTGTGTTGACCTTATCAATTTGTTCACTGCCCTTCCAAGGATTAGATTCACTTTACTTGTTTTAAATTTATTTACTTCTGTGATGTTATTCCTTTCCTTCTCTATTTTAAATTTGCAATGGGTTTTGCTTTTTGCCACTTTAAAAACGGTAGGTTGCACAAATGTTTTAAGATTTAAACGGTCATAATCATATTTACCCAAAACCCGAAAATTGTTACTTCCTAACCAATAAAATTTATTCCAAACCCTAAATCGACTACACACCCGTGAGTCCCATTTAAATTTATATGTTAGTGGAGTATTAGAATTTCGAATGACTTAACCACGATTTCTCGGATCTCCATTTCAATCGACATATTCCCAAGATTTTTTATCTTTTGACAGGGATTTATTTTCGTGATTAGCAGCTTAACTTGCTTCAACTCTAAACGCAAGCACGCATACTGAGATGGCGAATATGATCGTTAGCACAATGAGTGCTCGTTGGTCGGTGCAATAGGGAGAACAGTAGTATATAAAAATGCTCGAAAGGCGAGTTGAAGCAGCAAAATCAGTTCAAGCATTGAGCAGATAGCCCGAGCAGTAAACTAGAAAATATATTAACCTTGTTCCCATCGAAACATAAAATATTTTAAAAATTAATCCCCTAAATTGGTTGCTTACTAGTGTTGTGAAGGGCGCGCTGGAGGGCGTGCCCTACGGTCTGGTATAGTGATATTATGGTGTTCATAAAAGAGCTACACCCACATTCTTGGTCTCCTTTTCTTGTGAAGAGTTTCAATGTGAGTGTTTAGCATACCGACCCTTAGTTTATTAATTTTTCATAGAGACTCTTATGAATCATTAGATATATGCTTGGGGGGGGGGGGGAGGGTGTTAGCTAGTTTTTAATGTCAATAACACGCTGTAGGCAATGCAGACATTTATAATAATTTAAGCTTTCTGTAATAACATATACATATTGTATTTAAGTTTTTATGAGTACAATATAATATACCTGACACTCACCTTTCAAAACTCCCGGATGGGACTTGTATTCTTATGTAAATATACCTTAACAATCAAGCATAATTCGAAACTCTCTTCTATTTTTATCTTTCAATTAATTTTATTTGTAACAAATAAGAACACAACAAACATTTTATTTGAAAAAATCAATTTATTAACATAGTGAAGTGCAATTACGCGAAAACATTTAATTTTAAAATAACCTAGAGCTCTATTTTTTAAATTTCCCGAATCTTTACAAGGTGCCCGCCCGCCAATGTTCTTTTTTATTAAATTTTGTTTTGCAATATTTTTTAACTTATATCCCATGGCTTAAACATATAGTTCAAATTTTAATTTATTTTTAATATAATTTTTTAATAATAAAAAAATACGGTTAATCCCAGAGGGTCCAGTATCCCTGTTTTAACTAAATTTCAATAATCTCATAATCTTATTCCAAAACTAACAACCGAACCGTGTGCTAGTAATAATAGTGCTTATAACTCGTAGCGGGGTATCCAAGTTAGGTAATATATAAATATAAAAACAAAAACATTTATTTTTCCACGGTTTTGCTAGTTTAGGTAGGGAGAAAATAAATAAAATAAAGTTATAAAGTACCCCTCCCTCATACCTTATTTGATTCATCGATGTGGTGGCAAAACTAGAGAATATAGCACATGTGGCGGTTCTATAAAAACACAGCGCTCGCTCCATAGTAATTTTTTCTACGATATAGGACCATGGGGGAGGGAATTAGTAAGAAAAAAGGGACCTCACGCTAGGGAAGCGCATCTCACGATGAACCCTTATAATGGTGATGGTATTAAGTCTGTTTACTCTTTTAATAGCAGGTCTAAAATGGTGCGCTTCAACACAACACTAGTGTTTACTATACAATTTATTGTTCAATTAATGAGTTTTAACTGAAGGAGTCTTAAAAGAAATCATTAAAAATGTTCAAATTATTTGATGAAACCTAGGAAAATTTTTAAAATTGCTTGTTTTGTGCTAAAATATATTAAAACCCCATAAATACATAAGCCTGTCATCCCCTCCGTGATCCAAATTGTAGCCGTCTCGGTGTAAGAATTATTATTTACTTAGCGGTCATTCGCAATTGCTTTAAAAAATACTTCATAGCCCTCCGACCTTCTTTTAGATTTGTACCCCATCACCTGAATAGTTTTATTTTTTATGATGAATTCCTTAATCGATTGGTATATCGTTAATCAATTTATCCCAAGAAAGGAAGTTCAGGATATGAAACAACATTTTAAGTTCCCCACAGTTGGAGTGGAATTCTGCTTTCGTTATTACCTACTTATTAAATTCGAAAAATATTGGCCTGATAGATTAACCAGGGGCTTCGCCCCTAGTGGAAGGGGGAAGGAAAGGGGGGAGTGGGGGGGGGGGGAAGGGGAGAGGGAGGTGCAGGAGGGAAGGGGGAACGAAACTCATCTATTCTCCGTATAAACGTAACATATTTGCTATGCAATTTTTAGGCGAGAAAGATGGGAAGGGGCGAGAATGCCTATGGGGGGGGGCGGCAATGGTCAAGCAGGGAGTAAGATAATACTCGTACAACGTTATAGTTGTTTTCTAAATATACTATTTTCATTTATAATTTTACTCAATAAATAAAGTATTAATAAATGTTTTATAACAGGTTTTACAAAAATTTAGCTTTTTAAATATTTATATGAAAAAAACAAAGTTATCATTTTGCATTTTATACATGATTTTGAGGAATAGGTTATCTTTCATTTATTCTTATTTATCAACTTCTAAATTAATGAAAATAACGAAAGGAACGCAAATAGAGGGTATGACCTTGGAAAAGCCAATAATCATCCTTCCAAAACGTACAACTTATAATTTAGCGTTTTTTTTGATACTGTATAAATTTCAAAAATTTGGTGTAGGCGACCCATTATTTGAATTATGACTATAGACTGTATTCAAATCATGCGCATATGTATAGTATAAACAAGATATTAAAAAAATTTCAATCAGACTTTGGCTATCGGTCATTTTTTCCATTGATCAGACGGCCAAATAGCCTATAATTATAATACAGAAAAAAAATGTGATATACACTTTGGCCAGTGGTCATTTTTTCTAATGGTCAGCAGACAACCAAATAACTAGCCTATAATTATAATCTAGAAAAAAAATCGATTTTAATCTCACTTTGGCCAGTGGTGAGACTAATCCATTGGTGAGTAGCCAGCAGACGGCCAAATACTAGCCAATAATTATAATCTAGAAAACATATTTGATTTTAATCTCACTTTGGCCAGTGGTCATATTTTTTATTAGTCAGTAGCCAGCAAACGGCCAAATAGCCAATATTTATAATATAGAAAAAAAATTTGAAACACTTTGGCCAATGATCATTTTTTTCCATTGGTCAGCAGCCAGGAGACGGTCAAAAGGGATATAAATACATAAGAGACAAAAAAAAACGAAAAAAAATTCCACACTTTGGCCATGGTCATTCTTTTTATTGGTCAACAGCAGCGGACGGCCAAAAAGTCAATATTATCAATGTTATTAACAAGAACAGTACATTAATAATTAATTTAAAAAAAATTTGCCCTCGCCGAGATTCGAACCCGCATCAGTAGAGGCATAGGCTTTTGTAGGGGGGGGGGCACAGGGACCCATATCAGTAGAGGCATAGGCCCTTGTAGGGGGAAGGCAAAGGGTAATTATAAATGTTAACCAAATATAGCAATTCAAAAAAACGAAAAAAAAATTTCGATTTTTACTTTGGCTAATGGTCATTTTTTTCTATTAGTCAGTAGCCAGCAGACGACCATAGCGTATAATTTTAATCTTATTAGCAAGAACAATATATTATCAATGCAAAATTTAGGTTAATAACAAAAAGAAACAATAATTCACAAAGCAGCAAATATACAATTTAAGTAACAATTAACCAAATTAATAGTTTTGACCTTTGGCCGGGGTCAGATAAAGTAGAAGTAAACAACGGTCATCATTAATTTGGCGGGAATTATTAGGCCAGTTTCGCAAACATCCTATATATATCAACAATCTAGACAAGTTGCAAAAAGAAAATAAATGTACAAAGCTAAGCAGAACCCATAAACAATAATGGAATTTGGCGGGCGAGGTCAAAAAATTAAAGCCAATCAGTGGTCATAGTATTTGCGAAAGCAAAATAAAAGGCATTTACAGAGGCACAAGTCCACAGCCATTAAAAACTCTTAAAGTTTCCACGGCACATATGCAAAAATTACAAGGTAGAGAGGACACTCATTCACTCACTCCCTCACTCACTCACTCACTCACTCACTCACTCACTCACTCACTCACTCACTCACTCACTCACTCACTCACTCACTCACTCACTCACTCACTCACTCACTCACTCACTCAAGACAAGACAACGAAACGCGAGCCCATAAATTGCATAGCAATTAATATTTATTAAGCCTCAAAATCTTTCCTTAGCACGACAGTTGGGATATTCTTAACGTTTTCCAGTTAAAATTGGAACACATCAACGAAATGCTCTAAAACCCTTTTTATTCAATATGATTATGGACACGATAACGAGAGACATTTTAAAATCATCTACTTAATTTAAGCTATTTGCCGATGATATAATCCTATGCGAAGAGAAATAAGATATAGTATTAGAAAAGGTCAAAGTGATTAGCTTTAATATGGTTTAAATGTCAACAGTCGATAAACGGAATTTATTGAGATGAGCATTCATCCCATTGCTGGATGACCAAAGTACCCATCAATATACCAGTTTACATACATCGGTTCGATGCTACATCAAAAGGGAGATTGTGCAAAATAGTTAATGCAGGGATAAAAAAGGATGGCTTAGATGGCGAAGTATATTTGGTGTAATATGCTACAAGAAGATGCCAATATGTTTGAAGAGTAAAGCTTCCAAATCCATAAAGCCGGTGTTAATTTATGTAAGTCAAACTTGGGAATTAAAGTCTCCCAAAGAAATGTTGTTAAAAGCCACAGAAATGAGAATGATATTAAAGAACTTGGGGTATACTCAGATAGACCATATGACGAATGCCTGTCTCAGGGCAAAAATTGGGTTTAACCGATGGTGGATTTGATAAGCGAAATTGATCTAAAATGGAAACGAATGATGCAAATCTAAAGGTATTGGACATGGAGATGCTGGGAAAGAGACAGAGGACGACCTCGTACTTGGAAAAGGCAAGAAGACAAAGTTAGGGTAAATAAGAAGATAAATCCGGGCATGGACTTCGATCAAGATGGAAGAAACTAGTCAATAGAAACCTCATGACTTTGGGATAAATATATGATAAAGAAGAAGAAAATCAACTTTAATATTAATTATCAAAATTTAAGATGAATTTTTAGTTTAGCTTGTGCATTTATTATATTTATCAATATACACTCAAGTTTATATTTGCAAATTT
This sequence comes from Gordius sp. MW1, assembly GCA_964036665.1. Lineage (NCBI taxonomy): Eukaryota > Metazoa > Nematomorpha > Gordioida > Gordea > Gordiidae > Gordius > Gordius sp. MW1. The sequence continues at coordinate 11,130,265 of OZ038532.1, read as the reverse complement.
ATTAACTATTATGTAATAACAATAAAGATCAATTATTTTTAATGCTTATGACATTTATCATATCAAAGAATATATGCTAAGTTAAAGTTTGTACATATTAAATTACATACACTCAAGTCCACCTTTGCACACTTATTAACTCCCTTATATAGGAGAATGATTAACTATTATAAGTTCACTTATAAAAAAAATTAAATTTTAATATCATCGAAAAACATATGGTTATTGCTGACGAATGCCGTCTTTCTGTGCTACTTTGATTTTTATCGAGTCCACTATTGCATGGTGTGCTGTGCATAACTCTTTTTGTGTCAATGTTCCTCATGTGTGAATTTAGTACACAGACAGAAGAAACGTCATTAATCTACCGACCAACACCTAAGTTTAGTGACAAACTTTTGCTAAATTATCGGGGTGTATTAAAATATCTTAAATCTTTAAAAAAAATCTAGAGACGACTCAAGCTAATTGACTTTTATGTAACCTTTTTTCACACAGTAATATCCATATTATTTTAAAGTATTTAATTCGTTTAGAAAGTGGAAATTTAATTCCAAAGCCTTAATATTTCTTAAGTAAATGGGATAACAATTTTTAATAGCATCCTATTAAACGGCATCATAAAAACTTAATAATTATAGATAGATAAGAGTTACCTTGTAATTAGACATTATATCATTAAACTTTTCCAAATGGCTTAACGCCAGTTTTTCATTTAGAGCAAACAATTTTATTAATAAAATCTACGTTTATCGATCTAGATGATTGAGGTGACAAAATTATTATAGTCGTTTTACACAACGTCATTTTTACTTTACAATATGTACTAATTCATCAAAAAATTTAATTTGCTGAGGGTGCAATTTAAGGGAGGACCTCTGATGAGCTTATGTATAAGAAAAGGTATGAGTTAGAGAATGTAAGGCGAATTACAATATACAGCAGTTGAGAAAAAAGTTCGAAAAACAGTTTTTAGGAAAAGTTTCAGCGGCCGATAACCCATCTGAAATTAAAGTTCCTCTGAGGGTAAAAAGCTAGCTACGCCATGGTATAATAGGCCACAAAAATTATGTATATCTTTGAAAATATGAAACGTCTTATTTCTTAAAACAAGTAGTATATACATTTATATTTTCAGACTACAGTTTTTAATAGGTGCACTAAAATGATAAACAATTTTATCGAGGAAATCTTTAAAGGTTTCTTCAGAAGCGACCTCAGTACTGTTTCTAGTATTATTACTATGAGTCATCTCTCCATTCGATCTTATACGTGCGTTTTCATAGTTGCCAAACTTAATCTGTATAATAAAATAATTTTGAAACACTTTTCGCTCCTTCTGTGTTCCATTTCTCTTAAAGCCGGATAATGTAATGCCAAATGAATCTTGAGAAATATTTATCTATTAAAAAATCGTAAATATTATGGGCATATAATATATATTTACCTTTTCAAACAAATTGATAAGAATTTCATTGATACTGCCATTTACGTAATGCATGATCTTAACAAAATCACTTGAATCTTGAGGAATTTCTATGTATTCAATGCTAAACTATAAAAATTTGTTAAATTTATAAGATTAAAAGAAGTTTTACGTTAAAATTTGTCCCAAAATTGATTGGAAGATTTGCAAAATTTTGCACATTTTGAAGGTTAGCTTTGTCAAAATCGTTGATAGATTGAAATACTGACTCCGATGCGTTACTTGTTTTGATTTGTTTAAAGACGCGTTGGTAATTTATTTCGATTGCCTTATGAGTATCATTTGCTTTAATTTCCAAAGGTAATCTTCTAAATATTCATACACATTACATTACAATAAATTGGAATTATATCTTATTCTATATATATATATCTTATAGGAAGTATAAGAGTCAAATGGCCTAAACCCGGCCGGTCCAATGCCCAGCCCGAAAGATGATTTTTAAATATTAGCAACAATTTCGTCATACCCTCGAAAAATTTTAAACATGATTCTTGATTTACGAGAACTACGATTATAAATATTGTTCCATTCAATATTAAAGTGATAAAATAATAAATAAAAACAAAATATAAAACTCGGGCCTTCGGCCCTCGTGGGAAGGGGGAGAAGGGAAGGGAAGAGGGGAAGGGAAGGGGGGACGACTCATCTGTACTTCGTATAAATGTATCATATTTGCTATGCAATTTATGGGCGAGAAAGGTGGGAAGGGGCGAGAATGCCTATAGGGGGGTATTAAATGCCTAATGATTAATTAATAATTTATACAAATTTTCCATTTATAGGCAAAATGTAATATAGGCAAGGGTTAGGGTTAGATTTAGTGTTTGCATCTAGTTGCGTATTACATTAGTTTTTATGGCCTTTAGTGATTATGGGTCTAACAAACATTATATTATAAAACATCACAATGTTAAGAGTTTGCAGAATTGTTGGGAGAAATTTTTGTTGAATTTGAACAATTTTTAATTAAAAAAATCAAAAATTTGGCAAATGGTCATTTTTTCTCCATTGGTCAGTACCAACAGATACTCTATAAGTCAATGATAGCCAAAAAAACGAAAAAAATTTTGATGCTCACTTTGGCCAATAATCATTTTTTTCCATTGGTCAGCAGCCAGCACACGGTAAAAGTGGATATAAATTCATAAGAGTAAAAAAAAAACGAAAAAAAAATTTCGAATCACATTTTGGCCAATGGTCATTTTTTCCATTGGTCAGCAGCCAGGACACGGTAAAAGTGGATATAAATTCATAATAGTCAAAAAAAAAAACGAAAAAAAAGTTTTCGAATCACATTTTGGCCAATGGTCATTTTATTCCATTGGTCAGCAGCCAGCGGACGGCCAAAAAGTCATAATAGCAATGGTAGGAACAGGAACAATCATAATAGTCAAAAAAAACGAAAAAAATAATTTCGATTCACATTTTGGCCAATGGTCATTTTTTCCATCGGTCAGGAGCCAGCGGACGGCCAAAAAGTCATAATAGCAATGGTAGTAACAGGAACAATCATAATAGTCAAAAAAAAACGAAAAAATAAACTCGGATTCACATTTTGGCCAATGGTTATTTTTTTCATTGGTCAGCAGCCAGCGGACGGCCAAAAAGTCTTATTATCAATGATAGTAACAAGAACAATCATAAGATTCAAAAAAACTCCGGGATTCTAACCCAAAAACTAGTTAAATTGCTTAGCAATTAAAAGTAAACAACTTTTATTTATGTTTATTATATAATAAAATGAAACATTAATGGAACAAGCGGACGGCCAAAAAGTCATATTATCAATGTTAGTAACAGGAAAAATATATTAATTTAATTTAAAAAATAAAAAAAAATTTTGCCCTCTCCGGGAATCGAACCAGCAATTCAGAACGTTCGCCGGGGTTGGAACCCACATTAATAGAGGCATAGGCTTTTGTAGGGGCACAGGGACCCATATCAGTAGAGGCATAGGCCCTTGTAGTGGAGGGCATAGGGTAATTATAGCAATTAATATCAATGTTACCCAATTCAAAAACGAATAGATATACTTATGCATTAATTTAACGTAGCAATTAAAACCCGACCCCGCCCGAAAGCGAGGGAGATATAAATGAGGGGTGGGGCACCTCTTATGCATTAATTTAAAAAATAACACAGCGAGGGAGATAGAGATGAGGGGTGGGGCACCTCTTTCTCATGCATTAATTTAAAAAATCGATAACCTAATATACCAAATGCAAATAGATAGGAGGGTAACGGACGGACGGACAACAAAAAACGAGCCCATAAATTGCATAGCAATTAAAATCTCGGTAAGCCAGTGAATCTTGTTATGGAGCCGCTCAAGCCCTATTGGAAATATATATATAAGACAGTGGCCTGACCCGGCCCGTTCGATTTGATTGTTTGCCTTTAAAAATTGACAGCAAACAGTATATTATTATAATAATTTTTTTAATATCCATTTTCCTATATTTTCATTGGCAATTTTAAGAATTATTATTTTAAATAATTAATAATCTCACTCAAGCATGGAGTTCATATTGCCGATGTTAATTAAATTATAATATCCTGGGACATTAACCAAAGCACAAAGATGATTGAAATTGTAAAATATTTCTAGCAAAAATATTATATGTTTGAGTCAATTCAATAATATACTTCTATGGTTGTAATTTGTGTAATCCTTTATGAATGTTTTTTCGTAATTTATCACTTTATCCTGAGTTGAGTTTGGTTTTTCTAAAACTTAATTATATAAGAACATACCTTCGATATACTTGTTTGGCGGCATGCATCTGTGTGTATAAAAAATTTGAGATTATTGCTTTCTGTCAAATTTGCATCCGTTGATTTAAACACAAGAGATCCATAGGAACTAACGTTAGCGATTGTATTAACAACTATCCTTGCTTTGTAGTATTCGTGTATCCTTAGGGCGTGCTTGTCATTGCAAATTTTAACCTTATATTACAATTATAATTTAACTAAGGGTTACAGATATATAAAATATGTATATACAGTCAAAACCGTTTAATTGCAAAGCCTTGGGCCTTAAAAAAATTCGAGATTAACCGATATTTCGCGATTAAACGATGGAAATAAAAGTATATGTACATTATATTAAATATTCATTTCTTACGCTTCGCAATAAACGATATTTTATATAATTATCTGGTTGATTCAAGGACTCGAAAATGTGTGTGAATATCCGATATTCTACTATTAAGCTATTTGTCAATAAACGATGTTTTTTGTTAATATTATCGTTTAAAAAAACAAAATAGCTGTTAACTTCGCGATTAAAAGATTTTCGCGATAATCCGACTTGCGATTAAGAAGTTCTGTATCGATATTCTAATGTTCAATATAAAGAAAATAGACCGATTTTTTAGTTCTTAGTTGTGTATAATGTCACTGCAGATACTTAATAATGGCCTAGATACATAATAATTGCTATGCAATTTATGGGCTCGCTTTTTGTTGTCCGCCTTCATGTCCTGTCCAACTTGTAATTTCTTTAAGTAATTACTGTGGAAACTTATACGGGTTTTAATTTCTGTAGACCTATGCTTTTGTAAAAGACTTTTATTTTGCTTTCGCATAAATATTAGATTAGCTAATAACGTCTGGTTGTCTTACGACCTCACCCGAACCCAAATTCATTATTGTTTTTGTGCCCGAATGATTACCTTTATATATATTAAACATAGACCATAGTGTACAGTAAAAATTCAAGTTCTAATGTCCTCAATTAAATTCACCTATATTAGAGGGGTGGGCGACGGGCTGAATAGTATGCGTTTAAAGCAGAGCTGTTAAAGTTCATCTATGTTACGGACTAGTTCAAGTTCATAGTTCAATTTGAAAAAATCATTAGTTCAAGTTCAAGTTCATTTTTTTTTCAAAAGTAACTAGTTCAAGTTCATGTAGGAAAAAATGTAACTAGTTCAAGTTAATAGTTCAATTTTACAAAAATAACTAGTTAAAGTTCAGTTCAAAGTTCAGTTCATTTTTTGAAAATATGATAAAGTTTTAATTTAGGCAATGATTCCTAAATTAAAATCAGTTTTTTTGAGAGCTATCCAAAATTTTAAATAAATTTCATAGTTTATTATATATTTGAAAATCTAATTTAAGGAAATATTCATATATAACAAAATCATCAACTATACAATGTTTAAAATCTTTATTACAAACAATATACAATTATAATTTACAATAAAAATCATGTGAAAGTAGATGTCCATTGGACTTTAATAAAATATTGTTCTCAAAATTATCGTTTAATAAACAAGTACGTTTATCTCCAAATATAAGCTTTCCCAGACTGAAAAGCCTTTCAACTGGAGCACTAGATGGGAGGCAAACATTAAATTTTATAAAAATTTGCTTTAGATTGGGAAATTCATCGAATACATCGAATGAGGTATTATTTAATTTAATATAGTCTTCAATTGTTTCTTTATTAGAATTCTCACGTATTATATCAAAAAAATCTAAACCATTCTGTGTATCATGCACCTCCATATTTTCAGTTGTTTGAGGCACTAGTAAATTTATTGCTTTTAAGATTCTGGACCTTTCCTCCACATTTTCTGGTGACCGGATCCAAGCCCAGTCTGTCTTAAAAATTGGATGCAGGACAGCTGCAATAATATTTTCCTCATCATAGAGATCAGGAAATCTTAAAACCATATGATTTATATATTAGAATCCATTTATATTTGATACCTGATGTTTATTCCTTTCAAAATAGCATCTTTTAATGGTTGAGCCCATTTTAAGTTTACCATATTCTGCAGACATAACTGAATTTGGCTTATGGTAGGTGTATAATAAGCCATATACATGTATGTTTGCCCCTGCAAAATTTCAAGGGCCTTAGCAAGTGGCTCCATTACCTTAAAAAAATTAAATAAATTTAAAATAATGACTCACTAAGTGATATTCCTGTAAAAAATTTGATTCTTCCAAAGAAAGCCTTTCAAGCCTCAATTCATCACAGAGAGTATGAAAATCACTAGGCTTATTTTGAATCATTTTTATTATAACAGAGATGGAATCAAATGTTGAATTCCATCTAGTTACTACAGGGTAGGGTATATTACACCCAAAACGGTTACGTATGGTTTGTGCCGATAATGTGGATCTGCTATTGAGGTTCCAAAGTGCCTGGCACTTACAGAATGAAGAATTATATAATTTAGTAAACGCATTATTGTTTTTCAAAAGCTTGTTAACATCACTTGTAGCAATCAGATTTAGGGTGTGACAAGCACATCTCTTATGTTTGGGTAGATAATCATAATCATTTTGATTATGTCCCTCTAAACCAGCCCGATCAAGTATATCCTTAAGAGATACTACTTCCTCCTGCATCTCATCATTTTCATTAAAAATCCTATATAAAAGTTAGGAAAGAAGAATTATATAAATAGTACCTGAATGCTTTAACGAAATTAGATCCGTTGTCAGTAATTGTACAGATATTTTTGTTTTGAATATGGTACTCTTTGTAAATTTGAGTAAGGGATTTGCATATAACATCAAAAGAGTGCCTCCCCTCTAAACATTTGCAGGCTAGAACTGCATCAACTCTTTTAAGACTCTCATCGTCTATCCAATGAGCTGTTACCCCAATAAATGACCTAACAAAAAAAATAAATTGACAATTTTAGAGAAATTAATAAGTACTTATTAAATGCTGTCCAACAGTCTGCAGTTGTACATACATACTTGGGTGCCATTAACTTTGTTCTAACTGTATCTTTCATCTTTGCAGCAAATTTCATCACCTTCCCTGTGAGTGTTTGCCTACAAATTGTTTTTGCTTTTGGATTAAAAGCCCTCAACAATTCATTGAAGTGCTCATCATCACATAGCGAAAATGGTTGATTACCATTGATTATATATTTGATAATGGCCATTGGAGAATTTTGGTTTAAAGGCCTGTCAATTAAGGTCTGTGTTAACTTTTTGTTAGCTTCACAACTTTTTCCAGCCTTATTCTTGACAGCCTTCTTAATCTCATCATGTTTTTGATAGTGAGACACCTAGATTTTATATTATAAATTATAATACGTTATTCTTATTACCTTTATATGTCTCCATAAATTGGCTGTTGAGGTTCTTGAAGCCGCCACAACTTTAGTGCATAGTTTGCACTTAACTTTGAATGAATCTTTATCTGAAGATACATATTTGAAGTATTCTTCCATTGAAGGCCAAGGTAAAAAGGTAGATTGAGCTGCCTCGTTCCTATTATCTACTTCAGAAATGGTACCCATCTTTTCTAAAAAATTTTGTGTTTTTAAAATCAAAAATTTGCGGTTACTGTGTGTCTGTATGATTACCGACAAGACCATGCACGTCAAATTGTTGACGCATATACACTCGGCTTATAAATTTATTTTAAATAATATATTTGTGATGAACTAGTTCAATTACATTGTATAGTTCAAGTTCAAGTTCAGAATTAGAAAAAAAATAAAAGTTCAATCTTAAAAAAATGAACTAGTTCAAGTTCACAGTTCAAATTTTTGGGAAGGTAACTAGTTCAGTTCTAAGTTCAGAAAAAAATGAACTAGTTTTATGAACTAGTTCAAAATGAACTAGTTCTTAACAGCTCTGGTTTAAAGTTATAACATTAATTAATTTTCAAGAAGTACTATATTTAAAAAAAACTATTACATTTTGTTAAGATTTAAGGAGCAAATTATTTCTAAAATTTGGGTTTAGCAGGCATTATATATTGCTGCCATTTTTAGCCGTGGTAAAAATAGAATTTAAAAAATGCGGAGAGACTGTTATTATTGGTATTAGGATTTTTACCTTGAGAAGAAATGGTCGAGGAAACTGATATACGTGGGAGGAAAAGTCAAAACATTCACTTAATATTGCACCCAGATTGGTAGATTGCATTATTTTAGGGCATATATGAGTTAATAACAGAGTGTTGTTTCCAATATTAGCATCAATACATTCCTAAAAAGTAAAAGCCTATTTTTAGAAAAATACCATGTAAGAATTATCAGTGTCGGCTGTTTTTAAATCTTCAAAATAGTTTTGAGTATCTCTAGGTATATCATAAATAAAATATTTCCATTTTGTTTCAGAATTATTCTGTTCCAGTACGAGGCTATACGGATCCAAGGCCTTAATAGCAGGTTTGATTTTCACAGCCCCGTAATTTTTTAAATTGAACCATAAAAGAGATAAGCTTGATTTATGTAAAGAATAATGATAATTTATTATTTTGATACCTAGACTTATTAACATTGGTTTCGTTTTGAATGAGGAACAATTTTGTGCATAGATCTGTTAAAAAAATATGCAAAATATTTTTACGGTATAAAGAATAAATATTAAATCTATAAAATTTTCTTAAATTTTTTAATTTACAATAATTTTTAGATTTTGCGCGTTATCTGCAAGTCTCATTTTTGGCTAAGCCCATGAATGTCATTATAAATATTAATCAAAATAATACAATATAAATAATAAAACCACAATCATGAAGCATTGTTAGTTTTTAATATTTTTAGAAATGGAAGAATATTAAGTTAACAAAATAAGATAAGTGTTGTTTAAAAGATATTTATTCGCATTCATTTAATTTTGATTTTATTAAACCTGTATCATTGGCATTTGGTTTAAAATGATTCTCTAATAAAGTTAAATTTGTAGTTTCAGTGAACGTAAGATTTTCTTCGTCATAACTCGCGGTTGATTGTTCCGTTAATGCATCTTAATAATAAATATTCATTTTTTATTTTAGAAAATTCCCTTGGCACTATCATCTTAATGAAAATAACATCTTTATAAACAGGATCAAGCGCAATTTTTATTTCTACAAATGGGTTTAAAAGCCACCGCTAAATTTTTAAATTTTTGCAACAGAATTTCAATCGCCTCAAGTTCAGAAAATTTTGATCGCTCATAAAAAAAACACATTGTCTTCACGAAACAAAAATACAATAACCCGATCGTCACAGACCTATTAAATATGTTTTAAGTTTTAATCCAGTCATTAGGAGTTAGGAATCTAGAATGATAAATTATAAATTCAAAATTCTGATATGTTTATAAATACCTGAGAAAGACTATTATTACAAAAGCATAACATAAATCATTATTTTAATAATAAAATCTATAAATAAATATTTTAATAGGATAAACTAACAGTTTAAAATTTTGGGTAGCTAAGTAAACCTATATAATACTCTCATAAAACATCGTCAAAACCTATTGATATGGTTGTTAAATTCGTGAAATTTTTAATTGGCATTGCTGATAATTCCGTATGTTCAGTTGATGTTATCTCTGTAGATAGTAAGGAATATAGGGTTAATTAAATGAGAAGAAAAAATTAAGTAAATATATACCATTAAAATTTGGCGGAACCGATTGATTCAGGGATGACGTTATATTTTGGCTTTCGTTGAGAGAAATGTTGTCCATTTTTGACTTTTCAACTGTTTGTGCAAATATAGTTATAATGCTACAAAATAGGGTAAAATATAATAGAAATTAAAAAAGTCCGACCAAGCCCTCCACCCTTTCGGGAACGTCCCAAGAAGAACCGAGCAAGTCGGGCTTATTGAGATTTTCACATTTAAATCTCTATCGTATAATATTTAATCTAGGCCCCATATGGTGATTTCTTTGGTGAACATATCATTTTTACTATCGTAGTTCTCATCAAAACGGAATATAATTTGAGAATATAGCTCGATAAGAGTAAGCTATATAATTCATACTTATGTACCTCAAGAGAGAAATTTAAATAGGTATATATACTTTTTTATTATTTAAATCAAGGGAATCTCATTAGCAGTCTTGAAACTATTTCCCGCCTTCTTCACATTTTAAAATACATTTTTTTGTTTATTTGACAATCCCCTAAACTTCATATTGGCTGAAATATTTTTGAGCGCCATTAATAATGGCCTGATTAATTCGATCCGGGCAGGTCGGGCGACGGGGAGACACATAAGGATTAGATTAGGCGCAGCCCTGGCCGGATTCTGACCGGACTATTCAATAAATTCTGTTATAAATGGGAAAAAAATTGCAACTTTTTTGATCAATTGTTACCATAGTGCACATAACTATTAAATATATACATGGTATTTAGGAAAATTAAAAAAAGTTAGGTTGTAGGAAATTTATTTATGTTTTTTTATTTACTTAGTTTATCAGCTGGCATGGATGAATTGACATTGGAACTGGAGGTTAGTGAATCCATAATAGCAATATCTGTTGTAGTGATTGTACTATTAAACAAGTTTTCGTAAGCGGAAGTAGATATCGGATCAACCTCTGGCAATTCAGAAATATCTTTAAGAGCAAATATGATGAAATAGAATATATGTGACGGATAAAATTATTTAAAGATTAATGCCTTAAACTTATAAATATTTATAAAATACTGGTTTAACTAAAAATATTAATGTTCTTTAATAACAATATTTTTTGGGGTATTTTAATCACTTTTATTTAATATCATATTCGCTTAGCGAATAAACGGCATTCAATTAAATTAAGTATTTTAATCTTTTTAATTTTTTTAGTGATAAATCTGCTATTTTCTCCGTTTTTTTACTTTTGCGAATTGATATCAAAGCTTTAGGCATACTTGGAGTTAACCCGATATAATAAAAACGATGAGATTATTATGGGCTACTTTGAGTTTGAAATAGTGCGGATTAAAGAACACCAACGCCAAAACACTTTTTCTAAACAATTCTCAGATTTTTCTATGTTAGCTTTGCGTTGAAAGTCTTGAATTATATAAAGAGCAATATAAATTCATTTACTAACTACGCTTTAAAAAACACTAGCTATAAAAATTTTCTACTGACATTTGTTGAATATAAGAGCGTTTTTTATTATTGTTTTGAAATACAAAACTGAACAAATTTATTGACAATTTTTAAATGGACCATAAAGTTACATCTTACCTGATTTATTAAAACCAATATTCGAAAAGTTGCTAGTCATAGTTATGGAAAATGCAGAAAGATTTGAAATGGAAGTCGTAGCTTCTAAATTATCATCAAACGTAATTAAACATACTTTCACTTTCACTATATATAATAAAATAATGGCCACTTTATAATGAACGAATTTTATATTAAGGCATAATAGTAAAATTTTTGTTCGCCATTAACAGTGGCGTAGCTAAGGGGGGGGGGGGGGCAAGGAGCCCGGGCCCTCCCAAGAGCAAAAACCGGGCCCCATGGGCCCCCCCCCCAAGGAAAAAATCTTGGGTCCCTGGGCCTCCTAAGCCATTTTTTTTTATCTTAATTAAGTAAAAATATGAAGATTATAATTATTTGTTTTTGAATATAACTTTAGTTATAATATAAAGCCCAAATATTTGTTTAATAAATGCAATTTCAACGGTTAATAGCCTAATATTAACTTTAAATGGTATTAGAAAGGAGGATCACTATTAAATTTTTTATAATAAGGCGAAAGATTTAGCTTTAATTTTTGATAGTACCTTCTAAGCATGTTAAAAAACCAAAAAAGTATGACACTTTTTACTCATTTGAATCTACCAATTCATTTATCGATTTCAAAATTCATTTATATTATCCTATCATCGGGAGAATAATAGCAGAATTAAACATAAGATTTTCGGAAATTAATTTTAATTTTTATAGGTCCTTAGAAGGTTTCATGGGCGTTGCCAGCATTTGAATTAGAGGGGGGCAATAATGATTTAGGGAGGGGCAAAATCATTATTTTTTCAAATTTCAACCATAATTTTAATTAATTTCAACAAATTTTTGGATTTAGATGGAGGCGGTCGCCCCTCCCTGCCCCCCCCCCCTTGGCTACGCCCATGGAAGGTTTACACCCTTCATCCCCTTTTTTGCGATAAATCTCTTTTAAGTAATTAACCATTATGAATTAAAACTGCAAAATGCCGAAATAATAATGGCAAAAAATTTTGTAATATATTATAATTCTTTACTTCAAATAAAATAAAATGCAATGATATTTTTTCACTTATTAAAATTTTGCCCTCAATAGTGTTTCCAAATTTTATTATTTGATTAAAATAATTTTAACTATCCAAATAACTTCATGTTCATGCTAAGGATCGTTCTCATTGCTAAAATAAATGGATTAAAACTATATTTGTTCCACAATTGGACAAGATAGGTTATCTTCCTTTTATTGAGCTTAGAACATGACTTTATAAATGTTATTCCCCCGGATGATTTTATAAATTCGTGTGCAACATCGATTAAAAAGCGTAATGAACTACTATTAAAAGATTATTTAATATTTAATGAAAAATTATCTGGGCTTTTAAAATTGTCTTAAACTTTTTAACACTTTCAAAATATATTAAATATCATTAAATACGAAAACTCCATCCTGGATTCAATTTAATTGTCCATCTCACATGCTTATTGTTTAACATATCTCATATTTTTATGTACCACATGCACATATAAAGCCAATGATTCCAAAAAATAGTTTGTACACCTTTTTTCCCCTTTGTAATTAATATCCCATCAAGAGTTTGATAAATTAATATTAGTAACAAATTCACGAATTTTATAGACAATTGTTAACGCATCCAAACTTTCAAGGGATAAAAATCTAAAAAAAAAATTCTTTTGGTGTGTCATTGTTCAACATAATATACACAAACCCTAAGTTGTTCTGTGAATCTCACATCTCTAATTTCATCTAAAATTATTAAGTAAAATTTTGATTCATTTAATTTTGACAGAATATTTTAAAGGTTTATTTAGCCGTTAAATTTATTAGTTCATTTTAATTTTTAGGTGGTGTAAAGGGGGGGGGGGGCGGGGTTGTGCAAATATATTTATAATATCATCAGGGGCAATAACTTCTAAATACTCATTCTCGAACGAGTTTTAATTTCATAATTAATTTTTTTTATATTTTATGTTATAATTACGCCTTTTGTGGATCTAACCTTAAAAAAGGGCTTTTAAATGTTCTCATTGTTTTCCTGATATAGATGCTACCTGAAAATGCTGCCAATATTGCATATGTAAAATTAAAATTTGTTATATGTATGGCCAAGATTTTTTGGGGCTGTGAAAATAAAATATTTTTATAAAAACTCTGTTGTATAGTTTTTTTACTATTTGTATTATTTTTTAACATGTAAACGATTTCTTGTCAGTATGCCCGTTCCACTTTGTGCCCTGCCATTACAATTCATTTATACAAAAACTTATTATACCAAGTGAAATTTTCTATATTGTTTCAGCTACATTACTTTGTTTTTATGCTTAAATTTTATTTATTTTATGGCCTAGAAACATGCGGGTCTAAGACATACTAGTATGATGTTATTAGAAAAAACACACAAAGTAATAGCGGAATTTTAAGTTTGTCCAACGTTTATGAAGGAAAAATGTTCATTTGCGTTTAACCCATGGTCCCAGGTTTTGGTTTGGGGGGGGGGGCAAAACATACTTTTTTTTAATTTTTAAGGGTTTTTGTAAATAAAAATTTTTTGTCCCCCCCCCCATGGCTTGACCAGCTCAGCCCCCCCCCAAGGCAAAAAGGCTAGCTACGCCACTGGTCATTAATTTAATTGAAATTAATTTAAACAATCTAATCAAATATGATGTTAATGTTTTGACTCCCCCCCCCCGTGCCTCCCCTGGCTAAGTCCATGGTTATAAATATATGTATTTATCTAAAAAGCTCATTTGTCGTAATTTACAGTGTAATACTATTGTATGAATTTAAAGAAAAATAAGTTTAATTCTTCCCCAAATTCTTTGAAAAAATGTATGCATTAGTAGTTTAATTATTTTAAGAAATTGCTTATAAAAGATCTTCTATTATTTTAAAGGAATTATAAAATATACCGCTATTAGAAATATTCGTTGTAATATTTGCTAGGGTCAGGTGAACATTCGTTGAGGTTTCTAATTTTGTACCGTTGTTAGCTATACCTTCTTTAAGTTTATTCATGTAGTAGCCTATAAATTAGTTATTTAAAAATGAATCAAGTTTTCAAAACTATGGCAAATATGAGAATTTTAAATTACCTTCAGGTTCGGTGTAACAATGGGCCACCACAAATCTTAGATAATGTTGCTTGCCATGGATTATAGAAAAATTGGAGGTAGTGATGGAAAATATAAAAGTCCTTGGGTGAACCATTTCTGTTATGCTGGATTCGGTGCCACTAAACAATGTTGTCTTAACTATGACTGAAGTTTCATTTTGTACCACAACTACCTGCAAAAAGTTGACTTAAAACAATCCTTAACTTACTCTAGAGTTTTGAGGTTTTGCATTGAGACAGTAAAAATTCGACCTATTTCCACTAAATTGGATATCAAATTTGGATCAATTTTTGCCTTTTGCGTATAATTCACCTTTATCTAAAGGAATATAATTAACAAAAATTTAATTTATGAGCTTCTCTTAAAATTTTCAATTTACATCGCTATCTACAGCGAATGCTGTTTCTGGATTACTCCTTTCGTTGAACAATATAATTTGGGCAACTGTTTTATCTGTTAAGGCTGTGATGGTTGAGCGAGAGTTAATTTGTTGATCTATCTTTTGAGGTTTTGAAAATATTGATTTGCCATCGATGTGCCAAATTAAGAATCCACGTTCGTTAACTAATTTAACCTTTCCATAATTCCTTCTATATTATTCAATCCAAATTAATTAATTAATCTAAAAACGGTTAAAAAGTTTACCTGGGTAGACGTTCATCCGGTCTGTCAACTATGTCCTCGTAATTAACATATCGTTGAATGACTTTACGGTTCATGTCTTTGCACAATGGTTTAACTGAATATAAAAAAGGCTTCTGATATATTCCTACCTTTTTATAAGCCTTTACCTTAGAGACACAGACATGGGCGTACGCAGGTTTGAATTAGGGGGGGGGGCAGATTAAAATTTTCCTGCGACCAAAAAAAAATCCAAAAATTTTCCTGAGAGCAAAAAAAAAAAGGTCACGACTATCCAAAAAAATTTTCCAGAGAGCAAAAAAAAAAAAGGTCTCGACATCCAAAATTTTTCCTGAGAGCAAAAGAAAAAGCAAATGCCCTAAATTAGGCAGTGTGGGCAGCCAGACCCTGCCCCCCCCCCGGCAAATTAGGGGGGGGGGGGCAAAACACATTTTTTTTTAGTGTTTTTGTATTGAAAAATTTTTTTTTTACATGGGGGGGCCCGCCCCCCCCCCTCTGCGTACGCCCATGGACACAGATATTTTAAGATTCGCACGGCGCCTTAAATTTCAATAAATTGTTCGGCCGAGGAGCAAAGAGGGTTAATGTCGACTTTAAATTGTTTAATATTCATCGTTTTTGAAAAACTTTAATTAAGAAAATCATAAACAACTATTATTTTATCAAAAGTTAGAGTTAATCTAAACGTCTTCCAAAAGGCTTTTATTTTGAACTATGAATTTTTGATTCAAATCTTTCAAAAAAATCAAATTTTAATTAAATTTGATTAATTTTTATTTATGATTTGCTTATCCACGTGTCCAAGTAAATCAAAAATTTGATAATGCCCGTTAGAAATTTTTATGTCTTAGTTATGAGTGTTTGTACAACGGAATATTGTTATTTATATTTTTTTAGTTTTACTCTAGTCTTTAAAAAATTTATTCCTACTGGGGAAATTATTATATTTAAAATACAAATATTTAATTAGCATATATTTAGAATACATTAATTTAGAATATTTAAAAATAAACATGTAATATCGATAAAAAGTCTTTTAACCTACCTTTGAAACATTCAAATTATAAAGGGAATTTTAAGTTAAATAGACAAAATATAATATAGAGTCCTTTTCATAGCAGGCCAAACCTCTGATGTATTTGGGTTAGGAAATTTAAACAATTGTCAATGCCATTTAATAAGTACATAAAACTTAAAATTGAAACACATAAGAATCAACAGCATAAGATCGTTTCGAACACTTGTATTTATCTATGGCGTTATATAACAATTTTTTTATTCAAATTAAAATTTCATGTTGTTTTTTTAAATCTCATTATCAAAAATTGAAAGCCCCTTTGTGTAATTCTACTTACGCTCCAAAGGCATGAAGGGAATGTATAATTTTTAAGACGATATAAGTACGAAATGCTTCTGATTTTATGATCAACTCTTAAAAATTAATATTATGAGGCTCAATTCTTTATCATGTGTGTGTAAAATAAACCCAGGGTATCTGAGAACTTTAATCATTTTACGCAGGCATATTTTTAAGGCAAAAACTAAAATTTATAACTTATAACAAAAAACATATTAATTTTTATGGAAAAACACATTATCTCTTGAAATATTAACATAGGCGATTGAGCAAAAATATAAATTTCAATCATAACATATTTAAAGCAAAGGGCTATTACATTAACGGCAAAACACTTGTCTATCAATAAAAATCACTAAACAATTACCTTTTTTTATCGCAATTTTCGAATGTTTACCTCGCATATGATTTTTATAGTTGTTTATAGTTTCATTTAATAAAAATAATTAAAAAAAAACTAAAAAAAAAAAACAATTACCTTGAATTAAATTTTGGACTTGAGCATAAGAATATATGAATCTAAATGTTACAATGGCACTGGTTAAAGTAAAGAAAGAATTCCTAAATAACATCTTTGAAAATTTATAAAGTAAAAAAAAAGACAGACACAAATCGGAAATAAAAAAAAACGTAGTTTTACAAATGTTTTTGCCTTTCAGCACTCGTCAATTGTACAACATTGACATTGACACTGCATTTGTCGGCAATTCATCATATGTAAGTTAAGATGATTTGCCTTTGCAACAACATAAATTTACCCTTTAATAAATCGATAAATTATTAATTGCTATGCAATTTTGGGCTCACTTTCCATTTTCCGATGTCACGCCGGTGCGGACGGTTAATTGCTATGCAATTTTTTAACTCGTCTGTGGGTTCGAATCCAGGGGAGGCCAAATTTTTTAAATTTTGTTTTTAAATTTTTTTTAATTAATAGATTGTTTTTGTTAATACCATTTAATATGGCTTTTTGGCCGTCCGCTGGCTTCTGACCAATGAAAAAAATGAACATTGGCCAAATTGTGCATCGAAATTTTTTTTTCGTTTTTTTTAAAATTGCTATTAGGCTAACATTGATAATTACCCTGTGCCCCCCCCCCTACAAGGGCCTCCGCCTCTACTGATATGGATCCCTGTGCCCCCCCCCCCCACAAAGGCCTATGCCTTTACTGATGTGGGTTCGAATCGGGGAGGCCAATTTTTTTTTTTTTTTAATTAATATATTGTTTTTGTTAATACCATTGATAATATGGCTTTTTGGCCGTCCGCTGGCTGCTGACCAATGGAAAAAATGACCATTGGCCAAAGTGTAAATCGAAATTATTTTTCGTTTTTTTGTCTCTAATGTATTCATAGACCGTCTCTTGGTACTGACCAATGGAAAAAATGACCATTGGCCAAAGTGTGAATCGAATTTTTTTTTCGTTTTTTTTGAATCTTATGATTGTTCTTGTTAATACCACTGCTAATATATCTTTATTGGCCGTCCGCTGGCTGCTGACCAATGAAAAAATGACCATTGGCCAAAGAGTGAATCAAATTTTTTTTCTTTTTTTTTGACTCTTATGTATTTATAGACCGTCTCTTGGTACTGACCAATGGAAAAAATGACCATTGGCCAAAGTGTGAATCGAATTTTTTTTCGTTTTTTTGACTCTTATGTATTTATAGACCGTCTCATGGTACTGACCAATGAGAAAAAATGACCATTGGCCAAAGTGTGGTTGAAAATTTTTTAATTTGACACCTGTAAATTTTTTGAGATATATTTACGATACCTGTGACATTTTTAGATGCGCGGTAGTAACAGGCAATAGCGGAGCTATTGAATGTCGCTGCTCGTTTCGTCGCAAGTTAATTAATTGTTTTAATTCATACCGTCACATGTAGTTATTTTATTATATTTTGCTCCAATAAACGTGCATATCTTTTGATTATAAATAAGCAGTACAATGGCGCTTTTCCTCTAATTACTGTAAATCTACAAGCTAAAAGCATAGGAAACAATTAAAAATTAATCTCAAAAAATATCAGTCTGTCGCTGTCGCATAAATGACATCTTTAGCTTCGGAGTAAGCGTTTACTGCCTGTTTTTATTATACAAAAACTCGCCTTCTAAAAATTCTAATTCACAAAACTATATCCTTTATCCTTAACCCATAGATATCCCTATTCTCCCCTGTTAAATACCCTTCTTTCAATAGCTTAAACACTGGCGTTTACTATTTTTTTATTTTTTTTTAATTTTAATTTCTAGTTAGTACACGGTTAAACTAGGTAATAGGTAAAACTTTGTAGCTATAGATTGAGTCAAGTCGGGCATGAACTTTAGCTTTTGCCAGTAATATTATTTGCTATGCAATTATGGCGATTCCAACATAAATTGCATAGCAAATATGCTTTGTTTATACGTAGTATAAAAGAGTAATAGATGTGTATGAAGATTTGAAGTAAAAACATATGAAGCAGGGATTGTCCTTGGCTAAACGGTGGTTTGGGGGCGGAGCCCCCAACGGGGTACTGGGGGCGAAGCCTTCAAAAGGGGGTCGGGGCGAAGCTCCCAGTTACGCCCGAAGGGCGTATTTCTATCAGAGGTCAGATTTGTTAGAATTTTTCAGCCCGAACCCGGCCCGGCCCGATTTTATAATTAATCTGCCCGCCCGAGCCCGCCCGAACCCATCTAAGTGTCCGCCCGGGCCCGCCCGAATCGTTAAAGCTGCCCGAATTGCCCGGCCCGAAATATTAAATTTGCCCGTTAGTCCCGAATTTGTGAGGTCGCAAACAGAGGTCGGATTTGTTAAAATTTTTCTGCCCAAACCCGGCCCGGTCTAAATTTTTAACTAATTCCCCGCCTGAACCCTTCTAAGTGTCCGCTCAGCCATGCCCAAACCATTAGAGCTGCCCGGCCTTATTAATAAAATTTGCCCGTTAGACTAGAAATTAGCCAATCCCAAAATCTTTTAACCACTATTACAAAATAAGCATTAAATAATGGCATATTGATCAGAACAAAGATGACAATATTTTATTATTCATAATTATTATGTAAAAATAACAAATCGTCGACAATTTCCGGGGATAATCATGTGCGTCTTTCCTCTATTAATCTTCCTGCGATAGAGAAACTTCTTTCACTTGCAGCACTCGTCGCCGGGATGGCAAAGAGTATTTTTGTTAATCTTGCTAATTTAGGATACCTAAAATAGTTATAATTTTAGATAACTTTAATGTGACTTGTTTTCTTTATTTTTCCACCATATTAAAAGGGAAAATTTTTCATCCACGTCCTTGTCTAAAACATCATTCAAGTATGAATTGATCTCATCTAATGCTGTATCATCTTCATCATCAGCCCATAGCGAATTTTTCTTTTTTCGAGGAAAATCAATTTGATAAAATTTTTGGCATGCCCGAATTGCCCGAATCTTATCAGCGTGCCCGCCCGGGCCCGTCCGAAAAGTAAAACTTAAGACAGTTGCCCGGCCCGGCCCGGCCCGTGGGCCGGGCCGGGCGGGCCGGGCAGCGGGCCGGGCCGGGCATTTCTGACCTCTGATTTCTATAGCTCTAGACTTTATGAATCATTGACCTTGGGGTTTTCAGCCTTATATTCCCAAAATTTAGAAACGTCTAGTGGATATAGTGTATAAAAAAATCTCTCTAAAATCTCCTATAAATCAATTTAATTGATTTCAAAAATATTGCCTATTTTTGGGCAAAGGATAAGGATATTTTGATTAGAGATGCACCGATACTAAGTATCGGCATGGTATCGGCGCCCATACCTTGCCAAAAGAATCGGCCCAATACTTTGCTAGTATCGGCAATTACCAAGCCGATACCTTTTTCAATATGAAACTCAAAAAATAATATTTATAGTATCTCCTACCATTAAAAAATAGAGGATTTTTTAAATTTTTTGAAAATTGTTTCATTTGATTGGCTATAAATATTTCTTTACAATTGTTTTATCGTCAAAATTCTGATCTACCAAAATTTGGATGTGACTTAACTTATAATATTTAATTTGCATATATTTTTTAGTATAAAAATTTTTTTTATTATAAGTATCGGCATGGTATCGGTATCGGCAAAAAAATCTTAAGTATCGGCTGGTATCGGTATCGGCATAAAATAGTGGTATCGGTGCATCTCTAATTTTGATTTAAAAAAATTAAAAAATATTGTGAGAATTTCTAGAATTTATATGGTGATTTTTTTAGAAAATGTGGCCCAATCTTATAAGTTTATTATATTATTAAATTAATATTTATGTTTAATTAAAAAAAATGGTTTTTTATTTTCAAAAACTTTGATCTAAAATAAGTAATTTTTATTGCTTTAAGGTCAATGCTTTGAATTATTTCCACCCAAATTGGTAAGCGCTATTTTTTTGCTCAACCGGAAAATACATTACGACAAGGGCATTTAATTAAGGCAAAAATTTTTTTAATTATAATTATCCCTTTAATTCACTATGAACCTTTCATTGATATTTTTAGGTTTCTTCAAAAAATTATACAATTTCTGATATTTTTATTAATTTTCCTTTTATTCTATGTTCCTAACAATTTCGATTTCACCCTCTATAGGCTTGTCTATAAAAATAAACATTTTAAACTAAATTTTTACATTTGATAATTATTATAAGCAGGCGCGTAGCGAGGATTTTCTCCGGGGGGGGGGGGAGGAATTTCCAAACAAAAATTTTTAACATTTTTATTTCAGCATCAAAATCATAAAATCTGGTATAAAACATAAAGAAAGTCATTATAAAATAATTTCATATTTTCTTTTTCCCAGCGTCATCTGGAGTAGGAGCTAATTTCCCATGAATCGCTAAAAAAAGTGTCAATCCATTTAATCTATTCAAACGTCATGAAGTTTTAATTGAAATGTTGTGAGAAATGGAAGAGAAACCAAATAAGGAGAAATTGAAGCAAGCTGGTATGATCACGATGTTGCAACAGAAGCTGCAACTTTACTCACTTCTCTACGACAATCTGATTATATTATGCAAGCAATTGCAAAAAAAGGACCTAGATCTTCGGCAAGTCAGACAGTTAGCAGAAACTTTAGGAATAATAGTCGAACCTAAGGCTAAGTTGTATGATTTTGAACTTAAGAAACCTCGATATGCAAAGAAAATGAAAGGTTTTTGGACAAGAAACAAGTTTTGGAATTTTCCAAATAATATTTTCTCCGAATTCTTTGATTGTTTTGCCAGAAACGCGAATGAAAATAAATTATAGAAGGATTTCGTCCAAAGGATCATTTGGACGCCCTATCAGATTATAAAATATTGTAATCTTTGCCCAACATCACAACTCTTCTTTACCTATTAGCTTTTATATAAAAAATACATTGCAAAAAATAGGTAAAATGGATTGGCCCTTTTTTATAGCATTTTCATTTCAACATTAGAATTAAAAAAAAAGAATGTCATTATAAAATAATTTTATATTTTCTTTTCCCCAGCGATAATTTCTCAAGAACTTCATATGGAGTGGGAGCTAATTCCAATAAATTGCATAGCAATTAATAAGTGTCTTACTTGGGGCAGTTACGTTGCAGAACAGAACTATAAAATATAAACTTTAGATCTAAAATAATTTCCCCCCCCCCCGCATTTACGCCACTGATTATAAGCTTAGTAACATTTGTATGTTCAACTGACCTATGGCTGTAATTTAAAAAATATAGTTTATTAAAGTTATGGTTTGTTATATAATACTAAAATAAAAATATGTTTTATAATTAAAAAAACTAAATGCTTTCGGTTTAGAATTTGATTTTAAACAACAGAAATCTAGATATTTTTTATTTTTTAAAACCCATTACACTAAAGTTTTTTAAACAAGACTTATATTTAATCATCTTAGATGATTTAACATAGAACAAATCTCAAATGCTATAAATTTTCTGCTGGAGTTGCTAGCCAGATGTCAACATTTGCTGGCGACACTATCTAAAATAATTTTGATTTTCATTATCTCTATGCATAGCAATCATTTATTAGCAAATATTATAGGCCTGGCTAAAAATTATTAGATTTTTCTTTATTTTGCTTGCTTGAAATACACAAGAGCCATAGACATGGCGGGGGGGGGGCAGGAAGGTGCGGCTGTTCCATCTAAATCCAAAAATTTGGTGTTTATTCAAACTATGCCTAAAATTTCAAAAGATGATCATTTTGCCCCTCCTTAAATTATTATTGCCTCCCCCCTAATTCCAATGCTGGCTACGCCCATGGCCATAGAGGTCAATAACAACATTTAACATTTATTCAAGGTATTAAATCAGAGCAGTTTGGGGGGGGGGGCAGAGAAGGACGGCTGACCCGTCTAATTCATATAATTATAAATAGTAAGTATGGTTATTATTTAAAAATTTTAATTTTGCCCTTCCCTAATATGCTCCCTTTAAAAACAAATAAAAACACATTTTTACATTTAGTATTCAAATATTAATTTAAAATAAAAATACAAAATTTTTGGTGGGCCCATAAAAAGCTTTTTAAATTTAGTGCCAGAAAGAGATTACAATCGTCCCAAATCCGTGTGTCAAACGTAGAGGGATGTCGTCAGGTCAAAAACCGGCTGTAAAAATCCTTTCCAGAATCATGATAGTTTTAAATAAAACTTTACAACTAGCTAGGGCGTCCTTTACGAACGACGCGCACTACATATCCAGCCGTGCAATGTAAAAAATACACTAGGGTTACCTTTTGACTTACAGTGAAGGCGGTTAAGAAATTTAGTTGTAGGTATAATGTGAATTACTTGCTGGAATGTGAAAACGTTGACGGGAATGAGCATCGAGGGGTCTACAAATGCAAAAAGGCAGAAAAGTACACATTGCCGGCCTACAAGAGACCAAATGGAACGGAGCCAAAGCTCAAGATTTAGGAGAGGGAATAGCTATTTTACAATGGGTCACGAAATCGTAGAAACGGGTACAGTATCATTCTAAGCAAATCGTTCAAGGACAGGGTGGTAGATGTCACGCGTTGTTTAGACAGGTTTAGATTGGTGAAGATTGCAGATCAAAGGTCCTAACTAGAGACCTGCAAAGTCAATTTTTTTTTAACCCAAACCTGACCCGAAAGCATTTTAAACAACCCAAACCCGATAGAATTTTAAAATTTCACCCGAATCCGACCTGAAAGCATTTTGAAATATTCAACCGGGTCGGGTTTCGGGTCACCCGTGCAGGCCTCTAGTCCTAACCATTATTTGCGCCTATGCTCCCCAAATTGAGTGAATGGAATCAGAGAAAGACATATTCTTTAAAGTAAAACTATTTATTGCGTGTGGTTGAACACATCATGGCACACCTCTTAAATCTCAAGCTAAAAATCACATTATGTATTTATTTGGCCATTTACATTTTTTTATATTATGATGGGGGTTGGCAGGTGCATTCTAATCTATGAAATTTCTGTAAATGTTACGATTCGAGTAAATATATATCTAGTGGCTAGTTAATTTGTAAAATTATATATTTGGGGACATTAATAATATTGGTTTACACTATAATAGAATGTTTTTAATGTAAAGGTATTTGTGTGAAATTATATTGTTGCAATTTATTGAATCCTTAAAATTTTTATGATCTTGTGTAATTTAGTAACAATAACAATGCTACTTTTATTTATTTTATTACAACATTGTAATGTGTGCACTAATTACTTGTATAATTAATAATGACTAAGCACTTTTGTGGTTTCTATAACAATATGTTAATAAAATGAAATAAATTCTTTAAAAGCAAATCGATAAGAGTTATATCAAATGCTTTAAACATAGATATGTTTCCACTTGTTTTTGTCGATACAAAATAACTGTCCCAGCCAGTTCAAATATGCAATTAATTTAAATACAAATAAACTTTTAATATAGCGTGTCTAAAATTTTGAAATCCTTTATTAATTGAACTATTTTTGCATATCGTGGCAGACAGGATAGCTTTATAAATTTAATGATTTTTTTTTAATCTGCCCATACTATATAAACTGCTATTCCTATTGTAACTATATACTATTTGGTAATGTGGGATAATGATATGTTTTTATATTATTATTGCGCGTGCGCAGACACTTACGCGCAGTCTCCTATCAGCCAAATCTCTTATGCGCAGCCTCCTGCGCAGTCTACCATACGCGCCTTCCCCCCTCTCCCCTTCGCTTTGTTATACGCGTGCTAATGCCAGCTGCGCTGGCAAGTCATGCGTAAATTAATAAGATCATTGTATTTTAATACACGGTGGATAACTTTTTATTTTTCGTTCGCGTTTCGAACATTTTCTCGCTCGAATATAATACATGGATATCTTCGCGCATTCTATGATTTTGGGCATAATTGAATAAATGAAATAAAATAAGGTAAGAACTATAAAATGTTATTATGTATTACGAGAAATTAATTGTAGATTTAGACTCCTTTTAACTTATTACAAATGGTGTCAGAAGAAGTGGTGGGGGAAACCTGAGGTTTTATAAACCTTAACCTATAGGTTGTGAGAAAACCTCGAGGTTTTAAAATAACGACCTCAAGGTTTTTTAAGCAACTAACCTTAAAACCTCAGGTCGAGGTTAAATCACCTCGAGGTTTCAACACATATATGCTTCATTTTTTATATCTTAATTTTACGACTAAATTATGAAGAAATCTCCAAGGCAATTCTTTTAATCCGAGAATATGAAGCTATCCTAAACCTGAAATTGAATATCTCTAAATGCGAGATATATCAGTGCCCGGATACAGACATATTTCCCATTTTTAGGCCTTTTTTAAGAGTTGAAATGGAAAGTTTAACTCATCTAGGCTCTCCAATAGGTGGGCAAAGCGCCTTAATAGAGTTTTTACATAGGCACTTATCAACTCTTTCCTCGAAGATGGAAATTCTCAATACTCTTCCAAAACATCACGCATTTTATATCATCCAAATTTATTTTACTATCTCAAAAATTTAACACTGCTTCCGGTCCTCATCAGCTTTTTTATTACCCGAGATTTTAAAAAGCTACGATAGCTTTATGAAAAACACGCTAGAATCGATCCTTATTATCAAATTCAGCACTTCATTCATGGAAGCCTTATTACCTATTAAAGCTGGCGGCTTAGGCATAC
Source organism: Gordius sp. MW1 (assembly GCA_964036665.1). Lineage (NCBI taxonomy): Eukaryota > Metazoa > Nematomorpha > Gordioida > Gordea > Gordiidae > Gordius > Gordius sp. MW1. The sequence continues at coordinate 11,104,582 of OZ038532.1, read as the reverse complement.
GCCCAGCTACCTCAATTTCATTAATAGCCTTAATCTCTTCGTATAAATCCGCCCAAGGTTTGATCGACCGATTAATCACAACAAACGAGGATCCATCGTTTGTACAAGCTCTAGATGTCTGGTCTGCCAACGTCAACCCAGATTATCATGTTCTGGCGAGAATTAAAAAAGAAGCACCGGGAACACGATTTAAAATTTGAAGAGGAATGGAGGAATATACTGAGAGAATTTTGGAGGATAGGGGGATGGCAGGTGGAAAAAAGGTAAAAGAGTACACCACGTATATACTTTTATTTATTTTTTTACATCCCCTTCCCCATAACCTCAGGACAAAAGATTGGGATGCTGGCTTCGTATCGCGCTCCGTTGATTACCTCTTATCGAGTTGCGACGCTAGCCAGCACTTCAACCTTAAATCTTTGGTTTTTGACGGATCATGTCACGAGTGGCTAGAAGCTTATCCTAGTTCACTTTCTGGATTGATGTTGGAGGATGCAGAGCTAGCATACTCCATCGCCCTCAGACTAGGAATTCCTTATTCAAAGGAATATTCACATTTATGCAAGGCACCCCCTACACTGCCTTTACAATAAATTTAAATACATAAGGCACGAAAAGGTAAAGAGCCTTATCCAAGCTTTAAAAAACCAATATCCCATCCGTTTTAGAGTCGTCAGACCCTTCGTTGGAGGGAAGGATGCAACCAGACGGCTCTACTCTCATCCCTTGGCAAAATGGTCTACCCCTTAAATGAGATTTTACCTGCATAGACATTTTCGCCCCCTCTAACCAGAACTACAACGCTCTGACCTTCGCCGCACACCGCAAAACGGTAAAATATCAGGCCCTCCTACCCCCTAATATCTTTATCCCTATCGTTGCCTCGTGTTCTGGGACTTTTGGTCATGCCGTCATCAAGCTTTTTAAAGATATCAGCCGTCGCTGCCCGCCCTCTAAATATTCCACAAATCTTTTACTAAACAAATTGGTATTTTTATAGCAAAGTACAATTTTAAATTCCTGGCCGACAGCTGGCCACTTTTATTAGATGACACATACGACGCTTTTTAATTATATTTTTTTTTATCCCCGCTATTAAATTTTTTGAATTTTAACACTTCGTTTTTATAATGTTTTTACGTTCAAATAAATAATATATACATTTAAAAAAAATAAAAACAATTTATTAAGTATACATATATATATTAAAAAAAGTTCAAATAAATTTATTTATGTATATAATCTATAAATTTTTACTCTCTAAAAAATTTATCATTTTATTAGAGAGTCAAAATGCATGTGTAGTTTAAAATATGCTGCCATCTACATTGTGTTATACTTTTATAACACATTTTTCCATTTCCTCGCTATCTATGGTATTTTGTGATATACACACCTTGTATTTTTTTTAAGAGAACAAATTATTGTGCTCAGTATTTAATTAAATTTTTGCTCAGTAGAATATATAATTTCTCAGTAGAATAATTAAATGCCCGATAAAAACACGGGCCTTCGGCCCTCGTGGGAAGGGGGAGAGGGAAGGGGAGGAGGGAAAGGTAAGAGAAGGGAAGGGAAGGGAAGGTGGGAAGGGAATGGGGGACGAAACTCATCTATACCGTATAAAAGTAGCATATTTGCTATGCAATTTATGGGTGAGAAAGGTGGGAAGGGGCGAGAATGCCTATAGGGGGTATTAAATGCAAAATGATTAGTTAATTATTTATACAAATTTTCCATCACTTTGGCCAGTGGTAATTGCTGTAGCTCGCCTTTTCCCATACTCAAATTAAGCCTTTTCCCATACTCAAATTAAGCCTTTTCCCATACTCAAATTAACTCATTAGTGCTTTTCCTTTTTAGTTAATACTCCCACACTCTCACCCATTAGTTATAATATCATTAGTTACTTTCCCACACTCTCACCATGATTTGAGTTCGCATTCATTATTGTAATTAAGTACATTATTATTCCCACGCTTTTTCCTATATATTACCAAATTATCGCATAAATGCATTCTTGGATTTTTTCCCTTTCTTACGCATTTTATTACGCTATAAAATATGGCGCGGTCGAATTCCAATATACAATTCCATCAATATAATCCTACCGATAGTTTTGACTTATACTTGTCACAATTCAACCATTTTCACAATGTTATCGGTTGCGATAAAAAATCCTTATTTCTATCCGTTATAGGTACCGAAAATTTCGAATTACTTACAAACCTTATTGCCCCCCAGGACCCTGCAAACCTTCCTTTTGAAGAATTATGTTTAGCCCTAAAAAACTTTTATTCTCCCAAATTAAACCCAATCGTACAACGCTACAAATTTAATAAGTTGTCCCAAATGGATGATGAAACCATCGATGCATTTACAGCAAGATTAAAGGGGGTGGCAATCCATTGCGAATTCGGATCGAACCTTGAAAGTAGCCTCCGTGATAGGTTTGTAGCTGGATTAAAGAAAACAAAGATTGTTGAACGCCTTTTAGGCATAGAAAATTTGACATGGCAAATTGCGCTGGACACCTCTCGCGCCATGGAAAGGGCAGAACTACAATCGCAATTATTGAATCATTCGGAAACAATTCATTTGGTAAAACCCAGGTCCTTAAATTATTGTTATTCATGCGGGGGGAATCATAATCGGGCCATGTGTAAATTTCGAACTGCAGTTTGTTTTAAATGTCAAAAAAAGGGACACATTGGAAAAATATGCAAGAGCGAATGCAGTGTTACGCATCATCAAGTGAATTATTTGAAGGGATATTCGTCATTTCCCACTTATACATTAAAGGTAAATGATCTAGATGTTAATTTTGAAATTGATACAGGGTCATCAGTGACAATGGTGAATGGAGGAAACATTGTAGTACGGAACGTTTCTCCACTCAAAACTATCTTAAAGAGCTATAATGGTACAACCATACCAACGAAAGGGAAAACCGAGGTGACAGTATCTGAAAATGGCAAACGATTTAAATTGCCGTTAATCGTATCAGAAGGCCATGGCCACAACATATTAGGACGCGATTGGTTGCAACATTTTCCCCATATCCTAATTCAACTGGCACATAAATGGATTAAAGATGATACCACTCCCTCTTCAATCAATATGGTTAATTGTTACAATAATTTGAATGATATTACTAACAAATATTCTTCGTTATTTGATAATAAATCCACCGGAGTTATTGATTTTTATACAACACTTAAACTTAAACCCGAATCCTCTCCTAAATTTTTTCGGCCCAGACCAATCCCTTATTTTATTAAAGAAAAAGTGGATAAGGAGTTAGACCGACTAGTTAATGAAGGGGTTTTGAAATCTGTAAAATATGCCGACTATGCAGCGCCCATTGTTACTGTTCTTAAAAAAAATGGGGGATTACGAATTTGTGGAGATTTCCGAAATTTGAATAATAATCTAGTTGTTGAAAAATACCCTCTTCCCCGAATCCAAGACTTGTTTTCTAAATTAGCAGGTTTTAGATATTTCTCCATATTAGACCTAAAGGAAGCTTATTATCAAATTAAAATTACTGAAAAATCACAAAATATTTTAACAATTAATACCCACAGAGGACTTTTTCAATATACTCGACTTCCATTCGGAATTGCTTCTGCCCCAGCGATATTTCAGCGCTTCATAGACTCATTATTTAGGAACATTAATGGTGTAGTATGTTATTTAGACGACATTATCGTGTCTGGGAAAACAATTGAGGATCACAATAAAAATCTCGAAATAGTGTTTAAAATATTGGATGAGGCTAATATAAAATTAAAACGAGAAAAATGTAATTTTTTACAAAAATCAATTGAATATCTTGGACATATAATAAACGAGGAAGGAATTCACACAACTAACAAAAATACTAAGGCAATTATAAATGCTCCTGACCCTACATCAATTAAAGAATTACAATCTTTCTTAGGCATGGCTACCTATTATGCTAAGTTTATACAAAATTTTTCGACTCTAGCACAACCGTTGTATAAATTATTAAGAAAATCAGTGAAATGGAATTGGACACAAGATTGTATAAATGCCATTAATAAAATAAAGAAAAAAATAATTAATGCTCCTGTTTTAGTTCATTTTAATCCTCAATTACCATTGCTACTCTCCACCGATGCTTCAGCGGAAGGTATCGGCGCCGTTTTATCACATGAAATTAAGGGGTACGAGCATCCCATTTCTTTTGCCTCGCGCACACTCAACGCTGCGGAGAGAAATTACAGCCAAATTGAAAAAGAAGCGTTAGCCATTATATTTGCATTTCAAAAATTTCGAGAATACATTTATGGCCAAACCTTCACTCTAGTAACAGACCACAAACCACTATTATCAATATTTAATCAAACCAAAAACGTACCTCAAGCTGTATCGGCGCGACTTCAACGATGGGCTTTATTTACAACACCGTACCAATTTAATATTAGATATAAGAATACCAAAGAAAACGCTCGTGCAGATATGCTCTCAAGGTTAGCTGTTCCGGACGAAACAATATCTCAAGAGGGAGATATTTGTGCTATTTACGAAGAAACATTTAAGCAATTACCAATTACATCGGCAGATGTGGCCAGACATACCCGTCAAGATCCTGTTCTAGGACAAGTATATAATTACGTACTTCACGGTTGGCCCAAAAAAGTGGAATCGGAACTAGTCGTGTACCATCAACGCCAAAAAGAATTAACAACGCTAAAAGGATGCCTTTTCTGGGGATATAGGGTGGTCATTCCACAAAAATTAAGAAAAGATATTTTATATATGCTCCATTTAGGCCATCCTGGTATGACCCGCTCTAGGATTCTAGCCCGTCAACATTTATGGTATCCAGGTATCGATAAGGACATCCAAAATTACGTTAATAATTGTAAAAATTGCCAAGAGTGGTTTTCTGGAACACCAGAATTAGCTCCCCAAAAATGGACAAACCCTGGTAAACCTTGGTCTAGGCTACATTTAGATTTTTGTGGTTCTATTCACGGTTATTATTATCTAATTTTGGTCGATGCATATACCAAATGGCCAGAGATATTCCCTATGACCAGCATTAGTGCATCGTGCACTATCAATGCCCTCGAATCGATATTTGCTCGTTTCGGACTACCTAATTCCATTGTTTCAGATAATGGTCCACAATTTACAAGTGCTGAATTCAAGGGATATTGCAAAAAAAATAATATTCGAAACATTTATTCAAGTCCTTACCACCCTCGTTCTAATGGAGAAGCCGAACGTTTTATTCGAACCTTTAAAAATTTCCTATATAAGTCGCAAAATTTTAAAAATGATAAATTATTTAATTTCTTGTTTTCTTACAGGAATACTATCCATCCTACAACTGGTTTTACCCCAGCAGATTTGTTAATCAAAATTCACCCCTTAAGTTTGTTTAGTTTTTTAAAACCACACATGATGGTAGGGGAACTTGAAGAAGATAATTTTATTAGAAGAAAATTTTTAATCGGTGACAAAGTCTGGGTGAGAGATTTTACAAGTAGTGACAAATTGTGGTGCAAAGGAGTCGTTCGTAAAATACTTGGTCCCGTTTCTTACGTAATCGAAACAGAAGAAGGTATGATGTGGAAAAGACATGGCGACCACATAAGGAAACGATCGGATACAATCATGGAAGAAGACTTGCCTACACAGGTGACAACGCCCTGCCCCTCTCCTTCTACAGACTTGGCAAATGATTCACCATTTGACGATTACAGCACGGAGCAAGCTAGTTTTTCACGTACACCACCTATGACGCCCTCCATTAATACTCTTCCATCTACGACCCTTCCTTTTAACTCGCCACCATCCACATCTTCGACGATACCACTTACGTCCCCGCCCCGTTTGCCGATCGATCCTGACGTAGTTGGACTACCTTCACCTACACTACCACGACGGTCGACCCGAATTAAATACCCGATGCAAAGATACGGAATCGATTAAGGGGAAAGAAATGCTGTAGCTCGCCTTTTCCCATACTCAAATTAAGCCTTTTCCCATACTCAAATTAAGCCTTTTCCCATACTCAAATTAACTCATTAGTGCTTTTCCTTTTTAGTTAATACTCCCACACTCTCACCCATTAGTTATAATATCATTAGTTACTTTCCCACACTCTCACCATGATTTGAGTTCGCATTCATTATTGTAATTAAGTACATTATTATTCCCACGCTTTTTCCTATATATTACCAAATTATCGCATAAATGCATTCTTGGATTTTTTCCCTTTCTTACGCATTTTATTACGCTATAAAAGTAATCTTTTCGAATGGTTAGCAGATAGCCAAATCACTAGCCTATAATTATAATCAAGAAAAAAATCAATTTTAATCTCACTTTGGCCAATGGTCATTTTTTTATTGGTCAGTAGCCAGGACACGGTCAAAAAGTCACATTATCAATGGTATTAACAAGAACAATATATTAATTTAATTTAAAAAAATAAAAAATTTTGTCTTCTCCGGGTATCAAACCAGCTATTAAGAATTTGCTCTTGCCGGGATTCGAACCCACATCAGTAGAGGCATAAGCCTTTGTAGGGGCACAGGGACCCATATCAGTAAAGGCATAGGTCCTTCTAGGGGAGGGCATAGGGTAATTATTAATGTTAACCTAATATATCAATTCATAAACGAAAAAAAAATTTCGTTTTATACTTTGGCCAATGGTCATTTTTTTCATTGGTCAGTAGCCAGCGAACGGCCAAAAAGTCATATTATTAATGAATATATTAATTTAATTTAAAAAAATATAATTTTGCCCTCCTCTGGTATCGGGGCACAGGGAACCATATCAGTAGAGGCATAGGCCTTTGTAGGGGAGGGCATAGGGTAATTGTCAATGTTAACCTAATATACCAATTCAACAAAGAAAAAAAAATTTGATTTATAAAATGGCCAATGATCATTTTTTTCAATGATTTGTAGCCAGGACACGGTCAAAAAGTCACATTATCAATGGTATTAACAGGAACAATATATGAATTTAATTTAAAAAAAAATAAAAAATTTGCCCTCTCCGGGTATAGAACCAGCATTTAAGGATTTGCCCTCGCCGGGATTCGAACCCACATCAGTAAATGCATAGGCTTTTGTAGGAGGGGGGGGGGTCACAGGGACCCATATCAGTAGAGGCATAGGCCCTTCTAAGGGAGGGCATAGGGTAATTATCAATGTTAACCTAATATACCAAGGGAAGGGGGAAGAGGGGAGGGAGGGGCATGAGGGAAGGGGTTTCTTTTGAGGATTTATTTATTAGAAATAAAAATATAATATTCAAAAGAATCAACGTCATAATAAATAGTTTAAAAATATTTTATTATGGGTTATAAGTTTCAAAGTCATTAATATTTGTAAGTCATTTAAAAGGTCATGTTAGCATTTTAAATAAATAAATTAATATCAAGGGGGAATCATGTAGAGGATTTTGTTTAAATAAAATTTCATGGTGTTGTAAAATCGTTGATTTAATATCTTACTCTCCAAAATAATAATTACCTTAGAAAGGTGCATAACCCCAACTCCGATACTTTGCTATTATAAGTGACAGTCATTACCCTAAAGGCAAGGTCGGCAGAATGATAGATTCATTTGTTGCCGGTCATATGGTTGTGTATAAAATAGATTCATCGATAAATTTCAAGCCCAAATCACAATTTGACTTATGAATAGATATTCGGATTCAATGAAAGATTATAGTATCACAATTAAAAGTAGTTTAAACAAAAGTTTAACTTTGTAAAACATATATTTCACGTGGATTAATGTCGCGACATTGATTTAGTTGACAAAGGCACGTACACTACTACTATTATTAATAGTAGTAGGGGGAATATCAATAATGCCAAGTCAGCGGTGGGCTGATAAGAGGATAAGATAGAGGTAGGGTAAAGCAAATGTCTTTTACGTTGCTATATATCTCACTATCCCGTTATATTTTAATCGATCGTGAGAAATTATATAGTCGTGGAGTATGAGTGGAGTTTAGGATTGCCATGAATCGGCAATTTGCGACCGGAAATAATGAGCCATACCCTCGGTATATGCAGTATCGATTAATTTTGGGGTTTACTCTACCGCGCCTATATTATAAAGGGGAGAGAGGGAGTGGAGGGTTAGGCTTTATGATTTGTTGTTTTTTTTATAAATTATCAAGGTCACCACAACATAACCTATTATTGGGTTGTCGATAAGAACTCGCGGATAATATTTACGCTATAATTACTACGTTGTAGAGGGAGGGAGGGGGTAAGGAGTAAGCTTGGACAGCTTTAAGGGTACACAAAAAATAGTATCAAAATTAAACTTTGTTAAATCATAATTAAAAGATTTTAAAATTCATCCTTTCACATCATCAAAAGCGACTAAACCGAAAGTTTTTCGCTCTATTTACTGCACGTGGCCATGTTAGAAAATATAGGCGCATGAAAAGAAAAAAAAATGTAGCTCATTGATCTAAACGTTGAATGTGTAAGGCGCATAAAAGCGATTTATTTCTATTTGTGCATCGTTTATATCGTTTACAAAAAGGAGTTATCTGCCGTTATCAATTTATCATTAAATTTGCACCACGGCGATATGAGAATATAGCAAAAAAATAATAAATAATAAAAGTGGCGACAAATATATGTTAGATTTCAAAGTGAAAACTTTTGCATGCAACCGCTTAATATAATATGACAAATTTTTTATTAATTTTGGTATTGCAAATTCAATAAAATCATCCACTAAAATTAAGCCTTTTAGGGTAGCCTTGGCCTCATTTTCCAGTATCTATTTTAGGAGGGAGCTATCTAATTTTTTAAAATAAATTTATGAAAGATTTTTCTAATTTATGAAACCCGTCCCCATGTGCTAATGTGGCAAAGGAGACAATGTCAGTTGATAAGTAACAAAAAGAATTAAAACAAAAGAACAAATTAATAAATTAGGTTGGTAATTAAATTACGTTACTATTTCATATTTACTTCTAATGTTAAAACATAAAAGAAAGTATACAAATAAAAGATTAAGGATTAAGGTTACTTTACTATTTCTATCATTTATTTCTTACCTAATATAATTCCATTTATTTTCATTTCCATAATTTATTTGATGATTATATTTATACACTGTCCCAATAGAAGTTATAAATCCGCGCGATGGTAAGTGAAAGAAGGAAAAAATAATATATCTATAAACAATGAAAATTATATGTGTTATATATCTCATTCTACTAAGAACAAAGAACGATTAATTTGCAGTACGCTCATTCGAGCGTGACTGCCATCAGAGACCAGATTGCCCGGCCCGGCCCGCTGACGGGCCGGGCCGGTCGGCCGGTCAACTGTCTTAAATTTTACCTTTCGGGCGGGCCTGGGCGGGCACGTTTTACTTTTCGGGCGGCCCGGGCGGGCACGCTTTGATAAGATTCGGGCATAAATAAATTATTGTAAAGCTAGGGTAGGGTGTGACTTTTTATATAAAATGGATTATTTTTGAAAATTTCTAGCTAGATTGAATTGCCTTACACAGCTTCACCTTTAACACTTCAGAGGTCGGGTGGGGTTATAATGGTAATGACCCCAAGCCGTTTAAATATGCTGTGCAAAATAAATTCGTTTTCTATAATTATAGGCATAAAATTAAAACCACTTGATCAAATATACAAATTAATATATTAACAAATTTTAACAAGTTTAAATTATAAAATATCTAAGTTATAGCTATTAGTTTGGGGTAATTAATACCCCAAATACCATCCGTGTTAACATTTTTAACCCAACCTCTGAAGTGTTAACCAAACCACACTTGTAATAATATGAAAGATGCATATTTTTATCCCTCCATGACCGTGGGCTCAACACAACACAATTTGATTGATTCGAAATGCTAATTAAAATTCTATTTTTTTAGTGTGCTTTATTAAGGGCCGGGCATTCTTCTGATCTCTGTCTGTACCCTTTATTTAACCCTTGTTGAGAGTATCGCATTTTTAATAAATTTGTTGAATATTTACTTTACTATTACTTTTACGTCCTTTCCTTTTTTTATTGCTAACTAACGAACGCATGTGCGTGCACGTGCAGTCTAGACAAACATCCAACTCTCTTAAAAACGTTTTCATATTCATTTTCATTCTACTAAATTTAATCGCTTCGCTATTATTTTCTTTTTCACATTTACTTTACAGTATTTAATCCATTCAATTTCAAGTAAGTCTCGTGGTATTTCAATTCAAAGTGTTCATTTGTGTGATATCCTGCATTTTTTTATTTTTTAACATGTTTAATAATAAAAAGTGTAATACTTTTACTTGCGCTTCGGGCCGGGCCGGGCGGGCATTTCGGGCAGCTCTTGCGCTTCGGGCCGGGCCGGGCGGGCATTTCGGGGAGTTCTTGCGCTTCGGGCCTGGCCGGGCGGACACTGAGAAGGGTTCGGGCGGGCCGGGCGGGCAATTTAATCATAAAATCAAACCGGGCCGGGTTCGGGCAAACAAATTTAAACAAATCTGACCTCTGACTGCCATGCCAGCGCAGCTGGGACTCTTACTACACGTATAATATTATACAGCGTAGAGAGAGAGGTGAGGGGAGAATACGCGTGTTGGCATTAATGCGCGTATTACATAGCGAGGAGGGAGATAGATGTAAGGGGGGGGGGGCAACGCGTATATATTAATACGCGTCTAACACATCAATGAGAGAGATGATGAGGGGGGGGGGGTGCGCGTGTGTGCGTGGGGAAAGACGTTATCCAACTACATCAATAAGCAACATCAAAACCGAGGGAACAAGATCATCAGGGGGCAATATTGATTTCGGGAGGAGCATTTTGAAATTTTAGCCTTTACTTAAACAATCTGGCCAATGGTCATTTTTTTCATTGGTCAGTAGCCAGGACACGGTCAAAAAGGATGTAAATACGTAAGAGATGAAAAAAATATTTCGAATCACAATGTGGGCAATGGTCATTTTATTCATTGGTCAGTAGCCAGCGGACGGCTTAATACACAAGAGACGAAAAAAAACGAAAAAAAATCTCGAATTACAATTTGACCAATGGTCATTTATTTCCATTGGTTAATACAGAGACGGTCTATAAATACATACGAGTCAAAAAAAACAATAACAAAAAAATTCGATTCATACTTTGGCCAATGGTCATTTTCCATTGGTCAGCAGCCAGCGGACCGCCAAAAAGCCATATTATCAATGGTATTAACAAAAACAATATATTAATTTAAAAAAAACGAAAAAAAAAATTTCGAATCACAATTTGGCCAATGGTCATTTTTTCATTGGTCAGTAGCCAGGACATGGCTAAAATGTCATATTATCAATGGTATTAACAAAAACAATATATTAATTAAATAATAAAAATTAAAAAAAAGTTTGCCCTCTCCAGGATTCGAACCCACATCATTAGAGGCATAGGCTTTTGTAGGGGCATAGGGAGGATATAAGAACATAAGAGATGAAAAAAAAATTTCAAATCACAAATATTTTTTTTCATTGGTCAGTACCAAGAGACGGTCTATAAATACATACGAGTAAAAAAAAAATTTCAAATCACAATTTGGCCAATGGTCATTTTTATCCATTGGTCACCAAGAAATGCTCTATAAATACACACAAGCAAGTCAAAAAAAACGAAAAAAAAATTTGATTTACACTTTGGCCAATGGTCATTTTTTTTCATTGGTCAGCAGCCAGCGGACGGCCAAAAAGCCATATTATCAATGGTATTAAAAAAATAATATATTAATTTTAAAAAAAACGAAAAAAAAATTGCGATTTATACTTTGGCTAATAGGCATTTTTTTCATTGGTCAGTAGCCAGCGGACGGCCACAAAGTCATATTATCAATGGTATTAAAAAGAACAATATATTAATTTAAGGGAACAAATTATTGTGCTCAGTATTTAATTCAATTTTTGCTCAGTAGAATAATCAATTGCTCAGTAGAAAACTTAAATGATCATTAAATTATTCAAATGCTCAGTAAATAATTTAATGTTCAGTAATTTAATTATTTGCTCAGTAGTTAATTCATTTGTTCAGTTATTATTTTTATGCTGCTCAGTAAATTTTTGCTCAGTAACTGAAATCTAATTTTACCTCTTTCTCACCTGGGGGGAGGGGAAGATTTGCCCCCTCCCTTATTTTTTACCCTCTTTCTCACCTGGGGGTAGGGGGGGGGGGTGATTTGACGCCCCTTATTCTTTACCCTCTTTCTCACTAGGGGAGGGGGGGGGGTGATTTGCCCCCCCCTTATTTTTTTGCTCTGTTTCTTACCAGGGGGGAGGGGGGAGTGATTTGCCCCCCCCCTTATTTTTTACCCTCTTCCTCACCAGGGAGTAAGAGGGGGGGGGGGGGGGTGATTTGACCCCCCCCCCCCTTATTTTATTGCTCTGTTTCTCACCAGGGGGGATGGAGGAGTGATTTCCCCCCCCCTATTTTTACCCTCTTCCTGACCAGAGAGGGGGAGGGGGGTGATTTAACCCCCCCCCCCTTATTTTTTACCCTCTTTCTCACCCGCAGAGGGAGAGGGGGAGGGTTGATGCCCCCCCCTTATTTTTTACACTCCTACTCACCAGGGGGGAAGGAGGGGGGGGGGGGGGGTGATTTGCCTCCCCCTTATTTTTGTCCCTGTTTCTCACCAGGGAGGGAGAAGGGGAGTGATTTGCCCCCCCTCCCTATTTTTTACCCTCTTCCTCACCAGGGAGGGAGTAGGGGGTGATTATTTACCTCCCTCCCTCCCTATTTTTTACCCTCTGCCTCATCAGGGAGGGGGAGGGGGGTGATTTGACCCTTCTTCCCTTATTTTTTGCCCTCTTTCTCACCAGGGAGGGGGAGGGGGTGATTTGATCCCCCTTATTTTTTACCCTCTTTCTCACCAGGGGGGGGGGGTGGAGTAATTTGCCCCCCCCCAAAAAAAAAATTTTTACCCTCTTATTCACCAGTGAGGGGGAGGGGGTAATTTGCCCTTTCTTTTTACCCCCTTTCTCACAAAAAGGGGTAGGGGTGGGTTGAGAAAGGGGGAGGGGGAGGTGATTGAGAAAGAGGATAAAAAGGGAGGGGGCAAATTATCCCCCTCCCCCCGGTTGAGAAAAAGGGTAAAAAAGAAGAGGGGACAAATCACCCCCTCCCTGGTGAGAAATAGGGTAAAAAAGGGGGGGGGGGGGTAGTTAACATCCCTCCACCCAGGTGAGAAAAAGGGTAAAAAGAAGGGAGGGGGAAATTACCCCCTCCACCCCTGATTAGAAAGAGGGTCAAAAAGAAAGGGGGGCAAATTACCCCCTCCCCCCTGGTTACAAAGAGAATAAAATATAAGGGAAGGGGGGTCAAATCACCTCCTCCCCTTCAAGTGAGAAAAATGGTATAAAAGAACGGAGGGGCAAATCACCCCCCTCCCCTCTGGTGAGAAAGAGGGTAAAAAATAAGGGGGGGGGGGAACCAACGGGACAAAAAAAGGGAGGGGGGCAAGGTTCTTAATTTATTTAAAAAAATGTATACTAATTAGAATATTTATAAAATATAAGCGCAAAATAAATTAATATCACAAATTGTGAATTTATATTACTGAGCATTTTAGCAAAAAACTGAGCATTTTTTAATTTAAAGCTGAGCATTTTAAAGTTAATTTACTGAGCAATTTTGTATTTTTAACTGGGCACTTTAATAAAATACTTAGCACATTTTACTGAGCATTTCTTAATTTATTACTGAGCATTTAATAAATCCTTAATTTAATTTTTAAAAAAATAAAAATTTTGCCCTCTCCAGGATTCGAACCAGCAATTAAAAATTTGCCCTCGCGGGGATTCGAACCCACATCAGTAAAGGCATAGGCTTTTGTAGGAGGGTGGCACAGGGACCCATATAGAGGCATAGTCCCTTCTACGGGAGGGCATAGGGTAATTATCAATATTAACCTAATATACCAATTCAAAAACGAAAAAAAAAAATTTCGAATCACAATTTATCCAATGATCATTTTTTTTTCATTGGTCAGTAGCCAGCGGACGGTCAAAAAGTCATATTATCAATGGTATGAACAAGAACAAAATATAATTTCATTTAAAAAAAATAAAAATTTTGCCCTCTCCGGGTTTCGAACCAGCAATTAAGAATTTGCCCTCGCCGGGATTCTAATCCACATCAGTAAAGACATAGGCTTTTGTAGGAGGGGGGGCACAGGGACCCATATCAGTAGAGGCATAGGCTCTTCTAAGGGAGGGCACAGGGTAATTATCAATGTTAACCTAATATACCAATTCAAAAACGAAAAAATTTCGATTTATACTTTGGCCAATGGTCATTTTTTTCATTGGTCAGTAGCCAGCGGACGGCCAAAAAGTCATATTATCATTGGTATTAACAAGAACAATATTTAATTTAATTTAAAAGAAATAAAAATTTTGCCCTCTCCGGGATTCGAACCAGCAATTAAGAATTTGCCCTCGCCGGGATTCGAACCCACATCAGTAAAGGCATAGGCTTTTGTAGGAGGGGAAGGCACAGTTACCCATAGGCCCTTCTAGGGGAGGGCACAGGGTAATTATCAATGTTAACCTAATATACCAATTCTAAAACGAAAAAAAAATTTCGATTTACAATTTGGCCAATGGTCATTTTTTTCATTGGTCAGTAGCCAGAGGACGTTCAAAAAGTCATATTATCAATGGTATTAACTAGAACAAAATATTAATTTAATTTAAAAAAAAAAATTTGTCTTCTCCGAGGATTGAACCAGCAAGTCAGAAAGTTGAAAGACGGTGTAAGAACCCTGGAGGACGGAGGGACGGACGGACAACGGACGGACAACAAAAAGCGAGCCCAGTAATTGCATAGCAATTAATATTCAAATGCTCAGTAAATAATTTAATGTTCAGTAATTTAATACTCAGTAGTTAATTCATTTATTCTGTTATTATTTCAATGTTGTTCATTAAATTTTTGCTCAATGACTAAAATTAAATTTTAAGATAAAATTAATATTTAGACTAGATTTCAACTAGCAATATCAATTCATAGATGTCTTAAGTGTTACTTATGTGGTAATAAGACAAGTTGTTTAGTCTTAGTGTTCGACTAAAAAAGACAGAATTTATATTTGTCTGTTTTGGTGACAGTTGTCATAATTGTCGTTTTTTTAGTGTTAAATAAACTCTTTAAGCGAAAATTGGCTGACTAGGGTGTCACAAAGTTGTTACAAGTCGAAAATTTAAATTCGACAACATAACTTAATGACCAATGTCATAATTGTCGTTTATATAGCTAAAAAAGTTCTTTAAACGAAAATTGGTGGGTTAAGGTGTTACAAGGTTGTTACAAGAGTAAATTAAAATTTGTCAACTTAACTTGATGACAATTGTCATAATTATCGTTACAGAGGCAAATAAATTATTTTGATAAAATTTGCTGGGTAAGGATGTCGTAAAGTTGTTACATATATTAAAGATAAACTAGTCAACCTATCTTGACTTGTCATAACTCTCACTTATAGAGCCAAATAGATTTTTATAAAACTTCCTGTGTAAGGTGCATAAAGATATCGTGAAAATTTTTATTGGTCAAACCCACCTCAAAACACCTAAACCAAAAATCGACTAATAAATCAGAATAGCTTTTGGTCTATTATAATAAATTACAGCCTAAAGGTTGACTTTACAAGAACCCAACCTATGGAATGTTTTTCAAATTTCGACTAAGCCTAAACGTCGACCATAAAATACATTCGCTTTTTTTAACACTAGTAACCATACACTCATAGTATTGTTAAGAATGATTTTTTTTAATATATAAAAAAATAAAATACTCTATTCCAAACACAAAATAAATAATATTGAAAATTATGAATGTTTACTACTGAGCATTTTATAAAAAAATACTGAGCATTATAAGTTTAAAGCTGAGCAATTTAAAGCTAATTTAATGAGCAATTTTTAATTTTTAACTTGGCACTTAATAAAATACTGTGTAACTGAGCATTTATTAAATTTTTACTGAGCATTTAAATAATATTCTATAATTTTTTATGGACACAATATTGCAGCATATAAATAAAATCGAATAAAAAACATTTGAATATTTATAAAATAAATATCTAAGATACGGGGGAAATTGAAGAAATGTGTTATAAAAATATAACACATTGCAGATGGCAGCATATTTTAAACTACGGATGCATTAATACTATCAAAAAAAAAGATAAATTATTAGAGATAAACAATCTATAGATTATATTCATAATTTGCTATTAAAGTAAATTTATTTAAACTATCTTTAATGTATACAAAAGATTTAAAAATTTTATAACAACAAATTTTAAAAATTTTAAAACAAAAGTTGGATATTACTTGAAGCTCTAACACTAAGGGCCGTAGAATTTTACTTAGCTTCTTTGTGTGAAGTAATTTTTTATAAAAAAAATAAAAGTTTAAATAAATATTAGATAATTAATACTTGCTAAGGCCCGTTAAAAGCCCGTTACAAAATCAATTAGATTTAGTAAAAAGGAGGGTGTTTTTATAATGTTCTAGTTTATAAAGTAAGGAAAGTTAAATTTTATTTCCATCTTAGTTCATTAATTCATCAATATCTTAACCCGCACTTTAAATGTTAAAGATATATTATAACGTGATCCCATGGGCGTATCTAATTTAAATTAGGGTGGGGGCAGTTAAGGTGGGCAAAAAATGTTTTTTAGATCAAGAAATTCTGGATTCGGAGGGGAGGGGGGAGCTGCCCATCCTCGCCTCCCCATTTATACCCTCTAGCAATATTGAGTGAATTAATTTAATATTATGGAAGATTATCTTACATATACTCATTAACAAGTTTACAAACAAATTTTAAAATTTATTTCTTCAAGTTACTTTCGTAAATTATCACTGTTTACCTAAAAATTTAAAATGGTGGAAAAGCAAAGAAGTCAATTAACTTTATTAAAAACACTATAACGTTAAGTAAGGATCTTAAAAGTCTATTTGGCTATATAGTTTTATGTATCCCGACAACGGCGTAGCCAGGGGACAAAAAAAATTTTATTGCAAAAACCCTTAAAAACTAAAAAAAAAATTATGTTTTGCCCCCCCCCCCCTAATTGAACTTTTAAACGTTTCGCCCCCCCCCAGTCCAAAACCTGGCTACGCCCATGTATCCCGAAGTGCCACTTGTAAAAGAATTTTTTTTCCTGTAGGTCGCCTCTTAAAAGATAGAAGATCTCGTCTGATCAAGAATTATTAATTTATTATTTACAATATTTTTATTAACATTTTTGACACATACATATTGTTTACCATACCGGCAAAAAAATAAAAAAAAATTTACGGGCCCGGGCCGAAAAAATTAGCGGGCCGGGCCCGGGCTGTTAATTTAATATTTTGACGGGCCGGGCTTTTATATTTTTATTACTGGCCGGCCGACTGACTTAAACAGGCCCGTTGTAGGTCTCTAATACTTGCACCCCTAATGCTTGTTGCAGAAGCAGATGTTTGAACGCTATATCCTTGCATCATAAAAATTTTAAAATAATTAAAAATTTCAGACGGAAGAGTGGAAAAGACAGTTAGGATTCGTCTAAAATGCGGGAGAACACGTTTAAATTATGGATTTATTAGATGTTACGCCATAGGCTTCGAAATTTTCAAAATTTTGTGATTGGTTGAGGCATTTATCATTTTGCACATATTAGATTTTGCCAATATTCGTTTTTGCATATTTAGATTTTGAAAAGAAGTGACATATATGTATATGTAGTACGCTTAATAAATTTATTTTATTAGTGACTATAATTTAGTCGTAAAATTAAGATATCAAAATGAAGCATACGTGTTGAAACCTCGAGGTTCTAACCTCGACCTGAGGTTTTAAGGTTAGTTGCTTATGAGGTCGTTATAAACCTCAAACCTAACCTTAAGGTTAAAGGTTGTTTGATAACTTCGAGGTTTTTCGAAAAACCTAGCCCAACCTAAAGTTTTCCCCACCACTAGTCAGAAGTATTACTCTGATTTTCAAATGTAATTTATATTATGTTTTAGCTAACACTTTCACACTTTAAAATATTTAAAAAATATAATTGGTATGTATTTAAAGTAATATATATAAACAGATTATTATTTTATTTGCTGATGGGTCATTTTTGAATTTGGTAAAAGGGGAAATCATTAAAACTTCTTACCCCAACAAGTAATCCTTTTATTCATTTATTTCTGTTTTATGTAAGGAAAATATGTCAAGAGGTAAATTGAGCGTAAAAGTACTTTAGTCGAGAACACTCAACCCCAGAATATATTACGCTTATTAATCTCAATGTATTAGAGAAAATTGTTGCTGCTTCAAGATTAGACGACTGCAGTAAGCCATTTTTAGCGGAGCGTGTCGCCTACCCGTCTAGGAACTTTCTAGACGACCCTTTCCCAGTTTAAGAACTCATGGGTCCGGGCCCAAACCGGGTTTTTATAAATTTAGAACATAAAGTTTAAATAAGATGACATAAAAAAACTTGCAAGATGAAAATATTAAATAAAATACGCCTCGGTTGGCCAAGCATACATAAATCGGAGAACCACGTCCAGTTATTAATAAGCAATCAGGGGAGCAAGTTTCAAACGGCACAATTTCTTAGAGAAAGTTGTCATGCTCATGTCACAGCCACTTAGGTCTACGATGGAAAAACCGGTACTCGCTGGAATACCTCGGTGGCCCGTCAACTTGCCGAAAACCATCTTGCCTAATTGAATGTCCCAATGTTAAAAAATGTCCCCCAATTAGAAAATGTCCCCCAACAAAAAAGCATATTAATCATTTAAGATTAAAGTTATTATTTAGGTAGTTTTTATAATAAAATTGATAATTAAGGAGATGCTCGTTAATGTCCCAAGGTCGGCAAGATGGTTTTCGGCGAGTTGATAGGGCACCGAATACCTCGTATCTAAACGGAAAGTGAAAAGGGAACAACTGTATATACAGATGTTCAAAGCGCTAGCAAGAAATTGGACTAAATTGAGGAATACATCTACGCCATCTTTTAAATGTGACAAAGATTAAGGCTAAGAAAAACTATGTATATATATGTCAGGTAGGCGCGTAGCCAGGATTTTGTCAAGGAGAAGGAAAGCTGCCAAAAAAAACTTTTAACATCTTATTTGTAATTAAAGATAAAAATTATACATCCAAAAAGTCAGGCCCACTGGCCCCACTCGGATTAAATTCAAAAAATTGAATGTATATATTATGTTTCCAGGCTTTTATAAGTGTCTCAAAATCTTTTATGCAACTAGACTATAATATTTGACCCATTTAATCTAATTAAAAGCATAAAAAAAAATTTATTCGAGGGGAAGGAAAAGTTGCGTTTTCCTCCCTCTTGGCCATCCGGCTGATATATGCGATTTTATTTGTATACGTGGTTGCTTTTTATCCTCGTCTCTTCCCTAATATAGTTCACGTTGTCCTAATGTGGTTCTAAGCTCTTGTCTTAATATCGGATTCAGATTCAAATCGCGCATATTTATCTTTGTCTAAATATCCGATTCAATTTCATGTGTCAAACTCGGTTGTAATTATTAATATTTTATTTTTGATAGTTAAAAACGTTTTTTTGTTTATTTCAACTCTCGAGATTAAATCTAAACTGTGCTGATACCTAAAAATTTAAAAACATACAACATTTGAGCTCAGGAAAAATTTTGCATCATACAAAATCGCTGTTATGTTATGCGTCAGAAATGAAAATCTAAATCTGCTGTAAATTCGAAGTTAAGACACGGCTACGTTATAACCCGTAAAACGATTTTTGCTGCGCAGCAAAATCCGATATTAAGACAAGCCCTAAGTAGCTCGATTTACACCATTTAATCCTCAATATTGTCAACCGAACACAAACCTCTAAACTAATCATGTGTTTTTAGTAAAGGTCTTGTTACTTCTAGAATGATAAATTATTATAATGCGTTTAATCGTCAAGGGCTTAGTTAATTAATAATTAAAATGACTAGCGAGGATGAGTCTCCAAATGAAATTTTTGGAATTTCTCGTAGCTTCATGAGAACTTTAAATCCAACTCAAAACAGAAATGCTATCGTCGGCCTTGACTCAAAATCTAAAACTGTAAACAAAAAATTGACATGGTCGGATGTATTATTGGTTTACGTTCCATATTGGTATGGGGGAGAAAAAGATATCCAATATTGTTATTATCAAGAAAATCATTACAAATACAAAAGTATGCTGTAATACTTTAAATTTATGATATTAGACCAGGCAACCTGCCTAACAACATTGCAAATCTCTTTATTAGCAGCTGTCATTTGTCAACTATTTTTTTCGACTCCTAAGTAGCGAACTAAATATAATGAGTTTTACATAATTAAAGATTCAATTCTAATGAACAAGGTATGTCTTTGTAATAAAATATTTTTATACCCTAACGAAATTATCCTATGAAGGTCACAATGACAAATTCTAGTTTTTTCGTTTTGCTTAGGAGTTGATGAGCAACAAATTTTAAATTAATAGCAAGATTAATAAGATATCTTTTTGTTACCAGCATGGGCGTAGCCAGAGTTGGAATTAGAGGGGGGCAAAAGTGATTTAGGGAGGGGCAAGATAAAATTTTTTTAAATTTTAGTCATAATTTTAATAAATAGTAACAATTTTTTAGATTTAGAGGGGAGCAGCCGCTCCTCCCTTTCCCCCCTGGCTACGCCCATGGTTACCAGTGTTAATAAATAGCGTAACTTTCTTTCTTTAATAGGTTAGATAAAAATTATTTTCCATAATTAGACGGGTCATATTACATATGGGAAATGGAATGGCGACTTGTAACGGATCGTCACAAGGTGGCAATCAATCACGCGGAACCCTTCTATGCCCATTACCTACTATACCTCAAGGGCGGTACAATCAAATCAACCCGTACACCGTGGAGTACTAAAAATCAAAAAGAAGCGGATTTAAATTCCAACAAAGCTTACTTTAAGGTATACTACATGACGAAATATACGAATCAAACGGTAGAAAATATCAAGAATAAAAAAATTACAGGCCTTGTGAATGGTAAAACTTTACCGACCGAAACACAGCTTCAAGAAGTATCGAGTTCAACTTCAATTAATGATTATAATACGTGTGAGAGTAGTGCGGATGTTGCAGCATCGTCAAAATGTTCATCTAATTACTTGCAAAATAAAGCCCTTAGCCCAAACCCTGCTCAATCAGTTTCACCTTTTTCTTCTGATGATTATTATAATTACATGTGGGGCACGTCGGCCATATGTTATTCCAACCCTCTATTCCAACAATCCAATAGCCAACCGGCTCGCAAAAACAGGAAAAAGATATTCGATCTATTCGAATAAATTATGAAAACAATTAAAAAATTGTTATAGTTGTGCCATTATAATTTTTTTGTCACGAATCATACAAAATATAGTAGTTTAGTTAGACAAAGATAGACGTTTATCGCATATTCTTTTTGATTTTTTAACTAAGAAAAGGACACTAATATCAGCCAAAATGCAGAAAGACATCTTAATAACTGAATTTTTTAAAATATCTCCGCTTCCCATTATCTGATAGTAGCTTTAAGGAAGAAATTTTCTTAAGAGTTTAAAAGATGCATAACCAAGTGATCAAGCTGCTACTACATTTATTGATGATTTAAATAAACTACCAATTATTTATAAAAACTTCAGGCATGCACTTATTATCGTAATTTTGTGTTTATATTGGGGTAAAAAGTAAATTTTTTAACATTCAATCCAACAAATAACAAGCACTTATTGTAGATATAAATGTATATTTACACCTTCATAATTTGTTCTAAAATTAATAGGTAGAAAGAATTTAAATCAATTATAAAGATTTTTAAAGGAGGCTACCATAAAAAGATCTTTCAGCGAATTAAATATAGCATTTCATCAAAAAATCGATTAGGCGTGGGATCTCTAGGCCACAATATAATATTTATCGTATCAAACGGAAGAGTGACACTATTTATCATGTGTACGGACCTCAATCGTTCGCCAGCTTTGTTGAGTGCTGGTGCATTTATATTAATCAAAATTTTGTGTTGACAATTTTAATACTTTGATCTTTTTTATTTAAGGTTTAATTCAAGTTGATCATATTTTATATGTAGTCTTTAGTTTAAATAGTTTAGCTAGGTTTTAGCGCCAAACAGATTTCATTGCTTTATATTCCAAGAGATTTAGCCTGTCAATGAATGCTAATGATTCCTCTGTAGTTCCCCATAATTATTTGCGCTAAGAAATCAATATATTTAAACCTTAATCGCCAATCACATTTCGATGAAAAATGACCTTCTTTTGGGCGCGCAGATGCGTGTGCAATTGCGATATGATGATGAGTTTAAAATAGCCTTACTAGTAGTGCTGGTATATTCTTCCTTTTGGGATTTTCAATGTGGTTATAGGGCAAACTAAACTGTAAATTAATTTGACATATTGACGATATAAGTGCTCTACGTGAAGCTCATGCTCTAAAGATTGTATGCATATGATAAAATACCATTATTAACTCGTTTATACTATTTAAATAAGTTAAAAGTAATAGGAAAATTTAAAAAATAATTATAACTTGCAATTAAATTCTGTGATTATCTAGTCTATCGCATTGAAAAAGGTAAGAATGATAGCAGTTAATGATAATTTGGCTTTAATACAAATAGGATATTTAACTTTGATACCTACCAGTTGCATTTTAAGCTCATATGTAATTATGTCTCGCAATATTTGCGGGGATATCTATTACGACATTTTCAAGTATTTTGCATTTATTAGATAATTTTATTGTTTACTGGTTTGTTATTTTGAATAAAAAATATAAAAAAATTTGTAAAAAAATACGGACGTGTTTAATCCCCTTTTTAAACACAAAAGATTAACGTTGGATATAAGCATAAAAAACTTATTCGATTAAAAAATTGAAGGTTAATTAGAAACCTTGCATATAATAATTTGTACAACTAAAGTTTATCATTTTAGTTCGGTTTATGCTATAAGGCTGAGATGAAATAGCTGGCTAAGTTAGGTTTAGCTAGATAACGTGGATAGGATGCGGGCTACAAGATTTTTAACACAGAGTAGATTAGTGCAAATAGCTTGAACAAGAGAGCCATTTATTATAACTGACTTTACTAACGGTGAAAGTATTTTTGCTATTATATACAAGCGCCTATTATCATCAGATACTTAGTGGCTTTCGAATTATGATATATTTATTTTTATTACTTACCCGCTTTTATATTTCACATATTTACCATTTTTAAAATTTGCCTTTATAAAGTTTCTACATCAAATAAACAAAATTTTAATCATTAAAAAAATTCATTTGGAACCCGTTTTCCAGTTTTTTAGATCTTTCTTATGACTTAAAACGTATGGAGACAGCTACTTGTGTTGCATTTAGTTAATCTGAATTGTTTCGTCTGTGAATCATCTTCATTCAGCAGCCATTACAATTCGCTATTCGATTCATCTTCATTCAGCAGCCATTATAATTCGCTATTCGACTTCACTTTTGATTTTTGTAACCATTCAAAACATTGTGATTAATTAAGAGCGCAAATGATAAATTTTAGACCTAAAATTAAACATGTTTAACATAAATTTATAAAGTTTATAATGCTTTAAGTTAAAAGTTTTCTTAATAATGAATCAATGAATTGATGCCATTGATACGATTTTGTAAATAGGTTCACTGGTCTCTAAGGCAAACAACAAGTAAATTCCGTTCTCAAATCTAGGGACCTGATATTTTTAAATTTTGCCTTTACATGCCTTTTGTTTTAGTCGAATTTATTACGGGGGAAAAATGCAAAAATAATTTCATCCCAATATCACTTTTAGATAATATACTAAAAATGCAAAAGACTTTTATAGTTATTGGAATTATTTATATTAAATTAACTCGACACATCCCCTAGGCAGTATGGAAGATATCATCTACTTCAATTTTGTGATAAAAGCTCTTCCATCTTACATTTTTAGGTTAAAGAATATTATAATACTGAGCGATTTATTTGTTTTTAGGGATAATACTGCAAAATGTTTCGAGCATATTGAGTAATTAGCACACACTTAACCAAATTTATACCATAATCCAGACCCTCACCTTACATCTTATTATATACCATTTAGATATATATGCCAAATTTGCTTGCAAGCTTTGGAGATACATAATATGCAAAATGGCTGGATATGTCATGGATATGTCCCTAATTAACCCACTTCTATAATAATGGAACATGTGTAATATTTAAGAATCTGGTTCAACTGACAAAAGTTCATTTGTAAAAATCTCTAAATATCTAAATCTAACCCTAACCCTATATCTAAATCTAACCCTAACCCTTGCCTATATTACATTTTGCCTATATACATTTTGCACAGAAGTGAAATTTACAAAATAAATGATAATAATATTGGAAAACTTACCAAACGCAGAGGGTTTTAAGCGCTTCTGTTCACAATGCCAATCGTCCATAATGCCAATGCTTTAGACCGCCAATGGCTTAACCAATCAAAACAAAGTTAAGGGGTAGGGTTAGGGTTAAAGTTAGTGTTAGGGCTAGGGTTAGGGAATATTATAAGTACAATTAGTACACATAGATATAATATAATCATTATAATAGAATTAACTGTATAATGAGCTATTACTTAAAAATAATACAGTCATTGGCATTGTGGATGATTGGCATTATGAATGGGATTCGGTTTTAAGTCACACTTATAACTGCGCATGCGCATAAGCAATTATTGCCTGTATTAGATTTTGTGGAGTTAAAAACATAAAAAAGTTATTAAACTAGCATGCGCATAAGCAATTATTGTCTATATTAGATTTTGACTATGTTAGATTTTGCACAGAAGCGATTTTTTTAAAGAACGGGAGTTTAGAGATTTAGAGATTTTTACATATGAACTTTTGTCAATTGAAACGATACCAATATTTAATTATATGGTCAATTTTAATATTCATGTTATAAATTTATATATTACCAAACATTAATGGCGCAAATAGACCCAATTATTGAGCAAGAACAGATTAAGTAAACTATATTTGCATCATATTGAAAATGTAAACGTTTTAGGGTCGTCGAGTTTTTGCAAAAATGTAATAATGGAGTAACAGATAAAGTATTAAGAAAGAATTTTCCTGATCTTGATCCTAAAATCATGGTTCAAATCATAAATTCATTGTTGGGTTTAGGGTTACTGGAATTGTTTAAATCAGCTAACAACTCTCTTATATATAAATACAATCCGAAAGATGCCAATGCAAATAATGATAATTTAGAAGATAGCCAAGAAAGACTAGTATATCAAATTATTAAAGAATCTGGAAACAAAGGTTTTGATATTTTTATATATTAATATTAATTTACTTCGAATCATTAAGTCAGATACTAATAATTAAAATTATTTGAAATTCTATATATTTATTTTAACAAATTATAAGTAAAATAGATTTAAAAATATATATGTTTATTTTTACAAATTACAATTAAATCAATTGTGCTTTATCATTTTTGATAAGTTGCTTAATTATTTATTTATATTACATTTTAGCAAGATTTAAATCTAGGTTTGAAATATTAAATATTTTGTTAAATATAATTATCACCATCAGCATAATTAATAAACACTTAAATTTAAAATAAAACTAATCTACAAAACAATTTATTTTTTATTTTTAAGTTTCCTTATATTCTCAATAAACCCAAAACTTTGAGATGACAAACCTTGATTGGACTTAACTAGCAATTTAATAGAAGTTGCCTTTAAATTTATAATGCAAAACTAAGTCTGGTTGGATTTGAATAAAAATGATCTATTCTGTTTGCTACAAGATTGAATTATATTTTTTGGAATTAGAATTTTTATTTTGTATATTCATGTCACTCAAGTGAAATTAAATTATGTGTCATCTGAATTTACAAGGTATATGGATTCGAGACATACGTTACAAGTCCAATCTCCTCTTGGCCCAATTGAATAAAATACTCAAAAGTATGGAGGGCCGTAAGTTAGTCAAGTCGGTAAAATCAGTGGCTGCATCTAAAAAGAAAGTTTACATGCTCTATGACCTCGAGCCTGATCAAACCTTAACCGGTGGGGCTTGGTATTCCGACCAAGATTTTGAGTCGGAATTTGTTGACATACTCAATTCTCAATGCCTCAAATTTTTGAAAAGCCAAGCCGAAAGCAAATTAATCGCGAATTCTTCCATTTCTAACCCTCGACTAGATCCCGTTTGCCTGTATACGCCGTTGGAAGAAATAAAGGAATACATCACGCAATTGGGTATATCTAAGGTATTCTTAAGCTTCTGATATTTTTGTGTTAAAAATTAGAAAGTTCAACAACGTCTTTTATGTAGCTTTTTACCAATAAAATCTTGTAAGAACTTGAATAAGAGTCAGCGACAAATATTAAAAGCATTTAAATCAATTATAGCAATTGCAGGGTGATTTTAGAATGCAATTTTTAAAGCGTAGTTTCTTTCCGAAGTTGCCAGAATATTTTTGCCCATTTTTTAGTCATAGTCTTTTAGTTAAAAGTTAGGTAGCCACTTTGGATATTGATCTATATTTGATTTCTCGTTATCTCATTTTTTTAGATTTAGTTATAATCCAGGGAATCTATATATATAAAAATCTAAGTCCCTTTTTTTTGAACGCTAATAACTTTTAGAGTTCCTAACCGATTGCCACCAAATATGGCCAGATTATTGCCTTAGCATTGTAAATAGTTTATAGATAATTTTAATCAACCTGCGACAGCGGGAACCCTGTTTTTTGGTAGTCTATACCGCCATCTAGCGGATTATTTATACTACGTTTTTTATACTTATTCATCGTTATGGTGCTACTAATTACCTTAAACTTTTTCCACGATTGCTTTGTCATTTGTATCTCAATTTTTAACTCAACTACGCCCGTTTTTTTTACAATATATAAAGCTGTAACAAATAAATATTCTCGATACCGTAAAACATCACCATTTTCTTAAATAAAAATAACGCGCGCTATTAGAAACATTCCCACATTTCGTGCTTTTTTGCTATTTTTATCAAGTTCGGTTATTAATATTAAAAGTACAAAAAGATTACTGTAACGGTAAGTTGATAAATGCAGACAATGGTTAACCGACAAACTTGAAATGCAATTATATGATTTTTTATACAGAATAATGCTTCGAGAGCACGAAATCGGAACGTCTGCTCTGCATTAGTTAGATTACGGACAGTGATGGGTATCCTTTATAAAAAAAAATAAGATCAACAGAGGATGGTGGTAGCGTGGCGACCATTCAACTGCGGAACGCAATTGTCTACGTAGATAGCCCTATGCCCCCCCCCCTTAAATGACAAAAAAAAATTCAATACAAAAACCCTTAAAAATTCAAAAAAATTATATTTTGCCCCCCCCCCATCTTAAAACGTTTTCGCCCCCCTTTACAATAAGATTTTGCTTGCTGTTAATAAAGGTTAAGGAGAGAAGTCTTCTTCTTAGATGCTTGAGGAGAAACTGGTAAAACTTTCCTACTGACATTGCTCTGGCAACTATTCGTCCCCAAATTAATATAGCCGTGGTTCTAGCGTCTTTCGGAAGGGCTGTCACATAATTACCCGGTAGAAAAACTGCTCATTCAGCATAAAAATTGCCTTTAAACGCTTTTATTGTGAAACTCTAATGTGCAACATTACCAAACATATGGAATGGGTAGAGTATTATAGAAGTGCAAACTTATCGTTTGGGATGAATGCACAATGGCTTATGAAAAACCGCTCTAAGTTCTAATCGGTAATCGCAAGATTTACAAAGAACCATCAAACCCATTGGTTTCCATTTAACTAGCGGAAATTTGTATTATTTCTCATTCCAACCAAATATTATAAAAGATTTCATTTAACCAAATTTGAAGGAGATCTTTTAATTTCTCTTAATTTTGATACTATAGATTTTAGGCTATGACATTACACTACTATAAACGCTCTACTAAACTATTTTCTATACAGTGTATAACATTATAACTAACTTTTATACACCAGTGCAGTGGTTTATAAATTTTTGTTACCCAACTATGCCCATTATCGTTACACTTTTCAATATATAAAATTAACACCTTTTAAGTATTTTAAACTATTACTAATCTATTTAATTATGAATAAGTATGCCTTTTCCTATATTTTTTTTATCATAAACGATTGACCCTAAATTTTTCATAAATGTTATATTAATTTAAGGACTAAGCCAAAGCAACGCTTGGCCGGGCACAGCTAGTATTAAATATAATGTTTTACTTACTTTATATAATATCAGAGGTCAGATTTGTTCAAATATTTCTGTACCCCGATCCGGTCCGATTTTATAACTAACTTACCCGCCCGGGTCCGCCCAAACCCTTCTATGTGTCCGCTCGGCCATGCCCAAATTATTAAAGCTGCTCTAACTGCCCGGCCAAAATAATGACTTAAAACTTTAATTAAAAATTTTATCCGAATTTTCAAATTTTTTTATCTTAATTCTCTATTATTTTGGATAAGAACTAGAAGTAATACGTATTATACTATCAAGAAAGTAAAAAAACCAAACATTAATATGAAAATCTCGCTGGGCCCGATATGCCCTAATGTTGTTATGGTGCCCACCCGGCCCGCCAAAATATTTAAATTTACGTCAGTGAGTTGTTTGTGGCAAAATGGTATGCGCGAATATATTACCACTTTATTTAATTGCGTTTATCAGGTAGCCTTATCGCTCGATGACATCGAAATGATCATGTCAACTCTAATATACGACAACGAAGTTGAGCAAATCACGGTCCCTACGAAATCCTTGAGAACCCTGTGCAAAAACCTCCCTTCTACTTCAGAAATTTCTAGTAATTCTAGCGCCGTAACCAAACTTTACAGGGTTTTAGAGTCCGCCTTCCCTCCGTCAGCATCAGGAACCATTGTAAAGGGTGAAATGATGGAAATTGACGGAGAAAATAACAACCTTAAATCTTGTGAACCAAGTTCGGACTTCGATGATTTTACTGTTGTGGTTGGAATGGCTTCTAAGGCTCTGATAAGCGTGCCATCCGCTTTTTGTCCAATATACGATGTTGGCGTTCCGGACATCGATACTAATGCACAGTCGAGTTCCTACTACGAAGAATGGCTCAAAAATTAATCTGTATCTTGAATAAATGTGATTACTTTTTTGCTAATTACCACCCTTTGTTTATATGCTTTAAATCAATATCATATATAATAAATTGCATAGCAATTAATAGTTTAAATGTTTGTTCGTTAATTCGTAAATGTATGAGTGATAAATATGCTGAAAATCATATTGACGCGCGTTCAAAGAAAATGTGATTTAAGCTATAAATTGATCTCCTAAGTCGAACCCTTGTATGAATTTGCCGATCAGCTCGCGTTTCTTTGGTCTTGAAGTTTTTTATAATTTACAGATTAAGAGTTTATAACTATCTAAGCTACTATCGCTAAGTAAGAAGAATGATTAAGTATTAATCATAAGAATATAAAAAATTTTGGCATTTTAATTATTAAATTCCGCACAATCTAATTTTTTCCTTAAATGTTTTTTAAGTTTATGTTTTGGTATCTTTTATAGAATTTAATATAACCTAGAAAAGTTAATTTCTCAGTGATTAATTTAACAATTAAAAAATGAGTAAGCATTGGTTAAGAATGCGGAAAAGTCAACAACGTCAATTTACATTTAATATTTTGACTTAACTATAGATTTTAAGGCGAAAGTTTTGAAATGTGACGGCACAATTTTTTTTGCTGACTCTTAAATCGGGTGTTTCATTGCTAGTTACAAATATACCTCAATCATTGGTATTTAATTTTAATATATGATAGCGTGCTGTTGTTATTCACTACAGTCGAAACTTTTTAATCGCAAATCGGATTATCGCGAAAATCTTTTAATCGCGAAGTAAACGCCATTTTTTTTAACGATAATATTAACGAAAACATCGTTTATTGACAAATCGCTTAATAGTACAATATCGGATATTCACAAACATTTTCGAGTCCTTAAATCAACCAGATAATTATATAAAATATCGTTTTATTGCGAAGCGTAAGAAATGAATATTTAATATAATGTACATATTATTTTTCCATCGTTTAATCGCGAAATATCGGTTAATCGCGATTTTTTTCAGGCCCAAGGCTTTGCAATTAAACGGTATTGTTCTATAATTGTGTATTTTTAGCATTGGCGTACGCAAGGGTATGCTGTAAGTAGAGACCTGCAAAATCGATTTTTTTAAGGCCCGGTCCGGGCCCCGAATTAAAATGGGTAAATAGGCCCGGCCCGGGCCCATATTTAAGCATCTTTAAAAACAAGGCCCGAGCCCTGCCCGGGCCCGGAATTTTAGTAATTGCAGAAACTTAATCAAACTTAATTTTGGTAAAATTTTTTATTAAATAATAAAACGCACATAAAAAAATTAT
This sequence comes from Gordius sp. MW1, assembly GCA_964036665.1. Classification (NCBI taxonomy): domain Eukaryota; kingdom Metazoa; phylum Nematomorpha; class Gordioida; order Gordea; family Gordiidae; genus Gordius; species Gordius sp. MW1. The sequence goes on along the minus strand of OZ038532.1, from coordinate 11,074,067 downwards.
GAATGGATAAAAAACTATTTTGATGCAAAAAACACAGGCATCAAAAATTTCCGTGTTTTAGATTTGTTCTCCGCTCTTCATAAATGCGGCCAGCTGACGAAAAACACCTCTCACTCGAGGCCGAATCAGGTGTCGAAAAAATCTTACAAACAAGAGGACTAAGCGCTGGAAATGACCACTGTAGTCTTTCGAATAATCCGATAATTTTATTTTTTTACTCATTGATCTTTAACTTTGTGTTGGTGTCAACTTCATTTGCCTCAACCTCTGTCTTCATAGAAGATGTTTCATGCCAAATTGGGCTATTGAGGATATGAGATCTTTTTTGATTTTTGCAGGATATAGGTAATTGTCCAATTTTTATTTTCCTGGACTTTCCAGCATTTATGTTTTTGGAGATGGGTGTTCCATATTAAGCATTATCAAAACTAACATAAATATTGCCTGATGTGCAGGAATTATAGGATAACACATGCCTGCATATCTTACAAAAAACAAAATTTATTTTCTTATAATCTTTTCCATACTTCACTCTTTCTAAGATTTTCTTTTACTTTATAAAATTCTTTCTGAATATTTTCAGCTATTAGCAGTAGATTTATTTTTTTCCATACTTAATTGTTTGTATATTAGAATAAGCGCGAAATGAATAAATGAGTGTTTAACAGATTCAATAACCTGTAATTAATTTTTTGAAATATTATAGATTGCTTTAAACAGAATAAAAGACTACTTAGACTCTTCTAAATTATTCCGGGTTAGGCCCGGCCCGGAATTTTAAAGCCTAAAAATTTAAGGCCCGAGCCCGGCCGGGGCTTTTCCGGGCCTCGGGCCACCCGTGCAGGTCTCTAGCTGTAAGGTTGTAACACTACCCATGAGTTTCAAATAATAAAATTTTTATATTGTATTTGCACACAAATATTACTGAATACTGATAATCATAATTTAAATTATTTTTGTGGTAGTGTTATTAAGTTTTTCGTTGCTTTTTCTATTTTTATAGGTTCAAAATTTATAAATTTTATTCTAAATTTAAATTTTAGATAAATATCTCCCCTCACATCCTTTTTCCGAAATTTTAATATTAAGAAACGCCAACAATATCCTTCCATTTATAACTACTTCCCTGAAAAAATTAACTTTTCAAAGGAGAAAAGTAAAATTATAAAAATTCACTCTCTAGATTCTAGAATTTGATTTAGAAAATGTTAGTACTAATTCAGTAGGAGAAGAAGAGGAACATAGAGATCATGATGAGGGTGATAAACAGGGTTTCTTTTAGGGGGGAGCCCGGGGTGGGGGTATTACCCCCCCTTCCCCCGGGAGAGTTTTGATTGAAGGAAGCATGAACTCAAGTTCCATCATGAGTTATAAATTATTAATGATTATGCGTGTATGTATCTATTTATATATCCATTATATCACCAATAAAAATCAGTAAATATTATACTAAATGGTTTAGCAATTAAAAAAAATTTTACCCCCCCCCCCGGAAGTTGAAATACCCCCCGGAGCATTTTTTCTGAAAGAAACCCTGGTGATAAATAAATTATATAAGCTAAATATAGATTATAGAATCTATTTCCATAGAAAAAGATTGTATTAATTCTGTAAGACTAAGAATACAAGAAAAAGAGGATAATCAAACACCAAGAGAACAAGGTAATTTACTCTTTGTTAAAACTCACTCTCTAGAATTTTTTTTAAAAAATAATCAAACACTAACTTTCTAGATACTGCCAGTGTGGAGTCTAAAATAGATATTAGTGAGGATAACACTCAGAATGTATTAAATACTTATGCTTTTAGATGACAATGACATAGGCAATTATATTTACTCAAATTTGATTGGGATGGAGAAATTTAGAGTTTTTAAATTAATCTGGCAACCTGGGGAGAGCTTCGAGTTCCCCAAATCTGGACCTCGTAATTTAAAATTTCAATATCAGTTTAAAAAAATGCCATTGTTATGTTATTCCAAAAAGCTTGGAGGAGCTTTTTGTAAGTATTGTGTTGCAGGGAAAATACGGGTGGAAAAGGCTTTCAAAATTTAAATAGTTTAACTGTAAATGCTTATACCAGGTTAGATAATAAATTGCTAGTTTTTAAATCACTTTGAATAGTAATGGAAAAATCATGACTTTTTGCAAATGTTGAAACACTGGTAAAAATAGTTTGAAACCCCTCTTCTGAATTTTTAAGCAATTCTTACGGCGTCTTCAAATTCATAAAATCTTTTGACAGCATTATGCCTTTGGGTCCACCTTGTTTCACAAAGTGTTGTTAATTTAGCTTTTCGCCAATGTCATTTTAATTGCTATGCAATTTATGGGCTCGTTTTTGGTTGTCCGTCGTCCGTCGTCCAGCAAGTTATTGGCGCCAGCTTTGTGACCTGGATATCCCGGGTTCAAGCCAGGGAGAGGACGAATTTTTTTTTTAATTTTTTTAAATTAAATTAATATTTTGTTCTTGTTAATACCATTGATAATATGAATTTTTGACCATCCGCTGGCTACTGACCAATGAAAAAAATGACGGCCAAATAAAGCGAAATTTTTAATTGCTAAATGCAATTTATGGTATTTTTTCGTCTTTGAATAGGTTAACATTGATAATTACCCTATGCCCTTTCCTACAAGGGCCTACCCTCTACTGATATGGGTCCCTGTGCCCCTTACCAAAGCCTATGCCTTTACTGATATGGGTCCCTGTGCCCCTTACCAAACCCTATGCCTTTACTAATGTGGGTTCGAATCCCGGAGAGGGCAAAATTTTTATTTATTTTTTAAATTAAATTAATATATTGTTCTTGTTAATACCATTGATAATAAGACTTTTTGGCCGTCCGCTGGCTGCTGACCATTGGAAAAATATGACCATTGGCCAAAATGTGTATCGAAATTATTTTTTTCGTTTTTCTTGACTATTATGATTGTTCCTGTTACTACCATTGCTATTGTGACTTTTTGGCCGTCCGTTGGCTGCTGACCAATGGAAAAAAATGACCATTGGCCAAATTGTGAATCGAAATATTTTTCCGTTTTTTTTGACTCTTATGATTGTTCCTGTTAATACCATTGATAATATGACTTTTTGGCCGTCCGCTGGCTGCTGACCTATGGAAAAAAATGACCATTGGCCAAAGTGAGCATCAAAAAATTTTTTCCGTTTTTTTTGGCTATCATTAACTTATAGAGTATCTGTTGGTACTGACCAATGAAAAAAAATGACCATTGGCCAAATTTTATATATAACCTAAAAATTTATTATAGATGGTCTAACAGACAGCCAACTATGTAATATATATTTTAACCTTATAAATCCATATATATTTTTTTATTGGGTTAATATATTTCATTTAATTAGATTGTGATTTCATAGAAAACCTAAAAAGTAATAGTTAAAAAAATGTAGGTATTAGATTCTAATTTACGATACAATATATTGATAGAAACTAACACAAAATTCAAAACCTCCTTCAAAGGTTTAATCATAGCCCGTTCTTTCTAATTAAATTCAATCTACTATTAAACTATTAAAACACGAGTTGTACTTTATTAGATGGCGCGCGTAAGTTTATATAATTAGTAAAATTTTCTACGTGTTATAGATATTACACCGCACATGTGGCCGGGAAATGTCCGATATTTTTAAAACGAAAAGGTATTATAGGAATCTGAAAAGGCTATTTTACCCCTGGCCGCCCTGGGCACCTACGGGTAAAGTTTCGAGCGAATCGGGCGGGTAGTTTCAGAATTTAGCTCTTTTTTAAAACTAAAAGGAAATTTTCTTTTAATAAAATTAAATTAATATTATGTTCTTGTTAATACCATTGATAATTTGACTTTTTGACCGTCCGCTGGCTACTGACCGATGAAATATATTGATTTTCTAAACATAAATCAGAACTTTATTATTTCATTATCTATATAAATAACAAGCGTGGTGTGACGGGTTATAGCGCACGGCTTGTAAACAGGGTGACCTGGATATCCCTGGTTCAAGCTCGGGAGAGGGCAAAATTTTTATTTTTTTGTTTAAATTAAATTAATATTTTGTTCTTGTTAATATCATTGATAATATGACTTTTTGATTGTCCGCAGGCTACTGACCAATAAAAAAAATGACCATTGGCCAAATAAATCGAAATTTTTTTTCGTTTTTGAATTGGTTAACATTGATAATTACCCTATGCACTCCCCTACAAGGGTCTATAACTAATTATTTTGCATTTAATACCCCCTATAGGAATTCTCGCCCCTTCCTACCTTTCTCGCCCATAAATTGCATAGCAAATATGCTACGTTTATACGGAGTATAGATGAGTTGCCCCCCCCTTCCCTTCCCCTGCTTCCCTTCCCCTACTCCCCTTCCCCTACTCCCCTTCCCACGAGGGCCGAAGGCCCGAGTTTTAATTGCTATGCAATTTATGGGCTCGTTTTTTGGTTGTCCGTTGTCCGTCGTCCGTTGTCTACCCTATCTATTTGCATTGGGTATATTAGGTTATCGATTTTTTAAATTAATGCATTAGAAAGAGGTGCCCCACCCCTCATCTCTATCTCCCTCGTTGTGTTATTTTTTAAATTAATGCATAAGAAGTCCCCCACCCCTCATCTCTATCTCCCTCGGTGTGTTATATATAAGATTTGTTAAATTATCTATTATATAATAGACATAAATAAAAGTTGTTTACTTTTAATAGCTATGCAATTTAACTAGTTTTTTAGTTAGAATCCCGGAGTTTTTTTTGACTCTTATGATTGTTCTTGTTACTATCATTGATAATAAGAATTTTTAGCCGTCCGCTGGCTCCTGACCGATGGAAAAAATGACAATTGGCCAAAATGTGAATCGAAATTATTTTTTTCGTTTTTTTTGACTATTATGATTGTTTCTGTTCCTACCATTGCTATTATGACTTTTTGGCCGTCCGCTGGCTGCTGACCAATGTTATATAATAAACATAAACAAAAGTTGTTTACTTTTAATTGCTATGCAATTTAACTAGTTTTTGGGTTAGAATCCCGACTCTTATGATTGTTCTTGTTACTATCATTGATAATAAGAATTTTTGGCCGTCCGCTGGCTCCTGACCGACGGAAAAAATGACCATTGGCCAAAATGTGATTCGAAATTTTTTTTCGTTTTTTTTGACTATTATAATTGTTCCTGTTCCTACCATTGCTATTATGACTTTTTGGTCGTCCGCTGGCTGCTGACCAATGGAATAAAATGACCATTGGCCAAAATGTGATTCGAAAATTTTTTTTTCGTTTTTTTTGACTATTATGAATTTATATCCACTTTTACCGTGTCCTGGCTGCTGACCAATGGAAAAAAATGACCATTGGCCAAAATGTGTTTCGAAAATTTTTTTTTCGTTTTTTTTACTCTTATGAATTTATATCCACTTTTACCGTGTGCTGGCTGCTGACCAATGGAAAAAAATGACCATTGGCCAAAGTGAGCATCAAAATTTTTTTTTCCGTTTTTTTGGCTATAATTGACTTATAGAGTATCTGTTGGTACTGAGACTAACCAATGGAGAAAAAATGACCATTGGCTAAATTATTGATTTTTTTAATTAAAAATTGTTCAAGTTTTACAAAAAATTTCTCCCAACAATTCTGCAAATTCTTAACATTGTGATGTTTTATAATATAATGTTTGTTAGACCCATAATCACTAAAGGCCATAAAAACTAATGTAATACGCAACTAGATGCAAACACTAAATCTAATCCTAACCCTTGCCTATATTACATTTTGCCTATATTAAATTTTGCCTATAAATGGAAAATTTGTATAAATAATTAATTAATCATTAGGCATTTAATACCCCCCTATAGGCATTATCGCCCCTTCCCACCTTTCTCGCCCATAAATTGCATAGCAAATATGCAGAGCTTTTAAGTAACTAGTTACATGTAACTAGTTCCTGGAACTAGTTCCTTTTCTTCAGTAAAGTAACTGTAACCAGTTACTTTTACTTCAGGGTAACTGTAACTGTAATTAGTTACATTATTTCAGTAACTGTGAAACTAAAGTTACAGTTACTTTTTATAAATTAAAATTTTTTAATTAAATATTCAAATTACACGTCCAGTTTGTGTACTTCACTTTAATTTAAATTTTCTTCGAGGATCAAATTTGAATTTTGAATAGATAATCTATTTTATCAGTAAATTACCAATATTATATAAAATATTATTTTAGTACAAGTTTGTATTCCAAAAATTTAAAGAAGTGATGTGCTATGCAAGGTTATGGTTTCCATATTTAAGGAGTTCCATATACAGAACAAAAACATTTGTACCACAACCGATAATGCTACAAATTTCGTAAAAGCTTTCAAGTATATTATATAACTTTATTAAATCATAATACACTATAGATTGTTCAACTCTGACAATCGGAGTGAGGAAGATGTGATAGAGGAAATTTCTGTCGAAGAAATTTTGTCAAAAGCAGGATTATTTTGCCATAATCCTTTAGATTATGACCATTTACCTTGTCTGTGCCTGTCACACTTTAAATTTGGTTGCAACCAGTGATGTGAATAAAGTCATTTTACAAAAAGAGGATTTAAAAGCATTTATGTGTCCTCTATAACAAAATGCCAAAACTTATGAAATCTTCAGAGTAGATCCTCCCAAACATTTGAATTAATTAAAAAGCATCTAACTCTAAGCTCTCAGTTGATAAGCCCTGTTCCAACGAGGTGGAATAGTTTTTAGACGCGTTAACAAAGATTTTGTCTTATATCTCGGAAAAGCCATCAGAATTTAATTCGCTTTGTGATGAATTTAATATAGGAAGGTTTCTTAGGCGTGATTGTGATTTTATTGCTGAATACTGCAAAGTAAATATTTTTATCTAATTCAATGTATTGATTTTATATTATTAGGTTCTGGAACCTAAAGCTAAGGCAATCCAATTTCTTGAAGGCGAAAATTATATGTATCAAGGATTTACACTCCTACCATTTCTCAAGTTTTTTTAAATTTACAACGAATTGAAAACCTTAAGTGGTGTAACCCTCTAAAAGAAGTATTAATTAAAGGGATTAATAAACTAAAAGGTACAAAGCTATGCATGTTAAATTTAAAATATTATAGATTTCCCGATCTATATAGTTTGGATAATTTGGTTGCAACGATCCTTCATCCTATTTTTAAAACAAGTTGGCCGTGGATCCGTCTTGAGAAAAATAAGAGAATTAAAGAAGACACCTTAAATTACATTAATTCATTGATCCCTAACCAGGATGAAAGACAGGACCTAGAAGAACCAAACACGTTGGATTTTTTTAATTTTTAAAATCGAAAATTATTCAAGAGCGCATTCACACATTTATAAATTCGAATAATAGTGATTTGTTAATATATAATAATTTTCCTAAATTGAAGAAAATTTTCATTAAATTCAATATACCCCTACCATCTAGCCGAGCGTCTTTTAAATCTTGGTAAATTAATTTTCAGTGAAAAGCGAACTAGCTTATTAGATGACAATATAGAAAATAACGTATTATTGAAATCGAATCATCATTTATTACCTTCTGATTTTTATATAAATGTTTAAATAAATAATATCAAAAAATATTGTTTTTTCGTAACTTTAGGTGTAACTAGTTCCATCAGGTAAGTAACTGGAACTGTAATCAGTTACATTTGAAAATTTGTAACTGTAACTGTAATTAGTTACATTTTTTGTGAAAGTAACTGTAACTTAACTAGTTACTGTGGTAAAGTAACTTTAACAGCTCTGCAAATATGATACATTTATACGGAGTATAGATGAGTGGTCCCCCCTTCCCTTCCCCTCCTCCCCTTCTCCTTCCCTTCTCCCCCTTCCCACGAGGGCCGAAGGCCCGAGTTTTATATTGTTATTGAAAATAAATAAATATTTTTTTGAATTTTGTTTTTAGTATTTTATTATTTTTACTCTATTGTCACTTTAAACTTTTAGAAAAAAAAACATTTTTATCCAAAAAAAATATTTACAAAAAATATTTCACCTTGAAACTTTTCTAACATTACCCATGAGTAAATCCTAGTTACGCCTATGATTTTTAGGATGAGAGTTATGATTATATAAAATTTTTAAGGTGTTGATGAAATAATTTATTGAAATTCTTGATATTAATATCTTTTATTTACGGCAACTTTTAAATTGGTTTTTTAATATGGTAATTGTTGAACAAAGTTTAATTACTTTTTTTATAAATATAATTTAATTTACATACCAATTTAATTTGTCAAGTTTGTATTAATTTTGAAATTTCCCTCACGGTTTAATTTATTATAATTTGACTTTTTTATATTAATTGATTTTTGATTTTATGTATCTATTGTAGAATGTTACATTAATGTAATTTTTTTTGCTATCTAAATTCATCATTAAAAATAAGGGTTATGGGTTCCTATGTCGCCAACCCGTTCTAGCAAACGGCCATCATCCTCTACACTGCCAATACAGCAAGGGGCGGCATCCCCGTCATGCCACAATAAATAAAATAATCGGGCAATCTTTGAAGAAAGCCGGCTTTCCCAATACAATAGAACCCACTGGCCTAAGCTCCACTGACGGGAAAAGACCCGATGGAGTAACAATCATCCCGTGGGCTCGTGGACTAAACGCCTGCTGGGACTTCACTGCATTGGACGTATTCGCCAAATCTAACGCCTCTCCCGACCTCATCTCTTCTACTGAGAGAAAGAAAGAGGATAAATACAAATACCTAAGCAATATTATTTTCGTACCAGTAGTAGCTACGACCCTCAGTAACTTAGGCCCCGAGGGCAGCCAATTCCTAAAACAAATTTCAAAATATATAACCTCCATTACTCACGATCCCAAAGAATACTTTTTTATCAGGCAAAAGATCACTATAAAAATCGTTAAATCCAACACGATTTCCATACACGGATCAATGCCATCCGTTTAGTTATAGCGCGTTTTTATATTTTTTAGTCGTGTATGTAATTTTTTTTATACCATTGGAACAATACTTAACATTCAAATATCTCGTTTATTTTTTAGCCTTTTAGTGTACACAGAAGTGATCGCATAAATGACTTTAATTTACTAATTGTGCACCACACCTAATATCAATTATAAATCTGCATTCAGTCCAATTCAGTGAATTAATATAAAAGTTTTTATTTATACATATTTGAAAATATAAAGATTGCATCAGCATAAAAGGAATGAGAGATGTTTTGTTTGTTTAAATATTTCTTCCCTGACTCGGCCCGGACCAATTTTATAGGTTAATTGCTCGTCCGGGCGACAGAACCCTTTGAGTACCCGCCCAATCGAGCCCAAAACAGAAAACTGCAATTTCATTTTTTTTGAACCCGACACGACCCTAATTTTTTTCTTAATTTTCACCCGAACCCGACCAGACCACCAATAATTTTAAATCTTTCAACCCAAACCTGACCCGAAAGCATTTAAAATTTTCAACCCGAACCCGACCCGAAAGCATTTAAATATTTTCAACCCGAACTCGACCCGAAAGCATCTTAAACTTTCAACCCGAATCCGAGAAAGCGTTTTAATTTTTTTAACCGAATTCCTCCCGAACGCGTTTCAAACTTTCGTATCTAATGCGAGAGTAAGAAAAATTGCGGTGTGCATGGGCTAGTCAAGAGGTGGCAGGGACGGGCGGCTGCCCCCTATAAATCCAAAATATCGTAAATAATTTATAAAATTATGGCTACAATTTTAAAAAAGGATTTTGCCCCTCTCTTAATCATTATTGCCCCCCTCTAATTTCAATTCTGGCTAGGCCTATAACGGTGTGTAAAATTTAGTCGACAAATTAAAGTGCGATTTATGAAAATAATTGACACAAATTTAAAAACAATAAATTTATTTGAATGATTTATTATGGAGATATATAAATATCATACCATTATTAATATCGGGTCACATTTAATTTAAAATATATAGTTTTGCAAATGAACAATTAAAAAATTTAAACTTTTATTTGTTTTATGAATATATATTTATGTAGTTTAAATTAATAATGAACTACCCTTTGCACTATTTAAATACAATATTATTTTGTTGATATATTTTACCTTTCACGAGTCAAATTCAAATTTGAGACCAAATTAAAACAATCAGATTTAATAAAACAAGAGGAATTTAATTAACGGAATGGCGATGTTAATTAAAACAATTAAAATCTTATACATAATAGCATTAGTTCAAAAGATATGTTTGTATTTTGCAATTAAGATTCATAACCTTTGACCCGACACTTTAAATCCAACCCGAAAGCATATTAAAATATTCACCCCGAACCCGACCCGAAAGCATTTTAAAATTTTCAACCCGAATCCGACCCGAAGACGTTTCAAAATTTTCACACCCGTGCAGGTCTCTATCTCAAAACATTAGTGCTGCCCAATCCGAATTTTTTTTTAATTTTTATAGCCTAATTTCGTTAAATTTTACCAAATTTTTTAATTTGTTTCTCGGTTTTTGGGGTAGAACTATGATTAATAAATATTATACAATCAAATAGAAAAGTGATAAAATAATTCAGTAAACAAGATAATACATTATATCAGAAATTTAGTTAGAGTCTAAATGCTGGAATATTGTTATGTCCGCCCGGGCCCAGTTGTCTGAGACAGCCCGTGGGTCGGGTGGACAAGATCAAGCGGGCCTGGCCGTGCCTTTCCAGACTCTGATAGTTCATACTAAAATCGGCCCGCCCGTTACAAAATTTTAAAAGCCCGGGCCCTGCCCGGGCCGTGGGTCGGGCTTTTAGGCCCGCTTTAAAATATCTTTTGTTAAAAAAAACACTTGATTTTATAGCTTGCGCCTGAAGTAATCTCACTCTTTAACTAAAAATCTACTCAAAATCTTGATGATGTTTAGCAACAATCATAAATTGTGACCCAAATTCCCCATAAAAGTGAAAAAAAGTAATTACCCGTTAGAAAATAAGATCTTCTTTAAATAGGGCTAAAATCATTTGAGGGTTTCATTTTATATCCTCACCATTGATTAATTAAATTGAACTTTAGGTGAACATTCTTAGTTATGAAATTAAATTTTAGATATTAAATTCTATACTGATCTGAGTTCTCATTTTTAGGCTAGCCCGACATTGAGATCTTCCTTTGCTGCTTGATGTCCAAAAGTTAGAAAAATCTACGGATTTATAATAGGTGACATAGACATAAGTTGGTGTAGCTAGCATTCCAATTAGAGCGGGGCAATAATGAAGGGGCAAAATAATCATTTTTTGAAATTTAGCCATCATTTTAATAAATTAAAAAAAGTGAATTCAGCCGACATACAAGGGTTGCAAACGATTGGCTTTAAAATTATTATTTTGAGTTTAAAATCGAATTTATTCCACAGACTAAACCATATCTAAAATTAAATAAGGCTTTGATCAAGGAGTTCGAAAACTCTAGCTAACCTTTTTTAGGAATAATATAGCAATTATTTTTGATAGGAGCAACCTTTTAAACTCAAAGTTTTTTCTTTCAACCGTTACAAAAAAACTGATATAAATTTTCCTTCACGACCCAAATTTATCTCCAGAGCTGACCTCTAGATAGTAAAAAATAAACCTGGCAACATTTAAATTATCCTCTCTCTCTCTTATACCTAAGTCAAGTTACACCAAACACCACCTGCCTCACTTACGTACAGTACATCTACCACCCTGACTCACATTGTTGTAATTGTAAATAATATCCTTTTTATTAACAAATACTTAGTCATCTTCGTCCCTCTCATTACATTAGAGGTTAACTCTGGCGTTGCTAGGAGTAGTATCTTCATATAAACACTTACAAATATACATCAAGCAAAACACCCGCTACGCGTACAAACAGCGACGCTATATCGACCGACCACACCATTAGCGAAGGAAGAGAGAGGAGGCTGAACATCCATCCAACGTATCGCGTCGCGTTGCATGGTGAATCCAACGCTAATATTGGTAATGGCAATCATTCAACTGTATCCGCACGTATTCCTCTCCCCCTCCCCTCGGAACCCTCTCCCCCCCCCGCTCATTCAGTAATAGCGCGTTAAAAACATCGTAAGTCCCTTTTTCTGCTCTTCAATCTATATAAATAGCGCGCGAGAGGAAATAAATTAACGGGACGAAGTTGACGTGCGTTGTGTTCTATACTAATATGATGTATACACACTAGCGACCAATCAAATCATCGACGACTCTCAACGGCAAAGCGCGCGCACATACCTCGTTTTTCCTATGCGATGCATTTGATATTATATTATAGTTGTAATAGTTATTAGGGCCCTGTCCCCTCCCTCTTGATATTTGCACTTAATATCAACACTCCCCTCGATTACCCTTTTATCCAACACATCGTGGAGGTGGAGCGACACTAAAAGACGGAATATAATCGCAACCGTAAGGAAGGCACGCACGCACAGTAGCACATCCATCTAGCTATATCGATCCGTCATCTATTTTGAGCTCGAGCTCGCGGTAATTTACACAATCGTACTCACTCACCACCTAGCTGCTACATTTTCTGCATTACTACGCTCGCTTCTCCTCCATCGCATCGCATGATATTAGTAATTCAGCGCAGCAGTAGCACTACCATAACATATCCTCCCTCCACCATTCCCTTCTAAACTCATCTCCCTCGAAACTCCTTTAATTTTGGTCTCGGCTTTAAACGAATCGCGCAATAAGACAATCCTCTAACGCCATAATTTATATATAATTTAAAACAACAAAATCAAATTCCTTTTCTTCCAAACAACGATGGAATACATTCAAAGTCGTAGCGGGTGTCGGCAAATTTTATTTCAGGGCTACAATTACAATCGCGAGCGGAGGGAAGCTCCGAACGATCCCAAATCGGTTTGGAGGTGCGTGGAGTATTCTGGCCCTTGTCAATGTCCCGGCCGGATGACAGTTATCAGAGGGAAGCCTATGACGGGTGCGCCTCACAACCATGCCCCCTTCTCAACAAAAATAACCGTTAAACGCATCATGAATCGGCTGAAAGTGGAAGCGCTGGACACGAGTCGAGATTTGGAGCCGAGCGAAATTATCGAAGAGTTGACGAGAGATATTAGCGAAGAGGTCAAGACCGCATTGCCTTCCGGTCAAATCATGCGTCGTATGATACAGCGATTGCGAAACAAGGATCGAGGGAGCGGTAAATTGAACTTTTCGATTAACTTTTTCAAGCTAGTTATAAAAAAGGGTTGCATAACAACGTTTTATTAATATTTTATTGCCTTTAGCCATCACATGTTTTCTTTACCAATGATCGACATCTAGTTAATTACATATATTTATTTCATTCAAACGCGATATTATATAATAGTTGAGAGGTTATAGTAAGCGCGGGCTGGGGCTTAGACATAAAAAATACCCAAAGGAAAGAAGGTTTGCTTTTTTGATATTGAGTTTTTTAAAATAAACAATAAAGACACTTTATTTTCCATAAATTCAAGACAGTGGCGTAAATAAGGGGGAGGGGAACGGGAACCCGATTTTTTATGAAAAAAAAATATTTTAGATCTAAAGTTTATATTTTATATTGTGCAACGTAACTGACAAAGTTAATTATTTATAATAACTTTCTTTATGTTTTATACCAGATTTATAATTTTGATGTTGAAATAATAATGTTATAAAATTTTTTTGGAAATTTCCCCTCGCCCCCGGGAGAAAATCCTGGCTACGCGCCTGATTCAAGATAGTTCATTTTGCTCTTCATGTTTCAATTTTGTGTTTTTACCTATTAAGTGGAAATAGCAGTTAATAGGTTTAAATTTTGTGGCCCAAATCCATCAGTAGCTTTGCGCGTGGGGACACATTAATTCAAAAATCTTATGTCAAAAATGAATGCACCAACAAGGGCCAGTGTTTAAATTTGAATAATAAAATTGAAGATTACAAGTTCCATATTTAAAACATTGTATTTTTCATTAGATTTAATTACAAAAATTTATCTTTGTTATGCTAGGTATTTTTTGTTTTAACCCGCGGTCGGTTTTATGGCTCCATGTGATTTAAAAAACACTTTTGACCTTTATAAAATATAATGGATTATATAAGTTGTAGGGATTTTAGTTTTTTAATTGATTTACTAAGATTTTTCAATAAATATTTTATAGTTTTGGACACCTAGGATCAACTAATGTATCAAAGCCTGCTTTTTATATATTTGTTTTAAATAAATTGTCAACAATAATATTTTTTATTGTATTTTAAAACTTTATGCACTAGTTTTACTAAATTTATTCAAAATACACACTCTTTTTTATGCGGTATTTGTTGTTTTTCGGTTTAAACTTTTATAAATGAATATTTTTCTAATTTGAATGTTTTTAAAGGTAAATTTGGTTGTTCAAAAGCCTTTCTATACAATTAAACGTATGCTCAATTGTTTCATAATCGCTGTATATTGTGCCAATTATTCATTTAATTTAATCATATTTTAAACAAAATATGTTTTTTTACATCAGGCGAGCAGAAATATGATGTATATGTTTTGATATTACCTTATGCGATAAAATATTTCTTTTTATTGACCTTTATAAATAATAATTTAAATAATGAAAAAATATTTTGCAACTGAATCCCGACCTTAATTATAATTTAAACCTGACCCAAAATTATTTAATTTATTTAGTAACACGTTTTTGCCAATTGCAATTGAATTTTAAATCCTAAAATTTTTCAATTTTATAATCCCAATTTCGAACTTTGATGCGCCCAGACATACCCAAGTTCCCCTATAATATACACATTTTGCTATTCCCCACTATCTTGGATACGCTCATAAGTTTCTTTAAATACACAAAATAAACTAAAATTAAAAGATTTTTGTTTTTTAGATACCTTAGGGGCAGGCGCGTAGCCAGGATTTTCTCGGGGGGAAAGAAAAATTCATTTCGACACTTTTATTTATAATGGAACAAAAGTAAACTTCGCGTACAATATATGCGAATCTTCAATGCGCTATATAACCAGCTTTGGAAAAATCTCTTCTCTTCATTAACCAGAGCATTTACTACCGATTTTATACCTTAAAAAAGGACATGGACCTTCAAAAAAAAATTTCAAATTTTGGTCAAGGGGGTAGAAAATTTCCGCTTTCTGCCCCCTTGGTTACGCGCCTGCTTAGGGGTCAAATATTAATTTATGCCAATTATGAATTATTCCGATTTATCAATATAGCTCTGCCAATTAAGTAACTTTGCCACTTTCGTTTTTATTCTTAGTATCAAGCGATCAGTATTTTTTATTATAAAAGTGTCTATTTGGGGCGAGTTAATTTTTTTCTTTTAATATTGGATGTCGCACGAGGAAGTGCGATCGATGGCTGGGTACTGAGGAGCTTTAAAGCATAGAATGTTAATGGCCCAGACTCAAACGTGAATGGCAATTCTAAAAATAAGGGTTCGGGTCGGCTTAATATTTTTTCACTCTGCTGTCCTTTATTTTTTTTTGATATAGATGTCTTTTAATTGCTATGCAATTTATGGGATCGTTTTTTGGTGTCCGTCCGTCGTCCGTTACCCTCCCTATCTATTTGCATTGGGTATATTAGGTTATCGCTTTTTTAAATTAATGCATGAGAAAGAGTTGCCCCACCCCTCATCTCTATCAAGAGGTGCCCCACCCCTCATCTCTATCTCCCTCGCTTTCGGGCGGGGTCGGGTTTTAATTGCTACGTTAAATTAATGCATAAGTATATCTATATTTAAATTTTGGTAATTGCTATGCAATTTAACTAGTTTTGGGGTTAGAATCCCGGAGTTTTTTTCGACTCTTATGATTGTTCTTGTTACTATCATTGATAATAAAACTTTTTGGCCGTCCGCTGGCTGCTGACCAATGAAAAAATGACCATTGGCCAAAATGTGAATCCGAGTTTATTTTTTCGTTTTTTTTTTGACTATTATGATTGTTCCTGTTACTACCATTGCTATTATGACTTTTTGGCCGTCCGTTGGCTGCTGACCAATGGAAAAAAATCACCATTGGCCAAAATGTGATTCGAAATTTTTTTTTTCGTTTTTTTTGACTATTATGAATTTATATCCACTTTTACCGTGTCCTGGCTGCTGACCAATGGGAAAAAATGACCATTGGCCAAAATGTAATTCGAAATTTTTTTTTTTGACTATTATGAATTTATATCCACTTTTACCGTGTCCTGGCTGCTGACCAATGGAAAAAAATGACCATTGGCCAAAATGTGATTCGAAAATTTTTTTTAGTTTTTTTTTTGACTATTATAAGTTTATATCCACTTTTACCGTGTCCTGGCTGCTGACCAATGGGAAAAAATGACCATTGGCCAAAATGTGATTCGAAAATTTTTTTTTTTCGTTTTTTTTTTGACTTATGAATTTATATCCACTTTTACCGTGTCCTGGCTGCTTACCAATGAAAAAAAATGACCATTGGCCAAATTTTATATATAACCTAAAAATTTATTATAGATGGTCTAACAGCCAGCCAACTATGTAATATATATTTTTAACCTTATAAATGCTTATATATTTTTTTATTGGGTTAATATATTTCATTTAATTAGATTGTGATTTCATAGAAAACCTAAAAAGTAATATTTAAAAAAATAATATAGGTATTAGATTCTAATTTACGATAAAATATATCGATAGAAACTAACTCAAAATTCGAAACCTCCTTCAAAGGTATAATCATAGCCCGTTATTTCTAATTAAATTGAATCTACTATTAAACTCAAACACGAATTGTACTTTATTAGATGGCGCGCGTAAGTTTATATAATTAGTAAAATTTTTCTACGTGTCATAGATATTACACCGCACGTGTGGCAGGGAAATGTCCGATATTTTTAAAATGAAAAGGTATTTTAGGAATCTGAAAAGGTTATTTTACCCCCGGCCGCCCTGGGCACCTACGGGTAAAGTTTCGAGCGAATCGGGCTGGTAGTTTAAGAATTTAGCCCTTTTTTAAAACTAAAAAAAACTTTTTTTTTACATTAAATTAATATTTTGTTTTTGTTAATACCATTGATAATATGACTTTTTGACCGTCCGCTGGCTACTGACCGACGAAATATATTGATTTTCTAAACATAAAACACAACTTTATTATTTCATTATCTATATAAATAACATAATAACTTCTACTATTTTAAAGCCAGCGTGGTATAGTGGTTATAGCGCCGGCTTGTGAACTGGAGGTGTGGAGTTCAAGTCTGGGAGGGGACAAATTTTTTTTTTTAATTTTTTTAAATTAAATTAATATTTGTTCATGTTAATACCAATGATAATATGAATTTTTGACCGTCCGCTGGCTACTGACCAATAAAAAAATGACCATTGGCCAAATAAATCGAAATTTTTTTTCGTTTTTGAATTGGTTAACATTGATAATTACCCTATGTCCTCCCCTACAAGGGCCTATAACTAATTAACTAATTATTTTGCATCTAATACCCCCTATAGGCATTCTCGCCCCTTCCCACCTTTCTCGCCCATAAATTGCATAGCAAATATGCTACGTTTATACGGAGTATAGAAGAGTTCCCCCATCCCCTCTTTCCTTCCCCTACTCCCCTTCCCTTCTCCCCCTTCCCACGAGGGCCGAAGGCCCGAGTTTTATTTATATTCTGCAATATTATATAGCCGATCTGGCTCCAATATATGAGATTCTTTGGCAAATTACTATAATTGCCCTTTTTGATGATGAGTAAAAATACTTAATATAATTATTACAATTGGTATAAATTTTCCTCTGCAGGTATCCCATGGATTGCTTATAAAATTAGAGGGGGGGGGGAATATGACGATCAAATCAATTGTTAATTGTGCTATGGATGTATTTAGCCTCATTGAAAAAAAAATCCCGAATAGAATTTGACACTAAATCATTATCATATATAGACTAAAAAAACGATGCGTAAATTATTATTATTTCATAATTCAACGGCAGTTAATCGCAAGGTGTTATACTTCTATAACAATTTAGGCGATCTAACCATCATGCCATCAAGATAAAAAACGCATAATTCTTTAATTTCTTTCAATCACATAAACTAAAATTTGAACTTTGTGTTATACTAAGCCCAAAAAAAATATGCGTCGTTATTAATGGATAAACATGACTATATGCCTAATATTTGATAATTGTTATTTTGCATCATCGAAGTTCTTTCGCAATATCAAATATTAATTTTAGGCTACAAGAGGGCCAAATCCTCTTCTTTTTTGCCTCTATTAGTTACTGTGGAATAATCTAAAATATTAACATTTTTTTAGGTCAATCCATACTTCAGCATCAAATTAAGCGATTGAGCAGGACGGCAAACAAGGTTGATTTAAATGGCACGACTAGCGATGAAGGTCCTGTCCAAAATGGGGATTCGGAAAATTATAAGAGCTTTGGCATTAAGCCTGCTGACAGCTTAGTTGAACGTAAGATATTATTTTAAAATTGGCACCATACCTATTTACACTTTATATTTTAGACGAGGAAATTGTTTCTAATGCCTATGATAACGGCACCGGAGAGGACGACCTATTGCAAGTGGAAAGTATAAAAATAATTTTGTTTTTACAGAGTTACTATTTTGCTACAAATTCCCCACCCAAAATTACTTTGAATATTTTTAATTAAATTTAAAATTCCGCCTTAATCTAATTTGAAAAGTTCAACTAAGTAACAAAAGGTAAAGAAAGCCAATCCAAAAAACAATCAATAACTAGATTTGTTCCACCTAAATCAAAACCCGTATTTAATTTTAATTAATAGGGGAGACCGGGGCTATACGTAGCTCGGGGCTATACTTATCTTCTCAGATAATTTCCATGTTATTAATTTGTACCCAGTCAAATTTATATACAAAGTGTACTTTATAAAGGCGCATATCATACTTAAAAAATTTTTGGAAAAAATTATATAGGGAAAAAGTAAGAGAGAAAATAAGGTTTTTCGGGGCTAAAAGCTCCTTTTTCTAATTTTTCTATTTTGCTAATAACTTTGAAACTATTTAATCTCTAAGCTCGAAACTAATTTTAGGTAAAAACGTATGAATTTTTCTATAAAAATCCACTCGGAATAAATAATTTTGTTGAAGATGACTATCTTAAAACAACTCGCAAAAAATTTTTTTAGTCATGGGGCTATTGAGAGCGGGGCTATAATTATCTATAATTGATTCATTCATTTAAAAATGGTGCGAAATTACAAACGAAAGACCAATTTTGTTCAAGATAATAACATCAAAAGTGAAATCTATAAAGCTATGAAACAAAAGATTAGCTTAAAACATATAGCTAAACAAACAAACTTTAGCTATTCAACTTTAAAAAAATATCACTATAAATTCAAAAAGGGAGAATCTTTTGTTAAGGAACGTAAGACAAGAGTGATATTTGATAAGGAGCAGGAGGAAAAATTAGCATCATACCTTATAAAGGGGGCAAAGCTTTATTCAGGCTTGACCCCCAAACAAGTATTATATCAATTTTTTATGCTCAATTTTGTTAAGGTTAGGTATTTGGCTTATCAAATGGCAGTACAATTTAATTTATCAATGCCTAATTCATGGGCTGAATATGAATCAGCAGGTGCTGATTGGTTCACCTCTTTTATTAAAAGAAACCCTTAAATATCATTAAGGACCCCAGAACCAACCAGCATTTTGAGGGCCACTAGTTTTAATGAACAGAATATCACATGTTTTTTTGATAATTATTCATCTTTATTAGCTTCATATAGCTATTTGCCTTGTGACATCTACAACACACAATTGTAAACAATAAAATATTTTAAACAATATGTGTTGGTTATAATTTTGTTATTTTAGTAGTTTAATATCTTTCAATCAAAGGTTTATTAAGTTTAAATACAAAACATTACAAAAGCACATGAACTTGTTGCAATAAAGATATTTTTTATATGTCACAATTGTAAACAATAAAATATTTTAAACAATATGTGTTGGTTATAATTTTGTTATTTTAGTAGTTTAATATCTTTCAATCAAAGGTTTATTAAGTTTAAATACAAAACATTACAAAAGCACATGAACTTGTTGCAATAAAGATATTTTTTATATGTCAAAATTGTAAACAATAGAAAAAGCATTTTTACCAATGTGTGTGGTCATAATTTTTTTAATTTAGGAGTTTAATATCTTTCAATCAAAGGTTTATTAAGTTTAAATACAAAACATTACAAAAGCACATGGATCTTATTGCAATAATGATATTTTTTTATATGTCAAAATTGTAAACAATAGAAAAAGCATTTTAAACAATGTGTGTGGTCATAATTTTGTTAATTTAGGAGTTAAATTTCTTTTAATCAAAGGTTTATTAAGTTTAAATACAAAATAATACAAAGGATAATATAGCCTCGCTTAGGGATAAGAATAGCCCCGGGCATTTTTCGAATTTATACAAGTTGTCTTTTTTTTGAACCCTTATTACTAACAATCTATTATCTGTGTTGCTATAATTTTTTTCCCCTTTATAAACACTGCTGACAAGAACATTTTTCTGAAAAAAGTATATGAAAATAGGTTAATATGTTTTGTCCAGGCCTCTTTGAAATTTTATGGACACGATAGCCCCGGTCTCCCCTACATTGAATTTAAGATATTTTTTAATTTTAATAATACATATACCTTTATGTTAAATGACTAATGCACATAAATGAATCGTTAGATTAATTAACGAGGACAGGGTACAATTATCTAAAATTTAGAGCCACCTTTTTTGTCAGAAGTAAAAAAAAGCTTAATATAGGACTCGATATCTGTCGCCCAGAGAAAAGTTTTGTTTATGCGCTTACTTTTTTAAACTATAAACTTATTAACTTCAATTAAAAATTTTAATAGAGACTCTTTGCTTTTGGAAAAAAATGGGAAACCTTGACTTGCTCCCAGACTTTATTCAAGAAATTAAAGCCATTCTGGACGATATTCAAAAGGCGATATCTAAAGATACCCTACCTCCCCAACATTCTCAAGAATTTGCACAAATGATTGAATGTAACAACTTTAAATGTGTATGTATTTAATTTAAATTGCTTTTAAAAGATTCCAAGCATTTGTCCTTCATCGTGATGGAATTGGGATTAATACCCAAGTTGAAAGAGAAGCTAACGCATCACCAAAATTGCTTGATTGCCGAGCGAGAAAAAAATAGACGAGAATTAATAGGTAAAATCCCTTTAATTTTTAGCAACTTTAAATTGCTTAGGAGCGCGCATTTTTTTTTAATTATTATAATTAAATCTATTAATGTTTATAAAAGTCATTAATAAATTATCCTCATCATTCTCTTGAGTCGCTTTTGAATTTTAGTTCGGATTTGTATAAAGTCACATTTACATATTGATGGGCGTAGCCAAAGGGGGCAGGGAGGGGCGACTGCCCCTTTCTAAAACAAAAATTTATTAAAATTATAGCTAAAATTTCAAAAAATGATAATTTTACCCCTCCCTAAATCATTATTGCCCCCTCTAATTCCAATGCTGGCTACGCCCTTGCAATTGATGAAAAATGGATTAGTTTACTGTTTTGTAAATATAACAAGTTTGTTTGTAAATATAATATGTTTAGCTCTCAGGAAACGAATTAAAGCTCACGAGTTGAAACGGTTGGAGTTGGATAAGAGAACGCAATGCGTTACGGATTTAATTCAAGAACATGCCGGGTTACTATGGAAACCTGATTGCCACATTAAAATGCCTTTAAATGTCGATCAGAAAGTTGAAAACTCAATTAGACAAGATAATGATAGAAACGTTAAACATGAAGATGAGAACGGTGTTAACATCATGACTAATGGCGATGATCAAACAAGTATATTTTTTGGGCATGGGCTCAGTGATATGCTAAGCCCGACGACGCCCACATCTACCTCAGCTATATTTGAATTGGGCCAAGCTTTAGGCATTTTTCATGAAGGTAAAGATGGGGAAACGGAGATTATGAATTTAAAAAAGTCTTTTATCAATGACATTAACCTATTGAACGATGAAAAAGATCAGAATATTGAATGTATAGACACAATAAGTTCGGCAACCATATCCAGTGTCACATCTTGTCTGGCACCTTTGGACCTTACCAGAGGAGGTGCGAAAAAAAGAATCAAAAATAAACACAATCCATCTTAAACCGAAAATGTTTCAATAATAATCAATTAATTTTTTTTATACTTACCGCATCTTCATCAATCTTTCTTATAAAATGGATTAACATAATAAAAATATTTTATTAAAACCCGAAATTTTATAGATTTTGTTCAACAAATTGTTTTTTGTCATTTTCTTTTTTGTTCATCTAGTGAATATAAACAACAATTTTGATAATAATATTATATTATTTTTTCGTAATACATGTATTTTTGAGAATATGAAATCGACATAAGCTATCAAGAATTAATGATAAAAGATTATTTGTACTAATTTTTTTAAAAATAAATTTTGAACAACGAGCATTCTATTCGGCATCATTTTGTAAGGTTAATGAATCAGGCGCAAATTGTGTCAATGCGTGATAAGCAAAATTTATTGAGTTTCCAGCTTTGATTAAGCTATTGATGACAATAATTTTTGGCGAGGCTTAATGCGAATAATTAAAAGAAATATATATTAAACTTATAAAATAAAATTATTGTTTTGAAGGGCATTTCTCCTCTGGTTAAGCCTAGAGATATTGTTTACAAGAGTTTTATAAAAAGGCCCAATTATGTAGAGTTTGAAATATTTCAATAAAGTGAAAGAGAATGATGGTGGTAAATATTGCAAACACGTCGACACCAGTATTATTTTCAGGAATTTGCTCGATGGGGAGATGGGAAGTGTATATACTGTCTCTTTTCAGTCGAAACAAATTTAACCACATCTGAGATTAGGACTATTTATAATTTTGGACATGGACGTTTCTTAAACAGGGGGGGGGGGGTGGGGGTGATAAGGCATTTTAATTGCTATCCATTTATGGGCTTCTTTTTGGTTGTCCTGTCTTGTCCAGTTTGGCTTTTTTATAATCGCTATGGAAACTTATACGGATTTTTAATGGCTGTGGATTATGCTTCTGTAAAGGACTTTTATTTTGCTTTCTATAGAATAGCTAATGACCATACACTACCTACGACGGTCCCAAGTCCGTGTGCAAAAAGAGGAAGGTTGGCGTCAGGTCGGAAACCGGCTATAAAAACCAACTTCAAAATTATGATAATTTCAAACAAGATTTTACAAGAAAAGGCTAGGACGTCCTCCACAAACGACGCTCACTGCATACCCCGCCCGTGCAATGTGAAAAATACACTAGGGTTCATGCCCAACTCACAACGAAGGCGGTTAAGAAAATTAGTTGTTGAAAGAATGCGAATAACGTGTTGGAATGTGGGAACGTTGACGGGGAAGAGCATCGAGGTCCCACAAATGCTAAAAAGAAGAAAGGTACACATCGCCTGTCTACAAGAGACGAGGTGGAACGGAACGAAAGCTCGGAAATTTGGAAAAGGATACAAGCTTTTCTACAGTGGGTCACCAAATCGTAGAAACGGGGTCGGTATCGTTCTAAGCGAATTGTTCAAGGACAAGGTGGTGGAAGTCAAGCGTTGTTCTGACAGGCTAATGTGGGTGAAGATTGCAGATCAAGGGGGCCTCCTAATCGTTATGTGCGCGTATGCTCCCCAAATTGGGTGTTTGGAATCAGAGAAAGACATATTCCTCGATTCATTGGAAAAGGAAATACAAGGAATAGGGCAAGAAGAAAGGCTAATTATTGGGGCAGATTTCAACGCTCACGTAGGGAAAGATCCCCTCGGGTATGAACGCAATCATGGAGGCTATGGTCCCAAGCATATGACATGGCGATCGTTAACACCTATTTTCAAAAGCGCGAAGATCTTATTGTGACCTATAGAAGTGGGAAGCATTTTAGTCAAATTGACTATTTGCTTATACGGCGAAAAGACTTATGGAGTATCAAGGATTGCAAAGTAATACCGGGAGAAGAAATCCCCAGGCAACATCGTCCCCTTGTTATGAATTTTGACAGAAGAGTATTCCCCGAAAGAAGAAAGGTATATGAACCTCGAATTCCATACGAAAGGCTAAAGGATACGTCGACGAACGAAGAATACCATCAAAAAGCCTCCTCACTCTTGGGTGCAAGGAAGTTGCAAAGGGGCGTAGACGGCGATTGGGAGACGCTATCTAAGGACATTAAGGAAACAGCAATTCATGTTCTAGGACAGACCTAAGGAGGCAAAGCTATGAATAAGGAACTATGGTGGTGGGATCAATCGGTTAGGGGTTTCATCGAAAGAAAGAAAAATCTATATAGACGATGGCATAAGTCAAAAAAGCCGGAGGATTATCAAGAGTATAGGGACGCAAAGAGGGCCGCAAAGAAGGCGTTGCAATAGCTAAGAATGCCGCCTACACCGAGATGGCAAACAAACTGGATCATAAAGGGGGCGATAGGCTTATGTACAAATTGGCCAATATAAGGGAGAAGAAAAGTCGCGATGTCGGAGTTCTTAAAATAGACAAAAACGAGAAGGGTCAAACCTTATTCAAGCCGAAAGAAGTGGTGGAAAGGATATTTTAAGAATATTGCAAATGACAAGGATTCCCTTCCCAAAATTGAGCCAAACATAAGAATGGTCGAACTCTTTCAGGAAGATGAAGTTAGGACACAAATGAACAAGTTGCAAATAGGAAAAGCAAATGGCCCAGATGGAATACCTATGGAAGCATTGCTCGGATGTCGTGAAGAAGGAGTCACCACCATGACGAACCTCCTTAACAAGATATTGGTAGAAGAGCGAATTCCTAATCAATGGAGCGTAAGTACGATTATACTCTTATTTAAAGGCAAAGGAGACCCTCAAGACTGTGGCAATTACAGAGGTATTAAGCTAACTTGCCACTCCTTGAAGCTTAAGGAAAGGATCTTAGTAACAAGGCTGAAAAACGAGGCGGATATATCGGCTAATCAATTCGGATTTGTGAACGGTAAATCCACTATCAACCCATTCTTCGCACTAAGACAAATGATGGATAAGTATGGTGAAAAGAGGAAGACCTACATATGGTATTTATCGACTTGGAGAAAGCTTATGACACGGTCCCTTGCGATTTAATATGGTGGTGCCCGAGGAAACAAAATATCCCTGACGCATATATACGGCTTATGAAAAATATTTATAAAGCCTCAAACTCTTGCGTTAGGACTACATTTGGAGACTCTAAACCTTTTCGGGTTAATATTGGATTACATCAAGGCTCTGTTTTAAGTCCCTTTTTATTTAATATAATTATAGACACGATAACGAGGGACATTCAAAAGCTAGCGCCTTGGTGTATGCTATATGCCGATGATATAGTACTATGCGAGGAAACAAGGGAGAAAGTATTCGAAGAAGCCGAAAAGTGGTCAAAGCGCTTAGCTGGATATGGTTTAAAAGTCAACGATCGAAAAACGGTATACATGGAAATGAACGGTGCAAGCACCCCATCGCTGGATGACCCCCTAAAGTACCCAAAAGTAGACAGGTTTACATTCAGCTCGATGCTACATCAAGAGGGAGGTTGCGCAACAGAAGTCAATGCCCGGATCCAAAAAGGATGGCTTAAATGGCGAAGTATATCTGGTGTAATGTGCGACAATAAAATGCCAATCTGGTTGAAGACCAAACTTACAAATCCATCGTAAGACCGGTGTTACTCTATGGAAGTGAAACATGGGCATTAAACACCACAAAAAGCTATTACAAGCCACAGAGATGAGAATGATACGGTGGAGCTTGGGGTATACTAAGCTCGACCATATGACGAATGACTTTTTCATGACAGTGAGACCAAATAACTGATAAAGAAGAAGAAGAGAATAGCTAATGACCGCTGGTTGGATTAAGTTACCTCGCCCAAGCCCAACTTTCATACTTGTTTTTGTGCCCTACCCCGACTGATTTTCTGATATATAATTTTCTTTAATCAATTTGTCTAGGTTGTTGTTTTATAACGGATAATTGCGAAACTGTCATAATTCCCTGCAAATTAAGATATTTCTAATAGGTTAGGAATTGCGGTTATAGGATTAGTTTTTCTCCACCTATGATGACATAAATCCAGATCAAACAATGGGATATTGAAATATTCTCTTAATTTGAAAATGTGTAAGCAAGATATAATATTGCAGTTTGGTACCCACAAGAACATGTGCTTATAAAATGGGAATAAAATTAAAAAATGGTGCATTGTTGTTTGTTTATTTGTAATCAAGCAAGCAAAAATTTAAGAAACGCGGATGCGTTGTTTATTTTCGTTCGGTAGGAGAACGTTTAAGCGACGCGTTTTTACGATAGGAAAAATGTCACCCAAAAGTGGAGAATGTTTAGCTTGATTTCTAAATTGCTCATAATTTATAATTTTTTTAAAATAATGCAAATTTTCGCTTCTGTACAAGTGATGAAAAATACAAGTGATCAAAACCAATAAAATCATTTGGCACTTTCGCAAAATATGATTCAATATGTGTCATAAAATCGAAACTTATTAACCAATTATATCATCCTTTAGCAAATTGGTATTATATTTTAACTTAATATACAATATTTATATATTATACTTAAACTTGGCTCTTGGAACTATTAATGTGTGTGCTCACTTAGATAGATATAGTAAATATATTAATATAGAATAGTTTCTTATGAATGATAAATTCACCAAGTAAACAAAGTAGTGAATCCTAATGCTAAATACAAAAAATCAGAAGTTTGGGAGAAAACCTTGCAACTGTGTTAGCAAAAAACCAATGAAAAAATTTTTTGTACGTTGGAGGATCATCTTTTGTCTGATTGATCCTGTGCATAACAAAGCTTGCCAGAATTGGTAACTACCATATCCCAATTTAAAGGTAATGACTTAACATATAAACCTGCAAACTTATAGGCATCCTTAAGTCTACCACTGACACAAAAGAACAAGATCTGAATGTGCCAAATATATTAACATCAAGTAAATAATCATTTTGTTTCTGTTTTTAGATGAAACCCATGTTTCAGTTAGCAAATATACAGGTTTATTTGTCTTTTATGACTCGTATTTTAGTACTTTCTCTTAAATCTCAACAATGACTAATGCCACAAAAACTTATTCATAAATATAGAAGGACTCAACAAAGCAAGTTTCGTATGGGCAAATAAATAATTTTAAATCTATATTTAATTAGGACCCTAAAGGTTGCTGAAGAAAATGTGTGGGATGTGATGAACACTATTATAAATGGTAACATATGTTGAAATATCATTAATATGTTTTAGATAAAGAAAACATAAGAGCGAATGTCAAAATCAACAAAAATATTTCCTAATATTTATATACGACAATTACTTATATAAGAATATGGAAAAAAAATAAAATTGTTTTTCTACATATATTAGTTACATTTAATCTTACAGCCTTGTTGATATTTTTATAATTTTTACAAACATTAGTTACACTTCACCATAAAAAAATTGAGTATTTTCTTTATCTCAGCCCTTATTTTGTATTATCCATGAGCATAGCCATGTTTTTTGGGGGGGGGCAAAACATATTTTTTTTAATTGTTAAGGGTTTATGTATTGAAATTTTTTTTGTCATTGGCCCATGGTATTATCTATTAAATATTTTAGCTAGTATTTAGAGTATATATAAAAAGTAGCATAAATATGCCTATTTATATAACATACATCACACTAAGGTTTGCCATCAAATATTAAGTATTAATAAGGCCTATTAAAATGACCTACATTATATTTTAGTTTGCAATTTATTAAATTTTTTTTATCAAACTTCAATAAGTTTGAGATTTGATAAAAAGTTTTATACCTAAGCAAATGAATAGTCTTATGGTTACCATTTTAAATATTTATTTGACCTTGCTGAATCTATCATGATTTTAATTTAAAACTATAGACTACATATATCAACAATTTATACACCCATGTTATCTAGCAAAAATATTTGTATCCATGCTTTTGTATTTTTTTTTAATATCCATGTTTACTTAGTGAATTTATCATTCATAAAAACTATTCTATAAAAATATATTATTTAGTATATCAATCTAAGTGAGCACACGCATTTATAGTTTTAAGGCCATAGTTTAATTATAATATATTTATATTTTAAAATACATTACCAATTTGCAATTTTTATTGATTTTATAGCAATTCATATAATTTATCAAAAGCCATTATTTTAATAGATTAATTATACCATATTGTATATTACTATTTATATTTAAAGTATATAAGTACTAGACATAGCTATAGCAATTCATATAATTTATCAAAAGCTATTATCTTAATAGATTAATTATACCCTATTGTATGTTACTAATTATATTTAAATATATAAGTACTAGACACATTTATAGCAACATATGTAATTCAACAAAAGCTTGATTTTAATAGCATAGTCTATTGTATATTACTAGTTACTATATGAGTCCCTAACTTTATTAATTATATATTAATTGCATTTTATTATAATCAATATAAATATAAATTTTTTAATTTAAATATAAAGATTAAGTATCTTGTTTGTGTTTCATTTTTTTCATTAGTTGTCATTTTCATGGTATCATTTCAAAATGTCACATTTCAAAATGCAACTAAGCCACATCGTGAGATTCGCGAATCTCATGATCGTGAGATTCGCAATTACTCATTGCGCAAGCGCATAATTTCCATTGGGTAGTGTTTTAGGTCAGCGTTTTAGGTTAGGGTTTGGGTTAGGTTTAGATGCACATCAAATTCCCAGATATTAACCATGGAGAGCCTTCTAGGCCTTACACCGAAATCTGAGTGGATAATCGGTAGCCCCTCAACCCAACTGCATCGTAAATAAGCCCCAATCCGACGCCCAAACTAGCTAACCAGGGATGGAGAGCCTCCTAGCGAGTACCACAATCTGATTGGAGAAGCGGTAGCTCCTCAAACCAACCACATCGGAAAAACACTTTCTTTCCACACCATCGATCCGTGAGCCCGAGGCCGACGCTCTAGCGAACAAAGGAAAACCTTCAAGTCCTCTTACCGCAATCTCAAGGAAGTGTCGTATCCTTAATATTTAATATTTATATGCTTATATTAGTCTCATGCATGGTCCGCTTTTGCTTATACTTTAGTGCTCCTTACTAACAGTACTGACCTTCGCTTTAGTATACTAACAAATTAACCACTAACCTACTAACAACTGAACACGTAACCTTTGGTTAGCGTGGCCCGAGATGCACCAATGGTGTTAGATGGGACTCAATCTTAGCTTGCCGATTTAGCTAAGCTCTTGTTTGTCATCGGGGCTTATACATACATACATACATACCTCCCCATTTGAATTTTAATTTTTCGTGATATTCGTGTGACATTTTGGACTGTGACATTTTGAACCCAAGACCATTTTCATCAGTTCGACCGAATTCTAAATTTTCTTTGAAAATTCTATACAATCAATCCTCAAATGCAACATATATCCTGTAAGTTTATTATTATTCATAAATTAATTTATTCTCAAAGTATATAATTTTTAAATTTTTTATTTCTAATTTTTAGCTGTAATCCCAGTGCCTCAGGCTCAGTCAATACAAAGTCAAAGGGCTGCACCATTTGTGGTGTCTGGTGGTTCTATAGTTAGACACCACATGCAATCAAGTATATAATTTTTAAATTTTTTTGCTTTTAAATTTTTAGCTATCTTAGTGCCTCAGGTTCAGTCAATACAAAGTCAAAGGACTACACCATTTGTAGTGTCTGGTGGATCTATAGCTAGATACCACATGCAATCAAGTATATAATTTTTAACTTTTTTTGTTTCTAAATTTTTAGCTATAATCTTAGTGCCTCGGCCTCAGTCATTACTCTCAGTGCCTCAGGCTCAGTCAATTCAAAGGACTACACCATTTGTAGTGTCTGGTGGTTCTATAGCTAGACACCACATGAAATCAAGTATATAATTTTTAACTTTTTATGTTTCTAAATTTTTAGCTGTAATCTCAGTGCCTCGGCCTCAGTCATTACTCTCAATGCCTCAGGCTCAGTCAATTCAAAGTCAACCATTTGTAGTGTCTGGTGGTTCTATAGCTAGACACCACATGCAATCAAGTTTATAATTTTTAACTTTTTTGTTTCTAAATTTTTAGCTGTAATCTCTGAGCCTCGGCCTCAGTCCTTACTCTCAGTGCATCAGGCTCAGTCAACACAAAGTCAAAGGGCTGCACTAATGGTGTCTGGTGGTTCTATAGTTAGACACCACATGCAATCAAGTATATAATTTGCATTTTTTTGTTTATAAATTTTTAGCTGTCTCAGTGCCTCAGGCTCAGTCAATACAAAGTCAAAGGACTACACCATTTGTAGTGTCTGGTGGTTCTATAGCTAGATACCACATGCAATCAAGTATATAATTTTTAACTTTTTTTTCTAAATTTTTAGCTATAATCTCAGTGCCTCGGCCTCAGTCATTATTCTCAGTGCCTCAGGCTCAGTCAATTCAGAGGACTACACCATTTGTAGTGTCTGGTGGTTCTATAGCTAGACACCACATGAAATCAAGTATATAATTTTTAACTTTTTTTGTTTCTAAATTTTTAGCTGTAATTTCAGTGCCTCGCCCTCAGTCAATGCCTCAGGCTCATTTAATTCAAAGTCAAAGGACTACACCAATTGTAGTGTCTGGTGGTTCTATGGCTAGACACCACATGCAATCAAGTTTATAATTTTTAACTTTTTTTGTTTCTAAATTTTTAGCTGTAATCTCTGTGCCTCGGCCTCAGTCCTTACTCTCAGTGCATCAGGCTCAGTCAACACAAAGTCAAAGGGCTGCACCAATGGTGTCTGGTGGTTCTATAGTTAGACACCACATGCAATTAAGTATATAATTTGTAATTTTTTTTTGTTTATAAATTTTTAGCTGTCTCAGTGCCTCAGGCTCAGTCAATACAAAGTCCAGAGGCTTCTCAACCTGGAGACCCAAAAAACCTCACTTTAAGTAGGAAGAGATTACAATAAATAGCATTAAATTTATCTAACAATTTTAATTTTAGATGGTGCAACAATGCAAGATGCATTCACCAATCAGATAGAGCCGAGCTGTAGAGGTACATATTTTTATAAACATTTATAATTATATTTTAGAGCAAAACCCCATATATATTGCATCCAAAAAGGGAGGAAAAATCATGTATCATTCCTCTTATTTGTACAATGTTAGTAGAAAAACTCCCTACAAGACCTATTATAAGTGTCGGAATAAGGCGTGCCCAGGAACAGCTGTGGAGATTAATGATGCCGTGGCTGTTAAACAGCAGCACAATCATGATCCTCCAAGGGAGGATTATGAATATTTAAGAACCATAAATGCCTTAAAAGAATCAGTTGTTGCAAATCCTTGCATTAAACTTAATAAGTTATATCATCAGGTATTAAGCTCTCGTCTAGAGGAAGTCGTGGATCTAAGTGACTTTCCAATGGCTATTCCTGCCTGGATGTCAGTTAAAAATACGATGAAGAGGGTTATTGCAGATAGACAACCCGTTCCCCTACCAGAAGTCAAATCGTTATGACGTCCAAGCAATAACCCCAAAGAACGAACGGTTTCTTCTTTATAACGAAAATAACGACCTGATCTTATTTGGGACGCCTTCCCTGTTAAAGGTTTTGTGTCAGGTTGAATTCATGTATATGGATAGGACATTTAAAGTGTGCCCCATTTTATTTTATCAAGTAAATGATAAATTGAATTCCAAAATAATTATGTTTTTAGCTATATAAAATCCATGCATACTATAAGGATCACATGATCCCTATAGTTTATGCTTAGCAGAACGAAGGAGACTTACTGCAAGGTGTTCTCAAAATTGAAGGATATATGTGGAGAACTTAATTTAAAATTAAACCCTACATACCAGATAGATTTTAAGCGCTCTGCAAAGAGTGCAATTCATGAAAGTTTTAATAACGCGGTGGTCAAAGGTAATATTTTTTAAACATTTTTAATTTCATTTTTAAGGTTGTCTCTTCCACTTTTCGAGGGCCATGTTGAGGCGGGCGGACAAACTCGATTTTCGAAGAGATTATATATGTGATCCGCAGATAAGGAAATTGATCCGACGAGTTTCGGGGTTCGCTTTTTTGCGGCTGGAAGATATCGCCTAGATTTATGGAGCGTGTTGGGAAGATCCTTTTGTCTTCCAACATGCTAAGTTGCGTTTCATTTCATATGTGAACATCCCATGTCAAATCGCCACGTTTTCGGCCGACCCCCTCAGATTTTTATAAAAATTTAATGGAAATGTTAAAACTAATAAAAGTATTAATTTCCGAAAATTTTAGCTTATTTGGGCCACTACAGTTTGAGTTGTGGGCGCTCAAAGGTTCGACCTTTTAAAAATCGGTTCGTAACGCTATATTTCATAAAATTTATAAGTTATTGGCCCCCAAATCATAAAATCATGTTGTAATAATAAATAAGAACTTCCTTGGAAAAAATTTAAAATTTTTTTTATCGATTGGTCATTTCAGAATGGCCAAAATGGCATAATTACTGTTGAACGCTCTCAAACGGTTTCAAATTTAAGACAAATGTTTTATACTACCTAGTAATCAAATTAAATAAAAGAGAAAGTAGGGCGGCTATCTTGAAATGGTCATAAATTGTTTAAAATGGTATTTTATTAATTCGGCGCCAAAATGACCCTTTCATATAGAAACTGTATTTTTATTAATTAGCAAATAACTTTATA
This sequence comes from Gordius sp. MW1, assembly GCA_964036665.1. NCBI lineage: Eukaryota > Metazoa > Nematomorpha > Gordioida > Gordea > Gordiidae > Gordius > Gordius sp. MW1. The sequence goes on along the minus strand of OZ038532.1, from coordinate 11,041,276 downwards.
CATTTTATTGTTGGGGGCAAACATAATTAACATGTTTTTATTATTATTTAATTCTATATAAAGTATAAACATGAAAACAGCTAGTAAAGTAGTGCACAGGCAACAAAATAACATGATCATAAAGATATTGAATGAAAAATGGTTCGCCATTTTAATTTTTTAAATTTGTATTTGTATTATAAAAGGGTAAAAATTTATACAGTATAAAAAAATTTCAAAAGTGGAGACATGTCGAGAATTCTCGTCGAGGCGAGACCGAGATTTTTTAACCTGAGACGAGATCGAGATTCTCATAATGGTACCCGAGACGAGATTTTACTTTCGAGACCGAGACGAGATCAAAACACTAATTGTTATTTAAGGATGGTAAAGTTGTAAAGTAAAACACAATAATCTTCGAAAATAGTTAAAGCAAGTTTATATAAGAAGCTCACTTTTAAAACTTTCTTCAAAAATAATTTGGTTTTGTCACATCAAAGTAGAGGCAAGGGATTGGTACCAATTGCTCAAATATTTCCCTACATTAAACTGAGAACTTAATAATATATCTCTTGTTAGTGTAGTGTTGTAATAATAGCAATGAATTTAATTTATTTTAATTAAATCTTTGACTAAATTCGTACGCTTATTTATATTATTTTCCAAAAGAAATTTTATTATTAAATCGTTAAAAAAATTTATTATAGCTCTACTTCACCCTAAAGTAAAATTTTTAATTTAGTCAAATATTATTTTTAAGAATAATAAATTTATAAATTATGGAATCTAAGTTTTACTTTTCAAAACACTTATTTCTCACTTTTAAGCATTATATTTTATTACCGCGCAACAAGCTTAAACTTAGTAAGCAATTAAAGTTTAACTTGTTTTTTAACCAATTAGTCCTGAAAGGGTGTCAAATAGAAGATTAAGTTTTCTGTGAAAATAAAATTTTTAGCGTACTATTTTTTTAAATCAAACTCATTTGCCTTGTGTGTGTAATTTAATATACATAATAAGGGCTAACGATTAATCCGATTTGTTCAACATAATCTTGAGCCATGGAAGCGTCATCCTTTTCCATGTCCCTCAGTTGATAGGTCGATGGAGCCTGATTTAACTTATAACGCCAGTCAAATCGATAATTGCTATCATAAAAATCGTAAACTTAATAGCATGTCATGTTCATTTCATTGGATAGCCACTTTGAGGCCAAGATCGTATCTTACTAAATATCTGGCCACTTCTGGAGAGCGCGAAGTTTGATGGCTATTGAGGTTGATGGTAAAGTATATTAATGAAAATCAGTTAGGTAAGTTTCTTGGCTCCATATACCGGGTAGTCCAGTAGCAATGTGGGCTAACATTGCTATATCTTCCTGGGATAGATAAGCATGGAAGAAAATAATACTGTATTGGTGGCATCAGCCGACATTGAAGTAGCCACTTGTGTTTCTTCAGCTGCCGACGAGCTACATCTTTAGGGGTAGGTGCTAAATCAGAGATGATTCTCGCTTGCTCATAGCTATAACTAGAGCTGTTAAAAGTTTCCAGTTCCTTTGCCTAAAATGGAACTAGTTCCAGTTCCTAGTTCCTCATTTTAAAAAGGAACTAGTTCCAGTTCAGTTCCTCTGAAGTTCCTTTTTTACTTTTATTTTTAAATGTACAAACATCTTTTATTAATTCGTAAAACCAATATATTATATATTACAATTTATAAAAATCATCAGGTAATAAATGTTTATTTGATTTTAACAAAATATTATTTTCAAAGTTGTCATCTAAAAGACATGTTCGCTTGTCTTCAAATAAAATTTTGCCCAAGATAAATAATCTATCCACAGGGGCACTTGATGGTAATGGCGTATTATATTTAATAAATAGTTTTTTAAATGGGGAAAACTGTCAAAAAGACTTAAATTCCGGTTATTAGAAACCAAAAAACGTTCAATTGATTCATTCTTTTCATCATTTTTTAATTCAAAAAAATCCATTTCTGATAAACCAGGCCCAGCCTGTTGAGATTTAGGACTAGGAATATGTTAAAAATTAAAAACCAATTAAAGGAAATGAACTTTATATAAATTACCATAAGTCGAAAAATTTATTTAACAAACACTACCGTGAATAAAATACTAAATAATATTTAAATTATAAATTAATTTAAAAAATTTTAATGTAAATTGAAATGGGCAAAAGGAACTTAAAAGGAACTTGTAAATAGTTCCTTTTGCGATAAATTGAGAAAAAGGAACTAGTTCCAGTTCCTCATTTTAAAAAGGAACTTATTAGTTCCTTTAAAAAAAAAAGTAACTAGTTCCAGGAACTAGTTCTTTGGAACTAGTTTCTTTAACAGCTCTAGTAAAGCTAAGATGTAATGCTATAACATAAGGAGCTCCCTTCTGACCAGTTTTGTTATAAATTGGAAGCCTTTTAAGCCAGTTAGCCCTAATTTGGTTTACAATGGCAGTGAGCTAGTCACAGCACCACCAGGGGCGTATGCTGATTTTATTTTTTTTTGGATTCAAATTTTTTCTCAAAATCTTCTTCTTTATCGTGTTGAAAATCCCACAGACGTGGGGTAAGTTTTCAGCAGCCTCTTCCATCTGAGTCGAGTAAATGTCATGCTAATTTCAATCTGTTTGACGTCCATATCCTTTTCAACCAGTCGTTTCCAAGTGGCACGTGGTCTGCCCCTTCCTCTTCTTCCAGGCACGTCCATCTCCAGCGTTCGCCGTTGGACATCGTCCTCGTCTCTTCGTAATACATGGCCGTACCACCGAAGTCGATTTTCTCTTAAGAAGTCCTTCGTCGCTTGTATACCCATCTTTGTCATCAAGGATTCGTTCGTCCTGCGATCCAGCTTGGTGTAGCCTAAGCTCCATCGCATCATTCTCATTTCCGTGACTTGCAAGAGTTTCTCCTCCGCGGTGGTTACAGCCCATGTTTCACTCCCGTAAAGCAAGACCGGTCGCACGATGGTTTTGTACGCCTTGCTTTTCAACCAAATGGTATCTTTTTGTCACACATGACACCGGAGATGCTGCTCCACTTGAGCCATGCTTTCTTGATCCGAGAATGGACTTCGGCGGTACATCCTCCCTCCTGATGTAATAGCTAGCCAAGATATGTGAACTTATCAACCTCCGTGTACATTGGACCGTCATTTTTGTGCATTTGCGGACTACCGCCCATTGTTTGCATGTAAACCGTTTTCTTCTCGCTGACCTTTAACCCGAATTCCGAAAAACGTTCTGACCATTTTTTCGCCTGATGAAAAACCCCTTCTTTTGTTTCATCGCATAGGACAATATCATCGGCATATAGCATAGTCCAAGGGGCTGGCTTGTGCAAGTACTTTGTTATTGTATCCATAATTAGATTAAACAAGAATGGGCTTAACGCTGACCCTTGATGTAGTCCAATCATTATTCGGAAGGGTTTCGTTTCTTCTACGGTAGTCCTAACAGATGCAACCGCGCCATTATACATTTCCTTGATAAGTCGAACTATCCTTCGGGTATATTTCTGGCTCTAAGGGACCACCTTATTAAGTCTCTCGGAACCGTATCGTAGGCCTTTTCTAAATCGATGAAGACCATGTGTAAGTTCTTTATTATGTCGCCATATTTTTCCATCGCCTGCTTCAAGGCAAAGATTGGATCCATCGTTGATTTACCGGCCACGAATCCAAACTGATTAGGCGAGAGAAATACTTCGTCATTGAGCCTTTTCACTAGCACCCTTTCTAGTAGTTTTAGTGAGTGGCAGGTCAACTTGATACCTCTAAAGTTGCCACATTCCTGCGCGTCTCCTTTGCCTTTGTATATGGGTATGATCGTACTTTCCCTCCATTGGTCAGGGATACGACTCTCATACAGCATAGAGTTAAATAGGCCTGCCATTATGTCGATTCCTTCTCCTTTGCACCCAAGCCAAGCTTCGATCGGTAGATCATCGGGCTCTAGCTCTTTCCCTTTCCGCATCTTCGTTAGTTGCGCTCCTACTTCATAAGCCTGCAATGGTAATACCAAGTTTGAGTTCGGTTCCACCCTCTCTAGCGGTCTTCTATCATTCGTTTTGTTCATCTTATTTTGGAAATATTCTTTCCATCTTTTGATGACTTCCTTCGGTTTGCACAACGTTCGTCCCTCTTCACTTTTAATGACTTTCAGTGTCCCGACATCTCGACTTTTTTTCTCCCTAATCTTTGCGAGTTTATACATGACTATGTCGCCGCCCTTGGTATCGAGCTTGTTTGCCATCTCGGTGTAAGCCTCGTTCTTCGCTATCGCAACCGCTATCTTAGCTTTGCGTTTCGCTTCACGATATGCCACGTAGTCTTCTCCTTTCTTCGTTTTGTACCATCGTAGGTACAACGCCTTCTTTTCTTCTATAGCCTCTTTGACCGAGTCATTCCACCACCATAGTTTAGGCTTGTGAGCTCTGCCGCCCTTAGTTCGCCCCAAGATTTGAAAGGCCGTTTCCTTTAGAACATTTGCAACGCTGTCCCATTTTTTGTTAATGTCGCCCCCCAAGCCTGCAATTCAAGATCGGAGTTGCTCGAGCGTGAAACATTTCATTTGCACGATCATCCTTAAGCTTTTCGTACTTTGTCCTTGGTGTGTAGACTTTTCTCCTTTCGGGAAAAATCTTTCTTGCTATATCGAGGACAACTGGCCGATGTTGTTTGCGATTTCTTCCCCCGGTATAACCTTGCAATCTTTAACTTGCCACAAATTTTTGCGCTTCACTAGGATGTGGTCGACCTGTGTAAGGTGATGCCCACTGCTGTACGTCGCTAAATGTTCGGTACGCTTCTGAAAGAAGGTATTCACAATGGCCATATCGTAAGCTTGCGCCATCTGTAGTAACTTCTCTCCCTCTTTATTCTTCACCTTATAGCCATGCCCGCCGTGATTTCGTTCGTACACGCCCCTTTCTTTCCCAACGTGCCCATTAAAGTCTGCTCCAATGATGAGATTCTCGTCAGGCTTCATGTAGCGTATTTCTTTTTCGAGCTTCTCATAGAATTCGTCCTTCTCATTTTCGGAACATCCAACCTGGGGCGAATACGCACAAATAACATTGACAAGGCCGCCTTGATCCGCCAGCTTTATGCACATCAATCTATCCGAGCATTGTTTGACTTCGAATACCTTGTCTTTAAAGGAATCGCTAAGCACTATACCGACCTTGTTCTTCCGTGATGGAGAACCCGAGTAGTATAGCTTGTAACCATCTCCTAGCTCCCTGGCTTTTGTTCCATGCCACCGCGTTTCTTGTAGACACGCTATGTGTATCATTCGCCTTTTTAGCATCTGCGCAACCTCGATGCTCTTCCCCATCAGCGTGCCCACATTCCAGCTGGCCACTCTTGTCCGTTCGACAACTAGATTCCTTAACCGCCTTCGTTGTGAGTGAGGCGGTAACCCTTGTATACTTTTCACATTGCACGGGCGGATGATGCAATGCGCGTCGTTTGGGGAGGACGCCCTAGCATTTTGGTATAAGTTCTTATTTGAAGCTGCCATGTTGTTTGGAGTTGCTTTTTTACAGCCGGCTTCCAACCTGACGCCAACCCTCCACTCTTTTCACACGGACTTGGGACCGTCGTTGGTAGTGTTAAATTTTTTCTCAAAATATCGAGAAAAAAAATGAAGATCTATATACATAATGTAGCATCCATGTGAGTTTGTCCATGGTGCCTTTTTGCATTATACTGTATTATCATCGCAATCATGTTTTAAATTGGTGTTTAAAAAATTTTAATGAGAACATAAAAAGCTAATTTGGTATTAAAACACTGTAAACACATGATTAAGTTGATGTGATGTCTCACTTTGTAATTGTCCTTATTTGTTCTAATAATTAAAAATTCCTCTATAAACCTCTTTTTCCGTTGTTTCCCCTTTTCAACTTGGCAGCATTTGGTGCCTGTGATAGGTGTAGATTAACATTTAAGGTTCCAAATTTGTTTTAATGACACCTGCTTAGGCGAATTTAGAGTCCTGCTATTTGTTCATTGGGCTGAGCTCAATCCAAGCTTGGTGTTTTTGTTATGCCCGTCCAAAAAATAAAGTTATCAAGCGCTTGTAAATTTTAAAGAAATTATGAATTCAGAATGTGAATTTATCTCTTAGCATACAATAAATTTAATTTGATTAATAAGTGAGATAAATCATAAAAATTTCGGTAAATGTTTTGAAGAATTAAATTGTTTTGCAACGATGGAATTTTGCAGTTGAAAAAAAAATTATTTAAAATATAACTTGAAAAGCCCGATCATTTTAATGGAAACCAAGATGCAGAAATTTTTTGAAGCTTGATTGTGGCTCAAAATAGATCCAAATTTTATTTTTAATTCTTAGTTGATACAATTATTAATTTATTAATAGCGTTATTTTTGACGTTCTGTCATCTTATGTAAAATGTTTTTATTCGCAACATTATTCCCAATAATATAAAGGTATAGGAATTATATCTTCTGTTACTTGTCAGCGTTGATAAGAAATTCATTTATTTCATGGGCGTAGCCAGCATTGGCATTAAGGGGGGCAATAATGATTTAGGAAGGGGCAAAATGAAGATTTTTTGAAATAGCCATAATTTTAATATATTGCAACAAATTTTTGATTTGGAGGGGGCAGCCGACCTTCCCTGCCCCCCCTGACTACCCAATGATTTATTTAGTAAAGGAAAATTGAGTATTAAGCCGCTATCGTTCTTATTAAATTTTGTATTGCATTACATAAGTTTTATAAATTTTTGTCCGCGGGGGGGGGTTCAACCCCAAAACCCTCCCCCTGCGTACGCCACTGAGCACCACATTCGATTGCATGTTCGGCACATCACTGATAAGTGTAGGGTCCATTTAACTTCGTTATATCTCTGATCCCACTTAAAAGCGAATTGCTCTAAATTGAAAGGTTTTAACGGGGAAATTGTCTGCTGAAATTAACGTTGGGCCTCCTTGGGCTTTGGATGCTGCTAGAATATATTAAGGTGGCTGCATTCTTCTCTATTTATATGGGCACTAACAGCGGTGAAGCGGTCTCTATACCACTCGAAAAAGTTTTGCCCTATATTAAAATTGGGGCATTAATGCATTAGCGATATCGATCAATGTTTGCTGCTTTGAAGGCAGCAAAGCAAACGCTATACCATTGAAGTTCCCAATAATATAGAATTTGATAAATCATATAAATCACGTTACGATTAATGGACCTTATAACCCTATTAAATTTAAGATAGTGGAATGGCAAATTTTCGCAATACATGGAAAGCTTGCTGGGATGAGCTTGATCAAAAAATAAAAGCTTTGGTTGAGCAGTTTGTCATATACTCATTATTTTTTTTGACTGGGGATAATACGCTTGACAAATTAGCAGAAACGGCAGACCGGATCACTCTCGTCACGCCTATCGTCAACTTACATAACACAGTAAAATGTCAACTCATAATGTTTACAAAGAGCTTATGAGTCTTTTATTTTTAACATTAAGAAAATAGGACAACCCCAGAGAAGTGTCATCCATAACCACTAGTTTTACAATATTCATGGTGTAGGTATCATAGCACTTTTGGGGCAAATGCTACAGAATCTAAAATGGCAGGCCAACCTGTAACAATGCAAGCTGGGTCAGTCAAATAAACAATAATTGCCTTTTCTAATTATAACACCTTATCAGAGATATTTAGTTGACACTAGAGCACAAATTAGCTTAATTCTTTTTTTAACCAATAACAACGAAACTTTAAATTAATGGCAGCAAATATGAATATATTAAAGCATAAGGGCATATTGGATATTGGATAAAAATTAATCCAAGTGGTCTTTTCTAATTACACGTGTTCATTTACCATATTTAAATTAGATTTAATAACACATTTTGGTTTAATTTATTAGCGTAAAAACAAGCGCATTATAAAACTTGGTTAGCAAATTATTAATATAACCCATATTTCTTCAATGTTTTCATTAAATACCCAACTTACACAAAATAATGGGAAATTTAATTAAACTTTCACTCAATTGCCTGGTTTTATTAAATATCCAAAAACAACAATGTGAGACATAATATCCCACACTTTTTATAAACAAAAGGGCCTGCAATACAGTGCTCTCCTCGAGGCCTAAACCCTGAAAAATATAAAATTGAAAGAAAAGATATTAAAGAAATGATAAAATTAGGCATTATTGTTTCTAATGTTTTAACTATAAAATTTTTTGTTTTGTTTGTTCCCATAACTTTTTCGTTTGTATAACAATTACGATGGGTCGGACCTGATAGGTACCCAATTTCACATCTACATGATATGCTTTGAACCTAACAGGTAAATCTATTTTTCCAGAGTTGGATTTAGTTATAACATATCATCAATTGAAATTTGTGGTTCCTTTGCGCTTTTGCATCTGTTTAAAGGAAATCTCAAATACCCGGAGTCTTCTTTATTTGTCTTACATTACCGACCGCCAGGACCTACCCCACGTGTCAAGCATGGCATGGCCTGAAGATTTATAGGTAAATGGTAACAATAATTTTTTTAATCACAACCCCTGGAAAATTTTTGGAACTTATGAATTAGACGATTGTTTAATTAGATTGAGCCTTTGAATATTATAAAGGAGAATATGTCATATATGTGCATAATTCAAAGATGATATCGTATCTTCTATCTATATAACTATCTACATATCAAATTCATCTTTATATTATTGCTACAATCTATAGTTATTGTAAATTAATACCGAGTTTTGAAATTTAAAAAAATTGATTCTATTTAGGAACCTATTTTGTTATTATTATTCATCATAATGATTATTAAAAATGATTATTAGCGATATTACTAGGAACTATTCAAATTACTTATTGAGAGTACACTAAAAAATTGACCAGGTTAAAATGGAATTCTATACTTAGTTTAAAGATTTTTTTGGTCAGTTGGGCGCCGCGGCCAGACTTGGATTAAAGGTGTCAGGTTATGTCTAGTTGAGCTATAATTATTGGGCTTGGATTGGTGGATGAGGTCCGTCTTGGGGCTTGTCTTAATTTCGGATTTTGCTGCGCAGCGAAAATCGTCGTACGGGTTATAACATAGCCATGTCTTAACTTCGAATTCACAGCAGATTTACATTTCAGACGCATAATATAACGACGATTTTGTAAGATGCCAAATTTTTCCTAAACTTAAATGTTGTATGTTTTTAAATTTATCAGAAAAGTTTAAATTCAAAAGAGTTGAAATAAACAAAAAACGTTTTTAACTTTCAAAAAACAAAATAGTAATAATTACAACCGAGATTTACGATATTGAATCTGATATTTAGACAAAGATAAACTCGCGCGATTTGAATCTGAATCCGATATTGAGACAAGCTCTTAGGTTTTTGGTAAATACAAGATTATTAATAAGTGCTATATTAAATAATATAAAATTAAAAGGGACTGGCTATACCTTGAAAGATAGAGCTATATAAAGATTAGACTACAACTATGAATAGACTATTGCGAATTAGAGTTTATGAGGAAGTGAGGTGCGTCACGGGTATTAATCCAATATTTAAAATTAATGATCTTTTTCATTAAATACATAATTAAACATTTGACATTAAATAGTAAATGCGCGGGTAGAAATCTGCCAGGTCCAAATTGCGAATGGGCCATTATAGACCCTCCGGCGGATCAGATGGGCTCTGAAACTAAAAATATTTACCGGTCGGACTCATGTCAGCAAGGCAATTTTGAACGATCTTAGACTATTTAGTTTCTAGCCGGAAAAATGGGCTTTATTTAATGAATAATTTGTTTTTCCCCGAAGTCACATTTTTATATTATGGTATAATGATAACAATTAATCGTAGTTCTTATCCAAAAAATCAAAAATTAAATAAAAATTATTTCAAAATTATAACAAAATTACTGTTAAAAATCATTCTATGGCCGGGCGGACCTAGCCGGCATTTTAGCCGGGTTCGGGCAGAAATATTACAACAGATATGACTCATGATCAAGATCTAAATTCTGTGGATTGAATATAGAACCTTTTAATAAGATAGTCCCTTGTTTTTTCTTTTGCCCAGCGATTGTCTATCTAAGGTTTCACCTAAGGTAGGGCGTTCCCAATGATTTGTAAAATTCATTTAAGCTTTTGATATACTATTTATTAAATAAGTTTTTAATCGTTTGAGTATAAAAAAATGTCGCTCATTGGTGCATCTGATGTTGGAAGACAAAATGTGTGGTTTTATTAATAGCTTAAATCTAATTTAAAAGTTGTTAGGGTGCCGAGAGCACTCTTGCGACGACAAATCTTTTGATTTTGAGACAAAGCTTTATAACAAAATACCAATTGCCGATTTTAATTTAAATCACTAAAGTTAATTTCGGCCAAATATTTTTAAATCTCGGGCACAATAAACTTGTTCTGCAGTAACGAGATTTGAAAGTTAGTTAGAACTTCTTCATTTTTATCAAAAACCGTTGATTTATTTATTAATGCCGGGATCAAGAGAAGATTAATATTGTTAATTTCTATTAAACCTAAATGGACTCAATTTAATTTTTATTAAGGAAATTTTGTATCTTGGCAAATAAAGTTTTATTTAGACCTAAATAATATAGATTGGCTTAGTAGGTGCCCTATCAACTCGCCGAAAACCATCTCGCTGAATTTAATGTCCCCCAGTTAAAAATGTCCCCTAATTTAAAAATGTCCCCCATTCAACCAATCACAAAATATCCCAGGATAGATTCGGCGAGATGGTTTTCGGCAAGTTGACGGGCCACCGGCTTAGTAATAAAAAAAATAGTTAAAATTCTTCGTCAATACTCTTTCATAGATTTTATATGAGTTACAATGCTATCTGCTAATGGAATGACCTCATGAATGTCAAGTCTTTTTTTCTATAATTGTTTCCCTAGTAACAATGGATAAGTGTGTCATATATGTGAATAAATGAAGAATTAGTGGTTGAATTTAATATAAATATTATTTGTATATTCTATCTACAGATTATATTATTGCTATAGTTAGTTATATGTTTTAATATTGTAGGCCAAAGTCGAGTTGGTAAAAATCATATGTTTTAAATAGTTATTTATCGAACACAGTATAGGTTCGTGTATTTATTTTATATCGCACAATTATAGAAATCATGGGCTTACCCAGGGGGGGGGGGCAGGGGGGGGGGGGGGGGGGACGGCTGCCCCCCCCCCTAATTTACGAGAGAAAAAAAATTTTTCGATGCAAAAACATTGAAAAATTTAAAAAAATTATGTTTTGGCTTCCTCTAAATGAACTTTTAAACATTTTGCCCCCCCCCTGATTCAAAACCTGGGTACGCCCATGATGGAAATTATAGTAAATTTGACACCTGCCAGCCCAGCATGTAATGTGAAAAGTAATGCATATAGCAAAACTATGGAATCACATAATGTCTTATTTGGTTCAAAAATTTGGGAGGTATACTATTAGTAGAAGCATAAAAACTTCTAAAAACTCATGATTTAAAATTTAATCTATTACGGTGTCATTTAATACTCTATTGTACTTTTGAAACCGTTAGGCGGGTGCTCAAAAATCTCGAGCCTCCTTAGCTTAACTTATATAATTATTCAAACTGATTGAACACCAATTTATAGTTACCGCATCATACAGGATGCGTAACTGCGAAAATAAATATGCTTTAGTAGTTTACTATTACATCAGAACTCAAGCCTAAAATTTTGTAATATTTAAGAATGCTATGGATACTTATATGTGAGAAATATATTATTAAATTCACACACCCTTAGGGTCAACCATATTAAGGATTGCCAAATTTTAAATTTTTTGCAAAAATGTTTAATATTTACTACACTTAGGAGTTTTTTAGTATCAAATATATTCCATACATATTAATTTACACTTAACCTTAAATGTAAATCATGTAAATTAAAATACACAATAATATACTAAAATCTAACGATCAAAAAAAAGGCGAGATCTCGCCGAAAAAATCTCGTATCTCTCGACATCAAAATTCTCGTCTCGATCTCGACTCCATTTTTCAAGTTCTCTTAATAGCAGATGTTAATGGCGTACAAGAAAAAGAAAAAGTAATTAAAAAAATGGCGTCAACGAAATTTGCCTTTTTCGCGTATAGGTTAACCCGCAGTAAAAGTGCCTCTCTTTGACATATCCCTTATTTTTATAACAAGGATTGCAGAACCATTCTTAAACCCGATTTACGTTACATATCATTAAAAAGATCTCAAAAGACGTTTTGGTATACCACATGGATACTACAAGGTGAAAATTATATTAACATATAAAAGAAAATTCAGATTTGCGAACATAACTACCCCTATTAATAAAAATTTTATAGGTGAGGAGGGCCGGATTGTGGCAAAAATGATTAATTAAATTTTTTTTGGCAGGCAAGAGTCAATGAGAAAAAAATATTGGGTTAAAACATTTTGTTAAAATATATATAGATGTAAAAATAAAAATTAAAAGGTATTAATAAATTTAGTCTCTTTTGCAACTAGCTTAATTTTATTTAATAATTTGTTTATTAATCAAAAGAAATTTTTTTGAATTTCTGCTATGAGCGGGAGTTTGAATGCGCCACTGTTTGCAGATATCTACGTTACGTAATAACAATAAACACGGGTGACTGAGAAATGTACCCATAAGCTGGAATATAAATATAATCATATGAAAAATAGTTTCTAAGCATGACATCGAAAAAATCAATCGTTTTGAGCATATTTATTATATTTTTTTCCTTGTTTGATTTTACTTTAAATACTTTATTTTATTCGCATGGAGGAAAAACATGGAGACAAAATATGAGGGAATTTTCCAACTTTAACGTGTATAACGATATTCTTGATACCTGGTTTATTGGAGTGCTACGTGCAGTATTGCTTTTAGGATTTGGTGTATGGGTTTTGTCTAGAAGTACAAAATTGAAGTCTGTCAAAATTTATAAAAATTTTATGATTATGTTTTGTCTTCTCTCATACACATATCTCATGATAAAATTATTAATTATGTCTGAAAAGATAATGAATTGGAACAATCGTCCTTATTTTTGGTGCCATTTTATTTGGACATTAACTGCAATAATCGTTACTTATATGCTTATACATTTTAAAGTAAAGGAAATGATTGCTTTAAAACTGAATACAAAAAAGAAAAAACCTAAAGGACAATTAAATACTGTTGTTAAAAGTAATGCCACATTTCAACCTTCATATCAGTCATCTATTAGCCCTGTATCATTGATAAGTGAAAACTCAAATGATAAAATTGAAGGTGCCACCAGAAGTGTTATAAGAAATCATATGAAAGATAAAAAAATTGATTCCATTGACATTCAAAGTATAAAACAAAATACTAATACACCTTTATTAACATCAATTTCAAATACAGGTTATTCCAACACAGACTTGCCTAACTCTGAACCCAAGGTGACCCAAAAATATGCAAAAAGCCAGGAGTTGCATGATAAGACTACAGCAGCAGAATCTGAATCCGAAAAAGAGGAAACCCTTAAAGAAGACAATTTTATTCCAGAGTCCACCAAGCTAATCATAACTCCTATGGTTCAACTTTTCAAATATGCTAAGCGTGATTACTTCCTTTACATATTAGCATTTTTCTTCCTATTTTTGGCAGCTCTAGCTGATATATTTCAGCCCTATTATATGGGGCAGGTTATTGATGCTATAGTGATAGCCAAGTCACACAAACAATTCTCCAATGCAATTATAATCATGAGCATAATCTCAATAGTGTCAGCCTTTACCGCTGGACTAAGGGGCTGCTTCTTTACCATATGCATATCCAGGCTGAACATACGCATTCGCAAAACTTTGTTTGCTTCACTCTTGCATCAGGATCCGGCATTCTTTGATGAAATGAAGACTGGTGAACTCACTTCAAGGTAATTGGCATAGGATTTTTTGGGGGCTTATGAAGAAATTCCCCCCCCCCCAGATTTATTTAAAATACTAAAGACTTGTATGACTCACAAATAAAAAATATAGCCTTACCCTTCCCCGCTAACATACTTAAAACATCCCATTGATTAAATTATTATTAGAAAAAATCCTTGAGGTTTTTGTAACCAATGTGCTTTATATTTTTCATAGACCTGAATAATGATATTTTTGTCGTTTCTTTACTGCCAAATTGCTAGAGCTTCGATAATTGATTTTGGACTCAAATTTAGGCGACTTAGCAATTTTCGGCTAAAATGATTCATTTCAAACCAAACGGCAACAAGATATAAATTGCCTGCTAGAACTTAAAATTTAGGAAGCATAAACTTTGAAACACTTAAAACGTATATTACATAATTCTTTAGATTTTATATAAGCCTTCAAAAAGATTTTAGCCTATAATTATCGATTTATAGCCAAAATCGTAACAATTAATTTTCTTTGTGTAAACGTTATCAAATGTCGTGTGTCTTTTATAGACGCGAAATTGATCTGAAACAAACCAATTATGCAATAGTACTCATCCTGTTTTCATACTCAGGTTATCGGCGGACACATCAACCTTGAGCGATTTGATCGGACTTAACCTCAACGTTTTCCTCCGGAGCATAGTAAAGGGGGCCGGGGTTTGTATATTCATGTTCACCATCTCCTGGCAACTCAGTATGATCACCGTCCTGGCCCTGCCCCTCTTCTCCTACCTCTCCAAAGTTTACGGCAAGTTTTACGAGAAATTGTCGGAAAAAACGCAAACTTCGCTCGCGAAATCCAACGATACGGCCCAAGAAACCCTGTCCAGCATCAAAACGGTAAAAAGTTTTGCCGGGGAAAATTCGGAAATTCTGAGATATGCGCGAGACCTGAAGGGTACGTATAGGCTCATGAAGAGGGGCGCCTACCTCTTCGCCGGTTACATGTGGTCTTCCAAGGTAACATTACCAAAAGTTTTATCATTGTTTAGAAATGTTTTAAGGGTGTGAAAAATTATTTTTAAGATATACTTTTTTATGTAATTGGAAGGAATGATTTTGACACGAAGTATTATATTTAGGTGTGTCCTCATCCTAATTGTATTATATTTTGCTTCGGGTCGCTATGCGACTAATCATGGGCGTAGCCAGGTTTTGGATTAGGGGGGGGGCAAAACGTTTAAAAGTTCAATTAGAGGGGGGGCAAAACATTAAATTTTTTAATTTTTCAAAGTTTTTGCATTGGAAACATTTTTTTTCGTAAATCCCCCTGGCTACGCCCATGCGACTAATCTATATTACTGCTAAAACACATTAATCCAACTTAGAGTTTATTGGATTTAAAAGGCTTCAAAAATGCTTTTATTTACCTAAAATCTTAAACTGTTCGGTGTTAATAGAAGACTGACAAAAATTATAGTGAATGATGCAGAACTTTTAAATACCGAAATTTTTGAATTATTTTTTGAATTAGAATATATCTATCAAGGTTTTCCCCTATATTTAAGCTAAAGATGTTTTTTAATAGAGACCTGAATAATATGAAGAAGTGTAAAACTAAATAACGTTTTTGTCTTTATATAATTTAAGAAATTACAATTATTTTGTTTAAATAATGATTAATATTTATAATAGATTTAAAATTTTTGCCTATGTTTATTGAAATTTAACAATATATTTCACTATTACTATTTCCTAAACCCTCTATGGGTTTTCGTTATGTATGTGATTCAAACTTTGACACTAATTAAGTTTATTGGTACAAAGCGCATGAACCTATATTTAATAAAATGCTCTTTTCGCGAATGTAAATTATAGCTTTTTGTTTTTATATTAAAAATTCAACCCTTGAATAAAAGTCAATTTTCTAAAAGATGAGCAAATCCTTGAGTGGTCATCGGAGAATGATGGCATAGTTTTGAATCTTATTATGTTTTAAGAATAAAATAACTATTTAATAATTACATAAAAGATACAATATTCAACCACATAATCGCATAATTTAGAGGTCTAATATAAATGTAAATAAAAATTTGATCTTTATTTTTTTGTAAGGTAATCTAAAATGTTATCACTCTACCTACTTTTTCCATTTTTACCCATTCTATTCTTATATCTTAATTATTTTTGTGATTAAAATTCATTCCAAATTTCCCCTTTTTTGCCTCGAATGTACTGATTTTGCCTCGAATGTACTGATCGAGCAAGGCATTTGGTTTGGACTTTTATAACGAGCATTCCCACTTAAATTAATGGGTTTCTAATTTTCTTGGCAACCCTACTTGGTTTTTAGAGGGGAACAAAAAGACAAATTCATAAATTTCCAAATATTGGGTGTATATATCGTTCTCTGATTAATTTACCGCGTCCCCCGACCCCGCGAACCATTTTGTCTCGCACAAACCCTGAGCATTAACCTATACATACACTTTACATGAAAAAATATGGGGTGGGAGGGATATATATGTGCGCCACGTTAAATCCTTCAAACACCCTACCCCCCTTTTTATCTTATATCATTTTCAAGGCTTTAACCCTAATATGTTCTTCTCCGCCACCTCGAATATCGACCTTAAAATTACATCACCTAACCCTAAAATAGATTATACTTGTAATATTAAAGAAAATGGTTATCTGGAAAATTGTATCGAGTTTGCCATAGAACCCCCGGGGAAGGAACGTGTGATTTTATTGGTATTAGCTATTCAAGATCAAGTTTGAAAACTGTTAACCTTGTAGCTTTATCGATTTTTGTTAAGATCTGACCGAGAACTAGTTTTTTGTGTGAGTTCTATACTTAGAAATTTTGACATGTTTGGCGTCTATTGGGGGTTAGTATGACTCGAATTGTCGGTCAAGGTTTTAACGTGTTGCGACGTATTTTATTTCAGACCGACAAGCGCTGCGTTAAATATTTCACAATATGAATAGTTATTAAGTTTTTAGGTTTTAATATTATTTTTGACTTTCGCATCAATCCTCCGACTTTTAAATCACTTCCGGATTTGGTGATGTCAAAAAACAGTGTAAACATTTTTCATTCTAAAAGTTAAATATGTTGATAGTGAAATTTTGGGCACGAATTACAAAAGAACATATTAAAATCATCAAACATCTACATAATTTTTATAAGCATATTCCTAACCAGACCATTAAGATGGATGTCAAAGTTTGGTCATTTTACAAATGGGGTAGATGAATCTATTAGTTTATGCTTAATAAGTCTTTATTTTATTTCCCAAAATCATAGCCCCCCCCCCCTAATTTAAACTAAACAGCTCTAAGGCTAGGACAGGACGATATTCTAATACAATGTAACAAAGACCTCGTTTTATTAACGCATTATTTTTTTAGGCCTACGAATTGGCCATACTGATAATCATCCTATACTACGGGGGCCATTTAGTGCTGACCAAAAGGATATCGGGCGGCAGTTTTGTATCTTTCTTGCTCTATCAACTACAACTAGGGGAAGCTATAGCTAGCATAGGCAACGTCTTCACCGGTCTCATGCAAGCCGTGGGATCTTCCAAAAAAGTGCATATTAATCTTTATAATATTTTTGTCATATTTGAAAAAAAATCCAAAATTTGCTAACAGAGTACGAGATTTTTAAATATCACTAGATACTATATTTAAGTTGTGTTTTCAGTTGATTGCGAGGGGGTATAGCGTTGTATTAAGTTAAGCATCATTATTATAATTTTAATTTTATAAACTATTTTCTACTAAAAATTAATAAATCTAAATTATAATGCAATTAAAAGCCATATTTTTGCATTTGATTTTGTCAGTTGTGATATTATTTGTTTAAAAGGATACGTATTAATGGCGCATGATTTATAAATACGCTCATATGATTACGTTTTAAATTTATAAATCAATTATGACAGTAAATTATTTTCATTTTGTTTCAGGTATTTGAATTGATTCAAAGAGTTCCGCCATTTAATATGGAAGCGGGACGGTATATACCTCAACACTTCCATGGCAAAATTACATTTGACCACGTTTACTTTTCGTATCCGAGTCGAAAAAACATCCCCGCTTTAAAGGTAATTTAAAATTGACCCATTATTTTACTAATCAATTGTTAGTTTTTACTTCTTCGTAACTTTTCGTTATTTTTTTTTATATATTAGCAAACTATTTATATTCTAAAATTGTTTCATATAAAATTGACCGTTAAATTTTTTACCATTCATAGAACGTATCATTTGTGGTTAATCCGGGCGAGATAGTGGCCCTGGTTGGGCCTAGCGGAGGGGGTAAAAGTTCTTGCATAGCGTTGTTGCAAAATTTTTATCCGCCCGACAAGGGGAAAGTTATGATAGACGATGTTCCCGTCGGCGAATACGATCACACATATTTGCATCAAAAGATGTCATTGGTTTCGCAAGAGCCCACCCTTTTTTCCAGGACCGTTCGCGTAAGTTACCTTGGAAATTTGATGCTTTTGCTCTAAAATCTTTAATCGGGTGTAATACAGTTATTCCCAAAGCGCTTCTGCATTTAAAGTGTTAATTTAAAGGCGCTATATAAGATTATATATATGTGCTCTCATGCATGGCATACTATATTGCAAGAATAATGATTTTAAACAAAGTTTATATCATCAAGGATCGAAATTAAAATATATAATTAATACAATTTGTTACTGTAAAATATATTTAATTTTCACGCGTTCAAATCCAAAGCATGAGACTGAGAGTGGTATTTAAGGCCAGTTTTAAGGGGAACCGGTCAAAGGAGCTCATCAGAACTCATCAGAAAAGGAGCACACTGCTCAGGATGAATTTAACTAATTGTCTTAGCACAAAATATTTTATATTAACATGTCCTAGTGATATCATAACAAGTAAATATATGGGTTAGGGTAAGTATTAGGGCCAGGGTAAGGGTTAAGGTTAGGGTTTGGGTTATAATAACAAAGTGTGCTCCTTTCCTGATGAGCTCTGATGTGCTCCTTTGACCCCCACTCGTTTCAAGACATAGGGCTTGCCAAGTAGGGATATCGCAAGTTGAATGGTGATATTTTCAGTGGTAGTTTTGAATATGCCATAAGAAGTAGCTGTTTTGCCATCTTTTATTAATGAATTGCATATGTGTTAAATTGTTAAGACTAAAAATTCGTTTTTTTTTTAATTTTATTATAAGGTAAAGGTGACGGAGTTTTAATTTTAAACCCTAAAGACTGGGAGACTCTGTGAACAAGTTTTTATATAATTTTTCTTTTGAGACTTTAGCAACCAGCCTATATAATTTTAAATTTTGCGTTTTTTCTTTAGTTCCTCCCCGAAATAGTCTAATATTTAGGCCCTTTTTATATAACTAGATATTGTGTAATTTTATATACTAATAAGGTTAAATCTCGCACTGTAGCGAAGATCATGCAAAAATTTCTTTTTGACTTCACACGATGGGATTTATGAGTAAAATAACCGTGTCTTTCTTAACGTTGTTAGGATAACATATCATACCCCTATTCGCGTCGCATCGTGCCTAGCGTGTTGAGCTTGGGCCAGGCCCTAAACCAGAAACTCACCAACTTGCAGAGCATGCTCAAGCTAAAACGCGGTCCAGGGGGCGCGGTCCGAGATGTCCCTAGCCCGACCGAAAGTGACGTTACCGCGAGGAGTAACGTCAGTAGTACTCACACGTCCGGTAAAGGGAAGGAGGGTTTAGGAGATGTGAGGGAAACCGATTATTTAATAGAACGCGAAGACTTAGGTCTGTTATCGCATGCGGCTAAACGAGATCTGGCAGACCCAGCGGCTAGCGAACGCATGAGAACTCGACTGGGTGGTATATTTGCCGATCCTACGTATGATACTTCGCTCCTCGCGCTGCTTAAGGAACCTCAAGCTGTCGGTACTTCGCGCCGACGCCGACCCTGGTACAGCTGCCAAGGGTTGTACAAATGTTGCGCAACCGTCCCCATGGAAAATTCGTCGCAGGTAATGATTATTAATGGGACGATTGCATGGGCCTAGTCAGGGATGGGTAAATTTAACTTGTTACATCTTTTGTTTAAAATCTCGAAAAATTATTATTTTGCTTCCCCTACTATAAATCTTTTCCAAACTTTTTGCCATTTCCTCTTGTTCAAATTCTTGTTAAGCGCATGGATGTTTGTATGAAGTGCTTCGCCCACTCCTGTGAACCCTGAAATATTAGTTTTAATGCATAAACGTATAAAATTACAAACTAATGTAAATCTTTAAATAAAATGGCAGGCAGCTCAGCCTTAAAATATATATAAAGAGCTTTTTGTTAAAACCAAAATTGGTACATCCAAGTTAGTTTTGAATCTTTCAACTTTAGCTGGGCACTTTTTGTGAGCTATACTAATGATACTTCATACGTTTTAATATATTTCTTCGTTCTAATTATCTTTCTTATATTAAATCCATGGATTAAAATAAGTGCCAATGCTTGCTATACGTAGCCAATTTTATCACTTAATACGTTTAATTTTTAAATCGTAACTTAAACATTTTTCTTAGGGTAGTCGTAATGTTTTGGTGAGAGAGGGGAGCGCCGCTCCTGCTCCTTCCCAAGCCGAACCATCCGCACATGCGTCCGGAACGAGCAGCACTGCTGAAGACCCCAAGCTGGTTGAAGCTGCACATCTCTCTAACGCTCACCAGTTTATAACGGGATCAATGGGTGGGTACGGAATCGATATCGGTGAACGGGGTTCACAATTATCTGGTAGGTAGTACACAGTGTGTATAACTTAATATTTTGACGGGCCGGGCTCGGGCTTTGAAATTTTTATTACGGGCGGGCCGACTGACCTATACAGGCCCGTTGCAGGTCTCTCGTACACACGTTAGCACATATTTTTTGAAATTACTTATCTCGATAAAAGTTAATTTATATACCTCCCAAGTTTTACGTCGTCAATTTTGTTTTCTTTTAGTAACATTCGAATTAAATCATGCAAGAAAATACTAGGCGAAAAAATAACGTGCAGGTGTACCCTGAATTAGTAGGGGGAAGATGACCTTAGAATATTATCATCTCACGAGGTATTTTATGCCGCATTAGGCCGCATTAGACCGCATTGCAAGGAACATTTGTTTGAGGTCAACCTTATTAAAGTTCTCTCAATTAAGAAAGCTGAAATGCAGAGGGTTGTGGATTTATAATATCGCCTCAAATATTTTTAGAGTCCGGTAGTTTTTAAATTTTTGCTACGCTCATTTATGTCTTCTAGGAAGTCGGAATCTTGAAACCTAAATTCTATTTTAACCTATATTATTTATATTGAGGTCAACCTAACAGGGGAGAATTCACGGCCTAAAGTTAGGTTTGAAGCAAATATATGTAGCAATACGTGCAAAAATCTAAATAAAAGCTATATTGCAGAACAGCATTACTATTTTCATTTTTCTGCCCAACGGATTGTATTTAAATTACAAATATTACGTTATACCAAGACCTGCACCAGATCTCAATAACTCACACAAGATCCGACCCGTATTAATTGACTATATTTTACTAAAGTTAAATCGACTTGTAAATTTAATTGTGAGTTCAACCAACAAAGGTCATGCCGCATTTACACTTAGAAGTGTAGTTCTATTAGGTGTCTATAAAAATCTTACATACTCGCGCTATAATTATATTTTGGTATAAAAATATGGATTATTTATTGAAAAAACTAGGTGGACAAAAGCAGCGAATAGCTTTGGCTCGAGCCTTAGTCAGAGACCCTGCTATCCTTTTGCTGGACGAGGCAACCAGCGCTTTGGATGCCGAATCCGAATACCTCGTGCAAGAAGCGATCACAAAAAATTTAAAGGGCAAAACGGTGGTCATCATAGCTCATAGACTTAGTACCGTTCAATCGGTAATTATAAAGCATATTTTTTAAGGGCATTTTATTAAATTTACATGCTCCGAATTGCGCTCATAGACTTCCCAACCCCATATTATATCCTCCAAATTTTGTTAATTTAAATTAGGCCATACTTATTTATGAATTCTTCACCATCTAATTTTCGTTTAAAATATATATTACGATATTATCCGAAAGATCTATGGGTAATTAACCTTTGAAATAACAAATTTCCATATAGAAGATTATGTATGCAATCAAAGTTGAGGTGATATCTATATTAAGTACTGAAATACAACCATATTCAATGTTAATCCCCTGTGTTTCTTATTATACATAGGCCAATCGGATAATAGTGTTGCAAAATGGTGAGGTAGTCGAACAGGGTACCCATGCCCAATTATTGGCCAAGGGCGGAGTTTACACTAATTTGGTGCAGAGGCAATTGCAAGGGTATAACCCCAACAACAACGGCAATCAGGATAACGTCGAAGAGGATCAGGGAAGTCAAGATAAAGCTTCGTATTCACATTCGTCCAAAATCAAGGAAAAACAGTCTACACCTTCTTCGCACGAAAAGGATCATTTCGATAAAAAGTGATAGTCATGGCCTAACTCATGGGCGTAGCCAAGGGGGGGGGGAGCAGCTGTCCCTTTCTGAATTCAAAAATTTATTAAAACTATGGCTAAAATTTTAAAAAATGTTTATTTTGCCCCTCCCTAAATTATTATTGCTCCCCTTTAATTGCAATGCTGGTTACGCCCATGGCCTAACTTATTGAGACAAATTTTTGTTATTCTGGCAAATTTTCTTTTTTCAAAGCATTATTTTATAAGGTACATTCTGTTTTGTTACACCTTGCTTAGAAAGAGTTAACTATCGCTATTTTTAAAGTTTCAATTTTTAGGTAGGTTTGTTGCATTATCTTAATATTCTTCCCTATTTTCTTGTAAAAAGTGAGTTTTAATGTATATATGTTTTATTTGTCATAACTATTTCGTAAAACTCTTATTGTTATCATAGATGTTAAGGACTTCTAAACGATATGCCCTTACATTGGCAATACATTCAGTGACTAAAATAGGCATAAAGCAACTAAAAATTAAAAAACTTATCCCAAGTCAAGTATTTATATCTTATATGTCATTTTATGTAGTTTACCAACCGAATCCTTGTTAGACGTTAACCTTTCACCTAAAAAAACACCCTCATCTACCAGCCATTTAGTTCCGTTAGGACCCCCTCCAATGGCATCATCCCATTTCCTGTCTATAGGCTTGAATCCCGTGGAATTGGATGAAGAATCTGAACATAAGCATCAATGATCATCATCATTACAATTAGTTATATATTGGTGCGTGCATCGAGACTCTAAGCTTGGAAACCAAATAGCGCCAAATATTTCAATCCCAGTAGAAAATTTTTACATTTTTTGTCTCATAATTTACTAAATTTTTGGTAATACTCAATGAATATCAATAAGTTATTTAACTTGTTTTTAAAATCTTTCACCTGTAACCTGCGGTTGTAGTAGTAATATTTTAACGTCAGCAGTATTCAGTGCATAATGCACAACCTTGACGTCATTATAGCTTCGTTATTATTATTTTAAATGTTAGTAATATAAATTGTCATCGCGTCAATTATTTTATTCGTTAGTAAAAATTGTTATCGCGCTACATAAATTGCATATAGGTGTGAATAAAAAATTAGTATTTAAGGCCAGGGTTTACTTAAACTACAAATAATTACAAAACCTTGTTAGCCTATTCCTATAGATGTTTGTCACACTTGATGGTCAGCTAATTTAAAGATTAAATTAGAGATGATTCAACTATATAATATATTTTTTGAATCCTTATTAATAAAATGGCGCTTAATTTGAACCGTGATTATAGGGTAAAGCGTAAAACACTGTGTTCCCACTGCCCTGATTACAAGATCTTTGTTTAACCTTAAAATATGAGAAAAAAGGTTTGAAAGTTAAAATTAATCAATTGCATTTATATTTGATGTAAGAAAAAGATTGGATAATTAAGCTAAAAGAGATCAGATCTGATTAAAGTGTTAAACTTTTACATAAACATACCATTTTTGTTGCCGCATAACTTGAACCGCGATTTAACGTCGAGGATAAGAAGTTCTTTAGATGGTTCAGAATATTATCAAATCTGTTTGTCATTTAATCTAAAAAGACACCCTCGTTTATAGAATTTCTTAGCCTAACTAAGTCTCAAATATATGGTTCTATTGAACAATATCATCTTTTTCCAAACTTTATTTGGAATAAATTTTAAATGCCAAAAAATGAAACCCTAAAAGAGTGCGAACAGGCGAATGATAATTTCTGTCCAGAGGTATAATAGCCATATTTGGAAATCACCAAGAGAATTTTTACGGCGGTTCCAAGTCGGCAGGGAAGATTAATGTCAGGAAAATTCGGCAAAAGGAAACTAGGACGTCCTCTACACAGGAGGTCTACTGCATCTTCTGCCCGTGAAATGCTAAAAATACACTAATGTCTCACAACAAAAGCGGTTTAGAATTTTAGTTGTCAAGGATGCGAGAAGTATACTGAAATGTGGGAGCGTTGAGGGGAAAGAGCATTGAGGTCGCAAGAGGAAAAATAGACATCGCGCGCATCATGGACGTTGCCAGCATTGGAATTAGAATGAGGCAATAATGATTTAGGGAGGGGCAAAATGATCATTTTTGAAATTTTAACAAAGTTGGCACCGCTCCCTTGGCTACGCCCATGCCCGTACCGCCATTTTTGAAATTTTAACAAAGTTGGCACCGCTCCCTTGGCTACGCCCATGCCCGTACCGCTAATCAGAGACCAGATGGAATAAAAAAAATCTCGGGAGTTAGGAGAGGAAAAAAGCTTATTGGGTCACCATATCGTAGAAACGGGGTTAGTATCGTGCTAAGTAAATGGTTTAGGGACAAGGTGGTGGTAATACAGTTTTTTGTTATAAAGCAACAAGCTAGATAAATTGCCAAAAGAAATTATATATATAAAGGCATCCGCTCACACCAACTCCCAAAAAATTAAGAACGGCATCATTTATCTTTAGCCAAAAATTATTTAACAGGAAAATGTACATTTGACAATACACTGCCAAAACCTGCAGGCACAAAATGGATTTTGGCCCCGGGGTCAGATAAAGTAGAAGTAAGCAAGGGTCAGCATTAATTTGCAGTAATTATTTAGCCACATTCGCTATTTGCCGTTATAAAGCAACAACTTAGACTAATTGCCAATAGAAATTTCAAAGGGGGGAGGGATCAAAGAAGGGGCGAATAGGAGGTGTCAAACTTTTGCAGACACACACACCAACAAAAAACTCCCATTAAATAAAGAATGACCGGAAAAAGGACCAAATGCTTGATCTTTGGCCGAGAAATGGTCATAATTTATTTCAGCTAAAAAACTTTTAGCAGGGAGAACGTATATTTGAAGCTAAGATACCATCAACGGACAGACAGGACAACCAAAAGCAAGCTAATAAGTTGCATAGCAATTAATAAGGCAATGCTTAAATTTGCTATATCCAAAAAAATTATCAAGTTATTTATGTTATTTCTTAATATTCAATATTGATATTTGTTTTTAGTATATAGGATAATTACAAAGTTACAAATAAGCAGGTCTGAAGATATCAACCGTAATTTGAAAACCTTAAAAATGTATTAAAAAGTATTCATTAATTAGTAACTTTGGCATATAGTTTTAATATCTCTAAATCAGATTAAAATTCTAAAAATAATGATTTGATATAATGTTTTATTGGATAAAACTCTACACTATTTGAAGAATGATTCAAATTTAAATTAGGCTAAAGAGTTAATATCAAAAAATGATTTAATAACAAAGGTAAAATTTTGAGGCAATAACAAATAAATTGCATAGCAATTAATATAATTTTATAAAAGTGCTTGTTTTTTGTCGACTAGCTCAATCATAGATTTAGAAGATAAAACTTCAATCCAATATCCATCTGGATCTTGAATAAATGCAATTCCTTTCATTTTACCTGCATGTCAAACAAAAGTGTTATATGTTTAAGGGTTAATTTTAAAAATACTATATTTGATTGCAAGTATTTGACCAGAAAGGTAACTAATTTAAAATTAAGGATTGGTCAAAGGATTATAACTTGGCCACATCATAAAATCACCTAGTTGTTATTAAAAGGGTTATTTTTGCTACAATCAATAAATTGTTACTCTAAGGCCTGCCAGTGATAACTCAATAACTCAAGGGAACTATAAGATTTGCAAGGAATCATAAAAAAATTGTAGGCTAAATCAAAATTTAAGGTTTAACGTAGCCACCTATATAATTTTGAACTGCAATGACTATAAAAAAACAATAACTAATATAAAATCTTGTACCTAAATCTTAAGCAATTATATAAAATAATTTAATTAATGAGATAAATTGGCTACCCTCATCTGGTTTTTTCTGAAACTTAACTCCACATTTTTCAAAGTATTCACAGGCTTTTGCAACATCTGGTACAGAAATACCTATGTGACCTATAATAGGAAATTTATAGAAATCGTGAAGCTGACAATGAAAAATATCGTAGATTAAAGCTTTTTTATTAAAAAAATAAAGCAATAGTAGAATATATACATATAAATTACCAAATCCTTTAGGATCAGTATTACCATTATGATAATTAACTGTTGCATCATTTTCAGATCCCCAATTACTGAGATAATTAGAAAAGGGTAAGGGTCAATGATATAACATGTCATTATTCATAAACATAGAATTATGTGACCATACTGTGTTAATTCAATAGTGGCTTTCCTACTAAAAGTCCATTTTATTTTTTCACTCAGAGACGATGGGATCTCAGAGGGATTTTCAAAGCCAATAAAATACAATGAAAACTTCATTTCTGGAAAATCAAATTTTTCTAAAAGGCTTCCAGAACATCATTAATTTAAAATGCAGCAATACCTCATTCCCAAAATTCGAGTGTAAAAGTCTAGAGATTTTCTGGGATCTTTCACACGCAACATGGTTTGTTGCATAATAAAATCCTATAATTAATTTTAGCATAATTAATCGAGAAAAAATAGTACTTTAGTTATGGGATCCACACTTTTACAAAGGCTACTAGCCTCTTTCGTTGAGAGAGCCATGTAAAGGGTAAATAAACTTCGCTATTTAATCATGAATCGCAATTATGGGTACCAGGGCTAAATGGACCAATGTTACACGATCCAAATTCTTGTACTGTATAAGCGATATGACATTCCATTTTCTTATTCGATCCAAAAAATAAAGAAGCGCCGATTTGTGTTTTTCCGAAAATTTCTTACTCACGTTTTCATATTGTGATTTTGGTCTCGCAAGGGCAGGTTTTGTAGGTACATAATTATTTTTGAATCGAATAAGAAAATGGAATGTCAGATCGCTTATACAGTACAAGAATTTGGATTGTGTAACATTGGTCGGCTAAATGCCACAACGGCCACAACACCTTGTAACAAAGTACCAAAATGTCCTAAAGCTTGGTTATGCATAGCCATTCTCTTCTTTTTTTATATCCGTTATCTGGTCCACAGTCGTGGGGCTTGTTTGATAAGTTTCTTCCATCTTTTCCGGGTAAGTGCTATGTCTTGACTAATATCTTTAGTTTTCATAACGTTTAACGACTAGCCCTTTCCACGTGACACGGGGGGTATCTTTCCCGGTACCTCGATGTTCAGCACTTTTCTATTCACGTCATTCGTGTCCCTTCTCAGTATATGCCATTATCACCTTAGCCGATTTTTGTTAATCATGTCCGCCATAAGTTGACTGTCATGAGAAAGTCATTCGTTATATGGAAGTGCTTAGTATCCATCAAGCTCCACCTCATGATTCTCATCTCTAGGGATTATGCTCATGTTTCACTTCCTTTGAGTAACACTGAGCTTACGATGGATTTGTAAGCTTTGCTCTTCAACCATATTAGCATATTCTTGTCGCACATTACACAGGATATGCTTCGCTATTTAAGCCATCCTTATGGATCCGGCATTGATTTCTGTTGCGCAACCTCCCTCTTGATGTAGAATCGAGCCAAGACATGTAAACCTGTCTTTGGGTATTTTAGATGGTCATCCAGCGATGGGTTGACTAGCGATGGGTTGCCTGTGCCGTTCATACCGTTTTTCGATCGATGACCTTTAAACCATATCCAGCTAAGCGCTTAGACCACTTTTCAGCTTCTTCGAATATCTTCTCCTTTGTTTCTGTCGTGGTTTCTCCTACGCAGTCTACCATACGCGTCTTCCCCCCCCTCACCTCTCTCTCTCCTCGCTTTATTATACGCTTGCTTACTAATGCCAGCTGCGCTGGCAGGTCACGCGTGGATGAACAAGTTCATCATACTGGATAATTAATATTTCTTTGTTCGCGTATTGTAACTCTGCGCGAGAGATATCCTCATGCGCATTATTAATTATTATTTTTTGCGCTTATCATCATTATTCCTTTTCGCTTACCGTCGCACGCTTATGAATTAAAACGATCGGATAAATACATGGGTTAGTCTAAATTGGAATTAATAAATTAAGGTAAGATTGATATGCAGTAAAATAGTAACGTAACCTTAATTAATTTGTTTTTTTTATATTTTTTCAATTTCCTCGCATAGTACTATATTATCGGCATATAGCATACACCATGGCGATGGCTTTTGAATGTCCCTCGTTATCGTGTCTATAATTAAATTAAATAAAAAGTGACTTAAAGCAGATCCTTGATGTAATCCGTTTTTAACCCAAAAAGGTTTAGAGTCTCCAACTGTCGCCCTAACACTAGAGTTTGAGGCTTCATAAATATTTTTTATAAGCCGTATATATGCGTCAGGGATATTTTGTTTTGTCAGGCACCACCATATTAAATCGCGAGGGACCGTGTCACAAGCTTTCTCCAAGTCCATAAAGACCATATGTAAGTCTCTTCTCTTTCACCATATTTATCCATCATTTGTCTTTGAGCAAAGATTCGATCGATTGTGGATTTGCCGGCCACAAATCCAAATTGGTTAGTCGATATTTCCACTTCGTTTTTAAGCCTTGTTACTCAGATCCTCTCCATGACATTTAAGCGGCATGTTAGCTTGATACATCTGTAATTGCCACAGTCCTGAGGGTTTCCTTTGCCTTTAAAAAAGGGTATAATCGTGTTTGCTCTCCATTAGGAATTTGCTCTTCTATCAATATCTTGTTAAGTAGGTTCGTCATGGTGGTTACTTTTTCTTCACAGCACCCGAGCAACTATAGGTATTCCATCTGGGCCATTAGCTTTTCCTTTTTGCATTTTTTTCATTTGTGTCCTAACTTCATCTTCCTAAAAAAGCGACCAGAAGGGAGTCTTTGTCATATGTCTCTTAAAATACCCTTTCCACCTGTCCTTCACTTCCTTTCCCTTGAATGAGGTTTGACCCTTCTCGTTTTTTACTATTTTAAGACTCCGACATCGCGACTTTTCTTCTCCCTTATCTTGGCCAATTTGTACTAAGCCTATCGCCCCCCTTTTGATCCAGTTTGTTTGCCATCTCATTGTACGCGGCATTCTTCGCTATTGCAACGGCCTTTTTTGCGGCTCTCTTTGTCCCTGACATTTTTGATTTATGCCACCGTCAATATAGATTTTTCTTTCTTTCGATGAAATCCCTAATCGATTGATCCCACCACCATAGTTCCCTATTATTAGCTATGTCTCCTCTGGTCCGTCCTAGAACACGAATCGCTGTTTCCTTTATGTCCTTAGTTAGCCATTCAATGGACGATATAATCCATGTCAAACAACAAAGTTATATTTTTTATAATTAAATAAACTAAAATTCTTCAATTTCTTAGTCGAAAAAATTGTAATAATCGCTTTAAAATTTTAATAAAATACTTATGTAAAGCATTATTATATTTCAATATTTTATGCTGATAATGTAGCTTGTTTGGGTATTCTTTTATTTTTTAGAGGTAAATTTGTCTAAAACAAAAATAATATCTTGTTAATCAAAAATGTCTATTCCAAATTCTTATGACAAAGAAAGTATCATGCAAGCATCGGTCTAATATCTACAAATATTGACCGTGTGATAACATCCCGTGATTTATTAAATAATATTGATAGATAATTTTGTGCTTAACAATGATATGCTATAAGGTTTTTCCCTAGTTGGCCAGATTTTGTGATAATTGAGATTAAAGGTGCAAAAATAATTTTTTTAACGTTTTGAGGCTATATTTATACGCCATCTTTTAATTTTTAATGTTATTTATTTTATAGGTGACTTATTGATCACATGATCAGAATTTTATTTTTTATTTCACCTATACTTTTAGTTTTATCCGCATTTATCTGAACCCCATCGCTATGTAATTTTGTACCCTGTTTTCCCAGATATAGTAGAAGGAACTGTAAAACGGGGAGGGGGATCAGATAAACGCTGATACCCTAAAAGTATATGTGAAACAAAAAATAAAAGTATGATCCTTTATATCAATAAATTTTCTATCGGATAATATTCATATGATTAAAAAAGTTAAATGCCGTGGATATATAGCGATAAAAAACGTTTAAAGGGCCATTTTTTGCACTAATCACAAAATATCGACAACTTAGGGAAAATATTCGCGATTCTCGATACATTCTTGTTGATCATAAAATCTATCAAAAATATTTATCAGATTATGTGATGTAATCACTAAGTCAATAATTTATTTCTTTCAAAACCAACGTGAATTTCACCAAGACAATAAAAAAGCGATATACGAGTGCCGCAAGTTAAATAATAGGTATACTCTTATTAGCGCCATCTAGGGGCTATTTATTATTAGAAAATATGGCTAAATATATCCCTATCTTTTTTAGCATGTGACCGGAAAATAATAACACACAAGAACGTTTTAGCTATTAATAGAGCTCATCAGTAACCCAAATTAGATTTCTGGTCACATACTAGGCAAGAGAGGTTTATATTTAACACATATCATAGGTAGCGAAAACGAAAAGTCATTAGGGTAAAAAGCTATTACGTAGGCTCAACGAAATAAATATTTTGAATATAATTTGGGTGGTTTCTAATTATTCTAAAGGGTTTGTTGGCTAACGTCGGGCTATTCCATCAAGCCCTATTAGAATTTCAAGCCGATGCTGGTTTCATGTCCAATTAAGCTTAAATATATATATAATTGTTTTGTAATTCTTTTTTTGTATATACTAAGGTAAATTTATTAATATTGCTTTTTAGACCTACATGAACCACCTATAGAAGGTTTCCTGATTATTTTGACCGAAATGATGCTTGTTTAACTTATCATAACAAGAATTTGTTTATAGCAAAATTTATTTACTTAGAATGATAATTATAATCTAAGGCGACTATTTTAAATATTAAAATTTTATTGCATTACACTAATTTTATGTATTTTCGTTCGATGCTCGATTATACCATAAATCTGCCTTCGAAATTGAGGATTTAGGCTATGACGATCATGAAAGGTAAAAATAAAGAAATTAATGCATAATGACATTCTCTAAATATGCGGTCCTCGTCAAATCGTTGTCGTTAAAACTATGTTTTAAAGACGCTCGACCCGCAGGGCGGACGTGAACTGGGTTATGATAAAAAACGGGCTGAACCTTTACGGGCCGTCTTTTAACCCAGTGGGCTCAGGCTGGATCTATATATTTAAAGCTCGGTAAAGGCCCGTTAAAAAATCATTTCGATTTTTATTTGTGCTTTTCTAATGTTTTATTCTTTTAAATTACATTTTTATTAATTTCATAATTGAAATAAATTACATTTTCACGTTATTAACCTTTTAATTAATATCTCACGGCGCAGTTCAAATTAATAAGTGTTAATTGGAGACTCTCTTATTTCACTCCTAATATCCTTCAAAAATCTTTCAGCATTGGAGTATGAGTTAATTTAATATATAGATAATGGTTATTATAAGTTTATGTAAGATTTTTTGATACTTATCAAATATTAAGAAACTAATTTTAAAACTTATTTTTTATCAAGTTTATTTAAAATATCATTAAAAGTTTCATTCCATATCAATAGACCAAAATAATTAAAGTGATGGCTAAGAAAAGATTTAAAAAACTTTTATTAAAAATGTTTTAACCATAAATAAGGCTTCCAAAATTATCTTATTTAGCATATATGGTTTTATGTATCCCGGCTACAAGTGCCACTAGGAAATAAATTTTTAAACTGCTGTCCCTTGTTAGAAGATAGAGGAACTCGTTTTAGAACAGAAAGTATTAATGATTTACTTTTACTTAGTTATAATTAACAATTGTAATATACAAATTTTGTTTAACCATTTAAAATCAAAACAATTAAAATGAAAGAAATGAAATAAAAAAACTTGTATAGAGAGCGGGCCGGGCCTATCATATATTGTTTTGACGGGGCAGGGCTTTTAAATTTTTGTAGCGGGCGGGCCGAATGGCCTAAAAAGACCCGTGGAGGTGTCTAGTTCAAAATGCAAACTTTTTTAATGGAAAAATGATCTATTACAAAATACAAGTACAAAATGTTTGAGTTATCAAAAGAGCAATATCGAAGGTAATAAATCAATAAAATATTTTAAACATTTTCTTTAATATAAATCTAGTGTTAAGCAAAATTAGAGATAAAAGAGTGAGCCCTTCAGCTTTGGAGAACTTTAAGCTAGCGATAATCTACTTCCAATGCTGAAACAACGCGAACTGATGTTAGGAAAATGATATTGGCGTTATAAATTTAAAGGTATTCACAGATTCATAGACTATAAGGAAAACATAGATTAGGATAAAAATCAAATATAAAATACCGAACATTTAAACAAAATAAATAATGAAAAAATGAATTGTTATTCACCACCTTTCCATTTAACGCGCATATACTATTATAGAAGGTGACGGTCATCCGAACGTTGAGTCTTAGTAAAAGTTAATCGACTAAACTCCTAAATACTAAATCACGCCAAACACATTTTCCATTATTCTGTTAAGATGAAAATGAGAATGTATTAGATGACTTCATCATGTTCGCCAGAGAAACAATTAACGATATCGTTGAAGTCTATCACACAAACTGCCTTAAATAAAGAAAGTCCAGCTCATTGGGTATGTGGTCATAAAATAGCCGTAGGCTCCTATTACATTCGAAGAAATAGGGGTTTAATGATCGTAAATATTTGTTGCAAGTTTTATTTAATATGCGTACGACTGTGAATACCACTATACTGGTATTAGTCTGGGTCAAGGCATGTTTAATCGAAGACTCCGTACAACTCTCCACCAACTAAAATGGATGCACAACGAAAATGCCTTATGGAAACAAAAATATTACAGAAACCGAGGGTTAGAATATAGAGACTTTATACCAAATCAAGAAGTGTGGGTCAAGAACGACAGATCTCCCGGCTGGAGAGAGGGTAGAATTATTATAAAAAACAGTTACCTTACATTTGCAATTCGACAACAAAAAACAACAAAAACACTCAGATCAAACGAGACCAATAAAAAGATCCGATCCAGCAACTATCTCTGAAGACAACATACTCACGTACAAAAGAGTATCCGTACCGCCTGTCAGATACACCCAGGGTTCCGCTTAGAAAATACGCTTCGTTATTTGTAACACTTGAAAATACACCGTATTCAAATTACCTATTTTGAATAGAACAATTTTTTTGTTTGTATAGATATCTCGCAGTTAGCTGTATAAAGCCGTTATTAATGAAAAGTTGTTAAAGTTACTTTACCACAGTAACAAGTTAAGTTACAGTTACTTTCACAAAAAATGTAACTAATTATTACAATTACAAATTTTCAAATGTAACTGATTACAGTTCCAGTTACTTACCTGATGGAACTAGTTACACCTAAAGTTACAAAAAACAATATTTTTTGATATTATTTATTTAAACATTTTTATAAAAATCAGAAGGTAATAAATGATGATTCGATTTCAATAATACGTTATTTTCTATATTAACATCTAATAAGCTATTTCGCTTTTCACTGAAAATTAATTTACCAAGACTAAAAAGACGCTCGACGGGGGCGCTAGATGGTATGGGTACATTGAATTTAATGAAAAGTTTCTTAAATTTAGGGAAATTATTATAAATTAACAAATCACTATTATTCGAATTTAAAATGTGTGAATGCACTTTTGAATACTTTTCGACTTTTAAAGATTAAAAAAATCCAACGTATTTGGTTTCTCTAGGTCCTGTCTTTCCTCCTGGTTAGGGATCAATGAATTAATAATGCCTTAGAATCAGCCAATAGGCTAATAAAGATGAATTCTCACTGAGAGAACGCCTACCAATTAGTAGGTTTAAGGTCATGGCTTTGGACAAGGTTAAAACTTAGTCCTCTGAATATAAATACTCCAAAAAATTGTCAAAACCTATGAAAAATTTGAAGCTATGGACAGAAGGTTATGAATTTGCAAGAAATAATATTAATAGCCTGCCAAAAAACATCTTAATATTACTGTTTATTGTATACCAGCAAGAAGTATTATGATTAGTGAAAATAACATTAGCAATGTCAAAGAATTTTTGGCTTTGGCTATGTGAATTTCCAAATGATTGTGAAAAATGCTTTAAAGGCAATTGCAATTCTTGCTTTTTATACAATATATTTAAAAGCATGTGGTTTTGTTGGCAATTAAACTTACATTTTGCAAACCACCTAAAGAGCCAAAAGTTTGGGGCCAAAAAGAAAGCGAGGTAGACCCTTAAAGGCTAAATCAGCATTTATTGTTAAGTAATAGTAAGTTAGATAATTTAACACTGATTATATAACAAATTTTAGGTTTTTGAAATGAAAGTTGTATCCAGCAAAATTTGTCTATTTTCAATTTTCAATTGTTAATAATTATTATGTGATTATATTCAAATAAAAATTTTATATTTTGCCTTTATAAAGTTTAAGATTGATAACTCTCAACAAATTTGCAAATAAATACATTATAAACATGTTATAACTTCAAATCGAAAAAAGGAAAGGATTAAAACTACTATTGAAAGGTTAATCTATTATTTATTAACGTTTATTCCATCATAATTGGTTACTTACGGGTAATATCGAATGATATAATAAATTACAAATAAGTTAAAAGGGATATAATTTACAAACGTGGACAAAATGAGTGAGGCGAATGAGTAAAATAGATGAGTGGGAGAAAGTTACACTAAAACTGGGGAAACAGATAAGTGATGTGGGGAAAAAATAAAAGAGCCGTATGTGTATGCTTGTTGTCTTCTATCTTTTATATCGCGATGGCGTCAACAACACAACAACATCAACATCAATACCAATCATCCAGCATCATAATAATAATAGCTTCGGTTCCCCCATAATAACAACCAGGAAAATAAGATCAGTGTAAGTAATAGCAAATAACACAACATCCCCTTTAGGAAAGACCCCAAAGAGAACGGGCGCGGGGAGTCAAAAAAATTGTAGCGGACCGTAAGGTACGGGAACGGCCTCCCCGATAGACTTCATTGGGTCCACACTTGCTACCCATTATAACCGTCTCGCTGACTCCCTCGCTCAGCATCCCCACTGCCTGATCATATTCTATAAGCGATACCGTCGCCCTCGGCGCCAGTACCGTGTCCGAATTCACGACATCGGGTGGGTCGAGTTGCATCGCTACATTGACGCCACCCTCACTCACTCCGGCGTTTACAGACTCAATCAACGAGACACTAGGTGCCCCCGGCGGTGTAACCGTTGTACCTTCACACGCGGCCCTTCGATGCCGGCGTTGGCACAAACTACACCACCTTCGGGCAGGCCTGCGTCGCCCTCCGCTCGCCGCCGCCGGGGCAATCACCGTGCCCCCTCGGACCGGGCGAATCGCCGGAAGGACTTCTCTGGGATTCCTCCGAACCCCAGCAGTCGAGGACCCCCTTTTGACCCACCCAAACGTACAAATCTTTGAATGTATCCATGATGTAAACGCATTTACTTTCCAAGTCTCTACCCATATTTTTACCCTTGCATGGGATTCTAACTTGATATAGCTCCAAGTAACCAGTACCCAAACTAACTTTGTACAATACTACCACGTCATCCCAACTGCTATCTTGAGTCTCGCATTCTTCCTCAGACAGAGGAGTCCTAGCCTTAATTTCTCGGTTAGAAGTAGATTCTTCATCATTATTCAGGAATTCCCAAAAAATAGATGGCTCCTTGTCCTGTTTAAATTGAACGAGGAGAGAATCTTTCTTACGCTCCACGTTATTAATCTTCTCAGCCAACAATGTCGTTGGTGGGCGGTGTGAAGGTACATGCCGCAATCGCGTCGTCAGCTGTTTTTTTCGACTTTACCGCCCTATTTTCGGCAAAGCGTTGACCTTCTCTCAACAAAACGCTACATCTCGGGTGTTTACCACCTTCGGGCAGGGTTATGGAGAACTTGGTTCCTTTTTTGTTCCTCATATGTTGCGGGTTCAAGTGTAGAGTTTGGCGGCCATCTTGATCGAGGCTGTAAGCAACTCGGGCTAGAGATCTATTTCCACAATTAGGACAAAATACTTTCTCCAAGTTACTCGTCGTCCGCGCAATATACTTTATCCATTAAATTTGCCGTAATTTCTTGTTCCAATGATTGATTTTCCCTTGTTAGAAAACAGGCACTCGGGACAGAATTTTTGTATAAGATTTTATCAAGCAAATTTTGTAGGCTATCTCTTGCGCTAATTCTGCCTCTTCAGGTTCACTCTTTTGTAATATCCACACGTAACAGTGCCCCGATTCATCTGACGCATCATCCGCATTGGTATTGGGAATTTTTAAGATGTAACAAAAAGAGCTATTGAGAAGGGCGCAATCTAATTTTATTTCTACACATCTCGTGTAAAACAGGGTGTGATTGTTCGTTTTCAATTGATAGAGACGACACGAGATCGTTGACGCGACCGATTCCTTGGCATTTTCCCTCGTTTCTTCGAAAGATGTCACCAAATTAGTCGTTTTGTCGTCACCCTTCTTGCCCCTAAGCCCGGAGTGTATGACGAATTGTCGTTTAAAATGCGACAAAAATTTCGGACTTTCTTGTTGCTGTAGAACTTTGATAACTTGCAGGTTTTCCTTCCCAAAAGTATCTTCAAATTTCTTACCCAATCCGAAAGAAAATGTCAACCATCCAATGGGGCTTGCGTCTCGACCTTGCCAAAAGTAAACGACAGGCCGAAATTTCTCTTCCCACATTTGTTTATTATCATCTTGTTCTCCTCCTTTGCGGGACTGGACGGAACAGGGGATTTTTACGCCCGTCGATTATAGTGAGTGGGCGACTCCTCTGGTTCCAGTTAAGAAGGTCGACGGATCTTTGAGGCTTTGTATTGACTTTAGGGTTACGCTTAATCCGTGGTTGGTGCAAATTAAGTACCCAATGCCGCGGGTGGAGGAAATTTTGGCTAACCTGAATAATGCATGTTTCTTTACAAAGCTAGATCTTAGGTCGGCTTATTTGCAGATAAAATTAAGTGCTCGTTCGGCGCGGTTGATGACAATAAATACTCCTTTGGGGTTGTTTTCGTTTAATCGCTTGCCGTTTGGGCTGAGTATTTCTGCGGCTGTATTCCAGAAAACTATGGCCTCCGTTTTTCAGGGTTTAGACGGAGTATTCTTTTATCTGGATGATGTGTTGATTGTTGGCACTACGACGCAGGAGCACGATTTGCGTCTAGAGTCAGTGTTGAAACGCATCCAGGAGAGGGGATTACGTTTGACTATGAAAAAATGCATGATCGGAGTGACAGAAGTAATATTCTTAGGGCATGTTATTGCAGGGGGGAAAATTCGTCCTCTGGGTAGTAATGTGGCGGCGATTTTAAAGATACGAGCCCCAACTAACAAGAAGGAAGTCTTGTCTTTCATGGGGTCTGTGAATTATTATCGCAAGTTTATACCGCATTGCTCGGAGGTAGCAGCTCCCTTGCACAGATTAACTAAAGATAATGTGCGTTTTGTTTGGACCGCTAGGGAACAGTCAGCTTTCGAGAGGTTGAAAAACTTGTTAGGAAGCGACCCAGTTTTGGTGTGTTTTAATCGCGACCTTCCTATAAGGTTGGCGGTTGACGCGTCGAATAGCGGTATAGGTGGCATGCTCTTTCATGTTGTTAAGGGCGTGGATCGGCCAATACTATTTTTTTCACGTAAGTTAACGGCGGCGGAGCTGAATTACTCGGTTATTGAAAAGGAGGCTCTAGCCGTAGTTTTTGCGTTGAATAAATGTCGTGAATATCTTATTGGTCGTAAGTTTAAAATATTTACTGACCATAAGCCACTAGTCCCTCTTTTTGCGAAGTGTAATGGTAGTTTATTGCTAAGCCCTAGATTACAAAAATGGTTGTTGTTCTTAGGTAATTTTGACGTGACCTTGGAGTACAAAAAGGGCGCAACGAATTATGTTCCAGATACATTATCTCGCTTAGGTGAGAGCGATGAAGCGGTACCTAAGGAGGAACTAGAGGGTGAGAATTATTTGATTAATGTTGTAACTCAAGCTTTTCCGTCAGTTAACCTTAAGGAGGAGGTGGACAAGGACGAGGAGTTGCATGGGGTTACAAAATACTTGAATGGTCAGGCGACAATCGAGGAGGTCGCTAGGTGTTATCGCGGCGTGGTTAACGAACTCTATCTTGATAATGGAGTTGTACTACGAGGCGAGCGCATAGTGATTCCACGGGCGTTGCGATCACAAGTGTTGGAGTTATTGCATGCTGGACATAACGGCGCGTCTAAAATGAAAGCAATGGCGCGTAATTATGTTTGGTGGCCTAAAATGGGCTGCGATATTGATATGTATGGGCGTAAATGTATTGCATGTAGTAAAAATGCAAGATCGCCCAAGCATGATAAACAAGCTAGGTGGTCGCGGGCTCAAAATGTTTGGGACCGGGTACATCTAAATTTTTTTGATTTCGATTCGAAACAATATTTGTTACTGGTGGACGCGGCTTCGAGTTGGGTTGAATTTCAACGCGTTACGAAGCTGTCCGATGGGGGTTGTTATCGATTTTTTAAAGAATTTAATGGGCGCTTACGGTATCGCAAGGTATATAGTATCGGACAACGGTACTGCCTTTACTAGCGCGGAGTTTAAGGTGTTTTGTGGTAAGTGGGGTATACTGCAATTATTAACACCTCCATATCATCCCAGTTCTAACGGATTGGCAGAGCGACATGTGGCGATCGTTAAGAAATGGTTGAAAAATGAGAAGGTAGAGAAGGACGGCATTTGGATGTACAGGTTATTACATAATGCGTCCGCTCGTTTTCCGTGTCGTGCTCCCGTAGGGGAAATATTTTTAAACAGATTACCTCGCATACCAATTGATGTGTGGGTGGACGCCGGGTAAACAACTGACGAGTCCACTTCCAGTCGGTATGAGGTGGGTAATATAGTATGGGCTCGCGTGTATCGTGGACCCGAACGGTGGTTGGAAGCTGTGGTAAAATCCCACGTGGGCTCAAAAGCCTACGAGGTTGAGTTTACGGGCTCTAATAACCGCACGGTTAGACACGAGGAGCAATTACGAGTTCGATGTGAACAGAATATCCTTTGTATATGATGATATAATTGTTATTATTTTGCATTAGATGGATATTATAGCATCATGGTGTCGATTCAGGGTGGAAGTGGAAATTATCGAGCCACTGTACACCCCGACAGAATTATACGTATCGTCGTAGTGGGACAGGACGGTGTCCCGCATATGGTCAATTTCCACGAACGACGATATTCTCAGGGCGGTGCCCCGCAGCCCGGGACTAGAGGACGAGGTGGTAGAATCAGTCGTGGAGGACGCGCTGGAGGCTGCGGTACCTCGACTGCTGGGGTTCGGAGGAATCCCAGAGAAGTCCTTCCGCCGGTTCGCCCGGTTCGAGGGGGCACGGTGATTGCCCCGGCGGCGGCGAGCGGAGGGCGAGGCAGGCCTGCCCGAAGGTGGTGTAGTTTGTGCCAACGCCGGCATCGAAGGGCCGCGTGTGAAGGTACAACGGTTAGACCGCCGGGGGCACCTAGTGTCTCGTTGATTGAGTCTGTAAACGCCGGCGTGGGTGAGGGTGGCGTCAATGTAGCGATGCAACTCGACCCACCCGATGTCGTGAATTCGGACACGGTACTGGCGCCGAGGGCGACGGTATCGCTTATAGTATATGATCAGGCAGTGGGGAATGCTGAGCGAGGGAGTCAGCGAGACGGTTATAATGGGTAGCAAGTGTGGACCCAATGACGTCTATCGGGGAGGCCGTTTTTTAGACGCGCCGTTATGTCCAGCATGCAATAACTCCAACACTTGTGATCGCAACGCCCGTGGAATCACTATGCGCTCGCCTCGTAGTACAACTCCATTATCAAGATAGAGTTCGTTAACCACGCCGCGATAACACCTAGCGACCTCCTCGATTGTCGCCTGACCATTTAAGTATTTTGTAACCCCATGCAACTCCTCGTCCTTGTCCACCTCCTCCTTAAGGTTAACTGACGGAAAAGCTTGAGTTACAACATTAATCAAATAATTCTCACCCTCTAGTTCCTCCTTAGGTACCGCTTCATCGCTCTCACCTAAGCGCGATAATGTATCTGGAACATAGTTCGTTGCGCCCTTTTTGTACTCCAAGGTCACGTCAAAATTACCTAAGAACAACAACCATTTTTGTAATCTAGGGCTTAGCAATAAACTACCATTACACTTCGCAAAAAGAGGGACTAGTGGCTTATGGTCAGTAAATATTTTAAACTTACGACCAATAAGATATTCACGACATTTATTCAACGCAAAAACTACGGCTAGAGCCTCCTTTTCAATAACCGAGTAATTCAGCTCCGCCGCCGTTAACTTACGTGAAAAAAATAGTATTGGCCGATCCACGCCCTTAACAACATGAAAGAGCATGCCACCTATACCGCTATTCGACGCGTCAACCGCCAACCTTATAGGAAGGTCGCGATTAAAACACACCAAAACTGGGTCGCTTCCTAACAAGTTTTTCAACCTCTCGAAAGCTGACTGTTCCCTAGCGGTCCAAACAAAACGCACATTATCTTTAGTTAATCTGTGCAAGGGAGCTGCTACCTCCGAGCAATGCGGTATAAACTTGCGATAATAATTCACAGACCCCATGAAAGACAAGACTTCCTTCTTGTTAGTTGGGGCTCGTATCTTTAAAATCGCCGCCACATTACTACCCAGAGGACGAATTTTCCCCCCTGCAATAACATGCCCTAAGAATATTACTTCTGTCACTCCGATCATGCATTTTTTCATAGTCAAACGTAATCCCCTCTCCTGGATGCGTTTCAACACTGACTCTAGACGCAAATCGTGCTCCTGCGTCGTAGTGCCAACAATCAACACATCATCCAGATAAAAGAATACTCCGTCTAAACCCTGAAAAACGGAGGCCATAGTTTTCTGGAATACAGCCGCAGAAATACTCAGGCCAAACGGCAAGCGATTAAACGAAAACAACCCCAAAGGAGTATTTATTGTCATCAACCGCGCCGAACGAGCACTTAATTTTATCTGCAAATAAGCCGACCTAAGATCTAGCTTTGTAAAGAAACATGCATTATTCAGGTTAGCCAAAATTTCCTCCACCCGCGGCATTGGGTACTTAATTTGCACCAACCACGGATTAAGCGTAACCCTAAAGTCAATACAAAGCCTCAAAGATCCGTCGACCTTCTTAACTGGAACCAGAGGAGTCGCCCACTCACTATAATCGACGGGCGTAATAATCCCCTGTTCCGTCCAGTCCCGCAAAACCGCATTTACTTCGTCCCGCCATATGAACGGGATGCGCCTACTTGGACAAAATTTGGGAGAGGCCCCACGTTTGAGTCTCACCTCATATTCGTAACCCTTCAAACACCCTAGACCTTCAGCAAAAACTGAATCGTAGCTCCTAACTATATTACGCAAATTCAATTGCGACTTGCCCAGGTCGCCGAATCCACTCAACACGTCCGTAGACGTCACACCCGTAGAAGTCACACCCGTAGGTGTACCGACGATTAACGTAGAAAGAGGTTTCACGACTAAAGTCGTAACTTCGGCACCACTGGGGAGCTCAATATTACATATCATCGCAACCCTACCCGGGCAAGAGTTTACACTAGGAGCTACCAAATAACTAGGGGTTGAATCATTTAATGAGTTACATAAGCCAAACCATTCAACACGCGGGCCTATCACCTGCAGCCAATCCCAACCCATTAAAGGATCGATTTTAGTGGCTGTTAAATATAATACCAATGTCCAGCGCGCGTCGCCAGCCGCCACCTCTACGCTGGCCTTGCCCACTAACTCCACCGCCGCACCATCTAATTGGCGGGCATTAAAAAAAGGACGGGAAGTTTTTTTTATCAGGCCAAAGATTATTAAATTGTGAAATGGACATTAAAGAAATACAAGCCCCAGAGTCTAATAAGAACTTAATTAACGTACCGTCCACCCACACCTTCGCCGTGGGTAGTCGCGTACCAAATAATAAATGGGGAATGTGTCAAATTAAAATTTATTGTTGAATTATTTGAGCTCAGGGCGTCGACACACAGTCAACGTCCTCCAGCCCCAGAGCTAGATTGCTAACACGCGCACATAAAATCATCATTTTTATTTAATATCGCATTCGCGGCATGTGCACAATTACCATTACTACTTCTTGCCAAAGGCGCATTAAAATTACTATTCCTAACATTTATTTCATCGGCCGGTATATTGCTAACATTACTGTATCTAACATTACAATCGTTAAATCCGTCACGCCTAACTGGAACGGAGCCACTAAT
Source organism: Gordius sp. MW1 (assembly GCA_964036665.1). NCBI lineage: Eukaryota > Metazoa > Nematomorpha > Gordioida > Gordea > Gordiidae > Gordius > Gordius sp. MW1. The sequence continues at coordinate 10,998,642 of OZ038532.1, read as the reverse complement.
ATTCCTATACACATTACGATCATTAAACTTATTCCATCTAACTGGTTCACTACCGTAACTACCCCAATTCTTATTACCATCATTAAAATCGTTAACTCTATTCCATCTTTCTGGCGCATTACCGAAATTATTCCTATTCTCGTTACCAACACTAAAATTCTTCCTCCCTTTAAAATTTCTGCCGCCGCGCTTTGTACAGAACCTTATTACATGCGGGCCTCCGCAGTTAAAACACCTGACCCCCTGTTGTACAACATTAATCTTTCTCCCTTGCTGTACTATCATATAAACTGCAAACACTATACACAAAAATAATAAAATCACTAACCAGTGCGTCTTACACGCATCAATATAAAAATATACAGCGCTACCTCGAGTTTCTTCAAATAAAGAAAATCCTACCATATTACAACAGCTGCAAATCTAGGTTAAGATTAAATACAAACAAAATCATTAAACCTAATTAATATAACGTACAAAATTCGATCTTAATAATATAAAATCCGAATATATATAAAATTCTATACCACATCCGTAAAATTTAAATAGACACCACGAACGTGTACGATAGAATTGTAATGCATAAAATAATTTAAAAATATTACGCCATTTTAATCAACCAATATTACAGTATATAATACTAACATTAAATTGTATCTCAAAAAGAAAAAGTTAAATTAAATTGCATAATCAAATCGCAAATAATAAATCCGATAAATCGAAGCTAATTTGTATTCAATAAATAACACAAAAGAATTTTAATAATAAATAGCCTGCAAAATTTAATTGTTAAAACAAAATAAATTATCAACACTATCAAAAGCAAAAAAGTAAAACTCGGGCCTTCGGCCCTCGTGGGAAGGGGGAGAAGGGAAGGGAAGAGGGGAAGGGAAGGGGGGACGACTCATCTGTACTTCGTATAAATGTATTATATTTGCTATGCAATTTATGGGCGAGAAAGGTGGGAAGGGGCGAGAATGCCTATAGGGGGGTATTAAATGCCTAATGATTAATTAATTATTTATACAAATTTTCCATTTATAGGCAAAATGTAATATAGGCAAAATGTAATATAGGCAAGGGTTAAAGTTAGATTTAGTGTTTGCATCTAGTTGCGTATTACATTAGTTTTTATGGCTTTTAGTGAATATGGGTCTAATAAACATTATATTATAAAACATCACAATGTTAAGCATTTGCAGAATTTTTGGGAGAAATTTTTTGTTGAATTTGAACAATTTTTAATTAAAAAAATCAAAAATTTGGCCAATGGTCATTTTTTCTTTATTGGTCAGTACTAACAGATACTCTATAAGTCAATGATAGCCAAAAAAACGGAATAAAAAATTTTGATGCTCACTTTGGCCAATGGTCATTTTTTTTTATTGGTCAGCAGCCAGCACACGGTAAAAGTAGATATAAATTCATAAGAGTAAAAAAAAATGAAAAAAAAACTTTCGAATCACATTTTGGCCAATGGTCATTTTTTTCCATTGGTCAGCAGCCAGGACACGGTAAAGGTGGATATAAATTCATAATAGTCAAAAAAAACGAAAAAAAAGTTTTCGAATCACATTTTGGCCAATGGTCATTTTATTCCATTGGTCAGCAGCCAGCGGACGGCCAAAAAGTCATAATAGCAATGGTAGGAGCAGGAACAATCATAATAGTCAAAAAAAAACGAAAAAAATAATTTCGATTCACATTTTGGAATGGTCATTTTTTCCATCGGTCAGGAGCCAGCAGCCGGCCAAAAAGTCATAATAGCAATGGTAGTAACAGGAACAATCATAATAGTCAAAAAAACGAAAAAATAAACTCGGATTCACATTTTGACCAATGGTCATTTTTTTCATTGGTCAGCAGCCAGCGGACGGCCAAAAAGTCTTATTATCAATGATAGTAACAAGAACAATCATAAGAGTCAAAAAAACTCCGGGATTCTAACCCAAAAACTAGTTAAATTGCATAGCACTTAAAAGTAAACAACTTTTATTTATGTTTATTATATAACATTGGTCAGCAGCCAGCGGACGGCCAAAAAGTCATAATAGCAATGGTAGAAACAGGAACAATCATAATAGTCAAAAAAAAACGAAAAAAATAATTTCGATTCACATTTTGGCCAATGGTCATTTTTTTCATTGGTCAGCAGCCAGCGGACGGCCAAAAATTCTTATTATCAATGATAGTAACAAGAACAATCATAAGAGTCAAAAAAAACTCCGGGATTCTAACCCCAAAACTAGTTAAATTGCATAGCAATTAAAAAGTAAACAACTTTTATTTATGTTTATTATATAATATACTTATGCATTAATTTAACGTAGCAATTAAAACCCGACCCCGCCCGAAAGCGAGGGAGATAGAGATGAGGGGTGGGCCACCTCTTATGCATTAATTTAAAAAATAACACAGCGAGGGAGATAGAGATGAGGGGTGGGGCACCTCTTTCTCATGCATTAATTTAAGAAAGCGATAACCTAATATACCCAATGCAAATAGATAGGGAGGGTAACGGACAACGGACGGACGGACGGACACCAAAAAACGAGCCCATAAATTGCATAGCAATTAAAAATTATGCATAGAATTAAAAGTGTTATTTTTAGCTATCACCACTGTTATAACTTCAAATCGAAAAAAGGAAAGGATTAAAACTACTATTGAAACGTTAATCTATTATTTATTAACGTTTATTCCATCATAATTGGTTTTAATTGCTATGCAATTTATGGGCTCGTTTTTTGGTGTGCGTCCGTCCGTCCGTCCGTCCGTTGTATCCTCCCTATCTATTTGCATTGGGTATATAAGGTTATCGATTTTTAGCATAAGAAAGAGGTGCCCCACCCCACATCTCTATCTCCCTCGCTGTGTTATTTTTTAAATTAATGCATAAGAGGTGGCCCACCCCTCATCTCTATCTCCCTCGGTGTGTTATTTATAAGATTTTTTAAATTAGCTATTATGTAATAAACATAAATAAAAGTTGTTTACTTTTAATTGCTATGCAATTTAACTAGTTTTTTAGTTAGAATCCCGGAGTTTTTTTTGACTCTTATGATTGTTCTTGTTACTATCATTGATAATAAGAATTTTTGGCCGTCCGCTGGCTCCTGACCGCTGGAAAAAATGACCATTGGCCAAAATGTGAATCGAAATTATTTTTTTCGTTTTTTTTTGACTATTATGATTGTTCCCTGTTCCTACCATTGCTATTATGACTTTTTGGCCGTCCGCTGGCTGCTGACCAATGTTTTATAATAAACATAAATAAAAGTTGTTTACTCTTAATTGCTAAGCAATTTAACTAGTTTTTGGGTTAGAATCCCGGAGTTTTTTTTGACTCTTGTGATTGTTCTTGTTACTACCATTGAATAAAATTTTATCAAGTAGTCCTAAATAAATAAACATTTAGTATTATAGTAGCTTAGGAATTAATAGACTAAAAAAATAAAATTAATAAACCTATACAGTCAAAACCGTTTAATTGCAAAGCCTTGGGCCTGAATAAAAATTCGCGATTAACCGATATATGTAAATACATAAAGTCATACGCTTCGCAATAAAAAAGATATTTTATATAATTGTATGGTTGATTTAAGGACTCGAAAATGTTTGTATATATTCGACATTGTAATATTAAGCGATTTTTCAATAAACGATGTTTTTGGTAATATTATCGTTTGAATAAAACCAAATAGTGGTTAACGTCGCGATTAAAAGATTTTCGCGATAATTCGATTTGCGATAAAGAAGTTTCGACTGTATTATGTATTTTTTATAAAATAACTGAATTAAAACTTTTTAGATAATTTAAAACAAATTCAATTTGATATTAAATAGCAATTAATTTCAAATATGTGTATTAAGGGAAATCCATTCAAATTTTCAAATAGGTCATCTAAATCTAAAAATTTGTAAATTTTTTAAATTTATGGTGTGCCCTTCCGTAAATCATTATTACCCCCCTGTAATTTTTAACGGATACTACAGTAGATGAGGCTGACGAGACCCTAATTTAAAAACGCAGAATTTTGGCCGCCAAACAACGCGCTTACCGCGCACGCCTCTCGGTTGCCGGTAAGAACACCGACGAAGCTACCAAACAACGCGCTTACCGCGCACGCCTCTCGCCTGCCGGTAAGAACACCGACGAAGCTACCAAGAAACGCGCTTACCGCGCACGCCTCTCGGCTGCCGGTAAGAACACCGACGAAGCTACCAAGAAACGCGCTTACCGCGCACGCCTCTCGGCTGCCGGTAAGAACACCGACGAAGCTACCAAGAAACGCGCTTACCGCGCACGCCTCTCGGCTGCCGGTAAGAACACCGTCGAAGCTACCAAGAAACGCGCTTACCGCGCACGCCTCTCGGCTGCCGGTAAGAACACCGACGAAGCTACCAAGAAATGCGCTTACCGCGCAAGCCTCTCGGCTGCCGGTAAGAACACCGACGAAGCTACCAAGAAACGCGCTTACCGCGCACGCCTCTCGGCTACCGGACCGCGCACGCCTCTCGGCCACTTCTGGTGAAGAACCCGGTGAGGCCCCCCCTCGTAAACGCAATCCCGCCCGCTTCCTTACTGAAATAAGTCTTTTAGACGAAATTATTGGCGTACCCGAGATATATGAGCTCGCCTCTCGAGAATTTGCTCTAACGTTTACATGCGGGTTTGGCCACCATTGTAACGTGTGCGATCGTTTATGGTTCCATCATGACCTTAGATCTGTCGGTAAAAAGATGGTTTCATTACTTACGACTGAATTTCCCGGCGAAAAGGTATCTTCATTCATGTTATGTAATACTTGCTATACATCTTTGTCTGGTGCTCGGATACCTATTTTGTCAAAATCAAATGGTTTTGCATATCCGCCATACCCAGAGCATTTACCGCTGTTAAATTGTGTTACAGAAAGGTTGGTATCACCACGGTTACTATTCCTACAAATTCGTCGATTGCGCTATCACTATGGCAGTAAACGATTGTTTGGTCAAATTATAAATGTACCCGCTGACATTAATTCTATGGTATCGGCATTACCGCCTTCAGTCGCTGACGACTATGCAATAAACGTGCATATAAAAAAACATCAATCCTACAAAACGTCTCAATTTGTGGGTTACGTAAATAAGGAAGATGTCCGCTTATGGTTGGGTTATTTGATGACAAAGCCCCTCTATAAAGATATTACTATTGATGCCTCCTTCTTAGAACCTGAGAGTAGTATATCAAATGTAACTGCTGGTCAACAGGGTACAATGATAGGGAATGAAGAGCATGAAGTCAAAACACTGCCCATCGTCAACGAAGCTGCCGATAATATGACATGTCAACAGCAAACTATGCTATGGAATGAAGAGCATTATCTTTCTCTCGCACCTGGTCAAAACATAACTCCACTTGGTCTGGCTTTTGATACATATGCAGAAGAGCTATCATTTCCAGGTATATACATTGGCGAGCCTCGAATTTTCAAACACGGTGTGCGAGTAACTCCTTTTACTATGGCTACCAGTGAAATTCGGCGTCAGGATAGACGAGGCGCCGTCCCAGAGCATGTTTTGTATATGGCTGCTAAGGTGATGAAATTACGTGTTACTGCATCGATGTATGCTACATTCAAAAATGTTTTGAGCAACTCTTGTAGTGTCACACGAAAAATGATCGAGGACGAGGAATATTTCGAAAAATGTTTAGACACAAACTTAGCCTTTATTAAATCAATACCAAATTCGGTCCATTATTGGTCTAGTCGAAAGAAAGATCTTTTTGCCATGCTTCGCCAGTTAGGCAGGCCCACTTTGTTTTTTACTCTTAGTGCTTGCGAATTTGTATGGCCAGATTTGTTACACACTCTCTATAAATTAAAATACCCTAAAACTTACGAAGGCGCCGACACAGTCGTGGCAATATCCAGTCTCGAGCGGAGTACATTGGTCAATGACGATCCTGTAACTTGTTCCTTGTATTTTGCTAAGTTAGTAGACAAGCTATTATTGGTACTTAAATCTCCGAAGTGTTCTCCTTTTGGGCGTTACCGTGTACTAGATTACTTCAAACGAATCGAGTTTCAACACCGCGGTAGTCCACACGCACACATATTACTATGGTTAGAAAATGATCCCTTGGAACCGGTATCCGAAAACATGCCCCGTACAATACAGTTGATCGATAGACTAATTAGCATAGATCTGCATAAATGGCTCGATGAGAAATTCGCCAAACTGCAAGTTCATAAACATACATTTACGTGCTATAAAAAGATGCGTGGCCATCACGTCTGTCGCTTTGGTATACCGTTTTGGCCTATGCTCGAAACCCGCATTCTGATACCCATGGCTAAAGAAGATTCGCGCAAAGATACTCTAACAAAAAAGTGCGTCGATATGAAAGCGGATCTGGAGTCTCGGAGTCAGGTACTTACAAGCTTCGACGAATTCCTCGACTTCCATCGCGTTTCCTCGTACGCCAATTATCTCAACGTATTGCGCGCTGGAATACACCGTCCTATGGTATTTCTAAAACGAGGCATGGATCAACTATGGAATAATCCTATGAATCCATGGGTATCGATGACTCTTAAATCTAACATGGATATACAATTTATCCTAGATGAATATTCGTGTGCAGCGTACATTGAAACGTGAACAAAGCCGAGCGTGGCCTTAGCTCCCTTCATAGGGATTTAATAAAATTACGAGAAGAATATCCCGATCAAGTTTTTTTTGATTGTATGCGTGAAATGGGAACTCGCACACTTAACGCAATTGAAATGAGTAGCCAAGAAGCAGCATGGTATTTGTTATGGTTAGGGATGTCGGCCTCGGGCCGTAAGATAGTTTACATACCGACGGTTTGGCCACACGATAGGCAACGTGTGGTAAAGAGTCAGTCCCAAATGGACACCGAATCTCTTGATCCAGAAGCCACAAATATTTGGCAAGACAGTTTATTCGATCGATACGCGCAACGACCCGATGCTCTTACCAGCGTTTGTCTAGCCGATTTTGTGGCTTATTATTATGTTCGTCAAAATGGCGAATATGTTAAACGGAAACTTCTTATAATTATACGCTACAAACGCTATAATCTAAACGAACTTACCGACTACAAACGAGAAATGACGCTTTTGTATATACCATTCCGTAACGAACGCGTAGATCTATTGAACAATGACAATTATATTGCAATTTATGATTCGCACGAGCGCGAAATTCTCGAAGCTCGGAAACGTTACGAATCGGACGTTGATATAGAACTAACCATGTCTAAATGTCGTCGATTGTATACAGAGGAATTACCTACCAAACAGCCCGACCGGGAACGCACTAAATTTGATGATGCGATGGTAGCCATGTTGGCAGTCGCTGATACTAGTGACATTCGAAAATTTGCTCTACAAAACACGGCGATCATTCATAAACGTGCTAACATACTTACCCACGAAGAATATTGTTCACAAGTTCGTCGTGCTACCGGGCGGCAATTGTCTTTGGTCGAAGAGTTCATACATCGAAAGTGGCCTGGAGGCAATAGTGACCCCATACAGATTTTCCTTACAGGGCCAGCAGGTAGTGGGAAAACCTTTACCCTCAAACTACTGATGGAAACATGTAATCGCTACTCGGAAGGTGTTGCTGGTTATAATGCGTTCCTATCAGCGGCTTCCACCGGTATGGCTGCAAGTGCAATAGATGGTGTTACCGTCCACTCTGCTTTCCGCATTAAACAAGTAACTGCAAGCATTGCTGACCATTTCTCTAGAGAATCGCTAAATTCACTTCGCGTCGTTTTCCGCGGTATAGACACGATATTCATCGATGAAATAAGTATGATAGGTGCAGACATGTTAACTAAAATTAATACTCGACTACAGCAATTCACCTCCAACAATGACACACTCTTTGGTGGAATGAATATTGTATTTTGTGGCGATTTACGGCAACTGCCACCAGTTAGACAAACTCCGATTTATAAGCACCCACGCCATACCCTTATAGGTCCAATTCTCTGGCGCTCTTTGGCTTATTATCCGCTTACGGATATAATGCGTCAAACAGAAAAAACCTTCTCCGATATCCTAACAAAAGTGGGGGATGGGCAGGCCTTAAGTTTAGAGGAAAAAAACCTTATTGAAAGTCGATTCGTTGCTAACAATGCTATATCCCCTGCTGATACGGCCATAAGAATTTTTTACATGACTGCAGACGTTGATAGGTTTAATCGGAGCGCGTTTGCAGGTGGAGTGGTACACCAAGCCCTTGATGTTTACTCCGGGCATACAAGTGCGTCTCAATTGGAGAGTGCCAAACATAAAGTCGCCAGAATGAAATTAGACGAAACGGCTGCTCTCCCGAGCTCTCTTATATTACTGCCAAATAGACCCTACATGATACGCACTAATGTAGGTGATGGTCTTGTTAATGGCACGATCGGGATTTTACAATACATTGAATCGTCAGATGATAACAATGTAATTATGCTTTGGCTTCAGTTTCCTCCCAAATCTCGTGTTGGCTTAATAGCCAACATCAAGTATGGCCCATATATTAAGGAGCATCCATATTTACAAAAATCATGGGTGCCGATACTTCAACGAACCGCTCATATATATTTAAGGAGCACTGTGCGCTGTAAACGAACTCAATTTCCCTTGGTTGAAGCTAGCGCAATTACTGCACACAAAGCGCAAGGTAGCTCGTACGATAGGGTTATCTACGATTACAATAGGAGCCACGAACATCAGCTTGTTTACGTTGCGCTCTCGCCGAGTCTCGCTGGTTTAACCATGACAAACGTGTGTGACGATCACGAATTTTACCACGCACGCGGTAAACCTAATACTGTCTTAATGGCCGCAATAGCAAGATTAGAAACGAACCCTTTGCACTTGTTATCCGATGAATGCGCCGCTTTCTTGGCCCCTATCGGTTCCGAGGATTTATCGCTCTTAACTTTCAACGTACAGAGTTTAAAATGTCATCAGGAAGATGTCAAGGTGCGGCCTTTGCTTCTGACGGCTAATATTCTGGCGTTTTGCGAAACCTGGCTTGACGATCACGACCGTGTCGATCTACCGAACTATACGTGTATTAAACAATTTAAAAGGTCCACAATTCGGGCTGGTGGTGTTGCTATTTATGCGAAAAACAGTTGTACTCTGGCATATACGCCCCACGAACTGCTTAAGTACAACAAGAACACACAAACGCTAGACCCAAGTTTGGACACAAATGCTTTGTGCGGGGACATATGTGCCATAGAACGCACGATCCGAGGGGAACGGGTTTTATAAATAACGGTGTATGTTTCGCACAGTAGCTCGCACGTCAATATTCGCGAATTTTTCGAAACCTATTTATTGCCATACACCGCTCGTGTACCCGGGGTAACAACTGATACGCGTACCAGCCGATATCACAATATACCTATTATATAAACCGGGGATTTTAATGTCGATCTTAGCGATATAGCCAATGAAAGCTTTCTAAATTTCATGGAATCAACGTTTGGCCTGCGATTGCATTCGCCGAGGACTCCCACTACAAGGGGTGGCGCGTGTCTTGATGGTGTTTTCGCTCGCAACACCGTACCCTTAGTTAGCAAGTCTTATATCAGCTACTTTAGCTATCATCGTCCAATCTTTAGTATTACCGGTCCCTCCGAGGGAAGCCTCTAAGTTCTTTCCGATCTCGTAAGTATGCTTGCATTATGCATTTAAATTTAATTTTTTTTTTAATTAATAATTAAATATTTCTAAATTTTAATGCCCTTTCAAATTAAATTAATTTCAAGGAAATGATATCTTACCAATTTTTTGCAGAGAATCACCCTGATGAAACCCCCACTTGTAAACGAAAAAAGAAAACCTCAAAAAACCCACCAATGAAAATTTTCCCCTTCCATAGGTACCTAACGTTTTATTAATTTACTTTTCTTTTTCTTGTTAATTCTCCATTTTATCTTTATCTATTAATTTTTTTATTGCTATTAGTGTTTCGGTTACAAGCATTTGAATGCAAAACTACTAATCCTCCGGGACCGTCCCCAAAAACAACCACTTACATGTTTGGTAATCTCTTGTGTGCCTTCGTATCCACATTCGCTCACTGTTTGTAAACTCTTATTTCCCAGCAATATAACTCATAGTTATTTTTAAAAAGTAAAATTATCGCTTGAATATTCAACTATTACCTCCATTCAATTGGTATTATTGTTTTACACTTTGAAAGATATTATATAATAAGAGCTTCTAAGTTATCTATATATATAAAGTAAAGTGTATATACGTATGTATATATGTATGTAAGGGCTAATCTCTGAAACTACCGGCCCGATTCGCGCGAAAATTTACCCCTAGGTTTCCAGGGCGGCCAGGGGTAAAATAGCTTTTTCAGAATTCTAAAATTCCTTTTAATTTTCGAGATATTGGGTTTTATGCGTTTTGACGTTCAATAAAATGTCAATCAAACGCACCTCCTCGCGTTCGTTGAAAATTTGATTATACAGACAGTTCTGTAGTAAAAGTGTATCACTTATAGTAGTTTGTAAAACGTAATCTTTTCTTAACGGTGACAACATAAAATTTATGAATTAAATTTCTTAAACGTCATCTTTCCTTAACGGTGACAATATAAAATTTATGAATTAAATTTCTTAAACGTCATCTTTTCTTAACGGTGACAAGACAACATAAAATTTATGAATTAAATTTCTTAAACGTCATCTTTTCTTAACGGGGACAACATAAAATTTATGAATTAACCTGAAATAAATAAAATTATAGATTATTGAGAAAATATATAGGTGAAGAAGATGAATTTTTCTCATAATCATTAAATGAGATATTTTAAATGAGAAAGATGAAAGTATATATATTTTAAATGTAATATAAAATAGTCCAACGTTGATTATTCTGAGTAAATGCTATTTATATATAAATGTCATTATTTATCTATCATTAATTTTTATTAAATGAGATATTTAAATGAGAATAAATTCTGAAACTACCGGCCCGATTCGCGCGAAACTTTACCCGTAGGTTCTCAGGGCGGCCAGGTGTAAAGGAGCTTTTTCAGATTGCTAAAATTCCTTTTAGTTTTAAAAATATCGGACATTTCTCGGCCTTTTGGTTTTAAAAAAGGGCTAAATTCTGAAACTGCAGATCCGCGAGCGAAAATTTAGCCGTAGATGCCCAGATAGGCCCGCGGTAAAATAGCTTTTTCAGATTCCTAAAATACCTTTTTGTTTTAAAAATATCTGACATTTCCCGTCCAGTTTCATAGCAGCATATACAATAATGACGTCATACGTACAAAGCTGAAGTTTTCGCGAATTAGATATTTAAAAGTATAATAAAAATGTTACAGTATACGGTTAAAATTATTGGGGTTTAACAGACTATTTAAATTAAATAAATAAAATTTAAATTATGCAGTTTTTGTCATTATTATCACGTGGTCGATCATAGAAGCATATTTTTAATAATTATCCATCCTTCAATTACTTATTTTATTATATTAAAGAAAATTGTATTTCAAATAAATCAGCTAACTAGAAAAATAAAATAATGGTATTATTGTATAATAAGTAACAGCATTAACAAGCAATTTTTTCAAAATCATTTAATTTTAGTCGGATTTGATGACTAAAACAGAATTTGCATTTGGTTTGTCCTATTATATAAATATATACTAAAAATAGTGGGTTCATAAAATCATTCGGACCTTTCACATTATAAATTATTTCATATATGACCCCATTTTAGATAAGTCTTATTAATAGCTTATACTTATTTAACCACTTAAGGACTGAGCCAAAGCAACGCTTGGCCGGGCACAGCTAGTTTCCTATAAAAATAACTATGAGCTACACGTTATAAATCATACAGCCTTGTTAAATTACCTCTTATTAATTGCTATGTAATATACAGGCTCACTTAAAAAGAAAAATGTACTGTCCACCTTAGTTTTAACTTGTTCTAACTTGTTGGTTTAGTTATGACCATTTTTTGCATTTAATTTGTCTAACCCCGACCCGAAACATGATGTTTTATGGAATTTATTTTTGATTATCAATTAATTATTTTTGCTATAAATTTATTTTAATTTTTAACTTATACAGTGCCGAGCACAGAGAAATGTAGTTTGTGAAGGTTTTTAATTATATTAATTCGATAGAAAAAGATTAATGGGCATGGCTAATGTTGAGAATGTTCTACCTAGGTTGATCATTAAATTCAACAATGGGGAAAAAAGTTAGATGAAAATAGATTAATATAGGGATATGGAGGATGGGAAATCGTAAGTGTAGGAACATTAAAATTAATGACATAGGAATAAGGGGGGATGAGGTTAAAATAAGACTGACGTTTATTTACGAGTTAGTCCCTTTTTAAGTTTGAAAATAATTAAAGGGAACAAAGAACCCAGGAGAAACCACTATAAAAACCCCTGACAACTCTTTTTTTCCTTTTTATTATTCTGATGGCTTACTAAGATATTGACATATTTATTTTATATATGCATGAGCATAGGCCAAATATAATGATTTTTACGAAAGTAATGTATATTCTTTACTAATTTTGGGAGTTTATATACCACACATATATGAGAGGCCTACTATATTAAAGGGAAAAAGATTAAATTAATAATTACCTCTTCCTACGTGTTCCTAAAAGCTATTTTACCCCTGGCCGCCCTGGGCACCTACGGGTAAAGTTTCGGGCGAATCGGGCTGGTAGTTTCAGAATTTAGCCCTTTTTTCAAACTAAAAGAAATTTTTTTTAATTTTTTTTTTAAATTAAATGTTCTTGTTAATACCAGACTGTCTGCTATCCATTATAAAATATCACCACTGGCCATAGTGATGGAAAATTTGTATAAATAATTAATTACGGCACTCGTTCGATTCTCCCCCTCACTCGTACTACCCCTAGCTACCTTTTGCCCACTTTCACTTACTCCCCTCTTACTTGACAATTTTTGGAGTATCGGCTAGGGTTTATGCCAAATGCACAGGAAAATGTACGTAAATGAGAACTTTTAAAAACACGAGAAAAAATAAACATGTTAAAATCTAAATTTATAAGTTAAATATCTCAAATAAAAAGAAATGTTTAGAAGCAAGGGTTGGCATCAATTCTCTTAATCGCTATCCCGGTTCAAGGTTATGTTCGGAGTAATTTTGAGCCTATAACAGAATTTAGCACCGACTTTTTAGGCCTTTCGTTACCGAATTTAGTTAATCTATTACTGAGAGAGGAATTAAACGTGAGGAACGAAGAAAAAGCTTTTGAAGCCATAATTAGATGGATTAGTCACGACCCTAACACTAGGAAGGTTAATATAGTGCCATTGTTGAAAAGTATAAGGATGGGCCTAATAGATTTAATGTATTTTGGTGAAAAGGTTGAAACTTGTCCCTACATTAAAGATATTCCAGAATGTAAGCCCATAATAAAGGAGGCTAAGAGATGTATATACAACTTGAAGACCACATCATCTACCGATACCGATATGGATGAAGAAGAAATTTTAACGTTCAAGTTTAAACAATAAATTTAATTAATTTTTCATAATTAATATTACAATTAAAGAATTAATTGTTGGTAACTGTTATGATTAAAGGACATCTGCATCCTTTTTTTAGAAAACCATAACTTATAAAAATGGACATTTAGGGTAAGTCCGTGATATTATTATTTTTTTTTATAATATTAGAAATAAGATAATTAATAAATTGTGGGTTTTTTGATAATACTCAGAAGATAATAATAAATTAACTTAACCTTTATGTAATATATTGTTTACACCGAAGTTGACGAAGCATAAAAACAAGGATACAGCTTTAAATTTAAAACATCGTTTTACAAAGCGAAGAGTACCTAACGAATTAATGTTCGTAATTGGTGGAATTGATATCCATAGTACTACTACCATCGCAGAAGTATACGATGCTAGAGGATAGATGGGTCAGATGTCCAGATCTAGAACCCAGGGAATCTAGGTTTAATTAATTTAAAACGCAATGCAACTAATTAGGTTTTGGACCTCATGTTTGATTTATTTCATTTTTTCCGAGGTAGGTCAAGTAAAAATTTTGGTTAGGAGTTGTAAAGTTTGCCATAATGATTCATTATTGCAGTTTAGCTTAAAAATTTTAGTCTTTCTAAATTTCCCGAGGCTAAAAAAAATCAGCGGCTGTAAACATAATAATCACAATTTTTAAGTAGACCATCTATGAAAATTCTAAGAATTTAAACTGAGCAGTTAACATGAATTCAGCCTAACTGTAAGCAAAGCTAAGTATAAATTCTTTAGCCGTATATCAACATTAAACCCAGGGCCTACCACGGATTGATCAGTTTGGAGCAAAAGATTTATATGATAGGAGGTTTCTACGGGGACGATCACTACAACACTTGTAAGGTGTTGGAGCCTGGTCGATTGAGCCATATTACCCATATTCCGATTTGTAAATATAATTAACCACATTGCATTGCCAATTAGAAAATCATCTATATATAAATATATCCTCATTAATTCAAATGCTTTCTAAGCCCGTTTATGAATGTATTGTATTGAATGCGATTTGCAGGGGAGACTAGGCTAACAGAAAATATGTGGACCGAAATCGCTACTATGAACTCCGCTAGAAGTTATGTTAGCGTAGCGGCTTTAGGGGGCTCAATATACGCCATAGGGGGATTCGATGGCCATGACTGTCTCAACACGGCCGAAAGGTTTTAACTATTTTGCATTTAAAAAACTGAATACTAACACACAACCCAATATTATATTTACATGTACATTAAACATATAGATGATAACATTCAAAAAAAAATTTCCTTTTAATTCTTGATTATGGTTGCTGAGCCAAAATATCTAAACCCATTTCAACCCTCCATTTTATCAATCCTAAAGTACCATTATTGGAAACAAATTTAAAAAAGATCTTTGTTTGATATTTTTGATTGATATAATTCGATCGTCTATTAAGGCACAGAATAACAAAAAAAGCATCTTTACGCTCTTAACATTCTAAATGTCGATCTTATTTACTATGTTAGTGGCTAATTTTCTTTATATATAAAAATTTTAATATACTGTGAAAATGTATTCCAATCTACCAGCAATTCATGAAACTTTACTTAAGGTTTATTTTCGATATTTGCTAATTTCGTTTTAATTTTTAATAGGGTTTGAATATAATTCTCAGACATGTCATAATTAAAGTTTAGTATCTCATAACTCTTTGCGCACAAATATAATGAAGTTATGGTGCTCAATTTTCTATTATTAAATTAATTTACTTAGTCGCATAAAACGTTAAGGGGTCTTATTAATTCGATGTATACTTGTAATTCGTACGCAAAGTAGGTTATTGCAGCAATAGGAAAAATCCCGTATTAAGCCACAAATTCATAAGTCGTCTTAGCATTTCAAATTCTAATCTAGGTACGACCAGAAGCAAAATCAATGGACCCCAATTACACCCATGCATTATAAGCGCAAGGACGCTAGCGCGACCGTTTTGCGAGATCGAATATACATAGTGGGCGGTTTTAATGGTCAAGAATGCATGTGCAGCGCTGAATATTATGACCCGACCAGCGATACTTGGACTCTAATATCATCTATGAATGTGAAGCGGAGCGGGGTGGGTGTCGTAGCTTTACACGATAAGCTGTATGCTCTGGGTGGTTTTAATGGACCGCGTACTTGGTTACGGCTGAAAGATACAATCCCGATAGTGGTAATTGGGAATCCTTGCCCGAAATGGATCAACCTCGAAGCAATTTCGCTTGCCAGGTATACTAAAGTTTTAAACTTGTTATACATACGTAGCCATAGAGGGCGGTAATTACCCCTCCCTGCCTCCCCTTGGCTACACCCATGTACGTAGCCTATTTATTCAAAACTAATCGCCATCTCAGTGGAGAGGTCACCTATTTAGTGGCTTAATTGGTTTTCCTTTATTATTTTATTGCCCATTTATAATATCTGAACTCAATTGTATAAAAAATGCTTAAATTATCAATACAAACATACTTTAGATAAAATATCTTTTATTTACACTTACAGACACACAAAGATTTATTAATTCAACATTAAATTGAAAAGGCAAAGAGAATTTTATGTTAGAGCCGAGAATATATGAATTTATTTCTGTTTGGTAAATTGGCAATAACACAAGCAATCGAGGCCCTTCGGGATAAATTCGTATAATGCGCTTTTTTAAACCAGTCATGGGTTTTGTCATTGAAGCAATCCACTTGTTGTATGGAAAATACTCCATTAAAGCCACCCACCACGTATATCACATCATCTATTACCTGCATATAGTTATTCTATAAAATTTGTTGCCTAATAAAATTAAATTAGTTTTTAAAAGGAACATAATATTTTTTTAATTTCGAGTGTTGCTCGCTTAAATAATTTAAGTGCTAGGCTAGGGATAATTTAAGCATTTTTTATACAATTGAGTTCAGATATTATAAATGGGCAATAAAATAATATTGGAAAACCAATTAAGCCACTAAATAGGTGACCTCTCCACTGAGATGGCGATTAGTTTTGAATAAATAGGCTACGTACATGGGTGTAGCCAAGGGGAGGCAGGGAGGGGTAATTACCGCCCTCTATGGCTACGTATGTATAACAAGTTTAAAACTTTAGTATACCTGGCAAGCGAAATTGCTTCGAGGTTGATCCATTTCGGGCAAGGATTCCCAATTACCACCATCGGGATTGTATCTTTCAGCCGTAACCAAGTACGAGATTCCATTAAAACCACCTAGAGCATACAGCTTATCGTGTAAAGCTACGACACCCACCCCGCTCCGCTTCACATTCATAGATGATATTAGAGTCCAAGTATCGCTGGTCGGGTCATAATATTCAGCGCTGCACATGCATTCTTGACCATTAAAACCGCCCACTATGTATATTCGATCTCGCAAAACGGTCGCGCTAGCGTCCTTGCCCTTATAATGCATGGGGGTAATTGGGGTCCATTGATTTTGCTTCTGGTCGTACCTAGATTAGAATTTGAAATGCTAAGACGACTTATGAATTTGTGGCTTAATACGGGATTTTTCCTATTGCTGCAATATCCTACTTTGCGTACGAATTACAAGTATACATCGAATTAATAAGACCCCTTAACGTTTTATGCGACTAAGTAAATTAATTTAATAATAGAAAATTGAGCACCATAACTTCATTATATTTGTGCGCAAAGAGTAATGAGATACTAAACTTCAATTATGACATGTCTGAGAATTATATTCAAACCCTATTAAAAATTAAAACGAAATTAGCAAAGATCGAAAATAAACCTTAAGTAAAGTTTCATGAATTGCTGGTAGATTGGAATACATTTTCACAGTATATTAAAATTTTTATATATAAAGAAAATTAGCCACTAACATAGTAAATAAGATCGACATTTAGAATGTTAAGAGCGTAAAGATGCTTTTTTTGTTATTCTGTGCCTTAATAGACGATCGAATTATATCAATCAAAAATATCAAGCAAAGATCTTTTTTATAAAATTTGTTTCCAATATGGTACTTTAGGATTGATAAAATGGAGGGTTGAAATGGGTTTAGATATTTTGGCTGTCCAGCAACCATAATCAAGAATTAAAAGGAAATTTTTTTTAATGTTATCATCTATATGTTTAATGTACATGTAAATATAATATTGGGTTGTGTGTTAGTATTCAGTTTTTTAAATGCAAAATAGTTAAAACCTTTCGGCCGTGTTCAGACAGTCATGACCATCAAATCCCCCTATGGCTTATATTGAGCCCCCTAAAGCCGCTACGCTAACATAACTTCTAGCGGAGTTCATAGTAGCGATTTCGGTCCATATATCTTCTGTTAGCCTAGTCTCCCCTGCAAATCGCATTCAATACAATACATTTATACACGGGCTTAGAAAGCATTTGAATTAATGAGGATATATTTATATATAGATGATTTTCTAATTGGCAATGCAATGTGGTTAATTATATTTACAAATCGGAATATGGGTAATATGGCTCAATCGACCAGGCTCCAACACCTTACAAGTGTTGTAGTGATCGTCCCCGTAGAAACCTCCTATCATATAGATCTTTTGCTCCAAACTGATCAATCCGTAATAGGCCATGGGTTTA
Source organism: Gordius sp. MW1 (assembly GCA_964036665.1). Classification (NCBI taxonomy): domain Eukaryota; kingdom Metazoa; phylum Nematomorpha; class Gordioida; order Gordea; family Gordiidae; genus Gordius; species Gordius sp. MW1. The sequence continues at coordinate 10,980,473 of OZ038532.1, read as the reverse complement.
ATGTTAATATACGGCTAAAGAATTTATACTTAGCTTTGCTTACAGTTAGGCTGAATTCATGTTAACTGCTCAGTTTAAATTCTTAGAATTTTCATAGATGGTCTACTTAAAAATTGTGATTATTATGTTTACAGCCGCTGATTTTTTTTAGCCTCGGGAAATTTAGAAAGACTAAAATTTTTAAGCTAAACTGCAATAATGAATCATTATGGCAAACTTTACAACTCCTAACCAAAATTTTTACTTGACCTACCTCAGAAAAAATGAAATAAATCAAACATGAGGTCCAAAACCTAATTAGTTGCATTGCGTTTTAAATTAATTAAACCTAGATTCCCTGGGTTCTAGATCTGGACATCTGACCCATCTATCTGCTCTAGCATCGTATACTTCTGCGATGCTAGTAGTACTATGGATATCAATTCCACCAATTACGAACATTATTTCGTTAGGTACTCTTCTCTTTGTAAAACGATGTTTTAAATTTAAAGCTGTATCCTTGTTTTTATGCTTCGTCAACTTCGGTCTAAACAATATATTACATAAAGGTTAAGTCAATTTATTATTATCTTCTGAGTATTATAAAAAAACCCACAATTTATTAATTATCTTATTTCTAATATTATAAAAAAAAATAATAATATCACGGACTTACCCTAAATGTCCATTTTTATAAGTTATGGTTTTCTAAAAAAGGATGCAGATGTCCTTTAATCATAACAGTTACCATGGGCGTACGCAGGGGGGGGGGGGGGGGGGGGGGGGCAGGGAGGGGGGCGGCTGCCCCCCCTAATTTTAAAAATAAGATTTTTTTCAATACAAAAACCCTCAAGAATTAAAAAAAAATTTGTTTTGCCCCCCCCCCTAATTTTGCCCTGCCCCACCCTCATTAGGCTCTGCCCCACCCTAATGTGGCTCCCCCCCTCCGAATAGTCGAGACCTTTTTTTTATTTTTATTTTTATTATTTTTTTTTTTTGCTTTCAGGAAAATTTTAGAAAAAATTTTTTTTTTAATCTGGCCCCCTCTAATTCAAAACCTGCGTACGCCCATGACAGTTACCAACAATTAATTCTTTAATTGTAATATTAATTATGAAAAATTTAATTAAATTTATTGTTTAAACTTGAACGTTAAAATTTCTTCTTCATCCATATCGGTATCGGGAGATGATGTGGTCTTCAAGTTGTATATACATCTCCTAGCCTCCTTTATTATGGGCTTACATTCTGGAATATCTTTAATGTAGGGACAAGTTTCAACCTTTTCACCAAAATACATTAAATCTATTAGGCCCATCCTTATACTTTTCAACAATGGCACTATATTAACCTTCCTAGTGTTAGGGTCGTGACTAATCCATCTAATTATGGCTTCAAAAGCTTTTTCTTCGTTCCTCACGTTTAATTCCTCTCTCAGTAATAGATTAACTAAATTCGGTAACGAAATGGCTAAAAAGTCGGTGCTAAATTCTGTTATAGGCTCAAAATTACTCCGAACATAACCTTGAACAGCGTTTAAGAGGCGGGGGTAACTAAACCACTGGGCAAAGCTAAGGAGACCAAAACAATTATCTATGTCGATATTGGTTATCATGTATCGAACGCAGGAGTCGAGTAGAGTTATGAAGGAAAATCGATCGGCTAGGATAAAGGTATCCTGTTAGATTTTGTAAGTTTGTAAAGGAAGTTTATAATTATTAATTTATGTCGAAATATATTTTTACGATTAACCAAGTATTTATATAGTGGCGTAAGCAGGGGGGAGGGGGGAATTGGGTTAGACCCCCTGGCGAAAAAAACAAATGTTTTTTTCTAAATTATCTAGATGTTTTTTTTCTAAATTATCTAGAAAACATAATGATATTAATAGAATTCTTGTTGATGTTGCGAATATAGAGATAATTAACTACCTTAATTGGTTTTAGATTTAATTTTTGATGAAAATCTACTATTTTTACGATTATTTATACTAAAACTTTTCATCTCGAAATTTATCAGATAGGAGGGCAAGCAATATATATCACTATATTTTTTTATCATAAATGCTATTATTTTAAAATGCCATATGCTATTATAATTAGCATATTGATTATAAAGTTATACAATATTCCTTAGTTGAACGTTATCAGTATTTATTTCATATTTTCCCGTGTAACAGTATTTTTTAAGTTTATCCATATCGAGGGAAGTCAAGTCTTTAATTACAATTTCCCTGCAGCAAGGATCCCGAAAATGAAAATACAAAAGGGCACGAAAATAAGAGCTTTTTTCGCTAAGCAACAGTTTGTGGACGGTAAATGTTGTTTCTCCAACCTTTCTAAGACAAAATTTATGTGTAAATTGTTTTTTAAGAATAGGTCAAAAACTTGTAAAAATAGGGACCTAATTTGGTGACCTACAAAAAATAAAGTATATAAGTATATTTTGTTTTTAAATTGTAGAAGCTTACAATAATTGTTTTTAGGGACAAAACATATCTGATAGCAAAACATGCCTTAAAGTTAACAATAGTATACCTTCAAAGATATATCACAACCTTCGCCCCGGTTATCCCCAAACTCCTCCAATATCCTCATGTTGTGAAATGAAAATGAATCTCTCCTAGAAACTGTATACTTATCACAACCACTATTTGAAGTTTCATTAGGCCCATAAAAATCAAGATCGTAATCTACATGCATTGAATTTGTAGAATCAAGCGTAGTTACCATTAATTGGGAATATATTAGTGAAATAAAAAAATTGCATAGCAATTAAAATATGATTGAATAAGAATGATAACAATCAAGGTAAATTTACCCCCTCCCCCTTTATTGTGTGGTCAGTCTCCAAATTTTAAAGTCACTTGCTTCAAAATCAAATGCTAAGTTTAAGAATGTGGAACGGACTTTTATAGTAATCGTACTTTACCGCTCTACATTTCGCCAATCTATTTTATCCCAAGAAAAATTATATTAATGTATCAATCTCCTTACTACAAATCACTCATACGTATTCATGTTGATAAACAATCATATATGGGGAGAAATAAATAACACAAACGTATAAGCGCGTCGGGGGGGGGGGGGGGTAACATACGCGTACTAGAAATTAAATGTAAAAGAATAATGGTCATGAGTGTACAACGTGTAAGATCAAAAGAATTGTACCGCGTGTTGAACTCTTAACTTTTGAATAAGATGAGGTGGGAAGATATCTTCATCTTCGTATCATCGGATACGATAATAGCATATATAATTTTCACGTTAAATAAGTGGATAGACCGTGCAAAAAATGATATCTTATATATAAAATTCTTTACAAAAACTCTAATAATTTCTTACCTTGGTATTGCATTCCTGATTTGAAAAATTAGAATGTGTTCTCTTGGGTTCTTTGTTCCCTTTATTTATTTTCAAACTTAAAAAGGAGTAAATCGTAAATAAACGCCAGTCTTATTTTAAACTCATCCCCATTTATTTTTATATCATTAATTTTAATGTTCCTACACTTACGCTTTCCCATTCTCCATACCTTTATATTAATCTATTTTCATCTAACTTATTTCCCCGTATGTTGAATTTAATCATCAACCTGGGTAGAACATTCTTAACATTAAAAGGCCATTAATCTTTTAATTGCTATAGAATTTAAAAATTTTTATCTTTTATGTTGTCTAGTTTTAATTGCTATATGGCTATGCATTTGTTTCTAGGAATAAATCTTTAAATTCTTTTTACTTTTTTTAACTTTTCATCTCGAGCAATTAAAGTTTACTATATGTCTAAGTTGACATTTTTTAAAGTTGTGACTTGATTTACATTGATTTAAACTACAATCTTTAATTTAAAATATCTTAATTTGAATATATTTTTTTTAAAGAAATGTAGTAATATTAATATCTATTATGTGGTGCTCTATCAACTTAAATATTACTCGATACCTTTAATATACTAGGAAATTAAATAAATTTTTTTTTGTATAATATGGGAAACCACGAAAAGGATGTTAAAAGAGCGTGCTAACTGTTGCCTATAAATTTCAAGATGCCCGAAATTTTACTTAAAATATAAAACTGAAAAATCATTTGTTTACTGCGACGAAAGTTGTAAAGAATTGTGAATTTACAATAAAATTTAGATTAAGTTAGAAGTGCTAACTGAATTTTATTTCAACAGCATAAAAGGATTATCTTTCTAGAAGAATCGAGTAATAGTGCTTAAATTATTTAAAAAGCCACAAAATTAATATGATTACTTTTAACATAATATAAAATAAATGAAATTAAACAAATATCGCGATAAATAATACCTGAGGTTAAGCAGTATTGTAGGCGAATTTATAGCTGAAACACTAATCTGAATTTTATTTCAACAGCTTAAAAGGATTATCTTTCTAGAAGAATCGAGTAAAAGTGCTTAAATTATTTGAAAAGCCACAAAATTAATATGATTTTAACATAATATAAAATAAATGAAATTAAACAAATATCGCGATAAATAATACCTGAGGTTAAGCAGTATTGTAGGCGAATTTATAGCTGAAACACTAATAGGGATAAAAATAGATAAAGATGAAGAATTAAGAAGATAAAAATAAATTAATAAAACGTTAGGTACCTATTACATGTATCTATATATTAGTTAATTAATGTAAATGTTTATTTTTACTTAAAATATAAAACTGAAAAATCATTTTGTTTACTGCGATGAAAGTTGTGAAGAATTGTGAATTTACAGTAAAATTTAGATTAAGTTAGAAGTGCTAACTGAATTTTATTTCAACAGCGTAAAAGGATTATCTTTCTAGAAGAATCGAGAAAAAGTGCTTAAATTATTTAAAAAACCACAAAATTAATAGGATTACTTTTAACATAATATAAAATAAATGAAATTAAACAAATATCGCTATAAATAATACCTTAGGTTAAGCAGTATTGTAGGCGAATTTGTAGCTGAAACACTAATAGGGATAAAAATAGATAAAGATGAAGAATTAAGAAGATAAAATAAATTAATAAAACGCATTATTTCAAATTCATTCCCCCTTATCCCTATACCATTAATTTTAATGTTCCTACACTTATGCATTCCCATCCTCCATACTTCTTCCCGATTATTTAAAGATCCGCTTCGTATCGATGGTAAAACTGACAGACGTCCTTTTTCCGTAGGCTTTGAGGGGAATATTATTTGATTACCCATTTTAATTTACGATAATATTCCTGTTAGAACACAAGTGAATTTCTATTTAACAATTAAATAGGCGCTTGAACATATGAGAGGAGATTAAATTATGTACAAAATACCTTTATGTACACATTAAAGTATAAAAGTTTTAAAATCATGTAAAAACAGACTTTTTTAATTGTCATATAGTTATTTAAATAAAATGTTAGTGAATTATTAAATATTCCCCATGTTTAAGTCGATCCGTTAAGAGGTTGTTGCTAAATATAAAGAAATTCCCCAATGGATATAGAATGTTCTCCGACAGAGATATGTTTTTTTAGTGTTGTGACGGGCGCGCTAGATAGCGCGCCCTAGGGTGTGCTGAGGGGGTATTGTAGTCTTATGAAAAAGAGCCACACCCACACTGTTAGTCTCCTTTTCTGGTGAAGACATTAGTGTGGGTGTGTTGAATACCGACCATTAGTAGTCTATTATTTTTTCATAGAGACCCGATAGACCCTTAGATACATGCTAAGGGGGTGTTATTAGCTAGTTGTTATTGTCATCATTATCAACACGATGTGTGCTGTCGTTGTGCGTGCAGTGCAGTCAAATTTGTTAATCTAACTAAGCTATCCTATCTATAAGTGTAAGTAAACTAATATAAAAATAGAATTTTCTAAGTACTGGACAGGACATTCAACTTACTTTTATTATAACAATTTAGTCAGGGTCGTACGCAGGATTGTTTAAATTTTTTTTTTTGGGGGGGGGGGGTGGGTGTAACCGGAAGGGAGGGTTACAATATCAAATAAATTGTATCTAAACTTGGTGTTTTTGTTATGCCCCTCCAAAAATATAATGTTCTTAAGCCCTTGTCAATTTTACACACTGTAACAAGTAAAAGCACAACATACATTTTATTTCAAAAAAAAATAGTTACAAAAAAATTTAACCATGAAAATTTTATAACCCCCTCCTTCAAAAAATCCTTCTTATGTTTCTAGGTTTTTATGTCTTAAAGTCTTTGATGTAACTAAACCATAATATTTTAACCCATTTAATTTAGTTATTAATCAAAAAACTTATCATTCCTACTCCCCCCCCCCTCATTTACGCCACTGATTTATCCCCAGTGTTGCTATTTTATGTTAAAAAAAGTAAATAGTACAACCCTCATGCCTTATTTGTTTCATCAATGTGATGGTTAATGTGACTAATGAAATGGCACATGTGGCGGTTCTATTTTCTACAATTTAGGACCATGGGGGAGGGGATTAGTAAAAAAAAAAGGGACCTTACACTAGGCAAGCGCGTCTTACGAGGGACCTTTATAAGGGTGTGGCTTCTTAGTCTCTTTCTTTCTATTAAGGCGTGGGTGTAAAATGGCGCGCCGCATAACAACACGTTTTATGCAATAAATTTTTTACAATTATAAAATCTTATATATAAAAATGAAACTATGTGTGTATGTATGCCGCCACCAATTTTGGAAAACTACCGGACCGATTTGGCTCAAAATTTCACAGTTTATTCCTGCCACTCCGGAGCGTGTTTTAAGATATGTTCCAGCCAAATCGGTCGAGTAGTTTTCGAGATATTGGGTTTTATGCGTTTTGACGTTGTATCGAACGTCAATCAAACGCCCTGCCCTCATCACCTACTGCTGCGTATCTTATCTATCTATTAGTGTTGTAAAAACGGCTGGCTGGTTTTTCCCAGCGTATTGCTAAGCTTAGTTGTTGACGTTTATTTTCACCCAGCCTTATCAGTGTTAGGTGAATTTTCTTGGGAGAGCTTTGGCGTTTGGCGTTTTTGTAAAAAAGACCTAAAGCGTTCTGGGTGAATGTTTCGGGGTGACCTTTGGCGTTTAGGTTTGGGTGTATTAAACACCTAAAGGGTGTGGGTGGATAATATTATTAACCTTTTGGTTTGGTTTTGGTCGTTTGGGGTGGGGCAAGCAAATATATCAATTTTAGGTAATAAACTTTTAATTTAAGAAAATAAAAATAGTTATATCATGACGTCACTGAGTTTAAACTTTTCCCATTGTGACGTCATAATGAAAAGTATTATAATTTATAATCTAATCTCTAGTAATTACAGTTAATTATTATGCTTTGCTTATGCTGCATTATAGAAGTAATGTTTTATTTATGAAAAAAAGATGGCTAAAATCTGTTTAATGATTTCAAAATTTATTTCTTAGACATGCCAAAAATTTTATAAAAATTTATAAAAGGTGGGAAATTTCGCTTTGTAGAATCTTCTATATAGATGGCTAAAATCTGTTTAATGATTTCAAAATTTATTTTTTAGACATGCCAAAAATTTTATAAAAATTTATAAAAGGTGGGAAATTTCGCTTTATAGAATATTCTATAAAGATGGCTAAAATCTGTTTAATGATTTCAAAATTTATTTTTTAGACATGCCAAAAATTTTATAAAAATTTATAAAAGGTGGGAAATTTCGCTTTATAGAATATTCTATAAAGATGGCTAAAATCTGTTTAATGATTTCAAAATTTATTTTTTAGACATGCCAAAAAATTTATAAAAGGTGGAAAATTTCGCTTTGTAGAATATTCTATATAGATGGCTAAAATCTGTTTAATGGTTTCAAAAATGATTTTTTAGACATGCCAAAAAATTTATAAAAATTTATTTAATTATATATTTTTAAATTTTCTGCCTCAGCCAGGTGGTAATAATTTTTTTGAACATTTAATATGGTTTAACTTTATAATTTACACATTTGCTAAGCAGATTAATTGCGATTAATCACAAAATTTAATTTCAAATATATTTTGAATTCCTCGGCTCTTGTAAAAGATAAAGACTTATTAGTTATATAATGTCCTTTTTATTTTATATTTGTATTTGTAGCATTTTAAATAAATTGTATTAATTATATGCATAGCATATTATTAAACTATATTTTCATTGCTTTCAGCATTGCTCGTACTTAAACAAGCTAATATTTATGACAGAGCTTATGTGTCCGTCCGAGCACATATGGAACTTAACATCTAAACAAACAGAACAAGGAGGCATGGTGGGGGAGGGCTAGCTAGGCTCTTTATTATATCATTTCTTTTTTAACGTATAACCGTATAACACGTCTAATAATAATTGTTACGATTAACCCTGCCTCGTCGTGGGGTATGATTATACCCCACGAATGCTCTCGCTTAAGTTTATTTCTGTTGGAAAAAATGTATGTGCTATTTTTGTTTATGATATCTTTTACAATTTGTGTTTTTAATACATTTTGAACATTCTTTTAATAAAAAATCACTACGAGCAATTGCTGAAAGCAATGAAAATATAGTTTAATAATATGCTATGCGTATGCATATAATTAATACACTTTATTTAAAATGCTACAAATATAAAATAAAAGGGACATTATATAACTAATAAGTCTTTATCTTTTACAAGAGCCGAGGAATTCAAAATATATTTGAAATTAAATTTTGTGATTAATCGCAATTAATCTGCTTAGCAAATGTGTAAATTATAAAGTTAAACCATATTAAAATGTTCAAAAAAATTATTACCACCTGGCTGAGGCAGAAAATTCAAAAATATATATTTAAATAAATTTTCATAAAATTTTTGGCATGTCTAAAAAATGAATTTTGAAATCATCAAACAGATTTTAGCCATCTTTATAGAATATTCTATAAAGCGAAATTTCCCACCTTATATAGATTTTTATAAAATTTTTGGCATGTCTAAAAAATAAATTTTGAAATCATTAAACAGATTTTAGCCATCTATATAGAATATTCTATAAAGCGAAATTTCCCACCTTTTATAAATTTTTATAAAATTTTTGGCATGTCTAAAAAATAAATTTTGAAATCATTAAACAGATTTTAGCCATCTATATAGAAGATTCTACAAAGCGAAATTTCCCACCTTTTATAAATTTTTATAAAATTTTTGGCATGTCTAAAAAATAAATTTTGAAATCATTAAACAGATTTTAGCCATCTTTTTTTCATAAATAAAACATTACTTCTATAATGCAGCATAAGCAAAGCATAATAATTAACTATAATTTACTAGAGATTAGATTATAAATTATAATACTTTTCATTATGACGTCACAATGGAAAAAGTTTAAACTCAGTGACGTCATGATATAATATTTTTATTTTCTTAAATTAAAAGTTTATTACCTAAAATTGATATATTTGCTTGCCCCATCCCAAACGACCAAAACCAAACCAAAAGGTTAATAATGTTATCCACCCACACCCTTTAGGTGTTTAATACACCCAAACCTAAACGCCAAAGGTCACCCCGAAACATTCACCCAGAACGCTTTAGGTCTTTTTTATAAAAACGCCAAACGCCAAAGCTCTCCCAAGAAAATTCACCTAACACTGATAAGGCTGGGTGAAAATAAACGTCAACGCTTGCAGGCGACCAATTGAAACCCTTGGTTTTTTACAACACTACTATCTATCGTGTAGGTAGTGTTGTTATGCGGCGCGCCATTTTACACCCACGCCTTAATAGAAAGAAAGAGACTAAGAAGCCAACCCTTATAAAGGTCCCTCGTAAGGCGCGCTTGCCTAGTGTAAGGTCCCTTTTTTTACTAATCCCCTCCCCCATGGTCCTAAATTGTAGAAAATAGAACCGCCACATGTGCCATTTCATTAGTCACATTAACCATCACATTGATGAAACAAATAAGGCATGAGGGTTGTACTATTTACTTTTTTTAACATAAAATAGCAACACTGTGGATAAATCAGTGGTGTAAATGAGGGGGGGGGGGGGTAGGAATGAAAAGTTTTTTGATTAATAACTAAATTAAATGGGTTAAAATATTATGGTTTAGTTACATCAAAGACTTTAAGACATAAAAACCTAGAAACATAAGAAGGATTTTTTGAAGGAGGGGGTTATAAAATTTTCATGGTTAAATTTTTTTGTAACTATTTTTTGGAAAAAAATGATTTTTTTGAAATAAAATGTATGTTGTGCTTTTACTTGTTACAGCGTGTAAAATTTACAAGGGCTTAAGAACATTATATTTTTGGAGGGGCATAACAAAAACACCAAGTTTAGATACATTTATTTGATATTGTAACCCTCCCTTTCGGTTACACCCCCCCCCCCCCCAAAAAAAAAAATTAAACAACTTAGAAAATTCTAATTTAATATTAATTTACTTACACTTATAGATAGGATAGCTTAGATTAACAAATTTGACTGCACTGCACGCACAACGACAGCACACATCGTGTTGATGATGATGACAATAACAACTAGTTAATAACACCCCCTTAGCATATATCTAAGGGTCTATCGGGTCTCTATGAAAAAATAATAGACTAGCTAATGGTCGGTATTCAACACACCCACACTCAATGTCTTCACCAGAAAAGGAGACTAGCAGTGTGGGTGTGGCTCTTTTTCATAAGACTACAATACCCCTCAGCACACCCTAGGGCGCTCTATCTAGCGCGCCCGTCACAACACTACGTGTAGGTAGTCTGGTGATAAATGCAGTAGGCATGTGTTGCGGAAAATGAAAACTTTTTACGCACTATCAAAGCCATTTTTTGCTTCAGTTATTATTATTATTATAGGACGGTCGTGCCCCCCCCCCCTCCTGCGTGGCTAAATAAATTAAAAAATCTAATTTTGTAATTTTTTGCACGTTAAACAAGGAGAAAAATGAAAATAATTTTAACAAAGTGCCAATAAATGTTGATATATCCATGGGCGTAGCTAGGTTTTGAATTAGGGGGGGGGGGCAGATTAAAAAAAAAGGTCTTGCCAACAATTTTCCTGAGAGCAAAAAAAAAAAGGTCTCGACTATCCAAAAATTTTCATGCAACCGTAATTTAAATTTATTTTACCAAAACAATTTTTTTTTTAAACAAATAGTAGTTTATTCTAATAATCACATGGGTAAAATACATTGGTAAATAAAATATTAAAAAGAAAACGCGTTAAAATCTAATTGGATGGCATTGATCCGTGTATGGAAATCGTGTTAGATTTGACGATTTTCATAGTGATCTTTTATTTTTGTGTAAATTCGCTAATAAGCATCTGTATTAATTGGAGTTAAGTTCAAATAGGGGGGGGGGGACGGGCAGCCGCGCCCCCTGCTCCCGCCTGCCTGGCTAATTAGGGGGTGGGGCAAAGCATAATTTTTTTTTAATTTTTAAGGGTTTTTGTATTGAAATCCTTGGCTGCCCCCCCCCCCTATTTGCGAAACCAAATTTTTTTCAATGCAAAAACATTGAAAAATTTATGTTTTGCCCCCCTCTAATTGAACTTTTAAACGTTTTGCCCCCCCCCCCTAATCCAAAACATGGCTACGCCCATGATTATAGGTAAATTTGACTTAAAAAAATTTGCTTCATGAAAATTTAAATTCGAACATTATTGAGGTAAAATTTTGTGTTTTAAACCACCCTTAAAGATATCAATTATTTGTTATTTTTCGTTAAATAACCTATATGCGTATCCGTATTCGCCTTTTGTTATTTTATCATAAAGGCCAGGCGCGATATTTTTTTTTGATTATAGGTAAATTTGACTTAAAAAAAATTTGCTTCATGAAAATTTAAATTCGAACATTATTGAGGTAAAATTTTGTGTTTTTAACCACCCTTAAAAATATCAATTATTTGTTATTTTTCGTTTAGTTGAGTTTTTAAATTTTTTTTGGTAGTTTTAATTTTCTTATTTAAATTTTTTAATTTTTTTTTAAAATATTTTTAATATGGCAAAACAACGTTTGCCGGTGTAGCGTATGAGACGACGTAGCGTTTAAGATCGCGTAATCGTCAATCACGCCTCCACATTCGTTGAAAACACGAAAAAAGTACTTGTTTTGTCAATCACGTGATTTTTTTGACTAACATGATTGGTTCAAATTTCGGAAAAACATACATTTTATTTTACGTAATGACATTCATTTGAGATCACGTAATTTGCAAACTTTTTTACCAATATAATTTTGTATTTTGTAATAAGTAAGTTCCTAAGATTATAAATATAAACTAATGCAAAAGTTTGTTATTTACCTTTTTAGATGTATGCTTCTATAATTGTTGAAATTGTAGTAAACTTTGTATTTTGTAAAAGTAAGTTCCTAACATTATAAATATAAGCTAATGCAAAAATTTGTTATTTGCCTTTTTAGATGTATGTTTCTATAATTGTTGAAATTGTAGTAAACTTTGTATTTTGTAATAAGTAAGTTCCTAAGATTATAAATATAAGCTAATGCAAAAGTTTGTTATTTACCTTTTTAGATGTATGCTTCTATAATTATTGAAATTGTAGTAAACTTTGTATTTTGTAATAAGTAAGTTCCTAAGATTATAAATATAAGCTAATGCAAAAGTTTGCTATGTACCTTTTTAGATGTATGCTTCTATAATTGTTGTTTACCTTTTTAGATGTATGCCTTTATAATTGTTGAAATTGTAGTATTTTGTAATAAGTAAGTTCCTATCTAAGATTATAAATATAAGCTAATGCAAAAGTTTGTTATTTACCTTTTTAGATGTATGCCTTATACGTCCCTAATATTATAAATATTAAACTACTTAATTTATACTTTGATTAATTTAGCATTTATTTAATAGAATGGAAGAATATGGTTTTGCTGAGATTATGGATTATATGAAAAATGGGACTATTCCTATATATTTGAATTTGATAGTTGTTTATGAAAAGTTTTTAATTGTTACTATATTGTTTTAACTTTATATTTACTTTAAATAAAATACATTATTCTTGTTTCAATGTCTAATGATATTTGACAAAACATGGTTTGTATTTGCCTTTTCCCAATAAAGATGATGATATGTAATGGCTAAAAATATATATTTATTAAAATTATAATATCAATATCATTATTTTATATTATAACAGCTTTATCAGATGCAAAATAAATTTAATAAACTAAATTTATATAGATTGGATCACTTATAAATGAATTAAAACCAAATATATGACACCTAATCAGGGATTATAAGATCCTTTACATAAAATAATTATTTAAGTTCCCCAGTTTCTATAATAGTTTAAAAAACTTAATATATATAAATTATTTAAATTTGTTTATATTAGTTAAAATTTAATATTATTTAAGTTCCCCACTTTTTATAATAGTTTAAAAAACTTAATACATATAAATAAATTGAATTTGTTTATAATAGTTAAAATTAAATATTTAATGAAGCTTAATTTATATTATGTTAAACCTTTATTGAAAAATCTTAACAAAATTATTGTATAACAAACCACAATTTTTGATTGACATTTATACCAGCCTATAATAATCTTTTTTGCAATTATAGTGCAGAAATACATGATTGACGTGTTTGATTGATTTACGCGATATAAAACGATACGCGAATTGAACATTACACCTGGTCAGCTAGTATACATATAATAATCGATATGAGGAGGATCGCAAACTAACAATGGCATAACAAGTTTCCTTTGTGTATGTGTGACCAAAGGCTGATAGACTAAAAGCCTAATTGTAAGATCAGATTAATATTAAGATACTTCAATTTATTAATCTACTTTATTTATCATACCTCTTACAAGATTCGAGAATTTAATTAAACATCTATCAAAGCTATATCTTATAGAATCTATCTATTAAAGTTAGTTAATAACTTAGGAACTATTTATAATTAGATATATTTTAGTTTTAACTTTTTTTAATTCCTATATTCATGTTGTCCAACGTATGAAATTTTTTGAAAGAACTTAAATAAAATTATTATTATAGCAGGATATTTATCATTCACTTAAAACGACAAAAGATACAAATAAAAAAATTTTTGCTTCAAAATGATAAGAGTTAGATTTCTAATATTTTGAAGAAGCATTGGTAACCCTACCTAATTCCTTTTACATCAATTTAATTTCAAACTTCTAAGAGCTTGTTCTACGCGACGTTTTTTGTGCACATACTATTATATGTTAAACATACTAATTTTATTTTACAACTCAATGTTCGAAAATAACTTACAAAATATAATGGATTAAAAACACTAAATTTAATGCAAATATTTTAATTATATTTAATTATAGTCTATAAGGAACATGGATGTCGAAAATAGGTTTGAAAAAAATATAGCAATTAATAATTTAGAAAATAAATATTAATGTGATTAACAATAAAGGGATAAATTAATATGTCGTTTTGAACAAAATTTTATTATCTATATCCATTATTTAAATTTGAATTTAATGCAAAAAGTACCCAAGGTTAATATACATAGGCGTAGTGGGTAAGCATTGGCCAACGTAAGTAAAACATTCCCAATCTTAATCATGTCCGTTAATCTTTTTTTTATTAAATTAATTTTAACAATGCTTAGCATTTTTGGTTAGTTCCCCCATTTTATTTTATTATTCCTTTAATTTATGCATTTTCTATTAATTCCCACTTTAATATTACTCGACCCGATAACTTTAATATACATGAAATTAAACCAAAAATCATCTTACTTCATCTCGTTTAAGAAATCGTAACATGAGGGCTAATTTGTAAATCAACGCCGGTATTATTTCAAATTCATTCCCCCTTATCCCTATACCATTAATTTTAATGTTCCTACACTTACTCATCCCGTTTCCCTTAGAAACCCCATTAAATTCCAAAATTGAAAGGGGGTACTCGAGGTCGAGAGTATGTTTTTGGGGGGGCATAAATTAGGGTTAATAAATAACTTATCACAATTTTATATTTAGGGATAACAAATATTATTATTTCTCAGTTGAAAAGGTTCCTAACATTGAGAAATATGTATTTATTAAATTACTTTTCCTGGGTTCTTTCTTTCCTTTATTATTTATTTTCTAACTTAAATATGTAACTCGTAAATCAACGGTGGCCTTATTTTAAACTAATACCCCCTTATTCATATGCCATTAAATTTAATGTTCCTACCAGAGATCAGATTGCCAGGCCCGGCCCGCTGCCCGAACAGGCCCGGCCCGGCCCGTGGGCCGGGTCGGGCCGGGCAACTGTCCTAAATTTTTATTTTCGGGCGGGCTCGGGCGGGCACGAAGAAGATAGGATTCGGGCAATTCGGGCTTAATGAGTTTTTAGATAGTGTATTTATTTGTTACTTTTCATTAATTTGCATATGAAAATGCTAAAAAATCGCCATCCGTCCCCAAGTTATTTTTACAATTTTTGCCAGAACCCCTTTATTTCCATCAAGTCCCTAGCTAGGTTATGGAGAGGATTAAAATATTTATATTTATGCAGCCCTTTCATTGTTCGTAATTCGCATGTGCTGTCTATACTAGTACAAAATCGTCACGCCCAAATTGATACAACGCCTGAAAGTGTTAAATTTCATTCTAATATCATTTAATTTTTTAACAAATGATTTAACAAGGCTTTCCAAATTCGCCTTTATTATTCCCTTATCACTCATCGCTATCGCTAAGCTCAAATATTTTAGAAAGACCAAATACTACGTTTTTTTGACCAATTAGGATTAAAATTAAAGTACAAAAGTTTCATTTGAAAAAATCATTCGACTTTTAAATATTAAAAGAATTTTAGGTCGCAAAATTTCGGGCCTAACAGGCAAATTTAATATTTCGGGCCGGGCATTTCGGGCAGCATAAATGTTTCGGGCGGGCTCGGGCGGACACCAGAAGGGTTCGGGCGGGCTCGGGCGGGCAATGAGGTTAGAGAATTGAACCGGGCCGGGTTCGGGCAGAAAATTCCTAACAAATCTGACCTCTGGTTCCTACGTTAACGCATCCTACATACCCCTATTTATTAAATCATTATTTTAAACTATTTGGGGTATAGAAACATGCAAGTATACAAATATAAAAAAAATTTGCATAGCAGGTTTTTTAAAAGTCTTTGTGTCGAAATTTGAGTGTAGCGTTTGTGTATTCCTGTTGTACTTAAACAGTTCGTGGGGCATACATGCTAGAGTACAACCGTTTTTCGCATAAATAGCAACAACACCACCAGCCCGAATTGTGGATCGTTTAAATTGTTTAATACACTTGTAGTTGGGTAAGTCGACACGGTCGTGATCGTCCAACCAGGTTTCATTAATATTAAATAAAAAATGGTCAAATTTGCCTGCTGTTTGGTCAGCAACCCATGTATTTCTGATATTTCTAGATGTCTCTCACTTTGCCTCTTCGAAATAGAGAGGTTCAGTTTGTGCAGCTTAATATTTCTCTAAATCTTTAACAAACTTATGGTGAATTGTAAATTTTTTGTCTAAAAACATTTAGGTGACCCAAGCAATTGTAGTAGATTCATGCTTCGTAGTTATATATCCCTTATTTAGCGATAGGATTTTTCAACACTAAATCTTTTAAATCCTTAAAATCTTAATGAATAAGAATTCTTATTTAATATTTTTTCTATTGAATTAATTTTAACAATATTTAACATTTTTGTTAATTCGCCCATTTTATTTTATTATTTATAATTATATATTGTTTTATATTTTATTGCATTATTAATATAATATTGTACAAGTGCGATAAATACAATAATAAATTGCATAGGAATTAATAATTTAATTGGGTACAGAGGAGATCAAGGTTTTTGGGAAGGGACATCGCTCTGTAATGGATTCACGATTTGTACTTTTAGTATTCTTGTATTCCATTCGATTTGAGTACCCACTTCCTTAAAGCGTCGGCGTTTTTCGCCATCCAATACTCGAGCCCAAATCCATTCCCGTTTGATGTACGCTGGTTTTTCATCGTTGTTTTTCCACGCACAGTCCATCCACTCGTGCGTCCCTCTTTCATTACATACATAACATACGACACCAACTTCTAGAACATTTTTATAATAATAGCACTCGTCCGTGATGTGGTTCCACCTTTTACAAATATCACATTTAGTACCTAAATATAAAAATTTAGGGTCAGATAATATAAGAATAAAAATTAATAAATTCCTACCTTTTATTTCATGATATTCCATACACCTATATTCATGTCGTCCAACGTATGAAATTTTATGAAAAAACTTAAATAAAATTATTATTATAGCGGGATATTTATCATTCACTTAAAACGACAAAAGATACAAATAAAAAAATTTTTGCTTCAAATGATAAGAGTTAGATTTCTAATATTTTGAAGAAGCATTGGTAACCCTACCTAATTCTTTTTACATCAATTTCAAACTTCCAAGAGCTTGTTCTACGCAACGTTTTTAGTGCATATACTATTTATTATATGTTAACCATAATAATTTTATTTTACAATTCAATGTTCGAAAATAAGTTACAAAATTTAATGGATTAAAAACACTATATTTAATGCAAATATTTTAATAATATTTAATTATAGCCTATAAGAAACATGAATGACGAAAATAGGTTTGGCAAAAATTTAGCAATTAATAACCTTTTTATCAAGTATTTGGTCCAACAGTCGTTGGGTTTGTTTTGATAGGTTTCCTTCATTTTAATGCCCTTTCCAAGTAACTCTAGATCCTTCTCTTCCTCGACAACCACATGTTCAATATTTTCCGAACTATCGGGATTGTATCTCTTGGCCGTAATCAAGTACGAGCTTCCATTAAAACCACCCACAATGTATATTCGATCTCCCAAAACGGTCGCGCTAGCGTCTTTGCGCTTATAATGCATGGGACAAAATGGGGTCCATTGATTTTGGCTCTGATCGTACCTAGATTAGAATTTGAAATGCTAAGACGACTTATGAATTTGTGGCTTAATACGGGATTTTTCCTATTGCTGCAAAATCCTACTTTGCGTATGAATTACAAGTACACATCCAATTAATAAGTGCATTTTATGGCACACATGTCCCCGCACAAAGCATTTGTGTCCAAATTCTCTAGCATCTGTTTATTCCTATTGTCTTAGGTCAATTAACCTGTTATTATGGTAAAAGAGTTTAAAAATAAATTGGTAAGATATCAAGTTACCTAATGGGGGTGGTATTTTATTTTCTTGAAATTAATTTAATTTGAAAAGGGAATTAAAATTTAGAAATATTTACTTATTAATAAAAAAAAAATTTAAATCTGAATGCATAATGCAAGTATACTTACGAGATCGGAAAGAACTTAGAGGCTTCCCTCGGAGGGACCGGTAATACTAAAGATTGGACGATGATAGCTAAAGTAGCTGATATAAGACTTGCTAACTAAGGGTACGGTGTTGCGAGCGAAAACACCATCAAGACACGCGCCACCCCTTGTAGTGGGAGTCCTCGGCGAATGCAATCGCAGGCCAAACGTTGATTCCATGAAAATAAGAAAGCTTTCATTGGCTATATCGCTAAGATCCACATTAAAATCCCCGGATAATATAATAGGTATATTGTGATATCGGCTGGTACGCGTATCAGTTGTTACCCCGAGTACACGAGCGGTGTATGGCAATAAATAGATTTCGAAAAATTCGCGAATATTGACGTGCGATCTACTGTGCGAAACATAAACCGTTATTAATAAAACCGGTTCCCCTCGGATCGTGCATTCTATGGCACATATGTCCCGCACAAAGCATTTGTGTCCAAACTTGGGTCTAGCGTTTGTGTGTTCTTGTTGTACTTAAGCAGTTCGTGGGGCGTATATGCCAGAGTACAACTGTTTTTCGTATAAATAGCAACACCACCAGCCCGAATTGTGGACCTTTTAAATTGTTTAATACACGTATAGTTCGGTAGATCGACACGGTCGTGATCGTCAAGCCAGGTTTCGCAAAACGCCAGAATATTAGCCGTCAGAAGCAAAGGCCGCACCTTGACATCTTCCTGATGACGTTTACGTTGAAAGTTAAGAGCGATAAATCCTCGGAACCGATAGGGGCCAAGAAAGCGGCGCATTCATCGGATAACAAGTGCAAAGGGTTCGTTTCTAATCTTGATATTTCGGCCATTAAGACAGTATTAGGTTTACCGCGTGCGTGGTAAAATTCGTGATCGTCACACACGTTTGTCATGGTTAAACCAGCGAGACTCGTAGCACGAGAGAGCGCAACGTAAACAAGCTGATGTTCGTGGCTCCTATTGTAATCGTAGATAACCCTATCGTACGAGCTACCTTGTGCTTTGTGTACAGTAATTGCGCTAGCTTCGACCAAGGGAAATTGAGTTCGTTTCCAGCGCACAGTGCTCTTTAAATTAATATGAGCGGTTCGTTGACGTATCGGCACCCATGATTTTTGTAAATATGGATGCTCCTTAATATATGGGCCGTACTTGATGTTAGCTATTAAGCCGACACGAGATTTGGGAGGAAACTGAAGCCAAAGTCTAATTACATTGTTATCATCTGACGCTTCAATGTATTGTAAAATCCCGATCGTGCCATTAACAAGGCCATCTTTCACATCTACATTAGTGCGTATCATGTATGGTTTATTTAGCAGTAATATAAGAGAGCTCGGGAGAGTACCCGTTTCGTCTAATTTCATTCTGGCGACTTTATGTTTGGCACTCTCCAATTGAGACGCACTTGTATGCCCGGAGTAAACATCAAGGGCTTGGTGTACCACTCCACCTGCAACCGCGCTCCGATTAAACTTATCAACGTCTGCAGTCATGTAAAAAATTCTTATGGCCGTATCAGCAGGGGATATAGCATTGTTAGCAACAAATCGCCTTTCAATAAGGTTTTTCCCTCTAAACTTAAGGCCTGCCCATCCCCCACTTTTGTTAGGATATCGGAAAATGTTTTTTCTGTTTGACGCATAATATCCGTAAGCGGATAATAAGCCAAAGACCGCCAGAGAATTGGACCTGTAAGGGTATGGCGTGGGTGCTTATAAATCGGAGTTTGTCTAAATGGTGGCAGTTGCCGTAAATCGCCACAAAATACAATATTCATTTCACCAAAGAATGTGTCATTGTTGGAGGTGAATTGCTGTAGTCTAGTATTGATTTTAGTTAACATGTCTGCACCTATCATACTTATTTCATCGATGAATATCGTGTCTATACTGCGGAAAACGACGCGAAGCGAATTTAGCGATTCTCTAGAGATATGGTCAGCAATGCTTGCAGTTACTTGCTTAATGCGGAAGGCAGAGTGGACGGTAACACCATCTATTGCACTTGCAGCCATACCGGTGGAAGCCGGTGATACAAAGGCATTATAACCAGCAACACCTTCCGAGTAGCGATTACATGTTTCCATCAGCAGTTTGAGGGTAAAGGTTTTCCCACTACCTGCTGGCCCGGTAAGAAAAATCTGTATGGGGTCACTATTGCCTCCAGGCCACTTTCGATGTATGAACTCTTCGACCAGAGACAATTGACGCCCGGTAGCACAGCGAACTTGTGCACAATATTCTTCGTGGGTAAGTATGTTAGAACGTTTTTGAATGATTGCCGTGTTTTGCAGAGCAAATTTACGAATGTCCTCATTAGTATCAGCGACTGCCAACATGGCTACCATCGCTGTATCATCATCAATTCTAGTGCGCTCCCGGTCGGGCTGTTCGGTAGGTAATTCGTCTGTATACAATCGACGACATTCGGACATGGTTAGTTCTATATCAACGTCTGATTCGTAACGTTTTCGCGCCTCGAGAATTTCGCGCTCGTGCGAGTCTTAAATTGCAAGATATTTATCATTGTTCAATAGATCTAGGCGCTCGTTACGGAATGGTATATACAAAAGCGTCATTCCTCGTTTGTAGTCCGTAAGTTTATTTAGATTATAGCGTCTGTAGCGTATAATATGAGTAAGTTTCCGTTTAACATACTCGCTATTTTGACGAACATAAAAGTATGCTACAAAATCGGCTAGGCAAACGCTGGTAAGAGCATCGGGTCTTTGCGCGTATCGATCGAATAAACTGTCTTGCCAAATATTTGTCGCTCCTGGATCAAGAGATTCGGTATCCATTTGGGACTGACTCTTTACCACACGTTGCCTATCGTGTGGCCAAACCGTGGGTATGTAAACTATCTTACGGCTCGATGCCGACATGCCTAATCGTAACAAATACCATGCTGCTTCTTGGCTACTCATTTCAATTGCGTTAAGGGTGCGAGTTCCCAGTTCACGCATACAATCAAAAAAATCTTGATCGGGATACTCTTCTCGCAATTTTATTAAATCCCTATGAAGGGAGCTAAGGCCGCGCTCGGCCTTGTTCACGTATTCGGCGATGTACGCTGCACATGAATATTCATCTAGGATAAATTGTATATCCATGTTAGATTTAAGCGTCATCGATACCCATGGATTCATAGGATTATTCCATAGTTGATCCATGCCTCGTTTTAGAAATAACATAGGACGGTGTATACCGGCACGCAATACGTTGAGATAATTGGTGTGCGAGGGAAGTCGAGGAATCCGTCGAAGCTTGTAAGTACCTGCCATCGAGACTCCAGATCCGCTTTCATCTCTGCGTACTTTTTTGTTAGAGGATCTTTGCGCGAATCTTCTTTAGCCATGGTCATGAGAATGCGGGTTTCGAGCATAGGCCAAAATGGTATACCAAAGCGACAGACGTGATGGCCACGCATCTTTTTATAGCACGTAAATGTATGTTTATGAACTTGCAGTTTGGAGAATTTCTCATCGAGCCATTTATGCAGATCTATGCTAATTAGTGTATCGATCCACTGTATGGTACGGGGCATGTTCTCGGAGACCGGTTCCAAGGGATCGTTCTCTAACCATAGTAATATGTGTGCGTGTGGACTACCGCGGTGTTGAAACTCGACACGTTTGAAGTAATCTAGTACACGGTAACGCCCAAAGGGAGAACACTTCGGAGATTTAAGTATTAATAATAGCTTGTCTACTAACTTGGCAAAATACAAGGAACAAGTTACAGGATCGTCATTGACCAATGTACTTCGCTCGAGACTGGATATTCCCGTGACTATGTCGGCGCCTTCGTAATGTTTACGATATTTTAATTTATAGAGCACGTGTAACAAATCTGGCCATACAAATTCGCAAGCACTAAGAGTAAAAAACAAAGTGGGCCTGCCTAACTAGCGAAGCATGGCAAAAAGATCTTTCTTTCGACTAGACCAATAATGGACCGAATTTGGTATTGATTTAAGAAAGGCTAAGTTTGTGTCTAAACATTTTTCGAAATATTCCTCGTCCTCGATCATTTTTCGTGTGACACTACAAGAGTCGCTTAAAACATTTTTGAATGTAGCATACATCGATGCAGTAACACGTAATTTCATCACCTTAGCAGCCATATACAAAACATGTTCTGGGACGGCGCCTCGTCTATCCTGACGCCGAATTTCACTGGTGGCCATAGTAAAAGACGTTACTCGCACCCCGTCTTTGAAAATTCTAGGCTCGCCAAGATATATACCTGGAAATGATAGCTCTTCTGCATATGTGTCAAAAGCAAGGCCAAGTGGAGTTGCGTTTTGACCAGGTGCGAGAGAAAGATAATGCTCTTCATTCCATAGCATAGTTTGCGGTTGGCAGGTCATATTATCGGCAGCTTCGTTGACGATGGGCAGTGTTTCGACTTCATGCTCTTCATTCCCTATCATTGTACCCTGTTGACCGGCAGTTACATTTGATATACTAGTCTCAGGTTCTAAGAAGGAGGCATCAATGGTGATATCTTTATAGAGAGGCTTTGTCATCAAATAACTTAACCATAAGCGGACATCTTTCTTATTTACGTAACCCACAAATTGGGACGTTTTGTAGGATTGATGTTTTTTATATGCACGTTTATTGCATAGTCGTCAGCGACTGAACGCGGTAATGCCGATACCATAGAATTAATGTCAGCGGGTACATTTATAATTTGACCAAACAATCGTTTACTGCCATAGTGATAGCGTAATCGACGAATTTGTAGGAATGGTAACCGTGGTGATACCAACCTTTCTGTAACACAATCTAACGGCGGTAAATGCTCTGGGTATGGCGGATCAGCAAAACCATTTGATTTTGACATAATAGGTATCCGAGCACCAGATAAAGATGTATAGCAAGTATTACATAACATGAATGAAGATACCTTTTCGCCGGGAAATTCAGTCGTAAGTAATGAAACCATCTTTTTACCGACAGATCTAAGATCATGATGGAACCATAAACGATCACACACGTTACAAAGGTGGCCATACCCGTTACATGTAAACGTTAGAGCAAATTCTCGAGAGGCGAGCTCATATATCTCGGGTACGCCAATAATTTCGTCTAAAAGACTTATTTCGCTTCGAGGCGTAAGGAGGCGGGCGGGATTGCGTTCACGAGGGGGGGCCTCACCGGTTTCTTCGCCAGAAGTGGCCGAGAGGCGTGCGCGGTAAGCGCGTTTCTTGGTAGCTTCGTCGGTGTTCTTACCGGCAGCCGAGAGGCGTGCGCGGTAAGCGCGTTGTTTGGCAGCTTCGTCGGTGTTCTTACCGGCAGCCGAGAGGCGTGCGCGGTAAGCGCGTTTCTTGGTAGCTTCGTCGGTGTTCTTACCGGCAGCCGAGAGGCGTGCGCGGTAAGCGCGTTGTTTGGTAGCTTCGTCGGTGTTCTTACCGGTAGCCGAGAGGCGTGCGCGGTAAGCGCGTTGTTTGGCGGCCAAAATTCCGCGTTTACGAATTTGGGTCTCGTCAGCTACATCTACTGTAGTATCCGTTAAAAATGACAGGGGGGTAATAATGATTTACGGAAGGGCACACCATAAATATGAGATGACCATTAGTAGTCATTTTGGTTCCTTTAACTTTGATTCCTTCGACCATAATTGCTCCATTGCTCCCACTTTTAATGTAATCAAATACAACTTGAGTGTCATCTTGGGCCTCCATGCTCTTAGTATGATCAAAGATATTAGGGCAAATCCATATTCCCAAAATGTGGTGTTTGGTGGTTACTATTGGCAAAAATGAAAGCCATAATTGAAATTAAAGGGGGGGGGGCAATAATGATTGAGGGAGGGGCGAAATAATCATTTTTTGAAATTTTAGCCATAATTTTCATAAATTTCAACAAATTTTAGGATTTAGGGACAGCCGCCCCTCCCTGTCACCCCTTGGCTACGCCCATGTGGTGATAGCGTAGTAAAACAACAAATATTTTTTGTGATAATTTCCCTATTAAATGTCGTTGCAATATGTGAACAAAATTTTATTTAAATAAAAAAATACAAATTTTAACAGACATTAATGCCCAAATTATTTTTTAACCACTTACTTAAAAAATTTAGTGATAATATATATATTTATAATTATTTTAAAAACGTAAAATTTATATTAAAAAAATTACGTGCAGCACAAGTGTTGTTCCCTTGATTTAAGTCATATTTCCCATTGATTTTCTTGAAGGCATTATTAGTGGGTATGAAATATGTGTTATGAGCTTTGGAATTTTTCAACTTTGCTTCACAACCTGCCTCCTTCAATTCTAAGCAATATTAAAGATATCATAATAATAATAATTAATAAAACGATTTTTATTGATTTTTTTTATTGACTAGTCATCAATTACTATTTAGCATGATGGAATATTTGGGTTTTCGGGCTAGGAACTGGTATACAGTTTCATATATGGGTTTTAAAGGTAATGCTCCATCTAGTTTTATGATCAATCCTTGATTTGTTTCAATGTCTGAACCATGATTTAAAGGGACACAATTTGCGGTCCATTTAACTTGGGGGTGCGCCTCCTCATCCTGGGTCACCAAAATATTATAAGCAATAAAATAAATATACTTATTTGTTTTGAAATGATGTATTTAAACAGCCCTCTTATATAATTTATATTCGATAAGTCAAAGATGAGCTCCTTAGCTATAATTCAAAAAAATACGAGGTATATGTAAAATATCTAAAAGTTATTTGTTAAATGATTTCTCAACAAAATTTTAGACAAATGACTATGTTGTTATTAGAATTATTTAGCATTAGTAAACATTGTTTTTCCAAATTACCAAATTTCTGGAAAAATTGTAAAGCCCTACAACTTTAAAGCAAATTAACGTCAAATAGAAATGAAAATTATATTTTTAAAAAACCGTGAAATAATTGATTCTGATATCGGGGACGCTAGGACTATTGGTAGGAAATATTTGGTTTTGTAACATATGACTCCTTGGGACTAATCCGTGCAACGTGTGCGCAGTGTATATATCTTCTAAGCTATGACCGTGGGTCAAGGAGCGATTCTATTACATTTGTTATTATAATTAATTATTAAAAGCAAGCCAAAATTATTAAATAATTTTATCATAATGTGGAAGTTTTGTATAGTTATGTAAAATTTGCCGTTTTATTCAATTTTTTACGATTAAATTTTGGAAAGCCTTTTCTGCGGGTAATAATAATGTGATTTTCTCCGTTCCGATAGGTAGAGCATGAGTGATGTTATTCCTTTCGATGAAATAGCTGAGATTTTCTCGTTTCAAAGTATCCACCATGGTTTGCAAGCTTAATTCTATAAATACATATTTGCTGTAATAAAATAATGAATATACGGCAAATATAGATCGAATTATATTATGCCGGTTTTTAAATAACCAAATAAAACCATATAAAAAAACCAAGGAAATAATTGAAATAGTCTTTACGTTTGGTGCAGCCTTTTTGGCCTTCTTCTTGAGCATACCCATAGCAGCAACCATACAGGTATAAAGTTTCATTTTCCCAACAATGATCTCTTTTTCTAAATGCATTTTGGAACGAATCGAATATTATAAAATTCATAGAATAATGTGACACTTAGCCTTATGAATAACTTATAAATATGCATATTCTAATATAATAATTCTTTTAATGTCCGAATCAAATACCACTGTAATACAGCAGTCAAATGGCTACCTGAGAATTGGAATGCTCTATATGCACAAAACTCCAAACTGAGATAATTGAGTCTTAAGTTTGAAATGTTATAAAATCTAAACTTATTTTTCATATGACTTAAAATTAAGTTTGATAGTGTAGACTATTAGCATCTGTAATATTTTAGCCAAAAATTTGGATTTTATGTTTGTCAATAAAAAATGACTTATTTTAAATTCAGATAGAGCAAAGTTCAAAATTTCTTGCGATTTTATTTAGCTACTTTGCTCTATCTGCATTTTTAACAGCATGTTTTACGATTTTGTAGAAATTAAAAATAAAATCATTACTTATAACCTTAAATATTGAAATAAATATGAGATTATAAAACTAGTTATTTATTATTATAACTATATTCCTCCATTAACTTAAATTTTTTTACTATTATAAACAATTTTAAGGTAAATTGGGACTATGTAAGCGGCAAAATTTATCATAAAAAACTTATGAATTGATAAATGTATATAATTAAATTTCTAATATAATCATGATTAATATCCTTTATTAAGCTCTATCCTAACTGGGGTCAATTTGTACAGGGATTAATATTATTTTTCTTACATATAAATTCTACCCCATTGAAAGACATTATTATACCAAGCTAAATTCATGTTAGTTTTAGACAATTTTCTAATTATTATATAAATAGTATACAGATACAATAATTGCAAACTCTTATTCTGACATTTTTTAGTTCAAAATAATATTGGTATGTATTTTTTTCTGGAAAATTAATTGCCTTCTTTGACTCGGCAGACATACTATAAATTTGCTATAAAACAAGCCTTTTTTGAATCAGGCACTTTTATGAGTTTCCATCTATTAATCATTTATTTTTTGCGAGCATATAAATTGCAATTTGTACAATATTTAATATTTCTTTTCTGAACACTTCTTTTTCATATTTTCTTTAATACTAACATACTCTTTTCCCTTTAAAATTTTCTTTTCCTAGCCATAGTTTCATTCATTGATCTTGTCTTGTAACCATCATTATCAATTTCTTGATTTAGGCCCTTATATTGTAAAAATTATGGATATATTTATTAATTTTACTCATCTTCATCCGAATTAGTTCTAAATATATCAATGTTTGACATGCCACAATGTGAAAATTAATTGTAGAGATATTATTAGAATTAAATAAAAGCAGACGATTTATTTACGTGATTAAATGAGCGCTTGCGAATGGGTAATTGCAGATAGAGCAAACTAATTTTAAAAAATATTAATATTCGCGATTTAAGCGCAATAAGAACCTTGAAAGCGAAGCCAGAAAATTTTTCCACATTTCTTAGAAAGTTTATGATAAAATATATAGAGATCTACCGAATAGCACTTTTACATTAAAATTTTCAAAAAGCAGATAGAGCATTCCAATTCTCAGGTCGCGAAATGTTTTCTTCCACTATACTATATAAGCCCTTCGGGCGTAACTGGGGGCTTCGCCCCCAGACCCCCTTGGGGGCTTCGCCCCCAAACCCCCTGCTGGGGGCTCCGCCCCCAGTCCCCCGTTGGGGGCTCTGCCCCCAAACCCTCGTTGGGGGCTACGCCCCCAAACCCCCATCTCCTGGGGGCTCCGCCCCCAGACCCCTGGAGAAGGAGGAGAAGGGAAGGGGGGGGGGGGGAAGGGAAGAGGGGACGACTCATCTATTCTACGTATAAATGTAGCATATTTGCTATGCAATTTATGGGCGAGAAAGGTGTGAAGGGGCGAGAATGCCTATAGGGGGTAGGATAATTGCTAGGGTTTCCCCCTTGACTACTCCTATGCTAGTTACACAACATAAAAATCTACTTTTTTGTAAAAAAAATAAAATTCATTTAAATTTAAAACCTCATTTTTACTCGCCGTTTTATAACGTATGTTTTGCATGTGATAAAAATTTGAAGAAGAAAAAGATAGTATTTTTTTAATTTGGCAGAAGCTGGCTATGTAACAAGGGATTGTTTTGTAAAATGAAATGTGAACATTAAAATAATCAAATATACTTTAAAAATTCTATTATTAATTCAAAAATCCATATTGTCGTAAAGAATGTTTCCAGTTATAACAACAATTATCCTCGTCTAGGTTAGGCTTTCTTTAGTGTATTACTAATTTTAAATTAATTTATTTGCTAAAATATAAAAAGCGAGGAGGGGGTTATAAAAATAACCAGGCCAATTGATGAACCTTAAATTAAATTCTGGCTACTACTATTAATATAAAACTATTGGTATTCTCTTCCATATATAAATCTTTTCAATATCCATGTAAATATGATGACGTATTATGCATGTTTAATGTTATTACTACATACTAAACTCGGCATAAATAAAGGCAACAAATTATTTTGCATAGTTTTTTATTCAAAGTGCAAAGTTTTTTTTGCCCTTTTTCAAGTTTTTTATTCAATTTGCCAAGTTTTGAATAAAATGTTAAGTTTTTTATTAAATGTTCAGATTTTTATTAATTTGCTCAGAGATTAAATACACTTGCCAAGTTTTTTTATGCAAAGTGGATTTAGTTTTTAAATAAAACAGATAGGTGGGGGGATTCGAACCTACGAGGTATTGAGATGTATTGACGCCGGTCACAAATAAAATCCACTACGCCTCAAGACCTTAAAATATTTCTTGGATTAAATTTTTTTATATATAGCTGCACTTGTTAAAATTTATAAGCTACACTACACATACACAGTATTATATAAATCAATTTCTGATAGGGTTATAATATTTCGGTCAACTTCATCACATACACACGATGAACTTGATATTAAGGGTTCAAAATTTGACAGAAGCGAAATTAAAAAAATGGTTTCAATGGGCCTTAAACCAAAATCTATATTCAAAAATCTTCAAAAATCAGAGCAAGTGCCATCTATAAATCAGTTAAGGAATTACCTAAGTGGTTTAAAAAAAGAAAAATATGGCCCAACTTATATAAGCTTGAGAGAATTAGAGCATTGGCTCATTTTGAAATCCCCATTACCTGATGACAATGATATACCTTATATCGTTTCTTACAGAATATCCTATGAGAACAGTACATTTAAGTTTTTTATATCAACAAAAAGGTAATATATATTGTGTCATATTAAATAAAATTAATGTAGGCTGCTCTTAAATTCACAATTATCAAAATTGTTGCATGCTAATGCAACATACAAGATCACATGGCAAGGCTTTCCACTTTTATTGGAACAACAGATTTAGACAGGCACTTTCACCTTCTAGGAATTTGTCTGTGTATCAACGAGAAAGAAGAAGATTATGACTCCTCCACTCCCGCCCCGAGGAAGATAGGGGTAGGCGTAGGGGTTTAACCTTGGCATAGCGCCATTGAAAAAAAAATCAATATAAAATGACGAAGGAATTTCCCCCTTTCCCCTTTTAATTTCTATATAATAATAATTCTAATATATTGATTATCTAGTTGTAATTTTCAATTATGACAACTGCAATTTCAAACCTAAATATTAGGTAATTATGTCAACTGCAATTTCAAACCTAAATATTAGGTTAATTATAAGTGTTAGAAAATAGTTTCAATTAAGATAACAACAGGCGGAAATTAGAAATAATAAAATTAATTAATCAACTTTTTAATAATAATAGAGAATTGGAAATAAAGATTTTAAAAAAATCACTTTGCCCCTCCCAGGTATTGACCTACGCTCAATCACGGCTTGAAAATTTTTTTCTTATTTTAATTGTTATTTTTAATTTTATCAAATTTTTGAAAATAAAATTTAAATATATAAAAATGCGTTAGATATTAAAAAATATGACTTTTAAAAATAAGATGTAATAATAATTAGATTAATTATTAAGATATCTAAAAATAAAATAGTATAGATATTCAAAAATGGTATAAGTCATTTTTTTAATTGGTCAGCAGCCAGGACAGGGTAGAGGTGGTTATAAATTCATAATAGTCAAAAAAACGAAAAAATATTTTTCGAATCACATTTTGGCCAATGGTCATTTTTTTCATTGGTCAGCAGCCAGGACACGGTAAAAGTGGATATAAATTTATAAGAGTCAAAACATCATTTTTTTTAATTGGTCAGTACCAACAGATAGGAACAATCATAATAGGCGAGAAAAAAAACGAAAAAATAAACTTGGATTCACATTTTGGCCAATGGTCATTTTTTCCATCGGTCAGCAGCCAACGGACGGCCAAAAAGTCTTATTATCAATGGTAGTAACAAGAACAATCATAATAGTCGAAAAAAAACGAAAAAATAAACTTGGATTCACATTTTGGCCAATGGTCATTTTTTTCCATTGGTCAGCACCCAACGGACGGCCAAAAAGTCATAATAGCAATGGTAGTGACAGGAACAATCATAATAGTAAAAAAAACCCGGGATTCGAACCCAAAAACTGGTTAAATTAACAAAAATTAAAAGTAAACAAAACAAGACACTCGGTGCGTGACATCCACGTTCGGTGCGCACGCCGAATAGGCGGACAAACAAAATGGAAAGTGAGCCCATAAATTGCATAGCAATTAAAAATCTAAGCAAAATTCTATAAATCTGCTTCAAAGATAATAATTTTGTATACATTTGACATAGTGTTGTAAAAACGGCTGGGTTTTGTTTGGTCAACCTTTGGTTTTGGTCGATTAAACATAAACAAACCAAAGGTTTTTTGGTCTGTTTTCCTTGGTAGACCCCTAGGCTTAGTGGAAATGTGAAAAATAGACCAGAGTTGACCGTTAGTCTTAGTAAAACCAAAAGTCGACCAAACATAACCCAGCCATTTTTACAACACTAATTAGACATAGTAATCACGTGGTGTGGCACTGGAAATAGTTCCTTATCGCACTGCAGTGTTGTCTAGTTAAAGTTCCAAACATGTAAGACCTAGCTGTTTTGCGCATCTCCTTTCCTCCATCCCCTGCATCGATGTAATCTTTGGGGTATTGATTACAATCTTCCAATAATTTTTCCGCCTTAATCGTTATGGTCTCGTTACATACGTTAGGTCTGATTGTTTTTGATCGATAAAAGAAAAAACCGATAGATTTATTAAAGTGTTAAATAGGAGAAAGGAGCGAAAGCCATGAGTCCATTTGAATTAAAAATTTTGCTATTCCCCTTTAGTACTTGAGATCAATTATAGGGAAATATATCAAAAATGAAGAGATTGCAAGGGCAAAGAGGTAGTTAGAAATTAATATAATAATTTGGGACAATGGCTGCCGTTTTTAGTTTTTCTAAAATGCAATTTATACATTGCCTATTTAAAAGCAATAATCGTAATTATACATCTTTTAGAGTTTACATTTGTATTTTTAAAGGGCAATACAACTTTCAAAAATGAGCATTCTATAACTTTTTAAATTGGGATTTAAATGCTAGCTTAGCTCACGGACAAAACGCTCGATTTATTAAATAACTATAGCCAATAGGGCGAATCAGCTTGGCTAAAAAACACATCTGGCACTACCTACACTACAAACTAAAGAAAGAGACGTTATTTTAATACCCTAAAAATGTGGGTTTAATATAATCATGGACGTAGCCAGGGGGGGCTGAGAGGAGCGGCTGACCCCTCCAAATCCCAAAATTTATTAAAATAATGGCTAAAATTTCAAAAAGTCCTTATTTTGCCCTTCCTTAAATCATTATCGCCTCCCTCTAATTACAATGCTGGTTATGCCCATAAATATAATTTTTAAGCATCGCCATATGAAAATAACGCTAATGTTTTAAATGTTTTTAAACATTTTTTCTAGGCCGTGCAACATTTCGAGGGGCCCAGTTCAAACATAAATTAGAATAGCTATAGACATAGGCATAGCTAGGGGGAGGCAGGGAGGGGCGGTTGCCACCCTCTAAACCCAATTCTTCAAAAATTGATAAAATTATGGCTAAAATTTTAAATAATTGCCATTTTGCCCTTACCTAAATCATAATTATCCTCCCTCTAATCCCAATCCTGATTATGTCCATAGCTATAGATACGTATATTAAAAACTACTTTAATTAAGGAATCAATATTTCAACCTTTAATATAAGAAGACTATCAATTCTGAACACTCACCTTTTCCTAAACCAAAATTTTTTTTTTATTTGGATATACTTGAAAACAAATTTCCAATTAAAATACCACCTTAATAAGGTCAAGGTAAATATTGAACCAACCTTAATTTAAACTTTAAACCTAAATTTTATTGTTGAATATGCAACCTTTCAACAGGCAAACAAAAATGTCCCATTTTGATCATTTATTTAGAGATTTCTCAAAAGGTTTTTGCTAGGGGGAGGCAAGAAGTGAAATTGCCCCCCCCCACAAAACACTTATGATTAATATATCAAAAAGCAGTACCACCCTTTTTCCGGTGCCCTATCAACTCGCCGAAAACCATCTCGCCGAATTTAATGTCCCCCGGTTAAAAAAGGTCCCCTAATTTAATTTAAAATCGT
Organism: Gordius sp. MW1; assembly: GCA_964036665.1. Classification (NCBI taxonomy): domain Eukaryota; kingdom Metazoa; phylum Nematomorpha; class Gordioida; order Gordea; family Gordiidae; genus Gordius; species Gordius sp. MW1. The sequence goes on along the minus strand of OZ038532.1, from coordinate 10,948,082 downwards.
CCCCCATTAACCAATCTCAACCAATCACAAAATGTCCCCCGTGAATTCGGCGAGATGGTTTTCGGCAAGTTGACGGGCCACCCCTTTATTCTACATCTAATCAAGAGGCTAGCAAGGCCTTTGATTGTGATAACTTGTAGAAATTTAAGAAAACACCTTATTAGTATTATTATTACTTTACTTGTAATCATTATGAGGAGAGTGTATGAATTGATGCGTAGTTAATTAAAGTTTTGATTGAAAAACACAAAGAGCGCTAAATTAAACAGATAAAAATGTTTTTAGCCAAATAAGTCGATAATTTTCTTTTGTAAAAGGTTTTAACATTTCTCTATTTATTTAAAACTAAAAAAAATTATGGATGGAAAAGTGAGAAGAAGTGTCAAATTCGTATAAAATAGTTCTTATCAAAAAACAGGGATTAATACTATAAGCATATAAGTGATGTGGTGAAAAAATGGAAGAGTGTGTGTATGCTTGTTGTTTTCTATCTTTTATATCGCGATGGCGTCAACAACACAACAACATCAATACCAATCATCCAGCATCATAATAATATATAATACGCCCTTCGGGCGTAACTGGGGGCTTCGCCCCCAGACCCTTTTGGGGGCTTCGCCCCCAAACCCCCTGCTGGGGGCTCCGCCCCCAGTCCCCCGTTGGGGGCTTTGCCCCCAAACCCCCATCTCCTGGGGGCTCCGCCCCCAGACCCCCGGAGAAGGGGGAGAAGGGAAGGGGGGGGAAGGGAAGAGGGGACGACTCATCTATTCTACGTATAAATGTAGCTTATTTGCTATGCAATTTATGGGCGAGAAAGGTGAGAAGGGGCGAGAATGCCTATAGGGGGGTATTAAATGCAAAAGAATTGGACTGACGGGCATAGGTAGGTATCAATGTTAGCCAAAAAAACGTAAAATTTTATTTTGATTTACAATTTGACGAAGCGGGAAAATATAAATGAGTTAAGTGTATAATGTCGGCTGGATAAAGTATATAAATATCATCTTTATTTTTTATTTTTTAATTAATGAAATTAGGTTAAACATTTTAGGTTAGGAGGGTGAAGGGGCTAAAATGTAACTCTTGGAGGAAGCTTTATTGAAATTTTTTGTCATTTAGTGGGGGGGGGGGACTAGTTTTGCCTGGGTTTTGCTTGGTCGACCTTTAGCCCCTAAATGACGAAAATAAAATTTTTCAATGAAAAAACCCGTAAAAATTAAAAATTGTAGGTTTGGCCCCCCCCCCTGATTGAAATTTTAAACGTTTCGCCTCCCCCCCAAACCAAAACCTGGCTACGTCCATGTACCTGTCTGATCAATTAAATTTCATTTTTGATAAACATATTTTTACGATAAAATGTTTTTTAAAAGTGTACTGAATTATAGAGTTAGACGTCATTTATAATAGGTTCATATGGAAAACATAACATTATACAAAGACATTTGGAATATATTAAAAATGTATTTAAAAAGGAGAAATTAATGTTTATTAAATGAAAGATTAAATTATTGAAGGAGAGATTAATGTTTATTAAATGATAAAAGAGGCGTTAAATAACAGAGATTAGATAAGGTATATACATAAGAAGTGGGGTCAGCATAAGGAGGCTGGATTATTACCAAAAGTTCCGAGAAGATTGAATACATTAAAATATAAAGCTAGAAAAAATGCAACCATTTCATTTTTAAGTTAAACTGTTTGAACCAAAACAAAATCTAGTGGAACGTTATTGTAAGTAAAGGAAAACTTTAAATTAGTATGCCCTAATTCGCAGTTAATTAAATTAAAGATTAATTTTCTAATTTAAAAGATTTAAAAATAAATAGCCCTATAAATATTTGATTGATATAAACAGCTGACTTGGCGCTCTAAGTGTATTTGCCTGAAGTGAGGGGGAATAGAAGAGTAACTACCTCCTTCCCCCCCCTTTCCCTCCGTTAAAACTAAACGCACACACTATCCCCCCTTTCCCTCCGTTAATTTGCCAAAAGCATATAAAAATCAATAATAATAAAAAGGGGTTGAGGGATGATCTCCTCCACTCCCGCCCCCTAATAATACCAACTCAGCGGTGGAAGGGTAAGATAGGGAGGGGTAGGGGTTTAACGTATAATCAATATAAAAATAAAATAAATAATATTAAAAAAACAAATTTAAAATAAAAACTTACATTGGACATAAATAGTGAGGTTTTGAATGCTCGAATAGTAAAGGTTAAATTCTTTTCTAGGTAACGACGGTATACTTGTAAAACTGAAACATGGTAACAACAGATGCGTTATCATTAAAAGGGCGAAATGGACACGACTATATGGTAACTTAAGTGAACACATGTGACCTTTTCAAAGAGTATAAACAGAAACTTACGAATTGCTATCCTCCCCCCTTTTTTTTAATTATCAGTAAGTTGTTGAAAGGCAATATTTTATCTGTTATTTTAGCAATCATTAGAAATAGGAAATAAAGATATTGTGATTTCAATCAAGTAGTTAAAGATTTTGAATACCTAAAAACTAGTTTTATGAGTTAATTTTGATAACACAAAAACTAAATGTTAATATGTTTGGGAATAATTTGTTATTGATAAGGTTTTTTTAAGTCTAGAAATGGATAAATGTCTGAAAACATTAAATTCTTACAAAAATGTTTATTGGTCAGCAGCCAACGGACGGCCAAAAAGGCTTATTATCAATGGTAGGAACAAGAACAATCATTTGTGGCTTATAATATAAATTTTTGAAAATAAAATTTAAATATATAAAAATGCGTTAGATATTAAAAAATATGACTTTTAAAAATAAGATGTAATAATAATTAGATTTATTAATAAGATATCTAAAAATAAAATAGTATAGATATTCAAAAATGATATAAGTCATTTTTTTAATTGGTCAGCAGCCAGGACAGGGTAGAGGTGGTTATAAATTCATAATAGTCAAAAAAACGAAAAAATAATTTTCGAATCACATTTTGGCCAATGGTCATTTTTTTCATTGGTCAGCAGCCAGGACACGGTAAAAGTGGATATAAATTTATAAGAGTCAAAACAAAAAACAAAAAAAAAATTTTCGAATCACATTTTGGCCAATGGTCATTTTTTTTAATTGGTCAGTTCCAACAGATGGTCTATAAATCAGTGTTAGCGAAAAAAAACGAGAAAAAAAAATTTCGATTCACATTTTGGCCAATGGTCAATTTTTTCATTGGTCAGCACCCAACGGACGGCCAAAACGTCTTATTATCAATGGTAGTAACAGGAACAATCATAATAGTCGAAAAAAAACGAAAAAATAAACTTGGATTCACATTTTGGCCAATGGTCAATTTTTTCATTGGTCAGCAGCCAACGGACGGCCAAAACGTCTTATTATCAATGGTAGTAACAGGAACAATCATAATAGTCGAAAAAAACGAAAAAATAAACTTGGATTCACATTTTGGCCAATGGTCAATTTTTTCATTGGTCAGCAGCCAACGGACGGCCAAAACGTCTTATTATCAATGGTGGTAACAGGAACAATCATAATAGTCGGAAAAAAAACGAAAAAATAAACTTGGATTCACATTTTGGCCAATGGTCATTTTTTTCATTGGTCAGCACCCAACGGACGGCCAAAAAGTCATAATAGCAATGGTAGTAACAGGGACAATCATAAGAGTTAAAAAAAACTCCGGGATTCTAACCCAAAAACTAGTTAAATTGCATAGCAAATAAAAGTAAACAACTTTTATTTCTGTTTATTATATAACATTGGTCAGCAGCCAACGGACGGCCAAAAAGTCATAATAGCAATGGTAGAAACAGGAACAATCATAATAGTCGAAAAAAAACGAAAAAAATAATTTCGATTCACATTTTGGCCAATGGTCATTTTTTTCATTGGTCAGCAGCCAGCGGACGGCCAAAAATTCTTATTATCAATGATAGTAACAAGAACAAACAGGGACAATCATAAGAGTCAAAAAAAACTCCGGGATTCTAACCCAAAAACTAGTTAAATTGCATAGCAATTAAAAGTAAACAACTTTTATTTATGTTTATTATATAACATTGGTCAGCAGCCAGCGGACGGCCAAAAAGTCATAATAACAATGGTAGAAACAGGAACAATCATAATAGTCAAAAAAAAACGAAAAAATAATTTCGATTCACATTTTGGCCAATGGTCATTTTTTTCATTGGTCAGCAGCCAGCGGACGGCCAAAAATTCTTATTATCAATGATAGTAACAAGAACAATCATAAAAGTCAAAAAAACTCCGGGATTCTAACCCCAAAACTAGTTAAATTAACATTAATATTCGAATTCCAAGCGGTTTTAGCAGTAAACAAGCCGAAGTCATTCGGTGCGTGACATCCACGTTCGGTGCGCACGCCGAATAGCGTGACAAAACAAATTGGAAAGTGAGCCCATAAATTGCATAGCAATTAATAATAGCTTCGGTTCCCCCATAATAACAACCAGGAAAATAAGATCAGTGTAAGTAATAGCAAATACCACAAAACACAAGCATAGTAAAATTTAAGAAGGGAGAGACAGAGCATTTAAGAATGGGAAATATAGATCATTTCTTTTCATAGCTTTTCTAATTTGCTATATTTATGAATCTGGTGCATTTCGTAATATGTGCATTTCGTAATAAGTAATACATATTATCAAATAAATCACTAAATCTAACCCTTGCCTATATTACATTTTACCTAGATTACATGAAATTTACAAAATAAACGATAATAATATTTACAAAATAAAAGATAATAATATTAGAAAACTTACCAAACGCGGAGGGTTATAACTGCGCATGCGCATAAGCAATTCTTGCCTGTATTACGAAATGCACATATTACGATTTGCACAGAAGTGATATTTATTCGAAGGGCGAGAAGGGAGGAAAAAATTCAAGACACTAAAATACCTTTTAATTAATAAAAATTTAACAATCAGGTCTCCAATCTGTTTAATGTAGCCAGAATAAAAAACTATTTTAATTCACAAACTCAATTTAACTTTATTAATTGCTATGCAATTTATGGGATCGTTTTTTGGTGTCCGTCGTCCGTCGTCCGTTACCCTATCTATTTGCATTGGGTATATTAGGTTATCGCTTTTTTAAATTAATGGATGAGAAAGAGGTGCCCCACCCCTCATCTCTATCTCCCTCGCTGTGTTATTTTTTAAATTAATGCATAAGAGGTGCCCCACCCCTCATCTCTATCTCCCTCGGTGTGTTATATATAAGATTTGTTAAATTATCTATTATATAATAAACATAGATAAAAGTTGTGCTATGCAATTTAACTAGTTATATAATAAACATAAATAAAAGTTGTTTACTTTTAATTGCTATGCAATTTAACTAGTTTTGGTTATATAATAAATATAGATAAAAGTTGTTTACTTTTAATGCTATGCAATTTAACTAGTTATAAATAAACATAAATAAAAGTTGTTTACTTTTTAATTGCTATGCAATTTAACTAGTTTTGGGGTTGGAATCCCGGTGTAATGATCTGAAACGTCGACATTTAAAAAACGACGACGCTCAATTGAACATTCCTATTGGTTAATATGGCATAATAACGAGTTATATGCCATATCACGTGATCTTCCTAAAAGCTCAATAGGTTAGTTTTGGCACAAAAACATGTATTTTTTTTGAAGACACTAAAATGACGACACAAGACTTTCAAAATATTTTAAATAATTACTATGCATAATTATCTAAATTATAAATTAAAATTTAGAGAATCACTAACAAACTATCAATTTAGCCATTTAAGTATATTATCAAATCTTTTTTTTCACATGTATTTTATAAATTTAGGTTAAATCAAGAAAATTATGAATATCAGTTTAGTCAAGCTCAAGCATTTGTATTTTCATCTCTAGTTTTGTATAAAAATGCACATAATCATTTGAAGCTTATTAAAAAATCTTTTACTTTATTAGTCTAAGTTATAAACTTTACCTTAGTTTTAAGCTTATAGACAATAAAAATAATTAATAGGATAGGCTTATAAACATAGATTAGATATAATGATCATTAGCTCAAGCTCAATGTATTCAAGTACTAACTCAGCTATTCCTTAGGTTATTATAAATGTACCAAATACAAAATTGAGTTCATCAATTAGCCCTACCAAAATTACAATTAAAAGGATAGGCTTATAAACATAGATCAGATATAATGATCATTAGCTCAAGCTCAACAGATATCCCTTAGGTTATTATAAATATACCAAATACAAAATTGAGTTCATCAATTAGCCCTACCAAAATAACAATTAAAAGGATAGGCTTATAAACATAGATCAGATATAATGATCATTAGCTCAAGCTCAACAGATATCCTTTAGGTTATTATAAATGTACCAAATACAATATTGAGTTCATCAATTAGCTTTACAATTAAAATAGGCTTATAAACATAGATCAGATATAATGATCATTAGCTAATGTATTTAAATACTCACTCAAATATCCCTTAGGTTATTAAATGTACCAAATACAATATTGACTTTATAAATTATATCAGCCATTTAAAAGGAATTATAAACATAGATCAATGATCATCAGCTCAAGCTCAAAAATACATATCAAAAGAAGAAATTGCAGAATGCTAAATATGAAAAATTTTAATTACAAATATGATGAATTTTAATTAATCTTGTAAACCATGGTTGAATTATAATCAATATTTTTTGTGAATTTTATAGGTTAGTAACTAAAAACACCTGTTGATTGACGTTTGTCTTAGCCCATAGAAATTTAATTTCAAATTTTAAGAAAATTTTTTGATTGGCATGTCGATTTTTTTGAGCGTCGTGGAAATGGATATTACACCTGAGTTTTTTTTGACTCTTATGATTGTTCTTGTTACTATCATTGATAATAAGAATTTTTGGCCGTCCGCTGGCTGCTGACCAATGAAAAAAATGACCATTGGCCAAAATGTGAATCGAAATTATTTTTTTCGTTTTTTTTGACTTCTATAATTGTTCCTGTTTCTACCATTGCTATTATGACTTTTTGGCCGTCCGCTGGCTGCTGACCAATGTTATATAATAAACATAAATAAAAGTTGTTTACTTTTAATTGCTATGCAATTTAACTAGTTTTTGGGTTAGAATCCCGGAGTTTTTTTTGACTTTTATGATTGTTCTTGTTACTATCATTGATAATAAGACTTTTTGGCCGTCCGTTGGCTGCTGACCAATGAAAAAATGACCATTGGCCAAAATGTGAATCCGAGTTTATTTTTTCGTTTTTTTTGACTATTATGATTGTTCCTGTTACTACCATTGCTATTATGACTTTTTGGCCGTCCGCTGGCTCCTGACCGATGGAAAAAATGACCATTGGCCAAAATGTGAATCGAAATTATTTTTTTCGTTTTTTTTGACTATTATGATTGTTCCTGTTCCTACCATTGCTATTATGACTTTTTGGCCGTCCGCTGGCTGCTGACCAATGGAATAAAATGACCATTGGCCAAAATGTGATTCGAAAACTTTTATTTCGTTTTTTTTGACTATTATGAATTTATATCCACTTTTATTGTGTCCTGGCTGCTGACCAATGGAAAAAAATGACCATTGGCCAAAATGTGATTCGAAAATTTTTTTTTCGTTTTTTTTACTCTTGTGAATTTATATCCACTTTTACCGTGTGCTGGCTGCTGACCAATGGAAAAAAATGACCATTGGCCAAAATGTGAATCCGAGTTTATTTTTTCGTTTTTTTTGACTATTATGATTGTTCCTGTTACTACCATTGCTATTATGACTTTTTGGCCGTCCGCTGGCTCCTGACCGATGGAAAAAATGACCATTGGCCAAAATGTGATTCGAAATTTTTTTTTTCGTTTTTTTTTGACTTATGAATTTATATCCACTTTTACCGTGTCCTGGCTGCTTACCAATGAAAAAAATGACCATTGGCCAAATTTTATATATAACCTAAAAATTTATTATAGATGGTCTAACAGACAGCCAACTATGTAATATATATTTTTAACCTTATAAATGCATATATATTTTTTTATTGGGTTAATATATTTCATTTAATTAGATTGTGATTTCATAGAAAACCTAAAAAGTAATATTTAAAAAAATAATATAGGTATTAGATTCTAATTTACGATAAAATATATCGATAGAAACTAACACAAAATTCGAAACCTCCTTCAAAGGTATAAGCATAGCCCGTTATTTCTAATTAAATTGAATCTACTATTAAACTCAGACACGAATTGTACTTTATTAGATGGCGCGCGTAAGTTTATATAATTAGTAAAATCTTTCTACGTGTCATAGATATTACACCGCACGTGTGGCAGGGAAATGTCCGATATTTTTAAAATGAAAAGGTATTTTAGGAATCTGAAAAGGTTATTTTACCCCCGGCCGCCCTGGGCACCTACGGGTAAAGTTTCGAGCGAATCGGGCTGGTAGTTTAAGAATTTAGCCCTTTTTTAAAACTAAAAAAAAACTTTTTTTTTAATTTTTTTTTTACATTAAATTAATATTTTGTTTTTGTTAATACCATTGATAATATGACTTTTTGACCGTCCGCTGGCTACTGACCGACGAAATATATTGATTTTCTAAACATAAAACACAACTTTATTATTTCATCATCTATATAAATAACATAATAACTTCTACTATATTAAAGCCAGCATGGTATAGTGGTTAAAGCGCCGGCTTGTGAACTGGAGGTGTGGGGTTCAAGTCAGGGAGTGGACAAATTTTTTTTTAATTTTTTTAAATTAAATTAATATTTGTTCATGTTAATACCAATGATAATATGAATTTTTGACCGTCCGCTGGCTACTGACCAATAAAAAAATGACCATTGGCCAAATAAATCGAAATTTTTTTTCGTTTTTGAATTGGTTAACATTGATAATTACCCTATGTCCTCCCCTACAAGGGCCTATAACTAATTAACTAATTATTTTGCATCTAATACCCCCTATAGGCATTCTCGCCCCTTCCCACCTTTCTCGCCCATAAATTGCATAGCAAATATGCTACGTTTATACGGAGTATAGAAGAGTTCCCGCTTCCCCTCTTCCCTTCCCCTCTTCCCTTCCCCTACTCCCCTTCCCTTCTCCCCCTTCCCACGAGGGCCGAAGGCCCGAGTTTTATTATAAAATATTAACGCTAAATAGATTAATATTGAGTATTATTAATTAAAATTGCTGAGCATTTTTTTGAAATTACTGAGCATTTTATATTTATAACTGAGCATTATTAAGTTTATTTACTGAGCATTTTTGAATTTTTTACTGAGCATTTAAATATCATCCATTAAAACATTATTATCACTTCAATAATATTGTACTAAAGTAATTTATCAAATGGCTTTCAAAATTCAAATTTAGAGGTTGGGCCAAAATCATATAATATTTTAAGTTAATAAAAATTTGTTTTGCACATATATTAAAAGAACTGAACAATTGATAAGAGACAACCAATTAAAATTCATTAAATGTTCATTACATTTTTTACCTGTTGTGTCACTTCTTAGAATTTTTGGAATACAAATTTGTACTAAAATAATATTTTAAATAATATTGGTAATTTACTGATAAAATAGATTATCTATTCGAAATTCAAATTTGATTTGCGAAGGAAATTTAAATTAAAGTGAAGTACACAAACTAGACGTGTAATTTGAATATTTAATTAAAAAAGTTTTAATTCATAAAAAGTATCTGTAACTTTAATTAAACGAATCATGCCCAAAATTCAATTAGACAAAATATAATGGTTACAGTCCAAATTGCCACACTCAATATCACGGAAAATTAAATCTCAAATGGGAAGGGAATTTGATGTGCATCTAATCCTAACCTAAAACACTACCCTGAACCTTAACCCTGTCCCTTAAAGTTTTATAGTGCAGCAATAATTGTTAAATGCATACGCATGCGCATTATTTAAATGCGCAGCTATCTGATTGGTCTGTTAAATGCATACGCATGCGCATTATAAGATCTTGAAACGGTTTCAAGCTATTTGTATATTGTGCCATTGTATTTTGGGAAAATACCCTTTACTGAAGAAAAAAAACTATTACATTTGACTAGTTACTTAACAGCTTTGTTAATGAATATACGAGCCTCTTAGTTTGGTTCTACCCTTGCCACTTCATTAAACTGTGTTGGAATGTACCCGGGTGTTACCATAAAGGTATATATAAAGTAATGGAGAATGATTTCAAAATAAATAACTCTGATAATGTTTGCGTGCATGTGATCATAAAGAGCCCCTTTAACTTATTCTTCAACTATTAATTTATCCATAAACCTGACCTGCTGCAATACTTTAATATTCTTGCAACAGGCATTGATTTATAAAAGCACATATAATAATAATTAGATATGTAAATGCGCTCATTAAAATGTCATTCATTATTATTACCATTGAATAGAGTTTGCTTAACAAAAACACCCTATACCTTTACATTGTTTTTAGAAAAGCGGACATTATAGTATATGCCCATTATGTTGCAAGAGTTAGCTAAATTATTAAATATTAAAAGCGATGCCGACTGAATTTTTTGGTCACAAAGTATATGCTAAAGTGAACGTAAACATTGAAATTTTTTATTTGAAATACCCTCTATATAAAAATTAAAATGATTGCCAATATGACAGGTAACGAATTGAAGTTTGATTTATAATCATCCCAATTCCATTTTAGGTGTGTATAAAGGAGCGGGAACTTCCCACAACGGGAAAAGGTTTTTGATAAATTATATAAGAAGGAATGAGGTCTAAAAGTGATAAATATGTGTATAGTGTGTGTTTGTGTATGAGGCTACTACAAATTGGTGGTGTGATTACCGTTATTGAATACTAATAGAATGAATACCATGTATTGTATACTATGCATTATGTGGGGGCATGAGTTTCAGGCAAACTAAATCGTCATAAAAATTAAACACATTTCTCCAGCGATTTTGAGGCGCGCCTAATACAGGACGGACGTTGACAAAACGTTAACGGACCAAAAATAGAAACACATAATAATTAGATGTCTCTTTTAAAAAGGTGAAAATGAAATTTTGAGGCCGAGTTCGTCATCACGAAGTAACATGCTTCCATTCACCAACACGATCGAGGGGATTACAGTGAACCTTAAGGTTAAAATGTAAGAGGGTTGAGATAAAATTGGTAGGAGGGAACAAACGTATGACAATAAGCGATCGCGGGGGGGGGGGAAATGCAAATACACAAAAAGTGTCACTCAAACGTTATATGTAATTGAGTAGTGCATGCGGTCTAGTGCATCGCGGGCGGGTAAACGCATTTTTGCATCCTCCATTATTGAAGTTCATATGGGAGTGTATAGCATTTGTACCAAGCCAATATTTGATATTTTTGACACTTTTGAACATGAGAAATCCAGGGAAGGCTCCGGCTAAGTGCCTGGTAAATGATATAACGAGAAGACGATATGCGATATCGTTAGTTTTCGGCAAGTGATTTAAAATGCGTACGAGAATTTGAAATACGAATTGATCCTCCGCTCTTCCGTGACGCCAGGCTTAAAGGAAGGCGAGAGAGGGTGCAGGACAATAAAAAATGGGGGAGATTTAGATAGTAGATGGGAAGAATACAAAATGTGATGCAACACTGAGGCGTTCAACGTTAAACGCCATTTACCCTTCTGAGATCCATAAGTGAGGGGAATCGATGTCCAAGGTTGCACGATGAGTTTTCCAGCATTTAAGAAGCTACAAGTTTCTTCGGAGTTTTTCGTAATGCGCATTCATAATTTAAGGGTCGAGTGCAGGAGGGGGGGGGGGTAGAGGATATTTTGATATCAGGCGAAGTACATAACTTTGTTGGTATCGACGTGGACAGCTATAGGTCGGGTGAAACCCATCTCGGAGGCTTGTTGACAAGCTTCGGCCAGTTCGTGATCTTTGTCTATGAGATGGTATCTAGCTCGAAAGGCAACCAAATGGGCATAATAAGCGGGCGCTGGGATGGAAACACTGCGAGTACATCTCACGTAGGTGTGACACAATTGGTATGTGAGTTGCTGCAGCTCGTCCGAATTGAACATGTTATCGTCCCACAACACATGGTAATGAGAAGGTCGACTGGTTCCCTGTGAGAGCATTAGTTTTATTTACATCATCGAAAGCAATGATAAATAAACATTTGATAAGCACGATTTTGTTTTATTTATGTATATAGTTAAGGCGTAACCGTTTTGTTAACTAATAAAGTTTAAACAATCTTTATTAACATTGTTTTATAAAGGTTGACCAAAAAAGAGTAAGCGTTGAAAATTCAAAAAAATAGTAAGAATTTTCGATTGTAGTTCTTAGAAGGATTGTTTCAATGTCGAAAAATAATATAACTCAGCTTCATAACCTTCTTAATAAATTCGTCTGCCCCCCTAGTTAATTTCGAAAAATCCAAATTACTTATATTAAATAGCCGATTTGAAAAAGACCCGTCAAATTGTTAGTTTGAAAATTTCCCAACCTAAAAAATTTGCAAGAGCGACGACAATGATAAAAATCCCTCATTAAAAATTAATATGAGTGATTGTTATGCAAAAATAGAAAACAGTATAAGGAATATTATTAAGTTACCAATTATATGGCCACAAACTAACACTATCGATAGATAATTGACAAAGAAGGTAGGGAAAGATAACATACTTGAATACCAGCGTGGCTGCATAAGTAAAAATCGAATTCCGTGGGATGCGTGATTCCGACATCGACAGTAGTTCCGGCGGGTATGTTGCCACTTTTCCCAATCTAACCAAAAATAATTAGTCTTACGTTAGGTTTGTTAAAATTTATTCAAAGGATACCGTCAAATTTTGCCGCATATGTCGGGGAATTTGTCACTGAACAATATAATGGGTTCGTTATTTAAACCAATTATAGAGCTACACGCATAGATTTATACTGGCAAACAGCTGATAATTATCAAGCAAGGGGTGTAAGTGGCCTTATTTGAGGCATATATTTATTAACAACTAAACGCTATCCACTACGTTTAAGTAAATGTAAAACTTACATATATAAAATTATCTTTTTGAGGTCCTCAATATTCTTTCTTCCATATATTGAAAAAACTTGACTGAAGTTGGTGCTTAATTTACTTAATAATATTTTAATGCAAATATCAGCTATTCGCCAGTCTATCATAAAATGTTCTTACCGCAAATGTGAAATTTATTTTTATTTAATTTTAGACTCTAAATTTATAAGATTGTCAAAAAAGCTTGGGAGTTTAAAGTGTAAACGAAATTGGAGCGTATGCAAACCTGCTCCTTTTTATCGGCGCAAAAGAGGCGGGTGTGGTGCCTCTTTTGAACAACGATGAAGGTGATACCCGGTTGATATCCCACCTCGAGTTTCATGCACGCTTCGCGCAAAGCTCTCAATTCATGTTGCAGCACCTAAAAAAGCGAGGGGCGTAAAAGGAGTATAAGTTGTCATGAGTCAACGTAGATGCTTAACTATAACTAAGCATTTACCAATTCTGTCTTAATTATAAGTTAAATATTAATTGATCTAATATCGATTATCTATACACATTTTTAGGATAAAACAGCATATTTTTTTTAATAAAAAGCCCAAAGTTGCTTATCTATATAGTTAAAAAGTTTATTAAAAAGACGAGTCACATGTATAGAGGCAAAACCAAATAAAAGGGATATATTGATCTAAGATCAGTTGTTCTTAAATATAGTTTAAATAGAAATGGCATATATATATTTCCAGGGAAAAGGGGCCAAAGTGTTTACTTGATTGAATTGGCCTTCGCTAACCCCGTCGCGGTAAAATATGATGCGAGTCGGTTTAAAACGGGTGGATCGATAAAATTGGATAAGCAGCTCCTTAACCATTTTGGATAGATCGGTTATGATTTCTTGCCGGTGCGTTTGAATCCTAACCGAGGCCGCGTACCGCGAGGGGTGCGCATCCATACTCCCCACCAACTATATACGTCAGGATTTACATTAATAAGTTCATTACTTTATTGAATAACTAAAATGCATAGGTTGTTACTAGTGTTGTGAAAAGGGCTGGGTCTTGTTTGGTCGACTTATAATTTTAGTCGACGAAACATGAAGAGACCAAGGTTTGACCAAAAAATATTTAGTCTGTGTATGAGACTAGGAAAAATAGACCAACAAACATTTGGTCTCCAGCCCTTTTCACAATAGTTGTTACTATAACATAAACATCTATAAAACCGTCAGAGCGGACTTAAAGTAGTGTGGACGTAGATGTATTGGTTTTGACTTTTAAACAAGACCTCTCGGTTCAAATTCCGCTCACGGTATTTTCTTTCAAAATGCATATGTCACATCGTCAACATGGCTATCAAGCCTGTATAGCCGAGCTTAACCCCTTCTTATCCAGTCTCTAAACAAAATCTGACTACCAAGTGTGACAAACAGTTATCGGAAATTTTTCCTATTTATTCACATCAAAACCACTGAAAAGGTGTAAAGAATGGCCGTTTAGGGCTATTAATTTATTGTTTTAAAACCACTAGAATGAAATAATCTAGGCTAGACATGTAATATTAATGCCGTACAGCGGCTATGGACGGTTTTTTGCTGTCTCCAGCTGGTGGGTGGGTTACGTCAGCCCCGAGGAATATGATGGGTTCGTTGAAAACTTTTGGTCTGATATTGGGCACGAGGATATTATTTATCCCACCTAGTTTGACGTTGATTTTGAGGCAGAGGTTAGAGAGCGTTTGAGGAGAGGTTTTATTCACGTTTTTGGCTTGGACGCATTGCGTCGCCATGCCAAGCAACGTGTCTCCCACCCGTTTAACTTCGGCTAAAATTATATAGCAAAAGAGTGTTGATATTATATTGGATGGGTGTGCAAAATGGAACATTTTCCGTTTTTGGCTTAAACTTATCAAACTTTAATTACTTTGCTTTACCTAAACCTAAATCAACGGTTTTTAAATTAGTTAAAAACTCTAAAAAAGGCTATTCGGTTATATTAAAGCTTTTGTTACTACTTTTTTTCAAACCAAACTTTAAATTAACATGGTGCTGGCTCTATAGAATTAAGATAAAATCAGCATGAAATTATGGCCTAGCAGCTTAAGTAGCCTAGATTCAAAAACTTCAAACTTAATAAAGATAGCGTGGTGCACTTATTATTAAATTAGGTTTACTATTCCAAAAATTTATTTTAAAAATTTTCATATTAAGACTTCAAACTATTTTTCAAATTTTCATATTAAGACTTCAAACTATTTTTCAAACGCACAAGTAAGGGAGAGAATTAAACACGAACGTAAAAAATCGCCCCAAAATTGCACATGTTCTGATTTATACGCTCGAAATTACAAACACTGAAAATGGCTATAATAGAATAAATACCGTAAACGGGCGTTTTTCCCGGTAAAACGACTACGACAAGCTGTAAGCCTTGGAAGGTGGATTTAAGAAATCGAAACATCGGTTCGACCTGCTCCGGCCCAGTCGCGTACTTGCAAAAGCAGGGTTGCCCTGTCAGATTCGTGAAGGGGAGAAAAAATCAAGGGCTGTTTTAATAAAACTACATTTTTAACCTTTCCCACTTGAGTCTGACAGCAAAAAGCATTATGGCCTTTTCTGAGGCCACATCATGGTAATTAGCTTAAAAAACCACCGAATGCAGAAGTCAATATTAATTAAAATTTGTACCAAATCAGGTAATACACAATATTTGACTATTCATTTTACTCGCAAAATTTTATTGCAATTCAATGATGGAATTCATCCTGCAAGATGGTCCAAAATTATTAACAACTAACCAGAAATAACGTACTCAAAATTAAGATGAGTATATAATGCATGGAGCGAATAGATTAAACCCTGTAACTACATATTTGCGACAAAAAACTAACTTAAAGCACTCTTAAATTCCTAAAAATCCCTTTATAAATGACGCTAGTTTTCAAAAAGATTAAAGAGCAACTGACCTATTATGGGCATGCCGGCGTCGTTAGAGATTTTTTGTAGTTGCTGAGTGAAGTTTCGCAAGGCGTCTTCTCTGCAAGTTTTTTGGGGAGCGAAACAAGCGATGGCCCAAACCCGTATCTCGATTCCAGTGTGAAATTGTTTACCCCTCATGTCCCACACTCCCTGGTTAGGGATCGCTTGTTGCTTCGTCTAACGATATTAATTGTTTTCAAAATATATAGCTGTGGGGGGTACATAAGCACAGACAAAAAAACTATAGTTTGCATTTTTAACAAAATTTCAATTCACCCATATGTAAAATTATAATATAATTTAGCAAAATAATGTTGAGTAATTTCAGAGTTAATTTATAAACTTTTTGAATTTATGAATAATTTTCGTGCAGAAAATATTAACTGGAATATTGATCTTACCAAGAAAGCTTAAATCACGACTTATTTTATACATGTTTTACAAAAAATAATTTAATAATATTGTAAATAAAATGTCTTGCCATTTCCCTCTTATACAAATCCTTGCTAAGTCAATGTATATATATAGACAGAATGGTCATGTAAGCCTAACAAATAATAAAAACACTCTTAATGTACCAAATGGTTTGCGGTTGGTCTAGCGTTAACACTTTTTGTAAAAAATTTATTTGTCAAAGTTCAAAGTCTTTCAAAATAAGTAAAAAACCTGAATATCGAGAAAAACTTCCTAGTATTGCGAAGACGTTGAACAAGCATAAATTAATGCTTATTTCATTATAATTTTTTTTTAAATAATAGGCCTTAGTCTCAATGCAAAATACGATCGAGATAAGTTTCAAAGGCTAGTTGTAATTTCTAAGGTATTGAAAAATATTGGATACATAATTGTAAATAAATATATAGCCTTTCGCCGCCCTGTTAGAACTGATGGGGAGTCCATTGGGCTTAGCTTTAAACTCTAATTAGTTCTCAATGATCAAGCTTTTTAATGTATCCAAAATCTCGTAACGAAAAATTCCATTCCACAAATTAAATTTTCTAGCAGAAATTAATTATAAAGCCTAAAATGAAATACCCTGCCGCCGTATTGAATTTTAGGGGGTGGTAAGACGCGTCCTCGCACTTCGGTCATTTGATTGACCACGCTTACACCAAAATCTTGGATGAAAATGTCGTTGTTGAAATCCGCTTTCACGATCTAAAGCAAGCAAAAAATGGATTTAAAAAATTTCCAAGCCCAAATCCATAGTTTGTAGTTATGCAGGAAAACTCTGATATAGAGCATAGGTTCGATTTATAATGTGATTTTTACCGGTTTTACTATGGTTGAACCAATAATTCATTAGCTATTTTATTAGATAATAAATGGAAATTATAAATGACACCTTACATAATATAATGCCCATTTAGGATTAAACTGAATTTTATAGGGTATATTTGTGGCTTAGTAAAGTTAATATTATGTAATTTGGTTTAGCTGAATGCCATTATTTGTGTTTATTGTTAAGAGTATTAAGTGAACACAAAATCCTTGGTTACCAAATTGTTGATCTCCTTTTCTCGGTCGGGTGCAGATCTGGCGGTTGCCTAGGATGCGTAAAATAGAAATCTTTAATTCAAAAATTAAATCTTGATGTTAGATCAAGTTTGCATCAAAGATAGGTTAAGATTAAGATTTTATCATGTATATGTTTTATCAAAGTGATGCGTTAATAACCATTACATTCACTTACTGAAAATTAAATAAAATTTTGAAAGTATAAAAATTTTTAATTTAAAGCTACTTTTATCATGGTGGAGGTTTGCATATCGGTCAATTTTTTGATACATCTCTGACCGGCTACGATGTTGCATACCTGGAGCAATTACCAATTCAGCAATTTTATATATAACTTTAAACGGCAATACAATCGTTTTTATAAAGGGTGCACGTAACCTTATTGCCAACGATATAGTAACAAAAATACTATCGCCGCCATCTCCTATAATAGTTTAATTATTGCCGTTCTAAAAGTAAATGATATTTTTTAATTCAAGAAAAAAATTCCTAAATATTAAAATTTGATCATTGTCGTAAAAAAGTATTTGGATTAAAATTTATTAGGTTTCGATAAAAAGACACGTATATATAATTTGTAGAAGTGGGAAAGCAAGGTGAAATAAAAATAATCACTTCGAGGGGAAGGTAGGTGTGTTTCTGTTCTTGCCCAACTTGCAAACACGGTAAATGCGGGTACCTAAATTTAAAAGAATAACATGTAAAAAAGTAAAATATATGAGCGAACAATAAGAAGATGCACCATTATCGAAAACACTCACAGTAATTTTCGTTTGTATTTATCCTGAAAATATTTGGCCACGGTGCATTCGACAGTTTGCCCATTTTCCAATTGCAAAGGGAATCTAAGAAATATCGAAGATGGTACTAGTAAAACTTAAATATTAATTCCTCGCTTAATAAGATTAAAACTAATTCAAATTATATTAAGTGGGGAAGGAGAGGGGCAAATTTCCTAGGCACAATATGATAAACCTAAGTTATAATCGAAACTGGAAAATCATGTATTAATCTACAGATACATATAATAAATTCAATTTAAAGATCGCTCATGCAAACGAAAAATTACAAATTTCAACGAGCTCAAGATTATAATTTCTTCAAAGTGAATGTATATTATAAAACGCTTACGATTGTAATTGAGCCGGTCGCCGGGTGACATTGCAAACGCGATATTTGCGCTTCATGGCACCGCAATGCGTTATTTCGATTTTCAAGCCTACAACAAAAATTAAAATATTTTCAATCAAATTAATCATAATGAAGACATAAAAAATTATATAAATTTTGACATGAAGAATAAGCTTGACATCCAAGAGTTCAATATTTTAAAACAAAAATCGATAGGCGGGGAGTGATTTAGAAAGTTTCCAATTAATTTCTTTATATTCCTCTTGATAACAAGAATTAAGCAATAGCAACATTCAGCACACATATAACTAAACCAACCATTGTAAGAGCCCTCTTATATTTAAATGTTAATGAATGCAAAGCGAGGTACGTAAATTTTGACACAAACATTGCTTAAAACAGCTAGATATGAGTGTCAAAATAAAATGTACATAGTTCAGTTTTTTAAAAATATCTTAAATGATTTTTACCCTCATAATCAATGTTCTTCATAGATCGATAATAAATCTACGAAGAACATTGAAAATATCTATTTTGAGGTAAAAAAACTTGAATGAAAAAATGGGTATGAGTGAAACAACCTTTGATTTCCTTGGTAAATTTGACCCTTTGCACATCGGTCAAAGGCCTTTTCTGTTCGTTGATGTCCCGCATATCCAACACTTCGCACATGAAATCGATCACGCTCTGGCTCTTGTAAAATGCGGTGGCCGACACTGTTTAATAAATATAAAGCATAAAAATATGCAGGACAGAAGCAGGACGGGACATCTTTCACCGAAAGTGAGCCCTTAATTGCAAAGCAATTCGTATTAGCATGGACGCAAAACCATATATTTGTCAATCAATGGCCATCTTTTTATACAATTATATTATAAAAATTAATATTCGCACTATTTTGCGTGCTAAATGATAAAATGGATCAAAAAAGCGAGTCATTTGAATTTCTCATTTTGATCCCTGTAATTATATTTTTTTTAAATAACTGAGTTATTAAAAACTTTTAAATATTCTACAAATTAATAAAAATTCAACTAAATATACATTTAAACTCAGGAAGAAGGTACATTTTTTGGTGAAGTCTGTGTACTTAAATTCTATTTTTTAGTTTTTTAAGTGCTAATATTTTATTCATATTGTAAGTAAATTATTCAACCATCAATGTTCAGCATCATTTTCCATTGAGAGGGGCGCACGCTTTGGTGAAAGCCGAACCAAACTTCTCTCCCACCGCCCAAAGGATGGTAATAATCGGTCGGAGATGAGAAAAAAGAGCGACCAACTGGGGTATAACTAAGCCATACACCATAATAAAGTTTTATACAGTGTTGAAATGTTAATGAAAAATAGCAACATAATCATTGCAGAAATTAATGAATACAAAAAAACATAAGTGTAAAACAAGCTAAGATGTTTTTATATTGCCGTAAATAATTCCAAAATAACTTCTAGAGACTACATTGTAAATAGCCTTTGAGGACCACAAATCCTGGTCTCACATTTAAATCTTAAAATACCAAATGAGGGCCAAATTATGTAAGTGCACCATGCAGTTCAAGGCATCTAATGCAGTCCAGGGCGTGTAATTCTTTTTGAACTAGTGTTAATTCTAATTAATCAGTACTAATGCTAATAACTTAAAGCTAATATATATGCAACACTTCTGACAAATTTCATTTTCACGTATAATTTAGAGAAGTTAAATTACACAGGTCTACAAAAAAACATCCCGCAATCCGACTAATAATTCCGATAGAGAATTTTGAGCTGAAAAATAATAGGTTTTTAGTTTTTTCTACAATTACCAGTTTTTTTAGATATAAGAGGTTGAAAGTGCCAAAAATACCCCTTTTGAGCCTTTTTGAGGCTATATTGCCACGGCATTTTCAATATTTAGTGAGAAATAGTAATATATTCATGTAGATTAAAGTTTCATATATAGGTCCATTCTTTTATTTTATTTGTTACACCTCTATATTTAAATTTATTCGCGTCTTTGTGAACCCCTTCCCCTTATCAAAATTCGCCCCACGATGTCTGGTAAACGGAGTTCCCTTCACCTACTCTCCTTTCTTTCTCCATGGATAGATATGGGGGCAGGAGTGGAGGAGATGGGGAAAGGGAGAGAGAGATGTGTTAGTAAACAGCGCGTGTGTAGTATGTTCTCATGTATACTTCTTTTTCCAGACATAGTGGGATGAATTTTGATAAGGGGAAGGGGTTCACAAAGACGCGAATAAATTTATATATAGAAGTGTAACAAAGTAAATAAATTAATGGACCTATAGATGAACCTTTAATTTACATGCATATATTACTATTTTTCACTAAATATTTTAAATACCGTGGCAATATAGCCTCAAAAAGGCTTAACTATTTTTGGCACCTTCCCCCTTGTATATCTAAAAAAAACTGGTAATAGTAAAAAAAAACTAAAAACAATTTTTCAGCGCAAAATTCTCTATCAGAATTGTTGCTCGGATTGCGGGGTGTAATCACAACGTCAATATTTGTAGATCTGTGTTATTGAAAACATAAAGTTTACAAAATATTTGGCGAGACAAATTTAAAATATTAATACGGTAAACGGGCTAAGGATCCCAAACAGTTAAAATTTTGCCTGCATAAAGAATCATTTAATCGCTTTATTAGCCACGTTTATGAATTATAAAATAACTAAATGGCCAAATTGGCACCAAACGTGTTTATAAAAACCGAAATAATTGGTTATTTTAAAATAAAAAAGTAATCTAGAAATCATTTTTCCACAGTTATATAGGTAAAATAAATAAACAGTAATACATAGCTGAAGTAAAATAATAATTTAGGAAAAATAGCAAATGAAGCCTTATAAAACTATATTTAATTACAAATGACTGCCTACAGATTCACTAAAACTTGCTAAAGATCCTATGATAATTATAAGGCTATTAAAATGGAGATTAAACAATTGGAAAAAGTTCTAAAGATAGTCATCAAATTCTGCCTTTGTCTAGTTCTATGCCCTACCCTCCCCAACCATTTTTGGCTAGGATAGTCAGAAAAAAATTAAGCACGATCGCACAACCTTCATAGAAATAAAAATAACATTTTATTTGCTTTAAATTTTTTTTTATCAGTTGAAGTTAAAAGGAAAAAACTTTTGGTTTAAAGTGACATACGTCATGCTGGGTAGATGTCTCATGACAACATCCAAG
Source organism: Gordius sp. MW1 (assembly GCA_964036665.1). NCBI lineage: Eukaryota > Metazoa > Nematomorpha > Gordioida > Gordea > Gordiidae > Gordius > Gordius sp. MW1. The sequence goes on along the minus strand of OZ038532.1, from coordinate 10,926,240 downwards.
GCTTGTATAGCATCGTGAGGAATATTTCTAGTCCTGCCCTCTAAGCACTCCTCCAAAGCATACAAACTGACTTGGGCCATCCATTTGAGCGTTACTTTAAAAACTCTATCTTTACCCTCACCCGGCAATATCACTTCCAGTTCTACCTATTAATTTTTAAACACAATTTTTAAAAAAAACTTTTTATGCTAGTCCCTGAACTTTAAATAACGATAATAAGTCACATGTGAGTTTTAAAATCTTTTTGATGTCTAAAGACCAACCAAAACACAAAAAGGTATCCTTAAGAAAAAAGAAAAATTTACAAAAATGCCTCTTTATTATAAACATTTGGTACCAACTTAGAGCATTTATAAAAATATAAATGTTATATTAAAAGGTCGATTAAAATTATAGAGCTTTTTAGCATCAAAACGCTATGCATAGTAATCATTGAAGAGATTAGTTTACACTTAAACATGCATTTGTATTTAAGTCAAATTTACAATTAAAATGGAGAAGATAAGATGGAAAATTATGCTCAAGCCTTATAATTAACTCTCAAATATTAAAAATGTATTTCCACCATGTCATTTGGGCAAGGTACATTTTAACGTACCTTATCTCTTCCAATAGGCAAGGGATCGCGAGTATATAGATTCTTTTTACCATCAAATACTGGTTTTTGGCCATTAAATATTTTAGAATATTTTCCAACGGCAGTTTGAATAATTTCTCTGTGGAAAACATAATGTATTTTAAAAAGTAACAATAACATAAAACAAAAATTTATACTTTAAATTTAGGTTATAAATTATCTATAATATTTTCAAAGCATTTTATAACTAAAAGATTACTAAATATAATAGCTTTTTAATGATTTAGTAAAACTTATAAACTTTATAAAAAAAATTATATACCGATTAACACGTCGAGGACATTTGTCTGGTAGAATATTAATGTCATAATGCTGGATATTGCCTCTAGGCATTCGAACTTGAAAATGATTAGCTCTTAATAATATGGGACGTCCTTCCATTCCATGATTAGGTCTTAAAGGACAGACAAATTCCGTCTAAATACAAAAATAAACATTTACAATAGAAATAATCTTAATATATATACACGTATCAAAAAACTAAAATAACCACACACCTTGCAAAAAGAACAAGATATAATAAACAATCATTTGTTCAGTATAAATTTAAATAATATGCATTTGTTTGTTATATATTTTGTAACAAAATTCTTACCAAAGTTTGTGAGCCAAGAAGCAATGAGGTAGGAGTGATAGGCATTAATGCTTGATTTTGAACAATGGCTGTGGGCATTTGACCTATAACTGAGGGAGTACCAATTGGACCGGGGCCTGAACCGCAAGTTAATCCATTATTGTGATATCCTAACGGAACAATATTATGGGGATAAGCTCTTACCGGTGGTCCTATAGGTTTTAAATATTAAATAAAGCTATTTTAATTACCGATTGGCGAAAACTTTTGCATTATTGTTTATGCACAATATGACATCTACAAACTAGACACCCGACAAAAATTGAAATTTTTCATATAAATTGTTTTATTTACAGTCAAAGTTTATAACGAATTATATAGTAGCTTGAAGCACTTTAACTAATTTTTAAAATCAATAAAAATTCAGAGTAACTCCATAGAATTTTTATTTACTCTGAATTATTTGCAACATATTCAACTGCAATTATTATAAATAAAAAATTGACATTTAAAATGTGCATGAAATGCGCTATATTTGCATTTTCTAAATTATTGTGGATTAGCACAATAACATTAGCTACATAGGGCAATTTGAGATAAGTTTTTACCTAGGTCTTAAGTAAAAAACGATAGTTATTTATAAAATGATGGCACCGATACAATAGCTTTGCAATAAATTAATTAACGCAGCTCACAAAACTGCAACCCCACGATCAGATATGTACTATTCGCATGCGTCTAATTTACACTTAAAAAATTCAGCCTCTTAACTACATATCATGTGAAGGCACCACTAAAAATATCAAACTCAGGAAGGAGGATATATGACCTTCTTTTTCTATATAATGTATTCTGTCCCACAGTCGTAAGGTTTGCTTGATAAGTTTCTTCCATCTTAATCGGGTAAACGCCATGTCCTGATTTATTTTCTTAGTTTTTACCATTTGTCTACTTGCCCTTTTTATGTGACACGAGCTCCCGTTTCCTCTCTTTCCTGACACTTCCATGCTCGATAATTTTCGCCGCATTACAACATTCGCATATTTTCTTAGTATATTCGATGATATAAATTAACGTTTTTGATCTCACATGGAATCAGCGGGTGTCTCATTACCACGTGTTTTGAGACAATAATGTTGCAATAATTACGTACCTAGTTTAAAATATATCGATTAAATTGCTTTTTAGTCGCTTAACTAAATAACTAAGCATCATATAAAAAAACGAGTATTCTATCAAATGTTTGTAAAATTTAAACGTTATATACTCATGAAACCCCTAATAAAAGTATTTTTTAGTTCGCTAATGGTATGGGTGGTTTGAATTTTTTTAAATTTGCTTTTTTGGGGGAAGGGGGGAGGCTTATAAATTTAAAGTTTGCATTTTACATGTCATTTATTTGGGTACTTTTCTTCAAACGCGAAGGGAACATGTTTAACAATGTGCGGTATTTTGGACCAAAACTTCCATGTTCAAAAATAGATTTAAAAATGTGGTTGCTAATACTTTATGTTACTTACAGAATGCAATCTATTTTATTAAAAGCAAAATATTCTTTTCCCCTCAAGCGCCATTTTACTGGCTGAAATTTAAATTATGTTTGAAAATATCACTAGAGCTATTTGAATTAATTTTAAACAAGATACTCGTAGCTATTTTATGTCTTAAACCTTTATATGGTTTATATTCCATATGTACCTGACAAGATAACACCCAATTTTATTCATATTCTCACCCATAAGGAATTCCAATCGCAGAATGCCACAAAGCCTAAGACAAAGAGATCTAGAGGCTGAGCTAATGTCAAGCTCTATTAATTATTTTATTTCGAGCAACGAAGCTAACAAGTTTCAATCTAGAGTCGTTTTTGTTTTATGGCTTAAATATAAAGTCTAGTGATGCGGAAAAAGCGAGAAAAATCTCGGTCTCGTCTCGACGAGAAAAAAATGGAGTCGAGATCGAGACGAGAATTTTGATGTCGAGACGAGACGAGATTTTTTCGGCGAGATCTCGACTTTTTATTGATAGTTAGATTTTATTTTAATTTGCATGATTTACATTTAAGGTATTAAGTGTAAATTAATTTGTATGGAATAAATTTAATATTGAAAAAATTTCTAAGTGTAGTTATGTGAAATGTGAATACATAATTTTGTCTTATGCGTTGCTTTTCACATTATAAGCTGGGTTGGCAGGTGCATTTAAATCTACTATTTTTCCAAATTGTGCAATATAAAATAAATACACAAACCTATTATACTGTAGTCAATAAATAACTATTTAATGACAAAGTTTGAAGGGGATCATTTGAATAAAAATTTGATTATAATTATTTTTCTAATAAATTATACGTGCACTTTAATTTTAAGTTTAAAATCTTATGTTCTTAATCCTATAATAATGCTGATTTTATTGTTGTTTTTACAACGTTTTAATATGTGCATCTAGTTATCAATTCTATAAATCTTATATATAAAAATGAAACTATGTATATATGTGTGTATATATGTATGGCGCCACCAATTTTGGAGAACTACCAGCCGATTTGGCTCAAAATTTCACAGTTTATTCCCGCCACTCCGGAGCGTGTTTTAATATATGTTCCAGCCAAATCGGTCGAGTAGTTTTCGAGATATTGGGTTTTATGCGTTTTGACGCTGTTTCGAACGTCAATCAAACGTCCTCATCACGTACTGCTGCATATCTTATCTATCTATCGTGTAGGTAGTCTGGTGATAAATGCAGTAGGCATGTGTTGCGGAAAATGAAAACTTTTTACGCACTATCAAAGCCATTTTTTGCTTCAATTATTATTATTATTATAGGACGGTCGTGTCCCCCCCCCCTCCTGCGTGGCTAAATAAATTAAAAAATCTAATTTTGTAATTTTTTGCACGTTAAACAAGGAGAAAAATGAAAATACTTTAAACAAAGTGCCAATAAATGTTGATATATCCATGGGCGTACCCAGGTTTTGAATTAGGGGGGGGGGGCAGATTAAAAAAAAGGTCTTGACTACCCAACAATTTTCCTGAGAGCAAAAAAAAAAAAAGGTCTCGACTATCCAAAAATTTTCATGCAACCGTAATTTAAATTTTATTTTACCAAAACAATTTTTTTTTAAACAAATAGTAGTTTATTCTAATAATCACATGGGTAAAATACATTGGTAAATAAAATATTAAAAAGAAAACGCGTTAAAATCTAATTGGATGGCATTGATCCGTGTATGTGTTAGATTTGACGATTTCCATAGTGATCTTTTATTTTTGTGTAAATTCGCTAATAAGCATCTGTATTAATTGGAGTTAAGTTCAAATAGGGGGGGGGGGGCAGCCGCGCCCCCTGCCCCCGCCTGCCTGGCTAATTAGGGGGTGGGGCAAAACATAATTTTTTTTTTTAATTTTTAAGGGTTTTTGTATTGAAATCCTCGGCTGCCCCCCCCCCCCCCCCCTAATTTGCGAAACCAAATTTTTTTCAATGCAAAAACATTGAAAAATTTAAAAAAATTATGTTTTGCCCCCCTCTAATTGAGCTTTTAAACGTTTTGCCCCCCCCCCCTAATCCAAAACCTGGCTACGCCCATGATTATAGGTAAATTTGACTTAAAAAATTTGCTTCATGAAAATTTAAATTCGAACATTATTTAGGTAAAATTTTGTGTTTTTAACCACCCTTAAAGATATCAATTATTTGTTATTTTTCGTTAAATAACCTATATGCGTATCCGTATCCGCCTTTTGTTTATATTTGATCATAAAGGCCAGGCGCGATATTTTTTTTTGATTATAGGTAAATTTGACTTAAAAAAAATTTGCTTCATGAAAATTTGAATTCGAACATTATTGAGGTAAAATTTTGTGTTTTTAACCTCCCTTAAAAATATCAATTATTTGTTATTTTTCGTTTAGTTGAGTTTTTAAATTTTTTTTTGGTAGTTTTAATTTTTCTTATTTAAATGTTTTAATTTTTTTTTTAAATATTTTTAATATGGCAAAACAACGTTTGCCGGGTCGGCTAGTCTATATATATAAAGTAAAGTGTATGCATATATGTATGTATATATGTATGTATGTAAGAGCTAAATTCTGAAACTACCGGTCCGATTCGCGCGAAAATTTACCCCTAGGTTCCCAAGGCGGCCAGGGGTAAAATAGCTTTTTCAGAATCCTAAAATTCCTTTTAGTTTTCGAGATATTGGGTTTTATGCGTTTTGACGTTCAATAAAATGTCAATCAAACGCACCTCCTCGCGTTCGTTGAAAATTTGAATATACAGACAGTTCTGTAGTAAAAGTGTATCACTTATAGTAGTTTGTAAAACGTAATCTTTTCTTAACGGTGACAACATAAAATTTATGAATTAAATTTCTTAAACGTCATCTTTTCTTAACGGTGACAATAAAAAATTTATGAATTAAATTTCTTAAACGTCATCTTTTCTTAACGGTGACAAGACAACATAAAATTTATAAATTAAATTTCATAAACGTCATCTTTTCTTAACGGTGACAACATAAAATTTATGAGTTAACCTGAAATAAATAAAATTATAGATTAGATTATTTGAGAAAATATATAGGTGGAGAAGATGAATTTTTCTCATTATCATTAAATGAGATATTTTAAATGAGAAAGATGAAAGTATATATAATTTAAATGTAATATAAAATAGTCCAACGTTGATTATTCTGAGTAAATGCTATTTATATATAAATGTCATTATTTATCTATCATTAATTTTTATTAAATGAGACATTTAAATGAGAATAATTTCTGAAACTACCGGCCCGATTCGCGCAAAACTTTACCCCTAGGTTTTCAGGGCGGCCAGGTGTAAAATAGCTTTTTCAGATTGCTAAAATTCCTTTTAGTTTTAAAAATATCGGACATTTCTCGGCCTTTTGGTTTTAAAAAAGGGCTAAATTCTGAAACTTCAGATCCGATTCGAGCGAAAATTTAGCCGTAGATGCCCAGTTGGGCCAGGGGTAAAATAGCTTTTTCAGATTCCTAAAATACCTTTTTGTTTTAAAATTATCTGACATTTCCCGTCCAGTTTCATTTATAGCAGCATATACAATAATGACGTCATACATACAAAGCTGAAGTTTTCTCGAATTAGATGTTTAAAAGTATAATAAAAATGTTACAGTATACGGTTAAAATTATTGGTATAAAACAGACTATTTAAATTAAATAAATAAAATTTAAATTATGCAGTTTTTGTCATTATTATCACGTGGTCGATCATAGAAGCATATTTTTAATAATTATCCATCCTTCAATTAATTATTTTATTATATTAAAGAAAATTGTATTTCAAATAAATCAGCTAACTAGAAAAATAAAATAATGGTATTATTGTATAATAAGTAACAGCATTAATAAGCAATTTTTTCAAAAACATTTAATTTTAGTCGGATTTGATGACTAAAACAGAATTTGCATTTGGTTTGTCTTATTATATAAATATATACTAAAAATAGTGGGTTCATAAAATCATTCGGACCTTTCACATTATAAATTATTTCATATATAATCCCATTTTAGATAAGTCTTATTAATAGCTTATACTTATTTAACCACTTAAGGACTGAGCCAAAGCAACGCTTGGCCGGGCACAGCTAGTAATAATATAATTAAAAATCACTCGCACTTTGTGGTTTATAACGCTATAGTAAACATGCAACAAACACTATGGGCTATAATTGATGATGGTAATATCAATGGACTTAAACGTTTGCCTTAAAAATGTTGAGGTCTACTTTGAAGCTTTAGTCAGGGTTGGGTCTCAATTTGCTATGCAACCAAGTCAACTATAAGCGAACTTTTTATTTAAGTCCTTATATAGTTGACAAACACAGTGAATTTGATACAAATGTTATAATTTGCTAGAACAATAGAACAATAAAATTTAATTTTCTATAGTACAAATTTATTTATAGTTTTTTTACTCTACACTTTCCATAGTTATCTTTATCTTTATGAATTAATTTAAATCTTTATAATGTCATGAGATGTCGTGTCCCGCTAAATCTTTAAAAAGTTTGTGTATTAAAGTTTTTCAAAAAATATAAAAATTTGCCATTTGGATTTTTTAACACTTATTTAATATTTTTTATAAAACATGATAACTTTTAATTCCATATATATTTTTTTATAAAGTCGAGACGAGACGAGAATTCTCGTCGAGACAAGACGAGACCGAGATTTTTCTAGTCCGAGACGAGACGAGATGATTTTTATAATCGCTCCCGAGACGAGATTTTGTTTTCGAGACCGAGACGAGATCGAAACACTAATAAAGTCCATTCTCGTCCTCTATCCTGGATGCTGTTAATAACTTTACTAGACGTTAAATTTTTACGTCATTCACTTGTTGTAAATCTAATTCACTCGTTATACCAAATAAGATATCCTTACAGCAGAATAATTTAAATATGTCAAACATAAATCCATCGGTAAGACACTACAATTAAAATAGTATAAAAATGGCATAGATACCATTTATTTTAAAGAGGAGGGGTCGATTTTAAATCGCTGAAGCGAAGTTTTTTTATTTTATCTAATCGACTAATTATTTTCTAATTTTTTTATTTATGACACATTGTGATTTTAACTGAGATTAAATTTGGCATTAAATTGGCATTTAGTGAGAAGAATAGAAATATCCTTCCAAGTTCCAACTAATCAAGCTTGTTTACTAATGACACAAGGTATAAAAATATTCGAGCCCACAGGCCTTTGTATTTATTTTCTTTTCGCACATTGATGAATACAGATTTATCAAGAGGAAGGTAACACAGGTCTGCAAAAAAAATCAACCGGGAAACGGACAACATATTCTGATAGAGTTGTTTGTGGTGAACACAAATATGTTTTAGTTTTTTTCCTATACGTCAAGTTTTTGAAATATTTGATTCAAAGTTGCAAAAATGACCGTTTTTGGCTCTTTTTGACGCTCAATAGGGCAAAATTGAATAGCTAAAAACATTTTTTTAAACCTCTAAGTGGTAGAACCAACCTAGGGTAAACATTAAGAAATGATTTTTTCCTCTATTCTTATTAATTTTTCATATATATCAAAAATGCAATTAGTCCCTATGCGAAATCGCGGCACCCTTTGAGCCTCCCTCCCTCTCTATCTAATTGGGTAATATGCTTATATAACGCTATACCCTTAGTGCATGTGTGTAAGAGAAGTGGCGTAATACGAGATATTACTACCAGAGACCGGATTTGCCCGGCCCGGCCCGCTGCCCGAACCTGCCCGGCCCACGGGCCAAGTCCGGCAACTGTCGTAAATTTTAACTTTCGGGCGGGCCCGGGCGGGCACCATAACAATATTCGGGCAATTCGGGCTAATTTTGTTTTTAAAATAATGTATTATATTGTTTTTGTATATATTTTGCCACTTTTTATTTGATTTTATAATGTTTGTTAATCCTAGTTCTCATTTGAAAAAAAAGTCAAGAATTAAGATAAAATTTTAAAAAAATATTTAAAAATTTTAATACAGACCATTTCGGGCCGGGCAGCTCGAATAATTCGGGCATTGCCGGGCGGACACATAGAAGGGTTCGGGCGGGCAGATTAATTATAAAATCGGGCCGGGCCGGGTGAGGGCAGAATAATTCTAACAAATCTAACCTCTGATTACTACTACTACCACGCCTCTCACCATACCTCTCTACTATCAATTGAAGAGACTCTATACACTACACACCACACACCATCAATCACTCACATGCACTAAGGGTATAGCGTTAGATAAGCATATTACCCAATTAGATAGAGAGGGAGGGAGGCTCAAAGAGTGCCGCGATTTCGCATAAGGACTAATTGCATTTTTGATATATATGAAAAAGTAATAAAAATAGGAAATAAAATCATTTCTTAACGTTTTACCCTAAGTAGGTTCTACCACTTAGAGGTTTAAAAAAAATTTTACCTTTCGCCCTATAGAGCGTCAAAAAGGGCCAAAAACGGTCATTTTCGCAACTTTGAATCAAAATATTTCAAAAACTTGACGTATAGGAAAAAAACGAAAAACATGTTTGTGTTCACCACAAATAACTATATCAGAATATGTTGACCGTTTTCCTGTTGATTACACAAAGCCATTATTTGTTGACTAGTGTAATTAGAAACACTATCGAGGTGTGCAATAACGAAAATAACATATTTTAGTAGTTGAACTCCCCTAGTCTAAATGATAACAATTATCTTAGCGATATAATATGGCTGATTACTATTATATATCAAATAATTGATATCCTTATATTCCAGTGCTTTCAGAGTTATATAAATCAGTAAGCTCATGCGGTATGCTTACATACTAGGGCCTATAAAAAATCAAATTAGGAATTAAAAATGATCAGCAAACTATATTTGGTATCATTTCAAAATACCACAGCCCGAAATACCACTGAATCGCACGTTTTACGAATCTCACAAATCAAATTACTCATTGCGCAAGCGCATAATTTCCATTTTTATAATGCGCATGCGTATGCATTTAACAGACCAAACAGATAGCTGCGCATTTTAATAATGCGCATGCGTATGCATTTAACAATTATTGCTGCACTATAAAACTTTAAGGGACAGGGTTATAAGGTTCAAGGTAGTGTTTTAGGTCAGCGTTTTAGGTTAGGGTTAGGATTAGATGCACATCAAATTCCCTCCCCATTTGAGATTTAATTTTTTCGTGATATTCAGGGTGGCATTTTGGACTGTAGCATTTTGAACCCAATTCCTATATTTAATTAATAAACCAAAATTTGTAAAGTTTTTAGCCTTGGTTCCAAAATGACTAAAATTTATATAAATTTAACTTAAATTATTATGTAAAAATATTTTAAAACATTCAACTTGATTACATATAAATCATTATAAAATAGCGTTATATCCCTTGTATTTAAATACCTCCTGTAAAAAAACTATTAACTTTAATCTACTTTTAACGTAATCTCATGTTCCAAAAATATTAAAATTATCTAATAAGTTTGGCTATAGATTGGTAAAGTGACGGTAATGTGTGGATTGTTATCTTAATTGCTTCTCGGTTACCTTACGAAATCATTATAAATGGCTTAATGAGGTTCTTTTATCTAATTTCAAATTTTCAAACAATGGCAGAATATAATTTTTCTGGTTTTATTTATTTGAAAACTAATAACTCCCTAAAAACGACTGAAATAATTTATATAGTTTATTAATTGTTTTAAGGTAGCCTTGAATGTGCAACTTTTATGGTCTATATATATCAGTTGAAAAATATTAAATGTACTAAATGATATATGAAAAAATATAATGAACTAAGGCGAAAAAATTAAAATTTTTAGGATCAGTTTTAAAGGTAAATAATAGGACAGTCGGTATTTATGGGATTCCATTCCTTAGAAAGCTCCTTATTGACTGTCTTTCGTGGATGTTATGGTACCTGAATATTATATGGTCACTTATTAATATCCTTTATTTTGCTATTTTGAATGTAGAAATTTGTAAACCAAATGGTCAATAATAAGCAAATGGGCAGTTGTGACTTACGTGAAACATATTAATTGCTAAAGCTCTCTTGCTTAATTTCGATAAATTATAAAAATAGTTTCATTTCGCCCTTTATTTATCTAATTTGTCGACAAAATTTATTAATAGATGTTCTTTGTGTCATATAAAACATGGATATTTTAATATATGTTATGCATAATCATTGCTTTTGCTATTTATATAATGTATATCAGATTGTCACTGATATGGTATGTTTGAATAGTGATATTTATTTTTTCTACCTTGGCTTCTAATTCAATTTTAAATGTATAAATAAAACTTGTTATGTCTTATTATCACCGGCTCTCTCATTATAAGAAAAATACAATTCCAATTACAAATAAATATAAGATTATGTGTTAAATTCACTTCATTAAACTATGTAATTCAGCATAATTTTAGACCTTCTCATTTGACGCTAAAACAACTGTCAATTTACTTTTTTTATCGTCCCATCAATTGTAGCAATCTATTTTAAATTTATACGTTAGATTTGTCTTGTTTATACCTAAAAATTCCCACACTTGATAGTCATTTAGTTTAACCATTCTTTATAAAACTATTTATTGCTTAATATAATACCAAGCATTTAATTTAAATTGAATTGATTAATGACTATATATGTGTTATATTTAAAATAAAATAAATGGTATTATAATTTATACTTTAAATTTCAAGCTATCTTCATAATAAGTATGCGTTGATTGCAAATAATAAAAGACGTCATTAAATTACCTAAAAATAAAATTATTTTTAGAATACACTCCAATTTTATCAGATGAAAGTGTAATGAGTTTCTAGTCTTGTTAATACATACCCCCTCCTACCAGGCCAATTAAAAATTTGCGCTAGCATGGACACAAAGGCGAAGGTTTTAAATTTTCTGCTGATTTAGATTTATAACTCTAGTGCAATCAACTTTTTTAGGCTTAATAGAAAGGATGCAGGCATTGCATGGTCTATTAAATTTTTCATGTGAAGTGGTATAATTTTATTGTAGTCGCTATATTGCTGATTTTTAATGTTTCCTTCTAATCGCAAACAAATATATATACTAGTGTATGAGTTTTGTTATTTATTACATCTCTTAAATGGTAAATAATACGTCTATGCGATAATGATAATATAACTTTAAAATTATTCTATGAATTATCAAACAATATTTACATAAATTTAAAGATATTTTAATATAATAAATTCGCCAACAATCAATTGCACCCCCATTTTGAAACCTTGAATGTAATAGGATTTTGTACTCCGTTGGAGTGTATAGTCTGATAATAAATAATATATTAGATTTTTACAAAATACCTTTGTGCTATTATTTTATATTTACTTGGTATATAGTATTTAAAATATTTATGGACAAAAAGAAACCATGCCACCCATATACTTAAACTTAGCATTATAAAAATATTATGCAAATCAACCATACGATGTTTAATGGTAACCGCTGTTAAAAGTTTCTATTTTAAAAGTAATATATAAAAAAGATGTTATAGGCGAAACAATTTCCTATGTTATAGAGTTAGGAAATAGAGAAAGCTATAAAATATCTTTAATATACAAATCAGTTGTTAGTCAAGGTTTTAAAATCTATATTTATATCAAATTTAGATCGCCCAGTAATTTAAATATATTTGTACGCTTACATCAATTATGACATAGTCTTGGTAGGGTAGATAGACGTTTCCTATTTGTATAAGGTATTCCAGCAAATTGTTACCAATATCTCGAGCTTTACTTATAACAATGGCCAACTCTCTGTTCTTGGAATAGATTGCGCAATAATTATTGCCTACTGTTTCCCATTTAGCGTTTGAGCTCGACCAGCCCATCTTTTGTCTTTTGGAGTTTGGCCCATTAACGCTAAAATCAAAATTTTCGCCAATAGTCCTTCTTTTTTTGTATCCATAATCGTTGTACCAATTGGTACACATGATATTATTGTTGTTAGTTATCGTAACATTTCCTCTATCCATTGATTGCAAGTCAATTTGACTATTTTGATATTTAATTTCTAATAAACGATCATTTAATAAATAATGTCAAATAATTACTAATATTCGTATTTTGATCGTCTTTCGGGCGCGTAACTCTTATTTGTATCAAACAATTCCAAATTTGAAGAAAGAACGGTTGTGAAGATTCTAAATATATTTTTAATATGATCTCTACAAATTTATTTCAAACCTGAGGTCAGACTAACTTCATTATTATGAGGAACCTTTAAGTAATTTTGCCGGTTGTAAACCACACAAGGCTTTTGACAATTTTGCCAGCGCGTTCCTTTGCAACATGTTTATAATTGAATTATTTTAAATTAAAATATGTTCGAATGGAAAGAATTAAGGGCGAAATAACTTTTAACTTTCACTGAAACCATCAATGCATATACATTTTTACCTTGCATGAAACATTAAAATAAGTTATTTTATATGATCTTTTATATTATAGATAAATATATAAATAAATAAAGATATGTTTATTCAGTGAAAAATATTATTTAGTCCTCGCTTTAAATTTATGGCTAATTTATTTTAAGCTAAGCTATCTTTACCCTGTTATCGTGCGAGTTTATTGTTTAATGTCATTCTTAAGTAATAAATATGTTTAGATCAAATTGTTATATATATTTTTAAAGAAAGTAAATTCCAAACTATAAAGTACTAACTTACCGCGACATTCAATTGAATAGTAAGAAAAGGATAGCAATAAGATGATAAAAAACTGCATGACAGAAACAATTTTAAGAGTGGCAATAGCTGATAAAATTATTGGCCTGCCAGGTGTATGAATAATATAGCCAATATTTACATAACAGAAGGTGGGCTGCCTGCAACCCCTCAGATATGAAGTCCAATAGTTAGCGATTGACAAACTATGATACCTGATATATATTTATATTATAAGGACAATGTTCAAATAAAGCAAGGAAGTTAAAACCATACTAGTAGAGATAAATATGATATCACAGTGCTTTTATATTTTGGCAACGCAACTTGCTAGTATATTTTTCCTTGCCCTCTTCTTAGAGTATAATTTTATCTTATAAATTAAATCACGCAAATAACAATTATTCTTTAAAAGCAATTATTTGCTAAATATCATTTTCCTTAAGGGCTCTCAAGTATTTTGTAAATTCTGGTTTTTCGGGAATTTCCTCCCGCCAATTTTGACTTGCAGGAATTTTTTTTTAATTATAATTTTAAAAATGGGCATTTAGAAGGTATAATATACTTTTCCTTCGATTATCTAAAAAACGCTTTAAGTAATGCAGTTCTAAAGTGTTAAAGTGGTATGATTTATAGGCGCGTTATCCATACAAGTAGTTATAAAAAAAATTAAAGAATGAATGCTAATGCTAACAGCCATAAAGGCATCCTAAAAGCTTTAAAAATATGCAAGCGGTTATCGATAACTAAGATTTGTTTTAAGCAAATAAATAAGTCGCTATCAAGTGATCGCAGCTATTAGACTAAAGACATTTCTGTCTAAAAATACTTAATATGATTCTCTTTCTTCTTTTTATCATGTATTAGGTCCCACATCTTTATCTTGATCGGGTGAACGACATGTCCTGATTCATTCTTAATTTTCATCACTTTCTCTACTTTGCTATTCGATAGGACTTCATGTGTTATGGCAGAGAGATATAAATTCTGGTTCAACGTTGGTGAGACAATATACGTGTCTCGAATAGACTTAAGGCCGCCGCTAACAGTTGCAACTGCTGAGGCGAATAATTGCAAGACAGAATGTAGGACCAATTCATTATAGGGTTATGCGATAGAGGCTTACAAGGAAGGCTGTTATCCGAAAACGACAACAAATGGGACCGCCTGCGAGAGTTGGCTATAGCGGCCGAGACGATAGATGGCGGACTAAGCGCGTTAAAGAACGTGGCTGAAGTGGTTTTTACCGTAGAGGCGAGACGAAGCATGGCTTGGGCCGATCCCGACACCCAGGTTAAACCATGCTATAGGTGTGCTAACCATTAATGTATATATTAATAATTAGCTGTTTCAATTTATCTTCGATACCGGCTCTTCAATATCAATGATATTGCGCGAATGTGAAAGAAGAAGGTTCCACGCAATATAGAGCCCGTCCTATAGTGTATGGGGGCGGTCACGGAAATGTAAAGATCATAGCCAGGGTTCAATCCGAAATTCAAATGGGTAACGCGAGGAAACATCTGCCATCCATGTTAGCAGACGTAGCTGGACCGCCCTTGTTTAGGATCGATTGGATTTAAGAATTCGAGCCTAAATTTTGGCGGAGAATACGTTGGAACTCGAAAGCAGCGGCCAAAAGGTTTACTGACTTTTAAGTTGAAGGACCGAAGTAAGACCGCAATCATCATGGAATGAAGCAATGGGAGAGTCAGAAGAACGAATTCCCAAAAGCAGCTATAAGAATAAGGGTGAAAGTACTTTTAAAAGATGACATAAAACCCGTATTTATCCCCTCAAGAAAGGTGCGACGGCTTGGAAAAAAGAAGTAGAAGAAGAACTTAATAAATGGGTCAGAGACGGTGTAATAGAACCAATCAATTTTTCCAGGTAAGCCAGCCCGGTGGTACCCATAAAGTAAACTAGGAGTCTCCGTTTATCGGTTTTCCATAAATATGAACAAAGATTAATGCATCCTTTACTCAAAATCGATAAGTTGTTATATAAACTAAATAACGCGTGTTTTTCTCCAAATTGTTGAATAAAGCTTACTTGCAGCTTGAACTAAGTGTAGAGACAAGCCAAATTATGACGGTCTCCAAGCACAATGGTTTGTTTGAAGTCAACCGTATGCCTTGCTAAAATTGCGCCGCGGCTATTTTTCAAAATCGATCAAATATTAGAAGGCATGGAAGGAGTAGCAGTATACATCGATATACTAAGAAAATGAAGAAGTCCACAAGGAGCGGTTTCTCAAGGTACTAGAAATTTTGCAAAGTGAGGGTTAGTGCCCAACATAACCAGAGCATCTTGTGGGCCAAGGAAGTAACCTTTTTGGGATACATAATCAACAACAAAGGGATTCAAATCAACAGTAATAAAGCCGAACTAGTAACGCAATGGAAAAATTTGACAAATAAAAATAAAATTAAACCGTTTCTTGGGTTAACATCATATTTTTCAAAGCTCATTAAAAACTACTCCAAAATCGTGCACCCTTTTCAAAAACTCATGAAAAAAACGTGACTTACCACTGGGGTAGAGAACAACAAGCTGCATTTGACGCTATCAAGTCCGCGCTTACTAAGACCCCCCTACTAGCATACTTTAATAGAGATTGGGAGACAGGACGGATCGTAGACGCATCTGGTAAAGGGCGAGGGGCTATCCTACAACAACGAGCGCCAGGGGAGAATTGGAGACTGGTGGAATATGCTTCAAGAATGTTAAGCGATATTGAAAGACGATATTAAACGATTGAAGCCTATTTCTGAAGTCAATTCGGACATTCAAATCATGCTTCCAAATGACATCATTCGGAGCAACAGAAATAGTTCAAAATAATCCTGCAAAAGGTCAACAATTTAATTCAACGTTTAAAATAAAAGGTCAGGTTTTTCACAAAGTGGGTTCATTGCTGCCGATGCCAAACGAATCTTATAAATATTTACAAATTTACTTTATGGGTGGTGACGACTCCGAACGCGCCCTCGCTAACCAAAGATCCGCCAAACAGCTTCATTGGAGCTTATGTACCGGCCAATTTGGTAGTTATTTATTTCATCATTGTTATTCAATGGAAGAGCATTCACATTAGTATTATCAATTCTAAATACAGCCATATCACTTCCTTTATTAACATACTTGCATATATATTTGATGCTCTTCACCAAACTGCAGAACTCAACATTAATATGAGCATTGAATGTTTTGCACAACAAAGGTGAATATGGTACAACCCAACGATTGTCAATGTCAATGGCTACGTTATTGATAGTTTTAGTAAATATTTGTCCGCCATTATCGGTACTTCTTCGACGATATATAGGATAACTGTCGACATGTGTGACCGTATCATTAATGAAATTTATAGGAAAACACTTTCCATCTAACATGCAAGGCGATGAACGATTCAAATATCCACATGGGCCATGAATCATGTTTGTAGTGACAATATCAAACAATAATTGATCAGTAGACGGATTAGGAATTTCTGCAGAAATTAAATTATCAATGTCTTCAGGACGTATTTTGTCGACGAACCATATCAAAATGTGAGCATGAGGTCATCCTCGCTTTTGCCACCTAACCGAATACATCCAGCAACGTGCATGGCCAAATATATGTAATTTTGTAATGAAATTAATGAAAGACTTTAATTTTTGTTTAAACACCCGTGCCGTAATGTTATGACGATGTATGGCATTTTGTCCTGGTAATAACAATGATGTAATCTCCTGCCATTTTGGATTACATGTAGTGATAAAAAACACGGTCGTCCGTATTCGCGTACGTACGCCATAGCATCCTGTATGTATTCTTGCATGTGACGTGGACTCCCTACGTACGATGACGGTAGAATAATAGAGTTACCAATGTCAGCAGTATCGGCGTTGTTGGCGATAGCGTTTCGTAAGTGAATGTATTCTTCCGCACACAGTTTCTGTTGGTTATATCGTAAATATTTTCACGTTCACATACATGTCGACCATGAATTGTTGGCAAAGCTCACTACATCGTAGTATGACGTTGTCTTGACCGCTTCTAATCATCAAACGTTATGCATAAAAAGCATCATGTGCCCAAATCTAAGCCACAAAGACATCGTTTGACCTTGAGCCTTATTTATTGTCATTGCAAATGCCAATCTAATTAAAAATTGAAAACGTTTGAATTGAATTGGCACATCTGTGGGATACATTTTCACCTCGGAACTTTCCATTCAAAATGGTGACTTCGAGAAGATTCTTCATGCATTTTTTAAGCCGTGGTGGGTTTAAATTACGAAGCAAAATTACCGGAGATCCCACCTTCAATTGTCAATCGAAAGCAACCTCATGACGTTTTATAGACCAACATTGTCACAACGCTCCATTCTTATTTCATTTATAACCACATACCCATACATACACTTATAGTATTTTCTAGAAATATAAATAAATAAAATTTAATTTAAAATATATTTGTTAATAAAATAAAGTATAAAGCATGATATAAATAAATAATTAGTGGTAGGCCATCATTGTCACAACGCTCCATTTCTATTTTAATCATAATCACATACCGACAGACAGTATTTTCTAGAAATAATGTATATAGCAAAACAATGTTTGCTGGGTCAGCTAGTAATTTCTAGAATTGTGCAATATAAAATAAATACACGTACTAATATTGTATTCGATAAATAACTATTTAATGAATACAATGTTAGTTAGGATTGGAAGGTAATTATTTGAAATATAAATTTGATTATAATGATTTTTAACACAAATTTAAAAACGTGACCTTTAATTTAAAGTTTAAAACCTTATGTTCAATCCTATATAATGCTCCTTTTATTGTTGTTTTCATTTTATAACGTATTAATATGTACAACTAGTTGATCACTCGCATTTTGTGGTTTATAACGGTATAGAGAACTAGCAATAAACACTATGGGCTATAATTGATGATGGTAATATCAATGGACTTAAACGTCGCCTTAAATATTTTAAGGTCTACTTTGAAGCTTTAGCCAGGGTTAATAACGGGTCTCAATTTGCTCAATTGTGCAACTAAGTCAACTATAAGCGAACTTATAATTTTCTCAGTCTATTTAGAGTTGACAAACACAGTGAATTTGTAACAAATGTTATAGTTTGCTAGAACAATAAAATTTAATTTTCTATACTTCAAATTTATTTTTAGTTTGCACTTTCCATATAAATATTTTCTTTATGAATTAATTAATATCTTTATATTGTCAATGAGATGTCCTGTCCGCTAAAACTTTAAAAAGTTTGTGTATTAAATTTTTAAAAAATATAAAAGTTTGCCATTTGGATTTTTTAACACTTATTTAATATTTTTAATAATACAAGAGAGATTTTATTCCGTATATATTTTTTTTTAAAAAGTCGAGACGAGACGAGACGAGACCGAGATTTTTCTAGACCGAGACGAGTCGAGATCGAGATTTTTATAATCACTCCCGAGACGAGACGAGATTTTGTTTTTGAGACCGAGACGAGATTGCAACACTAATGTTCGCCATATGAGACAAGTTAGGTGCGCATGCTTTTTGGACCAAGCAAATGAGGCATTATATCAGCCGAGCACGATAGTCGCTCTTACGATGTATGGGCTCAGGGAAGAAAGCACCACCGACACTTGGACCAAGTAAGAGAGCGGATATCCGTAATTGGGTCACACTGGGACAACAGAACGGGTGACCTCAAATAATGACACCACAAGAAAATCGATGAAGGAACGACAACCGAGCATAAATGCCCCAAGGGGACAAATTCAAAACCACGTTGGGACGTCAAGAGATGAACCTAGATACCTGCAACGTAGTGAAAATCCGCCCGCATTTCTTAAGGATTTCGTCGGTGAAAGGAGGGGGGATTGTAGAGAGGTAATGGTAGCGCCTCTGATGGAGTAAATTACCGGAACTACAGAGAATTAGTAGTAAAGCCTCGGATGATAACTAAATTACCGTAAGTTGGTTTTAACCTGTCGCAAGTGCCTACATTATTATCATTCTTTTAGTTTTATAATATCGCTATACCAACAGCTTATAAGTCATTGTATCGTTATACCGCTTTCGACAATTATATTCAATTTTCAATACCAAATCACCAATTCCATGTATTAGTAATTTAACTAGTTATTTTATACTATTAAGTTTCAATTCCTTAAAATTCATATAGTAATCAAAGCTTAGAAAATTTTGCCAGTAACTTTAATTTTCAAATTAAAAATATCCTCTCTATTACCATTTAGCTGCCTGATAATTTTTCACATATTCCCTTACCTATAATCCAATTTCTCTATCTAAAAGCCAAGAAGTTTAATCACAAATTGCACAAATACAAACCATGTTAAGAATTAAAGATGCAGCCAGGGAAACGCTTGGGCAGGCTCAGCTACTGCAAATAACTCCTTCTATAAAAATAAAGTGTCCACTATGATTCTTTACGCGAAACGGTTTTGGATTTGACTTAGGCCACATACCAAAGAATGTCATAATCATTCATATTCATCGAAGATGGCAACTATTTTATTTTTATTTGGATTAGAAACAAACAGAACGCGGTTGGCATTGAATATTAAGGATTAACACTAGTATGTGTATACAGTTAATGATTCATTATGTAGGTAACCTTTTTACTACAGCCTTATGATTTTTAATTCTTTATCACATCTTTGTTACAAGGCATGGGCAACTGTTAGCCATTGTAATTGTTTAACTTAGCCAAAAACCAATTACTATTTATTGGTCCAAAAATTTACTAAGTTCGTGTTGTCAGAACGGCTGGGCTATGCTTTGTCACTTTTGATTTTATTAAAACTAACGGTCGCTTCTGGTCTATGTTTTAATTAACTAAGCCTAGAGGTCGACTAAGAAAAACATACTAAAAAAACCTTGGTCTCTGTTTATGTTTAGTCGGCTAAAACAAAGGGTCGACTAAACAAAACCCAGCCGTTTTTACAACACTACGCTAAGCCCCGACCTTTCAGATTTAATTTTTGGTGCCCTATCAACTCGCCGAAAACCCTTTTGCCGAATTCACCCTGGGACATTAACGAACTTCTCTCCATTATCATAAAGAAGGCCCTTATTTATAAATTTTTATGAAAAATACCTAAATTTTAACTTTAATTCGAAATGGAATGATTAATATGCTTATTTGTAGGGGGATATTTTCTAATTGTAACATTGGGACATTGAATTCGCAAGATGTTTTTCGGCAAGTTGACTGGCCACTTTGAGTGGGGGTCAAAGGAGCACATCAGAGCTCATCAGGAAAGGAGCACACTTTGTTATAATAACCCTAACCTTAACCCTTACTCTGGCCCTAATACTTACCCTAACCCATATATTTACTTGTTATGATATCACTAGAACATATTAATATAAAATATTTTGTGCTAAGACAATTTGTTAAGAGCAGTGTGCGAGTTCTGATGAGCTCCTTTGACCGGTTCCCTAATTTTTTTAGTTATCAGCTGTTCTATTTAAATGACTTCAAAAACAAATGTCCAATATACCCTCTATTCACATAAATTTAAACAAATATTATCTGAAATGAGTAAAAAATCTTACCTAATTTACTCATTTAATATAGGAAAATGCAATTATGATTCTATTCGTTTTGCAACATACAGAACAGCATCAAAAATAAGATTTATACAAAAGCATTTTTATTGTAAGTAAATGCCATATATATTTAGCTTTAACTTTGTAAATGTATGTTATTAAACTTGTGATCAATAATTTGTGTTTAATTTTTCAATTTTAATTTATTATGCTATTGACTTATTTATATTCTTGCATCTAAACATTTACTATGTTTTATGTGAAGTACACATAATAGATTTAGGAAATATTGTTGAAGCATTAAGGCCATTATCTGATAATCTCAATCAATCAAAGAAGCAAAATGTCATATACACCGAGATAAACATAAATGAACTACAGGATATTGTTTTGTTAGAGCTCTACCAGTCTCTTAATAGACGATTGCTTCCACAATATCAAATAAAATCTATAACTACATTAATTACAAATTTGACAAGTTGGCTAGCATTGGTATATGATAGGTACAAATTAATATCTTATAATTAAAATTATCCATAGTGAAAACTCAGGGAGATTAAGGTTGTTTTCAATACAAATTGCCTTGGTTATACTTTGTTCAGGAAAATACCACAATAAAATGAAGTGTAAGTATATTTTTAATTTTTGGACAATTACAAAGCTATAAAATCACACTAAATGAATATCATAATATAAGCCTTTCAATGACTAAAGCTTTGTATAGATTTCTTTGCATCTCAAATACATTAACATGTATTTTAAATTAAATATAGAAAATTATTTGTTCTTATAAATCTTTCACATCGATGCAGTTTAATTATAGTTTTGAGTTATTTGATTTTTTTATTCTTTTATTATTTTGATAATAAATATTTAAATGCAAGTTTTTACATTGTTTAGGTAGCAATTTTAATTACATCTATTGTATTTTTCCTAATAAGGGATTTTAGTTTTTTAAATAATTTTATAATCAAGGACAGATTTTTAGACTAATTTAAGTTTTAGCCAAACTTATATAACTTCTATATTATTACTTTATATGCATCTTAAAATGATTAAAAAATTAGTGTTTTTAGAAAAATATATATTTTTTGTTTCATTTTAGCTTGTAAATTTCTTATTAGATTCCTGTGATAACTATGTATTAATCATTTATAAATACTAAAATTTACCCATTAAGATTAAGGTTGACCAATTTTCAACTTTCTTAGAAACACCTGAAGGTTTGGGCATGTCTAATTGACAAAAAAGCAAACTTTATTCATGTGAAAACAGTTAATTGAAAATTGTAGGATTCTTGTTTGTATTTATTTTTTAATTAAAGGCCATGTATTACCTAACTATAGCTCCAACTTACTTAATTACTAATAAAATAATCAAATTTGACCAAGTGGGGTATAAAAATGGAAAAACGTAAAAAGTTTAAAAAACTCAAATATATAAAGTGTTAAATATTGTGATAATTATACACCATTTAATTTGACACACTTGGACTTCTACAGAATAAGAATCTTAAAAATAAAATTATTATAACTTTTGCAAAAATTGGATAAAGTGAGTGGGAGGGGCAGAAAGTATAGTAATAGCATTGAGTTGCAATTGAAGGATTTGTATAATATTCAATCATAATTATGTTAAAAGTAATTGTTAATAATTACCCCTAGTCATGCTCATGTTTAGT
The DNA here is from genome assembly GCA_964036665.1 of Gordius sp. MW1. Lineage (NCBI taxonomy): Eukaryota > Metazoa > Nematomorpha > Gordioida > Gordea > Gordiidae > Gordius > Gordius sp. MW1. The sequence continues at coordinate 10,903,540 of OZ038532.1, read as the reverse complement.
TGTATATATATTATATCTATATATTCTTCATTCTATGGTCAGGTTAAGTTTGACTGACTACCAATACAAATTTTAATATATAATTTGTTGAAAATTAAATTTTTATAATTTAATAATACGCATAACATTTTAGCTCTAAGAAGTATATATGTTTTAATTTTGATTTGTAATTTAGTGGTGATAATTTTGTATTATTAAATAATACCGATTTTCTTAACTTCCAAAATCGAAAACTTTAAAGATGCCCATAACCCGATATTGAATTTAATTAATATTTTTCTCCCCGAGTTTTTTATCGGCTTGGGGTCTCAGTGACCCCATTTGATTAAAGGGCTGTTTGTTTTGTTTTGTAAAACTTCATTTCATGGCGATTTAGATATCTTTTCGTTGATCAGCGACGAGCGTGGTGTCCTAGTAATGGATAATTACTTGGATTTTTGCAAGGAGGCCACCATGTTGCCCGCATCTCTGTACGAACCCACTTCTATGGGATTTAACGATACCTCAGCGTTGGCTCTGTTCGATAACGTATTTTACAAAAAAAAAATACCAAAATTTAGATATTTTGTAACTTTTATGTCCCTAAAACTCGTCTGTGAATGGCGAATTCGCCATGAAACCACATATTTTTGCTAATCTAATGTTATAAAAAGTTGATATAAAATATCCATTTATCGAAAATATTTGTATATTTTGCGTTTTTTAAATAAGCCGAGGGGCCTCTCTTAGTAGGGGATCTAGCAAGGCGATCTTTCAATAGTAACAGGCTTTAGGGGCGGGCTCTGTCGGGCTAGAGATTGTCATAACTCCTACTGACGAGTGGGCCTCTTTAAAACAGCTCCCTGCAAATCACGAATTAGCTTGCTTCCTCGTCTATTTTTTGTTGAACTTGTAGCTATGTCAAATATTGGCTATTTTACTGTAAAAATAGGGTTTAAAACTTAAATGATCAATGAAAATAATACCATGGCGTACTTATTGATTAAATTTATGAAATAACAATTCGTTTAATTCATTAATCGAAATTTTTGTAATTTTTTACGAAGAAAAAAGACATAAGACTGGAAGAGTTTTTAGACGTTCATACGAAATACCCGGGCCCCTACTACCTCATGTGGTTCTCTCTCGTGTACCGAATGGCGTCAGTCGAAAATGGTAAAATTTTACATTATATTATTTATTTGGCAACTTTATTACTACGGTCAATTGGAAATTCATCCGAATTCATATTATATCGTTTATTGTGTCAAGTAGTTCTTTTAGGCCAGATTTTGCTACCATACTATGACTCTTTATCATTTTTTAATTTTTAATTAAAATATTAGCAAAATCTTTTTCTCGTTAAAGAATGGTTTGGGATGGGGAATTTTTAATGGAGGTCGATCATTGCCCATCTGATCTGACTAAATTTTTATAGCAAATCTTAATCCCTCAACCTAAAACGACAAATCCTAAATAATTTTAGAAAACAAATTTTCATGTTTCTCTTGTTTAAAGTTATAATTTATGAGATTTATATATGTTACTCTATTTCACTGCATTTCCCAGTGATACACGACGTGAGATGCAGCGTATGCTCCATAACCCCCATTAAAGGTTTCCGCTACCAATGTCAAAACTGTCCTGGCGATGTAACCTTGTGTCAAGACTGTTTTTGGCGCGGCAATATCGCCTCAACCCACACTTTGGGACACGAAATGAAGGAGTTTTCTTCCTCCGTAATATGCATTCTTTTTTGAAAACATTTATGAGATTTGGTGGGATTTGACAAATATGTACACTTTTTAGCTGAGGTCCAGTTAATAAAACCTCGTTGATTAATTGGCTCGAAATTTTCTTTATTGATTTCCTCTACTTTAATTTGTAAATTTTTTATTACAATATTGATTGGTAGCTTTTTTCAAATTAATAAAAAGTTTATTAAATTAATGCACTCGAGGTTCTCATAATAAAACTTTTGGTAAATACCCTGAGGCTAAACAGAATCCTACCACCAAATTGCATGATCAATTTTTAAGTATTTTGGAAACATTGAGGCATTTATTACTTATGGCAATGGACTTAGATAAAATAATGTTATAATAATATACTTAATAATTAAACTTTGACCTATCCTCATTTTTCAGACGGTCATTGATCGTTTCAACAACTAAATTCTATTTATGTAAGCAGAGGCCCAACAAAATCTACTTTTCGGGGTACCGTTTACCAAAGCATGCCTCCAAATGCATTCCCCTAACATTCACCACCAATCCTCTTCGAAAATCGTGCGGAGCCAAGCGGGTCTCTGAACAACGCAACATTAAACGGATGGGAGATTCGATCACTAATTTAAGGTATACCCTCTCCCAATTCGTCATTTTTAACATATATACTGAAAAGACTTGTCGATTAAATTAGTCTTAATCAAGCACTCGAATCGACCAAAACCTTTGAAAACGTTTGTGGTTATTTCGTCAAATTATATAATTACTCTTAGTTTATCAAGCACCAAAGTCCTGTTATTAATAAATGCCGATGAATATATAAAATTTTTGTTGTCCTTGGTTAATCGTTTGCAAAAACGAGGTTAAAATTAAGCAAAAAAATTATGGGAAATGCTTGTTAATAAATAATCTAGCTGTTTTGTATAACCTACCGTTATAATAAACACTGCGCCTGTAGCAAGCTACACCCTAGACCAAGAATTAAGGGAGGTTATCAGTTTATGGTTTAAGCTTCATCATAATTTCCAAAGTTTTATAAGCCTTAAAATCGATTTGATTTTTACTAAATTTGTTTGAATCGCTAATAGCGTGGACCAATCGATATCTTCGTCTCATGAGAAATACAAGGATAACCGCTACAACGACACCTCATCCGATACATATTCTTCCCTCAGGGACGTGCGAAGGTTTTGTGCTATGATTATGTTAGCATTTTAATGGGAATTAAAACTTAGCGAAAATTCCCGCTTCTCGATTGTATAGTGTAGTTTTACCATTACCTAATTAAGATTACTTGTCTTGCCAATTTTTAAATTACGGATTTGAAATTTTTTTATTTTAGTTTATTGTCATTTTATTTTAAAGCCCCCAGTTAATCTTATATTTTTAAATATTTGTTTGAAAAGTCTATTAAACTCACTATGAACACAAAAGGAGCAAAATTAATTGATATTAGGAGCGGAATAATTTATGCTTACGAGTTACCAAGAAGTCGAGTTAATAGTTTAATTAATGTTAGAAATTATAATTTTTAATTTTCTGTTGTTATACTTATATTGAAATGTCGATGGAAATTACAAATACATCGCATCATTTATATGTTGCTTTTGTTGAAATAAAATATTTTTATCAGAAATTTACTTTTAATGAACGTAATTTTGAACTAACATTTGTGGGACAGATAAAAACATGCTATTTGTATTAACCTCTGATTAAAAATCTATAAATTTTAATTAGTTATTGAAATATATGATGTAAAATGTATCTCTCATCTTTATTTTAGTTTGGACGCCGAAGAAAACGCCAGAACCGAGCATAATATAATCACGAATCTCTTGGATATACTGCGGCAGAAGGGTGAATTAAAGGAAAACTCCATATATTCACCGGTACTTTACAATTACATATTTTAATAAGTGCCAATAGAATTTTAAGATAACATGCAAAAAGCATTTTTTATAATAACTTTTTAATAAAGATTTTATGTCTTTAATGTTTTTGTTATATACACTGTCTGTTGAATGATATGAACGAGCTTGAATATAGTTGGATCGCTAGTCATGGGCGTAGCCAGCATTGGAATTAGAGCGGGGCAATTATAATTTATAGAGGGGCAAAATGATCATTTTTAGAGATTTTAGCCATAATTTTAATAAATTTCCGGATTTAAAAGGGGGCAGCCGTCCCTCCCTGCCCCCCCCCCCCTTGGCTACGCCCATGTCGCTAGATAAAAAGGTTTATTGAGTTATGATATTTTAAGTAATTTAGACCTAAACTAAAGGATCCCTCATTTTCCATTGTAGGATTTGGTGTGGCTACTTTTTAAAATTCAATGTATTAAAATATCTTCCAAATTTAGGATCAAAAATCGAGAAAAAACTTTGCCGGTAACATCAAGGATCGTCTATCTCGCAGGACTGCCATAATCTCATACTTGGAACAGCGCAACAAGTTATTTCATTAATCGTATACTTAACAGCTTGGAGAAATAATAAATCCTGCGCTACTAGTTAAAAATGTTGCTTTACTAACAGTGTTTGCTTCACTAAGAACTAGCAACAATTGCGCTGAGATGATTCTATTTAGAGATGCTTGATAAACAAATAGCTGAATAAGTGATTTGAAATAAATTTCGTTTCAGCCGAACAATTTTTGAATCAAGCGTTTTTTTGTTTTTCAGTTTTAAATTTAGCAATTATAATGCGATTTATCAAAAATTTAAGTAACAGCTTGTAATTTGTAAGTTTTTAACTTGGGTTAAAATCTAAGTTTTTGTCAATGTGAGGTTTGTTTGGTAAGTTTAACCCTTTATTTGATTTTGCATTATTAACATAGGCCGATTTCTATACAACACCATATGTTTTCTGTTAGAATGATGATAAGATTTTATTAGCATCTCACAAGCAATCCTTTTTCACTATGCGTGATGAATGACTGCCCATGTAGAGATAGTTTTTGAAAAATGTGAGATAAAATAAATTGAACCAATATCTTCATTCCCTTTAACTCCTCAAATACACCTTAACAATGGTAACACGTATTTCTGTAAACTAAGGGGTTCGGTCCCCTTAAGACTATTATTCAGAAAAAAAGAGAAAGGGTCTATTAAATTAAAGGCGTAGTGAGAGAAATGTGGTAACTACAATAGTTGTTAAAATGACGACTAAATAAACATGTTAACCGAGCAGATAGCGAGTGAAATTAGGTTATTGTAATTACCACTTTTCCCTCATAATGCCTTTATTTTAAAATACCCTTTATCTTTTATTTCACTTGCCCGAAATATTGGGGCCCCTTTCCTCCCAACTTTTCTATAAATCCAATGAGACCCTCAATCAAACTCCCTAGTTTATTGATTATTTCAGAGTATATTAAATATTCCTGTGTATGGATAATTTCACAGAGACATAGCTGCCGAAATACGTAGTTTACAAAGGGCAAAACTGTACGATGGGGAGCGCGACAAAATGAGTTACGGCACTAAAGGTGATACAACTTTCCTATCTTATAGCCATCGCACCCTTCCTAACTTGGGTGTGAGGCGCAAACAGGCACCGAAACAATCCAATTATGCCACCTTGGCATCCCCTATATACGATGAGCCTCGATACCCGCAGGAAGTACATCATTATACCGTACCCCAGCAGCGATACAAAGGAGGGGTAATGAATTGTTATTACTAATATTTATACCTGAGCAATTTGTGTTTTAATATATATAGATTAGCATCACACCTAGGCATTGTATTAATTAAAGTTTTATATGATGCTAATTTAAAAATCGTGTTCTGCAAATTTTTTGAAAAGTTTTTTAACCTTTGTTTTAATTTTTTGTATGCAAAAAATGTAGTTTGTTGAAATGGGGTTTGTTGGACTATATAAAAATTAGCTATTAAGAATATCGGGCTGCTAAGACGAAGTGATATTAGGTTGAGTAGTTAAGGTTTTTGAACATGAATGCGGGAAATTTACTTTAAAAAATGGAAATTATGTAGTTTTAACTCTCAAACCTATTTTATAAGAGAAATGATTAAATATTGAATTTGCCAAAATTGAATCGATTGCCAGTTTTGAATGAGTTTTGTCATTTTTTTATTCGACTATATCTTAACCGCTTTTTTATGAAAATATCGCAAATTTAATTTAACCAGGACACGTCTCAAGATGTTGGAAGCATTGATGACTTCGATGAAACGTACAGCGAAAGGCCTTCAAGCCACAAATCTTCCTATCAAGAACTGAGGGCTCTGTGGAGTAAGAAGGATGAATTAGAATGCAGGATGGATGATTTATATAGAGAACGCATGCGGTTAGCAGCCCAGCTACGCAACGTTATGGGCGTTTTGGGAGAGGAAGAAATTGGGAAAGGCTCTAATAAAGTAAGTCTTAGGCACGAAAGAAAATTGAATAATTTTACAAATTGCCTTTTAAGGTATTCAAGGATTTTTAAGGTGTATGAGTTATCAATCTCTTGTAGAGCATCATTCCTAACTTCGCTTCCAATTATAATCTTGCGCCACTCTATTTTTTAATTTTAAAATTTTTGCAAATTGAACCTCCCTTTCTTCTCATACATTAAAAATGCCTAAACCAAAATTAAATATTTTTCTCGAAATTTTTTTTGAAATATCTAAAGCCCCAGTTCTTTGATTTTATTCACGACTTTAAAGCGTGATATTTATAATATGTATTTGCATTCGAACCATTTTTTGTAACTTCCAATGATTTGTGGTTCGTTAGAACTTTGGGACAGGGCCCAGACCATTGGGTGGCACAATGACTACCTCTCACCATCCCACTTCTATGGGTGCATCTTTGCCCGATTTTTTCGAATCTTCGCAACGCATCAATGGGAAACCAAGTTTAACCCCTTTGCTCGAAAATCTATCGCTCGACCGCCCCGATTTCTCCTACGAATCATGTAGTAACAATAGTATGAGGTCGGGCACGAAAGAGCCTAGGAGTCGTGGTTATGATAGGGACTCTTGTACCGTCCACGATCATCTCTTACTCGCTGCGGATTCAGTTACTAACGCCATGTCTACCCTCGTCAGTGAACTCAACACTTCTGGTAGGTTTCGTGTGTTTTACAGTGTATTCTCACCAATTCTTGTTGAAAAAGGAATAATTTTAAGGTCATTAATTTCCTATATTTATACAAAATAAAGTTTTACCCTAACTTTATATGCAATTTAGATACCGATTTATAAGGCCTTCAGTTTCCCAAATATTATATTGTAAAATAAAAATTTTCTTCTAACTTTGTATGCCATTAACATAACCATTCAAAAGGTATATACCTATCTTACACACGTGGTTTTTATATAATAGTGAAAAGCCATCCGATAAGTGTAAATTATAAATTATTTATTATAGATGGAGAAGATATGAGTTCAGAAAATTTCTATGACAGAAGCAATTATCAAGATTCCTTAAATTCAAAATATTCCGACCAACTTCGTCACTCCAACGATCGAAATTCGTTGAGGAATAATAGGAGCCATAACGGTAGGAATCAACCTGAATACGAAGAGTATCTAGAGCGCATCCTAGAAAAATAGAAATTAATGCAGATTGGAATGTTAAAATTGCTCAAATCAAGATAGTAAGTTATCACTTCCCACCCTGTATTTATAGATTTGCCCATTTTCTATTACGTGCTTGGCAGGTTTAACGTGTTAAATAAGGGACCGAAAAATATGATATCAACAGCACTTTTAACATTCCTAACTCTATGTACCTCCCTAAAATCCACCAAACGTCGTAAACACACATTGTAAATAGCTTGTTTTTTACAAAGATGCAATTATTTTATAACGTTTATTGCGAAAGTTCATTTATACTTCACAGCTTTATATTTATATCACAAAGAAGATTTTTGCAAAATAGCTTTAGGTTGTTTATTTGATACTCCGTTTAATAAATTTTAACAGTATTCTTTAGATAGTTTATTAAGGTCATAGACGAGGATTGTTGAGATAACTTGAAGAATGTTAAATTTTGCTCTTTATCTTATGAAACGGATGCTTCTTATTTCAAGGTTTGTTAATACAAAAGTCGGGTCGGGTTCGGGTTGAAAAAAGGTGACTTTTGCAGGGCTCTACTGTTAATTGCCTTTTCTTTTTTCAAATGTATTGATGTAACTTTTGCTTCAGCTTATTTAGGCGAAATCTTAAAATTATTTAAAACGTATATATTCGGTCCATAGGCGCAGCCAATTAATTGCCTCTAAATTTAAAGCCTTTTTTAGATTCAATGAAATTGTTGAAATATAAAAAGTCATCATTTGGGCTGCAAATTATTACCGCACTTATTGCCCCCTTGATTTACCTTCTAGCGGCGCGTATGATATCTTGAACATTTAAAATCTTATGAAATTTTGTTGAAATAAAGATTTATAATACGATTCCGGTTAAGGTTTTTATAAAGAGGGCCCGATTTACGACGGGTGAAAACCGCGAATCAAATACGAATAACTCTAATTTATATGCCATTTAGGACACATTTTAAATTAGAGACTAATTTGACTAAATCCCTATCTCTTTTAGAATGTGACTTGTCTGTTTTTATTTTCAAGTCACAAATCAACGTGTTAGTTATAAAACCTAGATATATGTTCGCCCGCTATGTATTTGTTTAGCTTGTTAATTCTCCCAATCTATCTCTATTAGAATGTGACTGGAAAATAAAAACAGACAAGTCACATTCTAAAAGAGATAGGGATTTAGTCAAATTACTAATTTAAAATGCGTCCTAAATGGCATATAAATTAGAGTTATTCTTATTTGATTCGCGGTTTTCACCCGTCGTAAATCGGGCCCTCTTTATTTAAAATCTTAATTTACAAAATAAAGTTTTGCAAGGGACGGCGTGAGGTTAAGGCGAATAAAAGATGGATATATGCTGCATTGATTTTAAACTTGGTTAAGCATGCCTGTTATCATTGATTATATCATTAACATGGACGTAGCCAGGTATTTTAGTAGATGGGCGGTATTTTAGTAGATGGGGCAAAATGATCTGGTCGGGTTTATAAAATTTTAGCAATAATTTTATTTACTGTTAAAAAATTTAGGGACAACCGCTCTTCTCTGCCTCCCCCTAGTTACGTCCATAATTATAAAATTCAGTAATTGACATAGATGTAATAAATTCTTGTAAATTCCGCAAATTTTAAATAAAAAGAATGACTCTAAAATCCTTAATTAAAGACTGTTAAAATGTTTGCTTTAGCTTCGGAGTAATAACAGAAATATGAATAAACTTAATTTGATGGTTGTTATGGTGCGATTAATATAACTAAAAGGCTTTATCGCTTTATGATATAAAATAAAGCTCGCGCTTTGATTGGGCGTAGCGAATGATACGCGCATCAATTTTATTTTAATAAAATGACTTTAAATTTTTTAATAAAACTTAATGGAAGGTTAAATTATACCGTACAAGCAACAAACTAATAGATTGAGAACACACATACTTTATCTACAAATGTATCAATGCGAACTCTAAATCAATTATATTATGCATTCAATAATTCATTAAAATAGATAATAATATCATATGATAGAATACACGAGTTTTTGTTGTCAGGAGCTATATAAGTATACTGTTTAGCTGTAAATTTCTCCTCAAATAACAAATTTATTAATTGCTATGCAATTTATGGGTTTTAATTAATGTTCAATAAACTTATGGCTGCGCTGATGCCTTAATAATAACAGCGACAACTTTTATATTACTACTATTTATATAATCTCCCATACAATAATAAAATTTGAACGTAGCCGTCAATTTGTTACATACACCAAGTTGCGTTTTTATTTGGTACAAATAACACACGAAACACTTGATGATGTTACAATAAATTAGATAATAATAAAGGACTTTTCGATTAGCATATAATTACGTGGAATATTGCACGACATCAATGCGATGGTTATTATGGCGATACAGAATATATAAACCTAAATTATCACACTTTCGGGCAAAGGTTGGAATATGGGATTCGATTTTTTAATCTATAATTATGTTGGCCGGCAAAAAATGTGCCATTTGGCCAAACTTCTTCATTTCTTGCAAATTTTATCTATGTTATCAGTAACATTTTTCTTGTTATTGATACTTTTGCTAATGACTCAGCTAAGATGCGGATAAGGCTGTACTGGTTTTATTGAGACTGGATATCTTTGGTAAGAGGGATTTAGATTGTTGTAACCCGCCCTGTATGTAAAAAATAGAAGAAGCGGTTATTAAGGGACATCTAATTGGTAGGGGAAATATACCCTTTTTTTGGAGGAAGCTAATATTTCTCTAAAAAAGTCGGAACGAATGAAACGGTTGTAGCTATCGCTCTTCATGAGTTGGTAGATGTGTTCCTAAAAATTAAGATAAAATGAATTTAACCAAAAAGGCTAAAATATATATTACCGCCGCTTGATCAAAAGTATTTCTATTGGGGGTTTTCATGTTTTCCTTGGTCAAAGTTTCCGATTTACAATCGATGTTGAGGGTGTATTGCGCGTTGGGCGAAAAAAAGTCCCTTAAAATGAGATGGATAATGCAATGGGAAAAAACATTAACGAAGTAAAAAATCAAAATGAAATACTCACTCGTAAATTTGTTGCACCATTTCGGGAACTTGTTTAGCCGGGACAGATTTCAATTTCTTCCATTCTTCGTAAAACCTAATACAAATTATAAATGTGTGTTATGGGAATATAATTTTCGATTTACTTCAAATTTTCTCCGCTGTATTCCTTTTCCAAAAACTTCGTGAATTGCTCCCTACCAGCGGGATCTTTAAGCAATTCTTTGAGTGAAAAGGTCCACTTTTTTATCCTTCGAATCGGAAGGTCGCGGCTGAAAATTTCCAGGAGACAAGCATTAGATAAATGTAAAAAAGTAAAAATTCTAAATAAATGTGCCTGGTTTTTTTTTATTTATATTTAATTAAATAGAAATAACGTATAAGCTGGGTTATATATCATTCAGCACATTATATTTAATGAAAGAAAATGAAACAAAAACAATGGTTAGTATAACCTCCTTTTCATTATATAAAAAAATGAATTAATTTTTTCGTAAATAAATAACATTACATGCTGGCACAAGAACTATAACTCTCCCAATATTCCGTATTATCCGTGATCCATGGGTTGGAAGGCTCGGGAGCAGTTAAAAAGGGATCGTGTTCGGCGTATTGTTCGTAATAGTTCATAAAACTACAAACACGTTTAATAATATATCTTTCATTTTAAAATGAAAATTAATTTATTTAAAGAAACAAATAGAGTTTGAGAGTAGCATAATCTTAAATTTATAACATTATTAAATCTATTAATTTTTTTCTTCAAAGCGATATTTGTTTTAAACAAAAGCTAATATTATAGCCGCTTTAGCTAATAGCAAAGACAAAAAAGAAATAAGTTTTTTTGCTGTAATATTATAAATTTAAACATTCACTGACGCCTTCTTAATATTAATATTAATTGAGTAACTTAAAAAGCACTTACAATTCAGTTATTTTGGATATTTTGGCTAGCCCGCGGTTGAGTTTTCTTTGAATATTTTGAATCTAACACAAAATTTAAATACATGAGTGACAAAGAATGATCAAAATACCTCTTCCTTCAATTCATCGGGCGTTTTGAATTTCTTCAAATTCGTATACTAAATTGTTCCAATAACATAAATTAATATGAAGTTGTTAATGCTCACATTAAAGATATTTCAAGTCACAAATATAAAGTATAAAATAGATTGAAACTAATATAATTCTCACTTTGACAGCTTGGGGACGAAGAGAACGACAAGATTTTTTGATGTCCGCCTCCATTATATTGATCGATCCAGGCTAGCAAAAATAAATTTTGCATTTATATAGACATAAATATCAAACAGGGGCCCCCAGGACTAACATAAAAAGATAAAGGGTTATTATAAACATTTTATTTGCAGTAATTCTATGGCATGGATAAGGTAAGCTTATAAATTAAAGCGTGGCGAGCAAGATTCTAGACATAAATTTAAGATTTGCGGATCATTTGATCTTACCACGGGCCTGTACACGTCCCAGAAAGCTCTTTCTTGACTATCTAAAACTTTTCTTTCGAGTTTGTCCCGCTTTTTGTCAACTCTAAATCGATAAACAATATATTGGTCAAAATCGCATTAATGTCAATTTAATTTAATCAATAATTTATGCATTTGTAGTATATATAATTCCCATCAGAATTATTTATTGCGTGAACTTCTCTCTCTCTATATATGTTAACAGTAGGTAGAGATTAAATTATTACTGGTAACAGGTATTAGTTCAAATAATAAAACAAAACCAACAATAAATTTAAACTCTATAAATTAGAGGTGGTCATGACTTACTTGGCTTGTGCCTCGGCCTGCATGTATATAAATTCCCATTTCCTGGAAAACATCTTTTGCAGCCGAGCCAAATTTTCGGCCTCGTAATCTACCAACTCCAGCCGAGCTTTGTTTTGCATGGTCCGCTTGCAAAGGTAAACGGCTAAAACGGTTGAATGTGTTAATCAAATTGTGTGTCACGCATAAGCAAATGAGATAGTTGTATTTTTTATGTGCCAAAACGATACGTAAATATTTTCAAGTCAAATAAATCCATAATCGCTCAATCTAGTATTGCTCCCACCCATATTCTATAACAAGGACTTGTTGATTGTTGTTAGCGAATAAAAATCGATAAATAAAACTTTACCATGAAAATTTGTTTTTCAAAAACTAACGGAATGCCATAAATGCAAGCTTGTGAGCAATCAACGTAATATAAAAAAAGCAATCTCTTAAAATGGGCACGCTAAATCATAATACGGAAAAATATTTAGTAGTAAATTTAAATGTCAAATGATGGCAAAAGTAAATTAAACATATTGAAAAATAAAAAATTTATATAGCAAACCCATTTACCGTAGTCTGTATTTTCGGGGTCCGAAGTGTTTGAAGGCCAGTAGTAGGGTGTCTATAAATGCAAGAACGCAGATAGATAAAAATATATATTAACATTTATATAATGAAAAATCCTAAATTGGCCGTATTTTCACCTCAATTTAAACATTTAGATCTAAAGTGTCGGATTTTATTATTGTCATTATTAAATATGTGTCAACGCTAAAGTTAAAAGCGAAATCATGAGCATCTCTTAAGTTATATCTCGAAAAATTCGTTAAAACCATGATTTTGGCAAAATTTTGCCGCTCAATCTTTTAAAGGTGTCAAATCTGCAAGTCATTTAGCATGTATTGTAAGTAATAATGCGAATTCTAAAATATTTTGAGTCTTGTAATGCGTTAACTGCTAAAAGCCAAACCTCAAACCAACGTTGTAAACCAAACTTCATGTGATAAAAGGAAATAATTTAAAAACTTAACGCTTTGACAGGCCTAATTTAATTCGCAATTGAAAGAAAGCAAAACATAAGGTAACGAGTAGTATCGATATTTGAATATAGTATAAAAACAAGAATAAAGTGAATAATCACAACGCCAAACTCACTTGAAAGCGGTAATAAGTTCCATCATTTTTGACGGTCAAGACGTGATCGTCTATTGGAAAAATGTAGCCGTAACAGGCTAGGAGATGTGCTAAATGGAGGACTTCGTCTGAACGACGCAAAAAGTTTGATTTATCAAAAGGTTTAAAATATCTATTTTGTTTAATTCTGGAAAGATGGAAAAATTTTAATTGCCAAAAAATTGAAATCCACTTACTAAGATCTGTTACGTTCAAATTCTTCAGCATCCATTGGATAATGTCGGCACCTTATAATGCAGTAGCATTTAATAAATTATTTATGATTTTCGAAAATAATGACTAAAAAAAGTTAACGTTCCTCAAAAAGAAAGAAGAACGCCATATTAATAAGCCGTTTAGATTATTTTTTTCTTAGCGCCCACAGTTGGTTTTGATTAAATCAATTAGTATAAAACTATCTTATTTAATATGGCATCAAAATTAAAAAGGCACGGAGGATTAGGATTGTGGGGAGGCTATGGCTTTAGCCAATATTTTATTAATTTACGTCGTTGAACATAGGAGTAAAGGTTTCGGATGTTACTTTAAAGTCTTCCTCTGCCTTAATGGTAAATCTCTGTAATTTAAAACATATATTCGGCTAAAAGAATTAAGTGCGAAGCATTAGGCCTGATCAGATTATCAAAATGTTTTAATCAGATAATGTATGGATTGAAGAAAATGAGAAATATATTTTAGGAGATGTGGCGAAGTTGCAGAATAAAAAAGCTAAATTTATTTTGATCTAGTCGAATGGAAGTAAAAGAAAGTGGCTCACCGGTAAATACTGAGGGAATTTTGGTCAAGAGACTTTTCACCGTTCGCACCGGCACCCCTGTGGCTTCGTCCTGCATCTTTTCCATGATTTGTTCGATCTGTTCATAATAGGTGAAGTATAAAAATAAAACAAGTACAAAATATTAATTTAATTTAAAAAAAAATTTTTGTCCTCTCCGGGGATTGAACCTGCAAGTCAGAAAGTTGAAAGACGGTGTAAGAACGTTGGAAGACGGACAACGGACGGACGCCAAAAAGCGAGCCCATAAATTGCATAGCAATTAATTAATTAACAAAACGGCCCTAAATATTTATGGGTATTGGAAGGCCAAAAAATTAATAATTTAGATTTTTGACCAAGATTTATCTGATGCAAATTATTTTATGAATTCATTAAGGATACAAATTTTAAAGTTAAACGTGAATTTAATTTTAAAAAATGTGCAATTAGTTGCCGATCATTGTTTTATATTAGTTCAAATACGTTATAAACATACACACATATTCTAACCTAATATCCCAGACCCGCAGACAAGCTTTACTACCTTTGATGTCTTTAATTAATTTAACATTTATCAATCCATCGTGCAATTAAATTCAACAATGTTCCATGTTGAGGGAAGGACAATGACAAAATTTTAAGCCTAACCCAACTCAGCCTTTGCCCGAATTCTGCTCATTTCCTAAATATTTTGGTTTTTTATTGTTACCTCTAACCATGGGCGTAGCCAGGGGGGGCGCCCCCTAAATGGCGAAAAAAATTTTCAATGCAAAAACCCTTACAAATTAGAAAATTTTACGTTTTGCCCCCCCCCCCCTAATTGGACTTTTAAACGTTTTTTCCCCCCCCCTAATCCAAAACCTGGCTACGATGCCTCTAACTCTAACTAAAAGTTTGGCTTACATGTTTTTCTAGTTTAAGACAAAATAAAATATTAACAGCAATATTTTAACCTAATATTTGACTCCTCAAATGCCTGGCAAAGCAAGCAGAGAACTTTAGCTGATTCAGAACCTAAGGGTTTTTTATTTAATATAGAAGTAATATTATGGATAGATATAATTGGGTCTATTTTGTCTGAGCGCCGCCTTAAGATTAATGGTAAATTTTTCAAGTTTAGATAACATCCATCACTAGGTAAAAGCTTACAATAAAAAATTTGCAATAGTATAAGTTTTCAAATTGTTCTCTGATCACAATAAAAATCCTAAGATTTGCCACTTTATTTGATTTAAAAAAAACACAAATTTTCTACATTATGCCAATATTTTGGCTTATTATCATATGAAAAGAGCCTATACTTAGAAGAAGCTTAAAAAAAGCCATCCTGCCAAAAAAAAATAGGAAAGATCTCTTATTTTAAAAAATTTACTTCAAATATGTCAGTTAATCACAAGAGCGCATTAAAATCCTTTTTAAAAGATGCGGGAAAAATAAAAGCACGTTTAATTAAATAAAAATAAGGGGATGAAACTTAGGATAGCAGCACCGAAATTATGAATTAGAGGGCGTTAGGCTTCTGGCTGTTGCAGAAGTGCCTGTCATATCACATTAGAGTCAAATGGCATGGCGGTTGGCTTAGGGAAACATGATTAAATCAATTTTAAGATCATAGAGACATAGACAAGGCCATGTAGCCAATTTTTATATTAAGATGGAGGGGAGGGCAAGGCAATAAAAATTGAGCATGTTCGTCCATAATTATATAACAGAATTTTAAGGCATGGGCGTAGCCAAGGAGGGGGGGGGCATGGAGGGGCGGCTGCCCCCCTCTAAATCTAAAAAATTGTTGAAACTCATTAAAATTATGGCTAAAATTTCAAGAAATGTTCATTTTGCCCCTCCCTAAACATCCCTAAATCTTTATTGCCCCCCCCCCCCCTAATTCCAAAGCTGGCTACGCTACGCCCATGTTTTAAGGGATTTAACTTCACCTTTTCGCTACATTTATTTCAAACTTCACACACTGCTCGATAAACTTTTACGTAGGCAAAACACCTCTACTAGAATATGCTATATGATGGTGCAAATACAATCAAGAATCATTAAAGTTAACTAACAAAGAGAATAATAATTATAGGAGCCGAAGATATAAATACTTAAACGTTCCTAACTAATAATGGGGGTACGTAGGGGCTTGACGGGAACTGAAGAAACTATCCAATTTTAGACGCAACCAGGTTATAATATTAGTATGAGCTTGATGGAGCTTAAAATATCAAATTTATACGACGTTTTTGACGTTCCTAAAACTTAGAAAAATAAGAGTCGCCAAATTATAACGTCGAAGAGATTAACCAAATGTTAAATAGACCGACAAATATGGATTATCTTAGGTAGAAAAGGAAGGAGACCCATTTACCTAATTTTGCTAGAACCGTCCTGTAATGATCACACATGTTTTTAGCTAGGAGAAAGAATTGTATTATAAAATGAAATTCCAATTGGATCCTGTTGTTATTAATGATATCAAAAACAAACGCGGCTATAATAAGCATTCTAATTACACTGGTCAACAAATAATCTTATATATAAAAATGAAACTATGTATGTATGTTTGTGTGTTTGTTTGATTGTGTTTGTTTGTATCTATGCCACCACCAAATTTGGAAAACTAACAGACCGATTTGGCTCAAAATTTCACAGTTTATTCCCCATACTTTGGAGCATGTTTTAAGATTTGTTTGAGCCAAATCGGTCCAGTAGTTTTTGAGGGGTCACGTTCTTTTGTTTTATACATTTTGGCACTTAATAAAGACGTCCCTCAAAAACTACTAGACCGATTTGGCTCAAATTTTCACAGTTTATTCCCTATACTTCGGAGCATGTTTTAAAATTTGTTCGAGCCAAATCGGTCCAGTAGTTTTCGAGGGGTTACGTTTTTTTGTTTTATACGTTGGTTTATACGTTTTGATACTTAATAAAGACGTCCCTCAAAAACTACTCGACCGATTTGGCTCAAAATTTCATACTTTATTCCCCATACTTCGGAGCATGTTTTAAGATTTGTTCGAGCCAAATCGGTCCAGTAGTTTTCGAGGGATCACGATTTTTTGTTTTATACGTTGGTTTATACGTTTTGACACTTAATAAAGACGTCCCTCAAAAACTACTGGTCCGATTTGGCTCAAAATTGCATACTTTATTCCCTATACTCCGGAGCATGTTTTAAAATTTGTTCAAGCCAAATCGGTCCAGTAGTTTTTGAGGGGTTAATAAATTTTAATATACTCTTTAACAAATAATTACATATATGCTTTTTATTCCATATGATAAAAGATGCTTTTCCGTGTAAATTATATTATTGGATAAACTTATTTGGGTTACCCTCGAAAACTACTGGACCGATTTGCCTCAAAATTTCATACTTTATTTCCCATACTTCGGAGCATGTTTTAAGATTTGTTTGAGCCAAATCGGTCCAGTAGTTTTTGAGGGGTCACGTTTTTTTGTTTTATACGTTGGTTTATACGTTTTGACACTTAATAAAGACGTCCCTCAAAAACTATTGGACCGATTTGGCTCAAACAAATCTTAAAACATGCTCCAGAGTATGGGGAATAAACTGTGAAATTTTGAGCCAAATCGGTCTGTTAGTTTTCCAAATTTGGTGGTGGCATAGATACAAAAGGATTTATTTTCATCGTTTATGTAAGTTTTAAAAAATGTAAAAAGTAGAACATATAGATATAATTGGTAGTTTTTTTCTTATTTAAATTTTTTATTTTTTTAATATTTTTAATAGGGCAAAACAATTCCGTGTAAATTATATTATTGGATAAACTTATTTGGGTTACCCTCGAAAACTACTGGACCGATTTGCCTCAAAATTTCATACTTTATTCCCCATACTTCGGAGCATGTTTTAAGATTTGTTTGAGCCAAATCGGTCCAGTAGTTTTTGAGGGGTCACGTTTTTTTGTTTTATACGTTGGTTTATACGTTTTGACACTTAATAAAGACGTCCCTCAAAAACTATTGGACCGATTTGGCTTAAAATTTCATACTTTATTCCCTATACTCCGGAGTATGTTTTAAAATTTGTTCAAGCCAAATCGGTCCAGTAGTTTTTGAGGGGTTAATAAGTTTTAATATGCTCTTTACTAATTAATTACATATATGCTTTTGAAGAGGGATGGCGGGCGCATAAATGATTTATTTTCATCGTTTATGTAAGTTTCATAAAATGTAAAAATAGACAAAATTTCTCCTGTTTATAAACTATGATAATCTAAATCCTCTAAATTATGTTTTTCCAGATCTTCCAATCGAAGGACGGTGGGATGGAGAGGAGGGATGGCGGGCGCATAAAGGATTTATTTTCATCGTTTATGTAAGTTTCATAAAATGTAAAAATAGACAAAATTTCTCCTGTTTATAAACTATGATAATCTAAATCCTCTAAATTATGTTTTTCCAGATCTTCCATTCGAAGGACGGTGGGGTGGAGAGGAGGGATGGCGGGCGCATAAAGGATTTATTTTCATCGTTTATGTAAGTTTCATAAAATGTAAAAATAGACAAAATTTCTCCTGTTTATAAACTATGATAATCTTAATTGTCAAAATTATGTTTTCCAGATCTTCCAATCGTAGGACGGTGGGGTGGAGAGGAGGGATGGCGGGCGCATAAAGGATTTATTTTCATCATTTATGTAAGTTTTAAAAAATAAAAGTAGAACATATAGATATTAATTGGTAGTTTTTTTCTTATTTAAATTTTCTATTTTTTTAATATTTTTGATAGGGCAAAACAACGTTTGCCGGGTCAGCTAGTAGTCATATAAAATCAACCGGCAAACAGATTGCAGATTCTGATAAAGTTTTCACCGTAAACAAAAATATAATTTTAATTTTTTCCCTAATACGTCAAGTTTTTGAAATAATATTTGCTGTCAAAACTGCTAAATCAAACGTCAATAACTTGCAAATTAATCGACAAAATTTTGATTTAATAAATTTTATTTACAAATAAAGGGGAGAAGAGGAATCCATTATAAACTTTTTTTATCCTAGCATAATTAATTTTTGAGCTATATAAAAATTTCTTTATCCCTATCCTTTAACATTGACAGATTTTTATTGTTGAACCATGTTATTAACTAATTAAATCTAGGTTTCGATGTTCAGTTTAGATTAGATGAGGTTAAGAGAGAGTTCTTTTAAATGAGCTTTTTAAAAATAAATTTTTAATCTAACGTTCAGGTCTGTCTCTTGTTTCGTCAGTCATAACTTTATTATCAGTAGCTTAAAGCTAGACCTACCGGACCGGATTTAAGACTGTTTATTAATATGCAATAGCTGATGGTTGTTATTTGAAAGTGCCGCCGACACGACCTATTGGCTATAGAGCTAATGGAATCGGGGTCAAAGTCGCAGGAAAAAAGCAGCAGAATTGGTCAGAACTGGTCAGATCAAGATTTTAGATAATCAATATATTAGAATTAAATCTCAAATGGGGAAGGAATTTGATGTGCATCTAACCCTAACCCTAACCCGAACCTAAAACGCTGACACAAAACACTAACCCTAACCCTCCTGACCAATCTTGATCTGACCAGTTCTGACCAATTCTGGTCCTTTTTTTCTGCGACTTTGACCGGTTCCCGAGCTAATGTATATGCATTTTATATTGTATGCTTGATTTGATGCGCTTGGCGACCCTAAGCTGTGGTGCAAGCACTACACTGGTCAGAAGGGCGGATTTCCTCAAGGAGCTTTATGTGGGCATCACGTTTTCTCCATTAAAATATGATCAACCCCCCCCCCCTAAAAAAAAAATGCAAACCTACTTAAATTGCAAAAAATTGCCCCTGAGCAGTTGCCAACGGCTCAAATCGAAATGTCGAGTATGGAGGTAATGTTCAGAGTCTATATTATGCCAATAAACTCTAAAACGTGGTTTTTCAAGTTTAAATTTAGTAATATGAGCGGTTACAATAACCTGACTGACACATACATCAGCGCTAACCTTGGCGTGTTAAGAGAGGATTTAAGTTCAACATTGGAAATAATATGTAATTATACCCTGCGCTTGCTAGTTAAGATTAGGCTTTTCTTACGTAATGGAGGTATCTTGACTTAATGATTTAAGGAAATTACCGCATAACAAGGCTAATTGATCATGGCTAGAACGGGTTTCTCAATTCCCCTCTTAATATATTCCAGAAATTGGTGTACCCTTTCATGGACGTAGCCAGCATTGGAATTAGAGGGGGAGGCAATAATGATTTAGGGAGGGACAAAATGATCCTTTTTTGAAATTTTAGAGGGGGGCAGTCGCCCCCCTGCCCCCCCTTGGCTATGCCTGTGTACCCTTTTACCTAACATCCCGTTCCTTGGCCCAGAACCTGTCTAGACTAAAAGCAATTCACTTTTAAAATCCGCGTTTCCGTCCCCTACCTTCAAATTACATTTTAAAGCGATCGAGCTCCGTTCTCACCAAAGAGATATAATCACAACGCACCGTTTAAGGCCCCTGAAGCTAGTGGTGTAAAAAGAGCTGGGTTTTGTTTGGTCGACCCTCGGTTTTTAGTCGACTAAACATTAACGGACCAAAACCCAGCCCTTTTTACAACACTACTTGAAGCAAGCTTTTAGTTTAGAGTATACATACCTTGGTAAAAACGATTGAGTTGGGGGTTACGGGCTGATGGAATTGTTCGTTGCTTTGCGATTGAGAAGCAGCGGAAGGAGTGATAATTGTATTGCTACTATTACTGCTTCTACCATCGTAAGGGCTACCAGATTTCAGAGTGGCCGGGGGTGAGGGGCAAATGTCGCGTTGGGGAGTGGTCGGGTCCCCGTGTGATGACAACAGATGACAATTGTCGCCTTCTTCATTGTCCCCGTCCCCATCTGCAGGTGTCCCATTAGGTATGGGTATCGAACAGTGTCTGCCCGTTGTGGCGGAGAGGTTGTCGCTAAACTCAACCCGTTTTTTGGTCAAAATCGTAGAAGAGGACATCTGGGTTAAAGTTGTGGTACAATATAATCAATAAAATAGTTTTTGGGAATTCTTCCTGGTTAAAATTACCATAACAACCAGATGCTAGTTTAGCATAAATATTTCTGCCAGGACCCGACCCGAATATTAACCAATAAAATAAAATAGAAATGGCAAAGTGATACACTAAAACAAAATTTTTACAAAATCTTAGAATCTTGCTAAGATGCCTGCCCGGGCTTTTCGGGTCTCTGATTACAACTCCCTACACAAATTTAATGCTTATTGTCTTTCACAGTTGTCTGTGTTTATAGATAAAAACTTAGTTCAAACTATCGCAGCTTTTGAACATTTTTTTAAACATACTATGTTTATTATTCGCTATTATCTTGAAACTAAATATAAGGATATCTACTATATTTTTAAAAAATGATAATGCAATAGCGGTTTTACAACTGGCTGTACTAAAACCACCTTTCTTTTATATTTCCCCATACAAATTATAAATTTAAGCATATCGAGCCGATGAAATACATACCGGTGGACTGGGGAATCGGCCCAGTAGAGTTGCCGTGGATGACATGGTGGGAGAGTTAAGGCGACATGACTAGTGGACCAAAAGTTGATATTTATTTCAAATCGGAGAAAGCTACTTGTCGCTACTTGATCCTCTTAAGATTGTTGTTTCAATCTTCCTTCGATATAAATAGTATTGCATCATCATTCAAGTTAATATTTTGGTATCATAAATAAGGACGAAATCAGCTTTGTCTTTACTCAAGAGTGTCTCTATAAAAATATAAATATGGAGTAAAGTAAAGGACCACTCACAGCTAGAGTTGTTAAATTGCTAACTTTCTTCAAACTCCAGACGCGAGCACGGACACTGACTTGCTTAATATGCGCGTTAGCACAATATGTGCTCGCTGTTCAGTGCACTAAGCAGAACAGTAGCATAAAAAAATGCTCGAGGGCCGAGCAGAAACTCGAGCAGATGGTAGCTGGAACGGAATTGAAGAAAGTTAGCAATTTAACAACTCTACTCACAGCGCTAAACGGTGTAGAATATCAAAAAGTAGTGGCTGTAGTAACGTTTACTAAAAAGCGCAGTTATAATTGGTGGTAATGTAAAATTATAATAGTAAACCAATGTGGCTAGGGGAAAAGGCTAAAATAAAATGCAATATTAATTTTTCTCACAAAAAAATCAAGCTCATGGGCTAAGCCAGGAGGTGAGGAAGGAAAAGCAGCTAACTTATAAAAA
Organism: Gordius sp. MW1; assembly: GCA_964036665.1. NCBI lineage: Eukaryota > Metazoa > Nematomorpha > Gordioida > Gordea > Gordiidae > Gordius > Gordius sp. MW1. The sequence continues at coordinate 10,881,307 of OZ038532.1, read as the reverse complement.
TTCTTACAAGGGTAAAAATTTTAAATATCTATTACTATACAATACCGTCCCCTATGTAGAGCCCTACACGGGCCGCTCGAAGCCCGGCCCGTGCCCGCCGGGCTCGGTCAGAATTTTATAAACGTATCGGGCCTCGGGGTCGAGTCGGGCCTGATGAGGCGGCCTGACTTGAGGCCCGAGCCTGGCCCGAATTGATATAATGCAAACTACTTTTATAAAATATAATTTGAATAAATACATTGTTGCATTTTAGAGTATCCTGCATGACGACATATGACGTCTTTATTAAGTGTCAAAACGTATAAAACAAAAAAACTTGACCGTCTTATTACTTAGGTCGATAAAAAGTATATATAAACCATCTAAGATGCTACGGCAATGATCTGGCCAAATTTGGTGGCAATAGGTAGAGAACTTTAGGAGTTATTAGAGGACAAAGAAAACGGAGTTACATTTTTAAATATATAGATGATTTAAAATTGAATAAACTTAACTTGATATTAAATAATTATCTTCGCACAGCGTTTATAATATAGGTCCAAACTTCAGCTTTTGCTATTATAATATAAATGACCTGAATTGCAAATCTTATTATAGTATTTAAACTATTCATAGTAGCTGTTAGAACTTGAGAAATAAGATAAATGAATATTTAATAAATTTTATATGGAACTGTTATATAACGTATATTTTTAAAAGTTATTTTTTTGAATTATTAGCATTTTAACAAGTGAAAAGGATTTTTTTAAACTTATCTTAGTTGTAAATAACGAGTAATAACAATCTTATGCATTTATATTTAGCTGGTGAAATAATTTTCAAAAACAAAATTTTTTAAACGTTTTATTTAAAAAATCGGGTCGGGCTCGGGCAAAATAAAAAAGGAGAAGTCGGGCTCGGGCCGGGCTCGTTCAGAATTTTTTTTATTTTGCAGGGCTCTACCCCTATGATGTCAAGATTAAACTTTTTCCTTGCGATTCCCGGTTAGGCTTAAGATCCTGTCGTTTATCAAAATTAATGAAGGCGGAGGGGGGGGGGATGTGCCCTAAAACATACCAAACATTTAAAAACCAGAAATTAATACTTCGAAAAGACCCATTTCTAGCCCGACGCAATTAATAAAACTTAAGGGCAGTATTGATCAAAAACCATTGGTCTGTTCATGTTTAGTCGACTAAAATCAAAGGTCGACCGAACAAAACCCAACCGTTTTTACAACATTAAGCAGTCCGATGGGACTAGACCTACACTACAATTGGACGTATGTCTCAAATAAATCTAGAACTGATCATGGTATCGTCTTTTGCAAAATAAAAAAAATCATAAAAGTTTAAAAATAGGGTGGGCACGAATTGAATTTGGTATTGCTTCCGGTAGGTTTAGTTAATATTATAGCTAAAAGTACAAAAAAAAAAAATTTAAATTAAATCATTTGAAGATTAAATTATTTTAGAAGGGGAAGGGACAATTTATGCGAATTAATTTACTTAAAATGATAGAGATGTATTTCTTTTTAGATTATTAAAATCATGTTGAATAATATTCATACTTCAATTTCCGATCGGAATAACAAGTAAATTAAATATAACATAATGAGCAAGAATAATATATGTCATTATTTTAATAAATATTCCGCAATGTATAGCAAGCTCGCGTGTAATGTTTTATAATGAGTTGGCGAGAGGATGGGATTTTCGAGAGGCGTAATTGGGTGCTGCTTTCAATGCGACGCGACCATTTGGCACACCTCCCTCAAATTAAATTGCAAAACCTTAATTAAACACCCCTCCCCCACCGCTTCAATCCTCAAACGAGAAATAACCTGATTTGGTGGCATAATATCGCGTTTAATTAAAAAAAAATAAAGAATTTATTGGAAAAAATATCTAATCAGAAGGTAAGGTGATTTTCCTTCCACGGTGGCACACTATCGATTACAAATTGTAAAATCTGTAATGACATCCTAAAATATGCACCAAAGTTTATGGGGTCTAAATGACCCCATTCAAGATTCTAGAGTACTACTACTAGGGTGAATAATTAAGATTAACCGAAATACCATCACCCCTACACCTGGCAGCCGCGATGAGAAAAATCATTATTATTATTAACTTATTTATACTCTCATTTAATTAAACAGCCGCCCCCTCTTACAATGTTCGTTCTCTCGATCTCTCTCTCCTTCAAAAATGTTATTTCGAATCAAATAAATAAAACTCGGGCCTTCGGCCCTCGTGGGAAGGGGGAGAAGGGAAGGGAAGAGGGGAAGGGAAGGGGGGACGACTCATCTGTACTTCGTATAAATGTATCATATTTGCTATGCAATTTATGGGCGAGAAAGGTGGGAAGGGGCGAGAATGCCTACAGGGGGGTATTAAATGCCTAATGATTAATTAATTATTTACACAAATTTTCCATTATAGGCAAAATGTAAGGCAAGGGTTAGGGTTAGATTTAGTGTTTGCATCTAGTTGCGTATTACATTAGTTTTTATGGCCTTTAGTGATTATGGGTCTAACAAACATTATATTATAAAACAACACAATGTTAAGAATTTGCAGAATTGTTGGGAGAAATTTTTTGTTGAATTTGAACAATTTTTAATTAAAAAAATCAAAAATTTGGCCAATGGTCACTTTTTCTCTATTGGTCAGTACCAACAGATACTCTATAAGTCAATGATAGCCAAAAAAAACGGAAAAAAAAATTTTGATGCTCACTTTGGCCAATGGTCATTTTTTTCCATTGGTCAGCAGCCAGCACACGGTAAAAGTGGATATACATTCATAAGAGTAAAAAAAACGAAAAAAAAATTTTCGAATCACATTTTGGCCAATGGTCATTTTTTTCCATTGGTCAGCAGCCAGGACACGGTAAAAGCGGATATAAATTCATAATAGTCAAAAAAAAACGAAAAAAAAGTTTTCGAATCACATTTTGGCCAATGGTCATTTTATTCCATTGGTCAGCAGCCAGCGGACGGCCAATAAGTCATAATAGCAATGGTAGGAACAGGAACAATCATAATAGTCAAAAAAAACGAAAAAAATAATTTCGATTCACATTTTGGCCAATGGTCATTTTTTCCATCGGTCAGGAGCCAGCGGACGGCCAAAAAGTCATAATAGCAATGGTAGTAACAGGAACAATCATAATAGTCAAAAAAAACGAAAAAATAAACTCGGATTCACATTTTGGCCAATGGTCATTTTTTTCATTGGTCAGCAGCCAACGGACGGCCAAAAAGTCTTATTATCAATGATAGTAACAAGAACAATCATAAGAGTCAAAAAAACTCCGGGATTCTAACCCAAAAACTAGTTAAATTGCATAGCAATTAGAAGTAACATCTTTTATTTATGTTTATTATATAACATTGGTCAGCAGCCAGCGGACGGCCAAAAAGTCATAAATTGCTATGCAATTTATGGGCTCGTTTTTTGTGCGTCGTCCGTCCGTCGTCCGTCGTCCGTCCGTCGTCCGTCCGTCGTCCGTCCGTCGTCCACCAAGTTATTGGCGCCAGCCTTTTTTAAATTAAATTAATTGTTAATACCATTGATAATTCGACTTTTTGACCGTCCGCAGGCTACTGACCATTGAAAAAAATTACCATTGGCCAAATAAATCGAAATTTTTTGTTCGTTTTTGAATAGGTTACCATTGATAATTACCCTGTGCCCTCCACTACAAGGGCCTATGCCTCTACTGATATGGGTCCCTGTTAATTAAATTAATATTTTGTTCTTGTTAATACCATTGATAATATGACATTTTAGCCGTCCGCTGGCTACTGACCGATGGAAAAAATGACCATTGGCCAAAATGTGAATCGGAATTATTTTTTTCGTTTTTTTTTTGACTATTATGATTGTTCCTGTTACTACCATTGCTATTATGACTTTTTGGCCGTCCGCTGGCTGCTGACCAATGGAATAAAATGACCATTGGCCAAAATGTGATTCGAAAATGTTTTTTTCGTTTCTTTTTGACTATTATGATTGTTCCTGTTACTACCATTGCTATTATGCCTTTTTGGCCGTCCGCTGGCTGCTGACACATGGAATAAAATGACCATTGGCCAAAATGTGATTCGAAACTTTTTTTTTCGTTTTTTTTGACTATTATGATTGTTCCTGTTACTACCATTGCTATTATGACTTTTTGGCCGTCCGCTGGCTGCTGACCAATGGAAAAAAATGACCATTGGCCAAAATGTGATTCGAAAATTTTTTTTTAGTTTTTTTTTGACTATTATGAATTTATATCCACTTTTACCGTGTCCTGGCTGATGACCAATGGAAAAAAATGACCATTGGCCAAAATGTTATTCGAAAATTTTGTTTTCGTTTTTTTGGCTATCATTGACTTATAGAGTATCTGTTGGTACTGACCAATGGAAAAAAATGACCATTGGCCAAATTTTTGATTTTTTTAAAAATTGTTCAAATTCAACAAAAACTTTCTCCCAACAATTCTGCAAAATCTTAACATTGTCATGTTTTATAATATAATGTTTGTTACACGCCTAATTTTAAATATTTTTGAATTTTGGCACATATACCCGTTTTTAAACTTATTTTTTATTCGCTTTTGATGATTTGAAACGAGGAGTTTTAAATTAGTTTAAATAATTATGTTTGTAACAAAGTTTAATTTTAATTTTATGTATCCTTAATGCAGGACTTGCGTAGGTCAATACCTGGGAGGGGCAAAGTGATTTTTTTAAATTTTAACCGGTCCCTCCAATGGAAGCCTCTAAATTCTTTCCAAGCTCGTAAGTATGCTCGCATTATGCCAATTTGATAGTTTACATATAAACCTTGAGGATTATTTATGTTTATATGATAGATATTTTAACAAATCTTATATATAACACAGCGAGGGAGATAGAGATGAGGGGTGGGGCACCTCTTATGCATAGAAAAATAACACAGCGAGGGAGATAGAGATGAGGGGTGGGGCACCTCTTTCTCATGCATTAATTTAAAAAAGCGATAACCTAATATACCCAATGCAAATAGATAGGGAGGGTAACGGACGGACAGACATCGGACAACGGACACCAAAAAACGAGCCCATAAATTGCATAGCAATTAATAAAAGAGGAAGGCTGCCAAAATTTTACCTATCATCTGCCCATTTTAAGGCAAATTGTCGGTTTCAAATAAATACTTTAAATACCCATTTGATCCTTATTATTTGACGACATTTATAATTAAATTTAAATTTTTCGTTGGATAACCACGTCTCTGGTCGACGCTTTAAGTGACATAATACGAAATGACAACACCTTAAACATAATATCTTTTCTCCATATTCCCCCTTTATATTGTTATCTTCAAAAATTGTATGCGATTCCATGCAATTCTCCCGTTCGGTTTTAGATAGTTTCGATTGAATAAATAAAGGTTGGCGTGGTTAAAAAATATTCAGCCGTTTATTGAGATATTAAAAATAAATGCAACAAATTTTAAGAAAGGACAATGGTCATCAGCGAAACTACGCCAAAAATTTGGTGTAAAAATGGACACTTAAAAGTTTTTATTTACTAATTTTAAATGGCTTATTTGATAATACATTATTTGTTGAATAAGGAAATTCAGCCGCTCAAAATTAATTGTAATGATGTGGCGACATCGGCCTAATCAGGATATAAATGGGGGGGGGGGGGGGGAGTAATTTAATTATATATAGGGAGGGGAAAACTGATAGTTTTACCATAATTTCACTAAGGATTAAAAAATTTAATTATTCAGGTGACCCTAATTCCTATCCTTGCTAAGAATCTTCCAACATACTTTCGAAAACACTAGAAAACGCACCAGCAAGTAGTTCAATTTAGTTAACGGTGCTATCTTCAGTAATCATATTATTTGGGAGGCATTAATTTTTCTTCGTCTAAAACAAAATTGATGAGATCGGTGAAACAACCAAGCGACCATATCAACTTCCCTACTTATATTTAGAAACTTCCCATGATCTTTTAAGGACAAGCTAGACACATTATCTGTAACTTAGAACTGTGTTTTCCCCGATAAAACATGCTACTACAACTTTCAAACCCCCACCACATCTATAATAATTCTAAAACTTTCGACAAACTTAGTATGTTGTTGTTAATTGCCAAGCAATATATGTTTGTATTTAATCATTTCACTAACTAACACATTAAACGTTCTACCGCGCAAGAGATTAATAAGTTCGAATTTGTTTATTTGAATTATCGATCGAATCCCCTCCCCCTGCCTGGCAAACCCTCCGCGTAAGCACATAAAACTTTGATGGGTCGGCCCCCAATAAAATTATCTGAGGGAATATTTTCATTTTGTCCCCAATTTTTCACTCAATCGATAAATGGGTAGGATGATAGGTGAAGAAGAAAAGTGAGTTATTTTGACTTCAATGAAAAATTTCCAAATTAACGATGTTTTTGTCCCCTTATTTGGGGAAATTTATTTATCGATTCGAAATGATTAATGAAAAGATGTTGCTCGCTTCCTCCTCGAGAATGAGGGGTTTCGTGATCCATGCTCCCCAATTTAAATAGCCATAGTTTAATGGCTTCATCAATTTCTAAGAAAATTGCGACAATGTCAATTTAGGCATATATTTTAGTTTTAAAATCAATTAAGACTTAAAACCTTAGCTAATACATATTATGTAAGGAGTGGGTGTTTGATTTATATTAAGGGGGGTAGTCTTTATGCTTTAGAAAGAAGCAAAACGATGATCTATTTTCAAAAATTTAGCCGATTAACAATATAAATTGGCATTATGCAGGGATTACAGGTGTGCAATTGCCCTTCTCTGCCCCCTTTAGTAGGTCCGTGAGGCAACCCAGTCGGTTTGATATATGGGGAGTATGAGTTTAAATTGCGCTAGTACATTAAGATGTGTAACTTTAATTAAATGGCAAAAATGGAACGGCTGCAGGATTTTTCAGAGCCGTTTCGTAAAGAATAAGAATAATAGGCTTTTAATAAAAAAACACATGTATGATTTCAAAGAAATATTGGACACATATTTTGCAATTTCTCATAAAAATAACCTCTACATTTTTGTAATAATTTTAAAATCGATCTCAAGTTAAACCACGTTCAAAAATTTGCTCAATTACCAAATTATTGGGGTTTTATTATAATTTCCCAATCAAAGTTCATCTTTAGACCCCTTTTCAAGGTTGTGCTATAGTAGAACCCGAGGAGGAATTGCAAAATCAAAGCCATTCTCCCTAAATCCCTTCGTTGGTAAGATTAAAAATAATGACTCGAATAGTAAATTTGAAATTGTTTCAACTTGGTTATTAATTATAAGGGTATCTCAAACTTGTAGTAAGCATAATAGTAATAGATAAATTGCTATAATAAAATTGCATAGCAATTAATATTGTTTACAAAAATCCCAAGATTAATTAACCATTTATCCAAGCTATTAATTAAGAATAAGATAAGGCGGGGGGGGGGAGCTTTCCTTTTTTAATCTTCTCTCATTACTGCTATGTTACACAAAACCGATCGATATTAAATTATTATTATTCGAGTGTCAATTACGATGACAATAATGGTGATGGAAGAGAAATTGGTCGTGGGAGAATAAAAAACGACAAGGAAGGTTGTGTTGGATCGAAGGTCATCTTATAGCCTGAGACGTTTTGGTCATTGCATAAAAAATTTGAGATTCAAACTAAGACCTTGGGATAAAATTTAGCCATGTTTGACAAAATTATCCATTACAAAATTCGGAATTAAATATTAATGCTTTGTTTCCTAAAACTCAGCTGCCCCCCTTCTAAATCCAGAAGTTTTTAAACATTTACAATATTTATAGCTTAAATTTTAAAAAAATTCATTTTGCCCCTCCCTAAATCAATATTACGCCCCTCTAGTTTTAATCCTGGCTAGGCCCATGCATGGTGAATATGAGGTAGTAATTTTTGAGGTAAATAAAGAGGGTAAGGTGTGTGCAATAGAAATAATTATACCTAGAACTAAATGAGGTAGGGGTAGGTGGCTGCCTGGAACTTTTATAATTCCTCCTTCCAACTACTGGACATACTTTACAAAGGAACTTGGTATATGAGAATAAGTGGCAAACTTCTTTTTTAATGCTATTTCTTATTTATAGAAAAATTAACTTTTATCCTCACCCCCCCCCATAACCAAAATACTTACTAGCAACATTAAATAGCTATTAGAAAAGGTGAGGTGTAGATATGTGTTAAAATAAATCACATACAAAAAATGTCCAAAATCCAATTAGGCAAAAATTAGAATTTTGAAAAGGAAATTTTGCAACCCAAAATTAATATTTAAGTGCTGGCTCTCACGACTTAAAAAGAGTATGAGAATCACAAATAAAACATATGTAATTAATAAATTGTTTAATGTAATATAAAAAGGCACCTTTAAGGTCAGGCTGACTTTTAAATAAGAAGAGTGCTCAAATGCTTTTATAATCCAAGTCATAATCAGCAATATCTATTTAAATATCATAAGTGTGAAAACCTTTATTATAAAAAGATAATCGCTTGTGTAAAAAACAGATGTCTAAGTTTCAGGTCAAAAGTTGATAAAAATTTATGTTATTTATATTCTTTAAACAACACATTATAAATATGCTGACATCGATGAATAAAATTTTAGATAAGTGATTAAAACTAAAGCAATGAAGACTGATAAAATTTCACTTCCAAGCAATACCAATAGACATAGGCAGGGAAATGGAGAAGAGGGCAGTTATACCCTTCATAAATCCAATTTTATACAAAAAAACTACATTTTAAATTTTTGGCATTATCATATTTCCTCCCCCTATATTATTATCAACCCCCCCCCCCCAATTCAAATCCTGTCTATACCAATAAATGCTGTTAATAAAGTAACAATATAACTAACATAGCCAGATATAAAAATGGTTATGCAGGGCAAATAATAAAAAAATATAAAAAAATTTAATTTAGGGGGTAGTCCACTGTGTATATTATTATAAGTAATAGATATGCATTATAATAATCTCAATATAAAATGTTAATCTTTCTTATTAAAACGATGTAGCTTAATAAAATGAAAATTATTCATATAAAAAATTTAGGCATACATGTTAACTTAGGAATTGTGCAACAGATGATTTTACATAATAACGATTTTAGAGATTACGACATTGCGAAATTGTCAATATATTTGATTGGCTTGTCTTCGTTATAAACCGTTAAGCTTAAGAAAAGAAGCAAGTTTAAAAATATCTTAATATTATTAACCCTATTTAACTCATCATATTATGTAGTAATTTCTGCAATATTAAGCGTCAAAAGATCTAGGTTTTAATCTATACATTGCCTGTCTAGAAGAGACGAGGGTGAAGGGAATTAAAGTACGGGAGTTAGAAGAGATAGGCAAGGTATGCTACATTAGGTAATCACGTCTGAGAAATGAGGTTGGTATCGGTCCAAGCGATTTGTTCAAGGACAAGGTGGTGAAAATAAAGCGTGGTACAGGCACTTTAATGTCAATGAAGATTACATATCAAGTTGGTTTTGTAACCATCATGTGCACGTAGGCCTAGGCTCCCCCAAATTGGGTGAATGGAATAAGAGAAACTCATATTCCTTGTGGAAAGGGAAACACAAGGAATCGGTTTAGGAAGATATGCTAATTATCGGGGAGGACTTCCGCGCCCATGTAGGAAAAGATTGCCTCTGATATGAATATATAGGCTATAGGTATGGCCTGAAGAACAAGGAAGGGAATGACATATCCAAGTATTCCAAGCTTGACATGGCGCTAACACTTATTTTTAAAAATTCGATGATCATTTGTGACTTATAGAAGCGGCATGCATTTCTGTCAAAATGATTATCTACTATTAATGCGAAAGGATTTATAGAGAATCAAGGATTGCAGTACTGTGAGAAGGTAACTGCATCCACATTATGGATTTTGAAAGAAAAATATTCAACGAATGAAGAAAGGTTTAAAAAGCTCTAATAAAATATGAAAGGATAAGGAATATGTCGACAAACGATATATACCCCCAGCCAGAAAGTTCGAGCGAAATATTGACGACGATTGGGAGATCCTAACTTTGGGCACAAAAGCAACGGCGTTTCAGGGATGGTCGTTGCAACAGCAAAGGCTGCCCACACCAAAGTGGTGTAGGAAATCGATCATAATGGGATGACAGGCTTATTTACAAATTGACCAAGGTAAGGAAAAATAAATTTCGGGATGTCTATGTCCTTAAAATATTCAAAACAAGAAGGGTCCATTTAAACTGAAGGGGTGGAAAGAATATTTAAATGTACATTTAATGGCAATGGTTCCCTTCCGGTATTTAGATCATAAGTATGATCGAAAAATCACATGGGATGAGGATAGGACACAAATGAACAAAATGCAAAAAGAAACAAAAGGGTGTTAGATGGAATTTCTATGAAAACATGGGGTAGATGTCGAGAAGCAAGCGTCGCACCCATGGCGAACCTCTTTAATAGATATTAGTAGAAGGACAAATTCCTAATCAATGGAGAGAAAGCAATGGCAATTCCAGAGGTATCAAGCTAACTCCACTTTTTATAGCTTATGGAAAGGATTTTAGTAACAAGGCTGAAAATCGAGGTGGAAATATCGGCCAACAATCCACAATCGAACCGATCTTCGCGCTATGACAAATGATAGTTAAATATGAGGAAAAGAGAAGAACCTACATAGAGAATTTATCGGCTTGCAGAAAGCTTATGACACGCCTCTTCGCGGTTTAATATGATGGTACTGGATATCCCTGACGCATATGTACGGCTTATGAATATGAAGCCTCAAATTCGTTGGTTAGGAAGACAATTGGAGACACTAAACATTTTTGGGTTGAAATTGGATCACATCAAAAATGCTCTGAGTCCTTTTTTTAATATAATTATGGACACGATAACGAGATACATTCAAAAGCAATCGCCATGATGCTATATGCCGATGATATAGTACTTACTAAGAGACAAAAGAGATAGTATTCGAAGAAGCCAAAATGTGGTCAGTGCTTAGCTGGGTTTTTAAAGCTCAACGATAAAATAACGGTGTACGTGGAGATGGTAAAAGCCCCTTATCGCTGGATGACCATCTAAAGGACCCAAAAGTAGATAGATACATACCTCCACTCAAAAGACGTCAATGCGTGGTCTAGATATTGTACCTTAAATGGCGGAGTTTATCGGGTGTAATGTGCTACAAGGAGATTATGATTAAAGCGAAAAGCTTACAATCCATGGTAAGTGTTACTCTATGGAAGTGAAACATGGGCATTAAACGCCACGGAAGAAAAGTTATTACAAGACACGGAAATGAAAATAATACGGTGGAGTTTGGAGTAAACTAAGCTGGACCAGATTTGGCGAATGACGGTCTTAGGCAAACCTGTGGCGGGCTTGCTAAGGTGGTATAGCCATATACTAAAGAAGAGGAATGATTTTAATGGAAAAGTATTGGCCATGGAGATTTCGGGCAAGAGAGGAAGAGGGACCTCGTGGTACTTGGAAAGAGGAGGTGTCTTTTAAAACGAATTATTGTACGCTTGCCTATTAATCCCGGGCTGGGATTATTTTATAAATAAGAGGCCCAGCCTGGATATTAAAGCCTATGTTATTTAAGGCAGGGGCCACGACCGGAAATTCTCAGGCCCGTGTTGGGTCTCGGGCCGCTTGTGCAGATTTCTAGTTGAGGCGGATTTAAACGAAGACCAAAAAATATTTAAAAATTTTTCCACTCAATGTTTTTTGCCTTTTCCCTTTAGTTCAAACCTTCGCTACGCCCATAACAATATCGTACTTGCAGAATATTTATACTGTTATCAAAAATTAAAAAGCTATAATTGTAAGATAATTATTTAAGCTTTGCAGAATATTTTAATTAATTATGTTTTTTGAAAAGTTAAGATTAAGAATTTTATAGACAAGTTACTCTTTTAATTAAACTAAGCTTTCTGTAAATGTGTTATGATTATGAATCGCAAGAAATTTTGTCGATTCATGGCCCCCCCCCCCCTAAATTTCTGAATTCTAGAGAAAACAGATTGTTTTATTGTGGTAAACCTTAAAACTACTATTGTTCTTGCCTTAAAAACAAACCTAATATTTTATTTGGAATCTTTTAAATAGTAAAATGACTTAATCATAAAAAGCACGGGGCAATGACTAAAAAGCGTATAAAAGTTAAAAACTATAATATTTAATTTAAGATTAGAACACTTTAATATATGAGTTTACTCATAGGGTTAATTGAATTACACGGTTAAAACATTTATTCCTATACAAACATTAAAAGAGTTATTCAATGCAACACAAAAATATGAGCGGACGTTGTCCAATTCTAATTTAGAGGAATTTTTTTATTCCATCTGGGTTGTAAGGCCAAGATTCACAAAACACTACCTCCCTGTCGACATTATAGAGTAATCCTTTACATTGACCGCAAATCAATGGAACGCAGCCTAATGGTCGAATTTCTGGCTTATAATTTTGAAGGAAACAATCTTCTGCCGTTTTAGGGCATGGGGTGCACGTAAGATTTGGCCTGTGTATCCAACAAGGCATCGGGGCTCGCGCAGTAACATCAACACGAACACCACCATTATTTATGTTGATTAAGGTTAAAAGTATTAAAATCTGGAATAAATAAAGCATTTTATAAGTAACTGTAAACTTTATTGGATGGAATATTACATAACAAGTACGTCATCGAGCTAGTTAGTAGCTTGTTTAGTTGCTGAAATAATTAATATAGAATATATAATTTAATTGTGATGTCATATTTAAAAATTGACATCTGCACAGGCTGGCCAAGCCCGCGGACGGAACTAAACGCCTAGCCCGTGGAAACTTTAACCGGCCGTCGGCGAGCCAAACAAGCTTAATAACGAGCTCGACCGGGCCAAACAAGATTCATGACAGGCTGGCTTAAATTATGTAAACGATCTTGGAATTTTTATTTAATTTTAACCGACAACAAACGGGCTTTTAGACAATTTGTTTGAATTTTCTATTAATATGGACTCCCTATTATTTAAAACAAGAAATTGCTGATACGAAATATAATTATACGGCCTTAATCTTTATATCACTTGTTAGGAACATTCTTACCAGTAACATTCAATCATTTTGCATTTCGTGCTATATAACTAGTGATGCGGAAAACGAGAAAAATTTCGGTCTCGTCTCTTCCCGCCTTGAAAAATCGAGACGTGACGAGACGAGAATTTGAATAACTGACCCGAGATCGAGAGAATTTTGATGTCGAGACGAGACGATACGAGATTTTTTCGGCGAGATCTCGACTTTTTATTGGTCGTTAGATTTTAGCAAATTATTGTGATTTTAATTAACATGATTTACATTTAAGGTATTAAATTAAGTGTAAATCAATATGTATGGAATATATTTGATATTCAAAAATTTTCTAAGTGTAGTAAATATTATATGTTTTGCAAAAAATATAAAATTTGGTAATCATTTACCTAAGTATGGTTGACCCTTAGGCTATGTGAATAATTTTATAATATATTTATCACATATTATCCATAGCATTATTAAATATAACAAAATTTTAGGCTTAGGATGGGTTCTGTTGGAATAGTAAATATTACTCATCCTGCATGATGCGCTAATTATAAATTAGTGGTCAATCAGTTTAACTCGAGAGTATTCTTGGGGTATTTTGGTACCCCACGCAAATTATAAATTTAAATATAAAACGCAATTTAAGTCTAATGAATCTGGTCCTTTCAGTAGCTTAATATTTTATCAGAACTAGGTTAGGTGAAAATTTCATAGGTTTTGCCTTAGTACTTTTTAAAATATAGAAGCTTTTTGGCTCGTGGAGTTCTGTTATACCCCACGAATACTCTCACGTAAGTTTTTTTCTATATGAAAAAATGTATGTATTTTTTCTATATGAAGATATCTTTTACAATTTGTGTTTTTAATACATTTTGAACATTCTTTTAATAAAAAATCACGTTTATTTTGATTTATTTTAAAGTATATGATGTCAAGAGGTAAAATTAGGGGAAGCTCTAAAATAACCAAAATAAAAATGGGGGTCCAGAAAATTGTTAATAAGTTTTGTAATGTTAATTAGATTTATATCAAAATTGATACCATCAATCTTAAGACTTTTATAAACATATGTTTAAAATTTCAAAGGTTTTAAAGGAATACTTTAAAAGTTATAAGAAGTTAAAAAGTGGGGTAGAGTTATACCCCACGAATACTCTAGCGTTTGGGATTTTTAGGAATACTCTCGAGGGTTCAATAACTATACATGTTAAGCTTAGGTGGCTCGAGATTTTTGAGCACCCGCCTAACGATTTCAAAGTACAATAGATTATTTAAAGACACCGTGATAGATTAAATCTTAAATCATGAGTTTTATAGAGGTTTTATGCTTCAACTAATAGTATACCTTCCACATTTTTAAACCTTAATAAGACATTATGTGAATACATAGTTTTGTCGCATTCCTTTTCACATTACAGGCTGGGCTGGCAAGTACATTCAAATTTACTATTTCAATAGTTGTGCAATATAAAATAAATAAACGAACCTATACTATAATCGATAAATAAATATTTAATGGCAAAGTTAGTTAGAATTGGAAGGTAATTATTTGGAATATAAATTTGATCATAATGATTTCTGACCCCTTAATCCTATAATAATGCTGCTTTTATTGTTGTTTTTACAATGTTTTAATATTTGCAACTAGTTATATTCTGTTAATAATAATATTATCATTAAAAGTCACTCGCACTTTGTAGTTTATAACTCTATAGTAAACATGTAATAAACACTATGAGCTATAATTGATGATGGTAATATCGATAGACTTAAACGTTTGCCTTAAATATGTTAAGGTCTATTTTGAAGCTTTAGCTAGGGTTAATACAGGGTCTCAATTAAGCAACTAAGTCAACTATAAGCAAACTTATAATTTCCTAAGTCTATTTATAGTTGACAAACACAGTGAATTTGATACAAATGTTATAATTTGCTAGAATAATAAAATTTAATTTTCCATACTACAAATTTATTTATAGTTTTTTTTAGTCTGCACTTTTATTATAAAATGTTATCTTTATGAATTAATTCATATCATTATACTGTCAATGAAATGTCGTATCCCGCTAAGTCTTTAAAAAGTTTGTGTATTAAAGTTTTTCAAAAAACATAAACGTTTGCCATTTGGATTTTTTAACACCTTATTTTTTTTATTAAAACAGGAGAAATTTTTATTCCGCATATATTTTTTTTAAAAAAGTTGAGAATTCTCGTCGAGACGAGACCGAGATTTTTCTAGGCCGAGACGAGATTTTCATAATCGCTCCCGAGACGAGATTTTGTTTTCGAGACCGAGACGAGATCGAAACACTATATATAACCTTAAGCAATTCACAATTTATTTATTTCCATACGACTATACTTTTTCATAGATTATTAAAGTAGCTTCTCTAATTAAAATTACTTATTAATAGTTTTAGTTATTTTTGACGATGTTGCCTGGCGATTTCCTCTCCCGGTATTACTTTGCAATCCTTGATACTCCATAAGTCCTTTCGCCGTATAAGCAAATAGTCAATTTCACTAAAATGCTTCTCACTTCTATAGGTCACATTATGAACTTCGCGTTTTTGAAAATAGGTGTTAACGATCGCCATGTCATATGCTTAGGATACTTAGAGAAGTTTTCCCTTCTTTATTCATCAGATCATGCCCATAGCCTCCATGATTGCGTTCATACCCGAGACGATCTTTTTCTACGTGAGCGTTGAAATCGGCCCCAATAATTAGCCCTTCTTTCTGTCGGATTCCTTGTATTTCTTTTTCCAATGAATCGAAGAATATGTCTTTCTCTGATTCCATACACCCAATTTGGGAAGCATACGCGCACATAACGGTTAGAAGGCCCCTTGATCTGCAATCTTCACCCACATTAGCCTGGCGAAACAACGCTTGACTTCCACCACCTTGTCCTTGAATGATTCGCTCAGAAGGATACCGACCCCGTTTCTTCTTTTTGGTGACCCACTGTAGAAAAGCTTGTATCCTTCTCCCAATTCTCGAGCTTTCGTTCCGTTCCACCTCGTCTCTTGTAGGCAGGCGATGTGTACCTTTCTTCTTTTTAGCATTTGTGCGACCTCGATGCTCTTCCCCGTCAACGTTCCCACATTCCAGCACGTTATTCGCATTATTTCCATAACTAATTTCTTTAACCGCTTTCGTTGTGAGTTCGGCAGTAACCCTAATGTATTTTTCACATTGCACGGGCGGGGTATGCAGTGCGCGTCGCTTGTGGAGGACGCCCTAGCTTTCTTGTAAAATCTTGTTTGAAACTATCATGATTTTGGAGTTGGTTTTTATAGCCGGTTTCCGACCTGACGCCAACCCGCCACTTTTTGCACACGGACTTGGGACCGTCGTAGGTAGTGTTTAAAAAAAAGAATATATTGTATGAGATTATTTGGATCTTTTGCATAAAGGCTTGAAAGATCTTTTTTACCTTAAAATCACAGGTTTTAGTATTAAACCTTTTTTGGTAATTACCGATGCAATAACCCAAATTCATGAAAAATTGATAGAGCTAAATCAAACGAATGAATTCAAAATAAGATTATTTCCTCCCTTGACCCACGTTTGTGTGCTCTAGGCAAGCCCATATATAAGCATTTTCTTCATCATTTCTACCTGGAAAAGAGTTACACTTGTAATTTCAAACTCAAAATACTAATAAATTATACATTATATTGCGGCACGATTTAATACTTAGAAATAAAAATGTTGACAACCAATATTTGCTCTATCCACAGGCTCATCTATCCCTTTATATGGCAATAATTGTCATGTATATTTTAAATTTAATTGTTGCTTAAAAATCATATTTTATTATTGTTAGGAAGCGATGGCTGGGGGCCAATCGCCTAAACTCTAACGTTTGACAGTTATGCAAATAATGTTCAATTTAGCTTTTCCTAATAAATTGTCTTAAATATCTAAAATTTAGACCAATTATCTTGAGTCAGACAGCCTAAAACCAAAATAATTGCTTATAAGTTATGTCACCTCATCCTAAATTAAATTTTTGCTTGATAATGTTTTGTAATAACTTAATCAGCTCGGTAAATGATGAATTGTTTAATATTTATATATAATTCGGATAAATGAATAAGTAAAAAATGTTTTTTTATATATATTTTTTATTAAATATATAAAAAGGTATCACATGGGTATAATACATTAGCCCATAGTTAAAGAATATCATTATTTATTGGCGTGGTTATAATATATATCGTATTTTTAATGGCAATTATTGATCTATATCGCTAAGGATTAGGATCGCGACACTTAAGAATAGGTTTTAGAGCATCTTAATTCCTCTCTTTTATCATTGTGAAGTAATTTGTTACACTGACCACAAATCATAGGAATGCAATGAACAGCCTTGACTTCTGGTACCCTATTAAATGTAAAGCAATTCTCAGCCATCTTGGGGCATGGCTTACACGTGTCATTTGATTGGACACCATCGCTACAAGCTAATGGTGGCCAAGAACTGACGCGAATAGGAGCAACGCCACTCGTCCCTTGGAATAGTAAATAAGCTATAAAACTTGGCAAGAATAAAATCATTTAATGATTTTACGAACTAACGCTTTATAATGCACTATTTTTAAAATTACGTCACAACAATTTCACAACGTAAATTTCTGTTTTGGTGAAGTGTTGAGGAAATATGTTACACATTTCACTGCGCTTTAGGCCAATAAGCGCTACTTCAAAGAAAAATAAAATATATAAACACTATAAATTTTGTTTCATGCTATCACAATTAAAAAGTTGTGAAATGCGAGTGACATCTAGTATTTATAATTTAAATACTTTACCAGAAAAATGGATAAAGGTAGAACCATATTTGTTAACCTAAAACAATAAAATAATTAATATACAATTTTTTTTATAGATTTAATTAAGATTTTAACTCATAGACTCACATATAATAAAAAAATTTCTGTGCCGAGGCTAAATATATATTAAATATCCGGCCCAAAATTTTATACATCTATTTAAAAGGTAGAGCCAGTCCCTCCCGAGCCCGTCTTCGAGGTCTCGGGGTAGAGGTATTTTATATATGAATCCAAAACTAAACACAAACATAATGTGCACATGTCATAAATCTCGATTGAACTTGTGGTAAAGCAAATAAATTTAATAACCTAATTTGGTTATACAGGCGCGTAGCCAGGATTTTCTCAAGGGGTGGGGGGGGGGGGGGGAAAGCTGCCAAAATTGCTTTTACATTTATTTGTAATTAAAAAAATTAAACAACCAAAAAGTCGGGCCCGCTGCTGGGTACATTCGGCCATGGGGCCGGGCAGGCAACTATCGCAAATTAAGATTTTAAAGTAGGCCTGGGCGGGTACCCTAACAATTCGATTTTTATTCAGTTTACTATTATTTTGTGATTTTTATAGAAATTCTGAAAATAAATCAAAAATTTTCGAAATCATGACAAAAAAAATGTCTGACATTTAAAATCGTCATTTTTGGCTCTACCGTATGGAGCATTAGTGAATTGGGCAATTAAAGAGTTTGGGCTGGCCTTGGCGGGCAATTTAGTTATTAAACAGTGATGGGTTCCAGCAGAAAATTTTAGACAAATATGACAAATGATAAAGGTATTAATTCTGTATGGAATGAGGAATATTATAATAGATAGTCATTTGATTTTTTATTGGCCGAGCGTCATTTAGAGATTTCATCTGAAGTATGAGAGTTAGAGGTCTGCATGGGCCTAAATTTTAGGTTCAGGTGGGGCCCATACCCGCACAAATATTATTTTTTCGGCCCCCAACCGGCCCGCAAACAAAACCAAAAAATTGCGCCGCATCAGGCCGGCAGGAGTAAACCATTTTATATTGTTCAAAAACGGTTCAATTTAATATTTTCATTTAAAATTAAAGACTATCTATTCTATTAGGCAATAATTCGTTCTTTTCTATTCTATAAGGCGACTTGCCCTACTGAATGTGGGTTCACTCGTAGCACTGTTGGCTGGATTTGACAAAACTGAATAGCTAATTTTGTTGAGTTTGGTAGCATAAGTTGATGTTCTTTCCACCAAAAAATTACATCTAGCTGATCATCTTCAAGCTTTAGATTTGATTTAGATAAGTCAATCTTTTTCGTTAAATCTTTCTCCCAAATGGAGATATTCATATCATATCTACCTTACCAATATATAATTGCTTAGTGTTTGCACGCCTGAGCTGATATGCTCATAGGTGGACGACTTATGTCAGAAGATCCAGGATCTTCTTGCATGGGTTTCTTTAAAAATTTTGTTAAAGTTTTTACGAATCCTTTTTCATCTTCGGGTAGCATTTTTAACGTGCGAAACTTAGGAACAAGAAAGGTTGATTTTATGATAAATATCGATATTAAACTTTAAAATTAGCAAGCTTCGACTTACTCAATTTATAGATATCTAAGTCACCGGGATCATCATTACCCATAGAAGATGAAAACAAATTTGGGATGTTTTTTAATGATGTATAAAAGGGTAATACTTTATAGATGTTGGTGTATCCGCTTTTAACTCGATGCTTGCCTTTTCATAAGGTGAAAGCATTTTTTTAAAAAGGCCTTAAAGTTATTCCATTAAATCTTTGCCCAATAAAAACTGATTATTTCATCATACTTCTCATGCCTACTTTTTAAAATAATAATTTTTGAGTGCCACCAGATTTTTGTTCCGAAAAATAAATTTTTTATGACCAAGCTTAAGTACATTCTTTTGTTTCTATATTATAATTATAGTATAAAATTTAAAAATTCAAAGTTTTTCGCTTATCAAAGCCCAAGCCCGGCCCGCACTTTTTTTATTGCTCTATTTGAGGCCCGGCCCATGCAGACCTCGTTAATATTGCTAATTTATTCGATCGATGTCTTCACATCCTATCTTTTAAACTCTTGAGTATGGAAAAACTACGATCATGGATGCATGTGGTGTTAAGAAGACAAAAAAATGTGGTTAAAACTTTGCCAAAATTATTTAAAGATAAATATAAATCTTTTGGGGTATTAAATCTAACTAAATATTTTAAACTCATTTAATATTTAATTTATACCAATTTTTGCTAACTCCAGGGAGGGCCTTGGCTACGCCACTGATCTACATCATTGTTTATAACTATATAGGTGAGACGTTTTCATCTATATCTTTGAACAAATACAGGGTATCCTAGAGATTATTAATCAGTAGATGAAAAATTCCATATATATAGGATTGGATTGATAACCAGTAATATTTATTTTGATAGTCAATGCTTAATTAGGTTTGGATATGCAATGTTTTGTCTTATGCTCATGTAACAACTTAAAAAATCAACCATAATATTTATAACAAATAAAATATTAATTACTATGCTTAGTTAGCCACTCCTGGGGAGGTCTGTTGTTTTCACGGGAAATAATGTTGAACCAAGTTTTTTTTAATAACACTCATATAATTTTCAATATACATATTTGAAAAGGGGCTAATCGCTCATTTTCGCCTGAACCAAATTATTTTATAAATTTGACGTAAAAGGGAAAAACGAAACGTATTTAATATTTGTCAGCAATTTCACGGTTGATTTCACAAGACCAATATTTGCGAACAATGTTAATAGCCATTATTTAAATGTGATGATTGCTTCCCAAACTTTTATACTGTAACACATAGATTTCATCCCCTTTGTTTTTCAGTCTGAGATACATATGTACAAAATATAAATACTTCCATTTAATTGATGATGAGGATCCAAATCTTCTTTTGTACAATGTATGGCCCCAAGACCATTGATTTAAACACGACATATATTCAGTTTTATTTCACAACTTTGTTCAAATAAAATACAAAATAATAATAATGTATAACTCAGATTAATAGAAAAGCATCGATATTTTCACCAAAACAGCGAATCGTTCACGTAATTAACGGCTGATTTAAACCAACCGGAGGCTTTGTTGGTCAGGTTATTGTTTATATCTTGAGGTCGACATATATTAGAGGAGCCTTTATGGGTTGGGCTTGGACTGTCTTTGCTTAACGCCAAATCATCATGCGCATAATAATCTTCGTCATTTTTAAGAACGACCTATAGTATAATATTTTAATTAACAAAAATCTTGTTGAGTTATTTTATAGCATAAGCATTACACTTTACCATAGTCTTATTCATATCTTAAAATCAGCTCTTAATACGAAAAGTTTTTAGAGGTTAAGAGAAAGATCAAATGAATACATTCTTTAATAAACTACGATTGAAAACGTCGTTTAATGATAATTATTACATTAAAAACTACCGATATATCATAGCATAAAATCCAATTTTTTTAATTGTTAGCCATTAACCATTTGATAAACCTTATAAACAATTTGAAATTGTTTTAGGCTTTATCTTCTAAATAATTTATCATACACGCTACTTTAAACTAAAAAAACTAATGTCGAAGTCAACCACAATCAACCGCCAAATATTTCAATAAAGAGTTATTGGTCCAAATAAAATATGAAAAAATAGACTATACTTCAAAAGGTCAATTTTTCGGTAAAAGTGCGTTTAAAAATTATATTAAACCCATGGGTGCTGTCAAACGTTTTAAACAATACAACCAAAATAGCTAATCAATTCAAAATATAAGTGAACGGAATACTATAAATTTCTTAATTATTCATGTAAATAATAATTTAGCTAATAACTTTACTTATTTTCAATGCAAGCGTTATATTTTTTAATTGACTATAATATTTTTCAGCTTAATATATATAATCGAAACATAAAACATAAGTTTTTTGTCAATATTAGAGTTTTATTATTGTAGAACTTGAACATGGTTTTGATGGGCATAAGTAGGAGTCGTTTGCTAACACATTGCAAAATTAACAATTTCTTATTCAAAAAGCTACTTATTAAAGTTTGACTTAATCATAGTCATAAGAACAAAATTGGCTGTGCAATAATTCTACAATAAACACTGTAATATCAAAGAATTTGTTGATTGCGTCCACATTCATAAGTCATTAAATATTAATAAATTGCCCAAAACCCTTGAATTTTTAAGCTAAAAATCTTAAAGGCAATAAGTTGAATAAATTTATTTTATAGTATTTTGATTAAATTATTATATTTGAACTTTTGCTTTAAATTGTCTTTTTTAAATACTTTAACTTTCAAATCACTTAATAAAAGATTTGGGGATATATTAAACCAAATTAGTCTATTTCAAAATGCACCTAGATATGATTAAATATAGTCTAATTTATTATTTAAGTTGTGGACTTGTATATCAAGTTTCTTTATTGATTAGAAAATATAATGTTGTTTAAATTATGTCAAATTTTAAATAAAGTTTAAGAGCATATGCAAAATCTAGAATATGTGTTTATTAATGGTATATTTAAATGAGTTTTTTATACTATATACTATAAGACATGAATTTAAACTTAAGAAATAGTATTTAAAAATTATCAAAGTGCAAAATAATATTAAACTATAAAATTAGTTAATAAATGGTACATTGTAATATACAAAGTAACATAGATTACGAAATTAAAACCCTGCTTTATAACAATTCAAATAATAATAATTTACCTTTTCACCGAAACTATTTTTTACAATTAAAGATGCATGAATTTGAGAGATTTCATTCAAAGCTTTAATTAGTATCTAAATAAAAAATAAACTTGAATTAATTTGAAAAACTTTTATAGATCATATAAATTAGATACTATTAAAATAAGGTTATTTATTAGATATATGTAAAGTCATACAAATGGGTCCATATTTTTCTTTGTCCTGATGGTACTAGAGTTGGAAGAAATATTAAATGTGAAGCTTATAACACCTTTAACATTAATTAAAACATTCTTGCAAAGCAAAACAGTTTCCTGGATTATGGTTAAAATTTTGCCTATATTTTGTTTTTACCTTATTTAATCCTTGAATTGAAAGTTGAATTGATTGTGAAGCTATAAACTGTTTTTGTAAATAATTTCCCGTATTTAAACCAAAACTATATAAAATAGTCAATGTCTATATGTTATTACTTGATCTGTTGCACTTCTCCTTTTTTTAAATTAAAAAATATTTTATCTATTTTTCTGGTTATTATAGTATTATTATGCCTAAAAAATGATTGAGATAATTAAGAATAATGTATGATACAATTTTTTGGTGTAACCTAAGGTTTCGAAAAAGTTTGTAACCTTGTGTAAGTTATTAACATATTCAATATCAAGTGAAATTTGTGATATTATATCTAATGAATCGTTGACTATATTAAGGTCACGATTATCAAGTACATAAAGCAAAAAGCTCATGCAAACATTTTCCTAAAAATAAATTAAAAATTTATTCTTTTTTACTTTCATCAAATATTTAATGCCCAAAGGATTTTTAATTATGGCTTTATATGAGTTTAATGTTAGCAGAATATCAGCATCTTGTAATTTTTTTTCAGTCATTTTAAAAATAGCGGTAGGCTATGTATTCTCGATTTAAAGCGCTTCTGTTCAAAATAACGACAGTTCATAATAACGACAACCATAATAAAATATATATCGAATTATATATAAGCCATTTCTACATATTTAATATAATATATTAAACACTAAATTATATAATTAATAAATACAAATTTAGTATAGGGTGGTATATAATTAAGTGTTTAAAAGCAATTGATACATACTTAATATACTCAATATTAAATTATAATTAATAAATACAAGTTAGCCTGGTAAAGGGTGGTTGTATATAATATAATATATTTAATAATATATAAGCAATGTATACATACTTAATATATTAAATACTTATTTTTTATGGCTGTCGTTAATATGAACTGTCGTTGTTTTGAACATGATTCATTCAGAGTGATAAATAACAAATAGTAAGGTTCTAGCAAATTATAACATTTGTATCAAAATCACTGTGTTTGTCAACTATAAATAGACTTAGAAATTAATAAGTTCGCTTATAGTTGACTTAGTTGCATAATTGAGCGAATTGAGACCTTTTATTAACCCTCATCGGCGTAGCCAAGGGGAGAGGGGGGGGGGGGGTAGGGGGGGCTGCCCCCTCTAACATCAAAAATTTGTTGCAATTTATTAACATCATGGCTAAAATTTCAAAAAAAGTACATTTTGTCCCTACCTAAATCATTATTGCCCATCTCTAATCCCAATGCTGGCTACGCACATGTTAACCCTGGCTAAAGCTTCAAAGTAGACATTAACATATTTAAGGCAAACGTTTAAGTATATTGATTCCATCTTCAATTATAGCCCATAGTGTTTATTGCATGTTTACTATAGCGTTATAAACCACAAAGTCAGAGTGACTTTTAATTAAAATAATATCATTTACAGAATTGATAACTAGATTCACATATCAAAAAATTTATAATTACTGCATTATGCAGGCTGAGTAACTGCAAAATATAAATATGCTTTAGTAATATTTACTGTTTCATCAGAACTCATTTCTAAGCTTAAGATTTTGTAATATCTAATAATGCTATGGATACAAATATGTGATAAGGATATTATAAAATTATTTACATACCATAAGGGTCAACCATACTTAGGTAAATGATTGCCAAATTTTGAATTTTTTGCAAAAATATAGAATATTTTACTTAAGAATTTTTTTAATATCAAATATATTTCATACATTGATTTACACTTAATACCTTAAATGTAAATCAAGCAAATTAAATACACAATAATTTACTAAAATCTACAGACCAATTAAAAGTCGAGATCTCGCCGAAAAAATCCCGTCTCGTCTCGACATCAAAATTCTCGTCTCGATCTCAACTTCATTTTTCAAATTCTCGTCTGACGAGACCAAGATTTTTCTCGGTTTTTCGCATCACTAAGTTTGGTTATGTAATTATATGGGTAATGTGGATATTGACACGTATAATTGATCATAAAGGTAATAAGATTTATAAAGTGAGCTTGTAGAGAGTCAAAATGAGGAAGTAAGACGATGCTCGATGTTTATACAATATTTTTTATATTTAGATGCACCTACAGATGTTGTGGTGCGTATTCGAAGTTGTGGTGCTAAGGTCGATAGCCATACGCACGCCCGGACCCATACATCTGATAATAATAACCGGTGTGGATGGGGTTCCGAGGATAGTGGCTATGTTGAGCCATTTCCACCAGTGATGCATAGGAGACTTGATCAACCTATAGGTCACCAGCGCGGTAGGCCTGAGGGTAGGTCTCGGAGGAGGTGTAATGGATGTCCTAGATGGCAGCGTGTATCAATGTGTACGGGACGTAGCAGAATAAACATCGTGCCATCAGTTTTAAATCGTGACAATCCACCTTGACGTGGGTTAATTTGTCGATACTATTTTATATTTAACTAGCTGTGTCCGGCCAAGAGTTGCTTTGGCTCTGTCCCTAGTTAGCTAAATAATTAGTATGAATTACTAGAACATATTTGAAAAATTTTGGGTAATTTGTAGGAGAGTTTATGTTGTAAAAAATATGGTGCTATATTACTGAAATGAATATTATTTAATTAAATAATAGGAAAAGGTATATTTATTTATAATTAAATAGATTTGTAGCAGTTTTAAATATTTATAATGTTTTTTTAATTTTATAGGTCAAGATGTGCGATGTTAACGATAATATGCATAATTGGGTGACAAAAAGTTATATACCACTGGTGTATTAAAGTTAATAATGTTCAACAATGTAGAGAAAATATTTTAGCACAGCGTTTATAATAATGTAATGTCGTAGCCTAAAATCTATAGTATCAAAATTAAGAGATATCCAAAAATGTTCTTCAAATTTGGTTAAATGAAGGCCGTTTACAATATTTGGTTGAATCATAATTAATTAAAAATTATAAAAATTTCCGCGAGTATATGAAAACAAAATATTTATGTACAAGGAAATTTTTTTATAAATATAGTTATTATGCCTAGTTAAATTTTGAACAGGTGATGGTGTCATTAGTGAGGTTTAATTATAATAAAACCAGTAAAAGATAATGGCTTAGGAAATCATAAGTAAAAAAATAATATATATAATAAGATTAGACCTGCAAGTTTAGATAAAGTAGAAGGAGGGACTTATGATATATTTATAAGCGTAGCCAACTTTTAAATTAGAGCGGGGGGGATAATGATTTAGGGAGGGGTAAAATAATAATTTTTTGAAATGTTAACCATAATTTTAATAAATGAAAAAATTGATTTGGAGGGAGGGGGGCAGTCGCCCCTCCCTGCCTGTCTCTGAGTTTATTGTACGGTTTTCGATTTATCTGAGAGATGTTTAAATATATTTTTTAAATATATAGATGTATTACAGGAGAGCCCTGTAAAATGGAATTTTTTCGGCCCGAGTCCGACAATTTATATTTTATTTTGCCCGAGCTCGACCCGGTGCAGGGCTTTAATTACAGGTGATAAAGAAATAAAACTATGCTTAATTTAGCTAAAATTAAGTTGGGATAAGAATAAAGGTGGTAGATTGATATGGTTGGTGGTGAAGATTTTGTGATAAACATATTGATATTAGTAAATAGGTTAAATGAAGATACATACAGCTCTACCTGTTGTGGAGGTATAAATTTAAGAATGCACAGGTCCAGTCGAATTCGTGTCTTTAACAACGTTGCACATCAAGCGTTTAAAAGCGAGACGTAAATCATTGCAAATTTTTGGCTGGCTGATATTGCACATCACGATAATCCGTAGGCCAATTTTCAAATGCAGAATGTGAGGGGGTACCCCTGACAGATTATTTGAATTTAAAAGTTCGATTGGATAATTAACAGCATCATCAGTAACAATAACAGTGTCAACCAATTTGTAAGTAATTCGATTGCCTTGAATGTTAGACGAATGAAATTGTTAAGCTCGTGGACGTCTTTATTCTTGGGGGCAAGAATAGTCCGTTGGCATAGCCAAAGTCGATCACGATAGTGGGCGTTAATATTTGGAAACCCTTTTTCAACCAAAGCAGTTTTAGACGGAACAAAATTGCCTATGTTGATAGGAAAAGAAATCCGTCCTAAGCATATATCAACGTGCACGGTTCCCTTCCATATTTCTAGCAATTGATGAGAGAATATCTCACATGCAGGATGATTTTGTAATACCACACGCATATTAGTTGTTAAATGTAACGTTTTGACATAAGGCAACAAAATAAGATATTTTAGGCAGACATTGATATCGTCCGCAGGGGTGGATCGTGGGAGCACCGATAAAGTTTGACTGAATTCTCCCGCAAGCAATAATATTGCGTTACCAAAAGATATGATGGCTTCTTGTAAATCTTGCCCTGATTGAGAGCGTCGAGCGATATTTTATGGGCCATTGTGCATTCATCCAAAACAATATTCACTTTAGTAATACTTTACCCATCCTAAATGTTCTGGAAATGTTGCACATTGAAGTTTCACGGTAATGAAAATTTAAATGCAGAATGAGCCGTTTTTCTACCGAATAATAATGTGGCAACCATTCCTAAAGACGCTAAAGCTACGGCTATATTATTTTAGGAACGAATAGTTGCCAGCAATCAGTAAGGAAGTTTTACCATTTCCTCCTGGAACATCTAAGAAGAAGACTTCTCCTTAACCTTTATTTTGTTTTTGTAACAAAAACTTTAAAGAATAGTTAAAGTTTTGTTATAGTGTTGTAGCATTTTTTTATAATTTTAGTAGCAAGGGACAATATGGAACAACCCGCCGGTTATTACCACCATCTTCTGTTCATTTTATTTTGTACAAAGGATTTTCATCACTGCCCATAATTGTGTTGCATACCAAGCCACGAGGACATCGCTTTGATCATTTACCGTCTATGATGACTGGCGATTTTGGAGTGAGCGCTCCACAAGAGCGGTGAATTATTTTTTTGTAGCGATTTCAAGTCCTTATTTAGTTTGGGATCAGTATTTCAGCTCATATTACAACGTCGATTTGCTTGGGGGTGATTTTGTTATATAGCCATATGAATATATGGGCATGCGGTAAACCTCTCTTTGCCAATCTAGTATATCTACAGAGTATTATATCTACGGAGGCATTGATTTAATTTTCTGCCCGAAAACACGTGATGTGATGTCATGTCTATCGACTAGTGATTGGCTATGAAATGAGAGCTCCCTCCTGTGCATCGCGCCAAGAGGATTGCATGTAAATGTAATGAATAGATCTAGGCCACCGTAGTTAGGAACATACGCAATTGAATCTTGGGCGTATTCATTGCGAACTTCCGGTGTATGAAGAGGGCAACATGGTTAGTTTCCTAACGTGAATTGTATTAGCGTCGTTAAGAACTGCATTTCGTAATTAATCATATTCTTCTGAGCGAAGTTTGGTCTGATATAAACGAATGTAGAGCAGACGTTCCGATTCAAATTTGGCATGCATATTACAATTTATTGATGGAATGATTGGCGGCATTTTAAAATATGATTGTCTTCGTGCTTTTGGAGCATTACATTGAATGATAATAGCTCATAGCACTGCATTTTAAGTTTGTCGGTTTATAGTTGTTTGCATTTATCACCTTAACGTTAAAGTTTTGTTTTTGTACTTGTTATATAACCGAACTTCCCAAAAATACTAAAAAATATTTAAACGTTGGAATGTTTGCTAAGCGCGCGTTTTTTAGAGTATTGAGATTATTTGTTTGTCACAAGCTTATTTATTGTAAAAATAACGGGCGTAGTTGAGTAAAAAATTGAGACACAAATGACAAAGCAATAGTGAAAAAGAGTTTAAGGCAATAAGTAGCACCATAATGATAAATAAGTATAATAATGGTAAATCTCTCGTCCGATAGATGGCGGTATCGATATAAAGCATATATAAACCACCTAGGATTAAGGCAATGATCTAGCCAAATTTCGGGGCAATCGGTCGAAAACTAAGAGTTATTAAAGAACAAAAAAACGGTGTTACTTATATATATAGAAGATTTTATTAATTTGGTGTTATCATAGCTTGCGGCTTATGTCAATTTCAATACTCGCTAATTTACTATATTATGCTCATTTATATTCGATATCATTTATCGTCGTATTCAATGTAGAAAAATTAACTTCTCTCCACTAATATATACAGCTATCAACGCTTACCAACACAAACTCTTATTTGTTTTCTCTCCTCTCTACCTTTTCCTCTAACATTTTTTTCTCATAGAAACTTAGTAATATATGGCTAATTATAATACGGTAAAATGTAGAGTTGTTAAATTGCTAACTTTCTTCAAACTCCAGACACGAGCACGCACACTGAGTTGCTTAATATGCGCGTTAGCACAATGTGTGCTCGCTGTTCGGTGCACTAGGCAGAACAGTAGCATATAAAAATGCTCGAACACCGAGCAGAAACTCGAGAAGATGGTAGCTGGAGTTGAAGAAAGTTAACAACTTTACTAAAATGTAACACAAATATAGAATATTAAAAAAATTTAAAAAGAGCGAAGTAGCTAATATATCTTCAACCTCCTCTTTTAAGGAAGGACAAGAATCCAAAAAAGAATTTAAAATTGAATTTTGCGATTAAAATAGCAATTGATTGTTTTAGTAGAAATGCATGAGAATACTTAGAAGGAGGAGATCGTCTGCCTATTCCTTTAAAAGAGGCCAATGCCATTTTTCCATAAGAGCCGGATCAGGATGAAACTATGGGGATGAAAATGCGTGAGTTTAAAAGGGCCTTGTATTTTATGATTTGCGCCCCTTGGCGAGGGCCATTGGGTCATAATTGAGATTTGAAGGGGCAAACAAATCAATGCATGTAAAGTCCCATTTTAGGAATAGACCGTTCTCCCAAGGCACAAGTGAAGAGCCGTCAGGGCGCATTCGACCTTCATAAGAAGGGTCTGACGGCTCAAGAATGGACGGGATTTTAGCCTTATTAAGGGCCGACTCGATTATGGAGTTATTACTCATAAAATTGGAATTTAAATGCATTGATTCGCACCGTGGTTGTTAATGTGGTGGCCGATTAATGATTAGGTGGGGTTGTTATTCTATTCATTACTGATTAAAATACAAGCCGCATCTTTATTGGAATCACAATCAGTCATCAGACAAACCGGTCAACGATGGTGAGAATGTGGGTAGTAGCAGGTAGAGTCCTGCATGGGCCAGTAAACCCATCGACCCGCCCAGCCCATGATGGGTTGGGCTGGGTCGAGGAAAATAAATATTTTAATGGGCTGGGTTAAGTAAATAATATATTTTAATGGGGGGGGGGCTTGGTTGGGCCTAAATAAATTTGATGGGCTGGGCTGAGAATTGTTAAATAATAAAAATTTAATTTTAAAATTAATATATTAATTTAAATTCTATTTAAGCTTTGCAATTCTAAATTTTAATTAACATCCGTCGCTTCGCATTTTACTAATTTATTTTATTCTATTAACATGTTAAAACCGCCAACTTTTAAATATATTGATAACGACAATGCTAAAAACACCTCAAATATATGGAAAGTATTTATGTTGGAAGTAGGAGATAACAACAAACCAACAGGGCAGGTGTGTTTTTTTTTTGCCGAACGTGCAGTCCTTACTCATTGCAAGAGGCCATGAGGTTTTGATTATTTTGTGATGTGTTGTTGTGATTAGGACCATGCAACACAGTGGACAATTTTTGTGTTCGGTAGACGTTGTGTTGATTATGGTAGGAGTGCAGTAAGGCGTCGAAGTTGCCGTCGTTAGCAATAACTAATATAACCCTGACGCCGGAGCTAAAGGGCCTATTGTTGGGGAGTTGTGAAAAGGGAAGCTCTTCCGAAAAGCGTGGTCACCAGTTTTGGTGAAGGTTAATATTCATTAAAGTAAAGGATAGAGACAAGAAATTAAAATAAATTAACTGGTGGAGAGAGATTGAACATAAGATTGAATCAATTTAAGGGAAGCTTAATGCACAATTAACGCATTTTAAATTGAATATACGCCGCGAGATATTTTCAATTACACGCGTTTGAATATCTACAATAAATTAAACTAACGCTAACTGGAAAGTAATCCCTACTGGGGACAATAATGAAGGACATAAGCAATTGTCAGATTTATAAAGGTGGATTTATTGGCACAAACTTTTGCATATAAAACCCATGACATAAGCAGGCTATGTCTATGGGTTTGGCATACAACTTCCTAGATGTCCCTAATCACCGTTTTATCTAAAAATTTGGAAAATTTAGATGCGCAAAAAGAAAGACAATAAAGGATAACCGCCTAACATATAGCCATTATGGCTGATTTAGATGCTGAAACGGGAGTTGATTTCAAAACTTACCCAACTGTTTTTAATAACTTTAAAGATTGGGAATCTATAAAATTTCAAGAAGCTCCTTGCTGGAGAATTAACAATCGAGTATGATAGTTTTAAGAATAATATACATTACTTAATTAGATCAAAACAGTAAATGGAATTCTAGTATTATGTCTGAATATTGGTGTTGATCCTCCAGATCTATTAAAAATTACCCCAAAAGCGACTTTGGAATGTTGGATAGGTATTGAAATTTTGTTTAAAATACATTTAGTTTAAAATATGTATATTCTGTTTCACTTGGAACTAATTTTATTATTTAAGACATTTATATGTTAACAATTTATATATAGATCCATCTTCTTTATGTCCACATGAGGCACTAGAGTTAATAGGAATTAAATTACAAGAACAGTATTCTAAATGGCAACCTAAAGCTAGGTATAAACAATGCTTAGACCCTACAATTGATGACATTAAAAAGCTTTGTATTTCTTTCAGGAAAAATGCTAAGGTCATAACCTATATAAATTTATATTATTACTATTTAACTTATTCTTTATACTACTAATAGTAATTATTTAAACAATTATTAAATATTTAAATTTTGTTTAGCAACTAGTATTACACATTTATTAGATTGAATTCAATTATATTGCTCAATGAAACTGTATATTTAGGATGAACGAGTTTTGTTTCATTATAATGGTCATGGTGTACCAACTCCAACATCTAGTGGAGAATTATGGGTTTTTAATAAAGTAAGCAACATATTTTTATTACACAATTTAAACTTTAACTTTAATAACTTGCAAATAATTTAGAACTTTTTAGCTAATTTTTAAACCCATGCTTTACCAATATGTACTCTAAAATTTTTTGGGATGGCTCAAGTTTTTTATGGTATGTATTTTTTCTATCAACCTACAATATGTAATCAACTTTGATGTTTATACTTTATAAAGAACTACACTCAATACATTCCCTTATCTGTGAATGATTTGCAAGAGTGGCTTGCTGTTCCAGTCATTTACGTATTTGATTGCTCCAATGCTGGGACTGTACTAAATTGTTTTGCCAAATTGGAGGGTGGTAATTCTGCTCGTGGTACACTGGGAGCAATTTCAACTCCAGATACAAACAAAAATGTAAATTATTTGCAAATAGAAACTTTATTTATAGACATTTACCAAAAGTCTGCTTTAAATAATGACTTAATAAGGTTAGTTATAAATTTGTCCTTGCATACTGACAATCCAATGCTTGATTGCTCTATGTCTAAAAATTCAGAATGATTTTAAATCAATTCTTAATCTGATTACCGTTTAATTTTTAAGAGATTTTTTAAGTCTATATTTTTAATATATCGCATTTTTAGAGATAAATTAGCCATGTGAATTGTAATGGCTTTTTGCTATGAAGCTTTTTTAATAATATAATTCGTTGTATAGATTGGATTGATAAAATAGGTTGAAATCATCGTAATTGCCGTTGAATTGTAAGCTTTATTTGACGATACACAATGCTTGAATTTATTTAAATCAATTTAAGTCGAACATTTTTTCATAGCATTATTATCAGTCGATAGCGGATTTTTAGTAACCATTTTATGTTTCAAATAAGCTTTTAAAATATTGATTTAGGCATTAAAATATAATAAATGGGCAGTTATATTTGAAAATATTTGTAATTTTTATGTTAGCAAACACAAATTTGTATACGGCAAGTTACTAGAGTACCCTCTACGTTTTTAAGGGGCATTTTACTAAATTTTTAAAAAATTGGGGCGTTTATCACTTAAAATTAATTTTCACTCTGAGAAAGGGCTTTCTATTATATAAAAGATCAGCACTTGCAGGCCCTGGCCATGGATAGGCTTTAAACCGCGTCATGCGTTTATTTAGATACATTCTTATAATCCGTCATATTCATTCATATCGCATTTTAGGAGCTCTATTGATTTTAAGCTCAAATTGAATTTTGTTTCTTAATGTTAGACTTCAATAGTAAAGGTTTATTGCATAGACTCTTTTGACTTTTGTTAATTTTCTGAAAGAAAATATTATTCATAGAAAGACTGTGTGCTATTATTATAAAGGATAACCTTCAAAAAGGTCTTAGTTTCAACACTCAAGAAACGATTATTGGGGAAGAACATAAAATGCATATTTTTTTAATGGCTCGGGCGGAACGAGCTGCTTCCTGTAGAAAGTCTGACCTCAAGTGCATGAATAACAAAACGGACATGCTCGGGCGGACTTGAACTGCATAAAAATGACAGAAATTTTTTAAACAATTGATGTCGAATTAGAAAATTGAGTTGCAAAAATAAGTATACATTAAGGTTATAATATAATATATTTTGATTGGAATTATTTTTTATTTGCTAAAAGGTGTTTTATTAGTTAAAAGATATGTAAAGTTAACCCCACTCATTTGCAACAATGAATAGCTTAACAGCAAATACATTTTATCTTAAAATGTGAGTTTTATTATTCCACCCCACACTTTTTTAATTTATCAGCTCGACACGAAATTTTAAATTTTGCCGCTTTAAGATCTGTGTACGTCTCTAATTAATAGTTACCTTTTCTTGCTGCATTAACGGTTCAACAAGAAAAATTAACCGGCAAACTGTTTGCAGATTCTGGTAGAGTTTTTTCACGGTGTGGTAATTTGTCAATGTAAAAGATAGGGATAGTTAATTTTGTATATAATTTAAAAAGTAAATGTGCTAGGATATAAAAAAAACTGCGAATACATTCCTCTCCCATATATCTACGAATTAAATCTAAAACAAAATTTTTACCGATTAATTTGCAAGTTATTGACGTTTGAAAAACGCTAAAATCGCGTTTTTGGCGACTCTGACAGCGAATATTTAAAAAACTTGACGTAAAGGAAAAAAAAAGTTTTTATACTAAAAAATATATGCAAATTAAATATTATAAATTAACACATATTTGTTTTCACAGTGAAAAACTCTACCAGAATCTGCAAATAGTTCGCAGGTTAATTTCACAAGTCCATTATTTGTTGACTGTTATCAAACGATTAAAGCAAGTCCAACATCAATCATGACATTTTGACCTTGAAAATACGACCAATTCGCTAAAATATAGATTTTTTTCATGGAGCCAGGTTTTACGTTTCATTACAAAAAGTATTTACCAACTCGAGCTGGGTATGTTAAAATTTATATTGAATCAAGTGTCATGACCCTATGTGTCTTAAAAGAATTTGGCTTTTCCCTAATATAACGTTGAAATATTCATTAGAAAAATTTTAAGGGAGTCTGCCGAAAACATAATAGTGTCCGAGTAACTTTTACGATTTGCGAGACTACCCCAAATTAAAAATGGCCTGAAGAGCTGATTTATCTTAAGACAATTTATAAATATATGTTTAAGCTGCCTTAACGGGCAGGACAATGAAATAAAAACTCTTATTGCCTTTATTAAACATGCTCTGGCATGTTACAAAGACCTTAGGGCTTGTCTTAATATCGGATTTGGCTGCGCAGCAAAAATCGTCTTACGGTTTATAACATAGCCCCGTGTCCTAACTTCAAATTCACAGCAGATTCAGACGCATAATACCACAGCTATTTTGTAAGAAGCAAAATTATTCCGAAGCTTATGTTATATATTTTTAAATTTGTAGGTATCAGCAAAGTTTAGATTTAATCTCAAGAGTTGAAATAAACAAAATCAAGCGATTTACTTATCAAAAAACAAAATATTCATAATTAAAACCGAGTTTGCCCCATGTGAATCTGATATTTAGACAAAGATTAATTCGCGCGAATTGAATCTGAATCCGATATTAAGGCAAGCCCTTAAACTTGGCTTTTAATGGCGAATGTTGTTTACATATTTGCCTTCTCATCATTTCCTCAGGCTCAAAGTAGTGCCAATCGGCCCCAAAACTTTGCTACTTCCCTGCAAGGGAGCGGTGCCGCCGTGGCCCAATTCATACCCAACCTCATGAAACCTTTCGCCCCGACCGCCGCTCTGGTCATACCCGAAATCGGTGCTGCCAAAAAAGTCGCCACCACCACCACCAATCAGAATAACAACCCCAATCCTAATGCCACGAATAATTTAATCGATCGAACGACGAATAGTTTAATCAAAGTCTCTAAATCTAATGCCAGCCTCAACGACCACCTCCTCACTAACACAACCCCAGACGACAAGCGACAAATGTCCCTG
This sequence comes from Gordius sp. MW1, assembly GCA_964036665.1. Taxonomy (NCBI): domain Eukaryota; kingdom Metazoa; phylum Nematomorpha; class Gordioida; order Gordea; family Gordiidae; genus Gordius; species Gordius sp. MW1. Next base: position 10,845,741 of record OZ038532.1, on the reverse strand, counting down.
GGTTATAACGTCATTAGTAGTAGCGGTGGTAATAATAGCAACGGCGACAACATATATTTGGGAGCTTGCCAGGCCAACGAAGTCCTCTCATCAGGCTCCTCGATGCCCGCGGACCTGTTTACCTCCTGCCTCACCACCCCCATCAAAACGGCCCTCAGATGGTAACGATAGAACTTTAGTATGAGAATTGTTTTTTAAACTCGATATCCTCATTTGAAATAGTCTAGAAATAACCGCTTAATATACGTGTTGGCGCTTAATGTTGCACCAATACACGCGAAAACGTTAAATTCTCATAGTTTTACAGCATATTTTTTTGGATGAACGTTACATTTTTTGCTTATTCTATTACATTGTTGGAAGAGGATTCGCAAAATTTATTCCGTTAAAGTGTTGGATTAATAGGCGATTAAGGCTTTGACAGACATCAAAATATATAGTCAATAAATGACGAGGATGAATTTTGAATAGATTAAAAACTATTATGACCGTTTAGGCAAGCCACAAATATAAGTTGCCAAAAAAGTGTTTAGATTCAAAATTTGCCTATTTTATTAAAATTGTCTTCGCTTCTATTAGCCTATGTTAGTTAAAGTCCTTTAACGGGTGTGCGAAACCCATCATGCCATGTTCTGACTCAAACTAATTTTGGTTCAATTAATAACGACTTTGAAATGTAATCGGGTGATTTAAAAAGTATACCTATCGATGTTATTTGTTTTGCAAAATGATTTAATAAATAAATAAATGTATATGGGCAGTGTCAAGTTTAGGGTGAATTTATAAATTAATTTTTGTTCGATTTGGGCTCGGGCTACAAAATCTTCACTTTGCAGAGCTCAAGAAGGCTAAGTCAAGAATATTTTAAGCTAGTAACTTAAATATTAGTCGTTTCTTGACATAAATCGTATATATTCCCTATTTCTTTAAATTGCATCGGGACAAGGCACGTTTTGTTGAACAAGACGAGCTTGTTTTCGTGCGATTTGGACATAGTAGACAAGATACCGGGCCAGCTCAACGATAGACGCACCATGTTAGGGGAATTGAATTGGATCTTCACCGCTATCACAGATTCCATAGCTTGGAACTCATTTCCCAAAGGTACATCATTCCTTCGCTTTCATTCGAAATTTGTGAAATTGTAAAATTTGAAACTAAGATAACAGTTGCCCAAATGGATGCTAGCGCTTCATAGCTAAAGCATAACACTGATTATTATATAGGTATTTGCGGGTAATATAGCCCATTTTGTTTTATGGTTTTTAGGAGTCCCCAAGGGTCGTGTGTTAAATAGAGATTTATATTGGAACAATTACAAAAAAATATTTGATATAATACTTTTGGCTGAATGGTTTATGTACCTATTCATGCGTTAGATTTGTTTCAAAAGCTGTTTCGGCAAGATCTGCTGGTAGCCAGCCTGTTCCGTAACTTTTTGCTTGCTGAACGCGTGATGCAATATTACGGCAACCACCCCGTTTCCCTACCCTGCCTCCCACGCACCTCTCATCACTCCATGTGGTAATTTACACTCTACTTATATATCCTAAAAATTTCTCACTAGCATAATTTTAGTGTAGATACTATTTTTTACATTATATTTAACTATGACGAGTCGCCTATATAGAGTCCTGCAAAGTTTAATTTTCGCAACGTTAGCCAACCTTAAAAATTATTTGATTTTTAATTCGATCATACGCCAAATGAGGCCTACGTTAATAAGCTTCTTCTTCTTCGTCGTTTTAAGGCCGTTTTCCAGGATCTCCTGGGTTGGCCTGTTTTCCCCTAATCCATTTCCTCCATTTTATCCGATCATGAGAATCGTGTTTTGTCAGGCCCACTTTTTCCATGTCGTTAGCGAGAACAGACGCCCATGTTGATTTCGGCCTCCCGCGCGGTTTCTTTCCAGATACCTCCAAGGAAGTACATCTCTTCACCCAGTCGTCGTCATTCTTCCGCTCCACATGTCCAAACCATCTTAACCTGTTTTTCCGGCTGACCTCGTTGATTGGCTCGATCCCGATTCTTTCTCTGAGTTTATTACTTGTTATTCTTTCCCGTAGCGACACGTTTGACATCCATCTTATCATACGCATTTCTGTGCTTTCCAATTTGACTTTATGTATCGACATTAATGGCCACGTTTCACTTCCATATACAACTCAACTTCTAATACATGCCGCGTAGACTTTACCCTTTAAAGTGAGTGAAACACCTTTTCCGGTCAAAAGAGGGGCCATCTCTCTAAACTTCTTCCATGCTTGTCGTATCCTTGCTGTAACTGCCGAGTCAACATCCCATCTGCACTTAAAGAGTCCCCGAGGTAGGTAAAGGTGTTAACTTTTCCTAGCGTCTCCCCATTACCGATGTTGAAGTCGGTTAGGGCATTATCCGATAGAGGTCCTGTCACGCAAGGCTTGCAGCTAAACGTACGACTTGCCAATAAGAGACTTCCTTTCACACCGCTACATTTTTTGTTAACCCATCCTAGGCATTTTGTGCATTGTATAGAGTTGCTAGCCACTCCTTTGTAACATACGCTACAGGGCCAGGCGCAAGTTGCCTCGGCGCTCTTCATACTTTTCCCGCCAAACATCACCTTTGTTTTTCCCATGTTAACTTTTAAGCCCTTTTCCTCCATTCCGTTTTTCCATTTTAGTATCTTTGTAGAGAGATCAGCCTCACTCTCAGCCATTATCAAGAGATCATCGGCGTATAAAAGTTCCCATGGGAGTCCTTCTCGCAGTTGTTTTGTCACCACCTCCATTACGAGTATGAAAAGTAGAGGGCTTAAAACGGAACCTTGGTGTAGCCCAACCTTCACTTCAAAGCTTTCGCTATCGCCATCATAGGTCCTCACTGCCGTTTGAGATTCGTCATACATAACCATCACAGCCGTAATCAACCATTTTTCCACGCCTGTTTTTCTAAGAGCCCATTTTACAACTTCCCGCGGCACACGGTCAAACGCTTTCTCCAGGTCTACGAAGGCATTGTATAGTCTTTTACCTTTTGCTTGATGTTTTTCTTGCATCTGTCGTACTATAAAGATGGCATCGGTGGTCCCTTTCCCTGGTTTAAATCCGAACTGCATTGCGTCGATGTTCGTTTGTTCCCGGATTCTTTTCTCCAGCACCCTCTCGATAACTTTCATAGTTTGGTCAAGGAGCTTAATAGCCCGATATCCTCAGTCAAGTGGGTCACCTTTTCCTTTGTATATTGGTAAAAGAACACTCTTTTTCCATTCGCTAGGTATAGTCCCTTCCTGGATTATGGCATAACAATTTAAACCATTTTAAATTTACTTAATTTATGCCGCTCAACCATCAAAATCGATCTTTGTAAATTTGGGGTTAAAATTATTTTACATTTACTTTATATACCATCTATACCCCTGAAGCGGGATTAGAATTAATCAACATTTGTGCCGTTTTATACTTTTTCTATATATATGCAACTTTTTAAACCAAGGAGATGGAGGTTACATAGTACACTCTTTATTTTATTGTGCTTTAAATTGATATTTTAAACAGAAACTTCGGTACCATATAATCGTAAATTAACAATCAATTGATAATATGGTTTTGGCAACATCAGGCTTTAACAGGCGCACGTTTTTTGAGTCATCTTTGCATGACTTGATGCCAATCAAATTTATGACTAAATCAAATCAAACTAATTCTCACACAAGTCCAAATTCTGTTTCTAATCATGTAGGTTAGATTTCCATAGGCCTACACATTTTGGATTTGTAAAACTAACCCAGGATATTTGTTTTTAGAATGAATTTTTTCTCTACATACCCCAAGCAATGAATGACAAATATGTAGAATAAGTATTGATTAAAGATTTTTTTACCGTTTTATATAAAACAATCGTATAGCGATTGATGATGTCTTAAACAAGCAAGGGAGAAACCTGAAACGAGTTTTATTAACTTCTCACACTTTTTTTTTGTACACATTTGACGTATCAAGTAAAATTAAATACAATATAAAACCCTTCTCATCTTATATAAAATAAAATACTTGGTTTATTTTCCATTTTGCAAGATCCTATCTAATAATGCCCAAATGTTGATATTTATTTTCCCCTTGGGCAACTCAATTCAGGTTGGCTTGGGATTTTGTTATAGACACCTCCTTGCGCCACCTTAAAATGGTGCTCAGACAACAAAGCCCAGTCGGAACTCAACACCCCATCTATCCCACTATGTCGAGTATTTGTCCAGCTTTTTTCTCCGAACAATTGCAATCTTTCCACTCTCGATTGCTGTACGACAGCCCCCTATCTGTAGACGAATGTGCCGAATTGCTACCCATCGTTTTGCAAGTCAGATCATAATATATGCCTTTGAATAATTCTATTTTAAAAGCACGAAATTTATTGTTTATATAATTTTTTTTCTTGATAAAAGATAGTTTATTGATAAACTGGTTAGAATGCTATTAGTTTAAAATTATTAAATTATAAAATAACAATATGAAAGTAACGTTATATAAGTAATATGTCTCCTCTTCTAAGAGGCCAGGTATCTTTTTTATTACAAAACATTGGCTTCTTTTTTAAACAGCCCATTTAATTGCATGTTTGCAACGCGATACATGCACTCGTATAAAAATTATATAGCCAGCTTGTGTGTGTTGTTCTTTTATAATAATATAATTTTTGGGATGGAATATTAGGTTTTGCTAAGTCAAGTTCACAGGGTTAAAGCATTGGATTTGCTGGGGAAATTTTTGGACCTCGGGCCTGCCGCCGTTAATCAGGTAATGTTTGTTTTTATTATTTATATATATCTCGCATTATTACTATATTATATAAAACGCAATTAACCGTAGTTGTTTAAACTTTTTATTTTACAACCATCTTCATATCCTATAGATATTTTCGATTATGAAGGTAACTGTTTTATCTTTTTTGTCGTTTGTGTGCAGGCACTCTCGGTAGGGATATTCCCATACATGCTTAAGCTGCTACAAAGTCCGGCACGCGAAATGAGGCCACTCCTGATTTACGTTTGGGCTAAAATTTTATCCGTCGACAACGTAAGTTTATACCTATTGGATTTTCTTTCAAACGGTAATTCTAAATAAAATATATGATATTATTATAGTTAATTTAGGGGGATTCTTGTACATCATTTAATCACACACAATATTCAAAAGCAAGGGTTCACTGTTGTAATTTTCATCTATATTTTATCATATAATACCTAATTGTGTCTATTTAAATTCCAGAGTTGCCAAGCGGACTTAATCAAAGAAAACGGGCACAAATATTTTCTATCGGTCCTGTCTGACCTAACCATGCCGGTAATCAAAATTATGGAAATTTTTTTAAAAAGGATATTTAAAGGAATCATTGCTCCTCTACTTTATATAATTTAGAGATATTTTGTAAAGAGTTGTTAATAATTATCTGCTTTTTGTCAGTGAATGGCTTAAAAAATCGATTTTATTATTATTTTACTGAGGTTTTTAGAAAACCTTTTTTTGTGTCAATTTATCCTGTTTTTCATTTTTTGTATACTTTAAATATTTATAAAGGTTGATCATCGCACTATGGCGGCATTTTGCTTATCCAGTCTGCTCTACCACTACATACCGGGACAAGTAATGATAACGAATATATGTCTTTCACTCTACGATATATGAGATTCGATAACATATTTCTTATGTTTTAAGTTGAAGACCCGCTCTCTGCTACATTTCGAATAGAAGTATTCGTCTAATTTACTATGCAATTCAGGGGGTGGTGTAAAAATTGCATAGATTTATATGTTGTTATATAATAAACGTAATGTAAAGCGTTACCCGGCGGTTTTTTTGGGGGGGGGGGCATGACATAAGAATCTTTTAGCAATAAAAGTTAAATTAGCACAGGAACACGATGGTTTTACTAGGGGGTGGGGGGTTGGTTAAGAAATGCTTGGCAGTTCGCTCACAAATATTTAAAAGTGACGATCTAGAAACCTTTAATTTTATAAATAAAATTGATTTATAATTTTTAATGAGGTCTGCTCTTATTTTAAAAAATATTCGTTTTCATAGGAGGCTTGCATGCAGGAAAACATCATTAGCATTTGTTTGGAACAATTATCAGACCCTCCGAGCAACGATAATTCTCCGATTAATTTTGCCAAAATGAACCAAGATTCCGCAGCCAGCAGCGTTGCTAAATCAGAAAACCCGGTCATCGGACCTTGTAAGCCCGTCTTATAAGAATTTATAAATTACACAAGGTTTTAATGGGTTAATGGTTATTATTTGATTGGAATTATATAAGCTTTGTGTATAATATATGGGTTACGGGCACTTTTTAAAATAAGGAAATATCTAGATTGGTAAGATGATGAAAAATTAAATTACGTTAAATTTGTTACATTAATGTACTGCTCAGAAAGCTATCGTTTTCAGGTAGGTTAGAAAAAATGACTATCAACTGAGGAATTTTATTGAAATTTGTGCCTCGTTTCTAAAATGATCTAAGTACTCTTGTATCCACTTTCACGAAAAAAATTACTTGTTGAATAGTTTAAAGACTGCACCTCTAAATTATACACGTATACTACCTCACCTCGTCTATGGTTATAAAAACATTTCATGATCAAAAGTACACATTTTTCTTGCCCTTATCCTCACAAATAGCTTCCGAGCCGGCCAATAAATGGAACAGCAAATCTCAAAGGAGTCGGGAGCTGCTCAAGCAATGGCTCATATTTTGCCTCACGCTGGATTGGAGAAAATTTGAACCAGCCCGTTGGCGGGCCATCCGTGATTCGGCCCACGAAAAGTTGAAGCCATTTTTGGGCACTAGCTCAATCTCGCCCTTCTCCACCTTTTACGATCAGCAACACAGAACTAGCACCGCGGATAACTCTTTCCCTAAATCACATAAGAAATCTTACGAAACGTAAGTTTTTTTACTATTACGCTGTAACTTGCACATTTTTATAATTGTTTTGATAAAAATAGGCGTTCCTGCCGAGATAGCTGACTTTGAATGGTGTTGCTTTGTTTAGATCTTGCCATTTTGAGATACCATTTCGCAACAAATGTGATTTATTGGATTTGCGTTATTTATTCTTTAACAATATTTTATGTTAATCTATTCACTTTAATTATTTTATTTCCTTTGATCATTAGGTTTTGAAATTTACATTACTATAATTTAGCATTAAAATTTGGAATTTATTTTTGAAGGAACATATACCATGATGATTTTTCACCTTTAAAGTTAGTATTTTATGACTACGACTCTTAGCAACGATTACCTCATGCAATTGCTATGCAAATAACAAAATATTTCCTAGCCCAATTTAGAATAACTAAAGTGTTTTTTTTTATTTCAAAACACTTTATAAACAAATATGGCTATTATTTATTATTAATAAGTCATGTTGCGAGTCGGCTTTTTATGATTGCAATGTCCATTATTATTATCCTCCTTTTATCACAAAAACAGTTGTATCATGATTAAGTTTGAATCGAATCGTCGCTATAAACATTGCAATGAATATCAATGTTTTCCTTTTTTAAGAGATCGTTATATATTCTTTAATTGCAATGTTGATCGGGTTTAGGCCAGAACTATGGTACGGTTTGGAATACTGCAGCCTGCCGAGCCCCGAAGTTAGAGCAGCTACGGTTTGTGCCTTAGGCACCCTAATCTCCGGTTCTCCCGTTCATAGCGATCATAGTGTGGCCATAGATCACGTCATAGCCCGAGAGTTGTTAGCCGTTGCCCGAGACGGTTCGCACCAGTCTCGAAAGGTGTCGTCTTAATAAAAGCTCCCTCATTTTGGCCTTATATTTACCGAGTTGCTACGTAGTGTTTTGATTACTGGAACCGATTCGCAATTGTTCTTGCCTAAACTAATGTTGTAAAAACGGCTGGGATTTGCTTGGTCGACCTTTAATCTATTTATGCAACTAAGAATAACTGACCAAAATTTTTCTGGTTTGTTTACGTTTAGTCGACTAAAACCAAGGGTAAACCAAACAAAACCCAGCCGTTTTTACAACACTAGTTGGTGTTCTCTTTTAAAAACGCTTAGTTGAAATATAACGCTTGCTTACTATATTATCTAGTTCAAATCCTATTAAAATTAACATTATTAAACCTTGGGTAAGATTATGGCTAAATTAAAAGGCGAAAATATATTTTATGTTTATATTATTTTTTCTATCGACGATCGATCATGTTTTTGAGGTGCCCTTTGAAGGTTTACTTAGTGTTTAACACAGTAGTTTAGACTCTAGGGGTTTTTACTTTGAAATATAATCGGTTGAAAACATGGCTGGTTATAAACAAGGATCGGTTGAAAGTTGCCTTTATAAAATTTGATCACCAAAATTGATTTTAATATTGATTAAGCCTTGTGATTATTAGGATATTTTAATAATCGGCAGAAGTAATAATCGCTTTCCCGTGATTTATTATCAGGAGCTCGTGGTTGCCATACAAAATTTGGTGACCTCATATGAGATTCACTTCACGTCGCTTGCATCCAAGTTGATGGACGAAGAGGGTAGGAGCAGTGTGGAACCACAAAACTCGAGTCGTCCCTCTTACGATAGTCATTACTTGACTGGTAAAAATTCCCTCTTATGCCAAACACAATTTGTGATTGTTACACCTTGTTAACTGAGTTTAACGATAGTTATTTAGAAAGACATTCGAAGGTGTTTTTTAGAGTAAAGTCGTAAATGGTAAAATACATTAGAGACCTGCAACGGGCCTGTTTAGGTCAGTCGGCCTGCCCGTCATAAAAATTTAAAAGCCCGGCCCGGTCCGAGCCCGTCAAAATATTAAATTACAAGCCCGGCCCGGCCCGCTAATTTTATACAAAGCCCGGCCCGGGCCCGTTAATTTTTTTTGTTTAATTTTTTTATCGATATGGCAAACAATATGTTTGCGTTAAAAATGTTAATAGAAATAAAAAGAAAAAATTGGTAATTCCCGGTCACTCGAGTCATTCTATTTTTTAAGAAGCGATCTACACGGGAAAAATTTTTTACAAGTGGCATTTCAGGATACATAAAACCATATATAAGCCAATTAAACGTTTAAAACCCTTATTTAAGGTTATAAAGTTTTAATAAAACTACTTAGCTTCTTTCTTTGCCCCATTTTAATTAATTAGGTTACTGATATAAAATGAGAAAGCAAAATAACTTGAAATAAATTTTAGAATTTGTTTTTAAATTTGTTAATGATAATGAGTATATAAATTTTGGCATTTGGCCGGGGTCAGATAAAGTATAAGTTAGCTACGGTCAGCATTGATTTGCAGGGAATTATTTAGCCAGTTTCGCATTCATCCGTTATTAATTAACAACCTAGACAAATTGCCAAAATAAGTTTATTAATAAGGGTAATCAGTCAGGCACAAAAATAATAATGGAATTTGAGCTTAGGGGAGGTCGAAAAAAGTAAAGCCAATCAGCGGTCAGCTAAATAAAAGTCTTCAACAGAAGCATAAGTTCACGCCTTAAAAACCCATATAAGTTTCCACGGCAATTATTGAAAAATTACAAGTTGGACAGGATGGACAGGACGGATAACCAAAAGAGAGCCCATAAATTGCATAGCAATTATTATAAATAATTTTAAATAATATTAAATTAATTCACTCAATATTGCTAGAGAGTATAAATGGGGAGGCAAATATGGGCAGCTGCACCCCTCCAAATTCAAAAATTACTGATGAAAAGAACATTTTTTGCCCTATTTAAACTGCCCCCTCCAATTTAAATTGGCTCCGCTCATGGGATCACGTGTATAAATTATCTTTAACATTTATAATGCGTGTTGAGCTATTGATGAATTGATGAACTAGGATGGAAAGAAAATTTAACTTTCCTTGTTAATTTAATATACATAAAATAATTACAAATTAAAACATTATAATAACACCTTCTTTTATACTAAATATAATTAATTTTTTAACGCGCCTTATGTATAACTAGGCCCGGCCCGTTGTTTTATTTTAAAGCAGAATCCCGGCCCGCGGGCCGGGCCGTGCAGGTCTTTAAAATATATACCTATATCGTGGGAAAACTGAGTTTTGAAAACAGACGCACATGTGATTTTTTGGATATTTATTGATGATTTTAATATGGATATTTTTACATTAGATACGTCATCAAAGATCATGCCTTTAAGCAAAGTCATGTCCAAGTAAGGCGTGATACATAGATTTATATTTTTTGCGTCGCCACAAATTTAGATAGCTCTCAAAGTCCTACAAGCCAAGTTTTTTTTGTTGTTTTTGTCATCCTGCTTTTGAAAAAAAATTTTAGCACCATAAATTTTCTAGTTAAATAATTCCGCAGTACAAAATTTATCCAAGCTATTATCATTTTAATATCTTTTTTTTTATTAAATGAATGTTTATTTGTTTGTTAAAAATTTGAAAATGCGTCAAATAATATTAAAAAGCTACTAATATTGCAAGCGATTTTAAATTATATTTGGCTATAATAATACCAAATTTTCACTATTTGCTTAGTTTAATTTTATTAAATATCAGATATAAAGTTAGTAGGAATTTAAAATTTATCCAAAATTGAACGTTATTTTTTAAATGTTTACCCCTTCCCAACACTAGGTCTCTGATAGACTTTTAAATTTTAACGACTATAAATTGTATATTTTGTTTATTTTAATGCGGTATTAGTTCATCGCTCATGTTGAATAATTTGGTCGATAATCCTCCCCTCATATCTTCGAGCAACATATATTACCTCATTTGGAAAGCTTTGAATGCTTTATCCATGGACCCTTACCCCGGCGTAGCCCAAAGCGCTAAATCCTTGATCTCGGGCGTTAAGAACAAGGTGCATATATTTTGAAATCATTCACAATCATAGCGCTTGCACCTTAGATCAGCGATTTTTATAGTTAAGTTTCTCGCAAATTTAGATATATATCCCAAAACTTGTCCAGCCCTCTCTTTATTTTTCAGTTTATACCCGTTAAAACCAAAATGAGCTTTTAATTCGTCCCCAAACGCCATGTTAATAATTACAAGGTTTAACAAAAAAATCGACCGGCAAACAGTTTGCAGATTTTGGTGGAGTTTTTCGCGGTGAACTTAATTATATTTTTTTCCACCCTCTTTTCAAATAATCGGTTTTTAAAGTCAAATTTAAAATCGGACCCGACATCGTTGTATTAATGTAATTATTTGGACATTTTTCATTTGTTTTACATTAAATGATTTTGGTTTAATTAAAGGTTAATATGCTATCTACGAAAAAGGAGCCAAGCATATCTAAATCGTTGGAGAAGCAAGGCTCGTCTAACTACCTCACGACCCTCCTCAGATCTGAAGATAAAAAGTATTTCATTTATAATTGAGCTTTCTTCTCTCTTATTAGATTTGCGCGACTTTAATGTATTGCTAAATTATTCCCTGGCAATTGCTAATTTCAAGCTTAGTATTTGTTGGGATTTTTATTTCATATTTGCAAAAGTTGCCCATTTGCTCACATAGACTGCGGCCGAGCTATAATTTTATATTATGAAACTGCGTCCTGCGTGTGATAAAAGTTTAAATTCAGAATAATCAGTTATATATATACTTTAGAAAAAATCCCTTGTCATCTTTATCATATAATAATTTTTTCAAAACGATTGCTTACTCTATATAAGTATAAGTAATAATCATCAGATAGCGAAAAATGTTGCTTTAATCAAGATGTCTTACAGCTCTTTACTTAAACATAAATGTTTATAGTCAACTACAACTTTTGAAGAGGCTTATTTATATATTCTTTAATCAATAAATATGTTTATAATTCGTGTTGTGTTTGTACAGGTTACATCAACATTCTTAAATTCAAAAGTCATTAAATTGATTTTTTTTTTAATAAATAAATAAATAAATAAATAACGGGTTTATGTAGGGATAGCGTATCGACAAAATCTCAAACGCCCCCCGAACCATCCATATTCAGTCGTATCCCAATGAGCACGGGCTCCCCCATATTTCCCCTGTTCGGTTCTTCTACTCAAGTTTCAACAACTACTCCCAACGATGCATTTTCAATGGGTGGGCAATCGCATCATCAATACTCCCCCGATTTCGCTTCAACTCCCTATACCACCTTCTCTCGCAGCCGAAAAATATTTGATCGGGGCCCTTCTTTGGTTTGTAACGCTTTGTTTAATCTTTCATATATACTACATACAGAGATGAGCATCGTAGTTTCTGTTACTTTGATAAATAAATATAAGCTTTTACTTGATTTTCTATTAATTGTGATAGTATGAGTGTCGCAAACAAGGGAGTCATCATTTATTATCGGGATAGTACTAGAAGAGTCCTGTTTTAATCTTTCAGTACGCTCTGCTCCTGAAATAATCTAAATATATCAACGAGAAATCTGTTAAAACTCGCGACATCAATGCGACTCTGTTGAACTATTTTTATTATTAAATATGAGAAAAATAGTTATTTTTCATAAATCCACTTGACTTGCATGTTTTAAATCTCGTCCCCCTTAACTTTGGTTATTGGATGACCCGTGCTGAAATCACTCTGAGTAATGGCATTTCAGAATGTATAAAAACAAATAAGATGGAGCCCCTATAGAATAGATATCACTGGTTATCGTTGATGTAATATTCGAATTTAATAAATTTTATATGATGTTGCCCAGATAACCCTCGACACTCATGACGACAGGGCAGACGCTATCCCTAATTCTGGATCCTGGTATACGCCCTTACACAGCTCTTTCATTAGCGATAGTTGCAAGTTGTTTTGGAAACATATGCATTCGGTAATAAACGACACGTACATTTTCTGTTTTATTCAATTTGTTTTTGTGTATAAATTGCATTTAAAGTTAACCTTCTGTTTTAACAATTATACGAATGTTGTTAATTACGCGTACAGATTAATCACAAGGAAAACTTCACCCAAGATTTCAACAAATCGGCCCGCGCCCACAAATATGCGTTGAACAATCGAATTATCGACGAGGCCAAAAGATCGTTGCAGAAGAAGCAGGGCTCCACGATAAACGTGGCCTCGAACATGCCCTATTGTAAGTGCTGGATTTGCTATTTTTGTAAAACACATATTGGCAACAGTGTCTCACGTAGGGATGATAATATGGTTGAAACGATGATGGGTACTTTAATACTTTTTGTTTTTACTGGTGTTGATGGCACTTATAAAATTAGATTTAAATGCCGTCTTTCAGAAAAATTGATTTATTATGAGCAAGATAATATGATCCAATTTTTTCCTCTCACGCATCCTTTTTTTATTAAATCATAAACGTTGCAATAGTAAAATTTAGGAATTGAATCTTTGTTAAATTTACCATTGATCTAATCTTAGTCCTAATATCCATTATTAATATTCTTAAATAAAATTTGATAATTCAAACTAGACAAATCACATAAATATTTAAATTGTTTAAATATTCTTTTTAAATATAAACAACTGGAAATTAATATTAACAGTGACTTGTATAAAGGAGTATAATTACTAAGTCATTAGTTTTTTTGAGAATTCTATATATGGCATTAAAGATATTTTAGTAGTGAGTCTAAATTTATCGTTATCTCTTGCAGGGATCCCCAAGTTTGAGTACGAAGCCTGCCTCCCCAAATTCTCTACTCGACCCTCCTGCCTCAAATTCTTTTCATTCGATCCTTTACTGGCCATAGCTGACTCCTCAAATAATGTTAGGTAAATTAGAGATTTTACCCTAATTCTTTGTTACATTGGTTGAGATCGTTTTAAACCCAGTGTATAGCATACAATAATATGATGTGACAGATTTATTATTTTTAATTACAAAATCGCAATTTAAAATAATTATTAACACTTGGGTTATAAATTAAATTGCTTTGGCTAAATGACATTTTATAATGCTTAGTAATTTTATCGGTGGGTATGGCGTAACGTAGTGGACACTTAACTTGACACAATGTTTTTGACTTTTTGCTTTACATTTTTATAAAGACTCTTAGTTACAATTTAATTCTATTTTTTAATAAAACATAATTCCTCAATGGTGTTACACTTGAACAGAAATTTGGCCGGGAATTGTTAAATTTTTTGGGGTAATCTTTGGTAAATCATAATTTGGACTTTAAATCGTCCTTACTTTCTTTTATTGACTTATAAAAAAATTTTAAGGTTTGATCACTATTTACTTGTATTAGCTTGTGGAACACTGACAATCAACAGCAATTATGCACGTTCGTTAACGGTACACCGAATACCAAGATAACGTGTATGGAAACGCTAAACGATTTTGACATAAACCCTTTGCTGTGTATCGGATCAAGTAATTACAAAATAGATCGGTTAGGTTTTAATTTTAAATATTAAGTATTATTATCCATGATCTGCTTGGGTATAGACTATAGGCCCCTTTTCGACCCCTTTTGTTTGTATTTAGCTCAATATCCCATAAATCCCTCATTTTAAAATCAGATTTTTAAATAGCAAACAAAAGTACTTTCTAAAATTACATCAATTTTATTTTACTAGTTTTTGGTGCTCTTTTCCTTATAATCTTTAACCCGTCAAGTTTAAATAATTAAATCTTCGATTAGTTAAATTGGGAATTGATTCGATATGCACTAAAAATATATATTGTCTATAATTGCAAACTTTTCTAATATGCCCTAAATAATTTGCCCTTTTTGTAATGGCGGCTTCTTTAAATTGCTATGCCAAATTGATGAAAAATGCAGATGAGTATAAATTTGTAACCTTTAATAGGCTTACATGTTGTTTGTAAACGTAGATTTTTTAATAATTTTTTGCACATCGGACAATTAATGAACTTACATATGGTCTTTACCAAAATTATGCGTTTAAAATGTCCTGTTTTCGACCAAGGCATTATAAAAGCTCATATAAGACGATGAATATAATTTTTATACATACGTGACCTTCTTTCAGTCTGGTTGTTATTTAAATACCTCATGTGAGGAGGATTATTTATATTGCAAATTATGATTTTAAAATTATCTTTTATGATATTGATCAAATGTAATAAATATTATTTTCACGCCTTTTTAATAACTCTACACGGTGCAGGCGATGGCAGTATAAGGATATGGAGAAATCTATTTTCACTCAAAGCCACACTCACCTCCCCTCACTCCACCACCCCTACCAATCAATCCTTTTCCCTCTACAACACGTCTCAACGAGGCGTTTCACCCAATCGATCAACCCCTACCCCCGCCCAAGCTAATTCCTTGCCCGACGACGATGAAAATTGCCCTCAACTCCTTACCGCCTGGGTCTCTTTGCCCGAATTCAATTTGAACGGCCTTAAAAGTAGTATATATTTTTGCATGGATCCATCCAGGATTGTCTAATATAATTGCATGGCCATTAGCATGTAGCCGAAGTTTTTGTCTTTCTACTCGTCAAAATTTATTAAGATCGCTATAAAATTTTATATCTTGTTTCTCGCATTTTAAACACTTTTCAACTCGGGAAAGATTTCGCTTTTAATATTTTTAAATTCTTTTAATTATTTATATGAGGCAAGTTTTGGTCTTACTAAAATTTTATGGTATTCGTTATGAAACTCGATTTTCCTACTAACTCGCTTTTGAATATCTTCTCAATATACACCATCTTACGGGGCTTGATCATTTCTCAATTTTGATATTGTGGTTTTTTATTTTTTATGAGGGAAAACTGTTCAATATTCTTTAAATTCCTGTTTAATTTGAAGGATTGCCTTCTTAACTTTTTTTATAGTCATCACTTATAAGCTCGCGTTTGTTGTTCCTTACATCATTTTTCTCATATGCCTGATGGTGAGATTAAGAAGTATTTGTGTTATATAATTACTTTGCAATTCACCTCGATTTCGGACAGAGAGGTGGACTAGTCGATCATGCGTCAGCTGTTAACTGCTGTAAATAGGTAGAATGTTTAATTGGGTACTGTTTATATTGCCGTTATAATTGCAATTACAACCGTGTTTTGGGGATAAAATGAATGTTATTATCTTGTATTACAAAGCGGCGAACCTCAGGTTTCATTGGCAACAACATTTAAGTTTGCTATTCGTTTCCGGTGACGCCAAAATAGTACGAATATGGGATTTGCAGAAACAATTAAAGCTTTTCGTAAGTTCTTTCCCATATACTGTTAATGACTTATTTTCGATTTTATATTCACAATTTTTATAAATATGCATTAAGCACTGCGTTCATTTACTTTAAATTTAATATTCTCTCGTTTTTTCTGATAGATGATAAATAGTATCTTAAAATATTTGATGTTGCTAAATTTTTTTAGAACATAACCATAAAATGCTTACAAATAGAAAACCCGCTCTTTGATTTTGTACATCTCGATTTTTTATAAATGCAATTCTCCAGACTTATTATTTTCCTAAAATACTTAAGTAGCCCATTTAAATCCTGTCAGCCGAGTGTCGGACGATTCAATTAAAATAATTAAGCTCTGGTTGCTATTAAAAGGCTTATTTACTCCAATCCTTAAAATGGATTTCATTGATTATTGTATTTAAATTAATCATCTTTTGTTGTTGAACGTTATAAGAAATTTGGGTGACCATGTTTAAAGTATGTATCTTATTTTATATACGCATAAAAATGTTGGCATACTTATATATGGGGGATTTTTTTATAATCTATCTCCGAGTCACAATTTAATAAAATTTCGGGCTCTGGCTGGTTAAAAATAAATTCGGGGAAGTTGGGCCGATTACAAGCATTTAACCTGACTCTAATTGTCATATTTGTAGGATATATCAACGCGAAGTGAATACGCCGTCACAACGCTCAACACATCGCCCTCAAATTTATCCCTGTTGTCGGTGGGGTTCAGCGATGGCTCCATCAAATTATTCGATATCAGAATGCCAGATTCTAAGTAATTACTTTTAACAAATTTGATACTTATATTCTATCCCTAAAATAATTTATTAAGTTGATAAATTGCTTTCAATTATTGTGATTCGTATATTTATTTCAAATTACAGCCCGGTAAAAACGTTTAAAGAATCGAATAGCCCCATTCATAAAGTCACCTTTTACGAAGGGGCCAATGGCGATAATCTCATAAGCGGAAGGTATATATGATAATGAGCAAGTTACTCTCCTAAATTTCTATTTCAACTTCTTTGTCATTTGCCATAATAAAATGTTCGTGTTTTTAATTATTATCAACACCAGCCGGGGAAGATTGCCCTTGTTATAACATTTTTAAATACTTTCTTAACTACAGTAGTAAATAAACTATATTTTGTAGGATTTTTATTATTAATTATAAATGTATTTTTACAGTTTTAATGGTGAGATCAAAATGTGGAATCTTACCGGGACAAGTTTGTCTTCGATTAAAACTTCGAAGTTTTCTCATTCCGTTTCCTCACTCGACATACAACCATTTTCTGCACTCGTCGCTGGGTATAAACCATCACAATTTCTATTGATCCCTATAAATTGTCTATTTCATGCCTTACTATTAAATAATGTAATTACAAGATGACCAATAAGGTTTTTAATCACCAAATTTGTTTATTTTATTATGCCAGTCATCTTTTTTGTAATTAACTTTTTTTAATAACAAGCGATAGCCATTAAAAGAGCCTATATAAATCGTGGTTATAGAGATTTATTATTGAATCTTTAATGTCTAATTCAATGTTTTTGGTTGTTATTTAAATAAAGCACGCAGCTCAGCTTTGACAACAGATAGTTTTTCGATTTAAATCGCAGTCACATTTGCGATAATACCAATCCATTTGTAGTTTTTATTTTTTACAAGCACACATTAGAAACATGTTATAGAAGAGCTCTACCGTAAAAATATAAGTTACAAAATAATAAATACAAAATAATAGACATTACAATAATGACGTTACACGTGTTTATTTTGAAACGCCACTTCCTTGACCAATTTATTTTAATGTAACAGGGGGCTCACAAATCAGACCATCGGCTTATACAATCCACGGGGAAATTTGATGTGCTCCTTGAAATCTCCAGCTTGGTTCACGACCCAAAAAATTTCGGCCATTTCATCCGTTTCGTTTCACCCTTACAAGGTACCCTAATCTTATTTCTAATATCAATATTTTGCGGCAAACTATTAGTTTACCCACCGCATCCCAATTTATTTTGTTTAGGGGAGCAGAATTTTATTAAATTCTAACATGACATTTGATTTTTAAAATGATTTTAGTCATATGTAAAATTTTGCACTTCATGTGTTATACAAGGCTAATACTTTATTTATAGTAATTGCCTATATTTCACTTATGTTTTATTCGGCAACTATTTACCTTAGATCCTTCTAGCCACGTGTACCGATAATCTCATTTCTTTGTACACGACCAACAATGCACGAAAATGAATTACGTGAACCCTTGCATAATGTGATTATTACTGTATGAAGTGATGTCGAAGTTTTATCGCTTCGAACTCACCATCTCATATACATTTAAACGAACGCGACACATCGGCTCAATTATAAAATTTCCTTATTTATTCGTGTAATGATTTGCGTGCTATGAATTTATATATATTATTATTATCGCCTTAGTGACTTTTACGTTTTATGAGGCTATTGATCTAAATATATCTTAAAGATTTGTGTTATAAAAATTTTGATCATTATCCTGGATTTTAAGTAAATGTGGGGATTTAAGCTTTTTTTCATCGGTGAATAATATGCAATTTGAGTTAGGAACAAAATGAAAAAAAGTTTTTATCCTTTTCCGCCATATCTGCTTCACCCTAAGATTGAAAGAATGGAAGTTTAAGCCTCTAAATACCCCTATTTTTCGTCTAAATGAATGTTCTGTAAAAGATGGAGGATGAATATTAAATTTATATGAATCATGTTTTCCAAAAATCATTACCTAAATAGCATAAATTATCATTTTTGCATCGCTAAATTGACAAGTTATTTAAGCAATGGTTTCCTCCATCTTGAATAAGTGAGAAAGTGAAAGGTAAATATTTAAAGATTTATATTCTTTTATTATAACTATAAAGGAATAACAATCACCCTTATATCTGTTTTTCTATTATTTATCTCCTTTGTTCAAGGTGGCTGTTATATGCGACACTTTAAATAAACGGTTTGAGCTGTGTAGTATTGTGGATTAAACACTTTAATTTTATAATTCTTACAGACTAAATCAATTTTATTGTGATGATTATATGTTTTGGAACTTAATAAATTAAAAATTTGAACTATACAAATTGATTTGTTGTAAAATTAAATATAAGATCACACTTTTAATGTGTAATCATATATGAAATTATTTACTCTCAATCCTTTGTAATTAATTTTATGTGGGTATTAAGTGGTAAGGTTAAATTAGTAAAATGAGTAGGGGGAAATGGAATTCGATATTTCGGGCCACAAAGACCCATCTTCAGGAAACAAAATAAAAAGGGGACACCCCTTACTTATTTTATTAACCTAATATGACCACTTGTTAACAACAAATGCGGTAATAAAGTTTAATCTAGTTGATATTAATATTTTCAAGTTTAGGAGGTATCGTGGCCTATGAAGGTGTTGAAATCGAGGTATTAGTCTGGGCCTAATTATGTATGTATGTAATTGCCCCAATGACAAATTAGAGCTTAGCTAAATCGATATTAATATTTTCAAGTTTAGGAGGTATCGTGGCCTATGAAGGTGTTGAAATCGAGGTATTAGTCTGGGCCTAATTATGTATGTATGTAATTGCCCCAATGACAAATTAGAGCTTAGCTAAATCGGCAAGCTAAGGTTAGTCCAATCTGACACCATTGGTGCATCTCGGGCTACGACAACCAGAGGTTCCATGTTCAGTTGTTAGTAGATTAGTGGCTTGTATGTAAAAGTATCATTTATTATTGTTAGTAGTAGAAAGCAGTAGGGAAAAGGCGAAAGCATATACATGCCAGCGACTACTAAAAGCATATAAATAATAAGGATGCGATTCTCCCTTGAGAATGTGGTAAGATGACTAGAGGCTAGAGATGTCATATTTTTCCCAACGCAAGCATTGGGGAAATTGGGAAAATAAGGGAAATTTAACAAAAGCCCCATGTAAGATGAATCAACAATTTAAAAAAATAATATAAACACTAAAAACAACACATAACTCGATTTTAAAAAGAGAAATTTATAACAAAAGGTTAAATAATTTAATAAACACATCTAGAAAGTTTGTTATTTATGTATAAACAGATAAACGTTATTCGGCATATGATTCATTTTTTTCTATATCTCCATCTGTAGAATCTGATAATGACATTGCATAATAATCGGGTGGGTTTAGTCGGTTGATAAGGTGTAAATTGTATCTTATGGCCACAATTATGCGTATCTTGTCATTAGCGAATCTGTTTCTGAGTTTACTGTAACTCGAATCCAGCAAAAATGCGGCCAAATGAAGATCTTGAAAACAAAAAATGGAACCTTTTTTCAATTAGATGATTTATGTTATTGCTCTTGTAATACGATGACCCTTCGTTCAACGATGTGTATATTATATAAATGCTTCGACTATATCGGACAAAAATGCTCTGTACCCCTCCACTTGCAGTGTTTTAGAATATATCAGGCCTAGAAGGGGCAAAATAGTTTAAATAAGTTTTAAAAGTTTTCGTTATCCAACAAAATTTTCACCTTCTAAACTTTCAATGATTGCCATTTCTTGAAGAATAGCTTTATTCAAAATCATCTCAAGCATTATAAACTACCCCACCCCATCCATTATGGCCTGGAACTTTCAATGAAACTGATTTTTCTTTTAGAATCCATTTAAGAAATTTTTTTTGTACGTAAAAATATTTTTGTTAAAATATTAAAAATTAATCGTAAATATTGGGAAAACATTCCGCTTTGGCTAATGAATTATATTTAAAAATAGTTATGCCGATTTTCTGCCGTATAAAAACGATTCGCGATTATCATGGGATAATTGCGCTTTTCATATTTATAATATTTTTGGTTTTGTTAATCAAACTATGTATGACTAAATTTTTTGAACAAACCTTGATGATTAGGTTCAATCCATGGACTGCACACCCAAAACATTCGTGCGGCGTAATTAGCTTTCAAAAGCTCCCAATTATTATTAATGTTGGCTACATTATCTGTAACAACGGTAAATTTTTGCCACTTTGTTGTATTATTTACTAATTTCTTCACAAATAAATTAAAATCTGTATTTACATCTAAAAATATTGGGGTCGGAGTCATAACTATAAAATTGTTTATCTTTTACCCACGCAAATTGGTCCATCCTTCACTTATTAATGTCATATTTCCACATTCATTTAACTTCAAAGTAGCAAGATCATTTATATTTTCATATTGGTAATTTAATAAAGTAGTACTAAACATGATTCTTTATGGAATTTTTCAAGTAGGCCTTAGTAGCTTAATTTTTATTCCAATCAAAAAATAATGAAATATTGGACATGATTAGAAAAAATAATTAGTAAATTGAATATTTTAATTAAAAAGAAATAGGATGTTTTAAGCGCCAATATTAATTTCATAAATAGCCTCGGGGCATAGTCGATTAACATTTTAAAAATATAATATTTGATATATCACATGTAATTAGCTATAAGGGAAATTGCCGGGAAATTATAAAATTTCCAAGGGAATTTCCCAATTTTCCTGGAAAATTTCTCTATACTGCCATTTCTACTAGAGGCTCTCCATAGGTTACTAGTTTGGGCGTCGGACTCAAGCTCACGGATAGATGGTATGGGAAGATAAGTTATTTATGATGGGGCCAAGTGTTTAATGCTTTATTTAAGTTTTTACCTCCTATTGTTGAATCCACGTATGTATTAGTGTTAAATTTCGGTATATATTAGACCATAAACCAAAAATAGATGAATGAAAAATGTAATTAATGCCATTTCTTTAAGCAAAATCCTTTGATACGCACTGTTTTTGTTTGCTCATGTTTTGTCCTCGTGTTTTTAGCTTCATCGGGTCCTAGTTATTTCTTTGGCCCCTTTGAGCTTTTGCTGTCATCATTTCTAAAAGTCTTTGTTTGCCCTATGTCTTCTTGATTCATCACATTATCTATAATGATACACTATCCTCCGCTCTTTTGTCTGCATTACATAGCTTCCTTGCTAATTATCCCCTTTATTGATTCTTTTAATTACTGATTGGATACAAATACTTAATAAGTTTGTAGAAAAAGAAAAAATCATTCCCAAATGGGAATCGTCAGTTAATGCAGTAGACCTTATCTTCAAGCTAAACTTTGTAATGGCTACCGAAGTTGTATATTAAATTGCCCTACATTTAGTCTATTAAATTAGTCTTGTTTTTAAACCAATTGTCCCGCCGCATCTGAACTTAAAATTTTTAAGCAGAGAAATATAGAATATTCTGCAGACCACGGTTTTTATGTTTTTTAGCAGACATTTCATTATTGAAAGTGATTAACTTCTAAAAATTTTTCACTATTTTCAATACAAGAAATTTTTTTGTTAATGTCATTGGATAGAACCGATGGGTTTGATTGATAAAGTAGGTAGAGGCAAATAAAACGCGATATTTCAGGCTATTATAGCACATCATCAGGGGAAATAAATAAAAATAAAGAAGGTGAAGATGAAGTCACGAAGAAATAAATGAATTAAAGTGAGTTAATGGGTAACATAAATATGTTAATAGAAAAAAATAGAAATTACACATCTCGCAGGCGCGTAGCCAAGTTTCTACCCCCTTGACCAAAATTTAATAGTTTTTTGAAGGTCCATGTCCTTTTTTAAGGTATAAAATCGATAGTAAATGCTCTAATTAATAAGAGAAGAGATTTTTCCAAAGCTGGTTATATAGCCCCTTGAAGTTTGGCATATATTGTACGCGAAGTTTACATTTGCTACATTATAAATAAAAGTGTCGAAAATTTTTTTGAATTTTTCTTCCCCCCTTGAGAAAATCCTGGCTACGCGCCTGAGTTAGCGAGAAATTAACAATAACGATTTTAGGGATGGATGTTTTTGTAAGAATAGAATAAGTACAAATGGTGCTAGGAAAAAAGTGCGAAAAGGAAAAATAGTTAAAAGAAAAGAAAAAAGGGGACAAGGTTTTTTATATAGAAAAATAATAACTGTGTTTAACAAATAATAGTATAATGTAATGAAAGAGTAGGTAGACATAGTAATGGATGGGTGTGCTTGTATCTTCGAAATTGGCTGGGTTGGTCGCGGGTTATCTAAATCTGGAATGTTGATTCTTTAATGGTAGTTCGGCCGGAGTGGGTTGCGCATCTTTGCAGCTTTGTGCTTATGGATTCTTTGTGTCTAGGTTTTTTTGGTGTTCCAAGCCTAAAATGGTTGCAATCGGCGCAGGAGATTATTAAATGAAAATTAAAATATTATCTGCTATGTTATTATATAGGTAGGTGGGGATATGTGTGCTTGTAGCTTCGAAATCGGTGAACGCTTTCTACGAACTTCCTTTACATGTTCTATCGCGTTCTGTAAAAAACGGTCGGGTTGTCCCAATCAATGCTATGTTGATTGTTTAACGAGTGTTCGGCTACGGCAGAGTTGGCGTATTTTGTCAACGGAGCCTTGTGCTCTTGGATTCTTTGTGCTAAGGTTCTTTTGTTTCTCCGACGTAAAATTGGTTGCGATCGGCGCAGGATATTTTAAAAATTAAATTCGAAACAAAATTTTTATCTGTTATGTTTTTAATAGGTCTATTAGTGAGAATAAGTTGGATGAGGTTTTCTGAGAAAACTTGAAATTGTCTATTTTATGAAAATGTAAATTTTTTTTTGATTTCCTTTAGGAAGTTATTACTAAGATTAGTGTGAAAGGGTATAGAGATATAATGATCTGTATTAAGAGTGAAATCTAAGTTGAAATTTTAGAGAATGTTATAAATTTATTTTTAATGTTTGTGAGGAAATTTGAATATTTTAACATGGGATTTAAATCGTATCTGGAGTAAAAATTTTGCCTTCTGATTTGAGAAATTTTTTAACTGGTTGGTAGGCCTATCGATATATTAGACTTCTGAATGACAATGTTTATAATTAGAACCATAGGCGTACAGAAGGGGGTAGAAAAAGGGAAATTCTACCCCCTTGGCAAAAATTAATACTTTTTTTTATTAAAAAATAACATATTTTAGAATGAAAGTTTTTATTCTATAGCTGTGTAACTGACTCAAACTGACATTTATAAATAAATACTGATATATACTTTTTTATTTTTGAATTGAATTTTCACAAAAAGCCAATTGACCATTATTCTCTTTCCGCTATCGTTTATTCACTTGCATTACAATGAAAAAAGAAATTTTGAGCATTATTTCCCAAGGTTATGATGGAGCCAGCAATATGCGCGAAAAATTAAATGGTGTCCAGGCCATTATTATGAAAGTATACCCAATGGCATTGTATGTCCACTGTGCCTCCCATTCATTAAACTTGGCCCTTTCAGATACATCGACCCTTCCTACCATAAAAAATTGCAGGGGTCTTAATTAAACATTATATTATGATAGTTTTTTTAAATAGGTATTGTTTCTAAAGTTTATGATTTATTTAAATACTCGGCAAGATGTTTTATTAGAAGTCTTGTCAAAAATGGACAATAAACCGGTAATGGAAAAATTAAAACAAGTGTGTGTGACCCGTTGGTCATCAAGGCACGAAGCTGTTGCAACGCATATAAAACTTCAAGATGCGATTTATCCTGGTTTAGAAAAAATTTCTACCTGGTATGATCGCGATGCCGCAACACAGGCGGCAACTTTGCTGTCTTCTTTGCGGCAATCGGACTATATAATATTGCTATTATGTGTTTATAAACTTTTCAGTTATATACATAGACTAGATAGACTGCTCATTATACGTACACACGTACCGAAAAAGTGATGCCAATTTTACCGCCATCTTGAACATAAGAAGCAATCAACGTTATAATGGGATTCTATATATATTCTCTATTTTTTACCTTCTATCTCACCCGGGGAGGGGGGGGGTGTTTTGCCCCCCCCCCAATTTTTTACCCTCTTTCTCAGCGGGCAATTTTTTACCCTCTTTCTGATGAGGGGGAGAGGGGGGGGCAGGGGCCGGGGAGGGGTGTTTTGCCCCCCCCCCCTAATTTTTTACCCTCTTTCTGATGCGGGGGAGAGGGGGGGGGGCAGGGTGTAATATCATAGATTTATACTTGTATTTATATATACGTTTAAGTTCGTTGTTCCTAGTGGGAATATACACGTTTTTTCATCATCACATGTTTTAGTTGATTTTGCATATTAATAAAAAGCTTCAGCGATTTCTGAGTAGTTGATATACTACATTGTAGTTAAGAATACTACATTTATTGGCGCGGTACTACATTTATTCTTTGGCCATGGACATAATTCCTTGCTACAATGGCACAGATAAGATTGATTCTTATATATTTACCATTGAAAATATTTTTAGGGCCAGGAATATTGAAAATTTGGATAAGAAAGCCACCACGCTGATTTTAGCGTATATGGGCTTATCTCACATCGAGAAGATAAGAACTTTTGTATACCCAAAGGATATTACTAAACTAAAATACAATGAATTGATTCAAATCATCAGAAAGGTATTTACTGTAAAAAATACCATTTTTCAAAATAGATTAATGTTTATTCGTTGCCTAAAAAAGGATGGAGAGTCAATAAAAGATTATGCAACAAAATTGAAACAAATTGCAGAAGAATGTGACTTTTCTATACAATTTAATGAAAGGTTGAGGGATCAATTTTTGCATGGAATACAGAATAAAACTTTTGAAATTGAAGTTAGAACAAGATGGCCAGATGCAGTTGATCCCGAAGGAAATGCAATTACGTTTGAAGATTTGTATAAAATTGCTGAAGCAATGGAATTAGCAAGAAATGAAGTAGTAACTCATGAAATAGATGTAATATATCAAAAGTCTAAGCCAAAATTTAGACATGTCACCACAAAGAAATTTCTCCACCAAGGATCAACATCTACTAAAAGATGTGAGAGATGTGGAAAGGTGCATGAAGTTAACAAGTGCCCAGCATTTAATAAAGAGTGCTACAAATGCCACAGAAGGGGACACTTTGCAAGATTTTGTCATACAGGATCTGTCAATATGATAAATACTTTACACGTAAAAAATTATACAAGTTTGGGGATGAAGAAACCCTATATCAAGGTTTGTATCAACCAAAAACTATGCAAGATGCTTTTCGACACAGGAGCAGCAGTCTCAATTATAAACCAAGAAATTTATAATTTGATTCAGAATCCAACTCTTGAAGAATGCCCAAAATTAAGATCTTTTGGATATCATCCAATACCAATCTTAGGAAAAACTAAAGTTACAGTTCAACTTGGTCTAAAAGTTTTGACATTACCTGTAGTGGTTACAACAGCAAACGAAGGGGCAATTTTTGGCCTTGACTGGATAAAAGCGTTTGACCTTGACCTGCCGGGTGAGGTTTCAATAAACAAAATACAACAGGAATTAGATTCCCTATTACTTACTCGGTATCCAACTATATTTAGCGATGGCCCCGGAGTTATTAAGAATTATAAAGTCAAAATATTTTTAAAAGATGAAAGCCAGCCAATATCATTTCAACCCCGAAGGGTACCGTTTCCGTTAAGGGAAAAAGTAGAATTGGAATTAAAAAGGTTGGAGGACGAAAACATTATTGAACGAGTGGACCCATCTTTAAGTGAAGTTAAATGGATCACACCAACGGTAAATGTTGTTAAAGGGAATGGTTCTATTCGAATCTGTGGGGATTTCAGAGTTACTTTGAACCTCTACCTTAGTACCAATGATCATATGCTGCCAACATTTGATGATCTAATTACAAAAATAGCTGGTGGTGAGAAATATACAGTGATAGATCTACGCGACGCGTATTTACAAATGATGGTAGATGAAGAGAGTAGACAATTGTTAACAATTGCTACGCATGTTGGTCATTTTAGGTACAAACGTTTGCCATTTGGTTTAGCGACGGCACCAAATCTTTTTAAACGATATATGGAAAACTTATTAAAGGGAATTCCGCACACTGGGGTACTGTTAGATGATATTATAGTCACGGGGTTAAATCAAGATGACCATTTGAAAAATCTAAACGAGGTCCTAACAAGAATACAAAATGCTGGGCAAAAAAGGAAAAAGTAAAATTTTTCCAAAACTCAGTTATCTATCTAGGACATAAAATTGATTCGACAGGTATCCACCCTACAGAAGAACGCATTGAGTCAATTAAGAATTTCAAGATACCAGAAAATAAAAAGGAGCTACGCTCATATTTAGGTCTTGTAAATTATCAGGAACGGTTTATTCCTCGATTAAACGAAAAATGTGCTCCACTACATGCCTTAACTGGTTCTACCATAATGTGGACATGGACAATTCAGGAACAAAAATTTTTTTGATGAAGTTAAGTTGATGCTTTCATCTACTGACACCTTAGTACCGTATAGTACACGTTACCAGTTAATCTTGCAGTTGATGCGTCCGAGACAGGTGTAGGCGCCGTGATATCTCATGTTTTTCCCGACAAATCTGAAAGACCCATAGCTTATGCTTCTAGAACGTTGAGCCAATCAAAACAAGTGTGTGTGACCCGTTGGTCATCAAGGCACGAAGCTGTTGCAACGCATATAAAACTTCAAGATGCGATTTATCCTGGTTTAGAAAAAATTTCTACCTGGTATGATCGCGATGCCGCAACACAGGCGGCAACTTTGCTGTCTTCTTTGCGGCAATCGGACTATATAATATTGCTATTATGTGTTTATAAACTTTTCAGTTATATACATAGACTAGATAGACTGCTCATTATACGTACACACGTACCGAAAAAGTGATGCCAATTTTACCGCCATCTTGAACATAAGAAGCAATCAACGTTATAATGGGATTCTATATATATTCTCTATTTTTTACCTTCTATCTCACCCGGGGAGGGGGGGGGTGTTTTGCCCCCCCCCCAATTTTTTACCCTCTTTCTCAGCGGGCAATTTTTTACCCTCTTTCTGATGAGGGGGAGAGGGGGTGGCAGGGGCCGGGGAGGGGTGTTTTGCCCCCCCCCCTAATTTTTTACCCTCTTTCTGATGCGGGGGAGAGGGCCCTAATTTTTTACCCTCTTTCTGATGCGGGGGAGAGGGGGGGGCAGGGGTTGTTTTGCCCCCCCCCTTTATTTTTTACCCTCTTTCTCACACAGGGGGGGGGGGGGGTGTTTTGCCCCCCCCCCCTAATTTTTTACCCTCTTTCTGATGCGGGGGAGAGGGGGATCAGGGGGTGTTTTGCCCCCCCCCCTATTTTTTACCCTCTTTTTGATGCGGGGGAGAGGGGGGGGCAGGGGGGCGTTTTGGCCCCCCCTCCTAATTTTTTACCTTATTTTTGATGAGGGGGAGAGAGGGGGCAGGGGGTGTTTTGCCCCCCCCCCCTTTATTTTTTACCCTCTTTCTCACCCAAGGGGGGGGGGGGCAGGGGGGGGGGGGGGGGTGGGGGTGTTTTGCCCCCCCCCCCCCAATTTTTTACCCTCTTTCTGATGCCGGGGAGAGGGGAGGGTGATTCGCCCCTCTTCTTATTTTTTACCCTCTTTGTCACCCGGGGGGGGGGGGGCGGAAAGCCCTTTTTAACCCTTTCATAATATTTTTGTGAATTTGTGCGGTCACAGTGGTGACAAATGTCATAATCAACATTTTCTATTGAAATTTATTTTTTTTTTAAATTGACTATCACCCCCCCCCCCCCCCCTCTTCCCGGCATCAGAAAGAGGGTAAAAATCAAGGGGGGGGGGCAAAACACCCCCCTGCCCCCCCCCCCCCCTGTGTGAGAAAGAGGGTAAAAAATAAGGGGGGGGGCAATACACCCCCTGCCCCCCCTCTCCCCCGCATCAGAAAGAGGGTAAAAAATTAGGGGGGGGGGCAAAACACCCCCGCCCCCCCCCCCCCCCTGTGTGAGAAAGAGGGTAAAAAATAGGGGGGGGGGGCAAAACAACCCCTGCCCCCCCCCCTCTCCCCCGCATCAGAAAGAGGGTAAAAAATAGGGGGGGGGGGGGGGGCAAAACACCCCTCCCCGGCCCCTGCCCCCCCTCTCCCCCTCATTAAAAAGAGGGTAAAAAATTGGGATCCTCCGCTGAGAAAGAGGGTAAAAAATTAGGGGGGGGGGGCAAAACACCCCCCCTCCCCATGTGAGATAGAAGGTAAAAAATAGAGAATATATATAGAATCCCATTATAACGTTGATTGCTTCTTATGTTCAAGATGGCGGTAAAATTGGCATCACTTTTTTAAAGGGAATGAGCACACCCCTCCCCGGCCCCTGCCCCCCCTCTCCCCCTCATTAAAAAGAGGGTAAAAAATTGGGATCCTCCGCTGAGAAAGAGGGTAAAAAATTAGGGGGGGGGGCAAAACACCCCCCCTCCCCGGGTGAGATAGAAGGTAAAAAATAGAGAATATATATAGAATCCCATTATAACGTTGATTGCTTCTTATGTTCAAGATGGCGGTAAAATTGGCATCACTTTTTTAAAGGGAATGAGCAGTCTATCTAGTCTATGGTTATATATCAATTCTTTGCAGGCAATTGCAAAAAAAAGTTTAGACCTACAGCAGGTCACCGAGTTGGCCCAAAACATTGTTGATCAGATGAAATTGTTGAGAAATAATGTTGATGAAGAATTTCATCAAATTTTTTTAATGGCTGAAGCTAAGGCAAAATTAGTTTGATCTTGTAAAACCCAGATGGTCTAGAAAACAAACTTTCCGAAGTAATATTCCAACAGACTCCGTTGAGGAATATTATAAAATCACAATTTTTATACCATTACTTGATTCTTTTATTGTTCAACTCAATGAAAGGTTTTTAGACAAGAAGGAAATTATTGCAAATTTTCAAGTTTTGTTTCCTCAAGATTTGAAAGTTTCGCCTGCAGCTCAGATAAAAATAAATCACTTAGTGGATTTTTACTTTAATGACCTGAATGGTACAAATGTTGACGTTAAAACAGAATTTGATATTTGGTATATGTCGTTGTCTCAGATGCCAGAAGAATTGCGTCTAAAGAATGATTTGGATGCTTTGCTAAATCACAAAACCAAATTAGAATGCTTACCTAACCTTATTTATTTATTAGCGTGCCTCCCCATTACTAAATGCACAATTGTGAGAAGTTTCTCAACTTTGAGAAGACTTAAGGCCTACTTACGGAATACCATGTCAAACAATAGATTAAATGGTTTGGCGCTTTTAACGATTCATCGGGAGTTAGTCCCAACTCCGGATGAAATTCTTGATGTCTTATCTTTTGGCAAAAGAAAATTAAAAATTGTTTTATAGCGACTATTATTATACACCCTTTTTGTATTTATATTATTGAAATAAAAATGTTTTAGAAAAAATTGGAAATTTTCTACCCCCTTGAGAAAATCCTGGCTACGCGCCTGATTAGAACCACGTGCCATGTAAGGAACTGCTCAAAAATAAGTCCCTCGATTATTTTTTATTGCCTATTTACTACAAGGCAAGACAATTTTATTTTATATAAACATATACACAGGCACGAAGTCAATATTTTACCAAGTAGATTTAAAAAAATGAATTATTGGGTAAACTTTCATTTTGCTAAGTCTGCATATTTTATGAAGATAAAGCTTAACCTTATAATTTCTAAAATAAATCCTCTGATGGGCGTTGCCATGGCGCAGCAACGCATTGCTAATAAATAGGTTACTTTACGTATGGTAGTGACAACAAATCCAATACTTGATAATTAGGTCACACCAATATCCTCCAAACAATTCTGCTCTAGCACACGCAAAAAACTCGGCAACAGCTGTAGGATTACTCTATTACAATGCTTCTTCTCTTACGCATATTTTCAAGATCGTAAAGTTTAAATAATGCCAAAGATCGATAAAACGCAAATTACAAAAAAATGAACAATTATAAAAATTATGTTTAGATATGTGTAATAACTTATTTATTCTCCCCTAGCTAAAGCCTTTTAGGCTCAGGGTGGCCATACATCTCAATTAATTTTTCAACGTAAAAATGGTTAAAATTGAAAAAAAATGATTGTTATTCTTCCCTTTAATCCGAATTTTGCCTGCATCCATGAGAAATTGCTATTTTTAATCATATTTAAAGATTATAAATTTATATTAAAACCGTCGAAGACTGTAAAATAAAAATTATGCCTAAATTAATGTGTTCTTTAGTCGTAGCAGAGTTGTCAGGGTGGGGCAGCTGATCCCCAAATTCAACAATTTTTAATCAAATAACAAATGGTTAAAATGTCAGAAATCATCATTTTGCCGTCCCTATTATTATCAGAATCCAGCTTTCCCCCTTCTTATCAAATTCTAACTAAGTCGATGAGAGCTACAATTTATAAATCATTTGACTTTAATAGAATTGATGTAATAACTACAAGGTATCTTACCACAATTTTTTTTATTTTAAATTTTTTTGGCCCTTATTCCCTAAATAAGGCTACCTAGGATGAGTTGGCCGAAAAGTTACATGAAACACAAAATTTAAATTCATTGTCCATTTTTCAACACCCCCATCTTATATTTTATGCAAAAGTTTCCGTTACCTCTTTTATTTTTCCTCAACAAAAGCATGCTTGGATGTTGGAATGGAACATTAAAACCCGGAAGGCGAAGATATAAGAGAAGGGGAGAAGTTCCAATCCAATAATACGCGATGAATAGGGAGGGAAGTATATCAATCCAGGATAAACTAGATCATAATTGAGATTATGCATGCACTCCTCTGCTATATCCTCTGTTTTTTGGGATCGAATCATTAGTGGAACACCTCCCCTAGCAGATTTTGCTTTAAAGAGTGTATCGGCAGCAGCAATAACGTCATCCAATTTTAACAACTCACCCTCACAGCAATTATTTACTTTTGCTAAAAATGAATAACATATGCACACAAATTATAAGTAGATCGATTATTGTCTTCTATTTTTCACCAAGAGAACTATTCTTTTAATTTGTCGTCAGATTAAACCCTTTTTTCTATTTTTTCCCATATCAATCATTATAATTCGCTTAAAACACGCTTACATACAATGTAGTAAGTAAATTTCAACATTAAACAGCTTAAAATAGTTGAAAATAATGGTTTATATTTCATTTATTAAAATTAACAAATAAATAGCTGTGAAAAGTAATTATTTAAATACTGTATCCCCCCTAAAATTTTTGGGCCTAATTTTTGTGTTTAAGGAGACTTAGAAAAGAAAGCGACTTTTATTCGAATGAAAAACATACAAAATATCAAAATTTGTTATTTATTTATAAAAATATTTATTTATAACATTATATTTAAGTTGTTTTTGGGCACAATGTACCTAAATAGTTGCGTCAAAGTTTCGTAAAGTTTTTTTTCTTGCCAATTTCATAATTGTTTTTTATCATTTTAAACCTTAAAATATGGTTCTTGAAATAATAGGCAAAATTGACAAAAACAAAAGTAATCAATATTAAAATCTTGTTGGATTCCTCATTAATAATGTAACCCTTTATTTCATTATAGAAATGAGCTATCATAGAAGTCAAACTCATTTCCTCATTCCCTGACTCGCTTATTGCTTAAAAATAACGTCGTTCCCATCATTGACTCGTTAAAATAGTGGCGATGATCATGAGTAGTGGCACCATCAACAACGCCTCACAAATACAGACCACCGGATGCGTCTCACCTTCGATCAACAATGGCTCCGCCGTGCAAGAATATAATAACGGGACTTACGAATATAACGGTGTCGCGCTTACAACAAACGGTGAACATTACAACGGAGAGACGGAAGAGCTTGGGGGTCGATGTCGTGACTCCTTGTCACCACCCGTGAATGGGACGATTAGTGACAGTAATGGACATCAGCCATTATTATCGACGCCACCAGGCGGAATTAACAACACTCCTAATAATATTAATAATATTAATAATGGAGGTGGTGGTAAAGTAACCACCAACGTACCACCATCTGATCCCTCTAATGGTGCTGGAGGGCAACAGAAAGATACGACTTTCACTAAAATATTCGTAGGCGGTCTACCCTACCACACGACCGATGATAGCTTGAGAAAATTTTTCCTCGTTTACGGGGACATCGAAGAGGCCGTCGTTATAACAGATCGACAAACGGGAAAATCTCGGGGCTACGGCTTTGTAAGTTTAGTTCGGTTCAAAATTTAATAGCCTAAAGTACTTACGAATGTTAGAAATTAATATTGTAAGGGCTTGTCTTAATATCGGATTTTGCTGCGCAACAAAAATCGTCGTACGGGTTATAACATAGCCGCGTCTTAACTTCAAATTAACACCAGATTTACATTTCGGACGCATAATATAACAGCGATTTTGTAAGATGCAAAATTTTTCCTAAGCTCAAATGTTGTATGTTTTCAAATTTTTAGGTATCAGCAAAGTTTAGCTTTAATCTCAAGAGTTGAATTAACAAAAAAACTTTTTTAACTATCAAAAAGCAAAATACTAATAAAATAATAATTACAACCGAGTTTACCCATGAAATGGAATCGGATATTTAGACAAAGGTAAATCCGCGCGATTCGAATCTGAATTCGATATTAAGACCAGCCCTAACATGTGTCTGCCCTGCCTGACACGCCCAGCAAAGTTTAGAATAAACAAATTTGGGCCGAGTCTAAATGAACTTTTTTCAGGCGGGCTGGGCATATATTACCTCTTCAAAAAACTAGCTAAAGCACATTTTTCATGTATTCATGGGCGTAGCCAGCTTTGGAATTAGAGGGGGGCAAAAATGATTTTAGGATGTTTAGGGAGGGGCAAAATGAACATTTTTTGAAATTTTAGCCATAATTTTAATAAATTTAAACAATTTTTTGGATTTAGAGGAGGCAGCCGCCCCTCCCTGCCCCCCCCTTTGGCTACGCCCATGCATGTATTGTATTAACAAATAAGACAAGCCGATAATAATGATAACTATTATAAATTAAATTTCATTATCTATCACTGTAAGTAACATATTTTAAAATGATAACGCCTTTTATTGTGTATTTCGGAGTTGACTTCAATCTCCAAATCTCATCAAAAATTCTCTGGTTAATATTTTTTAAAATGAACACGCAAATTTTTCGTGAAAGATTATATAAAAATGAATGGGGAATTTGTTTTATTTTTGGACGCACTTTTTGTATCTTTCTTTATCTATCTATCATGCTCACTAACCATCTTTTGTAAAAGAGATTTTGCACACGTCTATAAGTTAAATTTTTTTAAAATCTTAAAGGACTCTTTTCAAAAATCGACAAGTCTACTTTATATACATTAAAACTGTTTTAATTTAAATTTTTCATAATTAGTACAATTTTAGTTTTTGGCCCTGTATATTAAAAAAAAATATTGTCCATTCCAAATTAATAGAAACACTGGTTTAAAAAGCTTTCGATCATTTTTTGAAATGGCTTAAGCATTAGGAGTTTCAAAAATTCAATTAACACACAAATAGTTTTAATTTATAGTTTTAATTCAAACAAGTTGCACATATAAATTAAATGGCTCACATCATATCTATAAATTTCATTTAATTTTAGGCCTTAAAGTTTTTGGGTAAATTATTTTGTGGTTATAATGGTTTATTGTAAAAACCTGTTAAGGAATGCCGACCAGGTTTAATATTAATAAAAAGCTAAGTGTTAAAATTAAACAAAAGGGAATTCATCAAATATTTTAAATTTTCAATCATAAAAAAAATAAAATTAAATTTTCAGACAATCAAAAAATACACATTATTTATATTTATTTATATAGTAAATAGCCAATTTATAACAGAATATTTTAAAAGAGGTTAATGTATTTCAAGGGTAAGAACGGCAGGATACTTTAGATCATATGCTAACTTTGCTTATATTGATAATCTTCAATAATTTGTTATTTTGAATAAGATTTATACGTTATATATGGTAAAAAAAACTATTTTAATGTCATCTATAGATTCTTCCCGTTTAGGTATATACAAGTTGCAATTGCATACATAATGGTTGCTCAAACTGATCTAAATTTGGCTTTAACGATTTAATTTTTAATGTTTCGATCAATTTCGACAAAATTATGTCAGCTTTTCTCTAGTAATTTTAGCCAAAATGATGAACTCCAAAACCAAATCTATTTTTTAGATTATAAGTAACGCCTAATGCCTTATAATAATATAAATTCCAATAATTACAATTATAATTGTTATTTATTCGCTAACTGCCCCAAATAAGACTTTCTTTGAACGTTTTGAATTTTTTCCTTGGAATTATAAGCATTTATAAGAACTCAAGAGCTGAGATATTACCAAGAATTTGTAAATAATATTCAATTTAGTTTTAAATATTGATCTATGCAATTTATGGGCTCGTTTTTTGTGCGTCGTCCGTCCGTCGTCCGTCCGTCGTCCGTCCGTCGTCCACCAAGTTATTGGCGCCAGCCTTTTTTAAATTAAATTAATTGTTAATACCATTGATAATTCGACTTTTTGACCGTCCGCAGGCTACTGACCATTGAAAAAAATTACCATTGGCCAAATAAATCGAAATTTTTTGTTCGTTTTTGAATAGGTTACCATTGATAATTACCCTGTGCCCTCCACTACAAGGGCCTATGCCTCTACTGATATGGGTCCCTGTTAATTAAATTAATATTTTGTTCTTGTTAATACCATTGATAATATGACATTTTAGCCGTCCGCTGGCTACTGACCGATGGAAAAAATGACCATTGGCCAAAATGTGAATCGGAATTATTTTTTTCGTTTTTTTTTTGACTATTATGATTGTTCCTGTTACTACCATTGCTATTATGACTTTTTGGCCGTCCGCTGGCTGCTGACCAATGGAATAAAATGACCATTGGCCAAAATGTGATTCGAAACTTTTTTTTTCGTTTTTTTTGACTATTATGATTGTTCCTGTTACTACCATTGCTATTATGCCTTTTTGGCCGTCCGCTGGCTGCTGACACATGGAATAAAATGACCATTGGCCAAAATGTGATTCGAAACTTTTTTTTTCGTTTTTTTTGACTATTATGATTGTTCCTGTTACTACCATTGCTATTATGACTTTTTGGCCGTCCGCTGGCTGCTGACCAATGGAAAAAAATGACCATTGGCCAAAATGTGATTCGAAAATTTTTTTTTAGTTTTTTTTTGACTATTATGAATTTATATCCACTTTTACCGTGTCCTGGCTGATGACCAATGGAAAAAAATGACCATTGGCCAAAATGTTATTCGAAAATTTTGTTTTCGTTTTTTTGGCTATCATTGACTTATAGAGTATCTGTTGGTACTGACCAATGGAAAAAAATGACCATTGGCCAAATTTTTGATTTTTTTAAAAATTGTTCAAATTCAACAAAAACTTTCTCCCAACAATTCTGCAAAATCTTAACATTGTCATGTTTTATAATATAATGTTTGTTACACGCCTAATTTTAAATATTTTTGAATTTTGGCACATATACCCGTTTTTAAACTTATTTTTTATTCGCTTTTGATGATTTGAAACGAGGAGTTTTAAATTAGTTTAAATAATTATGTTTGTAACAAAGTTTAATTTTAATTTTATGTATCCTTAATGCAGGACTTGCGTAGGTCAATACCTGGGAGGGGCAAAGTGATTTTTTTAAATTTTAACCGGTCCCTCCAATGGAAGCCTCTAAATTCTTTCCAAGCTCGTAAGTATGCTCGCATTATGCCAATTTGATAGTTTACATATAAACCTTGAGGATTATATTTTTTATTTAATAATAATTTAATATTTCTTAATGTTAGGCACCTTTTCAAATTAAAAAAAAATATTTGTTATCCCAAAATTAATTTTGATAGGTTATTTATTAACCCTAATTAATGCCCCCCCCCCAAAAACATACTCTCGAGTACCCGCTTCGCCCAATAACTTAATCTTACTTTAATTACTCAACCTTGGAATTTAATGGCTTTTCCGAGGGAAACGAAAAATCGTATAGAGAGCATGACTTTGTAAATTTTCAAAATTGAATAATATGTTTTTTATTAGGTAAATATCTTAAATAGATATTCGGAAGTTAACATTTCTATTAGTTGTCATATAAAAGCTGAGGATTCTATTGTAATTTAAACTTATTTAAGATTTCGAATCTTCTAGAAAGATAATCCTTTTACGCTGTTTAGATTAAATTCGTTTAGCACTTCTAGCTTAAGCTTAGTTTTAACTGTAAATTCACAAAATTCAATATTCTCCACAAGTTCGGTCGCAGTAAACTTAAGTAAAAATAACATTTACTTTCATTGAATAATATGTTTTTTATTGGGTAAATATCTTAAATAGATATTCGGAAGTTAACATTTCTAATAGTTGTCATATAAAAGCTGAGGATTCTATTGTAATTTAAACTTATTTAAGATTTCGAATCTTCTAGAAAGATAATCCTTTTACGCTGTTTAAATTAAATTCGTTTAGCACTTCTAGCTTAAGCTTAGTTTTTACTGTAAATTCACAAAATTCAATATTCTTCACAAGTTCGGTCGCAGTAAACAAAATTATTTAGTTTTATTAATTGCTATGCAATTTATGGGCTCGTTTTTTGTGCGTCGTCCGTCCGTCGTCCGTCCGTCGTCCACCAAGTTATTGGCGCCAGCCTTTTTTAAATTAAATTAATTGTTAATACCATTGATAATTCGACTTTTTGACCGTCCGCAGGCTACTGACCATTGAAAAAAATTACCATTGGCCAAATAAATCGAAATTTTTTGTTCGTTTTTGAATAGGTTACCATTGATAATTACCCTGTGCCCTCCACTACAAGGGCCTATGCCTCTACTGATATGGGTCCCTGTTAATTAAATTAATATTTTGTTCTTGTTAATACCATTGATAATATGACATTTTAGCCGTCCGCTGGCTACTGACCGATGGAAAAAATGACCATTGGCCAAAATGTGAATCGGAATTATTTTTTTCGTTTTTTTTTTGACTATTATGATTGTTCCTGTTACTACCATTGCTATTATGACTTTTTGGCCGTCAAATTTTGTTTTCGTTTTTTTGGCTATCATTGACTTATAGAGTATCTGTTGGTACTGACCAATGGAAAAAAATGACCATTGGCCAAATTTTTGATTTTTTTAAAAATTGTTCAAATTCAACAAAAACTTTCTCCCAACAATTCTGCAAAATCTTAACATTGTCATGTTTTATAATATAATGTTTGTTACACGCCTAATTTTAAATATTTTTGAATTTTGGCACATATACCCGTTTTTAAACTTATTTTTTATTCGCTTTTGATGATTTGAAACGAGGAGTTTTAAATTAGTTTAAATAATTATGTTTGTAACAAAGTTTAATTTTAATTTTATGTATCCTTAATGCAGGACTTGCGTAGGTCAATACCTGGGAGGGGCAAAGTGATTTTTTTAAATTTTAACCGGTCCCTCCAATGGAAGCCTCTAAATTCTTTCCAAGCTCGTAAGTATGCTCGCATTATGCCAATTTGATAGTTTACATATAAACCTTGAGGATTATATTTTTTATTTAATAATAATTTAATATTTCTTAATGTTAGGCACCTTTTCAAATTAAAAAAAAATATTTGTTATCCCAAAATTAATTTTGATAGGTTATTTATTAACCCTAATTAATGCCCCCCCCCCAAAAACATACTCTCGAGTACCCGCTTCGCCCAATAACTTAATCTTACTTTAATTACTCAACCTTGGAATTTAATGGCTTTTCCGAGGGAAACGAAAAATCGTATAGAGAGCATGACTTTGTAAATTTTCAAATACTCATTTCTTTATTTCCAATAAACCATCTACAAACTTAATCATTAACAATTAATTAAATTCACAACAGGTAATTAATTGCTATTTATTAATTGAATCTAATTTAATTTCAATAAAATAATTTGTAATTTAAACTTATTTAAGATTTCGAATCTTCTAGAAAGATAATCCTTTTACGCTGTTTAGATTAAATTCGTTTAGCACTTCTAGCTTAAGCTTAGTTTTAACTGTAAATTCACAAAATTCAATATTCTCCACAAGTTCGGTCGCAGTAAACTTAAGTAAAAATAACATTTACTTTCATTGAATAATATGTTTTTTATTGGGTAAATATCTTAAATAGATATTCGGAAGTTAACATTTCTAATAGTTGTCATATAAAAGCTGAGGATTCTATTGTAATTTAAACTTATTTAAGATTTCGAATCTTCTAGAAAGATAATCCTTTTACGCTTTTTAGATTAAATTCGTTTTTCTAGCTTAAGCTTAGTTTTTACTGTAAATTCACAAAATTCAATATTCTTCACAAGTTCGGTCGCAGTAAACAAAATTATTTAGTTTTATTAATTGCTATGCAATTTATGGGCTCGTTTTTTGTGCGTCGTCCGTCCGTCGTCCGTCCGTCGTCCGTCCGTCGTCCACCAAGTTATTGGCGCCAGCCTTTTTTAAATTAAATTAATTGTTAATACCATTGATAATTCGACTTTTTGACCGTCCGCAGGCTACTGACCATTGAAAAAAATTACCATTGGCCAAATAAATCGAAATTTTTTGTTCGTTTTTGAATAGGTTACCATTGATAATTACCCTGTGCCCTCCACTACAAGGGCCTATGCCTCTACTGATATGGGTCCCTGTTAATTAAATTAATATTTTGTTCTTGTTAATACCATTGATAATATGACATTTTAGCCGTCCGCTGGCTACTGACCGATGGAAAAAATGACCATTGGCCAAAATGTGAATCGGAATTATTTTTTTCGTTTTTTTTTTGACTATTATGATTGTTCCTGTTACTACCATTGCTATTATGACTTTTTGGCCGTCCGCTGGCTGCTGACCAATGGAATAAAATGACCATTGGCCAAAATGTGATTCGAAAATTTTTTTTTCGTTTCTTTTTGACTATTATGATTGTTCCTGTTACTACCATTGCTATTATGCCTTTTTGGCCGTCCGCTGGCTGCTGACACATGGAATAAAATGACCATTGGCCAAAATGTGATTCGAAACTTTTTTTTTCGTTTTTTTTTGACTATTATGATTGTTCCTGTTACTACCATTGCTATTATGACTTTTTGGTCGTCCGCTGGCTGCTGACCAATGTTATATAATAAACATAAATAAAAGTTGTTTACTTTTAATTGCTATGCAATTTAACTAGTTTTTGGGTTAGAATCCCGGGTTTTTTTGACTCTTATGATTGTTCTTGTTACTATCATTGATAATAAGACTTTTTGGCCGTCCGTTGGCTGCTGACCACTGAAAAAAATGACCATTGGCCAAAATGTGAATCCGAGTTTATTTTTTCGTTTTTTTTTGACTATTATGATTGTTCCTGTTACTACCATTGCTATTATGACTTTTTGGCCGTCCGCTGGCTCCTGACCGATGGAAAAAATGACCATTGGCCAAAATGTGAATCTAAAATATTTTTTTCGTTTTTTTTGACTATTATAATTGTTCCTGTTCCTACCATTGCTATTATCACTTTTTGGCCGTCCGCTGGCTGCTGACCAATGGTTTGAATTGCTTACCTATTTTTAAAAGTTTTCGCTATTATGTATATATATCCAAGGGCGTAGTCAGGGGGTGGCAGAGAGAGGTGCTGCCCCCCTCCAAAAAATCTTAAAATTTTTATAATAAAGGCTAAAATTTTAAAAAAATTGTTATTTGCCTTTTTTAATCATTATTGCCCCCCTCTAATTCCAATCCTGGCTACGCCCATGTATAAATCTTATGTATATTAAAAAATGTTGAATATAAATTTAAAAAATATACAAACATTTTTTATAATCAGGGAGGAGAAGTCTAAAGCTGTATTATACAGGGGAGCGAACCATATATTTATTTAAAATAGGGCTGTTTTATTTCAAAGAATGGCTAAATGTTTAGTATGTTTGATTTTGACAGGGCTTGGGCTTTAAGTCCAGCTAGTCCTGTTAGACTCTACCCTCGTAAGATATCAGTATTTAATTCACACTTTTCACTGGTTTATGTCTATGGGGGGGGGGGGGGGAAGCTGGCAATTTTTTTTTTGCATTTTACTTGTAATTAAAAATAAAAATTAAACAACCAAAAAGTTGGGCTCGCTGCTGAGCCCACTCGGCTAAGGGTGGGGCAGGCTAACGTTCTAAATTGAGATTTTCAAGTAGGCATGGGCGGGCACCATAATGAGATTTTAATTGCTATGCAATTTATGGGCTCGTTTTTTGTGCGTCGTCCGTCCGTCGTCCGTCCGTCGTCCGTCCGTCGTCCACCAAGTTATTGGCGCCAGCCTTTTTTAAATTAAATTAATTGTTAATACCATTGATAATTCGACTTTTTGACCGTCCGCAGGCTACTGACCATTGAAAAAAATTACCATTGGCCAAATAAATCGAAATTTTTTGTTCGTTTTTGAATAGGTTACCATTGATAATTACCCTGTGCCCTCCACTACAAGGGCCTATGCCTCTACTGATATGGGTCCCTGTTAATTAAATTAATATTTTGTTCTTGTTAATACCATTGATAATATGACATTTTAGCCGTCCGCTGGCTACTGACCGATGGAAAAAATGACCATTGGCCAAAATGTGAATCGGAATTATTTTTTTCGTTTTTTTTTTGACTATTATGATTGTTCCTGTTACTACCATTGCTATTATGACTTTTTGGCCGTCCGCTGGCTGCTGACCAATGGAATAAAATGACCATTGGCCAAAATGTGATTCGAAAATTTTTTTTTCGTTTCTTTTTGACTATTATGATTGTTCCTGTTACTACCATTGCTATTATGCCTTTTTGGCCGTCCGCTGGCTGCTGACACATGGAATAAAATGACCATTGGCCAAAATGTGATTCGAAACTTTTTTTTTCGTTTTTTTTGACTATTATGATTGTTCCTGTTACTACCATTGCTATTATGACTTTTTGGCCGTCCGCTGGCTGCTGACCAATGGAAAAAAATGACCATTGGCCAAAATGTGATTCGAAAATTTTTTTTTAGTTTTTTTTTGACTATTATGAATTTATATCCACTTTTACCGTGTCCTGGCTGATGACCAATGGAAAAAAATGACCATTGGCCAAAATGTTATTCGAAAATTTTGTTTTCGTTTTTTTGGCTATCATTGACTTATAGAGTATCTGTTGGTACTGACCAATGGAAAAAAATGACCATTGGCCAAATTTTTGATTTTTTTAAAAATTGTTCAAATTCAACAAAAACTTTCTCCCAACAATTCTGCAAAATCTTAACATTGTCATGTTTTATAATATAATGTTTGTTACACGCCTAATTTTAAATATTTTTGAATTTTGGCACATATACCCGTTTTTAAACTTATTTTTTATTCGCTTTTGATGATTTGAAACGAGGAGTTTTAAATTAGTTTAAATAATTATGTTTGTAACAAAGTTTAATTTTAATTTTATGTATCCTTAATGCAGGACTTGCGTAGGTCAATACCTGGGAGGGGCAAAGTGATTTTTTTAAATTTTAACCGGTGCCTCCAATGGAAGCCTCTAAATTCTTTCCAAGCTCGTAAGTATGCTCGCATTATGCCAATTTGATAGTTTACATATAAACCTTGAGGATTATATTTTTTATTTAATAATAATTTAATATTTCTTAATGTTAGGCACCATTTCAAATTAAAAAAAAATATTTGTTATCCCAAAATTAATTTTGATAGGTTATTTATTAACCCTAATTAATGCCCCCCCCCCAAAAACATACTCTCGAGTACCCGCTTCGCCCAATAACTTAATCTTACTTTAATTACTCAACCTTGGAATTTAATGGCTTTTCCGAGGGAAACGAAAAATCGTATAGAGAGCATGACTTTGTAAATTTTCAAATACTCATTTCTTTATTTCCAATAAACCATCTACAAACTTTTTAGGAATCTGAAAAGGTTATTTTACCCCCGGCCGCCCTGGGCACCTACGGGTAAAGTTTCGAGCGAATCGGGCTGGTAGTTTAAAAATTTAGCCCTTTATTAAAACTAAAAAAAACTTTTTTTTTAATTTTTTTTTTACATTAAATTAATATTTTGTTTTTGTTAATACCATTGATAATATGACTTTTTGACCGTCCGCTGGCTACTGACCGACGAAATATATTGATTTTCTAAACATAAAACACAACTTTATTATTTCATCATTTATATAAATAACATAATAACTTCTACTATTTTAAAGCCAGCATGGTATAGTGGTTATAGCGCAGGCTTGTGAACTGGAGGTGTGCGGTTCAAGTCAGGGAGGGGACAAATTTTTTATTTTAATTTTTTTAAATTAAATTAATATTTGTTCATGTTAATACCAATGATAATATGAATTTTTGACCGTCCGCTGGCTACTGACCAATAAAAAAATGACCATTGGCCAAATAAATCGAAATTTTTTTTCGTTTTTGAATTGGTTAACATTGATAATTACCCTATGTCCTCCCCTACAAGGGCCTATAACTAATTAACTAATTATTTTGCATCTAATACCCCCTATAGGCATTCTCGCCCCTTCCCACCTTTCTCGCCCATAAATTGCATAGCAAATATGCTACGTTTATACGGAGTATAGAAGAGTTCCCCCTTCCCCTCTTCCCTTCCCCTACTCCCCTTCCCTTCTCCCCCTTCCTACGAGGGCCGAAGGCCCGAGTTTATTTTAAGTAAACGAATTCTAGAAAATCCGATAAACAATTTAAATAAACGCCACCCTTATTTCGCGCATCTTGTAATTTATAGGCAACAGTTGGCACACTATTGTTATATCATTTCAAAACCTAATTTTTAAATTCTGATAATTGCCCATTGCACAAAAAATAAGTTGTAAAGTTAGGTTTATATTTAATCCAATATTATATATTTAATCTTTAGAAATTAATTTTCAGCAATTATTCTAATAAATGAGGCCTACACCCTCGCAAAAAATTATCCCATAACCCAATCTATAGATAAAACTATTTCATTTCCTGATATGGTTTGTTATTTATCTAGTTAGACAATACTTACCCCCCCCCCCCACACACATGGGTATTTGTTATTCACACATGATGAAACGGGGGGGGGGGAGGTGGTAAAGGGGGTCACATGGTGTGTTTGTGCTAAGGCGTGCGTTTTAATGGCGAAGGAAGAAAGAAAGGAAACATGTGGGGGAGTAAAGGTCCCCACATTATCGATTAATTTATTATAAAGGAGAGAGAGGGAGTGGAGGGTTAGGCTTCACGCCATAAGTCACTGTCGTGAACGTTAATGCTATCACCCGAGCTGACATAACATTTCTGGAAATTTATATATGCAACTGAATTATAGGGATGTCAAGTAAACGTAATTGACGTGTGTAAAAATTTAAAGTGTATCTGTCATTAGAACGTGATTGACGTGTATAAGCGTATTTCCTAATTAGCGCACAAACTCAACCTTACACCGGCTTGTGAACTGGAGGTGTGGGTTTCAAGTCAAGGAGGGCACAAATTTTTTTTTTTAATTTTTTTAAATTAAATTAATATTTGTTCATGTTAATACCAATGACAATATGAATTTTTGACCGTCC
This sequence comes from Gordius sp. MW1, assembly GCA_964036665.1. Lineage (NCBI taxonomy): Eukaryota > Metazoa > Nematomorpha > Gordioida > Gordea > Gordiidae > Gordius > Gordius sp. MW1. The sequence goes on along the minus strand of OZ038532.1, from coordinate 10,801,151 downwards.
GCTGGCTACTGACCAATAAAAAAATGACCATTGGCCAAATAAATCGAAATTTTTTTTCGTTTTGAATTGGTTAACATTGATAATTACCCTATGTCCTCCCCTACAAGGGCCTATAACTAATTAACTAATTATTTTGCATCTAATACCCCCTATAGGCATTCTCGCCCCTTCCCACCTTTCTCGCCCATAAATTGCATAGCAAATATGCTACGTTTATACGGAGTATGGAAGAGTTCCCCCTTCCCCTCTTCCCTTCCCCTACTCCCCTTCCCTTCTCCCCCTTCCCACGAGGGCCGAAGGCCCGAGTTTATTAGTAGTTATTGATTGAATTTTTTGAATTTTATCAACATATGCCTGAGCTTTTAGCTCAATTTATTGAATATACTACTACACTGCATCGAATGGCGTGCATTTAGGATTATAATGGAGCAGTTAAATTTCTTAATTTATGGCAAAATTTATGATTTGATCGGCTGCTAACCGATTAACATAATACTATTTCAAATGACCTCAATGCTACATCAAAAAATACTTATAAGGTTTAACTAAGATAAACCGGATATTGGTTTTTCTTAAAATATTTTTGGGTGCAAATTTTAAAATTCAAGAAATAATTTTACTATATATGTCAATTGCGACTTTTTATATCATTTTTACAAATTATATACAATAGTTTTGTAAAGTCTGTTAATTTTAATAAAATACAGTACATAATGATTTGCCTGACGTTTTATATTAAGGTGACGATGTCAGAGAGAGGATCGGCTGAGAGAGCGGTGAAAGAAGCGAACCCAATTATTGATGGACGTAAGGCTAACGTCAACTTGGCTTACATTGGGGCCAAACCTAGATCTAACAGTATCTACGGATCGTTATATTTAAACGGTGTTACTAATGGTGCTAGCAATGCAACAAACTTAAATGGTAAGAAACTCACTTAACTTTATAACATACATTGGCCTATGCAGGAGGAAGGTCCCTCCACAAATTAGAATAAAACTTTAATTGGGACACTTGATCTTATAAATAGTTATAAGACTTTTCCAACTAAATGAGTTTTTGAAAAAAACTCGCTGTGATAATAATTTATACGGCTATAGACAGCGCTAATATCCTCACAAATTAACAAAAAACTTGACATGATAACCAACAAATCCTTTGCAAGCAATTTTTTCCAAATTAATTTTATAGAGCTAATAGTATATAGCTTTTCTTGTTTCGCTACCTATAACATAATTTTTGATTAAAATTATATTTTTTCAAAAATACACATTATACATGATACAAATACAATTTCATCCCTAATTTTAAAATAGCAATTATTTTAAAATGTTATATATTTTAAACCGTAAAGTAAGGAATTTTAATATTGTAATTAAATTTTTATACTTGAAATTTATACGTGTTTAAATGGTTCCAATAAAAACTTATTTTAATGACATTCATTCGTCAATGTAATTCTAATTTTTTATCACTTAATAATAGCAAATCAATTTAATTTGGCTTAAAAAGTTTTTTGATGCTTTGTTAAAACAAAAAAAACATTGGGCTTGCTTGGTCCAGGGAAATGACAAAAAAAGCAGGTGTTTCAATTTCCTAAATAAGTTCATGTTACTTTTAAAAAGTGGTAAACTATTAGGATTAGGGAAACAATATTGTTTTAAAATAAAATTTATAAAATTAACGACAAATGCAAAGTAAATGATACGTGATAATATAAAAGTGTGTTATATTATTTTTTATATTATTATATATCATTAAAAGTAATGGATGACAAATTTTTCCGAACAAAAAAATATTTTTAAGATTTGGTTTTTTATGATACATTTCCTTGTTACAATCTTTTCCTTTTTCAAGTATTTGATCTCACAGTTGTGGGTTTTGTCTTGATGAGTTTCTTCCGTCTTGATCGGGTAAGGGCCATGTCTTGATTACTTTTCTTAGGTTTCGTAGCTTTGTTGTCTACTTGCCCTTTCCACTTGGCACGAGGTCGTCTTCTTCCTCTCTCCCTCTCTTTCTCGGTACTTACAAGTCCAGTACTTTTCGATATACATCATTCGTTTCCCTTTTTAGTAAATGTCCATACTATCTTAATCGATTTCGTTAATCTAGTCCGCCATAGTTTAAAAACCCATTTTGTCACGAGAAAGTCATTTGTCATATGGTCGAGCTTTGTATACCCCAAGCTCCACCGCATCATTCTCATCTTCCTGGCCTGCAATACCTTTTTTCTGTTGCGTTTAGTGGCCATGTTTCACTTCCATAGAGTAACACCGGTCATACGATGGATTTGTAAGATTTGCTCTTCAACGATATTGACATTTTCTTACTACTTCGCCATTTAAGCCATCTTTTTTAAATCCAGGCATAAATGTTGCGCAACTTACCTACCTCTTGATGTAACATCGAGCCTCGGTTGTATACTTTTGGATACTTTAGATGGTCAGCGATGGAATGCCATTAATCTCCGTACCGTTTTTGATTGCTAATCTTAAACTATTCTAGCTAAGCGCTTAGTTTACTTTTCGACTTCTTCGAATACTTTCTCCTCTGTCTCTTCGCATAGTACTACTATCTATATCATCGGACAATTTCATTAAAAAATACAAAACTATCAACATTTAACTTGTTAGACATTTTGTGATACGCGTGTGCTATTGATTTGTTATTTGATTCTACATTTAAAATTTAAATAATATATAAGATGATTCTAAAAACCCTCGCCCAATTATGATCCTGCATAAGACCCTGATAGACTAAATCTAATATAATAAAATTATGATATTGCATGTTTGGGGAATCATCCCTTCTATTGGTTTATTTAACATAATTGTGGTTCATTTTGTTATTAAAATGTATGTCAAAATTTTTTGCAAAGTGCCTTACTAAAAATTTTTATGTGCATTTGGTAAAAGTTTTCTCACATTTTTTTGGTTTCTCGCTTAAAATTAAAATTCTTAATAATTGCCAACATACTATTAATTTTATTGATTTTAAAAATAAGGTGGAGCAATTCTTTTCTCGCGTTTTAAAATTGGGATCATGTTTTTTTTTGATTATTCACGCCATCTGCAGATAACGTTAATTTAAACATAATTAGCTTCCAAAAGTTAGCATTGTCAGCTTAACCTTACAACATCATAAATTGATCTTATTCAACTTCATTTTTCCGACGATATTTGACATTTAAGAAGGATATACACATTAAATAGTGTAATTTCACATTTGGTAACAATAGAATAGCATGCTTATCAAGCTTAAAAGCGATTAATAAATATACCCCCCCCCCCCTAAATGACAAAAAAATAATTTTCAATACAAAAACCCTTGAAAATTAAAACAAATTATGTTTTGCCCCCCCCCCCCCTAATTGACCTTAAACAGCTTTTGCCCCCCCCCCCCCTAATCCAAAACCTGGTTACGCCCATGTCTGCAATGAGTTTTTTGATAAAAAGCATTAATAATATAATATCTTAAATGTTAAGATTTAAAAATAACACTTAAATTGAATAAATTATGTGACCCAATTCCTCCTAAGGTCTTTCTAAATATGATAACCAGGGCGATTGATTAAACTAGAGATATGCACGGGCTTTTTAAGCTTAATTGGCCACGTATGAAAAAATTTAAAAACCTAGTCCCATTCCGACATGTTAAGATTAAAATATACCAGCCGGGCCCGCCGATTTTTTACAAAGGACAGGCCCTGCCAGAACGCGTCCCTAAAAGAATCCTTTATGTTTTGCTGCTTTTTAAATGCAAATTTTTGTCAAATTAGAATAATCATTTATTTATATGTTGGAATAATACTCATGTTAAAAAACATCAGTATCAAAATGATTTTTATTTATTCCAACATGCGACCCGCTGTTTAAACTTCACCTTTACCTCTTGTTACTGAATACACCATTTATGTCATACATAATTGGAAACTCTATGCAAGGTTAATTTTATTTAGTAAAAAATAAAAAATTTCGGCATTCATTTTTTTAAAACCCACATACGAATAAATGATTATAATAATTTAAAAAATAAAACCTTTGAGATTTACTTATTTATAAATCACAAATCCTATAAATTAATGACGAGGAAAATGATATAAATTAGCAAAAATCAAGGATACATAGAATCTGATAAACATCACAAAAAACACACCATTTCCGCTTCATAAGATACAAAAATAAAAACATTTTAAACAATTTTATTGGCCGGACCTGAGATTACTTGCTAGCCCAGGCCCGTTTTGACTATTTAAAGCCTGTTCAGGCCAAGCCCTTATTTTATTTCAACAAAAAGCCCATCCTTCGTCAGGCCGGAATTTTATAATATCAAATTTGCCGATGCAAATTACATTTGCTTCAATAAAGTTAGTTATGTTAGGATCATCTAAAGGGAAATTTTATGAATCACTTTACTAAACTATGAAATTATTAATTCTTAGTTAAATTTAATCCTCAACCTTTACTATTACATTAGCACACTCAATTTCTAAAGATAATTAATTTTAAAGTAAGTTTAAAAATGAAGTATGCATGAATGATGCGTGAAAAACGCTTATTATTATTTATTTTGAGTATTGACTATTTGTATGATTTTTAAAAACAAGTAATTAAAAACAGGGAATTTAAAGTAAGTTTAGATTAGCATGTTTAATTCTAAGAAATAAAAAATTCATTCAAATAAAATTTTATCGATTAATTTGCAAGTTATCTTTGGAAAAACAAAATTGCCGTTTTTTAGCAACTTTTACAGCATATATATTAAAAACCTGACGTATAGATAAAAAATAAAACATATTATTCACCTCGAAAAACTCGACCAAAATTTGCAAACAGTTTGCCGGTCGATTTCTCTTGTTAAAATTAATATAGACTGGGAGGAGGGACTGGTGTTTGAAAACCAAATTAATATACTCTTTTTAATGTACTGTGTGCCAATGTTGTATTTTTATTAAATAAAGCTTGGTTAATTTAAAATTATTTTTAAACTTAAATATTGACCAATTTGATGGGGACGGGCTTGGGCCGCGTCAGGCTCGGACATCCCGTGCTAGATTCGAGTCATACATAGGCTATATTTATATAATATGCATTTGGCATGAGTTGGAGAAGATAACTTGAGCTAAGGTAGCATAAAATTTTACTTTTTTGTTTAGTAAATAGAAAATTATCAAGAATTAAATCTATCTGACTAATGTAATTTAGTTATAGCTATAAAATAAAATATAGCTATTTTATACAATTGCCTTTAAAACGTTGTAATTTATATCTTTTTATCGTTCTTCCGATTTAAAATATTATTATAATTACTGCGACAATGAAATATTGATTGAAAAGAGCGTTATATACATATGTCTTCTAATTTTAGGTGTCAACCTTCCATTAAATACCCTGTACACTGGACTATTTCCTGTACCAAATGGGTATATCAATTTATATAATAAAACATGTTAAAACATATAAAATTATAATAAATTTTTATTTATTTACTTAAGTTTATTCTTAAAGTTAATTTAATTTGCTTAAAATGATTGGATACATTTATTTATTTATTAATAATTTATTAGTCTACAACAAATAATATACAACCCGTTATCTACGCAATTGCTGGGATCTCCTTACCTAAGTACATCACCGAACACTTATAGCCCCCTTCTTTCCCAACAAATAGGTGCTCATCAACAACCCCAGCAGTCACTTATCAATGCATTAGTCAATCAAGGAAATCTTGGTTCTTTGATTAATCCATCGCGTCTTAATGGCCATAGTGGCAATGGTGCCAATGGACCATTATCACCAAATGGCCTTAATTTTATACATTCTCCACATTCAGCTCCCAATCATAATTCCCATCATCTAGTTATCCCTTACGATTATGCGCATCTCAATGGAATCAATTCCATCAATTTTTTAGGGTCTCCTAACGGAGTTTACAGTATGGGGAACGAAGGTCCCACCAACCTTGGTATCGGACTTCACCATTTAAATCCCATAGAGAGCGAACATTTGATGAATTCGGGAAATGCAGCAAGCTTGCAGCATGGTAATGGTGGTGGCTCCTTATTACTTACGCCACCACCTGGAACATATATAAATGGATCGCACGGTTCAGCTAATTATATGGGGATCGGAAATGGAGCTCTTAGAAGTCCTAGCGATCCTAATCATATGAATGCACACCATCATCGAACGAACCACATAAATTTCCCATCATAGAACATCATTTAACCTTAATTAATAAGATTTACTAATCACAAACCTATCGTTACTATTTAGACCCATATAGATTAAACTGTTTTGATATAAGTATAATGATACATGATGAACACTATAAATTTAAATCATAAATGAATATGGGCCTCAATCTATCATGCACTAAATTTGAGGAGGTATACCTGACTCATTTATTACGTATACTTATAACGCTATATACGATAAATAATATTAATATAGATATATTAAACGTTAATTTATTAGAACTTAATCAAAATGAAAAATGCAATACCATAAAACATTGAAATAACACCTATTTATCAATGCATTTACGCCCGTACTTTTAACAAACTTTATTATTGGATATATATATTAAATAAAACACATGCAAATTTACTTTAGATATATTATTTTAACTCGGTGCTCAAATCACCTTTTGTAAAGAATTTGCTTAATTAATTATGCATATCTTTTTTTATTTTTCATTTACAAACAATAGTAAAACTATAAAAAGGATTGAAAATTATAAACTAACTAGGGCCTTCGGCCCTCGTGGGAAGGGGAAGGGGGGAAGGGAAGGGGGAACGAAACTCATCTCTACTCCGTATAAACATAGCATATTTGCTATGCAATTTATGGACGAGAAAGGAGGGAAGGGGCGAGAATGCTTATAGGGGGGTATTAAATGCAAAATGATAGTTAATTAATTATACAAATTTTCCATTTATTAAAAAAAATTTTGCCCTCTCCGGGATTCGAACCCACATCAGTAGAGGCATAAGCCTTTGTAGGGACACAGGTACCCATATCGGTAGAGGCATAGGCCCTTGTAGGGGAGGGCATAGGGTAATTATCAATGTTAACCTAATATTCCAATTCAAAAACGGAAAAAAATTCGATTTTTTTCAATGGTCAGTAGCCAGAACACGGCCAAAAAGTCATAATATCAATGGTATTAACAAAAACAAAATATTAATTTAATTTATAAAAAAATAAAAATTTTGCCATCTCCGGGATTCGAACCCATATTAATTGAGGCATAGGCTTTTGTAGGGGCACAGGGACCCATATCAATAGAGGCATAGGCACTTGTAGGAAAGGGCGTAGGGTAATTATCAATGTTAACCTAATATACCAAACCAATTCAAAAACGAAAAAAATTCGATTCACAATTTGGCCAATGGTCATTTTTTTCATTGGTCAGTAGTCAGGACACGGTCAAAAAGTCATATAATCAATGGTATTAACAAGAACAAAATATTAATTTAATGTAAAAAAAATATAAAAATTTTGCCCTTTCCGGGTATCGAACCAGCAATTAAGAATTTGCCCACGCCGGGATTCGAACCCACATCAGTAGAGGCATAGGCACTTGTAGGGGCACAGGGACCCATATCAGTAGAGGCCATAGACTAGATAGACTGCTCATTCCCTTTAAAAAAGTGATGCCAATTTTACCGCCATCTTGAACATAAGAAGCAATCAACGTTATAATGGGATTCTATATATATTCTCTATTTATAACCTTCTATCTCACCCGGGGAGGGGGGGTGTTTTGCCCCTCCCCTAATTTTTTACCCTCTTTCTCAGCGGAGGATAGGGCGGGGGGGGGGCAAGGGGGTGTTTTGCCCTCCCCCCAATTTTTTACCCTCTTTCTGATGAGGGGGAGAGGGGGGGCAGCAGCCGGGGAGGGGTGTTTTCCTCCCCTAATTTTTTACCCTCTTTCTGATGCGGGGGAGATGGGGGGGGGGAGGGGCAGAGGGGTGTTTTGCCCCCCCCCCCCTAATTTTTTACCCTCTTTCTGATGCGATGCGGGGGAGAGGGGGAGGGCAGGGGTTGTTTTGCCCCCCCTTATTTTTTCCCCTCTTTCTCACACAGGGGGGGGGGGGGGGGGTTTTGCCTCCCCCCCTAATTTTTTATCCTCTTTCTGATGCGGGGGAGAGGGAGGGCATGGGGTGTTTTGCCCCCCCCCCCCTTATTTTTTACCCTCTTTCTCACACAGGGGGGGGGGCAGGGGGGTGTTTTGCCCCCCCCCCTAATTTTTTACCCTCTTTCTAATGCGGAGGAGAGGGGGGGCAGGGGAGTGTTTTGCCCCCCCCCCTTGATTTTTACCCTCTTTCTGATGCCGGGAAGAGGGGGGGGGGGGGGTGATAGTCAATTTTCAAAAAAAAATAAATTCAATAGAAAATGTTGATTATGACATTTGCCACCACTGTGACCGCACAAATTCACAAAAATATTATGAAAGGGTTAAAAAGGGCTTTCCGCCCCCCCCCCGCGTGACAAAGAGGGTAAAATATAAGAAGAGGGGCGAATCACCCTCCTCTCTCCCCGGCATCAGAAAGAGGGTAAAAAATTGACCCCTTGGGTGAGAAAGAGGGTAAAAAATAAAGGGGGGGGGGGCAAAACACTCCCTACCCCGCCCTCTCCCCCGCATCAGAAAGAGGGTAAAAAATTAGGGGGGGGGGCAAAACACCCCCCCCCCCCCCTGTGTGAGAAAGAGGGTAAAAAATAAGGGGGGGGCAAAACAACCCCTGCCACCCCCCTCTCCCCCGCATCAGAAAGAGGGTAAAAAATTAGGGGGGGGGGGGCAAACCCCCCTGCCCCCCCTCTCATCCGCATCAGAAAGAGGGTAAAAAATAAGGGGGGGGGGCAAAACACCCCCCTGATCCCCCTCTCCCCCGCATCAGATAGAGGGTAAAAAATTAGGGGGGGGGGCAAAACACCCCCCCCCCCCTCCCCCTGTGTGAGAAAGAGGGTAAAAAATAAGGGGGGTGGGGCAAATCAACCCCTGGCCCCCCCTCTCCCCCGCATTAGAAAGAGGATAAAAAATTAGGGGGGGGGGCAAAACACCCCTCTGCCCCCCCTCTCCCTCGCATCAGAAAGAGGGTAAAAAATTAGGGGGGGGGGGGCAAAACACCCCTGTCCGGCCCCTGCCCCCCCTCTCCCCCTCATCAGAAAGAGGGTAAAAAATTGGGGGGGGGGGGCAAAACACCCCCTTGCCCCCCCCCATCCTCCGCTGAGAAAGAGGGTAAAAAATTGGGGGGGGGGGGGGCAAAACACCCCCCCTCCCCGGGTGAGATAGAAGGTAAAAAATAGAGAATATATGTAGAATCCCATTATAACGTTGATTGCTTCTTATGTTCAAGATGGCGGTAAAATTGGCATCACTTTTTCGGTACGTGTGTACGTATAATGAGCAGTCTATCTAGTCTATGGTAGAGGCATAGGCCCTTGTAGGGGAGGGCATAGGATAATTATCAATGTTAACCTAATATACCAATTCAAAAACGGAAAAAAAATTCGAAATTTTAATTTAATTTAAAAAAAAAAATTTGTCCTCTCCTGGGCTTGAACTCGAACCTCCAGGTCAGTAGTCTGGGGCAAATAACTTGGTGGACGACGGACGGACAACAAAAAACGAGCCCATAAATTGCATAGCAAAATTGCTATGCAATTTATGGGCTCGTTTTTTGGTTGTCCGTTGTCCGTTACCCTTCAAGTTTTTGGCGCCAGCTTTGTGACCTGGAGGTTCGTGTTCAATCCCAGAAGAGGACAAATTTTTTTTTATTTTTTTTAAATTAAATTAATAATTTGTTCTTGTTAATACTATTGATAATATGAATTTTTGACCGTCCGCTGGCTTTTGACCAATGAAAAAAATGACCATTGGCCAAATAAATCGCAATTTTATTTTTTCGTTTTTGAATAGGTTAACATTGATAATTACCCCATGGCCTCTTCTACAAGGGCCTATGCCTATACTGATACGGGTCCCTGTGCCCCTACAAAGGCTTATGCCTCTACTGATGCGGGTTCGAATCTCGGCGAACATTCTAAATGGTTCGATACCGGGAGAGGACAAAAATTTTTATTTATTTCCAAATTAAATTAATATATTGTTCTTGTTAATACCATTGATAATATGAATTTTTGACCGTCCGCTGGCTACTGACCATTAAACAAAATTGACCATTGGCCAAAGTATAAATCGAAATTTTTTTTTCGTTTTTGAATAGGTTAACATTGATAATTACCCTATGCCCTTTCCTACAAGGGCCTATGCCTCTACTGATATAGGTCCCTGTGCCCCTACAAAGACTTCTGCCTGTAAATGTGGGTTCGAATCCCGGCGAACGTTCTAAATGGTTCGATACCGGGAGAGGACAAAAATTTTTATTTTTTTTAAATTAAATTAATATATTGTTCTTGTTAATACCATTTTTGACAGTGTTCTGGCTGCTGACCATTGAAAAAAATGACCATTGGCCAAAGTATAAATCGAAGTTTTTTCTTTCGTTTTTGAATAGGTTAACATTGCTAATTACCCTATGCCCTTCCCTACAAATGTCGCCCCTACTGATATGGGTCCCTGTGCCCCTACAAAGGCTTATGCCTCACTTGATGCGGGTTCGAATCCCGGAGAGGGCAAAATTTTTATTTATTTTTTAAATTAAATTAATATATTGTTCTTATTAATGCCATTGATAATATGGCTTTTTGGCAGTCTTGTTTTATGCTCCTTTTTAAAAGTAGCGATTCTCGCTCCCGCTCCTACCTTCTCAAAAGGAGCGAACTTCCGCTCCCGCTACTACATATTAAAAGGAGCGCTCCCGCTCCAACTAATGGAACAGCGCTCCTTGATTTTCATTTTTTTAGTAGGTACACGAAACAAAATCATATTTTTTTTATCAAAACAAATTTTCTAAATGAGAATCTAACAAACATTCACGCCTCTCCCCTAAGACCTAGGCACTACCTTCTAAATCCACTCGAGCAATCAGCTGTGGTACATACAAAAGATACTCCAGAAAGCATTTCTATAATATCATCCATCATTTTATCATAACGCAAACCTATCTTTGTTTTTAGTGTTTGGCAGCACATTACCTTTGCTGAAGGGGAAAACGTTTTTATCATTTTGACAAAGCTAGGATTATCTACAGTTGATAAAGGACCCAGTGTATCAATGACATAATCAATGATCGCATTATCTTGTGGCGTTTTAAACATTGGCGAGATGAAGCAACCAGGAGCAGGTAACCAATTGACAATTACAGTTTTTGAATTACTTCCTTCTCCCAAAATCGCTACCACAATCACATAAATTCATCATCCCAATTCCTTCCCAAAATCGCTACCACAATCGCATTATTCCAGCATACTCTCTTCATATCATTACTTACCTAATATTCTTGTGTGATCTATATCTTCATATCATTACTTACCTAATATTCTTGTGTGATCTATATCTTCATATCATTACTTACTTAATATTCTTGTGTGATCTGTATCTTCTTATGTGAGTTATAATAATAATAAACAACTAATACTTTGTGTTATAGTAAAATATTCTTATTGGTAAACAAAATTACCATATTGGTGACCCCGACGTGATGGAATTAAACACAACAATTCCAGACTCTAATGAACCAAGAGAAAGCGCAGTTCATGTGAGAATTCCTGAATTCCATTCTAAAAATATTCGCATATGGTTGTCACAGGTAGAAGCTGTGTTTCACACACGCAACATATCCTCGCAGAAGACTAAATATTCCTACCTAGTCGAATCACTACCCCCAGAAGTCGCGGAAGAGGTGGCAGACCTCATATTCACGGTTCCTGAAATTACCCCTTACGACAAACTGAAGGAAGCAATCGTAAAAAGACTAGGAGACAGTGATGAAAAAAGGATAAGGAATTTATTCTCTTCGATATTCCTAGAAGACCGCACCCCATCCCAATTGGTAAGATACTTAAAATCTCGTTTAGGTAATAATGTGATGGACGAAAAGATTTTAAAAAGCCTCTGGATGGATAAGCTACCCCAACATGTGGTAAGCATCTTGGCTACTATGGGAGATGACCAATCACTGGATCGTATAGCAGAAGTCGCCGATAGGATTCACGAAACGTTCAGAGTCAGCAGCTTAGCATCAGTAGCTACTCCCTATAACCTCACTCCAAATAACCCTACTCCCAATATTCTGATTCCCAATATTCCTATTCCCAATACTCAAACAAACGAAATGCAGGAACTGATCAAAGTTGTGTCACAATTAGAACTCAGAGTGAACAATTAACAGGCAACCCCAATGACAGTAGGACGACATGGAGAAGGTCAAGCAGATCTAGGTCATCATCCAGACAACGCCCAACTGACACATGTTGGTACCATTATAAATTTGGAAAGGAAGCCAGGAAGTGCATGCAGCCATGCAATTTTAACACTAACTCCCAACAAAAAAACTGACGGGCCGTCCCATATGGGCGACAATGGGAAACGGCCGTACTTTCAGCCGCCTATTCTATTTATTCGACCGGTCCACCCAACGGAAATATCTCGTCGACACAGGCGCTAAAGTTAACGTCATCCCACCCCCTCCCAAACATCCATTGATCCCGCATGGCCCAACTCTACAAGCGGCTAACCAAACCAACATACACACATACGGACAAGTCGTATTAAGTTTAGACCTTGGCTTGCGACGGGAATTCAAATGGGTATTTTTAGTCGCAGACGTACACACCCCCATAATTGGAGCTGACTTATTACATCACTATAAGTTGGTTGTGGACATCAACAACAAACGACTCATAGATAGTACTACCCAGCTATCATCCAAGGGCACAACTTCACCACATCAGACATTCGGTATCCGTGTTGCACTCAGCAATCACGGCACAAAATTCGATGCAATTCTGCACGAATTTCCATCACTCATATCCCCTCTAAACTTCCACCGACAGATTCCACCACATGATGTACTCCACCACATATTAACGAAAGGACCAGCTCAGTACGCACGTCCAAGAAGACTAACGGCGGAAAAGTTGAATGTCGCGAAAAAAGAATTCGAATATATGTTAGAGTTAGGAATCATTCAGAAATCAGAAAGCAACTGGGCAGCTCCATTGCATTTAGCCGCCAAAAAGACAGGCGATTGGAGGCCTTGTGGAGACTACAGAGGCCTGAATAAAGTCACAATACCGGACAGGTATCCTATACCACACATACACGATTTCACTGCCAATCTTCACAACAAAATCATATTCTCCAAGCTGGAACTCGTGAGAGCGTACCATCACATCCCCGTTGCGCCAAAGGACGTATGCAAAACAGCCGTCACAACACCTTTCGGCCTGTACGAATTCGCAAGAATGCCGTTCGGACTAAAAAACGCAGCACAGACGTTCCAACGATTCATTGATGAAGTCCTAAGAGGATTAGATTGCGTTTACGCGTACATCGATGATATCCTCATAGCCAGCACGTCGGAGCATAAACACGAACAGCACTTGAGAATCGTTTTTCAACGATTGCAAGAGTACGATCTGAGAATCAACCCTGCGAAGTGTAAATTCGGAGTTGGTGAACTCGAATTTCTCGGACACCAGGTATCAAGCACTGGTATTGCCCCACTGCTCGACAAAGTCAAGGACATCAACGAGTTTCCCTTACCTGATTCACTAAAGAAGCTCCGGAGATTTCTAGGTATGATTAATTTCTATCGGAGATTTCTACCCGGAATTTCCCGAACCCTCCAACCTCTGACCGAGTTGCTGAAGAAGTCCAAAAAGTCCGTAACCTGCAACGACGTTCAGGTCAAGGCGTTCAAAGAAGCAAAAGCAGCATTAGTGAATTTTACCACACTTACCTTTTTGAATACGGACCCCCTTACAAAAATCACACTGACCACCGATGCATCAGACACGGCGGTCGGAGCAGTTTTGGAGCAAACCATTTCGGACAAGGTATACCCACTAGCATTTTTCTCATCGAAATTACAACCCACCCAGACCCGGTACAGTACTTTTGGTCGCGAACTCCTCGCAATTTTTTTGGCCATAAAGCATTTCCGCCATATCTTAGAAGGTCGTAATTTCACCATCTATACCGACCATAAACCACTCACCCACGCATTCAACGCAAAACCCGACCAGTATTCTCCAAGAGAAACAAGACAGTTAGACCTCATCTCGCAGTATACTACTGACATACGATTCATTAAAGGCGAAAGCAACACAGTAGCGGACGCTCTATCCCGGATGGAAATAGATTCTATTAAATTACCAGGAATTCCGGATTTGGAGGAAATTAGCAAATATCAGAAGGCTGATGAATCCTTAGAAGGTCTAAAAAACTCATCATCCCTAAAGTTACAACTAATACCCATTCCCGGATCGGATAGCAAAGTCCTGTGTGACCTCTCAACCACAAAGCCTCGACCGGTGATACCAGAACCACTTAGGAGAAATGTATTTGATCATTTCCACGCGATATCACACCCAGGTATACGCGCAACTCTAAAACTAATTACAAATCGAGTAGTCTAGCCGTCAATAAACAAAGACGTTGTTAGATGGGCAAGAACTTGCATAAGATGTCAACAAAGCAAGGTTTACCGACACACAGTTACGGTACCTGGAACCTTTGCTCAACCCGACGCCCGTTTCGCACACATACACATCGACTTGGTAGGACCACTACCACCGTCGAACGGATATACGCATTTATTAACGGCAGTGGACCGTTTCACTAGATGGCCCATGGCTATTCCTTTGAATGATACATCCACGGAGATGATCGCGAAAAAGTTGATAGAGAACTGGATTGCAAATTTTGGCACGATCACCACCGACAGAGGACCACAGTTTCAATCATCTCTTTTCCGAGAACTTTCCAATCTTTTAGGATGCACACATATCAAAACAACCGCCTACCATCCCGCCGCAAACGGACTCGTCGAACGATTCCACAGACAACTTAAAGAGTCGTTAAAAGCCGCCGGCGAGACGAAGTGGAACGAAATTTTACCATTGGTATTATTAGGTTTACGTACAACTATGAAAGAAGACATAGGAGCATCAACAGCGGAATCGGTTTACGGTACGAGTTTACGACTACCAGGAGACTTTTTCCTGAAAACCGAACCCGATCCATTACAACATCAATTCGTTGACAAGCTGAAGAGAACCATGGCTAAAATCCCTTATCCCATACCAAAACACCATGCGACATCAAAAGAGCAAGTTAGCAGCGATCTGTTCGAAACAACCCACGTCTTTATCAGAAACGACGCGGTGCGGAAGCCACTCTCTCCAACGTACGACGGTCCCTTCAAAGTATTGAAGCGTGAACCAAAGTACTTCGTTCTTGATAAAAATGGGAAAAGAGATTCTGTCTCGATAGACAGATTAAAACCCTGCCATCTAAGCAGAGAGGAACCATCCTTTCAGACCGCCGACGAAACTCAAGCTGAGGCACCGACACAAGAAGTGGAAAAACCAACCAAAATAACTAGAAAAGGCAGAAAGGTCCATTGGCCGAAAAACCTTCGTGAATACAGCACATAATTCTCAGCCAATTTTATCGATATATTTAAAACCGTAAATATATCTGGAAGGGGAGTATTGTGGCGTTTTAAACATTGGCGAGATGAAGCCACCAGGAGCAGGTAACCAATTGACAATTACAGTTTTTGAATTACTTCCTTCTCCCAAAATCGCTACCACAATCACATAAATTCATCATCCCAATTCCTTCCCAAAATCGCTACCACAATCGCATTATTCCAGCATACTCTCTTCATATCATTACTTACCTAATATTCTTGTGTGATCTATATCTTCATATCATTACTTACCTAATATTCTTGTGTGATCTATATCTTCATATCATTACTTACTTAATATTCTTGTGTGATCTGTATCTTCTTATGTGAGTTATAATAATAATAAACAACTAATACTTTGTGTTATAGTAAAATATTCTTATTGGTATAAAAACTACCATAATCTCCTTCAGTTTTTGTAGGTTCATATGTTTTTTGACCAAAATTTAATATTGACCGTTTTTTCTCAGAAGAGGAAGACTTATTATAACTAAAACTATTGATATGATTTTCAATTTTTGAATATTGATTATCATGTACTTTCTAAGTATAAATTTATAAGCTCACTAATGTATGTAATGAATTGCCCAAATATAATTAAAGCCATTTAAAAAAAAATAGTATAAAATAAAGAAATATTGATTTTACCTTCAGGTGTTTTTTAAAATTAAAGCTGCTGATTTTAGAGAAAGAAATCATTTTGTTATTAATACACAATAGGCATTTTGTTTTTAATCTGACTTTATCTTCTGTATCAATAAGCTTGAAATATTTTTTAAATGGTGGAAATGGAAATTCCACTTCGGTTTTTTCTTCATCTTCTATAATCTCTATCTCGAGATCCATAATAAAACATTTTAATTGATATGCAATTTATGGGCTTGTTTTTTGGTGTCCGTCCGTCCGTCCGTCCGTTGTATTTTCCCTATCTATTTGCATTGGGTATATTAGGTTATCGATTTTTTAAATTAAAGCATAAGAAAGAGGTGCCCCACCCCTCATCTCTATCTCCCTCGCTGTGTTATTTTTTAAATTAATGCATAAGAGGTGCCCCACCCCTCATCTCTATCTCCCTCGGTGTGTTATATATAAGATTTTTTAAATTAGCTATTATATAATAAACATAAATAAAAGTTGTTTACTTTTAATTGCTATGCAATTAAACTAGTTTTTTAGTTAGAATCCCGGAGTTTTTTTTGACTCTTATGATTGTTCTTGTTACTATCATTGATAATAAGAATTTTTGGCCGTCCGCTGGCTCCTGACCGATGGAAAAAATGACCATTGGCCAAAATGTGATTAGTGATTATGGGTCTAACAAACATTATTATAAAACATCACAATGATAAGAATTTGCAGAATTGTTGGGAGAAATTTTGTTGAATTTGAACAATTTTAAATTAAAAAAATCAAAAATTTGGCGAATGGTCATTTTTTCTCCATTGGTCAGTACCAACAGATACTCTATAAGTCAATGATACCCAAAAAAATGGGAAAAAAAAATTTGATGCTCACTTTGGCCAATGGTCATTTTTTTCCATCGGTCAGCAGCCAGCACACGGTAAAAATGAATATAAATTCATAAGAGTAAAAAAACGAAAAAAAATTTTCGAATCACATTATGGCCAATGGTCATTTTATTCCATTGGTCAGCAGCCAGGACACGGTAAAAGTAGATATAAATTCATAATAGTCAAAAAAAACGAAACAAATATTTTCGAATCACAATTTGGCCAGTGGTCATTTTATTCCATTGGTCAGCAGCCAGCGAACGGCCAAAAATTCATAATAGCAATGGTAGGAACAGGAACAATCATAATAGTCAAAAAAAACGAAAAAAATAATTTCGATTTACATTTTGGCCAATGGTCATTTTTTCCATCGGTCAGGAGCCAGTCGACGGCCAAAAAGTCATAATAGCAATGGTAGTAACAGGAATAATCATAATAGTCAAAAAAAAAAACGAAAAAATAAACTCAGATTCACATTTTGGCCAATGGTCATTTTTTTCATTGGTCAGCAGCTAGCGGACGGCCAAAAAGTCTTATTATCAATGATAGTATCAAGAACAATCGTAATAGTCAAAACTAAAACGAAAAAAAAACTTGGAATCACATTTTGGCCAATGGTCATTTTTTCCATCGGTCAGCAGCCAGCGGACGGCCAAAAAGTCATAATAGCAATGGTAGTAACAGGAACAATCATAATAATAAAAAAAAACGAAAAAATAAACTTTGATTCACATTTTGGCCAATGGTCATTTTTTTCATTGGTCAGCAGCCAGCAGACAGCCAAAAAGTCATAATAGCAATGGTAGTAACAGGAACAATCATAATAGTCAAAAAATAAACTTGAATTCACATTTTGGCCAATGGTCATTTTTTCTTTGGTCAGCAGCCAGTGGACGGCCGAAAAGTCGTATTAGCAATGGTAGTAACAGAATCGATCATAATAGTCAAAAAAAAGAAAAAAGAAACTTGGATTCACATTTTGGCCAATGGTCATTTTTTTCATTGGTCAGCAGCCAGCAGACGGCCAAAAAGTCTTATTATCAATGGTAGTAACAAGAACAATCATAAGAGTCTAAAAAAACTCCGAGATTCTAACCCAAACCCTTGTAGTGGAGGGCATAGGGTAATTATAGCAATTAATATCAATGTTACCCAATTCAAAAACGAATAGATGAGATATACTTATGCATTAATTTAACGTAGCAATTAAAACCCGACCCCGCCCGAAAGCGAGGGAGATAGAGATGAGGGGTGGGGCACCTCTTATGCATTAATTTAAAAAATACGCCCTTCGGGCGTAACTGGGGGCTTCGCCCCCAGACCCCCTTGGGGGCTTTGCCCCCAAACCCCCATCTCCTGGGGGCTCCGCCCCCAGACCCCCGGAGAAGGGGGAGATGGGAAGGGGGGGGGGAAGGGAAGAGGGGACGACTCATCTATTCTACGTATAAATGTAGCTTATTTGCTTTGCAATTTATGGGCGAGAAAGGTGAGAAGGGGCGAGAATGCCTTTAGGGGGGTATTAAATGCAAAAGAATTGGACTGACGGGCATAGGTAGGTATCAATGTTAGCCAAAAAAACGTAAAATTTTATTTTGATTTACAATTTAACGAAGCGGGAAAATATAAATGAGTTAAGTGTATAAATGTCGGCTGGATAAAGTATATAAATATCATCTTTATTTTTTATTTTTTAATAAATGCAATTAAATTAAACATTTTAGGTTAGGAGGGTGAAGGGGCTAAAATGTAACTCTTGGAGGAAGCTTTATTGAAATTTTTTGTCATTTAGTGGGGGGGACTAGTTTTGCCTGGGTTTTGCTTGGTCGACCTTTAGTTCAAACCCATAAATTGCATAGCAATTAATAGAAAACCCCCCTAAATGACGAAAAAAAAATTTTTCAATGAAAAAACTAAAAATTAAAAATTGTAGGTTTGGCCCCCCCCCTGATTGAAATTTTAAAAGTTTCGCCTCCCCCCCCCCAAACCAAAACCTGGCTACGTCCATGTCCCTGTCTGATCAATTAAATTTCATTTTTGATAAACATATTTTTACGATAAAATGTTTTTTAAAAGTGTAATGTATTATAGAGTTAGACGTCATTTATAATAGGTTCATATGGAAAACATAATATTATACAAAGACATTTGGAATATATTAAAAATGTATTTAAATATAATTTAAGATTAAATTATTGAAGGAGAGATTAATGTTTATTAAATGATAAAAGAGGCGTTAAATAACAGAGATTAGATAAGGTATATACATAAGAAGTGGGGTCAGCATAAGGAGGCTGGATTATTACCAAAAGTTCCGAGAAGATTAAATACATTAAAATATAAAGCTAGAAAAAATGCAACCATTTCATTTTTAAGTTAAACTGTTTGAACCAAAAAAAAATCTAGTGGAACGTTATTGTAAGTAAAGGAAACCTTTAAATTAGTATGCCCTAATTCGCAGTTAATTAAATTAAAGATTAATTTTCTAATTTAAAAGATTTAAAAATAAATAGCCCTATAAATATTTGAGTGATATAAACAGCTGACTTGGCGCTCTAAGTGTATTTGCCTGAAGTGAGGGGGAATAGAAGAGTAACTACCTCCTTCCCCCCCCTTTCCCTCCGTTAAAACTAAACGCGCACACTATCCCCCCTTTCCCTCCGTTAATTTGCCAAAAGCATATAAAAATCAATAATAATAAAAAGGGGTTGAGGGATGATCTCCTCACTCCCGCCCCCTAATAATACCAACTCAGCGGTGGAAGGGTAAGATAGGGAGGGGTAGGGTCATCTACTGTCAATTTCTTTTTTCGAAAAAACGTAAAATTTTATTTTGATTTACAATTTGACGAAGCGGGAAAAGGGATGATCTCCTCCACTCCCGCCCCCTAATAATACCAACTCAGCGGTGGAAGGATAAGAGGGTAAGATAGGGCATCTTTATTTTTTTTCATATGAAATTAGATTAAACATTTTAGGTTAGGAGGGTGAAGGGGCTAAAATGTAACTCTTGGAGGAAGCTTTATTGAAATTTTTTGTCATTTAGTGGGCCCCCCCCCCTTGATTGAAATTTTAAAGTTTCGCCTCCCCCCCCCCCCAAACCAAAACCTGGCTACGCTCATGTCCCTGTCTGATCAATTAAATTTCATTTTTGATAAACATATTTTTACGATAAAATGTTTTTTAAAAGTGTAATGTATTATAGAGTTAGACGTCATTTATAATAGGTTCATATGGAAAACATAATATTATACAAAGACATTTGGAATATTAAGGTTTATTAAATGATAAAAGATGCGTTAAACAATAGAGATTAGGTAACCAGAAAATAAATGCACAATAATAATAGTCAAGAAAAACCCCGGGATTCGAACCCAAAAACTGGTTACAAAATTAACAAAAATCTTTTAAAAGAAACAAACAGGAGGACGAAAGATTAAGAGACCTACAAATGCGATTAAAATTTAAGAAGAGGTTACGATTTTTAATTTTAATTATCAGTAAGTTGTTGAAAGGCAATATTTTATCTGTTATTTTAGCAATCATTAGAAATAGGAAATGTAGATATTGTGATTTCAATCAAGTAGTTAAAGCTTTTGAATACATAAAAACTAGTTTTATTAGTTAATTTTGATAACACAAAAACTAAATGTTAATATGTTTGGGAATAATTTGTTATTGATAAGGTTTTTTTAAGTCTAGAAATGGATAAATGTCTGAAAACATTAAATTCTTACAAAAATGTTTATTGGTCAGCAGCTAACGGACGGACAAAAAGTCTTATTATCAATGGTAGTAACAGGAACAATCATAAGAGTCAAAAAAATGCAAAAAAAAATTTCATTTCACACTTTGGCCAAATGGTCATTTTTTTTACAGTGGTCAGTAGCCAACGGACGGCCAAAAGGTCATATTATCAATGATAGTAACAAGAACAATCATAAGAGTCAAAAAAAACGCAAAAAAAATTTCGTTTCACACTTTGGCCAAATGGTCATTTTTTTACAGTGGCCAACGGACGGCCAAAAAGTCTTTTTATCAATGGTAGTAACAGGAACAATTATAAGAGTCAAAAAAAAACCCGGGATTCGAACCCAAAAACTGGTTAAATTAACAAAAATTAAAAGTAAACAAAAAAGACATTCAGCGCAAGACATCCACGATTCCATTGGTCAGCAGCCAACGAACGGCCAAAAAGTCTTATTATCAATGGTAGGAACAAGAACAATCATAAGAGTCAAAAAAAACGCAAAAAAAAATTTCGTTTAACATTTTGGCCAAATGGTCATTTTTTTACAGTGGTCAGTAGCCAGCGGACGGCCAGAAAGTCATATTATCAATGGTAGTAACAGTTAAAATAATAATATTCAAAAAAAAAACCCGAGATTCGAACCCAAAAACTGGTTAAATTAACAAAAATTAAAAGTGCGTATCCACGTTCGGTTCGGTGCGTGACATCCACGATTCCATTGGTCAGCAGTTAACGGACGGCCAAAAAGTCTTATTATCAATGGTAGTAACAAGAACAATCATATGAGTCAAAAAAAAAACGCAAAAATAATTTCGCTTCACACTTTGGCCAAATGGTCATTTTTTTTATTGGTCAGCACCCAACGGACGGCCAAAAAGTCTTATTATCAATGGTAGTAACAGGAACAATCATAATAGAAAAAAAAATCCCGGGATTCGAACCCAAAAACTGGTTAAATTAAATTAACAAATAACAAAAATTAAAAGTGCGTGACATCCACGTTCGGTGCGTGACATCCACGTTTGGTGCGTGACTTCGGAAAATGGAAAGTGAGCCCATAAATTGCATAGCAATTAAAAATAACACAGCGAGGGAGATAGAGATGAGGGGTGGGGCACCTCTTTCTCATGCATTAATTTAAAAAATCGAGAACCTAATATACCCAATTCAAATAGATAGGGAGGGTAGACAACGGACAACGGACGGACGGACAACGGAAGGACAACGGACAACCAAAAAACGAGCCCATAAATTGCATAGCAATTAATAAATAACTTAATCGAGATGTTATTGCATATATTATTTGAAACAAAAAGTTTTTTTTTTATTATTCATATGTTCGAGAATGCGTTAATGTCGCTAAAGAATAAATAGTAAATTTAAAGCAAGCAGCGGGCAAAGGGTTTATTTTTTCTAACCTTTACCAAGCCTTTACGCCTATCAAAGGCAAAAAAAAACCATTTAACAATATCTCCTAACAGTTATTTCCATGACAATCCAACTGTTGAATACCAAACATCAAAATAGCTGCCATTTTACTCTAGGTACTAAAGGTTTATCCCAAATATCCATAATCCTTCTACATGAAGAACACAAACTCCACAACCCAAACCGGAATCTGCCCAGTCTGCTACAGGTTAGCTTCAATTACCCTCTCTAATTTGATTTACGTTCACGGTCCATTAAAACAGAGGTGCCCAGGCTCTGGAAAACATCCAGCAGCTACAGTCCCCAAGAGGTCTACCTCTACTCACAACCATTTATTGCATAATACCTACTCCCCGCTCGAAACCACCACCACCAATACATATTCAGACATTCCTCATTCTCCTGTTAACAGGATTCTAAAAAACATCCCTAAAGGTGCCAGACATCAAGTTCTAATTGCCCTTACTAATGCCATCTCAAACCTCTCTAAGGACCCAAGCAGCACCCTCCATTGGGCCAACCTTTTTTAATTTACTTCCCGTGTCCTTTCAATACCACCATCAAATTACAAAGGTACCCTCTCGAATTGTGTTAAACAAAACTCAGCAAAATGGGACGTTTCATCACCCCCCATTATCTACGAGCCACACATCCATAAGATTACATCAGTTCAACAAAGAGCCAAACGGGTTTCCTCAAAACTCAACCACTTTGACATCCAGGGTGCCCTTCGCCTGGCCAATTCAGACTGCAAAATTTCCCCAGACACTCAAAAAACCTTCGAATCTTTACAAACTAAACACCCTGAAAGAAATTGCTCCCAATTTCCCCCTACAATCAACTCCCCCTTCAGGACTTCACATCGCCCGAAATTCTCGAGGCTATCGGTTCTTTTAAAAAATCCTCAGTAGGTTCTGATTTAGACAGCTTCCGTGCTTCACATTTAATAGAATTAACAAGACCTCACATTGACAGGTCTGGCCACTTCACATCCACCCTAGCAACCTTCCTTAACCAGGTTATTAAAGGCTTAGTACCTGACGCGATCTCTCCCTATTTTTTGGGGGCCACCTTAATATCTCTTACCAAACCTGATGGTGGCCTTCGTCCAATTGCAATGGGTTCAATTTTTAGGCGCGTATGCTGCAAACTTATCATTGCACGAGTAAAATCCGACATTGCAGATCAATTAGCTCCTATCCAACTAGGTTTCGGAACCAAGGGTGGTTGTGAAATCGCCTCTCACGCTGTTCGCATAGCCCTAGCCCATCCCGACCATTCGATCCTAGCTAAGATTGACTTCAAAAACGCATTTAACACGATCTACAGGTGACACCTCTTAACCGAGGCTTACAAATCTCTTCCCGAGTACTCCATTTTCCTTAACGCGTGCTACGCTCCTACTTCCATGCTCAACTTTAATTCCAAAATAATTGCATCGAGTGACGGCATTCAACAAGAAGACCCGCTAGGCCCCCTACTATTCTGCCTAGGTATAAAATCCCTGACTGAAGACCTAGCCTCTAAATATAATCCATCACTCAACTTGTGGTACCTAGACGATGGTACCATCAAGGGAAATGCCGAAGACGTCAAAGAAGCCCTCTCTTATCTAGAAGTCGAGGCTTCAAAAATTGGTCTCCATCTAAATCATAGCAAGACCGAGGTTTGCAAAAACAATACTGACTCTTTAAGCCTAGACCCATACTTTGACGCTTTCAAACATATTCACCCTAACGAACTAACGCACTTAGGATCTCCCGTAGGTGGCTCACACCCTTGTAACAAGTCATTAACAGAGACAATACAAAAACTAGTAGAAATCAAACCCCTCCTTTCTTACTTGCCAGCCCACCAGGCTTTCTTTTTAATTAAAAACTGCTATTCTTTACCTAAGATAAATCATATCTTCAGGTCATCCACTTCATTTTTAAATCCTAATGCTCTATCTATATTCGACCAAAAACTCAAAGGTGTAGTCGAGGAAATCACAAACCTTTCTTTTACAGGGTCCCAATGGAAACAAGCGTGTCTCCCCACAAAATATGGTGGTTTGGGCCTGAGATCACCCCCTCTAGTAGCTTTGTCGGCCTTCATCTCGAGTCGACTTTCAGCCAAACCAATCATCGACAAAATAATCGATCAACCAGATCCCTTTACCCAAATCGCTCTCGACATGTGGAGCTCTTTGTCCGACCCTAACACTCCATTCCCTACCATAAACTCTCAAAAAAGTTGGAACACTCCTCTCTACGACCATGCCCTTAAAACTCTTATATCGGGCGCTTCGTTGGAGGAGTTACCAGCTTTAAGAAGTTTTGCATCAAGGTCCGGCCACGAGTGGTTGGAGGCCATCCCAAGTCGGACCCATGACCTTCAACTCTCCAACAACGAGTTCAGGATCGCAACAGGGCTCCGCCTAGGTTGTGATATAGTTGCCCCCCATCAATGCAACTTATGTGGCTCATCTGTAGGTACAAAAGGTCATCACGGCCTACATTGCAAATTTAATAAGGCCAGATTTTTACGTCACACATCTGTTAATGCTCTTCTACAGAAGACATTCAATAAGGCTGGCTTTCCCTCCCAATTGGAGCCTAATGGTCTTTGCCTTAGCGACAAGAAGAGACCCGATGGACAGACCCTCATCCCATGGGCAAAAGGGCTATGCCTAGCATGGGACTACACTTGTCCGGATGCCTTTGCACCCTCAAACCAAAACAAAGACCCCCTTGTCGATTCTGAAAGAATAAAGTCAGCTAAATACGCAGAACTTAATTCCTCACTCCTTTTCTGCCCTATAGTGACCACTACTTTTACAACAATAGGTCCTAAAACCCAAGCCCTCCTGAAAGAATTGGGGGCGCCGTATAGCTGCCAATACCCTTGACAAAAGGGAAACTTTTTTTTTAAAACAGAAAATCGGAATTATAATTTGTCATTTCAACGCGATCGCAATTTTTGAATGTTTACCTAGCATATAATTTTTATAGTAGTACATAGTTTCATTTAATAAAAGATATTATTATCTAAAAAAAAAAAAAAGTTTAAAAACGATATTAAGTGAATTGTTGACAGAACATTATGGCAAAGGATTTCTAGGGTTTGGACAGTTTTATATGAAGACAACACTGAATGCATATTTAAATATAGCAATTAATATCAATGTTACCCAATTCAAAAACGAATAGATATACTTATGCATTAATTTAACGTAGCAATTAAAACCCGACCCAGCCCGAAAGTGAGGGAGATAGAGATGTAGGGTGGGGCACCTCTTTCTCATGCATTAATTTTAAAAATCGAAAACCTAATATACCCAATGCAAATAGATAGGAGGGTAACGGGCGGACAACGGACGGACGGACGGACTCCACCAAGTTATTGGCGCCAGCCTTTTTTAAATTAAATTAATATATTGTTCTTATTAATACCATTGATAATATGACTTTTTGACCGTCCGCAGGCTACTGACCATTGAAAAAAATTACCATTGGCCAAATAAATCGAAATTTTTTGTTCGTTTTTGAATAGGTTAACATTGATAATTTAAAAAATAACACAGCGAGGGAGATAGAGATGAGGGGTGGGGCACCTCTTTCTTATGCTTTAATTTAAAAAATCGATAACCTAATATACCCAATGCAAATAGATAGGGAGGATACAACGGACGGACGGACGGACGGACACCAAAAAACGAGCCCATAAATTGCATAGCAATTAAAATATTTTTTATTATATATCTATAAAATGAATATTAAATTAATATGTCTTACAGTTACAAGGTTTTTCAAAAAAATTTCAATATAAAAAAGGTGTTTAATGTTTCAAATGATTAGATGAAAAATCAAAATAAAACTCGGCTGAACATTTGATAATAAATTAAATTTAAATAAAATTAAAATTATATTTTCATTAAATTTTAATTAACAAACATTATTAATATTTAAAAAATAATATAATTTATATATTAAATTGAAAGGAGCGGAGAAGCGGCGCTCCTCCGCTCCAGCCGTAAAAGGAGCGACTCCCGCTCCCGCTCCTCATTTTTAAAAAGGAGTGGCGCTCCAGCTTTTTTTAAAAAAATGTAGCTCCTGTAGCGCCGCTCCTTAACAAGACTGCTTTTTGGTCGTCCGCTGGCTGCTGACCAATAAAAAAAATGACCACTGGCCAAAATGTGAATCGAAATTTTTTTTTTCGTTTTTAAATTTCTATATTAGCTTAACATTGATAATGACCCCATGGCCTCTCCTAGGTTTTTTGACTCGTATGTATTTATAGACCGTCTCCGGGTACTGACCAATGGAAAAAATGACCATTGGCCAAAATGTGAATCGAAATTTTTTTTTCGTTTTTTTTGACTCGTATGTATTTATAGACCGTCTCTTGGTGCTGACCAATAACAAAAATGACCATTGGCCAAATTTTTTTTAAGTAAAGGCTAAAATTTCAAAATGCTCCTCCAAAATCATTATAAAATACTGAAACAAATTCTTGAATATTTGATAATCAAAAAACGTCTATAAGTTTAAAAAATAATTTAAATTCTTCCATCTAGGAACTTTTCGATTTAAAGTCAGTGTGGAAAATAAAATCTATCTTCCCTTTTTTGTCCATCCATACGCTTTCTAACCCCGCTATACAATTACCTTTTATTAATTGCTATGCAATTTATGGGCTCGTTTTTTGTTGTCCGTCCGTTGTCCGTCTGTCTGTCCGTTACCCTCCCTATCTATTTGCATTGGGTATATTAGGTTATCGATTTTTTAAATTAATGCATGAGAAAGAGGTGCCCCACCCCTCATCTCTATCTCCCTCGCTGTGTTATTTTTAAAATTAATGCATAAGAGGTGCCCCCCCCTCATCTCTATCTCCCTCGGTGTGTTATATATAAGATTTGTTAAATTATCTATTATATAATAAACATAAATAAAAGTTGTTTACTTTTAATTGCTATGCAATTTAACTAGTTATATAATAAACATAAATAAAAGTTGTTTACTTTTAATTGCTATGCAATTTAACTAGTTTTTTAGTTAGAATCCCGGAGTTTTTTTTGACTCTTATGATTGTTCTTGTTACTAACATTGATAATAAGAATTTTTGGCCGTCCGCTGGCTGCTGACCAATGAAAAAAATGACCATTGGCCAAAATGTGAATCGAAATTATTTTTTTCGTTTTTTTTTACTATTATGATTGTTCCTGTTCCTACCATTGCTATTATGACTTTTTGGCCGTCCGCTGGCTGCTGACCAATGTTATATAATAAACATAAATAAAAGTTGTTTACTTTTAATTGCTATGCAATTTAACTAGTTTTTGGGTTAGAATCCCGGAGTTTTTTTTGACTCTTATGATTGTTCTTGTTACTATCATTAATAATAAGACTTTTTGGCCGTCCGTTGGCTGCTGACCACTGAAAAAAATGACCATTGGCCAAAATGTGAATCCGAGTTTATTTTTTCGTTTTTTTTTTGACTATTATGATTGTTCCTGTTACTACCATTGTTATTATGACTTTTTGGCCGTCAGCTGGCTCCTGACCGATGGAAAAAATGACCATTGGCCAAAATGTGAATCGAAAATATTTTTTTCGTTTTTTTTTTGACTATTATGATTGTTCCTGTTCCTACCATTGCTATTATCACTTTTTGGCCGTCCGCTGGCTGCTGACCAATGGAATAAAATGACCATTGGCCAAAATGTGATTCGAAAACTTTTTTTTCGTTTTTTTTGACTATTATGAATTTATATCCACTTTTACCGTGTCCTGGCTGCTGACCAATGGAAAAAAATGACCATTGGCCAAAATGTGATTTGAAAATTTTTTTTTCGTTTTTTTTTACTCTTATGAATTCATATCCACTTTTACCGTGTCCTGGCTGCTGACCAATGGAAAAAAATGACCATTGGCCAAAGTGAGCATCAAAATTTTTTTTCCATTTTTTTGGCTATCATTGACTTATAGAGTATCTGTTGGTACTGACCAATAGAGAAAAAGTGACCATTGGCCAAATTTTTGATTTTTTTAATTAAAAATTGTTCAAATTCAACAAAACATTTCTCCCAACAATTCTGCAAATTCTTAACATTGTGTTGTTTTATGATATAATGTTTGTTAGACCCATAATCAATAAAAACTAATGTAATACGCAACTAGATGCAAACACTAAATCTAACCCTAACCCTTGCCTATATTACATTTTGCCTATATCATTTTGCCTATAATGGACACTTTGTATAAATAATTAATTAATCATTAGGCATTTAATACCCCCTTATAGGCATTCTCACCCCTTCCCACCTTTCTCGCCCATAAATTGCATAGCAAATATGATACATTTATACGAAGTACAGATGAGTCGTCCCCCCTTCCCTTCCCCTCTTCCCTTCCCTTCTCCCCCTTCCCACGAGGGCCGAAGGCCCGAGTTTTATTATCACGCATCAAAATTTTCTAAATGTTCCAAACTTCGTCCTGCAATAATATAAACTTATATATTATAATTCATTAACATCATTTCACGTAAGTATATTTTTATAACTTAATTATTAATAGCATAAGTATAATGCTTACAATTTTATATAATATATAATACAAATATTTTACATTCAATTTTATAACTAATATGTTTTACATTAAATGCAAACTTTTTAGGCATATTTATGTAATTAATTGCTATGCAATTTATGGGCTCGTTTTTGGTTGTCCGTTGTCCGTTGATGTCCGTTGTCCGTCCGTTACCCTCCAATGTATATATTTAATTAAATTAATATTTTGTTCTTGTTAATACCATTGATAATATGACTTTTTGACCGTCCGCAGGCTTCTGACCATTGAAAAAAATGACCATTGGCCAAATAAATCGAAATTTTTTTTTCGTTTTTGAATAGGTAACATTGATAATTACATTTGGATAAACTTTCAGGATCTCGTGCATTTAATACTTACCCGTGTAATTTATGGGCTCGTTTTTGGTTGTCCGTTAAATAATGACCATTGGCCAAAGTATCAATCGAAATTTTTTTTTCGTTTTTGAAGTGGTTAACATTGACAATTACCCTATGCCCTCCCCTACAAGGGTCTATGTTTCATTATCAATATATTGTCACGCTCTTCGGTGTCTTGCACCGAATGTCTTGTCACGCATCGAATGTCTTCTCACGCTGTTTACTTTTAATTTTAATTAATTTAACTAGTTTGTGGGTTCGAATCCCTGAGTTTTTTTTGACTCTTATGATTGTTCTTGTTACTACCATTGATAATAAGACTTTTTGGCAGAGACCAGATTGCCCGGCCCGGCCCGCTGCCCGACCCGGCCCGGCCCACGGGCCGGGCCGGGCCGGTCAACTGTCTTAAATTTTACCTTTCGGGCGGGCCCGGGCGGGCACGTTTTACTTTTCGGGCGGCCCGGGCGGGCACGCTTTGATAAGATTCGGGCAATTCGGGCATAAATAAATTATTGTAGGGCTAGGGTAGGGTGTGACTTTTTATATAAAATGGATTATTTTTGAAAATTTCTAGCTAGATTGAATTGCCTTACACAGCTTCACCTTTAACACTTCAGAGGTCGGGTGGGGTTATAATGGTAATGACCCCAAGCCGTTTAAAAATGCTGTGCAAAATAAATTTGTTTTCTATAATTATAGGCATAAAATTAAAACCACTTGATCAAATAGACAAATTAATATAGTAACAAATTTTGACAAGTTTAAATTATAAAATATCTAAGTTATAGCTATTAGTTTGGGGTAATTAATACCCCAAATACCATCCGTGTTAACATTTTACCTCTGAAGTGTTAACCAAACCACACTTGTAATAATATGAAAGATGCATATTTTTTATCCCTCCCGGACCGTGGGCTCAACACAACACAATTTGATTGATTCGAAATGCTAATTAAAATTCTATTTTTTTAGTGTGCTTTATTAAGGGCCGGGGATTCTTCTGATCTCTGTCTGTACCCTTTATTTAACCCTTGTTGAGAGTATCGCATTTTTAATGAATTTGTTGAATATTTACTTTACTATTACTATTACTTTTACGTCCTTTCCTTTTTTTATTGCTAACTAACGAACGCATGTACTGTGCATGCGTGCACGTGCAGTCTAGACAAACATCCAACTCTCTTAAAAACGTTTTCATATTCATTTTCATTCTACTAAATTTAATCGCTTCGCTATTATTTTCTTTTTCACATTTACTTTACAGTATTTATTCCATTCAATTTCAAGTAAGTCTCGTGGTATTTCAATTCAAAGTGTTCATTTGTGTGATATCCTGCATTTTTTTATTTTTTAACATGTTTAATATTAAAAAGTGTAATACTTTTACTTGCGCTTCGGGCCGGGCCGTGCGGGCATTTCGGGCAGCTCTTGCGCTTCGGGCCGGGCCGGGCGGGCATTTCGGGGAGTTCTTGCGCTTCGGGCCTGGCCGGGCGGACACTGAGAATGGTTCGGGCGGGCCGGGCGGGCAATTTAATCATAAAATCAAACCGGGCCGGGTTCGGGCAAAAAAATTTAAACAAATCTGACCTCTGCTTTTTGGCCGTCCGCTGGCTGCTGACCAATGGAAATAAATGACCAATGGCCAAAATGTGTATCAAAATTATTTTTTTCGTTTTTTTTTAACTATTATGATTGTTTTTGTTACTACCATTGCTATTGTGACTTTTTGGCCGTCCGTTGGCTGCTGACCAATGGAAAAAAATGACCATTGGCCAAAATGTGATTCGAAAATTTTTTTTTCGTTTTTTTTGACTATTATGAATTTATATCCACTTTTACCGTGTCCTGGCTGCTGACCAATGGAAAAAAATGACCATTGGCCAAAATGTGATTCGAAATTTTTTTTTAGGTTTATTTTACTATTAGGAATTTATATCCACTTTTACCGTGTCCTCGCTGCTGACCAATGGAAAAAAATGACCATTGGCCAAAATGTGATTCGAAAATTTTTTTTCTCGTTTTTTTTGACTCTTATGAATTTATATCCACTTTTACCGTGTCCTGGCTGCTGACCAATGGAAAAAAATGACCATTGGTTAAAAATTGTGAATCGAAATTTTTTATCCGTTTTTTTTGACTCTTATGATTGTTCCTGTTAATACCATTGATAATATGACTTTTTGGCCGTCCGTTGGCTGCTGACCAATTGAAAAAAATGACCATTGGCCAAAGTGAGCATCAAAAATTTTTTTTCCGTTTTTTTGGCTATCATTGACTTATAGAGTATCTGTTGGCACTGACCAATGCAAAAAAATGACCATTGGCCAAATTTTATATATAACCTAAAAATTTATTATAGATGGTCTAACAGACAGCCAACTATGTAATATATATATATAACCTTATAAATGCATATATATTTTTTTATTGGGTTAATATATTTCATTTAATTAGATTGTAATTTCATAGAAAACCTAAAAAGTAATAGTTAAAAAAATATAGGTATTAGATTCTAATTTACGATACAATATATTGATAGAAACTAACACAAAATTCTAAACTTCCTTCAAAGGTTTAATCATAGCCCGTTCTTTCTAATTAAATTCAATCTACTATTAAACTATTAAAACACGAATTGTACTTTATTAGATGGCGCGCGTAAATTTAAATAATTAGTAAAATTTTCTACGTGTTATAGATATTACACCACACGTGTGGCCGGGAAATGTCCGATATTTTTAAAACGAAAAGGTATTTTAGGAATCTGAAAAGGCTATTCTACCCCTGGCCGCCCTGGGCACCGGGTAAAGTTTCGAGCGAATCGGGCGGGTAGTTTCAGAATTTAGCCCTTTTTTAAAACTAAAAGGAATTTTTATTTTAATTTTTTTCTTAAAATTAAATTAATATTATGTTCTTGTTAATACCATTGATAATTTGACTTTTTGACCGTCCGCTGGCTACTGACCGATGAAATATATTGATTTTCTAAACATAAAACAGAACTTTATTATTTCATTATCTATATAAATAACATAATAACTTCTACTATTTTAATACCAGCATGGTGTGACGGGTTATAGCGCACGGCTTGTAAACAGGGTGATCTGGATATCCCGGGTTCAAGCTCGGGAGAGGGAAAATTTTTTATTTTTTTTTAAATTAAATTAATATTTTGTTCTTGTTAATATCATTAATAATATGACTTTTTGATCGTCCGCAGGCTACTGACCAATGGAAAAAATGAACATTGGCCAAATAAATCGAAATTTTTTTTCGTTTTCGAATTGGTTAACATTGATAATTACCCTATGCCCTCCCCTACAAGAGTCTATAACTAATTATTTTGCATTTAATACCCCCCTATAGGCATTCTCGCCCCTTCCTACCTTTCTCGCCCATAAATTGCATAGCAAATATGCTACGTTTATACGGAGTATAGATTAGTCGCCCCCCCCCTTCCCTTCCCCTACTCCCCTTCCCCTAATCCCCTTCCCCCTTCCCCTACTCCCCTTCCCACGAGGGCCGAAGGCCCGAGTAATTATATAGTAGTCAATTTTTTAAATTTGTTTTAGTAAAAATACTTTGTGATCACATTTAAATAATAAATCTCTTATTCTCATGTTTATTTCATAATCACGAGAAGAGTAAGTCGCTTTTGATTTTTTTAAAATTTTTGATCATGGGGGACAGGTTGCATTATTTTTTATTCAATTTTTAATATATTTATTAACTATCCAAATATTTTAAAAAATTTGTGAGAGTGAGGTTTGCTTCAAAAATCCTTCCCTCCGCCCGATAAAGAAACTCTAACAATGTTGCTTTTCTAATGTCATGCTCTAGAAACAAATTTTGTTTGATGATATCTTTTACAATTTGTGTTTTTATCCCCTAACAAGTTTAGATCTGATTTAATATGAGTGGGTGAAATGAGGATATTGAAAAATCATCAAAAATTCATTTACAATTAAATTAATTTTGTTTCCCTCCCCAATCTATCAAATAAAATCCATAATATAAGTTATATACTTCGTGGGGGTATTCGTTTTCCTTACCAATGTGACGTAATCGATTGAGGGGTGGAGACGTAGTTTGTTTAACAAATATTGATAAAATTTACTACATATTTATCATTATTACTGTTATTTTTATATGCCAAGGTTAAACTACAGTTTATTACCCTACCCCCTATCTTACCCTCTTATCCGCCCACCTCTGACTTGGCGCTCGCCTGAACTGAGGGGGAATAGAAGAGTAAACTAGAATTAATAATAATAATATAGATAGCACGCGCTCCATATCGACAATAATATTAATTTTAATTCAATGGCGGACTCCCTATATAGAAGGTGTACTGTCTCTACATTATAACACTTACTATTTGCCTTTTAGATTAAAATTATAATTGTTATTCAGAATTATTCAACATTCCACATAAATTCTTTACAAACTAGGCCAAAATAATTTATATAAAATGTGTAAAATGAGCTTGGATGAAGTTTCTGCAAGAGGAAATTGGACTGGAAAATTAGATTTTATCCTTTCTTGCATAGGATTTGCCATTGGGTTAGGTAATATTTGGAGATTTCCATACATTTGTTACACCAATGGAGGAGGTTATTTTATATAATTATCTTAATACCAACTTGCTCTATATCTATGATATTCATATGTAAATTACAAATTTATGTTTAATCTTTATGTTAAGGCCAATTAATAGATGAGCCTTATTATATGAATCCTTTATTTACTTATCTATTCTATATACTAATAAATTCTGATAATTGCCCATTGCGCAGAAAAAAGTTGAAAATTTAGGTTTATTTTTAGTCCAATATTATATATTTACCATATATTCTTTAGAAATTTGCAATTTGATAAAATACAAACATAATAATATGTTATAGTGAATTATTAATTTTGTTTATACCATAATATTTTTAGGGGAATGAAATTTTTCATTCATTTAAAGGGTAAAAATAACCGCAAATGTTTGAGGTTTAAATTATTTCGACAGACTTTTTTAGGAACAAAATTCACCAAATTTGAGTGAATAACGCATTTATTGTCAATAATAGTTAAATCCATAAAACGCTCGCGAACGTGATTTCGTCCCTAAAAACCTCCATAATTTAAAAAGTATTGGCCCAAAATAGATCTAATAAATGAGACCTACACCCTCGCCAAAAATTATCCTGATCTAAGATGGTGATGCAAAAATCGTCTCTTTTTGGTATGCAATATATAGGCTCGCTTTTTGTTGTCCGTTGTCCGTCCGTTCTCCAACGTTCTGACTTGCTGGTTTTTGAATTGGTATATTAGGTTAACATTGATAATTACCCTATGCCCTCCCCTACAAGGGCCTATGCCTCTACTAATATGGGTCCCTGTGCCCCCCCCCCCTACTAAAGCCTATGCCTCTACTAATGTGGGTTCGAATCCCGGAGAGGGCAAATAAATAAACAATACAATAATATATGTTAGAATAAAAAGCAATTAATGAGAAATTGTTTGTACGATGCAATGCAACAATTGCAAAGACATAATAAGCCACTAACGGGAACATCGGACCTTGCAAGTAGTGCCCTGCACGGGCCGCCCGAAGCCCGGCCGGACTTTAGTTGGGCAAATCCTTAGGGAGGGGCAATTTGAAATTTTAGTCATAATTTTAATAGTGAGTTTTGGGATTTAGAGAGGGGCAGCCGTCCCTTCATGCCCCCCCCCCTCCTTGGCTACGCTCTTGCTGATGGGGCAGTAATTAGCTGAATAAATTGTGGCAAAAGATTTTGATTATTTTTTGAAATTATCTTTGTTTAAATTACAAATAATACCAGTGAAATCATTTTTTATTTATAGGGTAAAATAATATTCAAATGTAATATTTGATAAAGTTTTTACTAAAAAAAATCGAGCCGGGCTCGGATTCGGTCAGGCCAAAAATAAAAAAGCATTTTAAACTAAAGGCGGACTTGGGCAAATTAATGGAACATCGGGCTCGGGC
Source organism: Gordius sp. MW1 (assembly GCA_964036665.1). NCBI lineage: Eukaryota > Metazoa > Nematomorpha > Gordioida > Gordea > Gordiidae > Gordius > Gordius sp. MW1. The sequence continues at coordinate 10,765,911 of OZ038532.1, read as the reverse complement.
AATTCATTTTACAGGGCTGTACTTGTTAGACACAAGTGTTGTATATCACTTCTTATATGCTTCAGCAAATGTTAAACATTCTTCTACAAGAATGTTCTTGTCTTTAACTAATGCTGGCCTGACGCTGTATAATTGAAGGTTTTAACTGCAAACCTTGTCCCAGCCCAAAAAAATATTTTCATGCAGGTATGGGCCGGGCCGCTACTTAAAACTTTGGCCCATTCGGACCTCTAGTAGTGATTATCACTCAACCAAACAATATTTTTAATATAATAAAATCATAACTAGGAATAAGCATGTACCTTTAAAATAAATAATTCGGCCTAACCAGTGTACTGAAAAATATTTTTAAAAATTTGGCCAGAATATAAGCTATTATTCTTGATATCCCGCGGAACGGTGTATTTAGGCTAGGAGTTTTCTTCCATACCCCCCCCCCCGTCGCCCAAGAAAATTGTGCTAATAATTTTTTCGCATTTTAAAGCAGGACAAAAAGGGTATTAGATTTTAATTATTAAAACATTATTAAGCTATGTATAGTTGAAGCAAACTTTTCCTCGGTATATTCTGAAAATGTTCTAAAAACACTTGTAGCAGGTATACTATTAATCCTTAGTAAATATCGATAAAATATTTTTCCTTTCTTAAAAAATGCCACGAAATTCTAAAAAAAATTTTTTAATATTACTTGAACATGTTTTTTGATTCTTGCGTCTCATGTTTTTAAGTTAATTTGAAATTTGTTTTTTTTATAATTTTCAAATATGCTAGTGCGGTCAAAGGAATACTATTTACGTTTAGGGGTATTTAGCCGCCTATGACTGTTGTATAAAGATTCATAATGCAATAGATACCAGTAAAGGATTAAAAATATAATGCAATAAATCAATTAGAGTGACCTTCAAAAATTGATTTTGTTTCGTCCAAGATGACCTTGACATAGGGGAGGGGGCACCAAGAAGGCAAAAACAACTCGACGCAATAATATTTGAATATTAAGACGAGCAAGAGAGGTTAAAATTTATTTACGATGAATTTTAAAACTATTTTAATAATAATATTGATATGTCCACTCAACTTACATTCCTTTAAATGCACCAGAGGTAAAAAGGAGTATTATACACGGGATGTGGGGTTTGAAATTAACAAACAGTTTGAGCGGATTTTTAAATATAATCGAGTTCTTAGGGTCTTTAATTAAAAGTGTTTTCGATCTAGGCTTTCAAATAAATTTCATTTTAAATTTATGATACACAGAAAAATGTTCCTCTACAATTAAGTATTTATTATCCTTTTCAAATTCATAAGATTTCGATAGATTAAAATTATTATTAATTAGGATACAGAAGTTACTGGACAGAATGGAGTGTGTGCCCGCTCAATTGCAACCTAGGAACATCTAGACGTCAATATCAAGTTTGTATTAATAGAAATAATATTCCCTGTGATTGTAATTTTCCATTGTTTCGTGACGAAGAATGCTGGTGTAGCGTAAAATTTGTAAAACAAATATATTTTCGCAATTTTTAACTTGTCTTTAGTATTACCCTCCTTTATTTGATGACGATGATGACGAAGATAACACTAAATAATGGTTTTAAAATTTTCCCCCGTAAATTTTCATGGAAGACACGGGTTATGTCATAATCATCTTTAACCGCCCACATTAAAAATGTTTTTTCTCAATAAAGCTTCCAAAGACGTTGGGAACCTGGTTTCTCATGTCAATCTCTACTTATATTTATTAATCTAATATAATTTAAATTAAAAGAAATAATTAAAGAGTTTATTAATCAAAACATTTCAAAGTAAATTGATGGTAAAATTAGCGAATTTCAAAGCGTATATAGAGCACGACAAAAGATGTTTAACGAGATGTTTTAGGAAAAATATGCAATATTGAAAGTAACAGAGATTATGGTTTAATGCAGCAGATAAGTTTTAAAGTTGCTTTTGCCATTGTGTTCAAATTCTAAAATTTGTCATTGCTATTATATAAAGTCGTAAAGTGTGTGTACATACTTATATTTGTCGCACTAATCGCGCCTTACGTTTGGGTAATAAAAATGTGGATCATAAATTTCATATTTTAGGCCATTACGAGGTGCACTTATAAAACGGGTGGATATTAACGTGTGTTTGCTAATAAAAGGTTTGACTCGAATAACAAATTCAACATATAATATTAAGCTAACTTTCGTCGTACATGAAATATTCCTATAAATCTATAAAATCTAAGTTTTGCATCAAAAAACGGAGTTAGAGGAAGATTGAACCTCTTGATTGAGGTCTTTGACGATTGCTCTGTTGTTGTTGAAAGTATTGGGAATTTTGTGCTTGATTATTAGGATTTGGATTTGGCTGACGCTGTTGCAAATTTTGAGGTGGCGGTTGATTGGGTCTCTGTTGTGGCCGAGAACCCATGGAAGGATCTCGTATACAAACTTGACAACGCGACACCCGACTTCTCAATTGGCCGGCCTTAAGTGTTTGGGCTTCGGGTTTCTTAAATTCTGCACCTTTGTCTATAGTTGCCAACCAAAAACTAAGAGAGGACGAGAAGTAATTGCATGTTCCTTTGCCGTGGCATTCTATGAAAGGTGATGCCCTAAAGTCTTCCAAACATGATCCGGGTGATACCAAGGATTGTCCAGTACCGTCGGCACCCGCTCCAGTGTGCTATTGAGTTAAGCATAATATTGTTTTAAAGTAGAAATTAGAGGGTATTGAATTTTTTATGCTATTCTACCATAGCTTACCATAACAAAACTGTAGCCAATCCACAATCCTTTCCAACCTTGTGGACAATCTGGGATCAACATAGTTTGACTATGAACCGCGATAACCTATAAAAATTGATATTTAATATTTTGCTGGTCAAAACAAATTTTATACCATAGCAGGAGCTTCACAAACTGAGCATCTGCTGATGTAAGGCTTAATTTCTTCGGCAGGTATAAGAGACATGCTCGATTTCATAGGTTCTTCCGTTGAGAGCCAATAACTGTAATCGTTTCTCGAGGCAACGTTGCATATGTTATTGATGCCGCAGAACATGAAAGGCATTGTGCTAAATTTGCTAAGACAACTACCAGGCGATCCTAAATCTTGTCCGTGTGCCCGTTCATTACCCTGAACATGGAGTAGCGAATAACCTTCCCATAATGGAGTAGTGCCTTGTGGACATTTTGGAACCTCGTAGGATTGACTATGACGTGTCATGTAAAAGCCACCACTTGATGCGCCTGGCCCGGGCGCTCCAGTGAGACCAGGGAAACCAGGTTGGCCAGGAGGACCAACAGTCCCGGGCAAACCTAAAGAATAAATGTTCATTAAATGTGAATTCTTTTTTATTAAGCATAGCGTGACTGACTAACTGGAAGTAAAAATGTAGTTTGCAATTGGCCTTATAGTGTAAGATTTTTTGTAGAATAGTAGCTAAGTAGGTATTGTTTAAAAATGCGATATTTTAAAATAAGGGTTATAATTTCTTTCAGGCTACAAAAATATTATATTTTCTCGAACCAATTAGTGGGTAAGAATATAAGATTATTTAAATATTTATATCCTACCTTCATATCCAGGTGGCCCTTCTTCTCCTTTAATCCCAGGTAACCCTGGTTGTCCAGGGTATCCTGACTGACCAGCGTCTCCTTTGGAACCAGCGAACCCAGGCAATCCAGGAGGGCCAGGTTTACCAGGCTGACCAGGACCGCCAGGTAAGCCAGGGAACCCAGCGTCACCTTTCGGTCCTTGTATAAGCATATTCGACGGTATTTGAGGAGTGTATCCAGGATCTCCCTTGGCACCTGTTTAATTCCACATATATTTTATGTTTTACGCATAATAATATCTTACGCGAATGCTTTACAAATTAAATTAAATTTATCTTTCGTCAAATTAAAGAAATGGTTTAATTCCCCTTTTATTATCAATCGATTTATACCTGGGAATCCATCGAGACCGGGTGATCCATCTCTTCCTGGTTGTCCAGGTGCACCATGATCACCCTTTTCCCCCGGATATCCTGGTAATCCATCTTTACCCGGAAGTCCTGGTTGTCCAAGATTACCCTTTTGTCCCGGCATACCCTGATATTTGTTTTTAGTATTATACAAAAATAAATCGTTAATATACTGAAAGTCCTGGAGGTCCTTGTGGTCCGGGTAAGCTAACCCCTGGCAAACCTCTGTCTCCTTTAACACCGGGTAAACCAGGCAGACCAGGAAACCCTGCATTACCTTTAGGTCCCACTGGCCCGGGAAGACCTAACAGAATATATCAAATTAAATTATATCAGCTTTCCATTGATTGATTATCTATCTAACACAGTAGCAAATTTTTTTAATTTTACCTGGTGTTCCTGGAAGACCAGAATCGCCTCGATCACCCTTCGGGCCAACAGCTCCTTGCAGATTTTCACCAGGTTGACCAGGAGCGCCATCTCTACCTGGAGCACCAGGAAGACCAGCATCTCCTTTAAATCCGGGCAAGCCTGGGGTCCCTGGATAACCGGGTTCACCATTTGGACCAGGAAACCCTGTAAAGATATGAAATTTAAAGAAATTATAAAATGCACAACCCTATCAATTGCAATTATTAAGCTCCTATAATCATAAGAAATTATAATGTTTTATTATAATTTTTATACTTGAAGAAATGATAATAACCTGGAGGTCCGACTGGTCCTGGAAGACCTGGTAGGCCATCAGTTCCCTTAGGCCCTGGGAATCCTGGTTGTCCATCTAATCCTGGAATGCCGTCTCTACCCTGGTTTCCTTTCTGGCCTGGGAAGCCTGGCAGACCAGCCAAACCTGCATCTCCTTTAGCACCAGGTTGACCAGGCGTACCGGGGGCACCGTCTAAACCAGGAGGTCCAGCAGGTCCTGGAGGAGCTGGTAGACCTTTTATTTATTGAAATTGTATTAATATATGTGTGGTATACTATGGTAAACCTCCTTTCTTCCCCATTTAATTTCCCATACGTGTGTGTTACTTTTCTTCCTGCCCCCCCCCACACGCTTGTACGTGTTTGTTATTTCTTTCCCCCATATATTATTATTTATCAACATGCATCATTGAATTTTGTATACGCGTACACAACGCGTACCGTATCGATAACTTTTTATATATTCATTCTTTAATTCTTTGTCTCTTTTGGGAATAAATAAATAAATAAATAAACGTACGATGTAAGTTGAAAAGGTTTAATAAAATAAGTCTTCCTTGAATGTAAAAGGTTTCCCCTGTCGGCCCAATAAATCCCCCACTCTCACAAGTTGTAAATCGCAACTTAAGGATGCGAAATTGGTGTCAGAAGTGGGATCTGAACCCACGCCCTCATGTCGGCCCAATATATCCCCTTATTCCCTCATTCGTAAATCGCATCTTAAGGATACGAAAATTTGATCTTATAATTTTGAAGTTAAATAAACCTACCAGGTCGTCCGATTTCTCCCTTTTTCCCTGGTAAACCTGACATTCCAGGAAAACCATCCAAACCACGATCTCCCTTTTCTCCTGGATAACCATTCAATCCAGGGAGTCCTGCATCGCCCTGCAGTCACAAATTATAATAAAATTTAATAATAATAATAAATAAAATTTGGGGTCAATTTAAAGTTTAAACAATTTAAATCTGATAAAATTATACTTTCTTAAAACTTACAAGTACAACTTCTCGGTTTATAATAGTTGGTAAAGTAAAGGAATGCGACTAATCATTAATAATCTAGACCAAACTTATAATTTATTAGAAAATACACCTTATTATATTTTAGAATTTATAAAATAGCAGCACTCATAAATAAGTTATATTTTTTTAATTTATAATATAAATTGATTTATATAACGACAGGTGACTGACTTTCATTCCTGGTAGTCCAGCAAGACCTGGATAACCAGAATCTCCTTTGGCTCCGGGTTGTCCAGGACTTCCTGGAGACCCGGGCTGTCCTGACAAACCGGGGAATCCTGCGTCACCTTTCGCTCCAGGGTATCCTATTATAAGCAATTTACAATTAAAAATAAGAAAATGAGGGTTGGGGCGGATAGACAACTACGATGATAATTCATTGTAAACCTGGGGATCCATCTGAACCACGATCTCCTTTTGCGCCCGAAACTCCCGGGAGCCCTGGTAATCCTTCCCGACCTGCATCACCTTTTGCACCAGGTGTTCCTGGTAAACCATACCCAGTGTCTCCTTTGTCTCCCTTAGCTCCTGGATAACCTGGTCCCCCAGGTTCGCCCGGCATTCCATCTAAACCTATAACAGCAACAATTGAATTAGTAATGATTATGTCGGCTGCCGATAAAATAGTCGGAGAAGCGTGTGTATTTATTTCAGACCTGGGAATCCTGCATCACCCTTAGCACCAGGGAATCCAGGTTGACCAGCATCACCCGGTAGTCCCGGACCTCCTGGAAGTCCATCTAAACCGCGGTCACCTTGAAAGAAATTGTAAAAAATTCTATGTTTTACCTTATTGTATACAACATATTGACATTTTTTAAATGGCCCATTTTATAGGTTAAAAATAAAGAAAATTTGCAATTAGTTAACATATGATTGTTTCGAATTTAGGTCTGACATGTAATTTTTCTATACCTTTAATGCCAGGAGCACCTGGTCCTCCGGGATATCCATCTTTTCCTGGCAAACCTGCCGTTCCCTTCATGCCGGGTAAGCCCGGAAGTCCTTCTTTTCCAGGAGCGCCGGGATAACCAGCTGAGCCTGGGTTGCCCTTTTGACCAGGCAATCCTAAAATTATAAGATATATATTATATGAAGCAAGATATTTTTTGTAGTTACGATTAAACAATTTTGTAGGGGCAACTATAATATAGTTTTGTTATTTAGATATGAATAATTTCTATATTAATTTATCACACCTTTTAAAATAAAGCTATTAGAAAAAATTACACATTCCCTCTTTTGCATAATAAAGTTTAATATATTTAATTAAATTTTATAAAAGAAATGGTAAAAATACCTGGTAACCCAGCAAATCCATCTTTACCGGGAGAACCAGGAAAACCGGGACTGCCCTCTTTTCCTGGAGACCCCGGTATTCCATCAAAACCTCTATCTCCTTTCATCCCTGGTAATCCTGGGAATCCATCTTCTCCTCTGGCTCCTGGAGCTCCTGGCGATCCAGGCGGGCCTAATTAAATTTAAAAGTTAATAAAAAATCGAAATGAAGTTTGCATTAAAAATTATTGTTTAAATTATGTCAAGTTATAAAGTTTGTTCAGATAATTACGATCAAGCTTGAAATACATTATTACCTTCTAAACCGGGAGGACCAAGAGGACCGGGAGAACCTGGATAACCAATACCTGCGTCGCCGCGATCACCTTTTGTTCCAGGATATCCTGGTAATCCATCTTTACCAGGGAAACCTTGGATAAATTATATTAACGTTGAATTACCTTTATGATTCATACCCATAATATCCCTTAATAATAAATTCTCAAAAGTTATGTCAATGTGCGATGAGATATCTGATATTAAGAAAAATGGAATAGTTTTATTACGTTTTTCAATATAATAATCGCATGATCACGAAGATACTGAAACTGCAAATTTACAACTTCAGAATATATTATACCTTGTTCTCCTGGCTTTCCTGGTAGGCCTGGGGCACCAGGTAAACCATCTTTTCCAGGGAAGCCTGGTTCCCCTTTTTGGCCTGGAAAACCGGGTAAACCAGGTGTTCCTTGTATTTGATTAGCAGACCCAGGTGGACCAGCATTACCCTATTATATTTTAAGTGGCACATTCCAAAAAATATATAACAGATGTGTAATTGACATAAAAATACTTGTTTATATCGTTGAAAGTGATAAAAACAGTTATAATCTTTGACAATTTTTAGACCGCCTCAAACACTCATAGGCTATGGGTGTAAAAATTAGCTAAGAGTCAAGCCACAAGCAGAGCGCACAAGCACGCGCGCTCTGGAAGAGAACCGAAGTTTAAGAAAATTTATTTTTAGTTGATGTATTGATTGGATTATTATTATAATGCTGTAAGGAGCGAAATTGAGAAAGGTTATTAATATTAAATAAGGACTTTTCTTACCTCTAGCATTTAGCAGATAGCCTCAATATCGAAATGTAAAAAAGTAACGCAATAATACCTTCTGACCAGGCATTCCCATCAAGCCTGGTTCACCCTCAGCACCTACAGGACCTGTGGGACCAGATAATCCAGGCTGTCCAGGTAACCCAGGGTAGCCTTTATCACCTGTCTCTCCCCTGGATCCAGGAAACGATTGACCTGGGAAGCCCTGCTCGCCTTGTAAACCGGGTAATCCATCTAAACCAGGCTTTCCTGGCAAACCGGGTGGGCCTAAAATTTAAGCAAATATTATATAACAAATTTTTAATGAAAAGATTTATAACGCGATTTGAACCTGTTAAACCGGGGAATCCGCTGTCTCCCTTTTCACCATTAAAACCTGGGGCTCCTTGAAAACCACTCATTTGCCCGAGTACGGCTGGTTCTCCTTTGGCTCCTAATAATCAATTTTGTATGATTATTTTAACAATCTAACTTCAAAAACTATTTTCTGATATCTCACGGATCATATTAAACCTGGCAATCCTGGGGTTCCTGGTAATCCAGGGAAACCTGCCTCTCCTTTTAGTCCAGATAATCCAGGTGCTCCCGGGTAGGAAAATCCTTGGTCGCCCTTAAAACCAGGTGTTCCTGAAAGGCCTGGTAAGCCATCTTTTCCTGGGTAGCCATCAAGTCCTCTATCACCCTAAATAAATTTTTATAATTTTATAAAATTTTAAAATTTTTAACCATTTCTCTTGTTATAATTTTACCTTAGGCCCGGGTAACCCAGGAAGGGCAGGAGGGCCGGGTAAACCTGGAGCACCATCTTGCCCAGGCAAACCTGGTAGACCAGGGAAACCACCATCACCTTTATCCCCTTTCATTCCAGCACTTGCTTGTGGATATACAACTTGTCCAGCGTCACCTTTGGCTCCGGGAAAGCCAGGTTGTCCATCGCGGCCCGGGGGTCCCTATTTAAATTAAATCTCTAAGTATAAATGGCCTCATTTAAAAATGAAGTTTAAATTGCGATATGATTGACCAAATAGCTTGAAAAAAACAGGCATGCATGCAATTTTTGAATGTATTACGGGAATGCCGTCAAATCCTGCGGGTCCTGGATCGCCTTTATCTCCTTTAAATCCTGGTGCTCCTCTGTATCCTTGAGGACCGGGTTCCCCAGGTATTCCTACACATATTTTAGATTTATATAGAAAAGAAAATGAATCCTATTTTTATTTAAAAAATTTATTGATAGTTTATAATTACCGGGTATTCCCATGTCTCCACGATCTCCGGGTAATCCCGGCAAGCCATCTAAACATTGCCTACATTCCAGTCCTTTGTCACCTTTGAGACCAACTAAACCCGGGAATCCATCCAAACCAGGTATACCAGGGTTGCCAGGAGGACCTGGTAAACCAGATGGTCCAGAGGGTCCTACTAATCCCGTCCCTTGACCAGGTACACCAGGAGCGCCTATTTTTTATTTTTAATAATAATAATATTATGCTCGTAAAACATAAAAAATGTAATAAACTTACCTGGTAGTCCGGGATCTCCTCTATAACCAGGTAAGCCGGGTAAACCATCCTTTCCAGGGCGTCCTTCAGGTCCAGGAGGCCCAGTTAATGAATATCCCTGAGGACCTTGGTCTCCTTTTTGGCCGGGAAACCCAGGGGTTCCGGGCAAACCGGATGGTCCTGGTAAACCGGGGGCACCTTGAACAAGCAAATACATACATAGGCATATATTATCTTAAATCGTTGAAAATTTTTTTTGAACTGAAAACTCCACAAACACTCAAAATGCACTATGTAGTTTTAATTGTACTTTACCATCGAATCCAGGATCTCCTTTAATAGAGACCCCAGGATAGCCTGGAGCTCCTGGTAACCCATCACGACCAGGGGCGCCGGGTAGTCCTTGCAAACCAGGTAGGCCGGGCAAGCCATCCAAGCCTAGCGTGCAAAAGAAAAATGGAAAATGAGACTTTTGTTTATTTTAGCAAACCTGGGAGGCCTGATGGTCCTGGTCGACCTTCGGGCCCTTGTGGTCCTGTAGGACCTGGTACAAATTCTCCTTCTCCTGGAACACCGGGTGGACCCTAATCAAATATATCAGCTTTGTATCTAGAGACATTTCACAAATTCGGAGCAAATATTCTTAATTTAAAACAAATATTACGGCTAATCCTTGAGGGCCGGGACGACCTTCGTAACCACGCTCACCTTTAGCTCCCTGCAAAATTGGAAAGGTTAATTTATTTTTGTGTATAATGAATGTAGAATATTTAAATGAAATAAAATATTTACCACTCTGCCAGGTTGTCCTGATGCACCTGGGTAACCTGAATCACCCTTAGCGCCCTTTTCCCCAGGCGGTCCAATCGGTCCATCTTTGCCCCTTTTACCCTATTAATAATAAACGCATAATTATAAAAAAATAGGAATTGCAAAATTTCAATGAATATTAAAAAATCGTTTCGTTACTCTTTTGCCTGCAGGACCAGGTAATCCCTTTTCACCAGGTAGTCCGGGTATGCCCGGTAAACCCTACCAAATAATTTATGACATTATTATTTATACAATTCAATTTTATTAAAAGTTAATGCCTAGATAAATATATTGAACCTACATCTTTTCCCGGAGAACCATTGTACCCTCTTTGTCCAGCTTCTCCTTTTTCACCCTGTAAAATATTTAATTTGCTTTAATTTTGTTTTTATCTTGGTTGGAAGGAAGTAACGTATAAAGATAAATGTTTTAGCAAATTTAGCGTTTGGCAGTTTTTATAGTATACCTTCAATCCTAAGTCACCTTTTGGTCCCTGTATTATTTGTCCTATCGGAGGTTTGTCTATGCTTAAAGTTCCAGGACGTCCGGGTAAACCGGAAGGTCCAGGTTCTCCCTTTTGCCCTTTTGGTCCTTGAAAACCGGGCCCCATATTACCCTTTTCACCTTTGGTTCCCATTGGACCGGGGTATCCCTGTACGTTATTAATCACAGAAAATGTTATGAAAAACTGTAGTTTATTGCGGGAAAAGCTTACATATGGTCCAGATTCGCCTTTGTCTCCTTTCTCTCCTAAATAGCCAGGTGCTCCCGGTTGTCCCTGTTAAAATACATTTTAAATAGTGTTGTTGTTTTTTTGTATTTAGTCAACGTGTGCGAAAATGCGTCATTGTTTAAAACTTGTGATAATATGACGGTAGATCAATTTTTGAAGGGGCCCATAAAAGTGCCTTTGTTAACAATTTTATACTAATTTTTTTTGTAAATTTTAATAATTTTACTTGTCAGGATTGACAGGAAACTACCTTGTAAAACTAATTTCATTAGATATTCTTGATATCATATATTTGTTACGAATAGATAAAGTCTAACATATATTTTACACTAAAATGTGTCTAGTTCAAAAATCAGCATTGATAGCTTTAATCATGCTAATAAAATTATTTAATTTTTAAACGAAATATATAATATGAATGATATGAATGAAATACTAAAGTGAAAACTTTGATAAGGTAGTTTAAACTTTACCTATTGTAATTTTTTAGATAAAATAATTATAATATATTATAAATATCATAATTTTTGAATCAGTTTCTTATTTTTTGGAGGGAGCAAAAATTATTTCCAAGTATGAAAGACGCAATATATACATGTAAACCTTCAATATATCATAGGTTAAAGGAGCAAAAAACAGAGCACGCTGTATGTTATTTGAGAGATAGGCAGCTTATTAAATTTTTATAAAGGATGCTAGAATAATTCAATTTTAGGTAGATTAAAGACGAAAAATTGTAGTCGAGTTAAATTGATTTTAAAAAATTTTCCTTCCAGTTGCAAAAAACAGAAATTATTTTAAAAAAGCCATATATCCTCTCGCTTTTGTGAAGATAGTGTTTACTACTTTAAAAAGTTGTTTCAATAGTAACTTAATAATGGCCTAGCCGAAGAGCGTACCGATTCAAAGATTACCTTAAATCTCGAATCACCTCAATAATTATAAATAATTAATTCCTTGCTCTTGCTTAATAGTTTCTAGAATTTAGTTGAGATGGCCTAATTTCGGTCCAAAACTAACTTTGCTTTTAACGGGGTGGGAAAAATATTCTATACGATCAATAATTTTGATATTAGATTGTAAGGATGCAAAATAGATGCAATGCTCAGCTCACAATGAAACAATTGCCTAAATTTCGCCTTCAATCTTTCTACCGCTGCAAGCATCCTTTCTATATAGGTCACATCTGTTCAATCAATTCCAAAATCCCAATCGTCCCTCAATTTAACATATATATTGTAGTTCCAGTGTGCATGCTTCTGCTTAGCCGAGCAAGGCACAACATTTTTTTCTATTTGTATTTCATGAAAAACACATTATCCATCCCTAAGCTTATCTAGATTTATCCCTTCTTACAGTCGGCCCTGAGATCGTGAATAAATTGTATCTGCTTAACCCCTAGTTGATCCTACATTTTTTCCATTTCTGTTGATTTTAGGAGTCAATATGACACAGAAGTTTAGCTCCCTGTAATTTCGAAATAATAAGAAGTTAAAACTTGAAATTTCGTAGTTATATTAGAGAAAATTTTGCGCTTAATTTGAGCCCAAACAATCTCTATTTTGACCAAAAGTTTACACTTGATAGCCATTTATAGGTTATCAGGCGGAATTGCAGATTTTTTTGTGTATACAATTAATTGTTTTTTTAACCACTCAAAAATTTAATAAAATTAATTTAGTTAATAATAATTTTTTAATAATAAATAATTTGACATTTGTACAAAGCAAATAAATTTGAGGCCGCAAATATAATCAAATAAATAATAATGGTGTTTATTGAAATACATCGTAGATTTTGTAAAATTATTAAATCCTATATCTAATAATACTTGAATTTATTTAAAAATTGGTTAAAATTTTATATTTAATTAATGACTAAATAAAACATATTTGGTCATTTAATACTGCCCTTATTCTTAATTTTTTTAATGTTTTTAAAAAATATAAATATTAAGGTCAATATTTATCATAAAAATTCACAAAACTCTCACAATAAAAAGCCTCTAAAGTTACTAATTTTCCTATCAAATAGGTCAAAAAAATATTGCAAAAATGTACATCTCGTATAAAATATGTATAAATTAACAAATAAAATCATGATCATTTTTAAGATTAAACCGCTTATTCATATCATGTGAATATATAGGTGATAAAAAAACAATTAGGAAATGTTGAAAATAAGCACAAGTTTTAATTATGGGGATAGTAAAATTAAATGTCTGCACTGTGAGAATTTTAAAAAAGAATTTCAAACACTTTATTCCAAAATCATATGACGATAGCGCATCTCTAACATTTTAAATATATATAGAAAATTAGAAAAAAAAATGCGCTTTGTTTTACTGGGTCAACATGACTCAGGCCTCCAGAAAAGCTAAGGTCTGAATGCACGGAATTTTAGATCTTCAATAATATTTTTTGTTGGGTTATTAGTTTAGGTACCTACATTTAGTAACCATTTTAAAATATTTATAACAAATCGATAAAATATCCAATAAAATGTTATTTAATAAAAATTACACTTGTAGTGGGGTGCATCACCCTAAGAAAGAAAAAAAAAGTGTTTTTAAGGGAAATCTTGATTTTAATTAGTCTTATTAGAATTAAAATGTAATTAGCCTTTTATTGAGATTTTTGTAACCTAATTTCATAAATTTATGATATACCGGTTGCCCATCTCTTCCTGGAATACCAGCTTGACCCTTGATACCAACCGAATTAGCTCCACCTTCGCCGGGATCTCCCTACATTTATATCGTTTAATAAAATTATTAATATTAAGAACTTTAAAATATATATAAAATTCGGACTTTCTTCATATTATCAATAAAGGAATAAACTAAATTATATATTAATTGCGCATTAAAATTTACAAATATAACATATTTATTATTTAAAATATTTGAATTTGTCAAACTTACAGGCAACCCAGGGGCTCCGTCTCGACCCGGCAAACCGTTAGAACCAGGCAAACCAGCCGGACCAGAATAACCAGGTTTTCCCTAAAAATATAAAATATTAAATCAATTTCAAACAAATTGATTCTCCAACTATTTTTATTTTTCATTAATACATATTTTATAAAATAGCTACAAATTTGATACTATTATAAGCTTACATCAGTTCCATTACAGCCATCCATTCCAGGTGGGCCTCTAGGTCCCTCGAGACCTGGTAAACCCTAAAATAAGATGGATCGTTTTAAATTTGAATCTTGAATGGTATAAATATCAACTTACGGGTATTCCGGGTACTCCAGTAAATCCTGGCATCCCAGCTACACCCTAGAAAGTGAATTTAATTGTATAGGCATATCAGCATGTAAGAGTTCGAGAGATATTGATGTAAAAATATCAATATCAACTATAAAAATATTAAAAAGTCACGAGGAAATTCAAAACTTATGATGGGACATCGATAAATCTGAATATTTTTAAATATTCAGAGGCGCAACCAAGATTTGCGTGGGCAAAAATTTTTGGTAATACATTCGGAAGAAGCAAAAAATGTTATTTTATCTTCACATACTTTATTTAATTAACAAAAATTTTCGACTTTAGATAGGAGCAGGTGTACCTCCCTGCTCCCCCTAGCTACGCTCGCTAACAACTTAAATTTTAAAGATATATTCTGGGGGCATCTATATATATATCACTTTAAAAAGTTTATATATTTTGAAACTTACCCGTAAACCTTTAGGTCCGAGGGCTCCATATTCACCGGTATCTCCTTTGGGTCCATCGGGTCCGGGTGGCCCTTCTGGTCCAGGAAATCCTGGAAGACCAGATGATCCTTGTAAACCCATTAAGCCTCCTTCACCCTATATGCAAGAAAGAGGAAATATGAGAATACGTTATGATTTTCTATTGCTTAAGCTTTGAGTTCAAAAAGTTACTTTTTGGCCTTTTATGCCTTCACATTTGCACCAATCTGGACCATTGCAGCCCTCGCAAGCCTACCAATAAAAAAATATTAAAAATTAAGAATAGTTTTAATCTTTAGCAATTTGGTTATAAACTTAAAAAATAACCAAACTCTATTTCAGTTCAGCTGTAACAAATATAAAAAAAACTCTAAAGATTAAAAAAAATAAAAAGATAATTAAGTTTTCTTTTCTAAGGATTTATTATGTTAACCATATTTTCTAAATATATAATTAACATATTTAACGTCAAATACATTTTTTATCACAAAATTTAATATTTAATAGGTCAAAAAGATATAGTATTATAGTTTACAGTGTAGAAGTTATTTATTTTTTGTTTTTAATATTTTCTAAGATTTGTTTAAAGTTTTATAAAAACAAAATTTGGTTTTGCTAATTTTTGTAGTGATTTCGTCAGTTATTTATGGTAGAACCATCTTTTATATTTTGCTATGATATGGTTTAGAAAATTAATATTTAAAACTTTTTTTTGAATAATTAAATCGTCACTATAATATTGTTATGTCACTCTGTTTCCCATGGGCAATTATCAATTAAATACTTTATTCGATCAATTACCTTGATTAATATATTGATTTGTCTAAAAGAATACAGATAAATAAATATATTATTTGAGTTGAAAATCACAAATTTTGGACGAAGTTTTTCTAGGCCTCAGAAAGCCATAGGCACTTTAAAAAAATGACTCTTGAATAAACCGTGAAAAAAAAGCTTAAATTCCAGAAAGCACTTTATAAAAGTTTAAAGCTTAAACAAAATATAATTAGAATTGTGTAATTAAATAATCAGTTTTCTATTTCAGCATATTATGTGTTTTGTAGTTTAGTTTGGGAAATGTTAATTTTAACAATTACTAGGGGAAGAATAAAGGGATTGGTTAAAACTCTCATGTGCTTCTCGTGAAATGTGGAGTATGGTGCTGAAATTCTAAAAACAACTCAGGAAAAGATGTGCTTAAACCATCCGATTCTTATTTTACAAATTTGCTTGCATTTCTTAGGGTTCTTTTGAGTTAAAGATTAATTAAGAGTATGAAAGGGGAGGAACAAGAAAATCTACACGTTGTGAAAGATAAGAATATTAAGCAGTTATTAAGCATTACAGAAATTCCTAAAGAGATTTTAAAATAATTCCAAAAACTCGTCTTAGGCTAGTAATTTTATAGCGTTTGTTTCTGATCGTAATCAGGCTTTCTAGCTGCAAGGATCTTTCATTGAATTCTGTAAGTGTGTGATGGGAAGAGTGTGCGGGGAGGGGTTAGACTTTTTTCTAGTGTTAGTATAATCTTCGAAAATAACTAACAGCAGGCTATAAAATTTGTAAAAAATTAGAACTTCCTCCTTATCCCCTCCCCTAAGCTTTACCTTCTCTCCTCTTCCTTCCACTGTGTTTTAGTTCTTCTCTATACCATATGGAAATCGAAAAGAGATAAAAGAAAATTTATGAGAGTTAAAACCCCCCAACTCCTTTGATACAAACACAGAGCTTCCAAAAAAACGTCCCTGGAAAGGAGTATTAAAATGGGGGACTGAGTAATTAAAAACAAATTTTTTAATGAGCGACTTCGTCCGGCCAAAAGTTTGTGGGAGTTAAAGCGAGTTTAAGTGATTGGGTGAAAATTTAATTTATTATTTTGAAACAAATTTAAGCAGAAGTTAGTGTATAATGTGCGCCTCTAGTGGTGTTCATCGGAAAATAGCCATCTGGGGAGGCAAAACGTGCATTTTATTACTTAAGATTAAAACTAATTTAGGAGCACAAGTGAGGCATTGCTGATAAAAATTCAATGTATTTAAATGAAACTAAACTTGCAGTATGCTTATAATTTTTAACATTCTCTAAAAAATAATAGTTTCAAGATGATAAAATGTGTTTTAATATAGATTTTTATATTTTTGTAAGAAATAACTAAGAGAAAAGGGAATTTTAAATGTATTTTTCAAAGTCGTTAGACTTCTCCAAAAAGTCATTTGAGTCAAATTTGTTAAATATAAAAATAGCCCTTAAAATGTTTATGATTATTAAAATTTCTATATTTTCCCAATGTACATAAATCTATATGCTTCTAAATTGTTAATATTCAAATTCCTATTCGAAATTAAAAATGTTTATGTAAAAAATATTTTTTTAATCAAAGATAATAATAGTATGTACGGGCGTAGCAAGGATTTGAATTGGTATGATAATGACTTAAAATAGGGCAAAATGATAATTTCTTAAAATTTTCACCGGAATTACGTTACATTTTTTTAAAAAATTTGGATTAAGAAAAGGGCAGCTGCCCCTTTCTGCGTCTCCCTGGCTACGCCAATGATAGTACGTTCTTATCACGAAAAATAAATGCCTACAGGATTATTTGATTTTGCGGAGAAAAGTTTTAAGGTGTTCTATCATATAAATAACAAATTTAAAAATGAGCTTTCAATAAAATTAAAAAAAAATTTCTGCTCTATTTCTTATAAAAATGGTTAATTTCTTATCTGATATATTCGACTCTTTAAAGGGACGTTCTGTCAAGTTCAAAATTTCATTTAGCACAGCTTAAATATTGCAAAACGACTGTTCAAATAGTAAAAAAAAGTTGAGTAAAAAAATATAATTCTTTCAAAAAACAAAATTGCTGAGAGTAAAGATAAATGTTTCAACCTTGGTGTCCGTGTAAGATGGTAATAAGACTAGTGATAAAAGAATTAAAAATAAAGTGGTTGATATGCCCCGCTCAACCCAAGCAGACGTTGTGGAGGAGAATATATTTTGGTGTGGATTTTGAGTACGGGACGAAATTTTATCTTTAAATGACGAATATATTGATCCACACTTCTTAGATCTTTCGTCGATTAAATACCCACCGGAATCTTTAATTTTTCTTTTTCGGGAAAATAATTGCATTTGAGGTATATTAACCAATTTGGTGATAAGAATTGCAAATGTTAGCTAAGAGACAGCCCTCCGTCTATTTCCTGTGCATTTGAGAATAAGTAGCTTGGAAATGCCTTCAGCTAAATGCAGGTTTGTGCGAGATGCTAAACATATTTTTACAACATTCAAAATCCGATATTTATATTATTAATAATAAAATTTTATTTGAAACTATAAAAAACTCACACTTTAAACTATTCAATAGGGCACCCTAAGAATTATCAATACGAGATGGAAGGCAAGGAAGTTGAATCGATACGCGTGTTATGGTAAAAAACAGGATTATGTATAGAAAAAATGGGGGAGGGTTCGCGAAGAATCTTTTTCTGTGATCCTCTCGTAAGCTAGAATGTGAGAAGGAAGCAATGATATTTCTCCAAACTCATATATTATTGTTGTTTATTGTTTACCAACAGGAATCTAGCATTATAAGGGATTATAACATGCCAGGGGGGCGGAGAGGGACGACTGCCCCCTCTAAATCCAAAATTTCTTAAAATTCATAAAATTATGTCTAAAATTTCAAAAAATGTTCATTTTGCCCCTCCCTAAATGATTATTGCTCCTCTCTAATTCCAATGCTGGCTACGCCCAAGGAATATAATGTAAAATATTTCTAATGACCGATAATTCTTATTATTAACATATAATAAATTTTAATTCAAATGAAAAAAACTTTTACCTCGACTCAATTTAAATTTTAAAATTAAATTCTCAATTTATTTTAAAAATAAAATTGTCGATAATTAAGCAAAATGAGAACTGGTTGCTTTTAGGATTAAGATAAATTTAATATACTAAACCTAAATTTTCGAGTATATAAACTTTCCAGAGGTCTATTATATCGACTCACAATAAATACCTAATTTAATCAAAAATAGTTTGTGAATGTCTGAATGTCATTGATTGTATCAATTTCGTATGATATACTACTTAATATTTATCCTCTTCCTCTCCGCGTTGCTACTTTTAAATCCTTTCCCCGAATAAAAAAACGGGGAAGGGATGGGTGAGCTTTGCTGAAAAGAGGTAAAAACTGTGGGAGAAGAACCCCGAGAAATTGTGGTATTGAACGGCCCATGATGATAAACAAACTTATATTGATAGAAAGGGGGGCGCATTAAATGATTAATGTCTTAATGCGAAGTTAAAATTAATATATACATTGGTGTGGCAGGAAAGGAAGGTATGAGAAAAATATCAAATCAAGCAAGACCCGTGGTTACAATACAAGCAGGCAACAGCTGCTTGATTTTATGGAGGGGGGGATCATGGAATATTTCCTTATTCTAAGCTCCTCCATTAAGTATTGCATGCAACGAAGTCGCGGATCATTGTTACCTCATCGTTCTAACACCAGAACTTTCACTCTCCCTCTTTTTCTATATTTCACAAAAATTTTGTAAAAATGGTTCAAATGTTTTTACATTTTAAATAAATTTAGCAGGGGATTTGAGCCGATGGAAGTTGACGCGCATTTGCCATCAAATATCATGTGTAATGTGTCAAAGATGGGAAATCAATCAAGCATTCCCCCTTGCCGCATTACAGTTATATGTATAATTATAGTTAAGGATTGTCATGGAAAAATTTTGAAATTGCAAAGAATCCCATGAGCGAAACATATTTTGACAAAAATGATAATTCATCTCATTCTCTTGAACCTTCGATTTATCAATTAAGTATAATATATTAAAAGTTAATATGATAAGATACTTTTAGCCGTTAATTTAAGTGCAAATTTACCATCAAAATTAGTTCAAAGTTGCCTTTGAACTTTTTATAGTTGTTAACTTATTTATGTGGTCTAGAAAAATTATAAATTAATTTTTGTTTAAGTATATTAAATGCAAAAATGTTGAAAAAATTTTTTCGCGTAACTAGCAAGGAAAGTAGAAAGTTAAAGAATTAACCGTGAGAAACAAAAACGTAGCGGTGCATTCGACCAAAGTTTAACTGACCAAATATCTATGAATGTCTATGAATGTCTATGAATATTTAACGAAAATGCTCCTTGAGAAGGGTTTACAGAGACGAAAACGTTAGGGTTAGTGTTTTAGGTCGGGGTTTTAGGTTAGGGTTTGGGTTAGAATTAGATGCACACATTTCAATCGACAAATGCTTTTTCGTAGACATTTATTTGTTATTTGCTCTTTGGTCAATTGCAACTGAATCAACAAAAATATGTTCCTTGACCTAAATAATTTATGTGAAAAATAAAAATTTCAATAAAAATTCAGGGTAAACATTTTCAGTTGCTCTTGACCTGGGAACATTTTGAACACAAGGATCCCCAAGTAAACTAAATTTATTTTTTAATGCTGTCACAATTAAGCTACTGCCACATAAATAAGCAACTTACAACAGCTCCGATGAATTAAATTAATAATCTTAAACTTACATCAATGACCGGATCTCTGTAACAGGAGTCTTGAGTATGGATCTACGATCCGAAGTTTAAATCGCCAAAATATTTTAAGATCACCCTCTTTTGTCAATTTTTAAAACTTTTTGCCCTATTCAAATCTTGGCTAAGCCCAATGTGAACACTGTTGGTGTTTCAACGAGTGTTACATTTTCAAAATTACTGATAAAAAAATCCAAAAATGTGTGATGTTCTTAAAGCCCCGCACGG
The DNA here is from genome assembly GCA_964036665.1 of Gordius sp. MW1. NCBI lineage: Eukaryota > Metazoa > Nematomorpha > Gordioida > Gordea > Gordiidae > Gordius > Gordius sp. MW1. Next base: position 10,745,272 of record OZ038532.1, on the reverse strand, counting down.
CCGCCCGAAGCCCGAGCGGGATCGAGAGATCGTTAGGTCGGGCTCGGACAAAATTAAATAAAATAACCGGGCTTTGGGCTTGGGTCGGGCCTAATAAGTCTGCCTGACCAACTAATCAACTAAATAATATGTTTTAAATAATCCCACTCTATGTACTTTATATATCAAAATGCAGCGTGACCCTATGAAATAAGAATGTCAACTTAAGGGCTTATATACCACTATTCTATGCCGAAAAGGATATGGATGCAAGTTTGGTCGAGATCAGTTGCTTACCTTCTTTCGATATGCGACGCCAAACTGCAATCTTTGGTTTTTTTAATAAAATGCTTTTATAAAACGATACATGAAATATACAATAAACGAGCATAAATAAAATAATATAAATATAAAACTATTCATCCGATTCGTCAATAGCTAACACGGGCCATGTGTCAGATAAAGATTTGTAATTATACTTAGCTATTAAAATGCCGATTTTTTGACGTTAAATAGGGCTGGGTGAGTATTTAGCTTTAAAAGATCTGTTTCCTCTCGATTTAAAAAACGCTAATGCTTTCTTGCCAAAAGTGGCGGAACAGGAATCTACTATTGGAATAAAGATAAATGGCTAGAAGCATGCCCAAGCCGGTTTTATGGAGAGCCCGACTCTGTCCTTTAATATAGTCCTCCGTTTGGACTGTGAATATACGTCACCGTACCCCTGCCGGCTACTTTATTTAATTTTAGATAAGGGAGAACGTCACCCTCTGCATTGCAAAAAGCAAGTATAGTGTGCACGTAAATATAAATACATTCACAAGCTGCCCTCAATAGGGCAAAAATTCAGCTTCATTAGGATCGTCCATTTATATTCTCATCGTCTTTTAGTCAATCTCAGGGACGTTCGGGATGAGTGTTTTAAAATTTTTAAATGATCCTTATTAACGCTCAACTCCTTCGAAAATTTCTAATATTTTCACGTTGACAATTAATATCCATTATCATCGCAAATACGAATTTTTATTCCCTAATAATTTCAAGCCCATTCTTTAAAAAGACGAAGAACTGGACAATGTTTTTTTATCACTTTATTTATAATTATATTGAATCTTATATACTTTTTTTAAAGTCATTATAAAAAAAATATAGCTTTAAATATTTTAATCAAAATTGTAAATTTTATTCTAACTTTCCTGTATATATATTATATATATTAACTACTAGAAATTAATAAATAAAGTCAACGAAGCTTGTTTAGTTAAAACTTTTTAAAGATCATAATTTTAGAGTTTCTTTCTTTATAAATAATTAGTATTGTAAAGATTAATCAGATTCTTTATTCATCAAATATATCATTGATATGAATTCGATAGCATTAAAATTAATTATATATTTATATTAACAGCAACGGGCCCGATTAGGTGTCCATTATTAAAAATTTAAAAGCCTGAACCCGACCGGCCACGTTAAAATATTTAATTATAGGCCCAGGCCCGCCCACTTTTTATAAAACCCGAGCTTGGCTCGAATCCTTATAAAAATATTCTAATTTGATTTTTTAGTTTTTTATTACATTGTTTTTAATTTAATTACTTTTGTCTTATTGAGGTGTAAGTTATAGGCAAACGAAAGTCAAGTTAATTGAATACATAATATTGATAAGGTAATTTGGCTGTGCAAAGGTATAAGGGGAGAATATTCATACAAGTAGTTGACCATTTAGTTTGAAAAACAGGTATAAGAAAAATTTTTAGCCGCCCACCTTCTCACACGAACTAATCATTAGCCCCCCAAGGGTAACACTCTAGCTACGCAATTGTTAAAAAGGAAATCTGTTTTTTATAATTGATTTATATTTTAATACCCCTTGCTCATTTTTGCATACAATTTTAATTTTGAAATTTAGTCTCTAATTGTGCTTAACACGATCTGTTTATAATTAAACAGTCCTTTTCCAAATATTTTTATTACAAAATTGGCTTATCCTTAAAATTAAACCAAATCATAACGTCTGTAAAAGATTAAATAAGGACATAAGGCTGAGCCTGAGTGAGCGAAAGTATATTATTCATATAAAGTTAGCAAACGTTAACTCCCAGAAGGACGCTAAGAGAGTTAGTTTTAAATCCTAAATAATTTAAAAAGCTGGCGGCCTATCCTGCAAACAAATTTTTTGTTGAAAGTGAATTGCAGGAAGCTATGTGTGTTGGTTATTTAACTGTTTTTAGATGAACACATTTCCTTGCCTAGCTGTTGGAGCTTCATTTTCCTGTTATTTGTTAAGGTTATAGCAGCATAACCACCGAGCGAGATTGAAACTAAAAGGGAGAGGATTTGGTTGGATTTTAGTAATGTAAAGAACTGGGATTTCTGAAAATCCTCTAACTAATCCTTCGTTGTCAATGTTGCTTGTGAGAAATGCTATTCAATAATACCCTCAAACGTGGGAGGTTTGTTGGCTGATTAAAAAAGACCTTTTATTAATGAGACAAACATATGGAATGAAATACAACTAATGGTCGCTTTTATTTTTTTGTATTTTTACAAACGATTTAATATAATTTAGCTACAAAACGAGCCCAATGTAATATAAAGTTTTGAACGGCGTGAATTTGTTGTGTATTAAGTAACGTATGCAAATCGACCCCTTTTAGTACCAAATTTTATAAATTATTTTCATGATTTAAAAAACATAGGTTATAGAAACTAAAAATATTTTCTTCAATTTTTGTCGAAAGGAATTTTTAAATAAAGGCTTTTGTGGGCGTAGCAAGGATTTACACTAGGGGGCCAAAAAATTTGAGTGAAATTTATAGAATATTTTTTCGCTCTCCGATTAATGTTCTGGCCTCAACCCATATAAAAACTCAAGAACAGAACAAATAGACAAATATAATATATTTATCTTTTTTTACGTTTAAATTATAAAAATAAAATAATTTTAGTTGAAAAAAGGCTATATACCTTATAATTTTTATAATTTAGATTTAATTGTTAAATCCTCAAACTTATCATATTACTCATGAAATTTAAATTTTTAAATTAAACATTATTTGTCCAAAAACATAACTTTGATGATTTACAAAAAACATTATAATGAAGTTTATCGACACTATACTTAAAAAGGATATTTAAATATAAGCATAAAATAGAATAGAAATGTGTGTACTGTGTAGAAAGGCTATTTTTTATGGATTTATTTTCTGGAATAATTTCCGAAAATAAATCTAAAAAATATTTTGTATGAAAGTCAAAATCTTTTGAATTGTAAAAAGGCTGTTAAAAAATTATCTATATATATAAAAATGTAACTCCGTTTTCTTTGTTCTCTAACAACTCCTAAAGTTCTCGACCGATTGCCACCAAATTTGGCCAGATCATTGCCGTAGCATCCTAGATGGTTTATATATACTTTTTATCAACCTAAGTAATAAGACGGTTAAATTTTTTTGTTTTATACGTTTTGACACTTAATAAACAGGGATACTGTAAAATGCAACAATGTAAATAATCTTTCATATATAAAAAGGGCTGAAGCAGTGGCGTAAATGACGGGGAGGGGGGACGGGAAATTTCCCCCCCCCCTCGGGAAAAAAATTATTTTAGATCTAAAGTTTATATTTTATAGTTATGCAACGTAACTGACCAAGTAAGACACTTATTAATTGCTAAGAATGACTTTCTTTATGTTTTATATTAGATTTTATAATTTTGATGTTGAAATAAAAACGAGGGCCTTCGGCCCTCGTGGGAAGGGGGAGGGGAGAAGGGGAGGGGAGAAGGGAAGGGGGGAAGGGAAGGGGGGAAGAGAAGGGGGGACGACTCATCTTTACTTCGTATAAATGTATCATATTTGCTATGCAATTTATGGGCGAGAAAGGTGGGAAGGGGCGAGATTGCCTATAGGGGGGTATTAAATGCAAAATAATTAGTTAATTAGTTATAGGCCCTTGTAGGAGAGGCCATGGGGTTATTATCAATGTTAACCTAATATACCCAATTCAAAGACGAAAAAATAAAATTTCGATTTATTTGGCCAATGGTCATTTTTTTCATTGGTCAGTAGCCAGCGGACGGTCAAAAATTCATATTATCAATCTTATTAACAAGAACAATATTAATTTAATTTAAAAAAAATAAAAAATAAAATTCGTCCTCTCCTTGGCTTGAACTTAAGACCTCCAGGTCATAAAGCTGGCGCCAATAACTTGGAGGGTAACGGACGGACAACGGACGGACGGACAACGGACGGACAACAAAAAACGAGCCCATAAATTGCATAGCAATTAATTAATATTAAATAAATTATAAAACCCAAAACGATCAAAATTAAACTAAAAGGTTACCATAATAATTCACTTAAACGCTAAGGGTATTTTTTTGTAAAAACGCTAAACGACAAAGGTCGACCAAAATAATTCACCCAACACCCATTGGTTGTTTTTAACAAAAACGCCAATCCCCAAAGGTCGACCAAAAAATTTCACCCAAACACCCTTTGGTTGTTTTTTACAAAAACGCTAAGGGCGAACCAAAATTCACCTAACACTGAAAAGGTTTGGGGGGGGGGGAACGGTAACCCTCGCAGGCCCAATCTTAAACCTAGTTTATTATAACACTATTTGACACCAAAATTATTATTATTATTCAGAATATCATCATACACGTGAACGTTGCTACCACGTCGCCTATATGGGTGGCACGAGCGTTGTCTATAAGGCGCTGTGTTATTTTGAAAATTATATAAGAATCTATTGTACAATCACGCCTGATATGCCCCTTCCTATTACAAATAAAGCAGCAAGGGACCGAGGTCTTAACTCTGTAAATTTGTTCTACGCGGTGCATTAATTAACATTATGATTACAATTATTATGAGTAATAAAAGCATGAAAAACATCTTTTCGTTTATAACAAAATTAATCAAATTAGTATTTGGTAGAAACATGATAATAAAAATAAGAAAAGTGACCGATCAAATAAAAAGAAATTAATTATAACGTCGACACCAACAATTTAACTAATGTCCATCTAAAGGAGGTATTAAACAAATTGTAAAAGTTATTAAGATAATCTTTACAAGTCAAGATTTTTCCATTAATAAAATAATTAAGAACTCGGGCCTTCGGCCATCGTGGGAAGGGGGAGAAGGGAAGAGGAAGGGGAAGGGGAGGAGGGGAAGGGAAGCATCTATACTCCGTATAAACGTATCATATTTGCTATGCAATTTATGGGCGAGAAAGGTGGGAAGGGGCGAGAATGCCTAAAGGGGGGTATTAAATACCTAATGATTAATTAATTATTTATACAAATTTTCCATTTAAAGGCAAAATTTAATATAGGCAAAATGTAATATAGGCAAGGGTTATGGTTAGATTTAGTGTTTGCAGCTAGTTGCGTATTACATTAGTTTTTATGGCCTTTAGTGGTTATGGGTCTAACAAACATTATATTATAAAACATCACAATGTTAAGAATTTGCAGAATTGTTGGGAGAAATTTTTTGTTGAATTTGAACAATTTTTAATTAAAAAAAAAAAAATTTGGCGAATGGTCATTTTTTCTCCATTGGTCAGTACTAACAGATACTCTATAAGTTAATGATAGCCAAAAAACGGAAAAAAAAATTTTGATGCTCACTTTGGCCAATGGTCATTTTTTTCCATTGGTCAGCAGCCAGCACACGGTAAAAATGGATATAAATTCATAAGAGTAAAAAAAACGAAAAAAAAATTTCCAAATCACATTTTGGCCAATGGTCATTTTTTTCCATTAGTCAGCAACCAGGACACGGTAAAAGTGGATATAAATTCATAATAGTCAAAAAAAACGAAAAAATAAATTTTCTAATTACATTTTGGCCAATGGTCTTTTATTCCATTGGTCAGCAGCCAGCGGAGGGCCAAAAAGTCATAATAGCAATGGTAGGAACAGGAACATTCATAATAGTCAAAAAAAACGAAAAAAATAATTTCAATTCACATTTTGGCCAATGGTCATTTTTTCCATCGGTCAGGAGCCAGCGGACGGCCAAAAAGTCATAATAGCAATGGTAGTAACAAGAACAATCACAAGAGTCAAAAAAAACTCCGGGATTCTAACCCAAAAACTAGTTAAATTGCATAGCAATTAAAAGTAAACAACTTTTATTTTGTTTATTATATAACATTGGTCAGCAGCCAGCGGACGGCCAAAAAGTCATAATAGCAATGGTAGGAACAGGAACAATCATAATAGTCAAAAAAAAACGAAAAAAATAATTTCGATTCACATTTTGGCCAATGGTCATTTTTTCCATCGGTCAGGAGCCAGCGGACGGCCAAAAATTCTTATTATCAATGATAGTAACAAGAACAATCATAAGAGTCAAAAAAAACTCCGGGATTCTAACAAAAAACTAGTTAAATTGCATAGCAATTAAAAGTAAACAACTTTTATTTATGTTTATTATATAATAGCTAATTTAAAAAATCTTATATATAACACACCGAGGGAGATAGAGATGAGGGGTGGGGCACCTCTTATGCATTAATTTAAAAAATAACACAGCGAGGGAGATAGAGATGAGGGGTGGGGCACCTCTTTCTTATGCTTTAATTTAAAAAATCGATAACCTAATATACGCAATGCAAATAGATAGGGAGGATACAACGGACGGACGGACGAACGGACGGACGGACGAACGGACGGACGGACGGACGAACGGACGGACGGACGGACGAACGGACGGACGGACGGACGAACGGACGGACGGACGGACACCAAAAAACGAGCCCATAAATTGCATAGCAATTAAAACTTGCGAGGTCCTTTGTTACAAAAAATAACGTTAAGTGCTCCTCGAGTCCTGTGGATTCGGATTATAGGTTGTGGATTGTAACGGATATTAAGGTTTCATCGTGATACCAATTTTATATTTGGACGACACCGGTTGTGATAAGAACTATCTAAAACTGGTTTATGAAGAATTTAATATATATTTTTAACAATAGACGCTGGGGACGAATGTTTGCGATATTAATTTTAATTGCTATGCAATTTATGGGCTCGCTTTTTGTTGTCCGTCCGTCCGTCCATTGCCCGTCCTTTCAACGTTCTGACTTGCTGGTTCGATACCCGAAGAGGACAAATTTTTTAAATAAATTAATATATTGTTCTTGTTAATACCATTGATTATATGACTTTTTGGCCGTCCGCTGGCTACTGACCAATCAAAAAAATTACCATTGGCCAAATTGTGATTCGAAATTTTTTTTTCTTTTTTGAATTGGTATATTAGTGCTAGCATTGATAATTACCTTATGCCCTCCCCTAAAAGGGCCTATGCCTTTACTGACATGGGTCCCTGTGCCCCCTCCCCTACAAAAACCTATGCCTCTACTGATGTGGGTTCGAATCCCGGCGAGGGCAAATTCTTAATTGCTGGTTCGATGAGAGTTGAAATTTTTTTTTTAAATTAAATTAATAAATTGCTCTTGTTAATACCATTGATAATATGACTTTTTGACCATGTCCTGGCTACTGACCAATAAAAAAAATGACCATTGGCCAAATTGTTATTCGAAATTTTTTTTTCGTTTTTGAATTGGTATATTAAGTTAACATTGATAATGACCCTATGCCCTCCCATAGAAGGGCCTATGCCTCTACTGATATGGGACCCTGTGCCCCCCCCCCTAAAAAGACTTATGCCTCTACTGATGTGGGTTCGAATCCCGGAGAGGCCACAAAATTTTTTATTTTTTTTTTAAATTAATATATTGTTTTTGTTCATACCATTGATAATATGGCTCTTTGGCCGTCCGCTGGCAGCTGACCAATGGAAAAAATGACCATTGGCCAAAGTGTGAATCGAAATTTTTTTTTGACTCTTATTTTATTAGGACCGTCTCTTGGTAGTGACCAATGAAAAAAAATGACCATTGGCCAAAGTTTGAATCGAAATTTTTTTTCTCGTTTTTTTTGACTCTCATGTATTTATAGACCGTCTTTTGGTACTGACCAATGGAAAAAAAACCATTGGCCAAATTGTGAATCGAATTTTTTTTCGTTTTTTTTAACTCTTATGTATTATTAGACCGTCTCTTGGTACTGACCAATGGAACAATTTAGCACATGTAAATTTTTTGATATATATTTATGATACCTGTTACATTTTTAGATGCGCGGTAGTAACAGGCATTTTTAACATAATCGAAGCTAACAAAAACCTTTTTTGTTAGAATATGCCAGGTCCTACTTCAACAGCCATTTAATTTTCACAATCAAAATTTTTTCTAAAGATAAAAATAAATTAAATTTATTACTTAGAATCAAGCCGTGAGTGAGCGTAGGCCAATACCTGACTCTTATCACAAAATAACATAAAATATACCCATGGGCCTAGCCAAGGGGGGGGGGGGGAGGGCGGCATGGAGGAGCGGCTGCCCCTTATAAATATCCAAATTTATTAAGATTATGGCTAAAATTTCAAAATATAATCACTTTGCCCCTCCCTAAATCATTATTGCCTCCCTCTAATTCCAATGCTGGCTAGGCCCATAAATATACCTATGCTTAACGTTTAAAAGTGTTAATGAATGAAGAATGAATTTTGTTAGTATCTGAAACCAATGTTCGAATTCTTAATCGGCAAAGGTGGTCAAGGCGATTAGGATTTATGCAATTTTGTGAGGAACTCCCAAGATATGTATGCCATAGCATAAGTCTGCCATACTTATCTCTAAATTTTGTAAAAAAAAATTGATTTAGACATAAAAAAAATATTGTAATAAACTTATTTATACCCAGATGCAAAATAAGGGGAGCGTGTCAAATACTTGCAGCATAAGGGACTATCGGTTATCCCAATCATTCACAAAATTTCTTTACTTTAACAGATATCCCATATTCGCATATACCTTTTAACACCGTAAAATAATTCAAAAATTTATTGTACAATTAAAATAAAATTAAACTTACACCCTTAAAACATATGATAACTTATTGGTAAATCTATTGTGAGTATATTAGTTTATTAGGTTGGTTTTAATGATTCGGCAAAGAATAAATGCGGGATAACGATTAAGAGAATTGATGCCAACCCTTGCTCACCATATAATTTTATTATAGTCGTGGAGTAGTGGTGGAGTTTAGGATTGCCATGAATCGGCAATTTGCGACCCGAAATAATGAGCCATACCCTCGGTATATGCAGTATCGATTAATTTTAGGGTTTACTCTACCGCGCCTATATTATAAAAGGGAGAGATGGAAATTAATTTTTTTTAATATTACTAATTCAAAGATATGAGGAGATGCGTTTTAATACTTCTATCCATAAAATGAGTATGTCTCCTTTATTAATTGCTATGCAATTTATGGGCTCGTTTTTTGTTGTCCGTCCGTCCGTCCGTCCATCCCTATCTATTTGCATTGGGTATATTAGGTTATCGATTTTTAGAATTAATGCATGAGAAAGAGGTGCCCCACCCCTCATCTCTATCTCCCTCGGTGTGTTATATATAAGATTTGTTAAATTATCTATTATATAATAAACATAAATAAAAGTTGTTTACTTTTAATTGCTATGCAATTTAACTAGTTATATAATAAACATAAATAAAAGTTGTTTACTTTTAATTGCCATGCAATTTAACTAGTTTTTGGGTTAGAATCCCGGAGTTTTTTTTGACTCTTATGATTGTTCTTGTTACTATCATTGATAATAAGACTTTTTGGCCGTCCGCTGGCTGCTGACCAATGAAAAAAATGACCATTGGCCAAAATGTGAATCCGAGTTTATTTTTTCGTTTTTATGATTGTTCCTGTTACTACCATTGCTATTATGACTTTTTGGCCGTCCGCTGGCTCCTGACCGATGGAAAAAATGACCATTGGCCAAAATGTGAATCGAAATTATTTTTTTCTTTTTTTTTGACTATTATGATTGTTCCTGTTCCTACCATTGCTATTATGACTTTTAGGCCGTCCGCTGGCTGCTGACCAATGGAATAAAATGACCATTGGCCAAAATGTGATTCGAAAACTTTTTTTTCGTTTTTTTGACTATTATGAATTTATATCCACTTTTACCGTGCCCTGGCTGCTGACCAAAGGAAAAAAATGACCATTGGCCAAAATGTGATTCGAAAATTTTTTTTTCGTTTTTTTTTCTCTTATGAATTTATATCCACTTTTACCGTGTGCTGGCTGCTGACCAATGGAAAAAAATGACCATTGGCCAAAGTGAGCATTAAAATTTTTTTTCCGTTTTTTTGGCTATCATTGACTTATAGAGTATCTGTTGGTACTAACCAATGGAGAAAAAATGACCATTGGCCAAATTTTTGATTTTTTTATTAAAAATTGTTCAAATTCAACAAAAAATTTCTCCCAACAATTCTGCGAATTCTTAACATTGTGATGTTTTATAATATAATGTTTGTTAGACCCTTAATTACTAAAGGCCATAAAAACGAATGTAATACGCAACTAGATGCAAACACTAAATCTAACCCTAACCCTTGCCTATATTACATTTTGCCTATAAATGGAAAATTTGTATAAATAATTAATTAATCATTAGGCATTTAATACCCCCCTATAAGCATTCTCGCCCCTTCCCACCTTTTTCGCCCATAAATTGCATAGCAAATATGATACATTTATACGAAGTACAGATGAGTCGTCCCCCCTTCCCTTCCCCTCTTCCCTTCCCTTCTCCCCCTTCCCACGAGGGCCGAAGGCCCGAGTTTTATAAATTCGTATCAATAACAATTAAAAAACTGGTAGTACATATATTTTGGTAAATATATATTATTTAATTAATGGTTAATAAAATGTTTTTGGATCATTTTACTTTGTCTCAAATATTTCAAGCTTGTATCATCGCGTTAATTTACATCCTTTAAGGATTTTTTTAATAAAAAAGTATAAAATGTTACTAATTTTTCTTATCTAAGAAGTGAAAAAATAGTTGTTGAATTAATACTAAACATACCCAAATATATAAAATATCAATAATCATTAAATAAAATCATAGTGTTTTGACAATGTCTTATATATTATGTTGTAAAAACGGCTGGATTTTATTTAATCGTTCGTATTTGTCGACTAAACTTAAACAGATTAACTGTTTTTATGGGCCTAGCCAGGGGGAGGGGCGGCTGCCCCTATCTAAATCCAATATTTTTTTTAATTTACTAAAATGTCAGAAAATGATCATTTTGCCCCTCCCTAAATTATTATTGCCCCCTCTAATTCCAATGCCAGCTACGCCCATGGCTATTTTCCTTAGTCGCATAAACAGCAGACCAAAGAGTTTTTGGTCAAACCTTTTGTCTGTTTATGTTTAATCGACCAAAACCAAAGGTCGCCCAAACAAAACCCAGTCGTTTTTACAGCATTACTTATTTCATAAACTATAATTCCAAAATGCACGAGTGCTTAGCAAATTTATGGGCTCGCTTTTTGTTGTCCGTCCGTCCGTCCAACGTTCTTAATTGCTGGTTCGATACCCGGAGAAGGCAATTTTTTTTATTTTTTTTAAATTAAATTAATATATTGTTCTTGTTAATACCATTTAACTTTTTAAATATTTGTATAAATTAATAATTAAATAACAATTTTGCATTTTATACCCCCCTATAGGCATTCTCGCCTCTTCCCACCTTTCTCGCTCATAAATTGCATAGCAAATATGCTACGTTTATACGGAGTATAAATAAGTCGTTCCCCCTTCCCCTCCTCCCCTTCCCCCCTCCCTCTTCCCACGAGGGCCGAAGGCCCGAGTATATATATAAGAACTAATAAAAGTATTGGTAAGTATTAGTGGTCTTGGTTGCGAATATCGACCGAGCAGGACAACCGAGTACTAGTAGAAAAAAAAGTAATTATGATCTGCTGGGTAAAAATCAAGCTATTTAAACTGTCGATGTACTGCACTTCTAAATTTGCATGAGGGATGCCCTTAACCTTAAGATAGGTCGATGTACTGCTCATCTCAATTTGCACGAGGAATGCCTTTTACATATTCGTCTGCTTCCTAGTGCCATCAATCATTTCACAAAACTTAAACCAACTACTAATTAGGCATCTCCCGCAGACGATCTCAAAATTTAATCCAACCACTAATTAAATTACTTTAATAAATTTTAAACAAATTAATTAAGTGCCTCTAACAATTACTTTAAACATTCGAAAATTCGATAGCGTTGATGACAAATAATGATTCCGATTTTCTGTTTAATGAAAAAAGTTTCCCTATTGTCAAGGGTATTGGCAGCTATACGGCGTCTTAATTCTTTCAGAAGGGCTTGGGTTTTAGGACCTATTGTTGTAAGGGTAGTGGTCACTATGGGGGAGAAAAGTAGTGAGGAATTAAGTTCTGCGTATTTAGCGGACTTTAATCTTTCAGAATCAACAAGGGGGTCTTTGTTTTGGTTTGAGGGAGCAAAGGCATCCGGACAGATGTAGTCCCAAGCTAGGCATAGCCCTTTTGCCCATGGGATGAGGGTCTGTCCATCAGGTCTTTTCTTGTCGCTAAGGCAAAGACCATTAGGCTCCAATTGGGAGGGAAAGCCCGCCTTTTTGGTCTTCTGTAGAAGAGCATTAACAGATGTGTACCGTAAAAATCTGTCCTTATTAAATTTGCAATGCAGGCCGTGGTGACTTTTTGTACCAACAGATGAGCCACATAAGTTGCATTGATGAGAGGCAACTATCTCACATCCTAGGCGGAGCCCTGTTGCAATCCTGAACTCGTTGTTGGAGAGTTGAAGGTCATGAATCCGACTAGGGATAGCTTCCAACCACTCGTGGTCGGACCTTGATGCAAAACTTCTTAAAGCTGGTAACTCTTCAAACGATGCGCCCGAAATAAGAGTTTTAAGAGCATGGTCGTAGAGAGGAGTGTTCCAACCTTTTTGAGAGTTTATGGTAGGGAAAGTGTTAGGGTCGGACAAAGAGCTCCACATGTCGAGAGCGATTTGGGTGGAGGGATCTGGTTGATCGATTTTTTGTCGATGATTGGTATGGCTGAAAGTCGACTCGAGATGAAGGCCGACAAAGCTACTAGAGGGGGTGATCTCAGGCCCAAACCACCATATTTTGTGGGGAGACACGCTTGTTTCCATTGGGACCCTGTAAAAGAAAGGTTTGTGATTTCTTCGACTACATCTTTGAGTTTTTGGTCGAATATAGATAGAGCACTGGGATTTAAAAATGAGGTGGATGACCTGAAGATATGATTTATCTTAGGTAAAGAATAGCAGTTTTTAATTAAAAAGAAAGCCTGGTTGGCTGGCAAGTAAGAAAGGAGGGGTTTGATTTCTACTAGTTTTTGTATTGTCTCTGTTAATAACTTGTTACAAAGGCGTGAGCCACCTATGGGAGATCCTAAGTGCGTTTGTTCGTTAGGGTGAATATGTTTGAAAGCATCAAAGTATGGGTCTAGGCTTAAAGGGTCAGTATTGTTTTTGCAAACCTCGGTCTTGCTATGAATTAGATGGAGACCAATTTTTGATGCTTCGACTTCTAGATATGAGAGGGCTTCTTTGACGTCTTTGGCATTTCCTTTGATGGTACCATCGTCTAGGTACCACAAGTTGAGTGATAGATTATATTTAGAGGCTAGGTCTTCAGTCAGGGATTTTTTACCTAGGCAGAATAGTAGGGGGCCTAGCGGGTCTCCTTGTTGTATGCCGTCACTCGACGCAATTATTTTGGAATTAAAGTTGAGCATGGAAGTAGGAGCGTAGCATGCGTTAAGGAAAATGGATTACTCGGGAAGGGATTTGTAAGCCTCTGTTAAGAAGTGTGACCTGTAGATCGTGTTAAAGGCATTTTTGCGGGCAATTTTAGCTAGGATCGAATTGTCGGGATGGGCTAGGACTATGCGGACAGCGTGAGAGGCGATTTCACAACCACCCTTGGTTCCGAAACCTAGTTGGATGGGACCTAATTGATCTGCAATGTCGGATTTTACTCGTGCAATAATTAGTTTGCAGCATAGGCGTCTAAAAATTGAACCCATGGCAATTGGACGAAGGCCACCATCAGGTTTGGTAAGAGATATTAAGGTGGCCCCAAAAAAATAGGGAGAGATCGCGTCAGGTACTAAGCCTTTAATAACCTGGTTAAGGAAGGTTGCTAGGGTAGATGTAAAGTGGCCAGACCTGTCAATGTGAGGTCTTGTTAATTCTATTAAATGTGAAGCCCGGAAGCCGTCTAAACCAGTACCTACTGAGGATTTTTTAAAAGAGCCGATAGCCTCGAGAATTTCGGGTGATGTGAAGTCCTTGAGGGGGGGGGTTGATTGTAGGGGGAAATTGGGAGCGATTTCTTTCAGGGTGTTTAATTTGTAAAGATTCTAAGGTTTCTTGAGTGTCTGGAGAAATTTTGCAGTCTGAATTGACCAGGCGAAGAGCACCCTGAATGTCAAAGTGGTTGAGTTTTGCGGAAACCCGTTTGGCTATTTGTTGAACTGATGTAATCTTATGGATGTGTGGCTCGTAGATAATGGGGGGGGGGGTGATGAAACGTCCCATTTTGCTGAGTTTTGTTTAACCCAATTCGGGAGGGTATCTTTGTAATTTGATGGTGGTACTGAAAGGACACGGGAAGTAAATTGAAAAAGGTTGGCCCAATGGAGGGTACTGCTTGGATCCTTAGAGAGGTTTGCGATGGCATAAGTAAGGGCAATTAGAACTTGATGTCTGGCTCCTTTAGGGATGTTTTTTAGAATTCTGTTAACAGGAGAATGAGGAATGTCTGAATATGCACGGTTGGTGGTGGTTTCGAGCGGGTAATATGTATTATGCGATAAATGGTTGTGAGTTGAGGTAGCCCTCTTGGGGAGTGTAGCTGCTGGATGTTTTCCAGAGCCTGGGCACCTCTGTTTTAATGGACCGTGAACGTGAATCAAATTAGAGAGGGTAATTGAAGCTAACCTGTAGCAGACTGGGCAGGTTCCGGTTTGGGTTGTGGAGTTTGTGTTGTTCATGTCGAAGAATTATGGATATTTGGGATAAAAGGTTTGGGTGGTGAAGTTTGTGTTGTTCATGTCGAAGAATTATGGATATTTGGGATAAATGTGTTGTTGAGTTTTTCCTACAAGATGGTAGCTATTTTGATGTTTGGTATTCAACAGTTGGATTGTCATGGAGATAACTGTTAGGAGGTATTGTTAATTGGTTTTTTTAACCTCTGATAGGCGTAAAGGCTTGGTAAAGGTTAGAAAAAATAAACCCTTTGCCCGCTGCTTGCTTTAAATTTAATCGCATATAATTTTTTTAGATTTTTATAGTTTCATTTAATAAAAAATTGATATACAAAAAAAAAAATTACTTTAATATATTTAAACAAATTAATTGAGTACCTACAACACTACCCGTTGCTATTACGAACCTGGACCCCTTTTATACTCCAACAATAGTCAACCGTTGTAACGTTTCCCCGCCCACTCTTGATTGCATTACAATTGGCCGCAATCACAACATGCCAGTTCAACACCTACATGGCCTCCTTTATGAACATACAAGATTTAGGTAAGACATTGCATCTAATCTAATAATACAAATCAGGCCCGTCATATTTAAGGGACGGTTGCTAAAGCAGCTGATCTCTACTACCATCAACTGAATATAGTAATATTAATTACCGATGACCGTTTTAGCTGGTGGCCGATTGTGATTCTAACTAAATTTGCGTCAGCTTATCGCACGTCAACACCCCACTCAACAGTCCCTCGGCCATCATCACAAAACTACGTCGTGCAGCAAACCAATTCTATCTCGCCACTTTAAAATAATAGACCAACAGCTTTTGTAAACATTGATCTAAAAGATATATATATATTTGAGTATTTTAAATGGTGGATTTTGGTTTTATAAAATGACTTTCATTCTTCAAATTGTATTTTGTCCTTAATGATGGACCCTCTGCCTTCATATTCCTTATCCTCCTCTCTTGTCATTTTATCTATTCAACCATACAAAAACAACATTTTATACATAAATGATTATTCAATCTCAAACATTCTACAGTTTGTTCCATCTTTCATTATTGGTTTCTGCCAAAATCTATGCGTTCTATTTCAACCCACTTTAATAAAATATTAAAATGTAGAAATTATGTTTTTAAAAGTTAAATTATATTTCACCACACGATGTCTATAGAAATAATTTACTATTAAATTGTGTTTGCATTTATGAGTTTTCAGTAAACAATTTTTTTTATATTACTCTCTAAGAAAAGTCTTATTTTTAGTATATGTCCTTAACAAATTACATCACGACAGGATTGCACTAGTTAACAAACTAATGGTTTTGGGAAATCAACCGGAAAAAGTTTAACTTTGATAGTGTCTTTTATGTTGATCAAGTTTTTCATTTTTTCCCTATACAAGTTTTGAAATTATTGAGTTCAAAGTTGAAACTAGCATAATCTTATAAGAAGCGTGGATTCGAACAAAAAAAAGTATTTTTTAAAATTTGTTAGAATTAATCTTTTACACTTTAATTGTGCTATTAATCTAATTTTTAATAAAAGATAAAAATGCGATACTTATACAGGGTATCAGGCGCGTAAATTTTTATAACATTTTTGTTTCAACATCAAAATTATTAAATCTGGTATAAAACATAAAGAAAGTCATTATAAAATAATTTCATATTTTCTTTTTCCCAGCGTCATCTGGAGTAGGGGCTAATTCCCCATGAATCGTTAATAAAAGTGTCAATCCATGTAATCTATTCAAGCTTCATGAAGTTTTAATTGAAATGTTGTCAGAATTGGAAGAGAACCAAATAAGGAGAAATTGAAGCAAGCTGGTATGAATTATGATCACGATCAACAGCTGCAACTTTGCTTACTTCTCTTCGACAATCTGAATATATTTTGCAAGCAATTGCAAAAAAAGGACCTAGATCTTCAGCAAGTCAGACAGTTAGCAGAAACTTTAGTAATAGTATTCGAACCTACGGCTAGGTTGTATGATTTTGAACTTAAGAAACCTCGATATGCAAAGAAAATGAACGGTTTTGGACAAGAAACAAGTTTTGGCAAATTTCCAAATAATATTTCCTCCGAATTCTTCGATTGTTTTTCCAGAAACGCAAATGAAAATAAATTATAGAAGGATTTCGTCTAAAGAATCCCTTGCGCCCTATCAGATTATAAAATATTGTAATCTTTGCCCAACATCACAACTCTTCTTTACCTATTAGCTTTTATATAAGAAATACTATGTCAAAAAATAGATTAAATGGATTGGCCCTATTTTATAGCATTTTTATTTCAACATTAAAATTAAAAAAAGAAAGTCATTATAAAACAATTTTATATTTTCTTTTTCCCAGCAATAATATCTCACGAACTTCATCTGGAGTGGGAGCTAATTCTTATAAATTGCATAGCAATTAATAAGTGTCTTACTTGGTCAGTTACGTTGCACATCAAATATAAACTTAAGATCTAACATAATTTTTTTTTCATAAAAATTGGGTGGCCTCCCCCCCCCCCCCCGCATTTACGCCACTGCAGGGTATAAATATTGTTTAAAAGTGTCGACAAATATGCATTATTACTTTTTTTTGCTAGTTATATGAAGAATATTATAGGGGGATATCCTTTAGTATTTCAAAATTAAGATAGGATAATGATACGGCAAAAGCTTCATTGAATGTGATTTTATTCAAAAGATTAACTGCGAATATGTGGTCCGATTTGTACTTCAAATTTGTTTTGTGGTGCATTATAAAACTGGTAAAAATGAAAAAATACAATTTTTGTAATTGGCAACCCTTAAAATTTCTGAACTTCGTTTAAAAATATGATCTTAACACTATATTAAACCCTTATCGACACAACGCTTATTATGCACTAAAAACTATTTGCAAGACAATAGTAAACATTGCCTAGGAGACCAAATTTCACTCGTGTCCATTTTGCACATATGAGGGGAATGGAGTAGTTTTTCAAAAATAAACAAACTAAATATTGACAATAAATATATTAAGTAACCTTTGAGGAATACATTACTTAATATTCTCTTTGATTGAAATAAATTAGCTTATTAATATAAAATAATATATACCCAGACTAGATAGACTGCTCATTATACGTACACACGTACCGAAAAAGTGATGCCAGTTTTAGCGCCATCTTGAACATAAGAAGCAATCAACGTTATAATGGGATTCTATATATATTCTCTATTTTTTACCTTCTATCTCACCCGGGGAGGGGGGGTGTTTTGCCCCCCCCCTAATTTTTTACCCTCTTTCTCAGCGGAGGATAGGGGGGGGGGGGGGGGGGGGCAAGGGGGTGTTTTGCCCCCCCCCCAATTTTTTACCCTCTTTCTGATGAGGGGGAGAGGGGGGGGGGCAGGGGCCGGGGCCGGGGAGGGGTGTTTTGCCCCCCCCCTAATTTTTTACCCTCTTTCTGATGCGGGGGAGAGGGGCGGCAGAGGGGTGTTTTGCCCCTCCCCCCTAATTTTTTACCCTCTTTCTGATGCGGGGGAGAGGGGGATCAGGGGGTGTTTTGCTCCCCCCCCCCCTTATTTTTTACCCTCTTTCTGATGCGGGGGAGAGGGGGGGGGGCAACCCTCTTTCTGATGCCGGGGAGAGGGGAGGGTGATTCGCCCCTCTTCTTATTTTTTACCCTCTTTGTCGCCCGGGGGGGGGCGGAAAGCCCTTTTTAACCCTTTCATAATATTTTTGTGAATTTGTGCGGTCACAGTGGTGACAAATGTCTTAATCAACATTTTCTATTGAAATTTATTTTTTTTTTGAAAATTGACTATCATCCCCCCCCCCTCTTCCCGGCATCAGAAAGAGGGTAAAAATCAAGGGGAAGGGGCAAAACACCCCCCTGCCCCCCCCCGTGTGAGAAAGAGGGTAAAAAATAAGGGGGGGGGGGGCAAAACACCCCCTGCCCCCCCTCTCCCCCGTATCAGAAAGAGGGTAAAAAATTAGGGGGGGGGGGGCATAACACCCCTCTGCCCCCCCCCTCTCCCCCGCATCAGAAAGAGGGTAAAAAATTAGGGGGGGGGGGGCAAAACACCTCCGCCCCCCCTGGCCCCCCCCTGGCCCCCCCCCCCCCCCCCTGTGTGAGAAAGAGGGTAAAAAAATAAGGGGAGGGGGGCAAAACAACCCCTGCCCCCCCCCCTCCCCCCGCATCAGAAAGAGGGTAAAAAATTAGGGGGGGGGGCAAAACACCCCTCTGCCCCCCCCCCCTCTCCCCCGCATCAGAAAGAGGGTAAAAAATTAGGGGGGTGGGGGGCAAAACACCCCTCCCCGGCCCCTGCCCCCCCCTCTCTCCCTCATCAGAAAGAGGGTAAAAAATTGGGGGGGGGGCAAAACACCCCCTTGCCCCCCCTATCCTCCGCTGAGAAAGAGGGTAAAAAATTAGGGGGGGGGCAAAACACCCCCCCCCCTCCCCGGGTGAGATAGAAGGTAAAAAATAGAGAATATATATAGAATCCCATTATAACGTTGATTGCTTCTTATGTTCAAGATGGCGGTAAAATTGGCATCACTTTTTTAAAGGGAATGAGCAAGTCTATCTAGTCTATGTATATACCACACCACACCTATTTGATAAAGCCAAGAGATAACGGTTTTAAACCCAAGTTACGCTTTATTCGTTTGTAATTTTTTACCGTATTGCGTGTTGGTTAAGAAAGAAGTGGAAAAGTAAGAAATAATTGAAATTAAGTTTAATAACATATTTAATATATTAATTAGTAAATTAAATAATTATTATTATTTACATAAATAATTAAAAGTAAATCAAAAATTTTCGATTGATGGGCGAGGCTAGGATTTTTCTCTCGATTGCCTTTGTTATTGCGTTAGCAGAATATCCTTTAAATTTTTCAAAATTTTGTAAATATTTGATATAGGTAAGTGATGTGTTAAGAAGGATGTTTTTATAAATAATTTTCAGGGTTAAATTTCAAGCCCTGGCACAATTTTATATTGACAGTGAATAGGAAAGCGGGAGGATAAGGATTCCGTATGATTTTCAAATAAGCCAATAAATATTGATTTTTGCGTGAACGACCCCCAAATTTATATCAATAGCACGATTAAACTAACGGCGGAAATGGTTTGGTGATGGGGTAGCTACTTATTCTTTAAATCTTACTGTTGCAAGGATTAGGTGATTGGTATAGAGCTACCACATATTTAATTCATTCTTAAAGTAGCGCAATTGACTTCCGTTTACCAGGTACGGAATTGATGATTTTGTTTTATACTACTTTCTTTTAACAATTATTTATATTTAAGGGTTACAAATAATTTTTTTATTATGCACCAAATCCCTAGGATAATCACTTTTTCTAGCCTTCCTCGATTATAAAAATGTTAAATTTTTTAAATAAAAATCGCAAATATTATTGCGCAAAGTATTATCGATATTCCTGTTAAGCACTGGATTAAGCACATTCCCAAGCAATCATGTTCAATGTCAATATTTTCAATCAGATATTTAGGTCATTTCCTGATTACCCGTCAAGTTTCATCACGTCTTACATCAATAATAGTGATTTAAGATAACGCCCCGCATTAAGTGTATTTGCATAAGAGAGATCTTTTTCTAATTTATAATATTTTATCAAGCCTAGTTGACATCCCTTTAAGCGCCCCATTCAACAATAAATTTGAGCAATTGAATAATAGATATAATTGCATAGCAATTAATTGTTCCAAATCATATAAGTTTATTTGATTATCGCATGAGGCGTTATTAAATGCATTCACATATTAAATTTAGTGATTTTAAAAACAACATTTAATATGTGCTACTAATATTATGTAGAAATTATAGGGTTCTATGTCAACTCAAAAAGTTACGATAGTTATTTCATTACGGGCCATCCTCGCGCACACGTCCAGTAAACCTGGAAGTCTGAGGGCATCCCCTAGCCCATCCCCAATTTTAGGCCGAAGTTTAGACAAGGAGCACATCCATATCGATAAAATTAAACACAACAGTAAAGAGAGCAAAGAAAACGACCCCGCAATATTTTCGCTAAAAGATCAGCTAAACACCGGAGAGATTTACGATAAAAAGGGCATTTATCATCTTTCACATCAAGATAACCAGCTACATAAGCCAAAAGTGCCCCCACCACCGTTGATTGCACATCAATTATCTGGTCTCACGCCCCCAACAACGGCAAATCTCGATGTTCACAACACTATAAAGTCTAGTCACTCCATTCAGGTACCGAAAGACTCGTCCCAAACAGTTTATTACAAATATGATGGATCCCGGTTTACCAATCAACAGACTTTCAAAATATTGACTGGCGGTTTTTACGAATTTTACGTTTTACTTAAACCGGAGCGATTGCAATTATCGTAAGTTAGTTCTAATTAAAAATTTTAAATCAAGAGAAAGTTAAGTACAATTAGCAATTTTGGACATGTAGCTATCATTTTCCTATGACATTTTTCATATTAAAAATGTAATAAAAAACAGTTCAGCACATAGAAGTTTTCAAAGGTCGAATTTCTGGATCGCCTCTTACTTTGTCTACTTATTCAAAAAAATTTCTAACCAACAAATTCAGAGCCTAATTGTGGTATTCTTAAACTGAAATTCTTTCTTAAAGATATTTTTCTGACCGAACTCGGCTCGGTCTAATTTTATAATTAAACTGACAGTCCAGGCCCGCAGCCTTCTAAGGGCTTGTCTTAATATCGGATTCAGATTCAAATGGCGCGAATTTATCTTTATCAAATATCCGATTCAATTTCATGTGTCAAACTCGGTTGTAATTATTAATATTTTGTTTTTTGATGGTTAAAAACGTTTTTTTGGTTATCTCAACTCTTGAGATTAATCGCTGTTATGTTATGCGTCTGAAATGTAAATCTGATGTGAATTCAAAGTTAAGACACGGCAATGTTACAACCCGTACAAAGATTTTTGCTGCGCAGCAAAATCCGATATTAAGACAAGCCTTAAGTCTCCACCCGCCCATGCCCGAATCATATGAGCTGCCCAAAGCACCCGGCCTTAAATTTTATATTTGCCCGTTAGGTCCGATTTATGGAATCCCAAATTTCAGCCATTATTAAAAAAAGGCATCACATTAATCGAATCGAGGGTTAAGGGGTCAGTGTGTCCAAAGCGTTTTTCCAATTTTATAGGGAATTTAGGGTAATAAATCCTTTCTTAACTCATTACAGAACTTGGTGTTATCAAATTATTTATAGACGGCACTTGCGGACAATTAAAAGCTTAGATAAATATTTCAATCCTTTCCATGAAATTAGCTAAGGATTCGAATTAAACGGGGGTGGGGGCAAAGTTATTGAAAATAAATTGGGTGGGGGGATGGTGGTAAAATAATGAATTTTACATTTTTAACTGTAAGTTCACTATATTTTTAAAAATATCTACTTTCCGTTTTTTTGGTTAAGAACTATGATTACCTAGTGATTAATAAATATTTAACAGTCAAATAAAAATTTTTATAAAATAATACACAAAAACATAATAATACACTTTATATATAAATCTCATTATGCCCGAATAGTCCGAATAGTTATGTTGTCCGCCCGAACTCCCCAAAAACATAAATTCACGAATTTCAGATAAGAGCACGAAGGTAAAAGGGGTGTAATGAACATTTGCGCTTGAATACATATTCAATGAAGCATAATACGACTTTGCTATTCTCGTTTGATCATTTTTTTTGTAATATATAGATCAATAATAAAATTTAATTGTATGTTCTTTTAGTCTTTTTTGCATTTTTTTGAACATTTCGGACATATTGTGTGGAGTCTGTAAGGTTTCAGGACAACGGGGCCACTGCCTTCTATATTGAAACATCTTTCTATGCTCATCTTTTTTGCCCCTTATAATCCAAATCCTGGCTGCGCCCGTGTCCATTTTCAAATTCAAAAACCCTCTCTATTTAACAAGAAATTGAAAAAATGAGCAAATAATAGCTTGGAGTTTATGTTAATTAATTAAGTCTATACGGTTTAAGTGCTTTGATATTTTACCTAAAGCAGACACACAATTGCTTAATTTTTGATAAACGGTTTGTTTTATACTAGACAATAATTTCTAGATTAATGAAGGATGTGTTAAAAACGGCTAGAACAAACGGGGATTTATAACTTACCTACAAAGTGTTTTTTATGCGAAATGCATTACATATCATAAATATCTATGATCATTTAGATTGTGGATGAATTTTACATTTTTGTATATTTAATTTCAAATATACCCAAATACTTATAATTGGTGTAACAGAGCTAACATTAAATATCAATTTGCAACATTGAAATCAGTGATTATGAATTACAGTTTGATTATTTTAGAGCTGTTAAGATTGATGAGTGTGCCACAAATTTTATCGAAATCGATAGCATTACAAAGTCTAAGCTACATTTTATGGGCATAAACGAGAATAACATGGCCACCAATACAATTTACAGCTTCGGTTGGAACACTGAAAATTATAATGCCACCAAAACGACTGAAAGAAATTACCTTCATTTAACACTCGAGGTATACTCTGTATTTTTTGATGAGTAACAATGTCTCTTTTTAAAGTAAGGGATTATGTTAGTATAGAATTCCATTTTAAACTGTACTTAATAGATTTTATTACTAATTTGCGGCGAATAAAGTTCTTAGTATTAAAAATGAGTTTGGTATAAAGAGTTATGTGTTTATAAAGTTTAAAATTTTATAAAAAAACTGACACTTGTAAGAATATTTATACAATAGTATTTTATTGAATTTTCTTAAATGCTTATAATACTCAAGAGCATTATAAATAAAGAAGTTCTTAAATTTCCACACAATTTGGACAAAAATAAGGTCAATAGATTAT
The DNA here is from genome assembly GCA_964036665.1 of Gordius sp. MW1. Taxonomy (NCBI): domain Eukaryota; kingdom Metazoa; phylum Nematomorpha; class Gordioida; order Gordea; family Gordiidae; genus Gordius; species Gordius sp. MW1. The sequence continues at coordinate 10,721,442 of OZ038532.1, read as the reverse complement.
AATACATTGTAACTAACGTTTTCGTATAAGTAGCAATCTGCTATGCAATAGAGGTCTGCAAAGTCCCTTTGTCTCGTGTTTCCCTAATTATACGATTTGCATTTTGGTAACGACAGATTTTGGAACTTGGGACATTTGAAGCTGTGTTACAGTTGAAACTTTATCCAACCCACAACAAACATCACATAAATTGGGGCGAACCATTGCATTTTATGGAATATCATTGTGAATTAAATCCAGATACAAAGAAACTCCTTCCTTACGCATTTAATATAAAATGATGATAGCTGGTTAACAGTTTGTTATAATTAGTCATAATAATTTAACCATTCCATTTATTTTAATATTAATTTATTATCTTATCCAGGCTTATATCACGTGCAATAAACAAAAAATAAAAAATCTTAGTGCATATGTTTGAATCTAAAATGTATAGTCATAATATAATAGTCCTACTAAAATATATATATATAATATAATAGTCTAATTTAGCATTCAGCATATAAATTTATGAAACTTTTAAGAAATGCGTCATAATTTCTACTGGAACAAATAAACATAATACAAGCCTAAATTTAAGAGAGATTCATATTACATATAAAAATAAGTAGCAATACTTAAAAATAACGAGGGCCTTCGGCCCTCGTGGGAAGGGGGAGAAGGGAAGGGAAGAGGGGAAGGGAAGGGGGGACGACTCATCTGTACTTCGTGTAAATGTATCATATTTGCTATGCAATTTATGGGCGAGAAAGGTGGGAAGGGGCGAGAATGCCTATAGGGGGGTATTAAATGCCTAATGATTAATTAATTATTTATACAAATTTTCCATTTATAGGCAAAATGTAAAATAGGCAAGGGTTAGGGTTAGATTTAGTGTTTGCATCTAGTTGCGTATTACATTAGTTTTTATGGCCTTTAGTGATTATGGGTCTAACAAACATTATATTATAAAACATCACAATTTTAAGAATTTGCAGAATTGTTGGGAGAAATTTTTTGTTGAATTTGAACAATTTTTAATTAAAAAAATCAAAAATTTGGCCAATGGTCATTTTTTCTCCATTGGTCAGTACCAACAGATACTCTATAAGTCAATGATAGCCAAAAAAACGGAAAAAAAAATTTTGATGCTTACTTTGGTCAATGGTCATTTTTTTCCATTGGTCAGCAGCCAGCACACGGTAAAAGTGGATATAAATTCATAAGAGTAAAAAAAAACGAAAAAAAAATTTTCGAATCACATTTTGGCCAATGGTCATTTTTTTCCATTGGTCAGCAGCCAGGACACGGTAAAAGTGGATTAAATTCATAATAGTCAAAAAAAAACGAAAAAAAAGTTTTCGAATCACATTTTGGCCAATGGTCATTTTATTCCATTGGTCAGCAGCCAGCGGACGGCCAAAAAGTCATAATAGCAATGGTAGGAACAGGAACAATCATAATAGTCAAAAAAACGAAAAAAATAATTTCGATTCACATTTTGGCCAATGGTCATTTTTTCCATCGGTCAGGAGCCAGCGGACAGCCAAAAAGTCATAATAGCAATGGTAGTAACAGGAACAATCATAATAGTCAAAAAAAAAAACGAAAAAATAAACTCGGATTCACATTTTGGCCAATGGTCATTTTTTTCATTGGTCAGCAGCCAGCGGACGGCCAAAAAGTCTTATTATCAATGATAGTAACAAGAACAATCATAAGAGTCAAAAAAAACTCCGGGATTCTAACCCAAAAACTAGTTAAATTGCATAGCAATTAAAAGTAAACAACTTTTATTTATGTTTATTATATAACTAGTTAAATTGCATAGCAATTAAAAGTAAACAACTTTTATTTATGTTTATTATATAATAGATAATTTAACAAATCTTATATATAACACACCGAGGGAGATAGAGATGAGGGGTGGGGCACCTCTTTCTCATGCATTAATTCTAAAAATCGATAACCTAATATACCCAATGCAAATAGATAGGGATGGACGGACGGACGGACGGACAACAAAAAACGAGCCCATAAATTGCATAGCAATTAATAAAGGAGACATACTCATTTTTGGGATAGAAGTATTAAAACGCATCTCCTCATATCTTTGAATTAGTAATATTAAAAAAAATTAATTTCCATCTCTCCCTTTTATAATATAGGCGCGGTAGAGTAAACCCTAAAATTAATCGATACTGCATATACCGAGGGTATGGCTCATTATTTCGGGTCGCAAATTGCCGATTCATGGCAATCCTAAACTCCACCACTACTCCACGACTATAATAAAATTATATGGTGAGCAAGGGTTGGCATCAATTCTCTTAATCGTTATCCCGCATTTATTCTTTGCCGAATCATTAAAACCAACCTAATAAACTAATATACTCACAATAGATTTACCAATAAGTTATCATATGTTTTAAGGGTGTAAGTTTAATTTTATTTTAATTGTACAATAAATTTTTGAATTATTTTACGGTGTTAAAAGGTATATGCGAATATGGGATATCTGTTAAAGTAAAGAAATTTTGTGAATGATTGGGATAACCGATAGTCCCTTATGCTGCAAGTATTTGACACGCTCCCCTTATTTTGCATCTGGGTATAAATAAGTTTATTACAATATTTTTTTTTATGTCTAAATCAATTTTTTTTTACAAAATTTAGAGATAAGTATGGCAGACTTATGCTATGGCATACATATCTTGGGAGTTCCTCACAAAATTGCATAAATCCTAATCGCCTTGACCACCTTTGCCGATTAAGAATTCGAACATTGGTTTCAGATACTAACAAAATTCATTCTTCATTCATTAACACTTTTAAACGTTAAGCATAGGTATATTTATGGGCCTAGCCAGCATTGGAATTAGAGGGAGGCAATAATGATTTAGGGAGGGGCAAAGTGATTATATTTTGAAATTTTAGCCATAATCTTAATAAATTTGGATATTTATAAGGGGCAGCCGCTCCTCCATGCCGCCCTCCCCCCCCCCCTTGGCTAGGCCCATGGGTATATTTTATGTTATTTTGTGATAAGAGTCAGGTATTGGCCTACGCTCACTCACGGCTTGATTCTAAGTAATAAATTTAATTTATTTTTATCTTTAGAAAAAATTTTGATTGTGAAAATTTAATGGCTGTTGAAGTAGGACCTGGCATATTCTAACAAAAAAGGTTTTTGTTAGCTTCGATTATGTAAAAAATGCCTGTTACTACCGCGCATCTAAAAATGTAACAGGTATCATAAATATATATCAAAAAATTTACATGTGCTAAATTGTTCCATTGGTCAGTACCAAGAGACGGTCTAATAATACATAAGAGTTAAAAAAAACGAAAAAAAATTCGATTCACAATTTGGCCAATGGTTTTTTTTCCATTGGTCAGTACCAAAAGACGGTCTATAAATACATGAGAGTCAAAAAAAACGAGAAAAAAAATTTCGATTCAAACTTTGGCCAATGGTCATTTTTTTTCATTGGTCACTACCAAGAGACGGTCCTAATAAAATAAGAGTCAAAAAAAAATTTCGATTCACACTTTGGCCAATGGTCATTTTTTCCATTGGTCAGCTGCCAGCGGACGGCCAAAAAGCCATATTATCAATGGTATGAACAAAAACAATATATTAATTTTAAAAAAAAATAAAAAATTTTGTGGCCTCTCCGGGATTCGAACCCACATCAGTAGAGGCATAAGTCTTTTTAGGGGGGGGGCACAGGGTCCCATATCAGTAGAGGCATAGGCCCTTCTATGGGAGGGCATAGGGTCATTATCAATGTTAACTTAATATACCAATTCAAAAACGAAAAAAAAATTTGGAAAAACAATTTGGCCAATGGTCATTTTTTTTATTGGTCAGTAGCCAGGACATGGTCAAAAAGTCATATTATCAATGGTATTAACAAGAGCAATTTATTAATTTAATTTAAAAAAAAAATTTCAACTCTCATCGAACCAGCAATTAAGAATTTGCCCTCGCCGGGATTCGAACCCACATCAGTAGAGGCATAGGTTTTTGTAGGGGAGGGGGCACAGGGACCCATATCAGTAGAGACATAGGCCCTTGTAGTGGAGGGCATAGGGTAATTATAGCAATTAATATCAATGTTACCCAATTCAAAAACGAATAGATATACTTATGCATTAATTTAACGTAGCAATTAAAACCCGACCCCGCCCGAAAGCGAGGGAGATAGAGATGAGGGGTGGGGCACCTCTTATGCATTAATTTAAAAAATAACACAGCGAGGGAGATAGAGATGAGGGGTGGGGCACCTCTTTCTCATGCATTAATTTAAAAAATCGATAACCTAATATACCCAATGCAAATAGATAGGAGGGTAGACAACGGACGGACGACGGACAACGGACAACCAAAAAACGAGCCCATAAATTGCATAGCAATTAATAAAGCTTGTCTATGGTTGAATTGTTAAAACCAATAAGCGGGAAAATCGGGTATATCGTACTTTAGGGGTCTGTAAAGTACATACAATTATAGAGATAACAAAGTCACAATATATTTATTAAATTGTTTTTAATGTGTGGTCATGGGCGTAGCCAAAGGGGGGGTCCAAAAAATTGTTGAAATTCATTAAAATTATGGCTAAAATTTATAAAAATGTTCATTTTTTTCCTCCCTAAGCATCCTTAAATCATTACTGCCCCCCTCTAATTCCAAAGCTGGCTACGCCCATGTGTGTGGTCATATATAATGGCAATTATATTATAAGGGTATTAAACACTTAATAGTGCCAAAACCATTAGCTAAAACGTCATAATATGATGCGTTAACAAAAGCCAAAATTATTTTAGAATAAGGCATGACGCATTTGATTTAATAAAAAAAGTTAAAAACCTTGTAACAGTAAAGCAAAATTTAATTTCAGTTCTAGTTTTAGCACAATTTTTCCTTCGGCTTTTTTGCATTTATTATGTTATTAAATTTTAGACCCCTTCTTCACGATACGCTCTACAAACACTGATTGATAGAAGTCGATTTGGTATTCATCGAGATCATTATGAAAATATAATCAAATGTCAGCCAAGGTGTAAATAGCTCACAAAATATGTACAAATTTAGCTAGCTAGGTAGTAAAGTTGCAAAAATTTGCAAGTGCCAAAATCGTCTAATTAAAATAAAGTAATTTAGATCTATTAAACTAGGCTCATACTTAAATTCTTAAAAATATTGTGAAAGATTGTTTAAGAATGTATGTGCGATTGTAAATAAATGTAGGATAAAACTTATGCAAGTTTTAAATTAGATTAAATTTATATATCTTGCTTGATTTACTACTTATATGTAATATTAGCTGTGCCCGGCCAAGCGTTGCTTTGGCTTAGTTCTTATTTGGCTAAATAATTGGTACCATCAATAGGAAATATATGAAAGAATTTGGGTCAGCTTATTTCCAGAAAATACTATAAGTGTATGGGTATGTGGTTATGATTGAAATGATAATAGAGCGTTGTGATAATGTTGGCCTACAAAATGACCAAATTATGACGATTAAAATATAATTCATCATCAATCTTTAAGTGCAATGAAATATATAATATTTTTGGGCAGTCCGTCTTTAGTCAACACAAACTGGATGGTTTAGCCACTGCCACATATAGCTGTCCGTGAGAAAAGCATGGTGTGGCAATATCTAAACTACAAATAGACATCGTTTGGCCTTGCGCCTTATTGATTGTCATTGCGAATGCCAATTTAATTGGAAATTCAATCGGCACATATGTGGGAATCATAGGGATTCGTGGCAGCATACATGTTCACCTCGGAACTTGCCATTCTAATTGCTGACTTCGAGTTTTTCATTTATATTTTAATGACACGGCCAATGCGATGCCATTTTTGTATCGTATCTCGGCATGAATTATCGAAATGAGAAATGATTTGCCAGTTCCACCTGATGCATTTAAAAAAAAGGAACCCCTTGTCCTGCCGAAACTATTAGCATAATGCGTCGTAAATGGTTTTTTGTTCATGAGTTAGTGGCGGGACATTGCAAAAATCGCTGACATTTCTAAAATATTGTACTGCAGTTCAAAACTGATATCAGTGTTGAGTAAATCATGTGTACATCGATTTGGTACACTCATACCAAAGCTAATTTTAAAATTGGCAATGACAATGCAAAGATCCTATAGCTATCAAAATGCTTCAAAATACATTGCGTCGCTGAATGATAACTTTAGATCGTTGCACCTTGAAGGATGTCGGTATCATCATTCATTGAATCTTTGCTTATACCACAACGTTTGTGCTCGGGGTGGGAAACATGCAGTCAACACTATAGCGAATAATAGACGAATTTGTGTTCCTGTAGAGTTTAATGCTGCTTCAATAAGAATATTGTCCCCGATAGTTGTCGTCTTGTAGCAATCCTAATGTAAGGCATGCATATACGTTGGATACATCTAACGTGAAATGACAATCAGCCGGTGCTATTAAACAACAACAGCCGTAGTTGAAAGAACTCAGTCTGCCTTGGATTGACTGTATATTGGAGCCCTACAAGTCACTTTTTTTCAACCCGAACCCGAAATCGTTTAAATTTTTTCAACCCGAACCCGACCCTAAAGCGTTTTTAATTCAACCCGAACCCGACCCAAAAGCGTTCAAAAATTTTCAACCCGAACCCGACTTGACCCGAAAGCGTTTAAAAATTTTTCAACCCAAAAACGACTAGACCCGAAAGCGTTTCAAATATTTCAATCCGAACCGACACAAAAGTAAAAAAAAGGTTATAGATATTAAATTGATTTGCTAAAATAAATTGGCAGCCTTCAGAAACAATTTGACACCACGAATTACAAGTTTGTATATTTGAACTAACGTTAATAAATTAATATTATACATAATATAGATGGCGCTATATTTATTAAACAAACATGATATTTAATTAGAATGCTGTTTTTGATATCTACCCAATTCAAAAAATTTTTATTTACGTTTCTAAGATTATTTAATTTACAAAAATTCTAATATTTATATAATCACCACTTTACCATGTTCTCATCAAAATGGCGGAAAAAGGGTAAGCAGTCTATCTAGTCTATGATTATACCACATATATATATTTAAAACAATATAGTATTGCTAAAAAAATGATTTTTTAAATTTATGAATAAAATATTCTTAATAATATGTTATATAACCTGTTGATGTTGCACTATATGTGTAAATAGTATGACAGCCAGAACTCACATAATTTATTTTTTTGTCATTCTCGCCATATATAACTTCAAACAATTCCTAAACCTTTGATTTACCCATCAAGTTCTTTTCCACTCTATAGGTTTTATTCTCAATCAGCTTCTGTAATTTATGAGGCTCCATAATTCACTTAATTAATAATAAATAGTATAGTTATAATTTCAATCCGTTACATGTTTAACTTATTCCCCTATCCTTCCTCGATAATTACTCCCCTTCATTCAATCCTCTTTTTAATAGTTAAATCGTATTCCCCAGGAAGACGATATTGGCGCCGGAAAGGTGGAATCGAACCACTTCGCCGTTAAGCGACTACAGGTTTGAAGCCTGCACCCCAGACCACTGAAGATCATCCCGGCGGAAAAACTATAATAATTATAATAATGTATGATATCAAAATTGTCAATACGATCACACGCGTATATCAAAAATCACTGATGCGTGTTCATGTTAATCAATGGGGAAGAAATAACAAATACGTATAAGCGCGTGTGGGGGGGGGGTAAAGTATCACATACGTAAGGAAAAATAAATAAAGGAAAAGACGTGTATGAAAAGACGTGTATACTCCAGTATACAACACTTACAACAACAATCAAGATATTTTACCTATGTTGAGTTTGAAATTGGCCGGATACAAAAATAAGAAGTAAATTACAAGGGAATAAATTAAATGAATGAGATTAATTAATGATACATTTCGATATTAATTAAAAAATATTTTAATGTATAATGGCATTAATTTTAAAGATATGTTTCTCGTCCACTCCCGCCCCCTTCATGTGTGCTTGGATATATGGGGGCAAGAGTGGAAGTGATGGAGAAAGGGAGAGAGCGATGCGTTAGTAAACAGCGCGTGTGTAGTATATGTACTCTAATATACTCCTTTTTCCAGATATAATTGAATATTATCAATTATCTCATTCAAAATCATATAAATAGTAATCTCGAATAAATTTAAATATAGAGGTGTAACAAAAAAATAAATTAATGGACCCATAGATGAAACTTTAATCTACATGTATATTACTATTTTTCACTAAATATATCAACCGTGGCAATATAGCCTCAAAAAGGCTTAAAAAGGGCATTTTTGGCACCTTCAACCTCGTATATCTAAAAAACTAGTAATTGTAGAAAAAAAACTAAAAACAGATTATTTTTTAGCTCAAAATTCTCTATAAGAATTTTTGGTCGGATTGCGGGATGTAATCACAAAGTCAATATTTGTAGAGCTGTGTTATTAAGACAAGATATAACCGAAGCGGAAATCGCCAAACAACATCGCCCACTTATTATTACGGGCCTCAAAAGATGAGTCCTGCAAGGAGAGAATTACAATTGAAATGGAAGCAGGAAAGGTTGACAAGCAATAAATACTATCACGAAGCTTCCATACTAGTGGATTAAGTTAACTGGGACGTGAACCAAGACTGTCAGATGATGGCTTTTAGGAAACGTCGATAATGGCTAGGACAGGCCAAATATGGCAATGCCTTGAATAGAGAATTCTGGTGGTGGTATCAATCGGTTATAGAGTTTATTAGAAAAAAACTCTTTAAAAAATTCAAAAGCTGCGAATAAAGTCGTTGCAGCATAAATGCTGCTTACACCGAGATAGTTAGCATACAAGATAGGGATTGATTGTATAAGGTACAAATCGGTCAAAATAAAGGAGAAGAAAAGTCGTGATGTGAGTGTCCTTGAAGTAATCAGAAGCTAGAAGAACAAACTTTATTGAAGCTTAAGGAAAAGATGGAAGGGATAATTCGCGGAACTGAATATTGCAAATGACAAAGCTTCCCTTGTTTAGAACATATTCAGGAGGATGAATTTCAGGAACAAATAAAAAAGACAATAAAAAGTAAATTCAATAGTACGCCTTTGGATTTCGAATCGAATCACCGAGTTTATACAATGACATTCAAAAAATAAAATGTAGACATTATCTTTCCAGGAGTTTGTAAGTATATAGTCAATAATTTTCAATCCGTTTATATAAATGTCATTGTATAAATACGGTGGATTTGGATTGATAGAGTAGGTAGAGGGAAATGGAACGCAATATTTCGGACACTTATGGTCCATCTTCAGCAAAAAAAAAGGAGAAGATGAAGTCTCAAAAAATAAAAATGAATTTTTGATATGTTTATGACAATTAACTCGGAGCTCTAAAAGATCAAAGTCTTTAATGCATGTCATGTGGGCCAAAAGGAGCATCATCTAAGTGTACTCTTGCTAGGCTCGTAAAAAATAAAAGTTTTCCTCCTCCTGCGAACACAAACACACACATAGAAATTTTTTCCATTTAAAAAATATAGGTATATTAAATCTCCGTGTAAAAGATATAAAAAATTATCCGCCCCCCAAAAAAAATTAAGATTCATCAATATACATACATGATATTTATTCCATTTTCGTCACCAAAGGAAAATCTTAAAATATCTTTAGATTCGAAATTCCATAGTGGAATACAATAATATCAAAATATTTGCAAGAATTTATTAATGAATAAGTAACTAAAATTTGATAACCATGCATCTCAAAAAATTTTAAAAATCATTTATCGTTCTGTGTGAGACATTGGTTGTGTGGTCCCAAATTTCCCAAAATATCTACTATTAAAAATATGAATTTAAATTGAAAAACTTTGCTGTTAATGTATGGCAGGCGCGTAGCCAGGATTTTCTCCAGGGGGGGGGGAATGCTGGCAATTTTTTTTTTTACATTTTATTTGTAATTAAAAACAAAAATTAAACAACCAAAAAGTCGGGCTCGCTGCTGGGCCCACTCGGGTAAGGGGTCGGGCAGGCTACCGTTCTAAATTAAGATTTTCATATTTTTTTGTCACTTTCTATTTATAAAAATTCTAGAATTAGATCAAATTTTTTTGAAAATAAGACAAAATTAATTCTTGAAATTTAAAATCGTCATTTTGGGCCCGGCTGTTCGGACAGCATTAGTGAATTGGGCAATTAAAGGGTTTTGGCTGGCCTTGGCAGACAATTTAGTTATCAGACCGTGATGGGTTGCAGCAGAAAATTTTAGACAAATATGATAAATGATAAGAGTATTAATATTATATTGAATGAGGAACATTATAATAATCGCTTAGTTATCTACTTCCTGGGGTGGTCTTGTTCACAGGAAATAAATGTTCAAACAAATTTTTCACAGCAATTTTCACAATCATATTTGGAAATTTTACAATGCATTTTGTCAAAAATTAAATTAAAAAACTTAAATGTATATATTACGTTTCTAGGTTTTTATAAGTGTCTTAAAGTCTTTGATGTAACTAAACTATAATATTTTAACCCATTTGATTTAGTTGTTAATCAAAAAACTTTTCAAATTTTTGCCGGGGGGAGGGGGGGAATTTCCCACCCCCCCCTCAATTACGCCACTGATGTATGGTAGATCTTGTCAAGCTAATAAAAAATTTCGATTTGAAATTTTCAATATCTATTTTTGTGAAAGTTAAAATGTTTTGAATCATATAAGCCCAAAACCAATAGAATACTTGAAACTATATTTATTTAAATATATAAAATAATAAAACCAAATCAATTATAAGAGGCTACAATATAAGTTTGAATACTTTTTAGTATAAAACAAAGAAAGGCATTTTGTAGGTATTCAAGTATCTTCCATGCATGTATTGAACTAATATGTGTGTGCGTTTAGAAAAATTGGTGCATAATTTTATCAATTTACAAAAAATATGCTATATCTATAATAAGAATTTATCTTGATTCATTTATGTATCGCAATCCATATCGTATTGCCATAAGAGCACTAAATTTTATATATTTAAATGTAGCATTAAAAGCAAAATAAGATTTTAATAAACTATTAGTTGAGTAACTACATAGTTGTTAAATTTATTTTACCTTAAAAATAAATAATTTAATTACCTTATTCCAAAAATAAGACCAGCAGGCATTATTTTACCACTTTTATAAAATCTTTGGCCCATTAAAGCTGCCAAAGTTAATGAGGTCCCTAAAAGAAGCATTTATAATATATAAACTATTAATAATTTTTAAGGTACAAATTTAAAATCTCTTAAACTAATTAAAAAATATTTTAGGTTTTAGTCACCTAAAATCAAATAATAATTTGAAGGACGATGAGAAGTAAGGTATGCACCATAGGTCAGCAAACTTCCAAACAAAATCCCAGATGCTAAAGACATTACACTTCCTAGATATTCATAATAAAATATAATCTAATAAAAAATATTTAGGAAAATCAAGTAACAGTATGTTTATGTCTAAAGATTCATTACTTGCTTTGACATATCCCATTATGCCACCTGTCAATACCATTCCAGCATAGCTGTAACCGATCCAATCAATTTTTGAATTTTTAAGGAATGATTTTGTCTCCATTTTACGATGTAATAGAGTCAAACGTTTTTGAATGCAGTGTAGATTTAATTTTTACGTCATATGGCGTTTGGGGACATAATAGTAATAAAATAAAAAGTTTATTAATATATGGCTATTTATAATCATAGACTAATAATACCATAGACGAATCCGGTACAAAAGATAAAATATAGAAGACAAATATAATGTATGTATCAAAATTATTATGTAGAAATATCATATGATTTTAAATTAAATTTATATAAAATACAAAATGTAAATAAGATTTAAGTTTATTACTAAATTTGTAACAAAAAGATAGAATGATTATAGATCGCTAAGAATAAATTTATATATAATTGTAAATAGGTTAATATGAATAACAATGTTAAATCGTAAGGTATTCAAATATTATACTGCAATGTCTGTTGTGTATTCAAATTATAATGAGGGATGTGAATAAAGTCATCTAAATCATAATAAAGGTACCAATGTTCTAATTAGGTAATAGTATATTATAAGTAGTTTTATTGTGTTATATGTTTTTTAAATGGAGTATAAACATATAATAAAAACAAATGCTACAAAATAAGTTTATATTTAAATGATATATTTTTTAATTAAAGTTATATTACTACAAGAATACCATAAGGTTAATAAAAAGTATACTTGTTTTTTATACAGTATCATAGGTGATATTTAAAGGAAATTTTACAAATCTATAATAGATACAATATATTATATGTTAAACAAAATTGTTTAATATGTGCAACGAGTCATATTTCTATATGCTAGAGCTATAACTAATGAAGAAAAATATGGAAAACTTGAAGGTAAGTCTTTTGTTTGCAATTTTCAATAAAATATAATTTAAGATTTATGCTACAGAAAGTAATATCTGTGGCAGAGACCACCACTTTTCACAAAAACTTCTGATGATAAAAACATTTTTTAAATCACGTCTTACAAGGAATGATAATATGAATCCGCATCTTTTCTTTGTGGGATTCTTTGGTTCGTTATTATGATACTTATATAATATTCTTCGCTGTTTACTTCGTCGATTCTTTGGGAATTATTATATGTAGTTATAAAGATAAATTCGGAAATTGTCAGCCCCTACTATAGATATTCTCATACAGTGGTCTAAAGATATCTCCCCTCGCCTGTTTCTTAATGTAACCATAATTCGGTTTATTGCACTAAAGGACCTTTAAACAGTCGCCGTTGCCAAAGGTATTGTCATTAGTTTGGCACCGAACCGTTTCAACTCTTCATACCACAAATCGCATTTTTGAATAAATTTTAAAGGTGTTTCTGATCCATTCAAAGTAGCCGCAAGAAATTTGATTGATTTTATGTCGGCATAAAGATATTCTTCGTCACCGCCGTGAAAATGACGACACATCATTTTTACATCTCTCGGATCTGTTGGAGCCTCTCAAAACTCTGGAAAAATGAGCATCCTGAAATAAGCTCAACTGCAGATTGATTGAACCTATATTAATTTCAGATATAACAGTCTTAGTAAACTTTCCCAGAGATTCTTTGCAAGCTTTATTTTCACTAATGTCACATTTCATTGATACTTTTGTCAATGAGGCATAATAATTTATAAAAAAAATTTTAAATTTTGCCCATGTTTTTCACTTTCAGAGACTGAGCAATCTGCCAATACACTCCTCTTTATCAATGTATATTAATAAAATAAAAATAACTTGCATAATTTTAATTACCAGCATTTTTATCATAAGAAAAAGAAGAGAGAGTTTTCCCCACTCCAGCAGAATTCCAATTCTCATCTTGACCTAAAACATGAAATATATATAATACTTCTATATTAAAACCAAAATCTTTCTTGCCGATTTCATAGTTCATGCGAATTTCACTGCTGGAAGCAGAATAATATCTGCCTTTAACTTATATATATTTAAAATATCTAATGCTTAAAAATAATTACCATAATTCCCCATAGTAAGGGATAAAACAAGAGTTTTTTTTAATTCAGTCCCATCTTTACCTATTACAAACAAACATATTCATGTCTTATTTTAAATAAGCACAAATACCCATACTTAATTAAAATTATTATAAATTAAATCATATCTACCATCTTCTTTAATGTCTAACCGCATTTATTAATTTTAAAAATTTATATGCAAAAAACAAACCAATAATTTAAAATTAACGGTAGAGAATATAAAATTTATGTAATTTTTTTAAATGGTATAAGTCTCTTAAAACCTGGTAAATATTTTGCAAACTTAAGAAGTCGTATTCTACAACATATTTTAATTTTATTAATTGGAATTACACAAAAATATATTCATAAAAAACAAATTAATTTTGACTAGGATTTTCGTGCGATTCTAAATGTAAATAGCTCGCGATAGTATCGGAATATGAAAAAATATCAGTATTATTACAATTGCTTTTATAATTAGTGATAAGTCTATTTATTTGCGAATTAATGATTTTATATTTTTTATTATCCTCGTATATTTGCTGTCCTTGATTTATGTGTAGCATGTTTATGTCGTTTTTTTCCTGTACGGCTAACAGGTTTTCAATAAATTCATATATGACTAGTATGTCCCATCAGCATATAAATTTCCCGCTTCGCATAAAATTTTCAAATTTTGGGGGGTACCAAATACTAACAATCGATTGTCATGATTGTGCAGTAAGAACCTTTCCCCGTTGTTTGAAAATCTATGCTCTGGACGAAGCATTATATCGTTATTCTCTTTGGGGAATGAGTATCGATTGATACTCATTCTCTTTAACGTAATTTTTACTGATTTCAGGGTAGGGGTAGATTTTGGGAAAAATTTTAGGTCGGGGACATCCCACAGCCTTTGCGCAATCACTCGATGATATATCGAGGACAATTTTTCTTTAGGATTGTTAAGAACTTCCGTTTTTAACATATTTATAGTCATAAGGAACTCATAATCGCCTCGAGGAGGCTCATGATAATGGTCCTTGGTGACCGTTGCAATCTCAGTCACCTGAGCTTTCCCTTGGCATCTTTTGCTACGGCATCTATAATAAGTCGTACCATTGGAATGTTTTATTTTATTATATAAATATCCTCTGAAATAGAGAATAACACCCTTTTTTTGAGATGGTAAAAATCTCATGGCTGTAAACAAATATTAGCTATTTATAAGAATATAAATAAGTTACGGGGGCATGTTGCTAGGATATTTTGACAAGCATCTAATAGGAGTTGGGCATCATTAATTGTTACACTGGGACTTGGTGTCAGATTTGTAATGGACGATAATGGTCTATAAGAGACACTGGAACATGAATTAAGAACTAAATAAAAAATATACAAAACTCAATCATAAATTACTTGGAGTCATATTTGTAATAGGGGTAAATGTTGTATAAGAGACATTGGGACTTGGTGTCAGATTTGTAATGGACGATAATGGTCTATAAGAGACACTGGAACATGAATTAAGAACTAAATAAAAAATATACAAAACTCAATCATAAATTACTTGGAGTCATATTTGTAATAGGGGTAAATGTTGTATAAGAGACATTGGGACTTGGTGTCAGATTTGTAATGGACGATAATGGTCTATAAGAGACACTGGAATATGAATTAAGAACTAAAGAAAAAATATACAAAACTCAATCATAAATTACTTGGAGTCATATTTGTAATAAGGGTAAATGTTGTATAAGAGACATTGGGACTTGGTGTCAGATTTGTAATGGACGATAATGGTCTATAAGAGACACTGGAACATGAATTAAGAACTAAATAAAAAATATACAAAACTCAATCATAAATTACTTGGAGTCATATTTGTAATAGGGGTAAATGTTGTATAAGAGACATTGGGACTTGGTGTCAGATTTGTAATGGACGATAATGGTCTATAAGAGACACTGGAACATGAATTAAGAACTAAATAAAAAATATACAAAACTCAATCATAAATTACTTGGAGTCATATTTGTAATAGGGGTAAATGTTGTATAAGAGACATTGGGACTTGGTGTCAGATTTGTAATGGACAATAATGGTCTATAAGAGACACTGGAACATTAATTAAGAACTAAAGAAAAAATATACAAAATTCAATCATAAATTACTTGGAGTCATATTTGTAATAGAGGTAAATGGTCTATGAGCTAAAGAAGTTCTAAAGTTATCAAAATTTAGCACTATAAAAGTTTTTAAATAGATATATCTTTTAAGAAAACTAACCTCGAATATTTGAAGGATTATTTGAAGAGAATCTTACAATTGAACTTGTCACAGAGGCTATTATAAAGTTTAAAAAAAATCAAAAATATTTACTTTCATTGCTTGTTATATTTACTATTAAATTTGGAATAGTAATAGCTTGTGTTATTCCTGCTATAAAATAGATATATAAAATAAAGGACTTTGAAACATTATACTTTTATGTGGTATATCCAAATGTGCTTTAGTAATAAAATATGTGGTCCCATGCTTTATTGCTCTCCCTTTACAATTTGAATTACGGCATCTAAGGTATATTTGACCGTTTTTTCCTTCATTGTATTTTACATAATAAAAATTTTGATAAAAAAAAAGTTCTTTCTTCCTCTGAGTTAACATACCTATAATAAAGATATTAAAAAACATAATTTCTAATATACTAGTTTGAAAATTTGAAATTCTTCACTTCGAAAAATTAATGATGATGTGATGATGATGTGATGATCAATTCATGATAACTCATGATGAGTTAATGATGAGTTGCCTTTTGTAAAGTTGCCTTTTGATCGGAAACGACCATAGACTGCCGAACAGCTGTTTTTTTACATTAATACCACGAAGTAATCGAAGTCGCCATGTCATAAGTGGAAATTCTTGAAATTAAGGTAAAATTGATATATTCTAAAATATATGCTAAATGTCATCCAAAATGAAATTTTTAATCTTTTTTTTTAAATAAATTAATAACATAAATTTATTTTAAAAAATTTTTTCTATATAAGTTAGTAAAGGCGTTCATTTCACAATTAATTGTAAATGAATTTATGTATATTTTTAGATTTCCAAAAGATCCAGAGTTATTGTCTAAATAGATTAAATTGATGGGCCCTAAATTTATATTGAAAAAACATTCAAATATATGCAGTAACCACTTTCGACCCTAGGATTTTAATAAAAATAGAAGTTCAAATTATCTTCAAGGAAATACTGAGCCATCCCAAAATTTATTGAAAGTAATTATTAAATCTGAATTTGATTAAACTAGATCAGTCTCTAGATCAAGGAAATACTGAGTCATCCCAAAATTTATTGAAAGTAATTATTAAATCTGAATTTGATTAAACTAGATCAGTCTCTAGATCAAGGAAATACTAAGTCATCCCAAAATTTATTGAAAGTAATTATTAAATCTGGATTTGATTAAACTATATCAGTCATCAGGATTAACAGATTTAACAAATTTTCCCTCACAGCTACTAAATAATTAGATACATTATCATAATTTTGTTCTGTTATTTTACATTATCATATTTTTTTCCTGTTATTTTATAAACTGTTTATAATTGTCATAATATATAAACGGTTCCTAGGCTAAATCCCGAAAGCGCACAATCCCGAATTTTAATGCTACACTTTTACGGCAATTAACATATGGTAAAAAATATGCAATCATATAATCAAGCTTTTAATGAATATTTGGTTGAGAGAACAAATCAAGATAATACAGAAAGTATAAGTAAGCTTAATATCTAAATATTTATAAATTATCTTTAGAATTTAAAAAGTCGAGTAGAAAAAATTTGATTCTGACCCATAAAGACTTGGATTATACCAAAATTAAAGATGGAAAACTTTATCATTTGTTAATTGTTAAAGCTTAATTTCATCAAATAAAAGTCTATTCTAGATATAAATAGGTTATCATAATTCCTTAAATTAATACTGAGATTCTTAAAAGTGCAGGAGATATTTAGATAACTCTTGACATCTCACATGAAGGTAACTTATAATTCTTAGCACTTATATATTATATAGCTTATTCAAATTATTTGTAAGTTTATTTATAACATTCTATGATTTTTTAGGAGAGGGTGTATCAGTTCTTCCTACAAATCTTTAGATTATACAACAGAGCTAGAGTATTATCATTTGTTAATTGTTAAAGCTTAATTACATCAAATAAAAGTCTATTCTAGATATAAATAGGTTAAATCAATGATTCCTTAAATTAATACTGAGATTCTTAAAAGTGCAGGAGATATTTAGATAACTCTTAGGTAAAGTTTCTTTGAATATGACTAATTTTGCTCATAACAAAAATAGCTTTTTTAATTTTATGATGAACATATTAAATAAGGTACAAACTATAAATTTAGAAAATTTGGCTAAAAAAAACTTAAAAACAAAAATTAATAGAATCGTCCAAACTTAAGGAAGTGTTGACACTTTAAATAAAAATACATCATATAAGGTTATATTTAATAATATGAAAAAATCTAAATGTAATGTCTATAAACATATACAACTATAAAAATGATAATTTTTGTGTAAAAATGAGTATCAAATTTAATTTATTGTAGATTAAAATGAAAATTATAATTAAGTAACTTAATAAACATAGTATAATGAGTTCATTAATTTAGAATTTTTGTGTATTAAGTTGCTAAGCTTTAATAATATTTACTATAATGTATAAACTCTTAAAACTATAAAATTAGATTATAAAACAAAGCTAAAATATTGTTATTTGTTGATTGTTAGAGCTTAATTTTATCAAATAAAAGCCTATGCTAGATATATATAGATTAAATGAATGAAAGTATAACCAATCTTTTACTCATTGATAGATTACTCATTATTTACAATTTTATAACCATAAATTCAACAAATTCCATAAAATGGTATCAGAAATATACATGTAATATTTTCCAAAACAAAATTTTTATAATGTGGGTCTAACTTAAATTTCTATATGACAATAAGTATATTATTGATATTTCTTGAAATTAAGTTTGGTAAAATATAAAATTTTTCACATTCCTAAAAAAGTTATTGATAGGTACCAGATTTTCATAACCTGCTATAACATTTTCTAATTAGACTTTTTAAAACAAGAACAAGATTTTAAGGCATTTTTTTGCTAGGCTCTTTGGTAAGCATTAAATGTAAAAATTGGGGTAAGAGTTTCATCCATCAATCATCTTATATATCAATATAACAGCACATCAATAAGTAAACATTAGTTGAGGTAGATAAAAATAAAATAGAAATAGTTAGTGATTTAGCAAACAAACGTATATCAGTTAATTATATAATTAGTAAATTGTAAAGGTTCCACCCAAATATAGCTCTTGAGTACATAATACCCAAACATTATTGTATACCTAATAGGATTAATGATTCCCTGATTTTAAATACGTTAAAATTACCTTAGATATTGATTCCAAACGATTATTATTAATGGCATCCTTTAATTTATACCTTGTCACTAAATATTAATACTCATCAGTGATCTGTAAATAAAGCTATATTATGTTACTTGGTGCAGAGGTTAATTAAATGTGATTCTTACATAAGTAAATTGTAAAGGGGCACCCAAATCTTGCTCTTGATTATGGATAAAACTTTAAAATTAAAAAACATATGGAAATTTGAAAATCGTAGCAGTAGCATTATTGTAGCTTCGGGATTGTGCCTTTTCGGGATTTAGCCTATATCCCATATAATAAATTTATAAATTTAGATGTGTAGTATCTTCCCCAATGTGCAAAACATTAAATATGAGTACTTATAATTTGTAAATTTTTATTAAAATTTATTTTAGTAATGAAAGATCATTCATATGCAATGAGTTTTAAGAAAGAAAAGAGAAGGGACATGCTTATAAAGCATTTTCAAAAAACTGTGAAAACTCTAAAAAATAAGAATTATCGTTAATTAAAGAAACTGAAGACTCTTAAAGATTTGGCTGCTCATCTTGATAAGAAAGCATTCATTCCAGAGGAGGGGGGGGGTGATTTGTGATACTCCTCTCACTTCCATACTAAAAACACACTTTGATCTAACATTTTTTCATCTTTAATTAATCATATTGTTGATCAGGAAGTAGACTCTCTAAATCATTTACAATTATTAGTTAAATTAATAGTTAATAATATAGCAAAATTTTACTTCATAATTTTTGCAATATTTCTAACCAAGAATTTAAAAGTAACATTAGGCAAAAATTAAATAAAACTATTATTTTTAAGGGACAGTAACTTTTTTATTGATTAGTTAATTTTTTTACTTGTTAAATCTTGCATGATGCCCGGGATCGTTTTATGTAAAATTGTATCTTTGATATTCGATTAATACTTTAAATAAAATAGATTATAGATGGCGCTATATTTATATTTCTCTTTATCATTCTAAATCGTAAAATCATTTTTCTTAACAGATTATTCAAAATCAAAACAATGGTGTTTTCTTTTCCTTAATTATATTTTTTCTTTACCAAATGTTTTTTTGTGATTTAGTAACTTAAATTATAAATTTAAAAAAAATGTAGTAAAATAGAGCGAAATACATTACGTTAAGTTCTATACGCAGTTAAAATTTCCACAAGCATGGCGGCTTTAATAATGGCAACAAATTATTTTGCATTGTTTTTTATTCAAAGTGCAAATTTTTTTTTGCCCTTTTTCAAGTTTTTTATTCAATTTGCCAAGTTTTCAATAAAATGTTAAGTTTTTTATTAATTTGCTCAGAGATTAATTACACTTGCCAAGTTTTTTTATGCAAAGTGGTTTTAGTTTTTAAATAAAAAGATAGGTGGGGGGATTCGAACCTACGAGGTATTGAGATGTATTGACGCCGGTCAAAATACAATCCACTACGCCTCAAGACCTTAAAATATGTCTTGGATTATATCACTTATATATAGCTGCACTTGTTAAAATTTATAAGCTACACTACACATACACAGTATTATATGAATCAATTTCTGATAGGGTTATAATATTTCGGTCAACTTCATCACATACACACGATGAACTTGATATTAAGGGTTCAAAATTTGACAAAAGCGAAATTAAAAAAATGGTTTCAATGGGCCTTAAACCAAAATCTATATTCAAGAATCTTCAAAAATCAGAGCAAGTGCCATCTATAAATCAGTTAAGTGGTTTAAAAAAAGAAAAATATGGCCCAACTTCTATAAGCTTGGGAGAATTAGAGCATTGGCTCATTTTGAAATCAGCATTACCTGATGACAATGATATAATATACCTTATATCGTTTCTTACAGAATATCCTATGAGAAAAGTACATTTAAGTTTTTTATATCAACAAAAAGGTAATATATATTGTGTCATATTAAATAAAATTAATGTAGGCTGCTCTTAAATTCACAATTATCAAAATTGTTGCATGCTAATGCAACATTTAAGATCACATGGCAAGGCTTTCCACTTTTATTGGAACAACAGATTTAGACAGGCACTTTCACCTTCTAGGAATTTGTCTGTGTATCAACGAGAAAGAAGAAGATTATGAATTTTTATTTAAAAGTTTGGCTAGTGGTGTTAATGTATTAGTTGATGTAGAGCCAACCTTTGAAGTATTAATAAGTGATACGGCTAGTGCCATCCATAATGCTTTCAAAAGTGTCTATGGAAACAAAATGATTGTAGTGTGTTGGGCACACGTACGTAGAAATATGTCAAAAAATATTTATTTACAACTTAATTTATGGACCAGCAGCTACCAATGGGCTAATGAAAATAAAAATGTTATATCACTGGAAACCACAAACCATATTGAATATTATGTTCCTTCAGGCACCAATATTATAAGATGATATTGAAATTAATAAACAAATTAATTAAAGCTCTTTTGATGAATATACAAATTTGTTTGTTTTCAATAAACTTTGATTCAAATTAGGTACTTAATATAAACATTATGTTTATTATACAAATTAAGAGTATTATTTTACAACGATTATAAAAGCTCTCAAGGGTTTCCATAAATAAAAATAATTTTTATAAATATACAATTTGAATTAATAATTTATAACGATTATAAGAGCTCTAGTGTTTCCACAGCCCAATAATATGTTTTTAAACTTGCCTATAAGGCCTTTAAAACAATTAAAATTTTAATGCTGCAAAAAATATTGAACATTCTTCTGTTTAAAGTTTTTTTTAATAACAACTGAGCATATTTTGAAAAAAAACTAAACATTTTTTGAAAAAAAAACTTAATATTTTTTAAAAAAAAACTAAATTTTTTCTGAAAAAAAACTTAACATTTTTTGAAGAAAAACTGAATATTTTTTGAAAAATTACTGAACATTTTTTTCCAAAAAAACTGAGCACTTTTTAATTAAAATCTGAGCATAAAACTGAACATTTTTAATTAAAAATCTGAGCAAATTGAATTAAAAACTGAGCACAAACAACTGAGCATTATGGAATTTTTCACTATGCATTTAAATAACACCCTTTAATAATTACTTCTGAATTATCAGCTGTTCGGCAGTCTATGGTATTATTAGTCTATGATTATAATACGGTAAAATGTATTACAAATTTAGTATATTAAAAAAATTAAATAAGAGAATTAAGTAGCTAATATATCTTCCTCTTTTAAAGAAGGACAAGAATTCAAAAAAGGTTTAAAGTTGTGCGATTTAAATCCCAAATGATTGTTTATTCGGGAGAATATTTTGAAGGAGATCGTCTGCCTATTTTTTTAAAAAAGACCAATGCCATTTTTCCATAAGAGCCGGGACAGGATGAAACTATGGGGATAAAAATACTTGAGAAAAGACCTTGTATTTTGTTAATTTGCGCCCCTCGGCGAGAGCCATTGGGTCATAATTGAGATTTGAAGGGGCAACAATGCATGTAAAGTCCAATTTTAAGAACAGACCGTTTTTTCTAAGGCACAAGTGAGGAGCCGTCAGGGTACATTCGACCCTCAAAAGAAGGGTCTGACGGCTCAATAATGGAGGGAACTTTAGCCTTTTTAAGGGCCGACTGGATTATGGAGTTGATTTTTGAGTGCCGCACGTGTCTGTATTTGTTCAACCTGCAATGTAATGGATGACGGGCTTCTTCGTCAACTGGCAGGTCGCAATTCCTACATGCATATGGTTTGGTGTATTTGATGCCAAGGCGTAGAGCTATACTGTAGGTTAGCTCGGAATCCTCCAACACCATGTTTGAATATTTACTGAGGTAAGCAAGCCATTCGTGGCCAGATTTATCAAACACCAATGACCGAAGGTTATAATGTTGTTATCGCTGCTCGTAAGTAGGTGAGCAACGGAGCGCGAAGCCAAACAAGCATCCCAATCCTTTTAAATTGATGTTTGTGGATAGGAGGTTTCTGGAATAACATTAAGGTTCAAGAGGGATAGGGCTTTGACGAATGTTTTATCGGAGGGATATGGGATTAATTTTGGCACAGTGGATTTTGAAGAAAGGTGGGAGGATATAAATGAGGCTATTGATAAGGAGCAGGGTGAGCTAATTCCCAAGCCTCCCGATTTTGTAGGTAAAGTGGCCTTTAGCCATGTATTAGTAATAAATGATAAGTTAAGAGGATAAATTTGCCATATATATATTGAAAAATTATTTGCATGTCTAAAGGGCCACTCATGTTTATTCAACGAGCTAAAATTATTAAAATTTGAATAGCTATTAGGGTGTTGTAAAATATCCTATATCAAAAGTATTCCAATTATATATTAATTTCTCATTTAACATCTTAAATGTAATTTACAAAAAAAATAAATTTACAAGTTCACTATATTATGATTATGATGATAAATTAAGAAGTTTTAAAGCTGAGATCTAGCCGATAAAATCTTGTTTTGTCATGCCCCATGGTCAAAATTCCCGCCTCGATCTCGATGCAATTTTTCGAAGTCTCGAGACGAAACGAGACCGAGTATTTCTCGCATTTTCCGCGTCACCTTGTAACCCTTTTTTTATTGTTCTATGTGTAATGGCAACATTCCTCAGGAAGTACTACCGATAGTTTTTAGGGCAAAGTTACGTTCTATGGAAAAACCAAACAAACATTGAGACCGATCGCTACGGAGTTTTAAGAAGAATCATCTCTAAAATAATATGCAAAGCAATTAAACCAAAAATATACACATAAAAATTAAAATGAGTTTTGATGATGTAAATATTCCTATAGCATCTTCGAACTTTGCAGGAATTATGTAATCCTATTAGATGATGGTATTTTTAATCGGTGGTTAATTAATCAAAATAATGATATAAATTTGGCTACAACGGCTAAAGATTTAAGAGCACCCTAGCGATGTTTAGACCTGCCGAACCTATGCTTTCAAATGCATTAGATTAAATCATGAGACATCCATGACTTTGTTAAGCCTTCATTGGTAAACCTCTGAAATTTTCAAGTTATAAATCACATTATGCATTTGCTTTGCTATTTGCATTACCTTTTACATTATATAGGTAGAGTTCTCATTATTGATTTTTCGCTTTGCACTACACTACTATATAAGAGCATATGCTTTATTTATAAAATAATTTGTGGCTGAATTTAAAAAAAATGGAATAAATATATATTTTGGGGCATAATATGGGGTCTTTTAATAGAATCGTTTAATTTATGAATGTAAAGTTATTTGCTATAATAATATATGTGCAATTTATTGAAACCTCAAAACTCTAATTCCTATCAGTAATACTTTTAATGTTGTTTTTGCAAGGTTGAATTGTGTGCAACTAATTACTTATCTTGTGAAGTGATACAAAAATATCCACTCGTACTTTAAGTTTCTACAACGCAATAATTTCCTTAGGAACGAAGGATGAAGGTTATTTCAAAGGGCTACTACTATTTTCTTAAAATTCATATCTAAAAACATTACTTACTTTTGCCAATGCTAACTAAGGGTCCCAGTCCCAGCTAGTTCAAACATAAAAATGACACGTTTATACATTGTTCTAAATAACAAAAATGGCGCGCCATTTTGATTATAGTAGATATTTTTATTTATATAATAATTTAAATAAATTGGGGCAAAATCAAGATCGTATAATTTTTTTATAAAAGTCGAGAACTGAGATTCTTTTAGACTAAGACGAGATCAAAACATTAAGATTAATATCCAGCAATTAGATCAATATTTCTGTTACAGAATTTTAGCAACACTTTTCTCCTCAATACGATTTTAGAAGTTCAAGGTAATATCGTTTTAATATAAATTTTAATTTTAATATTACAACCTCATAAGCTATTTAAATTAAAATAAAGCGAGTAATGGTGTAAAAATGGGGCGTATCTAATGCCATGTATAAAAAAATGTGAGATATGAATATAAAAAAGCTTCTATACCAAAAAAAATTCAAGAGCTTATCGCAGTATTACTATGGAGAAGAGTATAAAAATAATTTAACGTTAAAGAATCGTGGCCGTATAAATAAAAAATTTGCAATGAGTTATCGATGTGGTCATGGTTGGAAGAGCTAGGGTTGTGTAGTTGATTTTGATGTGACGATAAAAAATGATAAAAATGTAAGGAGCGCGAAACAAATAATTGGACACACATAACGTTCATAATTTTTGTGTAATTAAGAAAGTGTACAAATTCGATACAAGACTTTTAACCATGCTCAACATAAATTTAAGAACTCAGAGGAAAACAGCTCGTTTCACAAGCATCAGGCCCAGCCCCCGGTCAATTTGTGGAACAACGTTTCGTCTAAAACTTGAGCATTATCTTCCTTGGACCTCATGGACATAAAGACGTAGCCACCGATAAATTCGTGAACTACTTTGCAATCGGCGCACGTGCATTGGAAACAAACTCTCTCATCCTCATCGTTAGGCGGCTGATCAATAGAAGGAGTTTTGGTTGAATCATCATGGTCAAACTCGAGAATGACCATTTTGATTTCCCAATTGACCGACCAATTCTGCAGAGGTAAGACATGTAATTGGTGTTAATATGCAGTAGATGTTATTGGTGCCGAATCAGGCAAAGCATGCCAGGATGAGTGATGATAATTAAAAATTTGGTTTTAAATTAAAAAAGTGCGGCTAACAAAAATGTACGAAAAGTATTTTTTTCAGTTTAATGTGCCGAGCTGATAAATTAAGCGAAATTAGGACATTGATTTTTTAAACATTCCATTAATATGTTTAAATGTTTAATTGAATCACCTTCATATTCGTGAATCTCCAAGTGTGCAAATGTACCCCCGTGTTAACGTCCATTTTAATGATGCGATTAAAAGCGATAGCGATCAGATCCTTAATCAAATAACAAAAAATCATCATGCTGTCATGTATGTATAGCTGTAAACCGTAACGAATAAATAAAAAAAACTTTAAAAAGCTAACTTTAATTTGAAAAAATAAAATAATAAATTAAACATAAGATGAATTTAAATGAAAAATAAGCGTCGATCTCTTATCATCTCTTCTTTTAATTAAGCAAAAACGCTGGTAATGCCGATTAATTTACCCACGTGCTGCAAATCAATGCTGAATTTTATGGTACTGTGTGAGAATAAAAATGTATTGTATTATTATTTAAATATAAATAAGATCCTCACTTCTTTCTTTTGACCCATAAACTTGACGGTGAAATAAGTGAGGCCGTATTCGGGAAGGGCTTGCCACGCCTTGATGTAGCTAAGATAAGCTTCGAATGGAGAAAGAGAAGAGACGTTATGGTGTGCTTCCAAAATTCTTGCGGTGAGCTGGAGGGAAATGGAACAAAATAAGGGCTTACATTTATCTCATAATGTCACACTAAATTTGCGATATTGCATTAAGAAAAAGTGGCAATATATTGTTGTTTTACAATGTAGTTTTACGGATTTAATTTAATAAAATAGTTTTCTAAATATGATCATTAATTTTAGTGATTTTGTTTTTTATATTTTCTTCATGGCGCCGACATATTGCATACTTTAGCATTCGAATCTTGTGATCGTCTATCAACACCCAAAAATTCTTAACTATTATTTAACAGGAAAATAAGCAATTTCCTTAATTTGTGAAAAAAAGCAACTAAAAGTTTTGCACTTTCAATACCAATCTCTGGGCAAAAAAATTTCCACACTAAAATCTTTAAATATCAAAACCCCCACAACAAAGTAACAGCAAAATTGTGTATTGATTATTATAACTTAAAACGTAATTTATAAAAAAGGCACCTGCGAAGCTTTTTGTTTCTTAACCATCCTCCTTGGCAAGAAATCCTCAACTTTAACATTGTCGACCGTCAATCGCTGGCCCTTGGTAGAAGAGGAGGAGGAGCTGGGATGATGATCGGGGCTAGCACATTTCAAGATGGTGGATGCGTTGTTGGGATGCTGCGAAGAGGTTTGCAGGGAGAGGAAGGCTAAGATAGATTGCATTTCGGCCCGGTAAACTTCAGCGTTGTGTATGGTACCCTGAGTCGCCGCCAAACGACAGGCCGCCATCCATTTGGCGTATTGACGATCCTATTCGCGTTTTGAATAGATTGCAAAAAACTAAAACACGATTTTGGTAAAATCTTTTTCCAAAATTCAATCTTATAAAACTCAGCATAGAAAAGGCTTTTGTAAGATTGATTCTTTCCTCAGCGCAGTTTCCCGATAACTAAATATATAATATTTTTCTTGTTTATAGTTACAATTGTCAAAATTCAGGCCGCCCAAAGTATTCGAAAAAATTATTGACAATTTACACACGACGTTACTTCCACTATAATAAGGGATAACCTTAAATTTTTTTATTTCTGTTGACAAATGAATACATAGCCTTGGGCGATGCATCGCAACGTAATTGTCGGAGAAAACCGGAGACCTTCACACATGGCACTAGTGTTGTAAAAAACGGCTGGGTTTATTAAGTCCACCTTTGGTTTTAGTCGACTATACATAAATAGGCCAAAGGTTTGACGAAGCAATGTTTGGTCTATATATGCGACTAATCCACCTTCGGTTTTAGTCGACAAAACATAAATAAACCGTCTATTTATGTTTTGTCGACTAAAACCGAAGGTGGACCAAACAAACCAAGCCGTTTTTAGACACTACACGGCACCTGCCATTCGTATATGCAAAGTTTTTCTCCCAGTTCGAGTCCAAATTAAATGCCTGGCTCAGGGCCTAAATCCAGTGGCAATCTTTATCAATATGTTTAAAGGATTTTTGTAGTTCAAAACTCCGAATGGAGTTTAAAGTTTATAATGCTATAAAATTAATACGTATTATTCATATGACTTATAATTAAGTTCGGTGGATGTAAACAATTAGCATCTCTAAAATCTTGGCAAAAATAGCGGATCTTTTTCCATTTAGATTGGGCAAAATTTTGAATTGTTTGCGATTATATTACGCTACTTTGCTGAATCTGCATTTTTAACAACGGCTTTGCAGACATCAAAGATAAATTTATGACTAATTACTATAAAATTTATATAAATAATTAAAATTATAAAGTATTTTGTTTATTTAACGACTATATGACCCTAATAACCTAAATTTATTTAGTATTATAAAAAATAGCGTAAATTGGGACAGCAATATTTTAATTTAAAATATCATTTTTTGACGGGGCGGGTATATTTATATACTTATGTTATAAAACCGACTCAATGATTTAATTATTTATTTATAAAAATAATAAATAAAAACTTAATTGAAGTCAATTTGTATAGGGATTTTTATTATCCACACATAAAACCACACATTTAAAAGATTTTTAAAATACCATGCTATATAAACAGTTTTGGACAAATTTTATTATTCAATAAATGTCAAAAAGAAACAAAATAATTAAAAATAGTATTACAATGGGTTCCTATATTTCAAGTTGTTTTTCATTAATAATTTTTAAGAGCATTTGTATTTGCATTTACACAATCTTAAAATTCTCTTTTTAAATATTAATTTTTTTCAGATATTTTCCTTTGAAATTTACATGTTCTTTTCCCTTATCTCGCAAAAGTTTTCATTTCTTAAACATAGCTTCTTTGATTAATCTTAGAAAGAGTAACAAATTTAAGCAGAGGTGAACTTATGGGAACAATTAAGGTGGGTGAGGGCAAATTAACCTCGTTTAAAATATTTGACCATAATTAGCTCGCCTAAATTATAAGAAAATTGACAAAATAAATATTTTGAGGCAAGTAACAGGGAATTACGGTGTCGAACTTGAGCCAATACTCAGATACGCCCTTGGCTTGCGGCACGCGTAATTTGATGATGAATTTGCCCTGATTAACGTTCACGTCGGGTATCACTTCGTTGCCTAATAAGGTAAATAAATATAAGACTAAAATGGCGATAAATCTAACTGTACAAATAATAGCTTGTATGGGTGTTGCCAGAATTTGAATTGGAAAAATGATAATTTTGCAATTTACAACATAATTTTATTAAATAATTCATAATTCAAGAGAGGCAGCTAATCCCATTCCTGTACGCTACCCCCATGTATTGTAAAAACCAATTATCATTTTATATATTAAAATTCCATCGCATTTAATTTAAGCTTAAATATCATATTTAAAGGGTTTATAAATAAGAGCCGAAAATAAACCTTTTAGTTCGATAACGGACAGGGGTGGTTTAGACGGGTACCCTAAGCTATTTTCGTACATGATGATTTTTGCATCTTTGAATACGCAGTAATAGGTCTTGAACGATTTCAACGGAAATTTTTTGGGCCTAGGATAAATAGCATCTTAAAATTAATTTCTGCAAAACCAAGTCAAAAAAAATAAGCAAATTAATTAGTAACCAATAAATAAAAAGTATCCCTCAGTTGGAGAGTAACCTCAAATATAGCCTACTTGATTGTAACTAATGACAACAAGAATTGGGGAGTTTCACATCTCACATCCTGTGTGGTCAAATAATATTATAAAATAATTCATATAAAATATATTCACAACACAAGGACTAGAATTACCGCGAATTTTACAAACATCACATTAAAAATTATAATTATACACTATTTTGATTGACTCTTTAAATTCGAAGCTAAAAATAAAATTTATAAATGATTGAGAAAATAAATAAAGTTTTTTTAACCGATAGAAGTTTATTTCCAAAAAAATAAATGGCCCTAGATTAAATGAGGTTAATGTAGCAAAATTCCAATTTAAACAAACTAGCTTTGACCGTTAGGCAACACAATAGCCAACAAAGTTTGTTAGTGTGCATACTTTAATATTTTAAGAGTGTCTTTAATTTCGAGCGACGACATGAAAAAATCTGTGGTTTGGTCAATGTCCCCCTTCTTGAGTTTATTGATGGGCGACGTGAATGAAATGTCTATGGCGCTGTCCGACTCCAATGACATCTGCAAATCCGTGAGGGCCGCGTCTATGTCATTTAATCCATCCCCAAACCCCGTTTGACTCGTTCCCCCCGAGCTTTGGTTCATCAATGCCGATTGCATGTTCGCTTGAAGCTGATAATATATGTAAACGTTAGAGGTTAATTTGATTTCTCTGCCCAAACCACGTCCAATTTTATAACTCTAAATGCTCGCTCAACCATGCCCAAGTCATTACAACTGCCTGGCCTAAATATTTTTGGCCCGTTAGGCCCGAGTTTATAAGATCCCAAATTATTCTAGTCACTATTAATAAATAAGCATCGCATTAATGGCATCAAAGGGTATTATATAATGAACGTTGGTTTGTTGCATTCAGTTGTTAAAACTAAATGGCATGTGATGGTTCTCACATCAGAGTGATCTTATAAATCTTTCTTAGTTTAATGGTTGACTATACAATAGGATTTAAAAAAATGACCAAATAAAAATGGCAAGTTTTAATCAATAAATCTTAAGGGTAAATTTTTTAAAGCATAAATTATTTCAAATCAATGTTAACTACTTGTAGTGCTGCGAATAAAATTGCTTCTTCGTCAGTGCAATCAATCATGTCAGAGATTAATGAGAGTTTAGCTTGGTCAAAGATAAATTTAATCCTCTCTTTATCGACCTGTGATCAAATGAGATGAGAACAGATATTTAGGCAAATTAAATTATTTTCAGTACCTTTGGGTTGAGGTCATAAAAGGTGTAAAATTTGTAACGTAACATGAGTAATGAGTCACCATGTATGTTTTGCTCCATCAGTGATAAAGAAGAATTTAGCCATCTAAACATACAAAATATAATCAATCAAATATACAAATTTTTGCTTTTTACTCAAAAAAATCCAGCATAAAATAATCATACCCGGTGTTCATTCGAGCTTTTTCACCATATGTTTTTGGTCTTATATATATATCATCTGAAAGACTATTTCTATGATTAGGAGTATTAATTATATCTTTGTTCAAATTTATTCCACTATCAGATGAATATATTTTATGGGTATGAGATGGTGTGTTGCTGTTTGAGTTCTAAAAGAAAATGACACCGATTAAAATTGATATATGTTATCTCTATATATTCAAATTTAAAATGCCGTTATATAGTGATATACTTATAAAATTAATAAATAGGTTTACTAAATGAAGGGGTGAAAAATCACCATTTTGTAAATAAGGATTGTCATTCCTGGTTGTGCCATAAGTCACATAATGTCCTCCGCTAGATCTTTTAGTATTAGCTTGTCTACAATTTGGGCTAATTGCAAATTTGTCATAATCCAGACTACGTATGGTAGAATATGGAGCTAAGTCAAGTGTTGAATTCAGGTAATGGTTATTGGAACGATCTGGGGTATCTAATGTGTTGTAACATTCAGGATTTATAGTTTCAATATTGCTAGATTGGATTTTAATCAAATCTTTATTCTTATGTTTGCCCGATCTTTTGCCTGATTTGATATATGATTTATCATACACTTCAGCTAATGACAGTTCCTCAGGAAAACGTATGCCTAAAATAATTTTATCTATAATATTGTAATTTGTTTAAAAAAATTAATTCATTAAACATAAATAAGGAATATATTCATTTGTATTAAATAAGTTATACAACAATACCTAATTCCTGGCAGATATGGGCAACAACAGAAAATACGGGTATTGAAAAATCAGCTCTTGTTGTCATAATATTTTGGTCTGGTGTTTGAATATGCAAGAATTTATGCATTGGAGTAAAACTTAAGTATGTATTTGCATGAATGCCACATTGATCTAAGGTGTTTTTAGTACGTAAAAGCCATTGATTTCTATCAGGCCACCAAAGGGCATAATCTGACCAATCCTTTGCGATTCCTAAATTATATTATTTTACAAAAATATGTTTAAAGTAATTAGATAATTGCAAAGGGGTATATTAAAATTTTTGCATCCAAATAAATTATATGTTAAAAAAGTGTTTTTAAATCGTTCCATCAAAATTTACTTACCAAGAACGTCTACAAAAAGTAGCATAACGCCTCCAATATGATAGTCACCCTTCACCCGCAACCGTTCTGTCACATCTATATCAGTTGCAGTAACAATTATTTCCCAACTACCATCGCATAACAAATTCTGTTGTTCATCATTCATCGCTTATCGTTCGTTAATGATATTATAGTCCATATCAAAACCATGTAAAACCGAAAAGCATACGCCAGCATTTAAATTTAATTACATTAATTAAAAAACAGAATGAGTATGGTTTTAGTATTTATTTGCTAAGAGAAATTATAATTTGCAATACATTTAATAACATAAAAAGAGTGAAATTAAATACTACTTATTTTTAAAAATGCCGGAGAAAATATTGATTTTCTACATACAGTAATAATACAATTTTGATATAATTCACACTAAAGGTCTCTTATCAATAATAATTGACTCAATAATTTAATTGTTTTTGCCCTATTCCAAGATGTGATTAGCAAAAGTCGTTAGTGAACATATCATAGGATTTTTTCAATTAGCATCTACCTATAATAATAAGAATTTATTGCAAAATTCTTCTGCCGTATTCATTCTTGTTTATAACTTAATTAAAAGTTTTAAAGAAATCTACGCTAGTATATAGATAATTGCATATCTTTCTTGTATTATTATCTTTAAATTGAGCATAAGATTTTGTATCTAGAAATTTTCTAATTAACCTATTGATGCTTGATGGAAATAATTGTAATATTTCCAAATACCCTAAAAATGCAGAATTAACCAGCATTTTTGCCAAAAATACTATTATCAATACGCAGAACTTAATTCTACACTGTTTTTCTCCCCTATAGTGACCACTACCCTTACAACAATAGGTCCTAAAACCCAAGCCTTTCTGAAAGAATTGGGACGCCGTATAGCTGCCAATACCCTTGACAATCGGGAAACTTTTTTCATTAAACAGAAAATCAGAATCATTATATGTCATTTCAGCGCTATCGCAATTTTAGAATGTTTACCTCGCATATGATTTTTATAGTTTCATTTAATAAAAAATGAATTTAAAAAAATTATCAAGAGTGAAAAATATCCAAATCCCATACTTATAAAGCACTTCTATCTTAGTAGCTATCATTACTATGCTAACAAGTTTAACTTATATTATTTCCGTAGCAAAGAAATTTTTACTATGAATGGAATCAGGCCTATTTAAATATTGACATTAACAGTTTTAACATGTACATTTTTATGGTCACCTGTTGCAGTTTAATTCGAATTTTAAAATGCCTTTGTTAATACAGCATTTTATATAAAATTTGACGGTTATCACTTACTTAACGTTCGAAAGAAAAATTCTAATAAAAAATCAAAAAAAAAACTGGTAGTCAAAAATTTATTTTAGGCGCGATCTATGATAGCTACGTTTATTACGGCTTTAAACCTTTTAGTAAAAATATAAAAATGTATTTAATGATTATTAGAAAAATAGCTTACTATCATTAACAAAATAATATTATGAAGATTATTATAGTTTAACATGTCTTTAGGACTTCAAACCACTTTGTTATTGGGGAAGGGTTGTTGTTCTTTCAACTTAAAGAACGTGCTAAATCTTCGGCTTTATATAAATAATATAGCATTAAAAGTGCAATCAACACGAGATCACCATTCAATAGACATAATTATTGAAATTTTTGAATAAAAAAATCATTTTTTAAAGGTCTTTGTTTTGGTAAACACGAACCAAATAAAACATTACTACGTCGATATAATAAAAAAGTAATAAAAATGTATATACAATGATGCTAATATACAAAACACCACAACTCTATATATAGTGGCTGTTTTTCAATCCACGTTTATTTGATATCCGGGAAATTGGGCCATAGTTGGGTTCATAAGGTCCAAACAAAAATGAACAACACCAGCTAACCCTGACACGTTTACGAAAATTAAA
The DNA here is from genome assembly GCA_964036665.1 of Gordius sp. MW1. Lineage (NCBI taxonomy): Eukaryota > Metazoa > Nematomorpha > Gordioida > Gordea > Gordiidae > Gordius > Gordius sp. MW1. Next base: position 10,687,571 of record OZ038532.1, on the reverse strand, counting down.
ACATAAAAATTAAGTTATCTATTTTAAAACACAAATATAATAAAAAAATTAAATATGTTGATTAATAAATTAAACCTAAACATTATAATTTATTATACCTTCATACAAAGATGCAGGTCTGTCCGGTGTCCCACATCCATGCTTCCCATAATCTTTGAGCCAAAAGCCAAACTGCAAGAAATTAGCAACTAGATAAACCTTTAACAATTGTGGCATCATAGCTAATATTAACTGGGACACATTTAGGCATTTAATATATAACAAATGGTACACATTAAAATTTTTATGGACCTTCTCAAAAATCAACATACTATGGAACAGGGTAGTTTAGGAAATAACTATAAATCGCAACTTTAATCGCCAAATTTAACATTAATTCATTCAGGAATTTGTAAGTTAAACCCAAATAGGTTAAACAAATTTTAATCCAAGTCCAAACTATTGACAATGTGTTCTGAAAAATTTATTACAGCGGGTCTTTGTATTTTAGCATTGATTATCGCAAAAAACTAATTTTTCAGAGCTTAAATTGGGATAAAATCTATGCAATGCCGTATTTCCAATTTAATAAGAGAATTAAAAAACCTTAAGATAATTATTGCAATAATATCACCATTGTTTACCATAATGTATGACCCCAACCTCACTCATAAATTAACGAGTATAAATTATTTATTTAAACTATTTTAGTTACTTGCACAGCTTTATCAAGGTATTTTAACTCATTAGTTTTGTTATAAAGGGCGAGAAAAGCATAGGAATTGCCAGCTACACCATGACATAGTCCGTAACCTTTGGTTAATAAACCTCTATCCCATATAACATCCCCACACTTCAAAGCAGCATTCATATAATGTTGATTATCATGAGGAAATACCTAAAACATTCAAACACTTATAGTATAGATGAGGCGCGTAGTCAGAATTTTGTCAAGGGGAGGAGGGAAATTAAAAAAAATAATTAATTGCTATACAATTTATGGGCTCACTCTCCATTTTAGTTTTTATTCATAATATTGTAAAGATGGAGAGAAAAGTAACGGGCCGGGCTACTGCCGTAAAATTCGATTTTAGGGTGGCGGGCGGACATCATATCAAGATTCCGATTCGGACCTAATAAGATTTATCAGTGTCTTATTTTGTCGCCTTTTAATTTGGTTGTATTATTTATTAATCGCGCTACTTTATCTAAAAAACAAGAATTTTCGAAAATTAATAACAAAATTACTGCTAAAAATTTGAAAAATCATGATTTCTGCAGGGCAGATCGAGCAGCTTTATTAATTCTGACATGGAGAGGCGAACACATCGAAAGATTTAGGGCCCTGGCGGGCAACTTAGTTGTAGAATCGGACCAGGTTCGGGCAAAAAATTAACAAATTAGCTTTAAAAAAGATATGAATTCTGTGTATAAAATATAAAACGTAAGTCAAAGTTAATTGACCTTTTGCCCAGCGATTTTTTTATTTACAATTTCACCTGAGATGCAAACATTTACGATGATTTTTAATAATGCCAATTCATTCTATCAATGGTTATACTATTTACTAAGTTTAAGTGGTATCTATGGTTATGTGGAGTGTGGTTATAGTAGGCAGTGGTTTAATAGCATTTTGTAAGCTGTTAGGGTGTTGAGAGCATTCTTAGTAAGGACAAGCCATATACCATAAACCATCTTATTTTAGTTGATGTTTGTGGCATTTGAATCAAAAAATTCCTGAGTTTCTGACATAGTAATTGACGGATCTTGCAGAAACAAGTCTTTAAGTTAGTTAACACGTTTTTACCAAAAACCATTTATTAACTTATATAATAAATGACTCGATCAAGGGATAAAGCTTGTTAATTTAAATAAATCTCAGTGGATTTAGGTGAAATATTAGTATAAATTTTGCTTCTTGGCAAATCAAGGTTGAGATTTAACCTTTTTCACTAAAAAAACGTTTGTAAACATTTCTTAGAAATTTTAAGTCATATCACTTGTTAAATAATAGCTGAATTTATAAAGGTGACCCAAAACCCGACCCAAAGGGTTCGGGTTAAAAATTTTGAAATGTCTTCGGGTCGGGTCGGGTTTGGGTTGCAAATTCTAAAATGCTTTCGGATCGGGTTTGGGTAATATGCTTTCGGGTCGGGCTGGATTTAAAGTGTCGGGTCAAAGGTTATGAATCTTACATTGCAAAATACACGCGACATATCTTTTAAATTAATGCTATTATGTAGCAGACTTTTTTTATCAATATCGAAATGTACAATTGAAGATCATTCATTCAGTTATTTAAATTCCTTTTGTTTTTATAAATCTGATTGTTTTAATTTGAACGCAAATTTGATTTGGCGTGTGAAAGATAAAATCCATCAACAACAAAATATTTTTAAACTGTATTTAAATAGTGTGAAGTGGTAGTTCATTAATTAAACTACATAAATATATATTCATAAGAAAAGAAGTAAGTTTAAATTTATTAAATGATTAATTTGCAAAACTTTATATTTTAAATTAAATGTGACCGGATATTGTAGTGCAAGTGCTATCATACTTAAATATCTCTATAATAAATCATTCAAATAAATTTAGTAATCAAAATAATCTGTGGTATTAGTTGGTTTCATAAATCGTACTTTAATCTGTCGATTAAATTTTACACGCCGCCATGGGCGTAGCCAGGATTGAAATTTGAGGGGGAAGGACAATAATGATCAAGGGACGGGCAATTAACCATTTTTTTTTAATTTAATCATAATTGGATAAAATATCTACGATTTTTTGGATTTAGAGGGGAGCAGCCGCCCATCCCTGCCAACCCCTGGCTACGCCCAAGAACATCGCAATTTTTCTTACTCTCGCGTTGGATACCAAAATTTGAAACGCGCTCGGGAGGGATTAAAAAATTTTAACGCTTTCGGGTCGGGCCAGGTCGGGTTCGGGTAAATACTTTTGGTTCGGGTCGGGTTCGGGTTGAAAATTTTAAAATGCTTTCGGATCGGGTCGGGCTCGGGTTTAAAAATTTTAATGCTTTCGCGTCGGGTCGGATTCGGGGTAAAAAAAGTGACTTTGCAGTTCTCTAAGCTAAATTTAACAAGATATGAAAGGGAAATCAAGTATTCAGATTGCTGAAGAGAAGTACCCCTATGATTTATAAAATTGCTATTTACTAGGTATTAGAAGGCCAAATATTATTGTGGGAAAGATACTCAATCAAGTTTTTTTAAAGGAAGTTAATTTGCGAAAAGGAAATTAATAATTAAGAGCTTTTTTGTTGTAAATCTAATTCAAACAGAAAAAGCATTTCATGTCGAATCTTTAAAAATGTCGACCGATTATTTCAGATTTGGATAATTTTTGGAAAAGATATAAGCTTCTTATATTATGGTCATAAAAATTTTAGCCATTTTGGGCCAATACATTTTAAGTTAAGGACGTTCCAAGGGTCAAAATCACCCCGAGCGCATTTAATTGATTTTTCTTGTTATATTTTTAAAAGTAATGTCGCTATCCTCTTTAATTTTGTTTATTTTCCTAAAAAATTCTCTATCGATATAATGTTATCAAACGATTAATTTTTTTCTCCAAACTAGTAAAAAAACATAAAAACCTATTTCGACGCCATATGAAATCCAAATCACCAATTTCACAATGTGCACTCCTTTAAAATCCATCAAATTTCAAGCGTCAAAAGTTTGGGACCGGCTACAAGATGGTCAAAATTAGAAAATAAAATATAAACTCGGGCCTTCGGCCCTCGTGGGAAGGGGAGTAGGGGAAGGGGAGTAGGGGAAAGGGAGTAGGGGAAGGGAAGGGGGGGCGACTCATCTATACTCCGTATAAACGTAGCATATTTGCTATGCAATTTATGGGCGAGAAAGGTAGGAAGGGGCGAGAATGCCTATAGGGGGGTATTAAATGCAAAATAATTAGTTATAGACCCTTGTAGGGGAGGGCATAGGGTAATTATCAATGTTAACCAATTCAAAAACGAAAAAAAATTTCGATTTATTTGGCCAATGGTCATTTTTTCCATTGGTCAGTAGCCTGCGGACGATCAAAAAGTCATATTATCAATGATATTAACAAGAACAAAATATTAATTTAATTTAAAAAAAAATAAAAATTTTGCCCTCTCCCGAGCTTGAACCTGGGACATCCAGGTCACCCTGTTTACAAGCCGTGCGCTATAACCCGTCACACCATGCTGGTATTAAAATAGTAGAAGTTATTATGTTATTTATATAGATAATGAAATAATAAAGTTCTGTTTTATGTTTAGAAAATCAATATATTTCATCGGTCAGTAGCCAGCGGACGGTCAAAAAGTCAAATTATCAATGGTATTAACAAGAACATAATATTAATTTAATTTTAAAGAAAAAAAACTAAAATAAAAATTCCTTTTAGTTTTAAAAAAGGGCTAAATTCTGAAACTACCCGCCCGATTCGCTCGAGACTTTACCCGTAGGTGCCCAGGGCGGCCAGGGGTAAAATAGCCTTTTCAGATTCCTAAAATACCTTTTCGTTTTAAAAATATCGGACATTTCCCGGCCACACGTGCGCTGTAATATCTATAACACGTAGAAAATTTTACTAATTATATAAACTTACGCGCATTGCATCATCCGCCCGTGCAATGTGAAAAGTATACAAGGGTTACCGCCTCTCTCACAACGAAGGCGGTTAAGGAATCTAGTTGTCAAACGGACAAGAGTGGCCAGCTGGAATGTGGGTACGCTGACGGGGAAGAGCATCGATAAAAAGGCGAAGGATACACATAGCGTGTCTACAAGAAACGCGGTGGCATGGAACAAAAGCCAGGGAGCTAGGAGATGGTTACAAGCTATACTACTCGGGTTCCCCATCACGGAAGAACGGGGTCGGTATAGTGCTTAGCGATTCCTTTAAGGACAAGGTAGTCGAAGTCAAACGATGCTCGGATAGATTGATGTGCATAAAGCTGGCGGATCAAGGCGGCCTTGTCAATGTTATTTGTGCGTATTCGCCCCAGGTTGGATGTTCCGAAAATGAGAAGGACGAATTCTATGAGAAGCTCGAAAAAGAAATACGCTACGTGAAGCCTGACGAGAATCTCATCATCGGAGCAGACTTTAATGGGCACGTTGGGAAAGAAAGGGGCGTGTACGAACGAAATCACGGCGGGCATGGCTATGGGGTGAAGAATAAAGAGGGAGAGAAGTTACTACAGATGACGCAAGCTTACGATATGCCATTGTGAATACCTTCTTTCAGAAGCGTACCAAACATTTAGCGACGTACAGCAGTGGGGATCACCTTACACAGGTCGACTACATCCTAGTGAAGCGCAAAATTTGTGGCAAGTTAAAGATTGCAAGGTTATACCGGGGGAAGAAATCGCCAAACAACATCGGCCAGTTGTCCTCGATATAGCAAGAAAGATTTATCCCGAAAGGAGAAAAGTCTACACGCCAAGGACAAAGTACTAAGGATGATCGTGCAAATGAAATGTTTCACGCTCGACCGCTCTTGAAGGTTGCGGGCTTGGGGGGCGACATTAACAAAAGGTGGGACACCGTTGCAAATGTTCTAAAGGAAACAGCCTTTCAAATCTTGGGACGAACTAAGGGCGGCAGAGCTCACAAGCGTGAACTATGGTGGTGGAATGACTCAATCAAAGAGGCTATAGAAAAAAAGAAGGCGTTGTACCTACGATGGTACAAAACGAAGAAAGGAGAAGACTACGTGGCATATCGTGAAGCGAAACGCAAAGCTAAGATAGCGGTTGCGATAGCGAAGAACAGGCTTACACCGAGATGGCAAACAAGCTCGATACCAAGGGCGGCGACATAGTCATGTATAAACTCGCAAAGATTAGGGAGAAAAAAAGTCGAGATGTCGGGACACTGAAAGTCATTAAAAGCGAAGAGGGACGAACGTTGTGCAAACCGAAGGAAGTCATCAAAAGATGGAAAGATTATTTCCAAAATATGATGAACAAAACGAATGATAGAAGACCGCTAGAGAGGGTGGAACCGAACTCGAACTTAACTTTACCATTGCAGGCTTATGAAGTTGGAGCGCAACTAACGAAAATGCGGAAAGGGAAAGCGCTAGGTCCTGATGATTACCGATCGAAGCTTGGCTTGGGTGCAAAGGAGAAGGAATCGATATAATGACAGGCTTATTTAACGCTATGCTGTATGAGAGTCGTATCCCTGACCAATGGAGGGAAAGTACGATCATACCCATATACAAAGGCAAAGGAGACGCGCAGGAATGTGGCAACTTTAGAGGTATCAAGTTGACCTGCCACTCACTAAAACTACTAGAAAGGGTGCTAGTGAAAAGGCTCAATGATGAAGTTTGTCTCTCGCCCAATCAGTTTGGATTCGTGGCCGGTAAATCAACGATGGATCCAATCTTTGCGTTGAAGCAGACGATGGAAAAATATGGCGACATAAGAAAGAACTTACACATGGTCTTCATCGATTTAGAAAAGGCCTACGATAAGGTTCCGAGAGACTTAATATGGTGGTCCCTTAGAGCCAGAAATGTACCCAAAGGATATGTTCGACTTATCAAGGAAATGTATAATGGCGCGGTTGCATCTGTTAGGACTACCGTAGGAGAAACGAAACCCTTCCGAATAATGATTGGACTACATCAAGGGTCAGCGTTAAGCCCATTCTTGTTTAATCTAATTATGGATACAATAACAAAGGACTTGCACAAGCCAGCCCCTTGGACTATGCTATGTGCCGATGATATTGTCCTATGCGATGAAACAAGAGAAGGGGTTTTTCATCAGGCGGAAAAATGGTCAGAACGTTTTTCGAATTTCGGGTTAAAGGTCAGCGACAAGAAAACGGTTTACATGCAAACGATGGGCGGTAGTCCGCAAATGCACAAAAATGACGGTCCAATGTACACGGAGGTTGATAAGTTCACATATCTTGGCTCGCTATTACATCAAGAGGGAGGATATACCGCCGAAGTCCATTCTCGGATCAAGAAAGCATGGCTCAAGTGGCGCAGCATCTCCGGTGTCATGTGTGACAAAAAGATACCAATTTGGTTGAAAAGCAAGGCGTACAAAACCATCGTGCGACCGGTCTTGCTTTACGGGAGCGAAACATGGGGTGTAACCACCGCGGAGGAGAAACTCTTGCAAGTCACGGAAATGAGAATGGTGCGATGGAGCTTAGGCTACACCAAGCTGGATCGCATGACGAACGAATCCTTGATGACAAAGATGGGTATACAAGCGACGAAGGACTTCTTAAGAGAAAATCGACTGCGGTGGTACGGCCATGTATTACGAAGAGACGAGGACGATGTCACACGGCGAACGCTGGAGATGGACGTGCCTGGAAGAAGAGGAAGGGGCAGACCACGTGCCACCTGGAAACGACTGGTCGAAAAGGATATGGACGTCAAACAGATGGAAATTGGCATGGCATGTACGCGACTCAGATGGAAGAGGGTGCTGAAAACTTACCCCACGCCTGTGGGATTTTCAACACGATAAAGAAGAAGAAGAATATAAACTTACGCGCGCCATCTAATAAAGTACAATTCGTGTTTTAATAGTTTAATAGTAGATTGAATTTAATTAGAAAGAACGGGCTATGATTATACCTTTGAAGGAGGTTTCGAATTTTGTGTTACTTTCTATCAATATATTGTATCGTAAATTAGAATCTAATACCTTAATTTTTTTAATATTATTTTTTAGGTTTTCTATGAAATCACAATCTAATTAAATGAAATATATTAACCCAATAAAAAAATATATATGCATTTATAAGGTTAAAAATATATATTACATAGTTGGCTGTCTGTTAGACCATCTATAATAAATTTTTAGGTTATATATAAAATTTGGCCAATGGTCATTTTTTTTCATTGGTCAGTACCAACAGATACTCTATAAGTCAATGATAGCCAAAAAAACGGGAAAAAAATTTTTGATGCTCACTTTGGCCATGGTCATTTTATTCCATTGGTCAGCAGCCAGCGGACGGCCAAAAAGTCATATTATCAATAGTATTAACAGGAACAATCATAAGAGTCAAAAAAAACGGAAAAAAAATTTCGATTCACATTTTGGCCAATGGTCATTTTTTTCCATTGGTCAGCAGCCAGGACACGGTAAAAGTGGATATAAATTCATAAGAGTCAAAAAAAAACGAAAAAAAAAATTTCGAATCACATTTTGGCCAATGGTCATTTTTTTCCATTAGTCAGCAGCCAGGACACGGTAAAAGTGGATATAAATTCATAATAGTCAAAACAAAACGAAAAAAAAATTTTCGAATCACATTTTGGCCAATGGTCATTTTTTTCCATTGGTCAGCAGCCAGGACACGGTAAAAGTGGATATAAATTCATAATAGTCAAAAAAAACGAAAAAAAATTTTCGAAGCACAATTTGGCCAGTGGTCATTTTATTCCATTGGTCAGCAACCAACGGACGGCCAAAAAGTCATAATAGCAATGGTAGTAACAGGAACAATCATAATAGTCAAAAAAAAACGAAAAAAAACTTGGATTCACATTTTGGCCAATGGTCATTTTTTTCATTGGTCAGCACCCAACGGACGGCCAAAAAGTCTTATTATCAATGGTAGTAATAAGAACAATCATAAGAGTCAAAAAAAACTCCGGGATTCGAACCCAAAAACTAGTTAAATTAACAAAAATTAGAGTAAACAACGAGACAAGACATTCTGTGCAAGACTTCGGTGCAAGATATCAAGACATTCGGTGTAGCACGCCGAATAGGCGGACAAACAAAATGGAAAGTGAGCCCATAAATTGCATAGCAATTAAAATGGAAAGCGAGCCCATAAATTGCATAGCATTTAATTAAATAGGGGCATAGAGACCCATATCAGTAGATGCATAGGCCCTTGTATGGAGGGCATAGGGTAATTATCAATGTTAACCTATTCAAAAACGAAAAAAAATTTCGATTTACTTGGCCAATGGTCATTTTTTTCAATGGTCAGTAGCCTGCGGACGGTCAAAAAGTCATATTATCAATGGTATTAACAAAACAAAATATTAATTTAATTGGAGGGTAATGGACGGACAACGGACATCAACGGACAACCAAAAACGAGTCCATAAATTGCATAGCAATTAATATTTCTAGATGGCGGTATAATGAATTAAATATTATAATGTTTTTTTTTCAGCTTTCAAATTTATAAAGGATACATGGTAAAAAACTCGGCCTTCGGCCCTCGCGGAAAGGGGGAAGGGGGAAGGGGAGTGGGGAAGGGAAGGGTGAACTCATCTACACTCCGTATAAATGTATCATATTTGCTATGCAATTTATGGGCGAGAAAGGTGGGAAGGGGTGAGAATGCCTATAGGCGGGGGGGGGGGGTATTAAATGTAAAATAATTAGTTAATTATTAAAATTGCATAGCAATTAATACAAATTTTCGATTTAATTAACAAAAATTGCCCTCTCCGGGATTCGAACTCACATTAGTAGAGCCAGCCTTTGTAGGGGCACGGGGAACCATATAAGTAGAGGTATAGGCCTTTGTAGGGGAGAGCATAGAGTAATTATCGATGTTAACCAATTGAATTGGGAGAAATTTTTTGTTGAATTTGAACAATTTTAATTAAAAAAATCAAAAATTTAGCCAATGGTGATTTTTTTCCATTGGTCAGTACCAACAGATACTCTATAAGTCAATGATAGCCAAAAAAAACGGAAAAAAAAATTTTGATGCTCACTTTGGCCAATGGTCATTTTTTTGCATTGGTCAGCAGCCAGCGGACGGCCAAAAAGTCATAATAGCAATGGTAGTAACAGGAACAATCATAATAGTCAAAAAAAAACGAAAAAAATAATTTCGATTCACATTTTGGCCAATGGTCATTTTTTTCCATTGGTCAGCAGCCAGGACACGGTAAAAGTGGAAATAAATTCATAAAAGTCAAAAAAAACGAGAAAAAAAATTTTCGAATCACATTTTGGCCAATGGTCATTTTATTCCATTGGTCAGCAGCCAGCGGATGGCCAAAAAGTCATAATAGCAATGGTAGTAACAGGAACAATCATAATAGTAAAAAAAACGAAAAAAATAATTTCGATTCACATTTTGGCCAATGGTCATTTTTTCCATCGGTCAGGAGCCAGCGGACGGCCAAAAAGTTATAATAGCATTGGTAGTAACAGGAACAATCATAATAGAAAACGAAAAAAATAATTCCGATTCACATTTTGGCCAATGGTCATTTTTTCCATCGGTCAGTAGCCAGCGGACGGATAAAAAGTTGTAATAGCATTGGTAGTAACAGGAACAATCATAATAGTCAAAAAAACGAAAAAAATAATTCCGATTCACATTTTGGCCAAATTTTTTCCATCGGTCAGTAGCCAGCGGACTAAAAAGTTATAGTAGCATTGGTAGTAACAGGAACAATCATAATAGTCAAAAAAAAACCCGGGTCTCGAACCCAAAAACTGGTTAATTAACCGGGATTTTAACCTAAAAACTAGTTAAATTAATAATAGCAATATCTATACTGTTAAAAAAAGCGTGACAAGACATTCGGAATGGAAAGTGAGCCCATAAATTGCCTAGCAATTAAAACTTTTGTAGGAGCACAGGGACCCAAATCAGTAGAGGCATAGGCCCTTGTAGTGGAGGGCATAGGGTAATTATCAATGTTAACCTATTCGAAAACGAAAAAAAATTTCGATTTATTTGGCCAATGGTAATTTTTTTCAATGGTCAGTAGCCTGCGGACGGTCAAAAAGTCATATTATCAATGGTATTAACAAGAACAAAATATTAATTTAATTAACAGGGACCCGTATCAGTAGAGGCATAGGCCCTTGTAGTGGAGGGCATAGGGTAATTATCAATGTTAATCAATTCGAAAACGAAAAAAATTTCGATTTATTTGGCCAATGGTAATTTTTTTCAATGGTCAGTAGCCTGCGGACGGTCAAAAAGTCATATTATCAATGGTATTAACAAGAACAAAATATTAATTTAATTAACAGGGACCCGTATCAGTAGAGGCATAGGCCCTTGTAGTGGAGGGCATAGGGTAATTATTATCAATGTTAACCTATTCAAAAACGAACAAAAAATTTCGATTTATTTGGCCAATGGTAATTTTTTACAATGGTCAGTAGCCTGTGGACGGTCAAAAAGTCATATTATCAATGGTATTAACAAGAACAAAATATTAATTTAATTAAAGCTGGCGCCAATAACTTGGTGGACAACGGACAACCAAAAACGAGCCCATAAATTGCATAGCAATTAATATATTAATTTAATTTAAAAAAAGCTGGCGCCAATAACTTGGTGGATGGACGACGGACGGATGGACGACGGACGGACGGGACGGACGGACGGACAAACGAGCCCATAAATTGCATAGCAATTAAAAACGAACGGACGGACGGGACGGACGGACAGCAATTAAAAATCGATAACCTAATATACCCAATGCAAATAGAAGGGTAAACGGACGGACATCAACGGACAACGGACAACCAAAAACGAGCCCATAAATTGCATAGCAATTAATAAATAATATAGGAGTAAAAATGAGTTTCAATGTTGATCTTCCTTCGACGCGAAGGACTATTGTCTGAGTTCTAAAATCAAATTTAGAATTTCACGCTAAATAATACAGGGGTAGGTTAAAATCGATGTGAGGTTGAAAAAAATATAAACATGAAGTTATAATTGCTTAAAACAGCAAATCCATCCTGAAAAAAAATATTTGCTAGTTGTGACCGTTTTTTATTTCAAGTAAAATTAAAGTCATTTTATAAGGTGGACAATAGCCCAGCGCGCGGAAAGATCATTTCTAGTCCTTTTTACCTTGTTTTCTTGACAAATTTGCAAGTTAATAAACAGCAAACATCGTAATATGTTCTTTTATAATAGATTATATCGCCATGTTGAAATGTAATTTTCGAATTCTTGACTATCTCGTAGCCAGTCCCAAACTTTTGACGATTGATAGTGAGTCATAAAGGAATGCCATTATGAAAGTGGTGAATTCATATGGGGTCGAATTAGATAATTTTTTACTAATTAGGGCACAAAAAATTAACCGCAAAAATTTTGGGGTTTTTTGTTAAATTATTTAGATAGAATTTTTTAAGAACAAAATACACGAAAAATCAAGAGGATCGCCCGATTACTTTCAAAATTGGTTAAAATAGTAATTAAAATGCGCCGAGCGTGATTTTAGCCCTTTGAACGTCCATAACTTTAAAAAGTATTGGCCCAAAGTGGCCAAAAATTATTATAATATACGAGGCATACACCCTCACCAAAACTTATTCAAATCGGAGATGGTTGGTCAAAAAAGTTTAATTTTTCATAGAAGAGGTCAAATTTTTTAAAATTAATTCAACATATTAATAAATTTAATTATGCAATCTAATGTTATGGTAAGGCATAATATTTAACGTAAATTATAAGAACAGAATATATACTTCTGCAGCAGCCAAACATGTGTAAATGACTCCAGGTGCTCCATGGCACCATTGAACTAATTTATCAGATCCAATAGGACCGGAAGAGGGAAAATTACCGGAAGGAAATTGAAGTTTCAATAAATGATCTAATGATTGTTTTATAAGTGATATTTCATTATCTTCCAACAGGTGCAACTTTGCTACCTATATTAATAAATATGGATCTATTTATAAATAGAGAATAGGTCATGTGAGTATTATTAAAAAAAGTCTTACAATTAATAATACGTAAAGAATACCAAATGTTCCATGAGCAGCTCCCAAATATTCCTTACCATGCCATTCATACATAAGGGGGATATGTAGTTTTTTAAAAGTCAAATATATTTGACCGTCATTTATTATAATCAGTGATATCTAAACATAATTTTATAATGCAATAAAAAAAATTTTGGTGTATTTTTGAATACCTTTTTGATTAATGCTATAATGGATAACTTCATATTTTTATCTAAAATTCCACTATTCGTTTGTGATTCAGATGTTATCTCTAAATTTAAAGATTAAGTATTAAATCTTTAAATAAAATTCTTATATTTGACCTTTTAAATTAATATTATACAGATAGAAGATGTGTATTACTATGGTTTTCACTGTAAAATTGTTGCCATATGTACAAAAGAGCTGATAGGTAGCCTGCTTTGCCATATAGAATTTCATTAGGAATGTCACTGGGCCTGTTTTCCATTTTTTGCTCCTTAATAAATTTAAGGCCAATTTCTAACAATCTGATAATAAAATTTTATTATTAAAATGGATGGCAATGATGTTAAAATATATACAGCTCAAAATGATGCTGAATTTAAAATTCAAATTAAAAACATAAATCATAATTTATTCAACTTCCTACCTATTAATATTTAATATACACTTGTCAAATTCATTTCTCAAAAAGAATGCAACAGCTCCTAATGCAAACACTCCTGCATAACTGTTTAAAAAAGAAATTTTTGTATGTTCCACTTTGCAAGATTCATATTTGACCAATGCCTTCTCAATGAAATCTAAGGCTTTAATAATACATTTTTGACTTAAATTTTCAGAATTAACATTCAATCTTTTTCCTAATTCTTCCTTTATATAAGAGTCTTTATGCTTTGTATTAGATAAGACAACGTACATATCAATGTATAATAAAGCATGTCCTAAATTAATTTATTTTAAAATATAAAACCGTTTACCAGATAATCCTGTGTATAAGGATATATTTGTTTGATCAACCTTTTCCTTTTCGAACTGAATCTCATACAGGTCGTACACCTTTAAAAATAATTTTTCGAGTTTTTGATTTTCATCGTTCTATGGCAATTATATTATAATCATTGAAACTAACATACATTAGCAACTAAAGTGTTACAAAAATATCGATTGGTCATTTTAAAATTTTGAATTTTAAATCATGCGTTAAATGGATACACGTCAAAGTAGCAAAAATATAGGCACAAATAGTGTATTAGAAACAATAAAAATATTTACATTCATATTTAACTAAAACTGTAGGTAAATATCCACAATTTATCAAACATAGTGTTTGTTTTTTGCCAGTTTATAAAACCCCTCCACCAAATTGGTGACCCGCTTTTGGGGAGAGCCGCCGGTGTTTGACTCCCCCCTTAGACTCCCCTTAGTATCGGCGTCATCTCTTAATCAAATAAAACAACAATCAAATTTTTTGGCACCATTTTTTATCATCAAATGCCACACTGCCGAAGTCATAAACAAGATGTAGCAACCAACCCTTCAATGGACCTAACCTCAATCAGAATGTGTCACTATGTGCTGCGAACAAAATTATTAAAGCTGCCTACCTACCTGGTTGCTATTAAGCTGACAACTTTGATGCCTACTACACACCAATTGATATTAGCGATTACTATGTTTGCCTCCCCAAATTGTCCACTTTTCCGCATGTCAGTATTCACAATAACAATTTAAAACTAGGGCAACATAATTTAACATCTAGATGGCCTCTTGTAATAAGCTCAGACTACGCGTTTGGCAAGTCAGTTTATATAATTACACTGCACTAATAGTCATATTCAAAGGACGGGCAACTAACATCAACGTTTCTCATCACAACCGTTTTAAATTATGGCCGATTGCGATTACAATAAAAACAAGGTTTCTTTCAGGGGGGAGCACGGGGGGGGGGGTGTTCCAAATGCCCCCCGGAGAGTTTTGATTGAAGGAAGCATGAACTCAATTCCATCATGAAGTCATAAATTATTTAATGATTATACGTGTATGTATCTATTTATATATCACTTATATCACTTATATCACCAATAAAAATCAGTAAATATTACACAGAATGGTTTAGCAATTAAAAAAATTTTCACCCCCCCCCCCGGAAGTTGAAAATGCCCCCCCGGTAATTTTTTCTGAAAGAAACCCTGAAAAAATATCTTACTTAAACATTGGATAGCATATCATCATTGATTAACACCCAAAGCAATAATGACTCGGCCACCATGATTATCAACTATGGCGTGCGAACAACAAACTAATAAGCTAATAGAACGTTTTTACTTTACTAACACCTCCTTGTCATTGAAGAGAAAACAAATTTTCCATCCCTGCCTTTGCGGTGTCACTACAAAAGCCTTCTATTAATACATTTGTAATTTTTGCGCATAATAAATCGTAATTCGCCTGCATTCTTAAAGCTAAGAAGTTAAAAAAAAATACAAGTTATTCTGCAATGGGTTACCAAATCATAGAAACGGGGCCGGTATCCTGCTAAGAAAATCGTTCAAGTACAAAGAAAATCTTCGATTCATTTGAAAAGGTAATGTAAGGAATACCACAGGAATAAAAGCTAAGTATTGAGGTAGACTTCAACTCCCAAGTAGGAAAAGTTAGTCTCAGGTACGAACAATATCATGGTCGTCATGGAGATGGACTGAAGAACAAGGATAATTAGCTCAAAAATAAATTTAAATACAGTCAATTTTAAAATATCTCAAGGATATGTCATACCGCTCGTTAACACTTACTTTAAAATGCTCAAAAATCATATTGTGACTTATAGAAATAGAAAGCATTTAGACAAATTGACTATCTGCTTATACGGTGAAAGGATTTATGGAGAATCAAAAATTGCAAAGTAATACTGGAATAAGAAATCGTTTTAATATCGTCCACTTGTTATAGATAAAAAGAAAATATTTGCGGGCAGTAGAAAGATTTTTAAACCTTGAATTGGTTATGAATTGCTATACGTGGTCTAACGATAAATGATTAGAAGGCCTCCACTTGGGTGCCAGAATGTTAGTTTGGAATATAGACGTGGTGTGTGGAAAGAAGCGGCGGTTCATGTTCTAGGAAGTTCAAAGAAGGCAAGTTAAAATAGATTTCATAGAAAAAAATAATTCTATACAGAAGGTACCATTAATCTTAAAAGTCGGAGGTTATGAATAATATAGGGAGGCAAAGAGAGCCACAAAAAAGTCGCGCAATAAAGGAGAATGCTGCTTGCATCGAGAGCAAATAAACTGGATCATAAAGGAAGCAACAAACTTAAGTACAAATTAGCCAAGATATTGGAGAAGGAAAGTTGCGATGCCGGAGTTTTTTAAATAGGGGAAAACGATGAGGGTCAAATCTTATTTAAGCCTAAGGTTGTGATGAAAAGGTAAAAAGGATATTCTCACGAACTTGTAAGTAATGCAAATGACAAAGATTCCCTTATTGACAGTGAGCCAAACATAACTAAGGTCAAACTCGTTCAGAATGATGAAGCACGTACATAAATGAACAAAATGTAAAAGGGAAAGAATAATGGCCCTGGGGAAATCCATATGAAAGCATGGGTATGATGCCGGGAAAAGAAAGTCATGACCTTGACGAACCTCTTTAATATTTTGGAAGAAGAGAGAATTAATCAGTGGAAATCAAGAACGAATAAGCCCTTATTCAAAGGTAGAGGAGAGTCAGTAGTGCGGCAATTACAATAGTATCAAGCTTATTTGCCACTACTTGAAACTTATGAAAACATAGTAATAAGGTTGGAAGTAGTGTTGTAAAAAACCAAGGGTTTCTATTGGTTGCCTGCAAGCGTTGGCGTTTTTTTTCACCCAACCTTTTCAGTGTTAGGTGAATTTTCTTGGGAGGGCTTTGGCGTTTGGCTTTTTCGTAAAAAACACCCAAAATTTTGGGGGCACCTTTGGCGTTTAGGTTTGGGTGTATTAAACAGCTAAAGGGTTTGGGTGGATAATATTATTAACCTTTTGGTTTGGTTTTGGTCGTTTTGGGTTGGGCATGCAAATATATCAATTTGTTTATATTGTTCATCATATTTGTGTATTTAGATTTAGGTAATAAACTTTTAATTTAAGAAAATAAAAATAAATGTATTATGACGTCACAATCTAGTAAATTCAGTAAATTATAGTTAATTATTATGCAATATGCATTATAGAAGTAGGTAGTGAATTAATATGTTTTATTTATGAAGAAAAATTTGTGAAGATTTGCCCCCCCCCCCTTATTTTTTACCCTCTTTCTCACCTGGGGAGGAACGGCGGGCAGGTGGGGTGTTTGCCCCCCCCCTTATTTTTTACCCTCTTTCTGATGCGGGGGAGAGGGGGGTGTTTTGCCCCCCCCCCTAATTTTTTACCCTCTTTCTGATGTGGGGGAGAGGGGGGGCATAGGGGGTGTTTGCCCCCCCCCTAATTTTTTACCCTCTTTCTGGTCCGGGGAAGAGGGGGGGGGGCATGGGGGGTGTTTTGCCCCCCCCCCAATTTTTTACCCTCTTTCTGATGCGAGGAAGAGGGGGGGCAGGGGGTGTTTTGCCCCCCCCCCTAATTTTTTATCCTCTTTCTAATGCGGGGGAGAGGGGGGCAGGGGGGTGTTTTGCCCCCCCCCTAGTTTTTTACCCTCTTTTTAATGCGGGGGAGAGGGGGGCATGGGGGATGTTTTGCCCCCCCCCCTAATTTTTTACCCTCTTTCTGATCCGGGGGAGAGGGGGGGGGGCATGGGGGGTGTTTTGCCCCCCCCCCCCAATTTTTTACCCTCTTTCTGATGCGAGGGAGAAGGGGGGCAAGGGGTGTTTTGCCCACCCCCCCCCCCTAATTTTTTATCCTCTTTCTAATGCAGGGGAGAGGGGGGCATGGGGGGTGTTTTGCCCCCCCCCCTAATTTTTTACCCTCTTTTAATGCGGGGGAGAGGGAGGCATGGGGGGTGTTTTGCCCCCCCCCTTATTTTTTACCCTCTTTCCAATGTGGGGGAGAGGGGGGGGGGGGCAGGGGGGTTGTTTTGCCCCCCCCCCAATTTTTTACCCTCTTTCTGATGCGAGGGAGAAGGAGGGCAGGGGGTGTTTTGCCCCCCCCCCCTAATTTTTTACCCTCTTTCTAATGCGGGTGAGAGGGGGGGGGCATGGGGGTAGTTTTGCCCCCCCCCCCCCTAATTTTTTACCCTCTTTCTGATGCGGGGGAGAGGGGTGCAGGTGTGGTGTTTTCAATAAATAGAAAACGATTATAAAATGAGATTTATCTGGCCATTCGAGAGCAGATTTTGAATTCAATCCTTCAATTAAAAATTAATATATTAATTCATTCTAAATTAATGACAGCTAACAGACCCCCATTTAAATATTCCCGGCAATAGCAATTTTTATCACAAAATTTAATTTAAATATATTTTGAATTCCTCGCCTCTTGTAAAAGATAAAGACTTATTAATTATATAATATCCCTTTTATTTTATATTTATTAAACTATATTTTCAATATGAGAGAACGGCATCCCGCGCGACTCAACATATCACCACTCCCATGTAGCATGTACATGTTCATGTACTAATCCACCCTCTCTCTCCCTTCTCTCGTTGCAATGCATGCGCAACCTATCAGATTTAAGTTAAGTACTAAACTAAATATATAAAAAAATGGCACAACAAGGCATGGTGTGGCGTGGGCTGGCTAGGCTCTTTATTACATCATTTTACATTCATTTCTTTTTTAACGTAACATATCAAGGTATGTAGAAGTTGCGAATCATATTATTATAAATAAAATTAATGAAAATTAAACTTTTTTTATTATGTCAACTGCGAATTAAGTCATAAGCAATTAGAAAATTAGGTTTCTTATTAAATAATAAGCAATAATTTAAATTAAGATGCTTAACTCATTTTTGTTACTCAGAAAAGTCCGATTTTTTTATTATCCTTATAAGCATTGTAAACGCGAGGTCTAAGTCAACAGGACGTATAGAGTGTTGGTGCCTTGTGAAAGAATAGTAATTAATAGCATGATATGCTTTTTGAAAATACCTTAAGTTTTTCCATTAAATGCCCAGATAACTTAAATAGTAAAACTTACTTACCCATGATGGCAAATTTTTTTAAATTGGTAAGATTTCTATTATATTTAATAATACAGCTTATTCTTAAATGAAGTTAAATTAAAAAATTTATTTTAATTGATATGGTATATTAAGACAATTGTTGACCGCAAATCTTCAAAAATATATTTTCAAATATTAGAAAATCTTTGTCATATAATAAGTCAACTTTCAAAAAAAAAAAAATTTCAATAGAAAATGTTGATTAAGACATTTGTCACCACTGTGACCGCAAATCTTCCCAAAAATATTTTTTATAATAGTAGAACATAAATATAATAAGCCTATTTTCAAAAAAAAATATTAATTTCAATAGAAAATGTTGATTATGACATTTGTCACCACCGTGACCGCAAAAATTCACAAAAATATTTTGAAAGGGTTAAAAAGGGCTTTTCGGCCCCCCCCGGTGAGAAAGAGAATAAAAAATAAGAAGAGGGGCGATTCACCCCCCCCCCTCCCCCCGGCATCAGAAAGAGGGTAAAAAATAAGGGGGGGGCAAAACACCCCCCATGCCCTCCCCCTCTCCCCCGCATCAGAAAGAGGGTAAAAAAGGTAGGGGAGGGCAAAACACCCCCTGCCACCCCCCTCTCCCTCGCATCAGAAAGAGGGTAAAAAATAGGGGGGGGGGCAAAACACCCCCCATGCCCCCCTCTCCCCCGCATTAGAAAGAGGATAAAAAATTAGGGGGGGGGGCAAAACACCCCCTATGCCCCCCCCTCTCTTCCACATCAAAAAGAGGGTAAAAAATTAGAGGGGGGGGGGCAAAACACCCCCATGCCCCCCTCTCCCCCGCATTAGAAATAGGATAAAAAAATTAGGGGGGGGGGACAAAACACCCCCTGCCCCCCTCTCCCCCACTTAAGAAAGAGGGTAAAAAATTAGGGGGGAGGGGGCAAAACACCCCCCTGCCCCCCCTCTCCCCCGCATCAGAAAAAGGGTAAAAAATTAAGGGGGGGGGGGCAAAACACGCCCTGCCCCCCCCTCTCCCTCGCATCAGAAAGAGGGTAAAAAATTAGGGGGGGGGGGCAAAACACTTCCCATGCCCCCCTCCCCCCCACATCAGAAAGAGGGTAAAAAATTAGGGGGGGGGCAAAACACCCCCCTGCCCCCCCCCGCATCAGAAAGAGGGTAAAAAATTAGGGGGGGGGCAAAACACCCCCCTGCCCCCTTCTCCCTCGCATCAGAAAGAGGGCAAAAAATTAGGGGGGGGAGGCAATACACCCCCCATGCCCCCCCTCTCCCCCACATCAGAAAGAGGGTAAAAAATTAGGTGGGGGGGGGGGGGGGGCAAAACACCCCCTGCCCCCCCCTCTCCCTCGCATCAGAAAGAGGGTAAAAATTAGGGGGGGGGGCAAAACACCCCCCATGCCCCCCTCTCCCCCACATCAGAAAGAGGGTAAAAAATTAGGGGGGGGGGGTGCAAAACACCCCCCTCTCCCCCGCTTAAGAAAGAGGGTAAAAAATTAGGGGGGGGGGCAAACACCCCACCTGCCCGCCGTTCCTCCCCAGGTGAGAAAGAGGGTAAAAAATAAGGGGGGGGGGTGGCAAATCTTCACAAATTTTTTGCATAAATAAACATATTAATTCAGTCCCTACTTCTATAATGCATAATAATTAATTATAATTTACTGAATTTACTGACGTCATGATACATTTATTTTTATTTTCTTAAATTAAAAGTTCATTACCTAAATCTAAATATACAAATATGATGAACAATATAAACAAATTGATATATTTGCATGCCCAACCCAAAACGACCAAAACCAAACCAAAAGGTTAATAATATTATCCACCCAAACCCTTTAGCTGTATAATACACCCAAACCTAAACGCCAAAGGTGCCCCCAAAAAAAACACCCAAAACGCTTTGGGTGTTTTTTACGAAAACGCCAAACGCCAAAGCCCTCCCAAGAAAATTCACCTAACACTGAAAAGGTTGGGTGAAAAAAAACGCCAACAACTAAGCTTAGCAATACGCTGGGAAAAACCAGCCAGCCGTTTTTACAACACTAGTTGGAAGTAACGGCTAACCAATTCAAATTTGTGGCCCAACCGACAATCGCACTTAGGCAAATAATGGATAAATATGGGAAAAGAGAAGAAACCTACACATGGTCCTTTCAACTTGGAGAAAGTGTGAGACACGGTATCTCGCCGTTTAATATGGTGGCGTTTCCAAAAAAATTTTTAACGCATGCATAAGGTTTATGAAATATATTTATTAAAATTCAAATTCTTACGCTAAGAACAGGCGCGTAGCCAGGATTTTCTCAAGGGGGAAGAAAAATTCAAAAAAAGTTTCGACACTTGTATTTATAATGTAACAAAAGTAAAAATCGCGTACAATATATGCGAAATTTCAAGGCGACCAGCTTTGGAAAAATCTCTTCTCTTCATTAATTAGAGCATTTACTATCGATTTTATACCTTAAAAAAGGACATGGACCTTCAAATAAATTTTCAAATTTTGGTGAACGGGGTAGAAAATTCCCGCTTTCTGCCCCCCTTGGCTACGCGCCTGCGCTAGAACGACGGTTGAGGAACCCAAACATTTTCGTCTTTACATTGTATTACACAAAGGGTCTAATCCCAATACCTTTTTAAACACAATATCGATACAATCCACCTCCTTAGTGTATGCTACATTACACAAAGGATCTAAACCCAGTACCTTTTTGAACATGATATCGATAAAATCCACCTCCTTAGTGTATGCTACATGTCGATTATGTAGTACTATGCCATTAGACAATAGTATATGACCAAGTTGAGAAGCAGTCAAAGCGCTTAGCTGTGTATGTTTCAAAGGTCAACAATCAAAAAACGGTAAACATGGAGATGAATGTTACAGTCACCCCATTACTAGGTTCTATCTATTTACACAATAGACAGGTTTACTTACATAGGCTCGATGACGTACGCAAGTAAGCCAATACACGTAGAGTTGTGGGGAACCGGTCAAAGGAGCACAGAAATAGGAGCGAAACTCGTAATGATTGCTCAAATTTGCTCAGGGTTTTTTTGATATGGTGAATTTGAATTTGTAACAAGTAATATATACATAAATTTTTAGAGAATTTATTGGAACTTATCTCATATTATTCATCAGAATTTAACATATTGTCTTAGCACAAAATATTTTATATTAACATGTCCTAGTGAAATCATAACAAGTAAATATATGAATATATAAAGATTGTATTGGAACATTTCTCATCATGTATATCAGAATTTAACATATTGTTTTAGCAAATACCTTATCCTGATGTTATACTTATAATAAAAGTCATTTATGTATGGAAAGATTTTGTTGTATAATTTAGCACTTATATTTTTTAAATACCAACTATGGATATTTATAAAATTACATATTTTATTTATCCTGATGTTTTTTCATACTTATAATAAAAGTCAATCATGTATGAAAAGATTTTATTGTATCATTTTGTTTATATACATGTGATATAATTGCATGATGTATAATGAGATTTTATGAGATGATATGTTTTTTAAAAAAATGAGAAACTGATTTCTTGATTTGGGTTAGGGTTATTTTAAAATTAATACACCCTTCTTTGTGCAAATTCTTCTTAGAAATAGGTTTGATAGTTTTGCCTTGATTTATTTTCAATAAACAAAGTGTGCTCCTTTTTTTCCTGATGAGCTCCTTTGACCCCCACTCGTGTTGTGTTGTTAATATGCCAAAATGCTAAAACCATAACCTTTGGTAGTAGCATACATCTCGCCCATTACCATCATCATAACCAGCACCATGCTGCTTATTAAACCCGGTTACTAGCTTGGCAGATTAAAGTTGGCATGGTTGCTGGTTGAGAGAGATGTAAGATGTAACTAACCAGGCTTTGGCAGATTGGATTGATATAAACCGTGGTATCGAGCAGGCTTGTTTTAAACTAAACATGGTTTTTAGCAAATTTAGTTTTAGCTTACTATTAGAGTTGGCAGCTGACATATAATGTTTATCAATATTTTTCAATCATATTATAATCCAAAAATGGTGGTAAAAAAATTAAAATATATTATAAAGAACTTTGCCCCCCCCCCCTTTATTTGTCCCGTTGTTTTGCCCCCCCCCCCCTTGTTTTTTACCCTCTTTCTCACCAGAGGAGAGGGGGAGGGGGGTGTTTGCCCCCCCCTCCCCCTTATTTTTTACCCTCTTTTTCACCAGAGAGGAGGGGGTGTTTTGCCTCCCCCCTCCCTTATTTTTTACTCTTTTTCTCACAAGATGGTAGGGGGGACACCCCCTTATTTATTACCCTCTTTCTCACCAGAGGAAGGGGGGGGGAAGTTTTGCACCCCCCCCCCCTTATTTCTTACCCTCTTTTTCATCAGAGGGGAGGGGGGAATGTTTTGCCCCCCCCCTATATTTTACCCTTTTTATCACCAGAGGGAAGGGGGAGGGGTGTTTGCCCCCCCTCCTTTATTTTTTAACCTCTCCCCGGTATAAAAAATTAGGGGGGGGCCAAACCACCCCCCTCCCCCCTCTCCCTCGGTTAAGAAAGAGGGTAAAAAATAGGGGGGGGGCAAAACACCCCTTCTCCCCTCTGGTGAAAAAGAGAGTAAAAAATAAGGGGTGGGGGGGGGGGCAAAACAGCCCTCCTCCACTTTGGTGAGAAAGAGGGTAAAAAATAAGGGGTGGGGGGGGGCAAAAGACTTCCCCCCCTCCTCCCCTCTGGTAAGAAAGAGGGTAAAGGGGGGGGCAAAACACCCCCCCCCTCTGGTGAGAAAGAGAGTAAATAGGGGGTGGCAAAACACCCCCCCCCCTCCCCTCTGGTGAGAAAGAGGGTAAAAAATAAGGGGGGGGGTGACCTCTGGTGAGAAAGATGGTAAAAAATAAGGTCGGGGGGGGCAAAACAACGGGTCAAATAAAGGGAGGGGGGCAAAGTTCTTTATAATATATTTTAATTTTTTTATCACCATTTTTGGATTAATATATAATTGAAAAATATTAATTCGCATTATTTGTCAGCTGCCAACTCTAATAATAAGTTAAAATTAAATTTGCTAAAAACCATGTTTAGTTTAAAACAAGCCTGCTCGATACCACGTTTATATCAATCCAATCTGCCAAATGCCCGGTTAGTAACATCTCTCTCAACCAGCAACCATGACAACTTTAATCTGTCGTGCTAGTAACCGGGTTATCAAGCAGCATGTGCTGGTTATGATGATGGTAGGAGATATGTCCCTATTACCAAGTTTAGCACTATACAAGCAGAACCAATTCGAGCATATTAACAACACTAAAATACACGTATTTAAATAGGATGGCTTAAATGGAGGAGTATATCCAGGTGTAATGTGCGACAAGAAGATGCCAATATGGTTAAAGAGCAAAGCTTGCAAACACATCGTATGACTGGTGTTATTATATGGGAGTGAAACAAGGGCATTAAATGATAGTAAAGAAAAATGAATACAATTCAGGGAGATGAGATGATAGAAGAGAGCTACCTTGGAGTCTACTATGCTATGCTCGACCATGCGAGGATTTTTGTCTCAAGACAAAAAGGGGTATTTAAGCTTTAGCGAATTGGATAAGCGAAAAGTGGCTAAAGTGGTATGGTCATATAGTTAGAAGGGAGACGAATGATCTTAATCAAAAAGTTTTGGGCATGGATATGCCCTGGAAGGAGAAAGTAGACGACTCGTGTTACGTGGGAAGAGCAAGTGGACAAAGTTATGAAAACTAAGATGATAAATTCGGATATGGATTTTATTCTATCTTAATGGAAGAAAATTATATAAAAAAACGCGATGACACCAATTACATAGAAGGAGAAGGTATGTTTATATTTACAAAGATTATAAAACATTGGAAACGGCGATAAGTAGTAAGGCATTAATAAAAAGAACTCTGGTTCTGCGATAAATGGATAGAGGTGTTAAAATTTATAAAAAAAACTCTTGGTAGCAATGAATAAATCGAAATCACAAGAATATTACGTATATTAGGAAGAAAAGACAGCTATAAATAAGGCCGTTGCAATGGTAAATAGTGCTGCAAACACAAGTAAGTTAGCCAACAAAAATAAGTCAGCGACAGACGTTGTCAAATTGGCCAAGATAAGGAAGAAGAAAGGTTGTGAGGTTGGGACCTTATAACAATAGAAAACCATATGGCTCCAAAATTTAATTAAAGCAAGTCAAAGAAGGTGAAAAGTTAAAAAATATAAAAATTGCTAACTACGCCCCCTGCTAATACAGTGTCATACATATATTAGACGATTATTCAAGGAGGGGAAGATTTAGAAAGGTTAAGCTAATGGACTAAATAGAGTAACGATGAAGGCATGGATAAAATGGCCAGTTAAAAGAGTTGCGAATTTATAGAGAGCGAACCCCCTAATACCTAATTAAAGGTAAAGTTGAATTCCGGAATATGATAATTACCTAATAAGGTTAACTTGCTCTAAAAATCTTGGTGCCTATAACAAATTCAACATTTTGATATCCCAAATTTTGAGGAAAAAAAACATTTTTAATTATTAAGAAGAGAAGTTTATGAAGTCTCAAATTCTTGCTCTGACATGTTAGTAGGTTAGGACAGCCCCTTTCATTATATTTATTAAAAACAATGGACGTTTTATATATAAATTAATATACAAGAAGACAAACGAGAGTATTGTAATAAAAAGAGCGGTCATATGGTGGCTAAATACTCTTAAAGTGAATAAACAAAATAAGGTATACATGATTATAAACGTCCCAAGAAACATCCAAACACAAGTTTTTACATACCTTTGCTCGATACTGCATCAAGTGGAGGTTGCGGTATGTAAGTTCGAACAATATGAAGATAGTGGCTCAAAAATAGCATGGGCGATAGTAGTGTGTCAAAATAGAAAGCAATTCATGCAAATCTATCTTAATAGCGATGTTGATATCAAAAAGTAAAAATAGAAGATACGGGAGTAGAGCAAATAGAGGCCATGAGATGAGGATTAGACCCTGTGACAAAGCTCCATCAAATCAAAATTGACTGCTCAGTGTAAAAAAAAATTATCTACTTAATGATCAGGAATCAAGTTGAAAGGGTACGGGCATATACAAAGAAAAATTGCTATTGCTTTAAATTAAAAATAAGTTATGAGGGTGAGGTGAATATCTGATTTCATAATAACAAGGGTGTTAGGTTGGGGAAAAAATTATTAGCGTTATACATAGCGCTTGTTTTCGTTAATTTTAGGTAACATCAACGCCCATTGTTATTCTATTTTACCTAAAGATATTATATATGTATATTTAACACTATGATTATATATAAGAGTATTTTGGCTTAGTAAAAATTATATAAAAATGAATAGTACTATATTTATGACATACAATCTAACTTTCTCATGCAAAATTATTAGTAGTGCAAAAATTTAACCCCATCTAGACACATAATGGATAAGTATTAAGAAAAGAGACAAAAAAGTCATGGCTTCATCTACCTGGAAAAAGTTTTTGACACGTTGCCTAACGATTTAAGAGAATAGTGCTTAAGAAAATATACAGGAGGTTCTAAATTGATGCGTTATCGGCTGCAAGTAGATGTCTTTATTGAAAAGAATCGTTTATTCGTAATTCCAGGATGTGTTTTAGAACCAAGTTTATTATTCTAATTTGATCATATGATATATAATATATATATGTATATGTGCACAAGGAATGTCGAACTACACAAAATTAATAATAACGTGTATAACACAAATTATAAAACATAACATAAAGTACAATCATAACATTTCCCCTCACCGTCTATAAGACCTAAATTTCTTCTATCAACCGGCTCGGGGGTTTTCTATTCCTTGTAGATTTCCTTTGACTGATGTGACATTCTGGATCTTCCACGTTAGAGGTCGGAGTTGATGCGCTATCGTCAGTACTATCTTCCGTTTCCTCGGGCCTGTTGGTATCCATGGCACTCGAACGATCTCTCAACTGATCGCTATGTTTCCGCCCGCATGTTTTTACTTAGTGTTTCCACTAAGTATGACCATGGACCGTTGCGTTTTATTATCTTCCCCGTTCTCCAACCATTATTCACTTCGTTTTTCACCCATACTAATTGGCCAGGAATGAATTCTCTATTCTACGTCTATCGTGTCTCTTTTCCTGTTCATCAATTTTTTGTTCCATGAATTTATTTTGAGTTGGACGTACCAAGTCCATCG
This sequence comes from Gordius sp. MW1, assembly GCA_964036665.1. Taxonomy (NCBI): domain Eukaryota; kingdom Metazoa; phylum Nematomorpha; class Gordioida; order Gordea; family Gordiidae; genus Gordius; species Gordius sp. MW1. Next base: position 10,660,539 of record OZ038532.1, on the reverse strand, counting down.
AAGTTTTAATATTTCTTCCAATTAACGCCTTTGATGGTGACCTTCAGGTAGACGAATGTTTGCTGATGCGATAACTGGTGAGAACCTCTATCATACATTCATCCGGATCAGTATTGCATTCGCGTGCGGCAGCATAGCGAGATTTCAAAGTCCTAATGGCTCTTTCGACAAGACCATTGGTTTTGGGATGATATGGAGTTGCTTTAATATGCTTGATATGGTATTTATCGCAAAAACACTTCATTTCCAAGCTTCGAAACTGCGGCCCGTTGTCTGTCACTATTTGCTTAGGAACTCCCCACCTAGCAAACCAATCTCGCAGTTTCTTCAACGTTACTTCAATTGTCGAACTTCGCAGTAACGCAGATTCGTTTGGAATAAGAATCTATCGCCACCAGCCAATAATAACCATCCACTGGCCCCGCATGATCTATGTGTATCCTTTCCCATGGATTTTCTGTTATGTTCCAAGAATAAAGGGGAACTTCAGGTCGATTACATCTATTCTTCTGACACCCAACACATGTCCGAACTTGTATTTCGATATCCTTATCCAAGTGTGGCCAATACACGTATAACCTGGCGATGGATTTCATTGAGTTAATCCCTGGATGACCCCTATGAATAATAGTCAAAACTTGTTGTCTAAGCCGCGTTGGAACAAATATCAATCCGTTAATGTAAATGACTCCCTTGTCTTGTTCCATTTCATTCTTTCTATCGAAAAATACCTGCAATTCCTTGCTAACCGCATTTTTGTCCATTGGCCAACCTTTGTCTATAAATCTTTTTAATATTCTTAAATTCGAATCATTCTTTAATTCCCTAATTAAAACTTCTTTTGTAAGGTGTAAATCTTGCAAATTAAGGAGACGGATGTGATAACTTGAATTACTTTTATGAAAATTGATTTTATCCGCATAAGACGCCGATACGGTAAGCGTGATAATGCATCAGCACATACATTCTCCTTGCCAGGTATGTATTCAATAGTATAGTCATAAGCAGACATCTTCCATGCCCACCTAACTAACCGATTGTTGCTTATCTTCAGTAAATCTCGTGTGGCTCCAAATATTCTTTCAAGAGGTTTATGATCGGTCCTTAAATAAATCTACGGCCTAGTAGGTATGTATGAAATTTTTCCATACCAAAAACTAAGGCTTTTGCTTCTCTGTCAATTGGTGAATATTGTTTCTCTCCATCAATTAGCGTTCTTGACGCATATGCGATTGGTCTTTTATTATTTTTAATTAAATGATAGAGTACAGCTCCAAACCCCATTTCTGAAGCATCGCATTCAAGAATTAATGGAAGTTCATTCGAGTAGTGTAATATACTCAATATGCAAATAGTTTATTATTTTAAAATAACATCTGGTAATGATAATTTATATACTCCAGGGATATAAAACTAAACGATATTATAAATAACGTGTATAAACACAAATTGTATAACATTACATTTCTTCCCACTTTCAAAAGCTAAAACTCTCCATGATAACGTAACGGAGGATTTCGCTTTCTGGTCGATCGCCTTAACGGAATCGGACTTGCAATTTTTTTTAACATTCGTTTCCAGACTAGTATTCGAACTTGCAACTTTTTCAACATTCGGTTCCAGACTAGTATGGTTAGTTTCGACGAATTGGGATTGCATCCTAAATTTTAACTGATCCGCGTGTTTCCGTTTAATTCCTTTATCAGTGCGAACATTATATGAATATGGACCATTCCCTATAACATGCTTTTCGGTCATGATAGCTTTTTTGTTTAGCTAATCTCTCCTTCCACTTTTCTTTCAAATCTGGTCGAATAAGGTCCAACGCTGTCCTTACTCTTCTTCCCAACAACAATTCCGCCGGAGCTTTACCCGTGGTTGCCTGAGATGTATTCCTGTATGTCATAATTATTTGTTGAAGGCATAATTCTTTCTCTCCCTCTGATTTTCTTGCTGCCCAGTATCTTGATTTTAGCGTTCGGATCATTCTCTAAGCTAATCCATTTGTTTTGGGGTGATATGAGTGGATGTTACGTGCTTAATGTTGTTGTTGTTACAAAATTTTGTGAATTCTTCACCGACAAATTGTGGTCCATTGTCCGATACTATTTGCAAGGGAATACCGAACCTGCAAAACCAATTTCGTAACTGCCTCACAATTTGTGGTCCTTTAATCGACGATAGTGTGGCTACCTCCACCCATTTCAATAATGCATCAATTAAAACCAACCAATAATTTCCTTCGACAGGTCCGGCAATATCTATATGAACTCGATCCCAAGGACGGTCAGGTACGGACCAAGAATATAAGGGAACTTCTTGTTCGGCTTGTCGGCCTTCTTGACAACCGTCACATTCCTTTACAAACAAATCAATACTCTTGTCCATTCCGGGCCACCAAACATAATATCGGGCTAAATTAAGCATTCCTGTAATACCGGGGTGTCCTTGGTGTAATATTTTTAAAACTAAATTTTGTAGGTTCCTCGGAATTATTAACCGATTTCCACACAATAATAATCCATCTTCAAATGACAGTTCCTCCCTTCCATTGTAGTACGTTTTCATGTCAAAACGGCATTTTTTTAAATCAAACCGCCATTCACGGTTAATCGCTGAAATTAATTCACGACAAAAAGGATCTTGTTTAATAGATGTTTTTAGCATTTCATAATCTAACTTTAATTCATCTAACATAAGTAATCCTACGTGATTGATCTGATCCGTTTCAAGGTATTTTGGATCTGGCAGTCTTGACAATGCATCAGCGCATTGATTGTTTTTTCCTGATCGGTATTTTATGTCGTATTGATATCCATTTAAAAATAAGGCTATCGAATTAATCGATTATTGATCACTTTCGGTAAATCCCGATGATTCCTGAATAATCTCTCTAGAGGTTTGTGATCCGTCATCAATACAAATTTTCGACCCCGTACGTATTGATCGAATTTCTGAACACCGAACACAATAGCTCGCGCTTCCCGATCAATTGTAAAGTATCGTTTTTCGGACTCGCTTAACGTCCTGGACGCGTACGCAATAGCTCTTTCGGACCCGTCTGCATATAAGTGTGATAGTACAGCACCTACACCAGTTTCAGAAGCATCTACCGTTAGGTATAACGGCAATGAGGTTGAATACGATACCAAAGTATTTGACGTTGAAAGCATCAGTTTAACATCGTTAAAAATCTTCTGCTCTTTAGCCGTCCATTTCCAACCTATTGATGAGCCCGTCAATGCATGCAAGGGTGCGCATTTTTCGTGTAACATTGGAATGAACCTTTCCTGATAATTAACTAGTCCTAAAAAGAAACGTAGTTCTTTTTTGTTTTGTGGTTGTTGAAAATTAACAATGGCTTCCACTCGCTCTTGAGTTGGGTGGATCCCTGCTGCATCGATCACATGTCCCAAATATTTAACGGAATTTTGGAAAAATTTAACCTTTTCCTTCTTTGCTTTTAGACCAGCGTCCTGTACCCTTTTTAGTACCTCGTTGAGATTTTTCAGGTGATCCTTTTCATTTACTCCTGTAACTATGATATCGTCTAGAAGTACCCCAGTATGGAGAATCCCCTCTAATAATTCTTCCATATAACGTTGGAATAAATTTGGCGCTATTGAAAGTCCAAATGGAAGACGTTTATATCGTAATAACCTAAATGTGTTGCAATTGTGAGATAATGTCGCGACTTTTCTTCGACCTTCATCTGAAGATAGGCATCCCGTAAATCAATTACTGTAAATTTTTGCCCTCCTGCGATCTTCAGAATCAAATCGTCAAATGTCGGAAGTAGATGGTTGTTTAAAGTTAGGAAGGGGTTAATAGTCACTCTAAAATCTCCGCAGATTCTAATGGACTTATTTGATTTTAATACATTTACAATAGGAGTTGCCCATGTTATTGGTGTTGTTGCAGGATCAACATGTTCAATTATCTCTTCGTCCAATAATCTTCTGATTTCCTCTTCAACTTTATTCCTTAAAGGGAAAGGAACCCTTCGTGCAGGCACTGCTATGGCTCTGGCTTCTTCCTTTACAAAAAGATTCACCTCATAATCTTTAATACACCGCCATCACTGAACACATTCGTATACTTTTCAACCAATTCCTCTTCTATGTTTTGAGGTTTTTCTTCTATAGCATTAATTTTAACTAGATGAGGAAGTTGTAGTGAAAGGCTTCCATCCAGTTTAACCCAAATATGGCATCATCTTCTACCGTAGTTACAATAGCTGTTAACTTTAAAGTTTTATTGTTTAAATTAACATAGACCTGTGTTTCTCCACATATAGGATCTGGACTATTCCCAAAAGCTTTTATCTTGGGGCATGGTGTTAATTTAGGTGAATTTAACATGTTGTAGATACTCTTGTTGATTAATGATACTGATGAGCCAGTATCATATAACATCTTGAAATTTTTCCGATTTATCCTTACATGGATGTATGGTTTAAGGTGATTAAAGTCATAAAGTTTGCCAATTGTATTAATAATCTGGTTCACTTTGTTTGAGGTCCTGCACATTTTTGCAAAATGTCCTTTATGATGACAAATGGAACATTCTTTTAAAGATGCTGGACATTGCTTTATTGCATGTGACTTACCACATCTATAGCAATTCCTTATGAATGATTGTTGATGATCATCCTTCTTTGTAGCAAATTGTTTTATTGATTGTCTATTCTTTTGATTGGAGTACGTTGGATTTGGTTTTTTATAATTTTGAATTTTGTTTAATTCATTTGAGGGAGAATTGACTTCATCATTTGCAAGATGCATGGATTCTGCTAAGTTAAAAATGTCATTGAAGGTCACATCTAGTCCTGTAGGCTTTACTGCATCCGGCCATCTAGCTCTAATCTATCTCCAATTGTGTATTATGCAGTCCGTGCAAAAATTGATCTCGCAATCTTTCATCCAACAATTTAAAATGACAACATTCTGCAGAAGCTTTCAATCTAGTGACATATTCAATCAATGATTCATCTACTTGTTTTACACAACGAATAAAATTTAGTCTTGATTGGAATATGGTTGATTTCGTTAGGAATACCTTCTTAATTAATTTGATTAAATCTTCATATTCCAATGAGGATATATTATGTGGATAAACAAAGTTGATAAGTAATTCCACATGTTTCTGGCCCATATATCCCAATATAGTTTTTGTTCTAGTTTCTTTTGGGACATGTTTAGACTCAAAAATATTATCTAGGGTGAACAAATATGTATTAATGTTATCACCTGCCTTATATTGAGGTATTCCTTCCATTTTTGTTTATCGACCGCGCCACTGTAATATACTCAATATGCAAATAGTTTATTATTTTAAAATAACATCTGGTAATGATAATTTATATACTCCAGGTATATAGAACTAAACGATATTATAAATAACGTGTATAAACACAAATTGTATAACATTACAAGTAGGGTACTAAGGTCGATTGGTCTGATAACAAATCTTTGACCTTTTGAAAAACTGACTCTTCCGTTTGAGACCACACCCATTTGGCTTTGACGCTCGTCAATTTGCGTAATAGTGCCATTATACCATGTAAATGTTGAATAAATTTTTCGTGGTAGTTGATTAAGCCTAAAAAAGATCGCAATTCTTTAATATTCTTTGGAGAGGGGCTATTTTTAATAGCTCGCCCTTTATCCTTAGAAGGATGAATACCGTTACAATCAAAAGTGTGCCCAAGAAAGGTTATAGATTCTTTTAAAAATTCGACCTTAGAAAATTGCGCCTTCATACCCACCGATTGTAATTTATTAAGTACCTTTTTTACATTGTATACATGATCCTGGTAGTTTTTGCCCGTGATAATGATATCATCTAAATAAATTCCCGTTTGATTGCAATCACTCAATATACTTTCCATGTATCTTTGAAAAATCAAAGGCGCACAAGATAACCCAAATGGCATCCGTTTGTACCTAAAAAAACCATATGTGTGGAAATAGTTAGTCATTTCTGACATTCTTCAGCTATTGGTAGCTGCAAATATGCATCTCGCAAGTCGATTTTGGTATATAAGTATCCATCTCGAATTTTAGTTGCGATATCGTCAAAAGTTGGAATGATATGATGATCATTATGAATGAAAGGATTTAAGGTTACCTTGAAATCAGCGCAAATTCTTATTTCACCATTTTTCTTCCTTACATTTACTATGGGAGTGCTCCATGTAATTTTGCTAACACCAGGATCTACCTTTTCTATAATACCTGCATGAATTAACCTGCTAAGTTCAAGCTCGACAGGCTTGCGTAAAGGAAAGGGAACCCTTTTTGCCGAAATCGCGGATGGTTTTGCATCATCTAGTAAAATGATTTTTACGAAAAATCCATTAACTTGAGTCGGAGTATCGTTAAACACCAATGGAAATTAGTTATCAAGGTTAATTAAGGCTCCGTTTTGCTGGAATTTTTTGCCGATTTTATGTATTTTGACTTCCCTCGGTATTTGGAATCAGAATTTTATTATCCACGGCAACCCAAATAATGGTACATTATCCGATTTTAATTTTATCGAGCATTTCATCTTTTTCATCTTTTGTTTCCATTTCCGCCCTCTCCATTGTAATTGCCATGTTAACTATTCTATCCAAGGTTAAAGGATTTCCATGTTCGTCTAAAGTATCAGGTTACTTGCTGCGTAGTTCTAATTCCAACCTTTTCAATTAGCATGCATATATAAAATGGTCTCGGCAACGTTCGTCAATATCCGATTTATAGTTGCACTTGCTAATACAAGTTTTTATTCTTTTTATCAATTCTAATATACATTAACCGTTTTGTCTTGTAAAGCTCAATAGGTCAAATCTTGATGCGAATACAGTTTGGGGGGGGGGGGGGGTTGATATTTCTGATATTATAATTTCTCAATATCTTTCCACGGCATCTTTCAATGAAGTGTGATATAATAGTTGTCTTAATACTTTAATAATTTCCAGCCCTATGAAAGCAAGCACAAATTTTTTCTTTATTATATGTGTGGGCTCGATTCCTTTAATTTATAAAATCGATTCCACATTGAATAAGTAATCTTCTATGGAATGTAAATCCGGATTGAAACTAGCTAAATGGATTTTAGCTAGTAAGGATTCCTCCATAATCAATGTTTCCTAAAATCAATTTATATATGTACTTGTTCTTTTATCCCATCCTCGTCGCCACTGAAAAGAATCGTTTATTCGTAATTCCAGGATGTGTTTTAGAACCAAGTTTATATTCTAATTTGATCATATGATTTATAATATATATATGTATATGTGCACAAGGAATATCGAACTACACGAAATTAATAATAACGTGTATAACACAAATTATAATACATAACATAAAGTACAATCATAACAGTTATCAAACCAAAGATTACAATACTGAAGTTAAGCATGTTACCTCCCTAAATGACAAAAAAAGATTTAATTACAAAAACTTTTAAAAATTAAAAAAATTAGGTTTTGCCCCCCCCCCCCCCAATTGAACTTAAGAAATTTTCGCCGCCCCCCTAATCCAAAACCTGGCTACGACCTTGGAAGTAAAGTTTTTAAATTATATGAAATGAGGATAATAATCTGAAGCTAGGTTACAAAGCTCCACCCTATGAAGAATGATATTTAAGAAAAAAAGTGTGTATTTATAATAAGGCGGATAGATGCGAATGATATTGATAAAAAAAAGTATTAAACATGGAGGCTTAAAAGGGGACAACCCCAAGTTAGATCCGAACGTGTCCCTTCCTCTACTTGGTTGAAAGACCTTAATCGAATTAAATTCCATGACTCTGGGTCCAAACCAAATACACAATAAAAAATGATATATACGAATTAAACGTAATTGACATATATAAACTCTCATAGATTTTGAATTTATTGAAGCATAAAAGGGAGAAGCAGATGATGACGTAAGAATGAATTTATAAATCAGTTTTTCACTTAAAATGTCTTAATTACTATACAGTTTTCGAACTTAATCCTGGACGATAGTGAGTAAATTAGTCATTCACATCTCAGGTTTTTAGAATCTTGTTGCAAATTCTACCGATTCTAAATACTTTTTTAACGCTCTATTTTATCCCTGTGGTAGCTCCACGCCAGCAGATGGCCGTCTTTCGCTTATGGCATCGAGCCAAATATTTCTCTTAGTCTTATTTCTCACCTTATACTATTTTCTATCTTTTATTGTTCTATGTTTATCGCGTATTTTGATGTCTTTTGTTTCTTTTACTGTATTATACGCAATAGCGCAGAATTGTAATATTAATGCATCGCGGCGGTGTGGTGAAAGGGAGCTATAATCAACGTTAGGCCCCTTCCCCTCCCCCCCCCCGAACATTTGTATATTATTCTAATTTCGGGAGAATTTGCACACACTATCATAACTTTATTGTGACCATGAAATTTCATTCCTTCCTTTTCAATTTACATATTAACCTAAAATCATGTAAGTAATAAAGTAACTATTTTTTGAGACTTTATCTGCTCCCTATTTTTAATTTATTTTTCCCTTGACTATACAACAGCCAGAAATATCGGGTTCCATTTCCCTCTACCTACGTTATCAATCCAAACCCACTAATTTTATAGACATTTATGTTTTAATCAATTAACATTATTTTCCATGGCACAACAATTGCTTAATACATTCCTAATTTTATATATAATCTATACAACTGTAGAATGCGTTTCTAAATTGGCAAACCTGATGGTATGTTAGGAATAGCAATAATTTTAAACTGAGAAATTTCTAATACATATGATTATTGCTTCTCACATGCTGGAGGCATTCATTACTTTCAAGGCTAATTTTTTTTAAACAAATGATACCTAATCTTTTAGTTATATCATCAGATTTTGTTGAATTCTCAAACGTTTTAAGCATAATTATTGTTATTATATTTTTAACCTTTACTTCTATTATACTTATGAGGTAATAATTGATGCCCCAATAATCAATTTATTAGAATATGGCAAAGAGAAATTCTTAACACTAGACATGATATAAACAATCTTAAGATTGGTTTGAAGGATTTAAGATCTCTTAACATGACACCAGTGCAATCACCATTCACTATTTCACTTGATGATAAATTTATTTCCAATTTCAATGGTATTAATTGATTGATTATAAATTGCAGCATTACACTCAATGTTATTTATGAATGTTTTATGTGCTTATATCAGATGGTTGTTATTTAAAGACTCATTGCAACCAAGATGCTTTATTGTGGCCTTTATGGGGTGTTAGTTCTTCACATCTATTTGAAATGTTAAATCATCCTTGGGAAAAGTGGAATTCACATCTAACTAATAAGAGTTTTATAAACTGTCTATATCAGGGTGAGCCTATAAGGTAAACAATATATTTAGAAGACCCCTATAATTAATTAAGTCTTTAAAACTATATAAATAATTTTTATCTGTTGCCATTTTTTGATTGATGTGTTTGGTCATTTATATTGTTAACAATTACAAATAAAATTAGGCGAATAAAAAATCATTATCACATACATTAAACTTGTCATTATTAAAAAGCTTCAGATAAATTGTTTGATATTATTCAATTCTATGTTGTTATAATTTTTTTTACTTAATATTAGTGGCAAAAATATTTGATCCCTAAAAATGTCTAAGCTCTTAGTGTCATTTGGATTTTTATAGTTATTCAATATATTTAACATTTTATAATGCCAAAAAAATTCTCTATAAATTGCTACAACATAAGGTGTTGTCTTCTTTTTTGCTACCTGTTGCTCCCAAATATAGACAAAGTTATTCTTATATCACAATACCATATTTGCTTTCAAAGTTTGGGCAACGGGCCGCTAGATGATTGCCAACAAGCTTTACAAAGCCAAGAACAAGTTACGATGTCTTGCCAAAATACACACGTTAAGCGGCCTAAATTTTTGAAGGAAGAATTACTGGGCACGGCTCCTCGCACCCGATACCCACTAGTATTGGTGACTGTGCAACAGCGAAATTTAACAAGTAATTACACTTCCCTTAAGGCTTGTCTTAATATCGGATTTTGCCGCGCAGCAAACATCGTCGAATGGGCTATAACCTAGCCGTGTCTTAACTTCGAATTCACAGCAGATTTGCATTTCAAACGCACAACAGATGCAAATATTTTTCTAAGCTTTGTTATATGTTTTTGAATTTTTAGGTATTAATAAAGTTTAGATCTAATCTCACGAGTTAAAATAAATAAAAACATGTTTTTTACAATCGACAAACGAAAGATTAATAATTACAATCGAGTTTGCCTAGTGAAAATTAAATCGCATATTTAGACAATGATAAATTTGCGCGATTTGAATCTGAATCCGATATTAAGACAAGCCCTTAGAAATCACTGCTGCTGCACCATTAAAATTTAACCTAAAATTATTGTATTAACAAAACATTTACCCTAACATGAACTAACTTGGAGTTTGAAAAAGTTGAAATAAATTAATTAAGAATTCAGCTTAAAGAATAAAACAAAATTTTAGGCGTTACTTAAATTTTCTCTTTTATTCATCATCTTCAAAGTTAACGAGGCTGAAGGAGGTGCAATAAAATCGTGTAGAACGAAATCTAGGCGAAGGGCGGTTGGTAGGCCAACAATCGATACTCCTTTTTCCGATTCCGAAACCGAAAATTACACTGCTGCTTTAAGTGGTGGTATGGTTACTAGGTCACAAGATACATCCTCCGGAGTACCCCTCTCATCTAGTCAATCCCAGATGCTGGGTTCGAGTCTCGGTCCCGATGCTTCTCCCTTTTCTCACCCAAAAATGGCAAAATTTACGGCACCCGGTGCTACCTCAAAGTCCTGCCCCATAGTAATTATAGTAGAGCATTATAGTTACTATATTAATTGCTATGCAATTTATGGGCTCGTTTTTGGTTGTCCGTTGTCTGTCCGTTGTCCGTTGTCCGTTACCCTCCCTATCTATTTGCATTGGGTATATTAGGTTATCGATTTTTTAAATTAATGCATGAGAAAGAGGTGCCCCACCCCTCATCTCTATCAAGAGGTGCCCCACCCCTCATCTCTATCTCCCTCGCTTTCGGGCGGGGTCGGGTTTTAATTGCTACGTTAAATTAATGCATAAGTATATCTATATTTAAATTTTGGTAATTGCTATGCAATTTAACTTTGGGGTTAGAATCCCGGAGTTTTTTTTGACTCTTATGATTGTTCTTGTTACTATCATTGATAATAAGACTTTTTGGCCGTCCGCTGGCTGCTGACCAATGAAAAAAATGACCATTGGCCAAAATGTGAATCCGAGTTTATTTTTTCGTTTTTTTTTTACTATTATGATTGTTCCTGTTACTACCATTGCTATTATGACTTTTTGGCCGTCCGTTGGCTGCTGACCAATGGAAAAAAAACACCATTGGCCAAAATGTGATTCGAAATTTGTGAATCGAAATTATTTTTTTTGTTTTTTTTTGACTATTATGATTGTTCCTGTTCCTACCATTGCTATTATGACTTTTTGGCCGTCCGCTGGCTGCTGACCAATGGAATAAAATGACCATTGGCCAAAATGTGATTCGAAAATTGTTTTTTCGTTTTTTTTTTACTATTATAAATTTATATCCGCTTTTACTGTGTCCTGCCTGCTGACCAATGGAAAAAAATGACCATTGGCCAAAATGTGATTCGAAATTTTTTTTCCCGTTTTTTTTTGACTATTATGAATTTATATCCACTTTTACCGTGTCCTGGCTGCTGACCAATGGAAAAAAATGACCATTGGCCAAAATGTGTTTCGAAAATTTTTTTTCGTTTTTTTGGCTATCATTGACTTATAGAGTATCTGTTGGTACTGACCAATGGAGAAAATTTTATCACGCATCAAAATTTTTATTGATTTTTATATGCTTTTGGCAAATTAACGGAGGGAAAGGGGGGATAGTGTGCGCGTTTAGTTTTAACGGAGTGAAAGGGGGGGAAGGAGGTAGTTACTCTTCTATTCCCCCTCACTTCAGGCAAATACACTTAGAGCGCCAAGTCAGCTGTTTATATCACTCAAATATTTATAGGGCTATTTATTTTTAAATCTTTTAAATTAGAAAATTAATCTTTAATTTAATTAACTGCGAATTAGGGCATACTAATTTAAAGGTTTCCTTTACTTACAATAACGTTCCACTAGATTTTGTTTTGGTTCAAACAGTTTAACTTAAAAATGAAATGGTTGCATTTTTTCTAGCTTTATATTTTAATGTATTCAATCTTCTCGGAACTTTTGGTAATAATCCAGCCTCCTTATGCTGACCCCACTTCTTATGTATATACCTTATCTAATCTCTGTTATTTAACGCCTCTTTTATCATTTAATAAACATTAATCTCTCCTTCAATAATTTAATCTTTCATTTAATAAACATTAATCTCTCCTTTTTAAATACATTTTTAATATATTCCAAATGTCTTTGTATAATGTTATGTTTTCCATATGAACCTATTATAAATGACGTCTAACTCTATAATTCAGTACACTTTTAAAAAACATTTTATCGTAAAAATATGTTTATCAAAAATGAAATTTAATTGATCAGACAGGGACATGGACGTAGCCAGGTTTTGGTTTGGGGGGGGGAGGCGAAACGTTTAAAATTTCAATCAGGGGGGGCCAAACCTATAATTTTTAATTTTTACGGGTTTTTTCATTGAAAAATTTTATTTTCGTCATTTAGGGGGGTTTTCTTATTTGAACTAAAGGTCGACCAAGCAAAACCCAGGCAAAAGTCCCCCCCCACTAAATGACAAAAAATTTCAATAAAGCTTCCTCCAAGAGTTACATTTTAGCCCCTTCACCCTCCTAACCTAAAATGTTTAACCTAATTTCATTAATTAAAAAATAAAAAATAAAGATGATATTTATATTTTATCCAGCCGATATTTATACACTTAACTCATTTATATTTTCCCGCTTCGTCAAATTGTAAATCAAAATAAAATTTTACGTTTTTTTGGCTAACATTGATACCTACCTATGCCCGTCAGTCCAATTCTTTTGCATTTAATACCCCCCTATAGGCATTCTCGCCCCTTCTCACCTTTCTCGCCCATAAATTGCATAGCAAATAAGCTACATTTATACGTAGAATAGATGAGTCGTCCCCTCTTCCCTTCCCCCCCCCCCTTCCCTTCTCCCCCTTCCCACGAGGGCCGAAGGCCCGAGTTTTTGTATTATGAGATTGAAGTTTTTTACGTTTACCTTGTGCCTGCTTACTACATATTTGGGGAGTTGTTTTCTTTGGATTTCGAAATAGCATAGGTTTTTTTTGTCAGAAGGTCTGGCATTGATTACTTACGAGCTTGTCTTATTTCGGAAAATGAATTGTTACCGAGTAATTTTTGAGTGATATTATATTTAATCGAAAATGTAGTAAATATCAGAGCCTTTTTTAATGGAAGATTGCTCTTATCTTAAATACCCAAAGGTTAAATTTTAAGAACGGTTTTTTGTATTATTATATTGTTTTATATTTTGAAGGAATAATGCATACACTGCTTTCTTTTTTACAGTCATTTAAACAATGAAACTAATTTATGATGCTTTTTAATATAAATAACTCGTCATAAATTTTATAATAAGGATTTAGATATTTATTATAGAGTCCTGCATGGGCCGGTTTTTGCCGGCCCAGCCCAACCTTAGTATTTTTAGCACAAGCATGCCTCTTTAAATGACTTGTACATAAAAAAAAGTTTATATTAAAATAGATATTGGATTTAATAGTCAATCTTGTTTTATCTATTTTGACTATTAATGACTATAGATAGCATTACAGAGCCTGCATTTAACTTTTCCTGTTGGTTTGTTGTTATCTCCTACTTCCAACATAAATAATACTTTCCATATATTTGAGGTGCTTTTAGCATTGTCGTTATCAATATATTTAAAAGTTGGCGGTTTTAACATGTTAATAAAAAAAATTAGTAAAATGTAAAGCGACGGATGTTAATTAAAATTTAGAATTCCAAAACTTAATTAGAATTTGAATTAATATACTAATTTTAAAATTAAATTTCTATTATTCAACAATTTTCAGCCCAACCCATCAAATTTATTTAGGCTCAGCCCATTAAAATATGTTATTTACTTAACCCAGCCCTAAAATATTTATTTTCCTCGACCCACGGGTTGATGGGTTTACTGGCCCCTGCAGGACTCTATTTGTTAACCCTGTAAAATTAATAAAATACTGTAAAACTTCTCTCAGCTTTACCATATTTTTTAAGTGCTTTTAATGTTTTCATGCTTATAACATTCTTTATAGGTGGCTTCCGTTAGCATTATACACCTGCAAGACAGCATAAGTCCACAGCCTTCCTCGATCATGGGCCAATATCTCAAAGCCTATGACGGATCCATCTATATATTGCAGGTCTACAAAATGTCAATAAACTTTTCGATAACAACAAATAATGGCATTAAATTTGAACCGCTTGTTCTGTGTACAGAAAAATTGAAAAACTCTTGTGGCAAACACATTAAACTAGTACTTGGAGTTAGGTTTATTTATAAATGAACTAAATCAGGATAATTTTTAAATTTTAGCATGTGAAGGCAAAATTTCAATTCTTTAGTGTTTGACGACCTAAAACTACGTGGATTTATGATATGCCTTTTTATACAGTTGATTCTTAGCATATATTCATCAATTGGCCTCGGCCTTGCTGGCTTAAAAACCAAAAACATATAATCGAATCAAGATTATTTTTATGAGGTCGTCTCGCCTTTGATAGGAAACCTTAAAATTTAATGAATATCCTGAGGTGCTCGATTTAATCACATCCCTTAAATCAATGGATTTAATCCGTCTATCGATTATTGATTTTTTATTAAAGCGCCAAGGTAAAGGTCATATCAACTTTTTCGATCTGTTCTTCATTTTTAAGGATTGTAGTGTCCTCGGAACTACTTTCTTCAACTAAAGTTTAGTTAAATTTTTAAATAATAATGTAAAATTTGATAGATTTGAGGTTCACTTGACTCATGTTTTCTAAAGAAATGAATCAAGCTTTTAAGTAATAATTTAATATCAGTTTTAAAGATTATCTGACTCAAACAAGATAGAACATTGCCGTTAAAAATTTATTTAATTATATCAGCCTTACGAAATATAATTTTTCGCAAAAAATGCACCAGAACTAAATAACATCCATACTTGTAAAGTAAATAAAGAGCTTTTAAAGGGCCTGGTTGGTCAGCTTAGGGTTGGTCAAACACTCTTGCCCGAATTCCCATTCTTTTGACGAGAGTGCGCTAGGCGGACAATGGGGAAATATTAATTTTTAATTATATTTTATTATTTAACTGGCATAAATTAATACATGGCATGAATCTAATTTCGATATGCTTATTTTGTGCTAAATTTTACTAACTTTATCATGTGAGAAAAGGGTCGTACCTTAAAACAAAAACCCATGATAAATTTATATTGTTTAGGAAGCCTGGGGAGGCAGGATAATAGCTACCCCCTCTCAGAGACTATTTTTAAAAAAGCGAAATGATCTTAGTTTGCCGATTTAGCTTAACTCTTGAATGTCTTCGTTATTTGCTTTTTATCATGGCATTGACCTAGCTAGCAATAAGGATTCATGAAGGGGCAAAATAATAGGATTTAAGAATTTAATTTTGTTATTCAATAATTTTTGGGTTTAGAAGGGGGCAGCCACCTCTTCCTGCCTACCCTTGGCCTCGCCCATGTTTTGCATGAAACTTATAATAAAAAATATTATTAAACAAAGTAACTGTTTTAGTTTAAATAACTTCGACCTCTGTAAAAGTATGGAGTTAGAAATTATTTGAAAAGCTATCTTAACTGTAAGGCTGATTAGTTTTAATTGCTATGCAATTTATGGGCTCGTTTTTTGTTGTCCGTCCGTCTGTCCGTCCGTCCATCCCTATCTATTTGCATTGGGTATATAAGGTTATCGATTTTTTAAATTAATGCATGAGAAAGAGGTGCCCCACCCCTCATCTTTATATCTCTCGTTGTGTTATTTTTTAAATTAATGCATAAGAGGTGCCCCACCCCTCATCTCTATCTCCCTCGGTGTGTTATATATAAGATTTGTTAAATTATCTATTAATTGCTATGCAATTTATTATATAATAAACATAAAAACTCGGGCCTTCGGCCCTCGAAGGGGGAGAAGGGAAGGGAAGAGGGGAAGGGAAGGGGGGACGACTCATCTGTACTTCGTATAAATGTATCATATTTGCTATGCAATTTATGGGCGAGAAAGGTGGGAAGGGGCGAGAATGCCTATAGGGGGGTATTAAATGCCTAATGATTAATTAATTATTTATACAAATTTTCCATTATAGGCAAAATGTAATAAAGGCAAAATGTAATATAGGCAAGGGTTAGGGTTAGATTTAGTGTTTGCATCTAGTTGCGTATTACATTAGTTTTTATGGCCTTTAGTGATTATGGGTCTAACAAACATTATATTATAAAACAACACAATGTTAAGAATTTGCAGAATTGTTGGGAGAAATTTTTTGTTGAATTTGAACAATTTTTAATTAAAAAAATCAAAAATTTGGCCAATGGTCACTTTTTCTCTATTGGTCAGTTCCAACAGATACTCTATAAGTCAATGATAGCCAAAAAAACGGAAAAAAAAAATTTTGATGTTCACTTTGGCCAATGGTCATTTTTTTCCATTGGTCAGCAGCCAGCACACGGTAAAAGTGGATATAAATTCATAAGAGTAAAAAAACGAAAAAAAAATTTTCGAATCACATTTTGGCCAATGGTCATTTTTTTCCATTGGTCAGCAGCCAGGACACGGTAAAAGTGGATATAAATTCATAATAGTCAAAAAAAAAACGAAAAAAAAGTTTTCGAATCACATTTTGGCCAATGGTCATTTTATTCCTTTGGTCAGCAGCCAGCGGACGGCCAAAAAGTCATAATAGCAATGGTAGGAACAGGAAAAATCATAATAGTAAAAAAAAAACGAAAAAAATAATTTCGATTCACATTTTGGCCAATGGTCATTTTTTCAATCGGTCAGGAGCCAGCGGACGGTCAAAAAGTCATAATAGCAATGGTAGTAACAGGAACAATCATAATAGTCAAAAAAAAACGAAAAAATAAACTCGGATTCACATTTTGGCCAATGGTCATTTTTTTCATTGGTCAGCAGCCAACGGACGGCCAAAAAGTCTTATTATCAATGATAGTAACAAGAACAATCATAAGAGTCAAAAAAACTCCGGGATTCTAACCCAAAAACTAGTTAAATTGCATAGCAATTAAAAGTAAACAACTTTTATTTATGTTTATTATATAACATTGGTCAGCAGCCAGCGGACGGCCAAAAAGTCATAATAGCAATGGTAGAAACAGGAACAATTATAATAGTCAAAAAAAACGAAAAAAATAATTTCGATTCACATTTTGGCCAATGGTCATTTTTTTCATTGGTCAGCAGCCAGCGGACGGCCAAAAATTCTTATTATCAATGATAGTAACAAGAACAATCATAAGAGTCAAAAAAAACTCTGGGATTCTAACCCCAAAACTAGTTTTATTTATGTTTATTATATAACTAGTTAAATTGCATAGCATTAAAAGTAAACAACTTTTATCTGTTTATTATATAACAAAAACTAGTTAAATTGCATAGCAATTAAAAGTAAACAACTTTTATTTATGCTTATGATATAACTAGTTAAATTGCATAGCAATTAAAAGTAAACAACTTTTATTTATGTTTATTATATAATAGATAATTTAACAAATCTTATATATAACACACCGAGAGAGATAGAGATGAGGGGTGGGGCACCTATTATGCATTAATTCTAAAAATAACACAGCGAGGGAGATAGAGTTGAGGGGTGGGGCACCTCTTTCTCATCCATTAATTTAAAAAAGCGATAACCTAATATACCCAATGCAAATAGATAGGGATGGACGGACAGACAGACAGACGGACAGACAGACGGACAGACGGACGGACGGACAACAAAAAACGAGCCCATAAATTGCATAGCAATTAATAAAAGTTGTTTACTTTCAATAGCTATGCAATTTAACTAGTTTTTTAGTTAGAATCCCGGAGTTTTTTTTGACTCTTATGATTGTTCTTGTTACTACATTGATAATAAGAATTTTTGGCCGTCCGCTGGCTCCTGACCGATGGAAAAAATGACCATTGGCCAAAATGTGAATCGAAATTATTTTTTTCGTTTTTTTTTGACTATCATGATTGTTCCTGTTCCTACCATTGCTATTATGACTTTTTGGCCGTCCGCTGGCTGCTGACCAATGTTATATAATAAACATAAATAAAAGTTGTTTACTTTTAATTGCTATGCAATTTAACTAGTTTTTGGGTTAGAATCCCGGAGTTTTTTTTTGACTCTTATGATTGTTCTTGTTACTATCATTGATAATAAGAATTTTTGGCCGTCCGCTGGCTCCTGACCGATGGAAAAAATGACCATCGGCCAAAATGTGATTCGAAAATTTTTTTTCCTTTTTTTTGACTATTATGATTGTTCCTGTTCCTACCATTGCTATTATGACTTTTTGGCCGTCCGCTGGCTGCTGACCAATGGAATAAAATGACCATTGGCCAAAATGTGATTCGAAATTTTTTTTTTTTTTTTTTTTTTGACTATTATGAATTTATATCCACTTTTACCGTGTCCTGGCTGGTGACCAATGGAAAAAAATGACCATTGGCCAAAATGTGATTCGAAAATTTTTTTCGTTTTTTTTACTCTTATGAATTTATATCCACTTTTACCGTGTGCTGGCTGCTGACCAATGGAAAAAATGACCATTGGCCAAAGTGAGCATCAAAATTTTTTTTCCGTTTTTTTGGCTATCATTGACTTATAGAGTATCTGTTGGTACTGACCAATAGAGAAAAAATGACCATTGGCCAAATTTTTGATATTTTTAATTAAAAATTGTTCAAATTCAACAAAAAATTTCTCCCAACAATTCTGCAAATTCTTAACATTGTGATGTTCTATAATATAATGTTTGTTAGACCCATAATCACTAAAGGCCATAAAAACTAATGTAATACGCAACTAGATGCAAACACTAAATCTAACCCTAACCCTTGTCTATATTACATTTTGCCTGTATTACATTTTGCCTATAAATGGAAAATTTGTATAAATAATTAATTAATCATCAGGCATTTAATACCCCCCTATAGGCATTCTCGCCCCTTCCCACCTTTCTCGCCCATAAATTGCATAGCAAATATGATACCTTTATACGAAGTACAGATGAGTCGTCCCCCCTTCCCCTCTTCCCTTCTCCCCCTTCCCACGAGGGCCGAAGGCCCGAGTATGTTTTTATATATTCATCGAGTCTACTTGAAATAGTTAATATATACTATTGGTATTGATTTCACACAAGGTTTTTCGATATTTACTTACAATATAACCATCATATAGCACACTTAAGCCAATTTAGTTCGAGGGTTATGAATCTTGCACGAATGGGTACAATAAAAAATAGGTTAAATTTGGGTTAAAAATTCAAAATTGATTAAAATTATTATTATTAAAGCTTTTGGCACTAAACTGTATATTTTTTTGCCTTTCGACCGCTTTAGGTCCTCTGTCGGGTGATTTTGAGCTGCCAAAACGATTTTAGATAAGTTATTTTTATATAGCAACTATACGTCGTCTCCCCCGACAACGGCGGTGTCGAGACGAGCGATCCCAATGCCTCATGTTGCAATACTGACATCGCTGCTGCTCCTCGCCCTTCCCGTAAGAGAAACGCCCCGGCTCGGGTTTGTATAGTTTGTGGTAACCGACAAGCGGATCAAGTCATTTTACCTTGCAGACACGTGTGCCTGTGCAAAAATTGCTTGCAAAAGTTGGATAAATGTCCCATGTGTCGCGGCCCCGTGCAATCTTTTTGGGTCATGAGGTGAAAAAAACTCAAATTCTCGCGACCCTTTTGGCGCAATTTTTGGTTGTTCAGCAGTTGTGCCAAAGCCTAGAGTTATACTTTATCCGACTATCATCTATATACCGAATTATTCGTTGTCTCGCTTTATGTTTTTAATGATATTTTTAGTTCCTTATTTATTAAAGGTTTGTGATATCACAAATTGATCGTTATTGCCCATTATATTTGTCTTTTCGTTTTAACAAGTTGTTTTACCAGGGGGTAAATCTGTTTTATTATTAATGTATTAGCGTTATTACGATTTATTAATATATATACTTATTTCTTGACGGAATACGAATATTAATGAATGCCATTTTTTAAATATTTTATTAGTAATATAAGGTAAAAAAAGCTCTAATAATATTATTGATAGGCCAAACAAACAATTTTTAAACCGGAGAACGAATATATCGTTAAAGTACAAAAAAATATAATCTAATCATGGGGGTATATAATAGCTAGCGGGTGGTATAACAAAGTTAAAAAACGTATTCATTCGCATTGAGTTTAAAACATCTCATGATAAATGCTTGTTCCGACGGATCGATCGGTTTAAAATAGTTCATCATCTCTTCACCTCCCACGTGATTATGGATGACTCTGAGTAAATTTTTTACCGATTCTTCGAACGGGTAGCCCCCACCCCTTATAGTTGCTCCCGTCATTTTAACACTCCGCAATAATTCTTTTAGGAGAGGGGTTAATTGCGTTTTGGTTTGTTTCGGTTTCGAAGGCAGTAAATTGTCAACCAAACCTAACCAACATAAATGCGAGAGATATATGAATCAAATTTAGTCAAAATTTACTCGAAATTTTTTCTATAATTATCGTCCTTATATGAATGTTTCCATGTTGAGCTTGATTTACCAATGGTTTGAGTAGATAGGTGCCGTCTATATAAACAATTTTTTAAATTATCGCCATTAACATATACTCTATATATTAAAAACTAGCTTTATTTTGTATGTCCTTTTACCTAATTCTTTGGTCCATATGTTTAGTAAGTTAGAAGCATTGGCTTGGATATCGGGTAATTTCGAGGCCAAACACGATATAACATTAGGCATCAATGACCCTAAAGATCCTGGAGACATTTTTAGCAATACAGTGAGGTCTTGTAATGTTTGTAACGCGCATAATTGGATTTTGCTATTAGTATCGGTTAATCTCGGCAAGAAGGCGTCGAAAATCTAATAAATTGTGAAAATTTAATAAATTGTGAAAAATTAATATTTTGTGGGAAATTAATTGTAGTAGTATTGGCAAGGACTTGACTTTTTGCCTAAAACAAGGTCGAGAACCTAGCTTAAAATATCCCATACATTAGTTTGTTGGTTTAATCGGCCATTGATTCTCAACTATGGTAAAATGTCAAATAACAACTAAAATCTTTACACAATCCTTTAAGCATAACTAATCGAAAAATAATTTTTTATATGGAGTCAGGTTTTACCTGTCACTAAAAAAGATTTTATGATTAGGGAGTGAATAATTTAAAATAATTATGGAATTTAGCGCCATCACCCGATGTCGTAAAAGACCAATTTTTGGCCTCTAAGCCCCCTAAACTCGAAAAGTAGTGGCCTAAATGAGCTAACGTCGTGGCGATTTGACATGGAATGCTGGAGTATAAATTATTCGTTGGTTATTCCTTCCAGTGCCTACGCAATAAAAAGTGTGCAAAAATTAACTCAACTACCTTATAAGCCTTAGCATCCAGCTCGTTCCAGAGAAGTGATTTATTGAAAGTGAGATCCATGCATGCGCCGCCTTGTTTATCAACTTGTTCGGTCGGCTCCATCTTGAGTGAAATGACGATTTTAGGGTTAGGGTCGGTCCAACTAGCTCGAAACAGGGCAACAACGACATCTCTCACCCTCTCCATAGCCGCTAATTTGCGTTTAAAATCTGCCCTCAAGATATCGTCGATGGCATTATCGATCAAGTGATTATTGGGAATTAAATTAACTTTGCCCAGGCCATTACTCCAATCCAGCACAACGGGATGATACTCTACATAGTCTTTACTAGCCCGCAGTAGGTGCATGGTTGATTTAAAAGATGGCGATTGCCTTATGATGGAAGTCGATTTAGAACGACCTTTAGGCCTATCAATATACATGTCGGATTGACGCCATTGTTGACCGCCATTGATCATCGACCCACCGTTTTGGGATATATGCGGTCTTGCGTGCTTGAGGTTAGGTATTTGAAATGGTGTTCTCTTGTCCACGGGGATTGGTTGAGAAGTTTCTATATCATTACCTAATTATAAATATATTTTTTTTTAATGATCTACTATAATCAAAAAACGATAGATTTATCTTAAACCATAAGCTTAAATTTTGCCCATATTATAACAACATATTAGTATCATCTATAAATTTTAATTAAAAAAAAATTGATTACTATAAAATAGTTTTTTAGCATTTCAAAACTTTTAGTTATGGCTTTTACAAAATATTGGTTTGTTAGACATTACTATTTCTACCTTTTTCCCTCGATTCGACAGACCCGTTAGTTATTAAATTGTGATTTGGTGTTTTCAATAAAAAACTGCCTCCACCATTGTGTGGACCACCGAGGCTTGGCGTTATGGGACGGGGATCGGACCGACAAAAACTTTTGGATTTGCGAATCATGTTTGCGTAAGCGCGGGATTTATTACGCACGTTGGGCTGATATTTTTTGCCGTCATTGTGGGGCGGGTTGATATCGACAATTTTATCACGGACAGCGCTACAAGATGATGAATCAGTGGAATTGGTGGCGGTGTTTGAATTTATAGGCACGTTTAATGATATACTGGAATCGGAACTACCGTGGAATCCGTTCAAATGCATCGATTTAATACCATTGGTTAGGGAATAATGGTGATTTAGTTTTGTCGGAGGTTTGGGGGAAGGGAAGTTACATTGATGACCCCTGATCATTGGTGAAGGCCTTTGATTAATATCACTAGAGCTAGTTTGGTCATTATGTCTTGATTCCATCATTTTTGAGGCTGAATGCATTGTTTGCCCAGCACCTTTCGGTATGCTAGTTAAGATAATAAATTTTAAAAATATAAAAATTCTTTCATGTATGTCTAAATTAGGGCCGATTGGCGATACTTTGTAACGGGGCTTTTAGAAGTTGAGCGAGGCGGTACTTTTGGAGTATCCACTTGATGTATTTTTTGTGCAGAAGACTTGGGCCTAGCTCTATTCCTAACCAATTTTGGGGGAACATCACTTCCCTCAACGGATGTTATATTATTTGCATCCTAAAAATTTTGTTAGATTGGTAAAGATAACGTGTGCTGCTATTACCTTCATTCTAAGGTTGTATAATAGTTTTTGAATATCCCTCAAGTCTTGATGATTCAAACATGACCGTAGACAGATGTCGAAACCGGGTTTTGACATTAGAGCAAGCAAAATATCTTTTGCATACGATCTAATATATTCATTATAAATGCATTAAATTTTTTAAAAATATTTTTAATTGAATATACCTTAAAGCATGGGCGCAGCCAAGAGGGGCGTCCGCCCCCCCCCCCCCCTAAATGGCGGGAAAAAAAATTTTCAATGCTAAAAGCCTTAAAAATTTTTATGTTTTGCCCCCCCCCCCTTAATTGAACTTTTGAACGTTTCGCCCCCCCCCCTAATCCAAAACCTGGCTACGCCCATGCCTTGAAGTATGTTATTATTTAATATGTACTGTTCATCACTGTAATTATATAAATTTATAAAATATATAGACTGTCGACATAGCATGTACTATACTCTTTTTAAAAAAAGAAAATCTCTATAACCGGAAATAATCAATTTTTTTGAATGTTATAGGTATAATAAATTTTCCTTAAATATTTTTAGTAGTAAGGGATGTTTATATATAAATAATTATTTGTTTGAGGATTAAGGTTTCTATCTCATCAAAATTATATTCTCACGAAGAACTCTTATTCAAAAAATATTAATGCTCTGAACTGGTTTAGCAAAATATTAAAGCAAAATCGAATTACACAAAGTTTCAACATATATTTTTTAAAACAATAGTATTAAAACAAATTAAATTAATAATGTCATCTAGGCGACATTTTATGTTACTGACCTTGTTTTATTGCAGCAATCGAGAGCGAATTTGCACACAAACGGTAAAATGATTTGCCCTACGAGAGGTTTCGAATCCGGATCATTGGTTGGAATGAATAAGGGTTCTTTTAGGCCCATTGACACCAATTTTAACAGCGACTTACACGTGTACATCCGAACCACGCTACTTTTATGCCTATAATTTCATTTGCTCATAAAATAAATCTTTCTTTAAATTAGTCAATATGAGAATGAGATATAATATATAACTTTTAAAAAAAATTGAAAAAATAGCTTTATAAGGTTTTTGATAATTTTTAGATGTGTTAACAGCTTTTATAAAATTTTTGCTATATTTATATTCGGAAAAATAGCAAACCCCGCTCCAAATTCAATAAGTGCCTGGGCAATTTTGCATGGTATCACCGTTTCGACCAGCACTTCTAGACACTTGTCTGCGTCGTCTCTTATGAATGCATTGCTTTCGCTCGTTTTATTGAGTAGGCACTCGCAAACACCTTCATAATTCTGAATCAAAAAAGAAAAATATTTGTATGATGAGATATCAAAAATTTTGAAACAATATTAGTAAATTATTCTTCATATTCGCTAAGTGACGGCGAAGTGTCTGAGAAAGTTTATGAAGGTTAGTTTTTGGCGCAGTAAAATTTGGTACATCGGCAAAACTAAGGCAGAGAATCAAATCCTAAGGCACGCTATCTTTTGTCGCATTCATATTTAGTTAAAATATATTTATTGGAGAATGTTAAATTATTAATTTAATAAAGCACATAAGTAACGGTACCAGCGACATTGGCTCCACGTAATGGGAAAATATTTCTTTTAAAGTGTTTATAGCAAGTCTTGAAACCGCAGATCGTAGATTCTTGACCTAAGTTATTAAATTACAGAACAATTAATTAACTAGTTTAATGTCTAAAATTATGGAATCAATTTTATTGAACTATAAACTTACTTCGGGGATGATTAAGTTGATTGCCTGAGAGTAATCGTTGGAACTTAAAACGTATGTATGATGCTTGATTAACATTTTGATAATTTGAAGGGCTTCACATTTTTTCCTCCTGTTTATAATAAATATAAAAAAATTTATAAGTAATCAATTACAAGTTTACGACAAAGTTTCCTTTAAAACAACTAGGAGAGGGGGATATTAGGTTATTTAATAAATTTTTAATATAGTATAAAAGTTCCTTTTCAAAATATTTACTAGTCTTAAGTTTTTAGATACAGGGCCTAATTCACTTCTTTAAAATATCCTGTAATAAGTTCACCTAAACCTTGAATAAAATTATGACGACCTAGATCACTAATTACTTTAATGTTGTTTGAAAATTATAACGCTAAGTAAACTTTTTAAAGCCTATGCGCTAGATTGAACTTAGTGAGTGGATGTCATTTATTTGAGCAATATAATTTTTAATGCCAAGTATGCTATGATTTCCTGCACAACGAGAGCGACCATTGTGGAACCTATTGTTCTTTAGCCACCTTTTCCAACATTAAAAGGGGGGCGGGGGGGGGGCTTTTGACCCATTTTATACTTATTAATTGCCACAACACATCCACGACCTGAGTGGTAGTCCTACACACTCAACCTGCCTTTTATTTTAAATTTAAAATTTAGGGAGCATTTCACCCAAAATTAAAATGATCTTTTCAATTAGGACAAAATTTTGAAAATCCTCTTGTCATTTTTAGATCAAATGTTTTCATCCTCCAATAATAAATATCCCTTTAAACCGATATTGATAAAAAAAACCTTTCTAAGGTCAGAAAACATCTTTGTGAACCGTTCATTGAATACACCCAATAGAATGTTAATAGTATATTATAGACTATTTTTAAGGAAAATTAATTTTTTAGTTTTGATCTCTTTTCCGTAATATTAATAAATTGTTGTTTTACTGCATACGAGGTTGAATATGGAAAGATTCAAATTTAAGGCCAGTGACAATATAATACGCATACTTAAAAATTAGTTAGAATGAGGTTGAAGTATTCATAAGCCTAGAGATCAGCGTACAATACACGGGCTGATTTTGGATAGGGAGGTAAACGTTACATTTTATGGCTGTGACACTTTCTGGAATTCTCAAAAAGTACATGCAAAGGTTTTTTAAGTGAGAGGCAGGTAAAAACTTCTGCCTTACCCTGATTTAAATTTTCATTATTATTTTATGGTGGCCCGTCAACTTGCCGAAAACAATCTCGCCGAATTTAATGTCCCCCAAAAAGGTCCCCCATTTTGTGATTGGTTGAATGGGGGACGATTTTAAGCTGGGGGGACATTAAATTCGGCGAGATTGTTTTCGGCGAGTTGATAGGGCACCTTATTTATTACTTCCTAATGCGCTGCGCACCGCCCCTTTATTGAGAAATTTTTTTTATGATGCCCGGTAATTGTCTGTTGTTATTATATCATGTAAACTAAAATAATATTTACTTAAACATGACCTCGACTCTTATGCAACAAATTATACTATTCAGGGGGGAATGGGATCACGGTCATATAATATTCAATCTCTGCACGAATAAAGAGGTTGCTTATTGTTAACCTCAATTGTACCATTCAATCACGCTTCTGTGTAAACACATATATAAATGCAAATACAAATGCAAGCGAGTTCCAGAAGAATTACCATTTTCCCCTCCAAGCCTTTAGGCGATCATTTACAATTAGTGCGCGCCGCGTTATCGCATTTCACTTCGCTTTTTTCACGGTAAAATGCTTATAATAAAGTTCTTAGGTGTATTTTAATGAAAAAGGCGAGATGGCTTTATAAGAGTTATTAATTTACTACAAAATCTTGATATAAAATTGTAATATACCAATCAGAAGACACGATTTTCGTCAAAAACTCTTGAAGCTTAAGATCGGGATCGATGAATGGAGTTTTGTCATTGAGGAATTTAGGTTCTTTTGAAGTAACGTTGCTGACTATATTGTTGGTGTTAGCTTCATCTTCACCATGAGAGGAAGGTGATTTGGAATTAGACGAATCATTTATTTGATCAATAGCTTGGTTGGAATCTTTGATTTCCAGCAATACATCCTTAGAACCATCGAGCAATTCTTCTTGACTCATCGGTAGCGAAGGATAATTTATTCTAAAATGTAGATTTATATTATATTATTTCAAGAGTTGACATAATAACTTACCCTGGGACTTTCTCCGCGATATTTATTCCAGCAGATATACGTGAGTGAGGCTTAATAGTGTCAAAATTCAAATGGTCATTCGTTTCCGATGTGGGCGCAGGAATTTGACGAAAGTGAACATCTTGTTCATTTAACAAAAACGACGGTTGGGACATTTCATGGTCATCCTCGCTTTTTATTTGGTCTAGTTATGCGTTAGCGTGTTATTAGGTCGTAGGTGGGGAAATGATAATATTAGAAAAACCAACTTTATTTAGCATATATGATAAGCAAAATGATAAGTGAATCGTAAATTAAAAAACACAAAATAATTGAGGTTGCGCTGCCGCTTTGCATATGATTAACTTTGTTGCGCGAAGCCCAGCCCCGCTCTGCACCTGAAACTTTTCATCTTCTCACTCCCATTACTTTCCCTTTCCCTATCTTTCACGCCTCATCATCTCCCCTGCTGCCTCTCTATTTTAATACACTCCTCAGAGGTATCGCTTCCGAACGAACCGCCAGGCTGCGAAAGAGGCGCAAAAAAACTATGCCACCACCTTGCCTTTAAACCACAATGCTAGGCATAGTGGAGATTATGTAAGTATGCAAAAATTAAAGCACATGTAAATTATATTGATTTTTTAATGCTCATTTTGTATGGTGTCACTTACTATAACGATTCCGGTACATAAGATAAAGTTGCAAAAGATAAACGAATTGGGTTCAAAATGCCACAGTCCAAAATGCCACACTCAATATCACGTCACGGAAAATTAAATCTCAAATGGGGAGGGAATTTGATGTGCATCTAATCCTAACCCTAACCTAAAACGCTGACCTAAAACACTACCCTGAACCTTAACACTGTCCCTTAAAGTTTTAAAGTGCAGCAATAATTGTTAAATGCATACGCATGCGCATTATTAAAATGCGCAGCTATCTGATTGGTCTGTTAAATGCATACGCATGTGCATTAAAACGGACAAATTTGAAATGGTGAAGGTTTGGTGGCAATTGGTGAAGTTATTATTTTGAAACTTTACCTTTTTAATTGAAACGACTATAACATATCATAAACTAAGTTAATTAAAGGCTTTGACCTCAAGAGCGCTCAAATGGGCTACAGATTATAAGCTTACTCATTGGCTTAAGGTTAACAAACTAAAAAACCTAGTATTAAGAAATGTAGAGAGAATGATTTCAATCAATATACTTAATAATGTATAAAATAAACTCACTGCACATTTGCTCTTGAATGGAGAAGTCTGTTAATACATTTTTCTCTAACAAATCTTTTTCGCATTCAGAAGCATTGCTTTGGCAATTTTTCTCATCCAAGTTATTGGAAACACCTGCGATATTGGTAGCTTCCCCTGAGTAATGAGAGGTGTTGTTAAAAGCCTCTCCCTTATTCAATGGTGTATGATGGCAGAGTAGGTCAACAAGGGGGCTTATATCAATTGTTTGTATATTGGTGGTAATATCAGGCCTTATTAAAGTAAAGTTTAAATCAATTATTAATTTATCGATCATAATATATCGATAAAATTTTAAATATATCACCATAATAATTGCTATACTTTGCATAGATTTGGGGAGGGAAATAATCTATAATTGTTTGTTCTTGAAGCTTCACTTCACAAGGTGCATTTGATATATTCTCATTTAATTTTTCGAATGATTCAAGAATATGTTCCTTAAAAAGGGTTTGGGATATTTTAAGCTGTTCGTCATGGAAAGTATTTAATTGTGATTTTATCAAATTGTCTTCATTGCTTGTTTTTTCGTGTTCTTTGCCAAACTTTTTAAAATGTATTATTCTATGATCCGTTACATCGCTTTTAATGGGTATTATGTTATCTAATAAAATTAAAGCATCGTTTGCCACGTTTTTAGATTCTCTGATCAAGCATTCAACTTTTTCCTCCTTTTTGGACATTTTACTTGAGTGTAAGAAATGATTTAAATCTGCCTTTCTAAATATCGATGATGGGAGTAAAACTCGATTTAGAAAAGGAGATAATGTATTTTCATCTAATTTTTCTTCTGTCGAGGATCCAGAATTAATGTTAAGTTTTAATTCGGACTTTTCAGAGTTGTCTCTTGATGTATGACATATAATGGTGGCATCAGGGTGATCACCAATTATAGGGTAAGAGTTGTATTCCATTACGTAATTTAATTGTTTGTCAGAAGTCTTTCCGGGGGACATTATAATACTGAGAGAGGATTTCCATTTAACTAACTTTAAACAAGTCTTTACATGATGCTCTTTAGTTTTTGTTAATTGTGCGTCTCCTATTGATTTGTGATTAATAATTGCAGAATTAGATAATTTATTTATTGAATCGGTGTTTTCAATTTTTTGACTCATCCATCCATTTGACAATGTGGTAAGATTATCATTTTTTATGTTATCGTCGTGTCCATTTGCACAATTTTTAGAGAGGCGAAGTTTTATTTTTTCACATTTTGTTAAATTATTGCCTTCAGTTACTAAGGTTCTGAGAGAATGGTCGGTGATTTTATCGCAAATTTGGGGGTTACTAATAATTGCTTCCTTTGTCAATCTAGTATTTATGCTACGTTGCATAGAATGCGGCGATATGCTATGGTTCGAGATGGATTTTAATGGATGCACAATGTTATTGGAATGATTATATGGGCTTTGGATCAACATGTTAGCGTTAGATTTTATTATTAAGGTAGGTGTTATAACTTTAAGATCCGAATTCGCAGGTAAAATTGCATCTTTGGGACCATTCAAAAGTTTATCATCGCGTACATTAAACAAGGAATATAACGACGCCTAGAAATAGAAGTGCGTTTAAAGTAAAAAAAGTAATAAAAAATTTGTACCTTTTTGCCAGCATGCTTGTAAAATACTCGATCTGCTAACGCTGCTTCAGTCGGGGTTGCTTGATTGTGGGGGTTATTATCTGTGGAAAACACAAATAACGTTTGGTTTTTGGTTTAGGTTGCGATGTAAAATGAGTTAAAAGGTGTATTCGCAATCTATTACCAAATAATATGTTATAATCCTATCACAATCCTTCTATCTACACGTTGTCGTCATACTATACGGCAACTTAAACTTAAGTTGTACCCTGTTCAATTTCCATTACCTATTATTACCAGATCCAACCCTCACCCACCCCTCAATAACAAACAATTCATCCATCTCATCCTCATCGTCATTCCCAACCCTTACAATCCCTGAAAATTTTCACAGGTCATGGAGATAAAAGAGTCGTGCTGGAAGAGCAGGCAGGGATGACAATTAGGCAGAGTCATACTAGCTAGCTAGCTACCTGGTGTGGTGTGGGGATGTGTGTGAAATGGAGATTACATAACTTTTTAAACTCTTCTTGTCGGGGATGGGGTTATCAGTATCGACCATCGTCCCCTTATCGCATAAAAGTAGACTTAGTACCGTAAATTACTGTGTCTCTTACAAATTATAGGGTCTTTATTTTTTTTTTTGGAATTGACATGCTTTATTAAAAAAAGTATTAAATTTTAGAGTGGAATTAATAAAAAGATAAGAAGGCAAAAATGTAATATTAGACAGGGCACTGCTGGATTAGACTAATAAAAGGTTCGACCTATTTGTATTTTATTATAAAGATAGTTGTGGAAAGCAAAAGTGCACCCACCATATCGTGATACTACTGGTCCGAACTCAATTGAACTATTTTCGACAATATTTTCAAAATCATATTAAGAGCGCTATTCAACATTAAAATAATAACAGGATATATTTAAAATAGCAAAAAATTGCTACAATACTTTTTTAAACGGTTTTAGGTAAATTAAAATTTTATTTTGCAATATTAGAAATAGCCTAAAAATTAGCGTAGATAAGTCATAACGATTTGACAGTCAGTTTAAAGTTCTTTTTTTTATTAATTTATAATTCGATAGCACGTAAATAAAAATTTTGGGTGCTTACTAATTTCCGAATGCTCTTTTAGCCCATCTGAAGGATCATTGGCATTGACCTTTGAGAATGAAGTAGGGGAATTAGATCGTATTTTAGGCAATCCATGATCTTCTGTTATAGCTAACTTTAATAACTTTTTGTTCTTGACAGCAGGCCCAAAACCATCTACCTTACAAACAGAATCGCATTTATCTTCAACAAAATTACTATATATAATGCCTAATGGTATTGTATTGAGAGCGATAGATGTTTCTTTAATAATCCCATTGGTATGGTTGTGGCTTCTAGGTGGTGAAATCATATTGGATGATTTTGATTTTTTCAGCTGTTTAATGATGCCGTTGTCGCAAATTTCGGTTTTACTCGAAAAACCATTACTACAACGTCCATTTAGGTTTATATTTTCTTTATCAGGATATGGATAAACGGCATTCATGGTAGGACGATATCGGAACCCTTTAAATTTACCACAGAAAATTTTTTGCCTTTGATACTCGGGGGGCGTATGACCATTTTCGATTACTTTAAAATTCGGCGAATTTACTTGAGGTTGATCATGCTGAACCCTTTAATCAAAAATTGATACTCGATTACAATAAAGTTGATATATGTATATCGGTTAACTGTTGCCAAAAAATATGCTGGAATTTATAAATGGCATTAAAGCAAAAGCCTCTTTATATAATCTAGTAAATGCCCTTATATTTCTTGTTCCGCCGACGATTGCATAAAGTGAAAAACCGACTAAAACCTTTAAATAAACCTATTATTGCATATCAACGCGGTTGTTTGGTAAAAGCTGGCAGGTAATAAACGTTGTATATGCTCTACCTAACCACCCCTTTTCATTTATTTATTTGTTTAAAACTATCATTAAAGCGGGACCATGGCGAAAGGGGGCCTGGGAAGGTGGCAACCGAGAATCAAGTGTAATGTTTTGTTTAGATTTGTGCACTACGCAATGCGGTTTGTAACTTTTTAAATTCGTAATAATAATATAATTAGTAGAAAAAGGGGAAGGAAGATTTTATCATTGTTTGTATCGAGAAAGCAATTAACTTCAGGTTTGTCGGGCAAGTTAAAGAATGGCGCATTTGTCAAGTTTGTGCCATTTCTTATTCTTTGTCACACCAGCATCCAACCAGACTCCATCACCATAGACATCTTTCTTACCTTGTTCCTTTCAAGTCAACTCGAGTAGCGACATGTGAAAAGCGCGACACGTCAAACAATAGGTGCGCGGAGGGAAGGAATATCGGGCGAAATGTAAAGCGTTTTTTATTTAACTCGACTGTTGTTGCGTCTTTTTGTATACTTGAAGAATGCTTTAACTTAACGAATAGCATTCATGTATAATACCCGTGACCCAATCTTTGCCATTACGCGCCTCAAATCGTGGTAAAAAATATATACGATGTGTATGGGTGTAGTATTATAACAGTAAATTCTTGCCTATTCGTAATATTAATTTGGTTTATGCCACGTGTCTAAATACCGAGGCTAATTATAACGGATTTATAATTTAATTGCCGCGTTAAAGTGTTGCGAATTATGCGAAAGAGCATCTAATAAGGCAAATTAAAATTATGATAAGAAACAGTTGACAAATCCCATTTATTCGTGTTATAAGAAAATTGCTTTTATTGAATTGATTTTGATCAGGAAATCGCAAAGCAAGATTTAAATTGAAACTCAAAGGCATAATAATATTAAATATCCTGATTCGTAAAAAGGTCTAGACTTTTATAAAATGAAAATGTCAACAATTATACTTAATTTTAGATATTATATGTTCATTCTTAAATGGGATAAAACGAAATCGCTAGTAGAAAATATTTGAAGATTAATTTAATGAAAACTTGAGTTGCATTATCCGACTATAAAATCATAACACCTTCCTTGCCGGTTTTAACTATTTGGAGACATTTTTATATGGAAAAAATATATTATAATTTTCAAAAACAAAAGCATTTTTATTTTTTTGCTAACACCTTAATTTTTATACTTACCGGATTTTATTAAATATATAAGTGTTAATTGCTTTGGCATATTGATGAGCTTTAAAAGAGCGAAGCTTTATTTTATTTGTATCAAATTTTAATTGCACATAAAAAAGTTAGGCATATAATTCTCCAAATTGCCCTAAATGGCTTTATTTAAAGCTATAATTATGTATTATATTAAATCATGAACTGGTAAAAATTCTATATCCCTTCCAAAAAAATGTATTACAATCATTTTTTTTACTGATATAATAGATGTAAAAAAGAAGGTTAATAAAAAAAATTATATTTTAAATTAAGCAACCCTAAAAAGTCTGGCAATATATTTACCAATTAAAAGACAACAAATCTTGTTATTGTTTTAAAAGATTTTAAAATACCTTCTAGTGTTTGACTGGCACAAAAAAGAAGTCAAAAATTTTAAAACCCATCTTGGCTATATTACTTAAGGCTGGAATCAGAGCCCTGCACGGTAGTGTTGTAAAAAGACCTGGGTTTTTTAACCGACCTTTAGTTAGGGTTAGACTAAGGTCTTTTTGAAAAATAGACCAAGACCAAACCTTAGCCATAACCTGGTCGAAAACCCTTTGGTTTTTTCAACACTATTGCACCGGCCGCTAGCCCGGCCTAAATTAAACAAATAGCCATTTATAAAATACGATTTAAAAAAAATCTCGATATAGACTGAATATCTTCATACAGCACACATAATATAACTTTCAAACTAGGGCCCCTCGTCAATGTATATATTAGTTTTTTTTTAATTAGAAATTGCAATTTTTTTAGTATATATAGTTTTGTGGCTGGCAAATCCACAATTGACCCAATCTTCGCACTAAAACAAATGATGGATAAGTATGGTGAAAAGAGGAAAGACCTACATATGGTATGAAATTTTGTTGAAATAAAGATTTATAATACGATTCCGGTTGGGGTTTTTATAAAGAGCGCCCGATTTACGACGGGTGGCTATATATATATAGCTATCTCGATTACTATGTGACTAGAAAATTAACTATGGCATACAGATGAGCTCCAATAAAAGCGAAAACGTTATATGTCTGTTTTTATTTTCAGTCACATTCTAAAAGAGATAGGGATAATTTAGTTAAATTAGTCTCTAACTTAAAATGTGTCCTAGATGGCATATAAATTAGAGTAATTCTTATTTGATTCGCGGTTTCCACCCGTCGTAAATCGGGCCCTCTTTATAAAAACTTACATATGGTCTTTATCGACTTGGAGAAAGCTTATGACACGGTCCCCCGCGATTTAATATGGGGATGCCTGAGGAAACAAACTATTCCTGACGCATATATACGGCTTATGAAAAATATTTATGAAGCCTCAAACTCTTGCGTTAGGACTACAATTGGAGACTCTAAACCTTTTCGGGTTAAAATTGGATTACATCAAGGATCTGCTTTAAGTCCCTTTTTATTTAATATAATTACAAGATTACGAGGGATATTCAAAAGCCATCGCCATGGTGTATGCTATATGCCGATTATATAGTACTATGCGAGGAAACAAGGGAGAAGGTATTCGAAGAAGCCGAAAAGTGGTCAAAGCGCTTAGCTGGATATGGTTTAAAGGTCAACGATCGGAAAACGGTATACATGGAAATTAACGGTACAGGCAGTCCATCGCTGGATAACCATCTAAAGTACCCAAATGTAGGCAGATTTACATACCTCGGCTTGATGCTACATCAAGAGGGAAGTTGCGCTACGGAACTCAATGCCCGGATTCAAAAAGGATGGCTTAAATGGCGAAGTATATCCGTTGTAATGTGCGACAAGAAAATGCCAATATGGTTGAAGAGTAAAGCTCACATATCCATCGTAAGACCGGTGCTACTATATGGAAGTGAAACATGGGCATTAAACCCCATGGAAGGAAAGCTGTTACAAGCCACAGAGATGAGAATGATACGGTGGAGCTTGGGGTATACTAAGCTCGACCATATGACGAATTACATTCTCATGACAAAAATGGGTATTTAACCTATGGCGACATGATTAATGAAAATCGGCTAAGGTGGTATGGGCATATACTAAGAAGGGACACGGATGACCTAAATCGAAAAGCACTGAACATGGAGGTACTGGGGAAGAGAGGAAGAAGACGACTTCGTGTCACGTGGAAAGGGCCCGTCGATAAAGTTATGAAAACTAAAGAGATTAGTCAAGACATGGCACTCACCCGGTCAAGACGGAAGAAACTTATCAAAACAAAACCCCACAAATGTGGGACCAAATAACTGATAAAGAAGAAGATGATATAGTAACTATTGGAACACTTAAACTAAAAAAGTGAATATATCAAAAAGGTTATATACATTAAATTATTTAAAAATTTCTTTTTATAAAGTTAGATTATTAGGTTAATATTATTAGTTAAATAATCTAGCAAGAGAAATTGAATTATTTATTCCAAACTTATCCTCGTCTTAAAATACGAATAATAATAATTAAAGTTATTTTAAGTTTATATGAAAACAATTTTCAATTGTAAAATTTGCCTAAAAGTTTTTATTAAAGAATTTTCGGGTCAAAAACAAAAAAAGCATTTGGGACTAGGGCAGGGCTCGGGCCAATTTAAAAATGAGTCGTTGGGCTTTGGTTCGTGCCCAATAAATTACACCTAACCCTTATCATCCATCCTTTAGCTCTTGAACCATTAACATTGAAAATATGTTTTATTTAGAAGTGCTAAAAGTATGATTCATATGAATTTGGGTTGAAAAAATAGTAAATTTGATTGCATCCCTTACTTGAGATTTATTAGCGTCATACAGCCTGTTGCAAGGTCACAACTTTAAAGTATTCGAATCTTTAATTTTTAAATGTTGTGTAAGGATTAAGGAATATCTATTCGTATATTGTTAATTTTTTGAAAATAGGATTAGCATACTGTATCTTTTTTCTAATATTCGCTATTTGAATGTTGCGATATGCATGACGATGTAAGAATTAACCGTGTCAAGTGTGGTATTAATATCGTTAAAATTCACTTATGTGGTTTTAATCGTTAACGAACAATGTTGAGCACAAAAATGGTTTAGGTGGTTCAGATGTAAAATTAGCTTTGTTCATAAATGTTTTCACGTGTATTCTTAATTATCAAATGCAATTTTTTGGTAAAGGTATAAACATAATAAGTTAGTTTCTCTGACATAATAGGCATTGATATTAGATTTTTTCTAACGGATTACCTAACGTCGCTCTATAAAAAAGAAAGACTTTCAGGTGTTTATTTTAAGTTTTATTTTGAATGGAATTAAAAAGAACCGAACATGCTAATTAATAATTGTGTGGGCGTTTTACAAATGTATTTTAGTCGACAAAGTAGAAAAAATCTTTTCAAACTTGACAATGCTGATATTTTGATATTTATTTAGTTATAAATGGCCAATAAGAGCATTAGAAACCTAGATTTTCGGGATAGTCAACAAGTTATTCGTTAGATAAAAAAACACTTATTATTTGGTTATAACTAATTTGGATATTGAAATGCCTGAAAAGAGACGACTTTAATACTTTTTCAGGGAAAAATAAGAAAATTTCAAGGGTAGTGTTTAGACGATAACTTTGGTGTATATGATCACTTTTAACATTAAAAACAACAGTGCCCAATAAATAATTTAAATTAAATAAATTTTTGCCTTTATTTTTAATTTAAATAAAAAGAATTTTAACAACTGAACATAATTTTTAATGCCTTGATATAGTTGGATCGCTCAATCACAAGATAACCAGCGATTACGCAATTAAAACACAAACAAACTATTATATTGATTATTATTATCAAAATAATTTATAACAGCAAGCGAACAATTAATATAACTACCTGTCACAAATACTGCCCATTTAGGAATTCAGATATTTGATTGAATTATCGATGCACGAATTGCCTTAAAAAATCATTTGGCTAAGGGGCCAACTTGTGAAATTAAAAGATTTTGTTATTAGGTTAAAATGGTAGTGGATTAAAAAATGGGACAACTCGCGTATAACAACGCATTTTGCAGCCCACGTTTTTACCTGCTAAAAGCAAGTGAGAGTGTAGTCGCCTAAAAATCGATAGCAAATTTACTGATAATTTATGAAGGGCATATATACCTGCACCGTTACAATTATATAAAGCCATGTATATAAGAGTTTATTTTCTTGATATTTCCTTATGTTTTTTGAACTAATATAAGCAACATAATATTGTAAATTTAGATAACATTTTTTTTTAAAACTACTTTAATTATAGTTACTCCAAATTCATATTTGAAAATAAATATGAGCTTGTAGCCTTCCTTATTAACTACTTTTCCCTATTCAAGAAAAAAAGGGGTCTTTTAATGTTGTCAGAGATCGTTCTTGTCATGATTATGTATCTTATAATTAAGCTGCTTCTACCGCAAGTACCACATGTTTTTTTCAAGTCTCTTCAGAAGTCACACCCATTTCCTAAGTAGGGGAGACCGGGGCTATCGTAGTTATTAAAAATCAATTGCCCCTAGGAAACTAAGTTTAAGCTTTTTTAAAAATTTTTTCATAAATATGTTCTTATTCACTAACTTTATGTTAAAAATTTTTTATGCCAGATAGTTTTTAAAAAAACGCATTTTTTAGAAATTAAACAAATGTACGGGGTTATTCATATCCATAAGCGGGGAGAACTGCACGGGTGACCCGAGACCCGACCCGGACCCGACCCGACCTCGGGTCGGGTTCGGGTAGAAAATTTGAAAATGATTTCGGGTCGGGTCGGGTCTGGGTAGAAAATTTGAAAATGATTTCGGGTCGGGTCGGGTCCGGGTAAAAAATTTGAAAATGCTTTCGGGTCGGGTCGGGTCAAATTTATAGAGTCGGGTCCAAGGTTTATACATTGTAAAAAACACGCGAGACCTATTTTTTTAATTAATGTTAATTGCTAAGCAAAGAGTGTTTTTAAATATCGAAATGCACAATTAATTTGGATCATTCATTTATTTAATTCTCTTCCTCTTTTTTTAAATTTTAAAACTCCAAACTCTGAAGTGCTAGCTAATTCTCATCACTAATTCAAACTACATAAATTACTCCTGTTTTTAATTTGACTATTAAAAGGTAAAGTATTTCAATAAAGTTATATTTTAAATTTTTTTAGTGTTAACAGTGAAGTTTTAGCTAATCCTCATCGTTAAATAAATTACATTTAATACATAGCCAACTTAAAAGTAAGTTATAATTTTATAAATGTTTCATGTGCAATTTTTTTTATAATAACTTATAATTATTTTAAAGTTTCATATCAAATGAATTTATCTTAAATTGCACTTCAAACTTAAAACATTTGGACAGTCACTATAAATTTCATCTTATTTACTATATTGATTATAATCAGCTAAATATTAATGGTTTCATAATAACAATAAATGGATGTTAAATAGTTGTCTCAAGTCTATAACATATGAGCAGTTAACTTGATATTAGGAAACTAAATATAGATAAATAATTATGAGTTTTTTTTCACCATCCCCTTTAAAGAATACAAATCATCATGGCTTTTACTAGTCGATTTAATTTTACACACAGCAATTTTCGCGCTCGAAAGTAATTTTTTTATAATTTTTCGGGTCGGGTCGGGTTCGGGTTGAAGTTTTTAAAATGCTTTCGAGTCGGGTCGGGTCCGGGTAGAAAATTTGAAAATGATTTCGGGTCGGGTCGGGTCGGGTTCGGGTTGAAAAAAAGTGACTTTGCAGTTCTCTGCGGGGCTATATTATCCTTTGTGTTATTTTGTATTTAAAATCTTTAAACCTTTGATTTATACAAATACAACTACTAAAATAACAAAAACATAACCAACACATATTGTTTAAAATACTTTTTTATTGTTTACTATTGTGACATATAAAAAAATCATTATTGCAACATGATCCATGTGCCCACATGGAGCAACTTCTACATGCAAACCAATCTTTGTTCTGATGATTTTTCTTATAGTCTTTAGCACAAATTATGCAACTATCTTTAGCCAAATTAATTCCCTTTTTAACTTTTGTAATTGATTTGTTTTGAATAGTATATCAAGTATCATATAATAATAATTTATAATTGCTAAAATAGTAAAAGTTTATCTTTCATAACATATATAGTTTCATACAATAATTTATAATTGCTATAATTATATAAGTTTGATTTTTAAAGCTATAAAGTTTCATATAATAATTTATAATATTCCTATTTATAATATTGCTAGATATTAAAAGTTTGTCTTTTATAGCTTATAAAGTTTCATATGATAATTTATAATATTGTTAAATATTAAGTTTGTCTTTTATAGCTTATAAAGCTTCATAAACAAATTTATAAATTAAATGTGTTTTTACAGAGATTTTTATGTTGAAATCATTGATTTAAATGCTTTATTAATATAAAAGTGTCACATATAATTGACAATCATGAAATGGAATTAAAATTGAAATTTATTGCATATAAATATAATATCATGTTGGTTCTAGAGTCCTTAATGAAATCAGGTTTTTGAATAAAAGATGAAAACCAATCAGCACCTGCTTATTCATATTCTACCCATGAATTAGGCATTGATAAATTAAATTGTACTGCCATTTGATAAGCCAAATACCTAACCTTAACAAATTTGACCATATATTGATAAAATACTTGTTTATTTTATTTCATTATCTCGTACAAATTTGTATTACATTTGTAAGTTTGCACCATTTTTAATGTATGAATGAATTAGAGATATTTATAGCCCCGCTCTCAATAGCCCCACGACTAAAATATTTTTTTGCGAGTTGTTTAAAATAGTCATCCTCAACAAAATTATTATTCCGAGTAGATTTTTATAGAAAAATTCATACGTTTTTACCTAAAATTAGTTTCGAGCTTAGAGATTAAATAGTTTTAAAGTTATTAGCAAAATAGAAAATATGAAAAAGGAGCTTTTAGCCCCGAAAAACCACTCTAACCTTTTCCCTATATAATTTTTTCCAAAAATTTTTGAAGTATGAAATGCGCCTTTATAAAGTACATTTTGTTTATAAAGTTGACTGGGTACAAATTAATAACATGGAAATTATATGAGAAGATAAGTATAGCCCCGAGCTACTTATAGCCCCGGTCTCCCCTACTACATTAAAATTAATATTTAATCATTTATCTGTTTTGCTATTAAGCCGTAGTCATTATCATTATTAATTAAAGAGGTTGGGTTAGATATTAATTTTAAGCTCACTAATTAACTACCTATTTTAAAAAATTTTATCAACCAAAATTTAATTTAAAGATCAGGAATTCACTTGTTTTGCAGCACCTCACCACTTTAAAACAATATATTTTATTTTATAATCAATAAATTACGTAAATTTGGCACATTAATTTTACACACTATAATAGAATATAAAAAAAGTAAAACGATATTGTTATAAAAATGAAAACTTTAATGAATAATCGTCACAAAATTTAATATGACTTTACATACACAAATAACAAGTGTTTATTCTCCTCTTATCATATAATAAATACGGCAGAAGCCAACGACTATCTGATAATCAAAATTTTTGTTTAAGCTAAAATATAAGGTAGCAACAACATTAAAAAAATAGAAAATAGTAACTTAAATCAATGTAAGGTTTCAACATTAAACTTCAATCAATGCCTGATGTTATCGGATTTAATTAAATTATTGATATAAAAGCTGATTTGTTTTCACCTAATTATACTGAATACATTTTTTAATTTTATATTGGGAGGATATTGCTAAGGATTCATTCAGGCGAAACAATAAGTGTATTTTTGGATCCTCACAACTTCCATGATAATATGTCGCATGATTAGAAGAATCGAGCTTAAACTGGAAATTCCTTTTTTTGCAATCTATTTATTAGTTTTATTTTTTTTCTCCGCTATCTTTATCGTCTCTGATTCCTGCACATCCTTGTTATTATACCGCCCAAATCATTGCCAGGTATTTAATTTTGAAGTTGTTTTGCGATCTAATGTTGATTAATGTTTTATACCGGATCTGAAGATGTTTCATCACTAGATAATTCACTTAGATATTAATTGGTTGATCGTTATAGCTCCTCAATTCATTTTAGTAAAAAATATTCAGCATCTATTGTTCTATATAGGTGTATGCGTATAAGACCTCAACTTTTCTATTTAAATGCATAAAAATGATTATAAAATAGAAAAATTATAGGCTCCATATTTATAAATTAAGACTTTAATATAAGCGTAATTTTTCTTATTCTCTTTAATTATCAGCACTACGCCTGTGGGAAATATTCGAGATTCGAATTGAATTCAAATCCCTATGTGTATGTTCGAATCGAATATTTACGCTGCCAAGATTCGTAAATCCTAATCAAATCCTTGAAAAAATTGAATTAATTTTTTTAAATTAAATAGACGAGACTCGAATATTTAGCTGTTTTAATCTTACCGTATTTTAATTATTTCCTGCTACAATTTAAAAAATTTTAATTAAAAATTTTTAATACTTACATAAGTTTTAAATTATGGACCTTGATAATAATTGCAACAGCTCAAATATATTTCACGATTAAAGGCTATATGTATTTGATCCGCCAATTAATTACATAAAACTTGAAATAGTAGTCAGGTAGAACAGCACCTATATAATGATAGAAAAGGCTATTTTAGTTAGGTAGGCATTGGATTTGGCCTTTAAATTCATCATAGGAGTAATTACTACCAATTGAATGGGAACAAATCAGTACAACTAATTTAATATCCGGGGGCAAATCCCACAATTAACTTGGTATTACAGGTATATTATCAACCAGGCATAGAAAATGCTGTCAAAATGGCCAAACAGAAAATAGAAGATATATAGCCTTTAATAAGAGGATAGTCTTATTAGCGAGTGTCGTCGATTTAAGGCTCAAAATATGGATGTTTCTCACCAGTGCATGGCATATCCTATAAAGAAATTAAAGATGACTTGGAAACTGCTATAGGAAGTCAGCCCGATTTTGAATCAACTAGCGAGGTATCAACACTGGATCGTCAATTATGAGAGACAAGGCGAAGTCTCCATTGGAGACATTTTTAACAAACCACGTGTGGCCTCCAATTTAAAATGGTGGAAATCGAATCAACGTCGTTTTCCAGCCGTCCAAAAATTGGCAAAAAACCCTCTCTCTATACCGGGATCATTTACCCCGCGCGAAAGAATATTTTCAACCGGAACCAATTTATTGACCACACACACACACAAGCAATAGTTTAAGGAAGAAAGTGTTGAAGATAATTTGCCTTAAATTGGCTAAAAACGGTTCTTGATTGTTTTACACATATCGCCATAGTTTTTTGTTCGCCTTTAATATTTTTATTTTCAATGTGTGTATTTTTTTAATATCTTTTAAATAAATTTTTCAAATGTATATGCAAATTAAAATCATAT
Organism: Gordius sp. MW1; assembly: GCA_964036665.1. Taxonomy (NCBI): domain Eukaryota; kingdom Metazoa; phylum Nematomorpha; class Gordioida; order Gordea; family Gordiidae; genus Gordius; species Gordius sp. MW1. The sequence goes on along the minus strand of OZ038532.1, from coordinate 10,617,945 downwards.
TAGCCTTTTTAATGTTTTTTTAATTAAAAAAAATTTAATATATATTCGAATCTATTTTAAATCCTTAAATTTTTTTCGAATCGAATTCGAATCTTCATTTTAATATTCGACAAATCTCGAATCGAACATTATTCGAAATCCAGAGGTGTAATCAACATTTTACAAGTAATATTTTTTTCATTTTTACCCTTAAAATATATAGAGCGATTTATAACATTCGATTTACTCAGGCTTTGTGTTTTTATTTAAAATGCATTGTTTAAAATGCCTTAGATTTAAATCGGCTAAACGGAATCTGTGAGGCTTTAATATTCTATTCAACACCACTTAACTAGACTTGATTCAAATGTATCATTAAATATGCTATGAAAATTGACATATAAGCAAAGGTGCTTTGATATTTTAGTAACAGCACAAATTTTAATGCTCTTTCCCATTTGTAATTTGCTAGCTTTGAACACATTTAATCTTTCTTAATTAAAAGACAGATTACTTCTTGAAGCATATATATTTTTAAAAATTAGGTGTATGATTTTTCCTTACCTCCGCACTTCTACACTTTGTCCCGCACACTATTGGGATAGAAAAAAGGTGATCAAACTTTCTAAAGTAGCTGATCAATCATAGCTTAAGAAAGAGAACGAACCCTCTTTCCCTCTCCTTACTTCGCACGCAACTTATTTCTACCCCTACTTTGTATGTATTTTCGCCACTCTTCCATTTGACCCCGCACTTTTTTATAATTTGGTAGTTTAGTCCAAAATTTGTCGGTTTTCTTAATATATGTCGCAGATATACTAATGACCGACCGCTATTTAAATTTAATTTTTTTGACTCCGGATAAAGGCCAAAATCCGTTTTTATTTTTATACCCGCAGCTTTTGGCCATTTTGCTATCTTAGCTTTAAATATACATTATTCCCGCAAAAAATAAATTTTCTTGGCTGAAAATTAAAGATGACCGTCCCTCAGCCAAACACCAACCAATTTTCCTTTTTCTGGCCCTAACTTAATTCTTAATTTTTTGTGACTTTTTTTTGCAAATTTGCGTTTTGTTGGTGTGATGTGGGTGCTAGCTTTTAGACCAAAAATATATTTGTGCCCCTGCATAGAGTTTGACCATTTAGCACAGTATAAATTCTCAATCAGCACAGGCATTCCCCCCCCCCCGCCCAATTATAAATCCTCGACCTTTAACCCTTCTCCACTTGATTGTTACCCAGGCGAGCGTGTCTTGCCGCCACCCGCTCCCCCGCACTTTTGCACGTAACAAGGCACCCCGGCCTCCGATCCTTCCTTCTCCTGCCTCTCCCAAACCTCATGCCCCCACACCTCTGACTACGCGCCCTTACGTCACTCATCTCCCCCTTTCCTTCACACGTACACTAGCGCGACGCAACAAACTGCAATCATCATTAAGGCTCATATTAATTGGCGTCGACGCCAGACTACACAATCATCGTTAGGGCTCATATTAATTGGTAACTAATTGTCGAGAAATTGAAAATTTTTTATTGTAGTTTGCCGGCTTTTTAGAAGAGATGTACAAATTTTCTAAAAATCCTTTAATCAAAACTGGGTCGGACCTTGTAAGTGATTTTTATATTATTACTCTTAAATATTTTTACTATACGTTCTAATATTGTTGTCAATCAATAACACCTGCCTTAGCAAATATTTAGCCCTGCAAATTGTTGTTTATTGCTCATAGCTAGGCCCGAGCCGTGCTTTTGTTTTTGTACTGCATGTCCGCAAAAAATGCTATACCCTCTGTTGCCTAAAAATTAATTCCTCACCGCTCATAGGCACCCCCCCCCCCCCCTTTCTCGCCCCTTTCCCCTTACTCCCATAAATTGCGTAGCAAATATATTACTATGCGGAATATCGACGAGTTTTGTAATAACAGTATTCCGAAAACTAGACGTAAGTCCAAAGGACAAAACGCTCCAGTGTCGGATCCTCGGCGGGAGTTCAGGAACGCCCCAACGACGCCCCTAGACCCCTTTCCTCCCCCCTCCAGGAACGAAGTCCCGATTTTATACTATATAAATTATATAAAGATGTCCATGATCATGTTTGTGAATGTTTTATAATGCTAATTTTAAACAAAATTTTATTCAAAATGTAACTCGACAAATGATTGGTTAGTTTCTTAGCAAGGCTTAGTTAATTTGCTCCCCTATAAAATAATGCAAAGTATAAGTATATAGCTAAAACAAATCACAATTCAAAGATGAATATCGGCTGAATAGTTTAATTAACTAGTAGTTTATTTACGCCATAAAATTTTATTGCTTTACATGTATAAAAATCATTTATTTATCAATTTAAGGAAAAATGTAATACATTAAGGTACATTAATATAGAAATGACACTTATCGTAATAACACATATATTTACAAATCAACAACTTAATCAAGATTATTATTTTAATATCGGTGTTGGACGGATTAAGATAAGGTCTTATTGATTTCATAATATTATATATATAGTTGGCATCATTTTTTACTAGATGATTCCGATTCATCAGAATCGGTCGTAGAGTAGTCATTGTTACTTTCCGCTAAAGTAGAACTTCGAGTATCCTACAAAAAGTTTAACTTATGATAATCTCCATTAAAATTGTTTTAATTCTAAAATAAACCCAAACCCGCGATAATGCTGGATCCTTTTGATCAATAATCGGGTTTTCATCCAATTTTTTCTTAGTACTAGCGTCAAAACTGACATTTTTCACGCGTTGTGAACTTTTTGGTTGCGCACCTGGAGTGGGCACACCAGTCATATATCCACCAATGCCCATGTTATTACTAGCGAAAGTAAAATTTTCATTAAAAGTGAGCTGCTTTTTATAAATGATTCTGATTTAATATGTCTATTTTATAACTCGTAGCTGAAATACTTTAGTGTTATATTGGGAAGGAAGTTTAAACAGCATTTAAAGTATTTTTTTTTATTTAAGCTAACAGTTTCATAATAATTAAAGATATTAGTCTAAATTATACTTACAAAAATTTGTATACAAGATTATTTTTAAAGCACTAATAATTTTTTTGCTGCGTTTGGGTAATTTTATATAGATAAATAAAACACCATTCCCTCACTTTAAATTTGGTGGGGGTCTAGTGGTCATGAATTCATCCATAATTCCACCCATGTAACCAAGATTTCGGGCCCCACCCATCATTGGATTAGGGGTCATGGGAAAATAATAGGGGGATCCTGGAGAATAATTTTTATAACCATTAAACATCGATGGTGGCATGAATGGTTGTCTTTGCTGAAATGGTATAGAGTTATTTGATAGATTTGACATTGACCCAATCTTATCTTGAGTTAGGGACGAATCATGAATTTTAATATTGGGGACTTGACGATCTTGTAGCTGTAGTATGAAATCACAAAATTTAGAAAAATGGTTTAGCTATTTTGAACGATTACCACCATATTTTTGGCCAAACTTATTATTTATTTTGATATGTTTTAACTAGCAAAGTTGTCAAGTTATAATTTAGCTACCGCGATTTCCGCCGTATTAGTTAATTCGAATATTAAATCCTTTCGAAATATAAAGGGTGTTTCAAAATTTGTTTTTACATTTTTTTTGATCATTAGCCATTTGTTTATCTAATATTTTGTTTCGAGTTTAAATTACACGCAGCATCGATATAGTTTATTAACTTTCAGGCCAAAATTTGGTAGGGTAGAGTTTATGCAAACTTTAACATTATATTTCCAAATTTCGCATTTTAAACTTGTATCCCTACTCTCTACCTCCTTAAATATTTTTAATCTCGAAAAACATTAAACTTATAGCATATTTAGTTTTACCTCTTTGTTCATATCATATATTAGAATTTAAACGAAAGCAGACAATTTTAAAACCATAAATGAATTTTGTCAAACTTCATACAGATCGATAACTTATAACGTCAAGCGTTAATGTTTTTTGAAATTTCATATAAACATTTGCAATTACTAAAAATATATTAAGTTTAATTTAAACTGCAAGTCAAAGCTCTAAATATATAGGGTTTTTGGAATCTTTAAGTGTTCAATGTTCTTCAATAAATATAGTTTTTCGTATTTAGTCTATTGGATAATAAACATATTTACCTAAATAACGACAATGTCACACCTAAATGATCAAGCATCTTTTTGTTTTGTTTAGCCAGTTATTTAAAATCATATTGTATTTTGATTCAAAGTGTAGGTAGATAAGGTAAAAAAAGATTCGTAAATACAAGTAAATTCGTTTTTCACTAACATGCTTGTGATATATATATACACGTAATACTGACCTGAGATTTTACATTAGCATCATCAAAGTCAGGGGCGTCGGTCATGGACTTTATATCTTTATAAGCAGCTGTTAACGTCTCAAGTTGCTTGATACAGCAAAACAATTCTGTCGCGAAGAATTCGCATAACATCTCCTAAATTTTTTAAAAAAAGTTGTAAAGGAAAAGCCTCCTATAAAATTCTAAATAAATAAATAGGAACTGATAGTAATTACTTTGATGCAATCAATGCGCATTTTTTCAGCAGCGTATACATTTTTATTTTGTATATTGGTCCCGAAGCGTCCGGCCAAATTTTCCTGACTCATAAACATCCTATTTGTGCCCAAATTCTTGTTCCAAGGCTATAAAGTAAAAAATTCATCAAATTGTAACAAAATATATGGATTAAATACTTTCGTTTGCCTATTGAAATATGCCTTATAAACCATCCATGAAAATTTTTGGCCACCTTTCTACGGCTCAAAACTGGTGCTTAATGACAGATGTCGTTGCACATTTTTATTTTACCCCCTTATCCTAAAAGTTTCATATTTATTAAATGCTGATTAATAAAAATGAAACCCTATTAGAACTTCTCTGGGTGCTTTATGTGTAAGGGTCTTCTTACAGTTTGCATTAAAGATAAAAATCATTAAATTTAAATCATTTGTAAGTGAAAGACTCTCAATTTATATTACAAAACGGACTTTAATGGAATACACGCGACATTGATATATAAATTACCTTATTGTCGCCACTCCCAAATATACCACGAGGTGGTTGTGGATAAAAATTTGGGTTTGGCCCATATGGATTCATCATATTTCCTTGATATAAATTTGTGTTTCGTTCTGAAATATCACGACCTAGGTTAATAAGACTTTGGGGTAAATGGAATTTGTTTAGTCCTACACTTTGATTCTAAGATTTTTAGTTTCAAACTTTACAGATGAAGTTATTTACCCGAAATCTTTGAAGGCTATCATAATATATTTCAAAAATCTTAGACACTCTTATTTGGATTCGTTGTGCCTGTAAATTAAAATTATTGACCATATAAGTTATAAAAAAAATTAATTATGATTTCCAAATTGAAATGGAAAGAAAATTCTCATTTTTACAAGTTATTAAAATTATATAAGACGACATCATACAATTTTACCTTAAAATCTTCGTAGTCAGCTAAAGCATTTAAATGCATGCTACATTTACTTAGCGAAGTCTTGAATGAATGTTCAGTCTCGGCAGAAACATTTGATACAACTTGAGAATTTATAAGATTACTCGACATATTTTGGAAATATGAGGCTAAGTCATCTTCAACATCTCTAACCCTGAGGGTTCAAAATTAAGGAAAATGGTAGGAACAAATTGGCCATAATTTAAAATTATAAAGTTAATATTATAAAGTTGTGCTTAAAGGCAACACTTTTAATTTAAATAGGACTCCCATTTTATGTTTTTTTAAATCTTAAGAAATATTTTTTACCTTGCACATTTATGAATATAAAGAGACAGTCGATCCCTCAAATCTCCGATCAACGCCTCACCTTCATTTATATGCTCGTCAAGAGTTTTACTTCGATCTGCAGAACCGAAAGGATTTAATAATGGAACATTTCTAGTCTGCCTAATAGATATTATTTTCTAAAATATAAAATAAAATCTATTGTTGTTACCTAGGATAGGGTCCAAACATAATGAGAATATTTTACATATCCAAATTTTTATTACAAAAGCCTGGCTAAAATAGATACAAAATACAATCGATTACAATAACAACTGGTAAATCGATTTATAGCTTGTAGGGGAACGGGGTGGGGGGGATTTAAACGTATGTACCTTTATGATGGCCATTAGTGATGACACACAGGCACACACCTGAGATATGCCGCTTCCATTGTGTGCAGGTAAAATGCAAAAATCAATAATATTGCACAGACTGCCTGCAGAGGGCAATTTCCTTTTATTCCCATAATTAAGGGATGTGCTTTTATACGATTTTCGCTGTGCTGACAGATGCGGGAATTGTTATATAGCTGGCTAGGATTTATCTCTCAATTTTTTATCATTTATAACTATATCTATTAAAAAAATTGAATAAAATTTTATTTGTTTAGTATATCTTTATTAACGTACTAAAAGGCACAGAGCGGATGTTTATTTGAGGAGTAGATTTTAGGCTATTTGTCGCTAAAATAATTACTCTAAGGGTACCGATAAATAAATGTACTAATAATGGGACGTCCCGTACCTTAACGAATTCAAAACAATTGACATTTGCTAATTTCTTAAGCTTTGCTCAACGAGAGAATTCACCAAAAACTATTATTGCTGATTAATAAACTTAATTGACTCAGGTTTAAATTTTTTAGTCTTCACCTGGACCTTTTTATAATTTTTTAAAAGTTATGAAATTTGTAACAATATTGCAAAGTTAATTATGCTCCTGGTTTTGAAATTTTTTGCAATCTTAAAAACGCAAACTTTATTTTTGTGATTTGAAAATATTAAAACTCTAATATCGCCCCCCACGCTCTAACCCGTGTAAAAATTTGTGTTGGCACCCGATTCACCAGCACTACGTTAATGCAAACAATTAAATTCAAAAAATCTATCTCATTTTAAATCTTCATTAATTCATATTCTTCTTTCGTGGGGTTTGTTTTAATAAGTTTCTTCCATCAAGGGCTCCTTTGCCATTAAAAAAAAGTATAATCGTGCATGCTTTTTATTGATTAGTAATTCGCTCTTCTACCAATATCTTGTTAAAGAGGTATCTCCTAATGGTAACTCTTCTCGACATACGACCCATGCTTCCATAGGAATCAGAAGTCGAATTTGTTAGGAATTTTCTGCTTTAAACCCGACCCGGTTTAATTTTTCAACTTCATTGCCAGCCCGGGACGCCCGAATCATTCGAGCTGCCCGAGCTTTCCGATCCGAAATATTAAATTTGCCCGTTAGGCCCGAATTTATGAGATCCCAAATTTCTTCAACCATTATTTAATAAGCATTAAATTAATGGCATATAGATTAAAACAAATATAGCAATATTTTATTACCACGGACAAAATCTGATTCCTATATTACAGGTGCGTAGCCAGGGATGGGGGGAAGCGAGACTTTCCCCCAGCCAATCAAATAAAAAGTAACGAAATAATACACTCTCTAAAAAATTTCATTAAGCCAGAATTGCCCGAATTTTATCATCGTGCCAGCTCGGGCCCGCCCTAAAAAAATGTACGACAGTGGGCCAGGCAAGTTCGGGCAGTGGGTCAGGCATCCTGGTCTCTGATAGGAATTCCATCTGGGCCATTTGCTTTTCCATTCTGCATCTTGTTCCTATGTGTTCTAATTTTATCCTTTCGATAGAGTTCGACCATACTTATGTTTGGCTCAATACTGGGAAGGGAATTCTTGTCATTTACAATATTCATAAGCTCCTTGAAATACTCTTTCTACATTTCCATGACCTTTTTCGGATTGAATAAATATTGACACTTTTCGTTTTATTTTAAGAGCTCGGAGATCGCGACCTTTCTGATTGAGTCCGTTTTCCCTCTGGGTATACGCTTAGAGCCCTGCAAAATGAAATTTCTTTTGCCCGAGCCCGACTTCCCAATTTTTATTTTATCCGAGCCCGGCCAAGTCCAAAAGATTTTTTTAGTTTTGGCCCGCCCCGAGCCCGAGTCTGACCCAATTTTATAAATAAAATTGTTGAAAATTATCTTTTTAAAAATTATTTGGCTATCTAAATTTAAAATGCATTAGATTGTTATTACTCGTAATTTACAACTAGGATAAGTTTGAAATAAAAAATCTTTCGCTCATTATAAATTATTTGAAGCTAAAAACTTAATTTTATAAAAAATATTTTTAATAGTTCAAAATAAAAACTTTTTGAAATATTTACTAATCTTATTTCTTAAGTTGTAACAGTTACTATGAATCTATTTAAATACTACAATAAGATTTGCAATTCAGGTCAGTTATATTATAATAAACAACGAAAAAAGCTGAAGTTTGGATGCTATATAATTTACGCTGTGCGAAGATAATTATTTAATATTGAGTTGAGTTTATTTAAATCCTATTTGTTAAAAGATTAATTTGCTTTAGATTCGGGCCGGGCTCGGGCCGCCGCACTTACCCCGACCCGAGCCCCGATTACTTTATAAAATTCTGCCCGAGCTCGGCCCGAAACCCGACTGAGCCAGGCACGGCCGGGTCGAGCTTTGGGCGGCCTATATAGGGCTCTATATATGCTACATTTTTCGCTATAGCAACGGCGCTCTTCGCGGCTATCCATTTTTGCCCATAGATTGCATAGCAAATGTGCTACGATTATTGTAGAAACAATACCCCAAAACTAGGCGAATGTACCAAAACGAACCCCAAGTCGGACCCTAGCGGGCCTGCCCCCCACTAGGGGCGAAGCCCCTGGTATAATATATCAAAAATCGAAGCTAGGGTAAAATTTTTTTTTAACGGATTCCACTCTTTATTTATAAATCAGATTTATTAATCTAATTTTATCGGTTTATTTGCAAGTTATTGACCTTTGAAAAACACCAAAATCGCTGTTTACCTACTTTGACAGCAAAATTTTAAAAACTTGAGGTATAGGAAAAATAAAAATATATTTGTGTTTAACAAAAAAACTCTACCAGAATTTACAAACAGTTACCGGTTGATTTTATAGGTCCATTATTTGTTGACCACTGTTATTTATGCTCAAAATAGTAAAATCTTTCTCAAGTCCTTAAATAAAAACCGTAATATCAAATAGCGATGATAAGTTTATAAATTAAAAAAAAATTTATAAAGCATATTTTTTTCTTAAAATAAAAATTTATAACGTTATACCATTATCATAAAAAATGATTAAACTTTGAAGGAAGATTGGATTTGTTATTATTTTTTTGCCATACATATTTTTGGTTTAAATTATCGAGAAAAAAAATAAAAATTTATTATACATTTAAAAGATGAAATTAATAAGAAATACAAAATTTGCAAAAAATATACGATTTAAAAGGAATAAAATAAAAAGACACATCAGGCTTGGGTCGTGCTCGGACGGCTCTAACTAGAACTATGGATAATGTCCACGAGAAAGCATTGATTCTTTTTCTTTCTGTTTTTCCACTCATGATGATTATAAATTAATAAATAAAAACATTATGTACCCTTTTTACAGTCTTTCAGAACTCACGTTTTAGCAAACAGGGAAGCCATTTTTTTTAAAACTAGGTGCTGGCTGACACAATTAGACAAAGGTCATCTAAAAAAAGGAAGCAGCCCATGGTTTCAGCTGATCGTTTTGTAATCTTTCTCCAACTACTAATATGCATAGGCAAGATCTGTTACCAAAAAAACAATAGCACCGCGCAAATTAAATAAAATCTAATCCGGCTAAAGGGTTATTAAGATTATTAATCTCTAATCTACAAGCACCCATATGTCGGCCTTTTAACTCTTACAGGTGGACTGGAAAATTCAGTGTACGTTATTGACTAGCCTTCTAAAATAAAAAGAACAAATTTATTGACCTCTTTTGAAAGGCCATCATATTGGCACCTTAACAAACGAGCTGGACAAAATTGATACTCTGAGTTTCTTTATTTATTTCATTCATATTCACAAAAGATATATTTTTAACCATAATATAAATAAATTGTTTACCCCATATATTTTATAAATCACAATGTACATCCAAATAAAGTATTGTGTCGCCCCTCTGTTTTCATATTAATAGTGCAATAACATTTTAACAATAGGTGCTATCCAAATGTTTAGGCGCAGATAATTTTTTGAGCTACAATTATATTTAAAATCTGTTATTGGAAAAAATCCAAATAAACCCGACAAAGCCTTAAAATAATCATCTAGCTATATTGAACAAATATTTTTTACGTTGAATAACTTATCATTTTTATATCTTCAAAAACTCTTATCCCTTATATGTAATATATAGAACAAATCTATAAAATACCATGTCTGCTAAGCTTAGGCCCTATCGCATTGCTATCGGGCATACACAAAACCCTTAAAATAGGATAAAATTAACGCCAAAATTAAAGTGTTTAAAACGTTCCATATAAGTACTCTAAAAATAAATTAAATTGAAGTCAAACATTAAAATTTCAACAATTTTCATTTTTTCTGAATTTTATATGGATCAATTTTTAAGGTTTAAACGTTTTACAAAAAATTCTTCTAATTAAAATAAGTTACTAGTAGCGAATCAAGATAAGGTGGACAAATAGCTATAAAAATATGAACGCGGTATGAAAAAGCAGCGCAAAATATAAAAACTTATAGATAAATATATACAGAAGAGATTAATGGGGACACAGAGATGATATTAATAAGCTTAAGTAAAAGTTGTAAGTGTGTAATTACTGACGACGGTATAACATGTCGAATATAATAAATTAGGTAACATTTTTGGGGACAAACACACATTTTATAAAAAAGTAGGCGTTTCCTGTCCAGTCAACAAACGGAAGATCGAGGTGGGCATGGTTTTCATGTGAATCTAATATATTACAACCGTACAAAAAACAAATATATATAGAATTGAAGTCCCGTTGTCTGATAATGCTTTCTTATAAACGAAACCTTGGTATAAAATTAGTTATATACAAAATAAATTTTCAACAAATAGTTATATAAAATGACCAACTAATATAAGTGCCGTGTCTGGGAATTCGTTAATTATATACTGAAGCTATTGTTGATCAAAATCCTATGGCATATTTAAATTGTAATACATATGTAATACATAGTCAAGGGTACCCTCTATCATTTATATAAATTGCTGTGCAATTTTTACATTGTATTTAAGGAAAAATGTCCTGTCCTGACCTGTCCAACGTTCCCTATCCCCCTCGTAACTACAACTGTTGTGTGCTATGTACACTCAACGTCAACACTGCGCTATCATTTTTCCACCGTCCCATCCGGTTAAACCAACTCATTATGTTTTTCTCCAAAAATTTAAATCTACATGCCGCCGATAAGATGGTAGGTAATAAAAACAATTATTATTCTTCAACTTGTTCGCGGGCTAGGTATATGAAAAGGAACGAAATAGACCTTCATGGGTATATTTTAAGTAAAAAACTGAGGATTTGGTTAAGTGATCCTTGTATCTTAAAATAAATAAATATCAGGCATTAACGATTAATTAATTGATGTGTTTTTAAGCGCACAAATCCGTCCTGCACAATATTTTTTTTATCTTCACTTCTTCCCCCACCCTCAAAAAAAAATTTATGGTAAATATATACTGCTTTTATAGGTAGTATAGAAAAGTCTAGGCTTGTCTAGCAACAAGAAACAGCTAAAATCCATAGATGAAGCCCCTAGGCAAATGCCTTATTAATCTGAAGGGCTGAGTTCTTAAGATTAAAATTTATAAGCATTCAATTTAAACTGCGCAACAATTTTACTGTCCAAATGTACACATAACATGAATATTGTGCATGTGTCCATTTTAATAAAATATCTCAGATTAAAGTATGAAAAGATAAAGAAAAAAAGTCTGCAATGAGCCTGAGTTGTGCGCCTAATAAACAATCTAGCAGTAAATCGGGGGTTATGGCATGGCTATCACACAACGATTTTTACTTTGGTGTTAACACAGATATTAAGACGGGTCGGGTCCTAAGAGATTTATAACTGGCATACGTTAAATCATGTTAGTTTACTCTAACTAAAACGCTAACCTAATATCTTGCTAAATTAACTATTTATTAATTTAATGCTGCAATTTAAACGTTTTTCGGTTAGTTTAAAGATAAAAATTAAATTGCATTTTTGGGGAAAAAAACCTAAATTTAGACAGAGCATTATGGACACACCTTCAACAAACGGTTAAAGGTTATCTCACCTAAGCTGCGAGCTTATCAAAGGGCTCTTATATAAGCAAAATACAAAATAGCAAGAATTCACTTCGCCAATGGTTGTCGACAGTATTTTGACGATCTTTTCGTGAGGAACGGCCACTACACTGTCCCCATTAATTTCGATGATGCGATGTCCAACTCGAACACCACCTCTCTCAGCTATACCGCCCCGTAACAGACTGCAAATCTGAATTGAACAAGATGAAAGAAATAGTGCTAAATGTAAAGTTTATTTATCCATTATTGTAATAATTTTTACTACCAAACCTCACAAGTTATGTATTCGTCTCGCACGATAAACAAAATTAAGTTTTAAATAAATACTTTGATACGAATAATAGATGTATAGGAATGGGCACCCTTAACAAATCGTCCGTTCCATTGAATTGTTATGCAAAAGATTATCTAATTTTGGTTATAATTAATTATATAACTCTAAGCAATAATTAAATTTAATATGGCGGACGCAGTATATTAAGCCGGATTTTAAACGAGAACCTCGACTGAAAATTGAAGAAAACGAGGGCGGCAAACTTACAGTGCCATTTTGTACGCTGAATCCAAGTTGAAATTTGGGGTCGGGCCTTTTTATTTTGACTTCGACGACTGGAGAGCATCTCACGACTGTCAATTTAACAACCGTTTGTCTTTGTGTGGCCTGTGAAATTTAATATTTAAAAATTATCGAAAAGTGACCTTCCAATGGCATACCTTGTTGTTAACGAATGAAACAAACTACAAGACTCCAATACCAGACTGTAACTTTGAATAAATTATCTAATTTCACCTAATCCTAAAACTAACTAAAAACCTTATATTCTTAAATATATTTAAGAGCAACAGATCCTTTGACGTTCTATATTTATATTGGTTCATAAAATGTGAATAATTGAGGGGGAAAATCTTGCAAGTCTAAATATTTTAAAGCTGGCCACATGTTTCGAAGGTTAACCTTCCCTTATCTAGAAAATCAAAGAAGCATGAACTGTAAGTGAGCCCTACAAACAGGGCTGCAAAGTAGATTTTCTTCAACCAGAGAGCCCAGCCCGAGGTAAAAATTTTTAATTTGCCGGATCCCAGTCTGAGTCCGAATGGCATACTTATTTTTGTCCCGACCCGAGCCCGGTCCGGTTTCTTCAATAAAATGTTTTAGGCGAATTCAAATTTCATAATTAATTCACCTTATAGATATAATGAGTATTATCTGTCCTATTTAACAAGGATACTTTTGGAATATAGAATGTAAGTTCTCTTGCTACAATTTATTCAACTAATAATTTCAACAAAATGATCAAGCTTTATAAAAATAACTTAATAGTAAAAAATAAATAAGCTTTTCGAAATATTTACAAATTTTAGTTTTGAAATTCTAGTAGCTACTTATATATAAATACTAAAATAAAATTTGCAATTTTGAAATTGCCCGAGCCCTGCCAAAAAACTCTGTAGGGCGGAGTGGCACTTCGGGCGGCCCGTGCAGAGCTCTAACCCTGAAGCCCTTCCATCTTAAATCGTCAACTTTAAAAAGTGAAATCATTTATTAAGAAATAGAACATTGTAAATTAAATCACAATGATGCGACTCAGAATAAAAATATAAACAAAATTTACAAAACATCAACGATACAAGCATTGTTAGGAACGTATATAAACCTTAATGTAATTTTGGCAGTTGACGAGGGGAAGACCGACCAAACTGATTCCGTTAATGCTAATGACTTGGTCTCCGATATTGAGTAAGCGACCACGAGAGGCCGGTCCACCGGGTAAAAGATTTGCCACAACGACGGTAGGGATCATAGAACCCCAACCGGATTCAACGATAACGATCCCCAAAATTTCCCCTTTCGCCTTTGGTATAACGACCTAAAAAAATTTAAAGTTCGTAATACCAATAAAACAAGCTTAAAATAGACAAAAACATTCTAAGATACTTGCCCCAATGCATTATACAAATGTCAACATTAGATAACCGGACCGGATACTTGTCCAAAGAAATCTGAAAACTTTCAAATGTATTTAAACGCATATTAAAATAAGACGTTCACCAACATGGCTTTAAAGCAGACTTGTTATAGAAAAAGCCTATTTACGATAAAACTGCTCTTAAGATCAGCTAAATTCGTATAAAATTAATCTAACTGACGATTAAAATCAGAGTCAAGCAAGTACCACTTAAAGGAATTATTAATTGCGTAGTTCTGAATTAATATTAACCAGACGAGAGGAAAGTTCAAGCCTGCTGGACCAGTAACGACATAGTCAGCTTGTAGAATGATTTGTCAAGGCAAAAGGTCACAAATGTAAGGTGAATTTTCCCTTAAAAACGCCTTTAATTTTGTAATACGGTATAAAATTTAAACAACCTATTTGGTCGAAATAAAAAATTAAGGCCAAAATAAAATAAGCGATATATAATAATGTCCGATATCTTTTCTAAATATTAGCAAGGCAGGAACCTTATACAAAAGAGTAATTTAAAGAAGTGTGTGCAAAAACCAGTTTTAAATTGCAATGATTTGCTGAATTGGCACCAAATTCCCATACGAAATTTTAAATGCCATCTCTATAAACGACTTATTTTAAAAATGCAATTAAAAATGGATGGTTTAAAATGAATGGTCGTGCCTCTTTCTGGGTTTCCTTTTTAGCAAAAAGAGCAAGTTCTTCGCCAAATATTTCTTGCGCATTCAAAACATCTTGGTAGTCCATGTCTTGGAAAAGGGAAGTGTCCTCGATACCGTTGGCCTTTAGGAAATCCATGTAGGCTATTTGGAAGGCTTGCCCAATGGATTGGGCTATCAGGTGCGCCTGTATATTCAACAAGGATGCATAGGGTTGTAACTTTTAAAATGACTTACATTTAATTCTTTCTCTCATCTCTCTACCATTTTTACTAAGTATTTTGTTGATTTAGGGTGATATTAATTTAATTATAAACAGAATATGCAACAAAGTGGATTTAGATAAGTGGATAAAAGGGGTTAAAATACTTTATAAATAACTATAATGGTCACAAAGATCTAAAAAAAAATATATTTAGATAATGTAAAATAGCCAGAACTGTAAAGCTAATGTTGGCAAAAGGTAAACCATTTTTGCGACAAATCAGATTAAATTTTTATAAAAGCCATACACCGTTATACTATGTATGTCTTTAGTTTGGACTTTATATAAACCCTGAATATTGCTTTGGTTAATATAACAACAGCCCAAACATCGATGCAAACTCTAATGTAAAATGTACAATAGGATGCTTTTAAAAAAACTAAAATCGAGTTTCAAGCAGGGGTTTGAACCCGCCCAAAATAAAATCGGGTTCGTGTTCGGGTTTGGCATAAATTTTGAAATCGGGTTCGGGTTCGTGTTCGGGTTTGCATAAATTTTGAAACCCGATTCGGGTACAGGTTCGGGTTCAAGAAATTTTATTATACTAATACATTTTTACCTTCAAAAAATTATTGAAATAGTTAACTTAATTTTTAAATAGCACCTAATTAAATTCACATGCCAATTGTTTAATGGGGTTATTTTCCTTCACCATTTTTAAACTCAAAAAGAGAATAATAAAATATATGTCCTATTCTTATTTAAACATTGTATTATAATTAAACTTCAGTAAATTTTACAAACAAGTGAGAAACAAATTTAAAATTATAATAAACATCTGATATTTCTTTATATTAAATGTTAAAGTACATATATTTAAAGTATTTTACAGTTATTATATAAATTATAGTCTAATATATATCAATTATATATATAATATTAACAAATAATTCTTGAGAATTGTATTGATTAATGAATGAAAAATGCCGAAAACATAAAAATATTGAAATTAAAATCATATGGTTTTCTTCGTATCGTTACATTCTCATGATAGAGAAAACTGAGATATTCAATTCCATTCACAATATATTTTTGAATTAAAAACCCGAACCCGACCCCTTTTTGTATTTATCAGGTTCGGGTTCGGGTTTTAAGGGTATTTTTAAAAATGGGTTCGGGTTTGAGTTCGGGTTCTGTAAAACATCGGGTTTTACCCGGTTCGGGTTCAGGGGTTCGAGACAAACCCCTGGTTTCAAGGCTTAGTCATTTAAGTTGTTTTAGCCTTTTATTAATACCATGGGCATAGCCAGCTAATGCTTTAGGGAGGGATAAAATGATATTTTTTTTTGAAATTTTAGCCATAATTTTAATAAATTTCAACAAATTTTTTGGTTTAGAGAAAAGGTAGCCGTTCCTCCCTGCCCCCCTTGGCTACGCCTATGGTCATTATTATGCAAAGCGCCGCATTTTAAAACCTCTTCAGATTCGAAGACGTGACATATCATCTTGTCATCTTGTTGAGATAGGCAAGCACCTTCAGAGTTTCCAATTTCTCCGATCCCAGCAATTGCTTCATTTTTATCGAGAAGGTCTTTTGCCGCGTCTAAATAACAAATTAGCATTGAAAATTCGAAATAAAAAATCAGCATTAACAAACGTAGTAACACATCACAAAGAGCAAACTTTATGCGTCCTATGAAGTTCAACGAGAATTGAAAATTTAACGAGAAAAAAAACTTGTAGTAGAACACGATTCAACACAAGCTCTATAAAATTCTTCAACTCTACCTCCACCTATGTTATTTGTCAGGATATTTTTGAGGCTACGCCGCGCCATAACTACCACTATATCCCCGATGTCGGCTATGTACGAAATCGTTTTGAGGGAATGATCCATCATAATTTCCTAGATTCAAAAATGCAAAGTTTAATAACAAAAAAACTGAAAAGCAAAAAAACGATATATTGAAAAGGGTGCAGTTGATATAGCAACGTGTGCGAACATTAAAATAGCGGCGTGGCGGTTAGTTAGCAGTTTACACATTTCCCACAATTCCAAATTATATAGGATACAGCGGAATTTCCTTTAGTTATTTATGAAGCGTGAATAAGCACAATTTTTTTGAAAAGTTTTTGCTATATATCTTATTATCAAAGCAAAATGTGAAATAATTAGTACAGCAACAAAAGAAATTTAGTTGAGGGAAGGATATTTTAGAAAATGCAGTACAGTCAAAACCGTTTAATTGCAAAGCCTTGGGCCTGAAAAAATTCGCGATCAACCGATATTTCGCGATTAAACGATGGAAATAAAAGTATATGTACATTATATTAAATATTCATTTCTTACGCTTCGCAATAAAACGATATATTATATAATTATCTGGTTGATTTAAGGACTCGAGTTTGTGATTATCCGATATTGTACTATTAAGCGATTTGTCAATAAACGATGTTTTTTTGTTAATATTATCGTTTAAAAAAACAAAATGGCGGTTAACTTCGCGATTAAAAGATTTTCGCGATAATCCGATTTGCGATTAAGAAGTTTCGACTGTATATGTTTTAGGGAAATCGGGTAATACAGATAGGCGATTACGTAAGCAAAACTAAGCTAATTCTTACCTCATATTTGATGACTTGGACTTGTTCGCTCTTGTTGAAAAAAAGGGTAAAGTAGTGAAAGAGACATGCATAATGTTTGTGAAATTACTCGAAAAATCCAAACAAATTTGAGAAAATATTCATGATTAAACATTCCTTACCTGAAGGTTCGTGTTTAAAACCATGATTTTCTCCGTAGAGATGAATAAGTCCACATCTGCTCTCGGCTGACTTTCCCCTTCGCACGCCTGTTAAACAAAGCACAAATATGACAAAAAACTAAATTAAGGAGATGTAAAAATTCTCCAAAAGGTAAATTAAAGTTTTTTCAAGATCACAATCCTTCGCTTAAATAAGATGAGATTATTATAATTACCGCATAATTTTGATCCTACATCCAAAGAAAAATGCAATCTAACTATTAAAAGTCAAAAACAAGAACGCGACATCAACACTTATCATATAGAATCTTCAATCCATTGATGTGATTGCCATTGTAAAATATTGGTGGGTTTAAATTGATAGGTAGAGGGAAATTATACGCGATATTTCTGGCTATTATAGCCCATCGTCAGGGGAAAGAATATCTATATTACCATGTTTATACTCACTTTCCTTCATTTTTATTTTTTGAAACTTCATCTTCTCCCCGTTTTTTTATTTTTATTTTTTTCCCCTGACGATGGGCTATAATAGCCAGATATCGCGTTCCATTTCCCTCAACCTACGTTATCCATCCAAACCCACCGATTTTATACGATGACATTAACACTTATCATATTTCAAAAACGGGACAATTCTCGTTAAAATTCTTCAGTCCCAACAAAGGTTTTACCTTGACTTGGGTGACCGCCTCTTTGGCTTGTAACGTTCGAGAGTGTCTTTTATTACTCCACTGGGAAAGGTATATGTGGGTAGAGCCGAGGTAGGAAGCCCTAAACAGGACGCCCTCTATCAGTACTGAAGGATTCAAAGGGAGATGTGATTGTGGCGGTTTTTTGGGTGTCGACGGCAGAACCATGTCACATTCGATAGATGCGTAAATTTTGTTGGAATCGTCAGAAGGATAACAATGGCAATCATCGTCGTGGGCGGACGGAGATGACGTGGTTTCGTAAGGATTGGGGTCGGAAGCTGTTGTAACATTGATATTCAAGTAAAAAATAATCTAGAGAAAAGTTGCAAAAAGAATTAATGTATAAAGCTAATCAGTCGAGCCCATAAACAATAATGATGGAATTTGGGTTGGAGCGAGGTCAAAAAATTAAAGCCAACCAGCGGTCATAGTGTAATTGCGAAAGCAGGATAAAAGGCATTTACAGAAGCATAAGTCCACAGCCATTAAAAACTTATAAGTTTCCACGGCAATTATTCAAAAATTACAAGGTAGACAGGACACTCACTCACTCACTTTCCTAAGACAGAGCCCATAAATTGCATGGCAATTAAAAAATATATGGTAATGAAGGGGAAGGGTGGCGATCAACTCAGGATTATTAAAGACAAATATAGTGAGGGTCAAATTTAATTTTGTGCTAGGGTAGCAAGACTTTTAAGAGGGGTCAGTCCACCATTGAATGCGCATCTTAAGTTGTGAAATTTATAAAATGACGTTCTCATCTTAACTTGCAATAATTTAGCTTTCTTATATATATCTTCACGTTTAAGTAAGAATCATGTTTAAAAAATGACAAATTACTCGGTTTAATAAATCAAATAAGTAGCCACTAGACGGTGTAACTTAAATTGTGCCTGATGATGGGCAGTCTTTCAAATAATTTCTCGATGGCAATATAGCAACGCTATCTCAGGCCATGAACAATCTATTAGCGCTATGTAAACAATATGAGTTTGCTTCGACTGACAAACCCCCCCCCCCCCCAAATAAACCTAGCATCTAAGATTATATTTCATTTTAATTAATGTTATCAATGACATTTGATTCCAAGTTGGTGAGACACAAAGTTTGCTGAAAATGTAAAATTTCCAGGGATTTATAACTTGATATTAGTTTTAAGTTATTTAGGCCGAACAAAAACACGTCTGTGGTAAAGCATGATTTACAAATGGGCAAATTTATGTGTAATATATATTTTTATATACTTACTTCGACATCCACGGGCAGCGTTAAAAAAAATAGGTAAAATGAAACAACTTATAAATATGGCTTCATAAATAAGCAGTGAAATCATTATTTGGTTACATTTTTACATGAAAAAGTTATCAAAGTTGCTACCATTCTTATAAATAACTCCATTTGCATTAAATATTTTTTTGGAGAAAAATATAATGATAAAATACAAAGGAATAATAATATGTATTAATTCGGATCATTATAACGCGTTATTATATTTTTTAGTCATGAATGTTTTTTTATAACGTTTAAAATTTTTTTTAACATTTGATTAACTTAAATAATTTAATAAAAGTATAGTAGGATATTGCACATTTAATAGCATGCTTTCACCCAATCATCCATTAAAAGTATCAGTAAGATCTCAGGCTCACATCTATATAATAATATTTAAAAATTCATATGCTAAAATTGAAACGTTTGAAATAACATAACATATTTTGTTGAAACTCGATAAACAACCTTCTTTAACTTTAGGCTTTGATTCTACAACTTTGGTGGGCGACGGAGTAAAGGACTCTTCGGTGTTGGCGTCCTGTCATAAAAATGCGTCGATTTAATTAATATAAATTATAAAAACGGCCAATTTAATAAATTTTAGCTGTAGGGCAACCGCTAACAAAGCAAATTATAATTTTAAACAAAAACACTGAGTCGCCGTGACAAACATTTTGTGTTACCATGGATTTCAAAAAAGGATAGCAAATATCTTGACATTTATGAAATTAAGATCGTGATTCATGGTTTTCCGATCTTCAAAAGAAAAATCTTACCAACTATATAACTCCATAATGATGAGTTAGGTTAAATTTAATCAATAGTCTTAATACATTAGATTATTTATGGTCAACTCAAAACTTAATTGAGGTCAGGAATAAAAAATCAACATAATATAAGGCAACGGTTAGTCCAAATAACATATTCATAATATTTCGATTAGCAAGACCGTATATAAAAAATTTTATTCAAATGTAAGGTGCAATGTTTCAGTAAAGCTTATAATCAGTTTTCGGGTCAAATTGCGAGGTTATCGCGTAAAATAGCCATACAATGCGCTGTTCGCTTTACTATCCTAAGTATGCTAGCTAAAACCACGATAAAGGGAAGAAATTCTCAAAAGTAACTTCGACAAAATCCAAAAAAAGAAAATTTAAGTCACATATTATTTCACTTTAGAGTCAGGAAGTGAGGTGAATGGCTCCTCCAGCTGACTGAGGCGTGGCGGTTCCGTGAGGGATGATATAGTCCACTCTTCGTTACTGCAATCGGACATGGGGGATGGGAAGAGGTTATTCAACGACTTTCTCCTCCGACTAAAAGCAATGGTAAATGAATGGTTAACACTAGTGTTGTAAAAACGGCTGGGTTTTGTTTGGTCGTCCTTTGATTTTTTTAGTCGATAAAACATAAACGAAACCAAAAATTTTTGGCATGTTCCTATTCGCATAAATAGACCAAAAATTTTTTGGTCGAACGTTTGGTCTATTTATGTTTATTCGACCAAAAGCAAAGGTCGACCAAACAAAACCCAGCCGTTTTTACACACTAGTTAACCGCCTTTTATTTAAAAAATTTTGCCCGCCAATTACTAGATGGATAGACCGATCTACTACGTTCAAACGACTAAGCTGTCATACATAATATAAAAACATAGGCGTCGCCAAGGAGGGGGGAGGGAGGGGCGGCTGCCCTCTTTTAAATTCAAAAATTAGTTAAAATTTATTAAAATTATGGCTAAAATTTCGAAAAATAATCATTTTTACCCTGCCTTAATCATTATTGCCCCCCTCTAATCCAAATGCTGGCTACGCCCATGTATAAAAAAGTGCATTTTTAGCAAAATGTGCCTAGAATATCGCATGTAAACCCTCGTCTCTTTCATTTTGATGTTACAAAAAGATATATCACAAAAAAGGGACGAGAAAAGAATAAATAAGGAGGTCTTAACTTTTCAGAGAGGTTTGCATAGAGAAAAAATTAAAAATATCAATAATTGGCTTTTATTTAATGAGAAATCACAAGTAAAAATGTTTTCGCTTGAAACTGAGCCCAAATAAGCGCGTAAATTAACTTAAAAATTTAAATTAATCGATTCAATTATTTTGTATAATATGGTTTTTATAAGTTTTTAATTCTAATAAATTTCAACAAATTTTTGGATTTACAAGGGGGCAGCCGCCCCTACCTGCCCCCCTGGCTACGCCTATGCGTTTGGGTAATGTAATATGGCTAATGAGGCAAATTAAAAAATCCTCAGACAGACATCTTACAAACTAAATAAAATCACGTGAGCATGTGATAAAATAAAAATTATAAAATAGCCCGATTTCGGGTGTTGTCTGAATCAAATTTTGCATCGATACAACATGCCCGTACACGTTATATTCACACAACCCCGCATTTATAAGCCTTTAATTTTAAGGAATTTTTATAAAATCCAGTGGCGTCTCATTATCTCAAAAACTTCACAATTGCCTGTTAAAATCTTAACAAATTTCATAACTTCCATAAACGGAATATAAAATCTAATATATCTAAAACTCGTCTCGCCAACGTTACCTTTTACTAAAAAATCTGGCATCTTCCCCGCGCGAGTCCCTTTTTTGCGGACTTTCCCCAATTTTGGGAACCGGCGAGGCATCTAGCAACCGGCACGTTTCTATAGAGCCTGGCTCTTCGTCCTCGTCGTTGGAGAGGTTTCCATCTTTTAAAGGGTGGGAAAAATTACATTAGCAAAATGTAAAAAAGAGGTCAGATTTATAAAAAAAATTGTGCCCGAATCCGGCCCGGTATAATTTTATAATTAATCTGTCCACCCGACAATGCTCGAATTATCAGAGCTGCCCCGAATTGGTGTATTTTAAAATTTTTAGCAATAATATTGTTATGAATTTTTAAAAAAATTTATATTAATTTTTGATTTTTTCTAATGAGAACTAGGATTAACAAATATTATGAAATCAATTAAAAAGTGACAAAATATACACAAAAACAATATAATACGTTAGTTTAAAAACAAAATTGAGCCCGAATAGCCAGAATCATGTTATGGGCACGCCCAGGCCCGCCCGAAAGTCAAAATTTTGGACAGTTGGGTTCAAGCAGCGGGCCGGGCAATTCTGGTCTCTGATGTGAAAAGCGTATCATCGCCTAAATTAATAGAAATTTCAATTAAACTCGACCTGCCACTAAATCCATTTGACGTTACCTTAATTTAAGGTGCAGGGTAAAAATAGTATAACACCTGAACAAAAAATGGTTAAATTAAATTTTATCAAATTTCCAAAATAGCAATTAAGCGCATTTATAAGGTGGCTTTTTATATTTCGTTCTTTTTGTACCATCTCTTGGCTTTACTCTTGGTGGGGATATAGCCAAAACCTTTCTTATAGAGGCTGGCTCCATCCAGCAAGGATATGTCTTGAAATTAGCGTAGTCAAAAGTATGAGAGGTGGGAGGATGTTATAGGTGAAGATGGTAAAAATATAAGGGAAGGGCTTTAAAATATCTTTAGTAAACGCATTTATTGGTCAATCATTTAAACTGTGCAGAACATTACCCAAAAAACCAACTCGTGAGGTAGGATCGGGTCGGTTTTGAGATTATTAAGCATAATGTAAACGGATGGACAATAATATATACATATATAGCATAAGCACAACAAAATCCGTTGTTAATGCGATGCGTG
Organism: Gordius sp. MW1; assembly: GCA_964036665.1. Taxonomy (NCBI): domain Eukaryota; kingdom Metazoa; phylum Nematomorpha; class Gordioida; order Gordea; family Gordiidae; genus Gordius; species Gordius sp. MW1. Next base: position 10,594,492 of record OZ038532.1, on the reverse strand, counting down.
CCTATAATTAGCCGTATGTCATAAACCTCTAAATTATAAGGAATTTTTATCGATTATTAGATTAGTTCCCAGGTTTCAAATCACATTTTGCTGTATGCTGAAAGGTGTCGACACAGTGGCAATTTAATCTCGCCAGGTAACTTTACAAAAGTTAGCGACCATCTATACTTCTCAATCTAATTATAACCGCGATTGGCAAGACGCTAAATGAATAAATTAGCGAATCCTTTTCGGTTTGCAATTTAAATTCAAAAGAAAAATACATTTTTTAATTATGCTTAACATAATGAATTTTCTGGTATCGACTTGTATTTCCATTCAACCTATTTACAAAGTATTTTATAGTTCAAAAAATTGGTGTTATAAATAATATCGTCGTGTTGGAAAAGAAAATGGGAGGGAAATTCGAACATTTGGGGCCATATAAGCCCATTATCAACGACGATTTTTAAACGAAATCATCAACTTTTGGCTATTGTTACTTACCTACTTTTATCAACTATTGTTTACACCTCTTTATTAATGTGTTATCTTACATCTCTTATCATTTAGCTAGTTACTTCAATCGCCATTTTTCCTTAATTTAATTTAATAAAATTAACTCATGTGACCCATTGCTGGGATGTTTTCAAAAATACAAACTAGTTATAAAATTAAAAAAAAACAATAATATCGAGACTCATAGTAGTAAGAGTGTTTTCCAAATTTAATCGTTATGAAAATACTAAACCCAACATCAGAGGTCAGATCTTTAGTCTATGGTCAGGTCTATTCAAATTTCCCAGCCTGATTTTATAATAAATTGCCCGGCCCGACCGAACCCTATAGGCGCCCGCCCGACCATGCCCTGATCATTAAAGCTGCCCCGAAATGATGATTTCTTTTAATTTTTATAAGTAATTTCGTTGTATTTTAAAAAATTTCAAATTTAATTCTTACATCATATTACACAATCAAATAAAAAAGCCATAATGCTATACCATAAAACAAAAAGAAGACTATATAAAAAATCGCAATGAGGTGGAATTTTGTTGATAGTGCTTGCCCAGGCCGGTTCGAAAATCTAAATTTAGGAGATTCGCGGGTCAGGGAGGGAATAGAGCGGGCTTTTCTGGTTTTTGCTCAATATTAAGAGGGTATTAAATAAATTAACTTTTAAAACTAATTTTACTAAAATACTACTCTTGTGAGCAATAAACAAGATATGAGGTTTAATTAAAAACACCATTGGCGTGTCCACATAAAATCATTATATAAGTGTAATTAAAATATGATACATTGTGGAAATACCGGTTGGTTACATCACAACACCTTTTCCGAGCGGTCGTTTAATTATATTAACAAGGCTAAACGCAGGCTAATTATAGCAAAGGACCGGAATTTCTCTAACAAATCGAAAAGGAATGGTGGCAATTGGCGCTTAAATCACTAAAAAATTAACCTTATATACCCTCCCCGACTAGTAAAGACCGCATTAAAGTTTAAAAGAAATTGGCTGCCTAACTTGGCACTAACTCATATATAATATCCTAAATCGATTGTAAACCTTGTTTTGCGGACCAAAACAAAAAAACACTAATTACATAATTTTTATCAATTTTCATTTTTTGCCAGCAAAATTTACAAACATCAAATAAAAATTAATATAAACTATTTAAAAGTCCAATTACGAAAATTTTAAATATTAATAAGTTTGTGAGTAATTGAATAGATTGGAATTAACTTTTGAAATTACTCACTTTTAGTTATGGGTGCGGGGGGAAGGTTTTGGGCAAGTTTGTATTTGGGGAACATTTTTTCAGCCAGTCTCTGCTGTTCGATATCGTATCGGATAACGTCGAGTTCTTTCTTCTCCTTTTGCACCCTAACCAAGTTATCTCTTAAACGAAATATTCATAAAATTATTGATTGCAAATTATGTAAATCAGTTGAGGCACAAAAATAAAAAAGGAATTTGTCTTCGGGCGGGGTCAAAAAATTAAAAGCACTAGATTTTCCATATATGTGATTTTCCGTTATAAACCCAAAGTGGACAGGACAGGACATTTCTACCCTAAAGTAAGCCCATAAATTGCATAGCAATCAATATATAAGTTACTACTAATAATACAGTTATAAAGGCCATGGGCCTTGCAAGGACAGGGCAGAAAAGGTAGCCCCTCATCATATTGACCCCACCCCCCCCCCCCCCTATAGGGCTAAAATCCTGGCCGATTCTATGATAAATTGACTGCCAAACTATTAAAATGCCAATCCTTCATTGTAATCAATTTTATCAACTTTTTACGTGTTTGAAAAACTTTCGGGAAAATTAAATGTTTACATTACATAGTAAACTTCGCAAATCTAGCTCTTTGGTAATAAATGAGGGGGAAATGATAATTTTTTGATAATCTAACCATATTTACTTAAAAATATAAATCCAGGCTATGTCCATGCTAAGCTTCTAATAAGTGCATAGAACTTATGCCTTGAAAAACGGCTTCATGATGTTTCAAGCTTCTAGCCTCCTTTAACAGGTTTAAATTAAATATCATGACAATAACTTTTAAATGTATTTTTGTAAACTATTACATATTTAGCAATTTTAAAGATATCAACCGCCCCTTAACCCCCAAACAAAAAAATTTAAAGACCAGATCCACACGACCTATTTTAAGTTCAAATTTGGTCCAAAATAAAAGTAATTTGAGTACAATTTTCAATCAAAAAATAAATGTCTCGAGAAAAAATGTGTATAAATTTTGAAAATATTAAATATAAAACGTGACCGATAGTAACAAAAGCAAAAAAATATCGAGTTTGCACACGTATTACCGCATGGCCCACAAGTCGTTGGGGGGTGAGGAAGATGGGGTGGGTGAGGGTGGCGGGCTGACCGGAGTGGTGAGGGTCATGCTTAACGTTTCAATCACTATATCGTCCACGGGAAGTTCCTTGGCGGGGGGTAAAGGGGGTAACGTTCTCCGGTAGTAGGACGGGGGATATGACGGCTTATATTCGTCCCCTCCCCCCTCGCTATCTTCGTCAGGTACCAAGCTGTTGTCCTGGTCGGGAAAATAATAATCGACGCCCCCGGGCAGACTCACCACCTCCGGACACACCCGCGTGGAGTTATTTCCCATAAAATCTAGGGGCACTTCCGAATCCCGCATGGAATTATTTCCCGGGAAATTTGTCCCTACTTCCGGGCAGGACCGCATGGATTTATTTCCCGAGAAATTTGTACCCACTTCTGCTGGACAGGCCCGCGTGGAATTTTTCCCCGGGAAATGTGTACCCACTTCCGGTTTTAATTTTGTATCCTCTTCAGGACAGATGCGCGTGGAAATATTATCCGCTAAATTTGTACCCACTTCCGGGCAAGCCCGCATGGATTTATTTCCCGAGAAGTTTGTACCCACTTCGGGGCAGGCCCGCGTGGAATTATATCCCGGGAAATGTGTACCCACTTTGACGGGAAGAATGTTGGGGAAGGTGGGAGGGGGCCGATTGGCGTGGGAGGTGGGTAAAATGAGTTTAACTTTGTTGGACTTCTTAGAGAGCCCGGCCCCAGTGCTACCATTCCCACCACCACTACCCTTACCATTAATGTTGTCGTTATCTCCTTCAGTTTCTATTTCGATAAATTCCCGCTGAACGCTGCTACAGCTCTTACCTTTAACGTTATTCTGAGGTACTAAAGTCGTAATTTTGTCCACTTTTTTATGCTTATCACCCCGTTTTCCGGGCCCATTTTTGAACGATTTTTTGCGGGGAGGAGCTTTATGACCGGATCCGGGCATGGCTATAAATTTGGGAGAGGGTGAAGACGGCGTTTTCGGGATTTCTTCATTCGTGTTGGAATGACAAGAGTAACCATTCGTTAATTTGTTGCTAGCATTTTCAGTTTTGAAATTTGTGGGAGGAGGTTGAGACGTGAAATAAGAAGTGTCGTCTTCTAGGTTCAAATCTTTCATTATTTTCCCCTTTATTCTCTCCTTTAAATGATTTTATTTGAACATATAATGCGAAAAACGACAATAACTAAATTAGAGTTCAGTGCTACACGTTTCCGAAGAGATAAGCTTGAAAATCGATAACATGCATCGGCCGATTCCTTTTGCAATCAATGGTGAGAGTTCATAATGAACGCGGTGGGACCAAGAAGTCTCGGTGTCCGTTGGCAAAAATCAATAAATAGATAAGCGGGGTATTTATGACTTTCGTTCGTCTTACACTTAAATAAAATTATTGAATAAATATAAGATATTTATCTAGTTAAAGCTAATGAAAACTCATAAATTGCATAGCAAATAAAAAATATGCCTATTAAATCACCAAAAGATCATCTGCATATTAATTGTTATATGTTCACAACCAAATTTATTTGTTTGAATGCCTTTTTTACAAACAAACAAAAAAAACTCGGGCCTTCGGCCCTCGTGGGAAGGGGGAGAAGGGAAGGGAAGGGGGGACGACTCATCTGTACTTCGTATAAATGTATCATATTTGCTATGCAATTTATGGGCGAGAAAGGTGGGAAGGGGCGAGAATGCCTATAGGGGGATATTAAATGCCTAATGATTAATTAATTATTTATACAAATTTTCCATTATAGGCAAAATGTAATAAAGGCAAAATGTAGTATAGGCAAGGGTTAGGGTTAGATATAGTGTTTGCATCTAGTTGGGTATTACATTAGTTTTTATGGCCTTTAGTTATTATGGGTCTAACAAACATTATATTATAAAACAACACAATGTTAAGAATTTGCAGAATTGTTGGGAGAAATTTTTTGTTGAATTTGAACAATTTTTAATTAAAAAAATCAAAAATTTGGCCAATGGTCATTTTTTTCCATGGGTCAGCAGCCAGGACACGGTAAAAGTGGATATAAATTCTTAATAGTCAAAAAAAAACGAAAAAAAAGTTTTCGAATCACATTTTGGCCAATGGTCATTTTATCCATTGGTCAGCAGCCAGCGGATGGCCAAAAAGTCATAATAGCAATGGTAGGAACAGGAACAATCATAATAGTCAAAAAAAACGAAAAAAATAATTTCGATTCACATTTTGGCCAATGGTCATTTTTTCCATCGGTCAGGAGCCAGCGGACGGCCAAAAAGTCATAATAGCAATGGTAGTAACAGGAACAATCATATAGTCAAAAAAAACGAAAAAAATAATTTCGATTCACATTTTGGCCAATGGTCATTTTTTTCATTGGTCAGCAGCCAACGGACGGCCAAAAAGTCTTATTATCAAAGATAGTAACAAGAACAAACATAAGAGTCAAAAAAACTCCGGGATTCTAACCCCAAAACTAGTTAAATTGCATAGCAATTAAAAAGTAAACAACTTTTATTTATGTTTATTATATAACTAGTTAAATTGCATAGCATTAAAAGTAAACAACTTTTATCTATGTTTATTATATAACAAAAACTCGTTAAATTGCATAGCAATTAAAAGTAAACAACTTTTATTTATGTTTATTATATAACTAGTTAAATTGCATAGCAATTAAAAGTAAACAACTTTTATTTATGTTTATTATATAAAACCCGACCCCGCCCGAAAGCGAGGGAGATAGAGATGAGGGGTGGGGCACCTCTTTCTCATGCATTAATTTAAAAAAGCGATCTAATATACCCAATGCAAATAGATAGGGAGGGTAACGGACGACGGACGGTCGGACACCAAAAAACGAGCCCATAAATTGCATAGCAATTAATACAGACAATTTTAAGAGAAGACTTTTCAACCCAAAGGCTGCTTAAAGTAATTTTTCCCCAAACAAACTACATCAACTACCAAAGGCAATTTGAAAATTATAAAATAATCTTAAATTGTAATAGAGATTTAAAGGCCCCATAGAATTGAAAAATCATTTGTAAAGTTAGTAGATATTTTGATGGTTTGTTAAATTATTTTTTTATATTTGGCAATATTACATATATGTATTATGCATATTTATCACATTATTATCATATATATTCAGAAATAATGAATCCATTATTTAAACAATGGCGTTTTATTAATGGCCTTGCTTAATTAAAAAGGGGGTAGGAACGGGGCTCCTATATTTCAGTCAGTTAAATTATCAAGGAAAACAGGTATTTTAAAAAGGTATAATGAGGGAAAAGTGGTAGTACATAGTTGATATGGTCACAAGCAGACTGAGCCCCTTTCCTCCCATCCTTTTATCATTCCAACGAGACCATTAATTGAACCCCTTAGTTTATTATCATATATTTATAATTTTTAGGCAATACATTTTTTTATCATTGCTTGATTGTTTGAATTAAGAAATAATAACTAAACATATGTTAACTTGGTTGTTGTTACCTTAAATTACTTATATAAAATTTTGCAATTTAATTTAACCAAATTTAACTGTTAATTCTGAAATTTTAAATCATATTTATATATTATTCAATGTTTCCTTTATTAAAATCTTTAAAAACATTTTATGTAAAAAATCAAATATTAAACGAACAGTTTAATAACAAAACTGTATTAGAAATTAAGTATGATACACTATGTTTTAAGATAAAAATTTATTAAACAATACTAATAAGTAAAATCAAGAAATTTTCACAGTTTTACAATCATAAATAAAAAATTACACATATAATCATGCTTATATAAATACATGTAACATATTGCTAGCAATTTATAAGTTTCTAAAAAAACAGTAGCTTACCATGGTTAGATACCACATTTCATGTTAGCTAAAAATTGCTTAATATGCTAACAGGGTAAGAGTCGAATAGTTGTTAGCATATATAAAATTTTTTGATATTTATGCAGGTTATAAATTCTTTATATAACCTTGCCCCTTACAAATGACTATGCAAGTTTTGTAACACTGCATGTTTAAATCTTAAAAATTACAAAATTCAGGTGTTAGTATTTTGATATAAATTTTTCGGGCCGTAGAATTTGAAATTTTATGAGTTTTAACAAGACAAGATAGATGAAAAATGATACCAATACACGGAATATATTATTAAATGGCATTTTCTTGCTATTTTTACTGAGTATAGATAATCTCATAGTGATAAAATTTGAATATATTGCTTAGTTAATTTTAATTTAATGTTGCCTTGTGTTTGAATTAAAGATACACAATGATAAAGTTAGTACATTAATAAGATATATAAATGAGGCGTGATCTTGATTAAAACTCAGGCATCTTACATGATGCTTTTACTTAAATGGCAAGTTATGTACTAATGAATGCTTTAAATAAGAGCACAGTGGCAGCATTTTTCATACGGAATAATTGTTCCTCAAAAGGAATTTTTATGGGCTGCTAAATTACATACATGGCTAAACCCGTTAGTTGATTACGGTTTGCTAAAAAATTTCTGCTTAAGACTTTTATTCTCAAATTTGATAATTTACACTATTTTTAATAACCACCACTATGATATACATGTTTATTGAATTCTTAGAAAGAGAAAGAGATTTAATTGTGCTTAAAATACTTGAATATATGTGACCCTAATGCATATTTATAGTAATTGGCAGATAAGTTTTAAATACTTTTTCTTGCTCCACTTCCTCCAGATATTTCTTATACTTGTAGCGGATAAAAGACTTGTACATAGGATGAACCAAATTGTAAAGAACTTAGTAAAATCTTTAACATTCTAGAAGAGCGACTTCAACATAGAAATGCAGCGGATCGCAAGTGGAATTCTTTGCGATTCTGGATTCTTCTATGATTTTTTATAAACCCAAGAGTACTCAACTAATATATGGATCAATTCCATTCCTCACCATTATTCTCCAAAAAACTCAACTAGAATTAATCACTTCCATTAGACACCACTAATCCATTCCACACAACTTCCCCAGAATCGATCTAATTTATTCAACACAACTCAACTGGAATAAATCATTTCATTTATACATGAATAACTTTATCTCACCTTACTTTTCAGTCCACTCCAGACGTCTTTTATATCACATCGCGCATTATGATCCCACATCTCCTATCACTTTTCGCGTTGCAATCCTTATTTTTAATCGTAACAGTAACATTTAATCTTGTTATCCTTTTGATTTTAAATAAACTTTATATAATTGTAGATCTTTTAAAGGCTTATTTATTTTCAATCACTATTATAGATGATTTCACAAAAATTATCTCAGAACCATTTCAAAAAATAGTAGAAAACATTGTATAAAGCAAAAATGGATAAAAATTTATTTGATTAAGACGAATGCTTCTGTATCTCTTTGTTGCATAATTTTTGCCCGTTTAAAAAAGGTCACTTTGGAAAATTCACCATTTTCTAGAGATCTTTATACACTTTTTTAAAAGATACTTCACCTTCGGTTTTTAATAAAATTTTAATGCAATTCATTGCGCTGAATTTGTCACTGTAGCTAGTGATGCGGAAAATCAGGGAAAAATTTCAAGTAAATCTAAAAAAAACCGAAATAAAACGAGACGAGATTTTGTAAAATTGGGTCGAGATCGAGACGGAAAAACGACCTCAAGACGAGATGCATTTTTTATTTTGTAATTCACATTTAGGATGTTAAATATATAATAGGAACGCCCCGTATAATTCATACTTAATAATTTTGGCTCATTGAATAAAATATGGATGGCCCCTAAGACATGCAAATAATTTTTCAATACATTTATTGCAATCTTATATCCTTGGCATTCAAATATAATATAAACACATCGATTTAAAATGAGTTTGAATGATGTAGTAAAGTATCTTTAAATTTCGCAACAATTACATCATCCTCTTCGATGTTGATATTTTGAATCAGTGGCTAATTAATCAAAATAATTATATAAATTTGGCTACAACGGCTAAATTATTTAAAGCACCATAGCGACTTCTGCCAGCCGAACCATTGTTTTCAAATATATTATAATAAATTATGAGACTACCAGGAGTTTACTAAGGCTGAACTCATGGTACACCTCTTACATTTTTAAGTCATATGTCACATTATGCATCTAGCCAGAAATTGGCGAAAGCAACAAACCTTCCCAACTGCATGCTATTAACCACACTGATGATGATTTTTTGTTAAATCATTATTAAAAGACATCCAATTTTTTTAGAAAATAAACTGAGAGGGGTAGTTGGTTATGAGGCGACGTTTTAATTAAAAAATGAATTGTGTCCGCGTTCTTTCGGTCCTAGACCTATACCTTTTATGCTAAAATCTAAAGTGGACCAAGAACGAATCTGTGCCTATGACCATAATCGTTAAGGAAGCGGGTGTCTCCTTAATTCTAGGTGAGGACAAGGTTTGAAATAAAGAGACTAGTTACTTATGTATGGAGGTAAAGGCATATAAATATGCTGAGAATTCCTCATTTTAGATGGATCGTAGGACAAGAGTTTCCGATAACAAATGGCAATACGATTGAATGAAAGAAAATTTCTTAGGGATATGAAATAGGTCTGTTACAGAGCAGGGATTCTGTTGCTTATTTAAAGTGCGGGGAAGATAGGATTATTCCAGGATTATTCCCAAAAGCCATAAATGAGGTATTTATAAATACATCCCGTTTGCCATGAACAACCTAATACTTCAAATGAGAAGACTACATGATTTAAAGAGAAAGAGACTTTAAAATTTTTCGCATGTCGTATATAATAATACGCGAGGTTAATTTTGTATAATGAGTATAATATTTTTGATATATTTTATTATTGCTATAATAATATGGTTTATTATTGTAATTCAGTCGAATTTATCAGATAAATTTTTGTGTACATATATCCCTACTCCTGGCCCTAATTTTTTTTGAGTCCCTTTTTGAGGGGGCAAGGTTTATCCTTTTACGGCCCGATATATCCCCCTATCTTTCCTTTCAATTCCCCCAAATATATATATGCCTAATATTCCTTCCTTCAAATTCTTAAATCATATCCTTAGGAATGTGATGTTGGTGTCAGATACTACTCACGCCCAAAGGAAGAAAATAATTAATTTGAAATTCAAATCCCCCCCCCTTCTTCTGCATAAAATTAATCATATTGTGGAAATAAAATTATTATTAAGTACAATGCGTTATTATCACCTGATTGCTTCAAAACCTAAGGGAAAACTAAATCGCACTCAAGCGTCAGCCATATTAGTGCTAATAAAGCTATAAATAAGGTCGGATGCCTATGACCATAATTAAGAAAACGGGTGTTTCCTTAATTTCAGGTGAGGGCAAGGTTTCAAATAATGAGACTAGTTCCTCATGTATGGAGGTAAAGGCATATAAAAATGCTGAGAATTCCTCATTTTAGATGGATCGTAGGACAAGAGTATTTGATAACAAATGGCAATACAATTGAATGAAAGAAAAATTCTTAGGGATATGAAATAGGTCTGTCACAGAGCAGGGATTCTGTTATCCATTTAAAGTGCGGGAAATAGGATTATTCCAGGATTATTCCCACAAGCCATAAATGAGGTATTTATAAATACATCCCGTTTGCCATGGACAACCTAATATTTCAAATGAGAAGACTACATGATTTAAAGAGGAAGAGACTTCAAAATTTTTCGCATGTCGTATATAATAATACGCGAGGTTAATTTTGTATAATGAGTATAATATTTTTGATATATTATATTATTGCTACAATAATATGGTTTAATATTGTAATTTAGTCGAATTTATCAAATAAATTTTTGTTTACATATATCCCTACCCCTGGCCCTAATTTTTTTTTGAAAAAGAGAAGGTGTCGTATCCGGAGAGACTCTGAACCCTTACTTCATGTGTGGTACTGTAACTTTCCATTTAATTTCCAGTAAGTGTACTTTCCATTTAATTTCCAGTACGTGTGTGATACTTCCCCCCCCCCCGCGCTTATACATATTTGTTATTTCTTCCCCATTGATCAACATGAACACGCATCATTGATTTTTATACACAACATAGTGTATCGAGAGTTGTTTGATTTTTTCATTCATTATTTAAATCTGTGATTTGATTATTAATAAAATATATATACAGGATGTAAAGAAAGAGATAAAAGTGAGTCCCCCTTTGAGGGGGCAAGGTTTATCCTTTTACGGCGCGATATAGTTTATCCTTTTACGGCCAGATATGTCCCCCTATCTTTCCTTTCAATTCCCCCAAATATATATATGCCTAATATTCCTTCCTTCAAATTCTTAAATCATATCCGTTAGGACCCTCAAATTGACGGTCGTAAGGATATGAAAGTTAGTTTAAGGAGGAGTATTAAATTTAATAAAATATGCCGAAGACGCTGCACCTATCGTAGTAGTTATAAAAAATAATGGACATATCCGCATCTGCGGCGACTTCCGTGAATTATACAAGCACCTTTTAATTGAAAATTATCCCTTAACACGCATACAAGATATATTTGCAAAACTAGCGGGTTTTGAAATTTTCCCTTTTGAACTTAAAGGCACTTATTTTCAAATATAGGTTTGTGAAAATTCACAAAAACTCTTAACCATAAATACACATCGTGGACTCTTTAGATATACAAAACTAACTTTTGATATTGCCTCTGCATCAGCCATTTTTTAAAGATTTGTGGACTCATTATTCCGGAATTATAATGAGATTGTATGTTATCTCGATCAAATTATTATAGCGGTTAAATTGGTAGAAGACCACAATCAAAAATTATAAACAGTTTTGAAAAATTTGACAAAACTGGGTTAAAATTAGAAAAGTGTAGATTTTTGCAAAAAAAGGTGGAATACTTAGGGCAGACCATTAGTGAGGGCGGAATTTTTATAACAGATAAAAATACTAAAGCAATTTTGGCAGCATCCGCCCAAACCAAAATAAAAGAACTACAGTCTTTTTAGGTATGGCCACGTACTACGCAATGTTCGTGAAAAATTTCTCTACTTTGGCACAACCCCTAAACTATTAAGAAAATCAATAACTTATAATTGGTCCCTAGACTGCGCAAATGCCTTTAATAACATTAAGAAAGCACTTGCCCAAGCACCAATATTAAAGCATTTTGATCCTTAGTTGCCATTAATACCCTCGACACATGAAATTAAAGGTAACAACACCCGATTGCTTTGCTTCGCGCATCCTTAATCTGCGGAATAGTTAGATTGAAAAAGAAGCTTTAGCCATTATTTTTGCTTTTAATAAATTTAAGGGATATATGTATGGCCACCATTTTAAGTTAATAACATATCACAAACCCTTAATATCAATCCTAAAAAATGTACCGCAGGCCGTATTAGCGAGATTTAAAAAATGGATCTTTTTTACGACACCCTATCAATATACCATATAAACAGGCGGATATGTTATCTAGACTTCCAAGACAATTTGAAGAAACAATAGAACAGGGGGAAGGAGAAGATTTATACACCATTTATGAAGAACCATTTCAACATTTTCCTATCACAACAGCCGATATAGAGCGACATACTCGTAGGAATCCTATCCTGGGACAAGTCTATAACAATGTATTTTATGGCTGGCCGAAGAAAGTTGCTCCAGAGCTGATAATTTACCAACAACGACAAAAAGAACTCACCACCTTAAAGGGCTGCATATTTTGGGCTTACCGAATTATTATTCCTCATAGCTTAAGGCAAAACATTTTGTAACTAATCCACTTAGGACACCCAGGCATGAGTCATTAGCAACACAAAAATGGAAAAACCCTGTAAAACCATGGTCCAGGTTACATGCAGATTTTTGTGGACCAGTCAATGGGTGTTATTATCTAATTATAATAGACGTCTAGAGCTAATGCCCTAGGAGATTCCTATGACAACGATAACAACTTCAAGTAATAAACGCTCTCGAATCTATTTTCTCAAGGTTCCGAGTAGCTAATACCTTGGCTACAGATAACGGACCTCAATACAAGCGCAGAGTTTAAAACAATATTGCGACGTAAATGATATATGTAACGCATATTCAAGCCCTTATCGTTATCATCCTTGATTAAACGGAGAAGCTGAACGTTTTGTCGGAACATTTAAAGATTTTTTGAACAAAACTTAAAATTTTAAATATATAATTTTCTATTTTCTTATAGGAATACCTTTCACAACAACAGGCCAAAATACAACCAATAAGTCCGTTAAGTTTACACAAACCACATGTTTATAGGCATGACAAAGATGCGTTGGTACCCGTCAAACGAAAATTTATAATTGGAGACAAAGTGTGGGTTAGAAGTTTCTTAACTAATGAATACTTAAGGGTAACGGGAAAAATGGCAAAGATCTTAGGCTCAGTATCGTACATGGTCGAAATGGATAATCGTGCATTATGGAAAAGACAAGGTGATCATATTAAGAGGTCTTTGGGTAACGCAGAAACAGATCTAGTGTTTCGATATCGTCTGGTCTCGTGTGGCCAGGGTTTCTTTCAGGGGGGAGCCCGGGGGGGGTATTACCCCCCCGGGCAATTTCAAATACCCCCCCGGAGAGTTTTGATTGAAGGAAGCATGAATTCAAGTTCCATCATGAAGTCATAAATTATATTAATAGGCTAAAATTGAAATTCAATAAATCATTTTAATTTGTCAATAAAAAAAATATAAAATCGGCGAAATTAAATTTTTTTTACAAATCAGGTGGAAATCATTCATAGACATCATTTTTTAACATCTGTGGACCCTAATTTACAATCTTGAAAGTTACAAATTATCTTTAATTAAAAAATATCAATAGGTAAATAAATATAAATAAATGCTTTTAGAATTATTAAATCACTATCTTACTTATAAACTTAAAAAGAATTATTATTAATAATAGATTCTATTGCTTGTTTTTTATTGATATAATATGCTTATTTTGAATTGCAGATGTCTGGTAAATATAAAAGTACTCTTTTACACTACTTTAGTAAAAAGGAAGAGCCTAATAAAAAAGATGGTAAATATGATTTAATTTGGAATAATTTTAATTATGTATGGGTATTTGTGTATATAAAATAAGACATGAATATGTTTGTTTGTAATAGGTAAAGATGGGACTGAATTAAAAAAAACTCTTGTTTTATCCCTTACTATGGAAAATTATGGTAATTTTTAAGCATTAGATATTTTAAATATATATAAGTTAAAGGCAGATATTATTCTGCTTCCAGCAGTGAAATTCACATGAACTCTGAAAGAGGCAAGAAAGATTTTGGTTTTAATATAGAAGTATTATATAAATTTTCATGTTTCAGGTCAAGATGAAAATTGTAATTCTGCTGGAGTGGGGAAAACTGTCTCTTTTTTTCCTTAGGATAAAAATGCTGGTAATTAAAATTATGCAAGTTGTTTTTATTTTATTAATATATATTTATAAAGATGAGTGTATTGGCAGCTCTACTAATAGCTCAGTCTCTGAAAGTGAAAAACATGGGCAAAATTTAAAACTTAAACCATCATATAAATTTATGATTTCATGGACATCTAAATACAAATGGCTAATTTTTGATGAAGCCTTAGGTGGGGCTTTATGCTCTGTCTGTTCTCTTTACAACAAAAACGATTCATTTATTCAACAAAAAACAAAGGGTGTGTTCATTAATGTCCCGTTTACATATTACAGAAAAGCGACTATTTATAAATCACCACTAAAAATCAGTAAATATTATACAAAATGGTTTAGCAATTAAATTTTTTTTTACCCCCCCCCCCCCCGGAAGTTGAAAATACCCCCCGGAGCATTTTTTCTGAAAGAAACCCTGCGTGTGGCATTATGAAAATCTCGATCTTGTCTCGTCTCGGGTTAGAAAAGTCTCGTCTCGACGAGAAATCTCGACATGTCTTGACTTTTCAAAAAAAAAAATTTATATCATATAAATATTTCCCTTATTATTTTTTAAATCACAATACAAATTAAAAAATTAAAATAGCGACCATTTTTTATTCCTAATCTGTTTAAAAATATAATTCTATCGCTTGTGTACTACTTTACTATATTATTCGTTTTTATATTTTATATCTATTTTTATAATGTTTATAACTTCAATAACAAATTCTTTTACTTTTAAAAATTAAAATTACAGTGTGAAACCATATTAAAATGTGCCACAAGATTTTTACTTGTACCAATAATTAAAAATATTTTTTTTATTAATTAAGCTTGGGCTCATATATATTGTTGTTTTGCAAAATCGTAATATTAACAGAAAATTTAATATATTAGAATATACCTGACAACCCTATCATTATAATGTGGAAGGTAATGCGAATGGCAAAACAAATGCAGAGTGTAATTTGCCGTTTGAGAGAGGTGCACCATGATGATTTCAACCATAAATCTTGGCAGACTCATGATTGAATATATTATTGTCTTTTAAAATTGTAGAAGATTCGGCAGGCACAAAAATCATTAGGGTGCATAAAAAATCTTTTGGACATTTTAGCCAAATTCATATAAGTACATTGTTTAATTAACGATTTAAAATTTCATCACATCAGACAAGATTATTTAATTGTTGTGAAATTTGAAGATATTTTTGAAATTTTTACTAATATGTAAGAATTTTGTATGTTCATATTAAATATATGCTCATGATAAAAAATTGCAATAAATATATTATACACATAGAATAGTTGGACTGCTCATGCCATATGTTGCATATGGTTAATTGTGTGTCAAATTTTCCCTCATTTTGAAGAGTGCAACTGGTGTATTATTAATCATGTAATTTTGCCCTATAACAGTCAATTTATCTTCCTCACTAGTATATAAATTAAAACGAACGTCAATAAATTAATATTATACAAAATGTTGATGGCGCTATATTATTAAACAAACTTTAATGGCAGTTTTTACATTTTTAATTTTTATGTATTGTTTAAATGATATTTATTCTAAAATGCTGTTTTTGATATCCACCCAATTCAATTTTTTTAAAAACCCTTTTTAAGTTTATTTAATTTGCGAAAATTACTAATTTCTATATGATCACCACTATACCATGTTAATATCAAAATGGTGGAAAAAAGGGGTACACATTTTGTGGGTTGATAAGCAGTCTATCTAGTCTTACAATTATTTACAAGCTCTAAGGGCCACTTATTTTTGATTTAACAAGTTAAAATTGCAAAAATTTAAAATTGAAGCCGATATATTTTAAATATTGTTTAAACTTGTGTGTTTAAAAATATCCAATATTAAAGGAATTCCAATAATAATTAATTCATTTAACATCCTATATGTGAATCATTTAAAATAGAAATATAAACTAAATTTACTATTTAGAATTATGAGGGTCAATAAAATTTAAGCCGAGCTCGAATATAAAATCTCGTCTCGTCACGAAGCCAAATTTCCCGTCTCGATCTCGCCTCAATTTTTCAAATTTTTGTCTCGTCTCGGTTTTTTAAGACGAGACCGAGATTTTTCTCGGTTTTTCCGCATTACTATACATAGAGTTGTTAAATTGCTAACTTTCTTCAAACTCCAGACGCGAGCACGCACACTGAGTTGCTTAATATGCGCGTTAGCACAATTTATGCTCGCTGTTCGGTGCACTAGGCAGAATAGTAGCCTATAAAAATGCTCGAGGACCGAGCAGAAACTCGAGCAGATGGTAGCTGGAGTTGAAGAAAGTTAGCAATTTAACAACTCTAACTATACAAAACAATGAAGAACTATTGGCTGACATTTCGAATCAAAACCGTTTTCACCATATAACAAAGCCAGTGATATTTTCCGCAACAGATTAATCGTTCACATGATAAAGCCAGCAATATTATACCAGCTTCCATCACACCCCCACAATTTTCCCCGTATCACCTATAACCTCACACGAACTGGCTGTCCTTAGATCAACACCAATTCGAAAACCTGTACAAAGCTGTGGAATAAATTAAGGGGTTAGGAGATGTAATAGCACCAGGCTACTTAGGCCATTTGCATTAACATATCACGCCGAGCTCTATTCAAGGACTCAATTATAGCCCCTTTTGCATATCACTCCCCCTACCCTATAAAACCATTTTGTTTCATCGTCGCGTTATAGGAGCTTTAGATTCTTTGGGATAGGTTATTTTCGTCTCTTTCAAATAAGATTGATTGCAATCGGAGAATGATCTTATAAATTAAATTTGAAATGTCGTTTTTATCTATTCTTTAATTAATTGGTTTAATTAATGAGAATAATTAGAAATAGTTTTTGGGAAAGCCTAAAATATTGTGTCTGTGTAAATTTGTTTGGGTTTTTAAAGAAGACCTAATTCAGACTTTAATGAAAAGAAATAAATAAGAAATGGCTTGTGGGAGTATGATAGTGGCTTTGATAAGGCATTTTAGCTAAAATTTTGTTTTTCACGTTAGTAATTAAATCAGGAGAATATTGTGTTTTATTAATTTCCGTATACCTATAGTTTAGTAGCTCCTTTTAACATCTTGAAGTTGCTAATTTTATAGGATGAGGGAAAGTGGCTGTGACATGGTACATATTAATTAGCTTCAATTGGTTTATGGTAAACTATGGTTATAATTTTTCTTTCAATTTATTGATAGGTAAGTCCAGGCAAGGCAACTTATTAGTTTCAAATTCAATTATAGAGTTAATTTTATTATGACAAGAATATAAGATTTTGAAAAAAAAATTTAAATCGATAGTTTATTTGTGGCACCATATATTTTGAGATATTTAATATACCTTATATAAAAGGGATTAAATAATGTTAAAAGATTTTATCGGTACATCTGATTCAATGAGAAATATGTTAGAAAAATATCGCTCCTGCTCATCTCGACTAAAACGCAGCTCAACTAAGATTAAAACGCAGCTCAACTAATCGTATTATAATTGGGTTAGGGTTAGGGTTAGGATATATTTAATATCTACATATGTTATATAATATAATATATGTGTATATGTTATATAAAGATATATATAATGACATAATATTAGCAGTTACTGAATGTTAAACATTCATTCATACTTTAAATATCTAAGATTGGTGTTTTAGGTGGGCTGAGTTTTAATTGAGTTGAGTACAATTCAAAAATATGAGTGTGAAAATTGATTAAAAAAACTCGGCTAAACATTTTTTCCCGAGAAAACACCAGACCGCCCCAGTAAGTAGATAACTAAGCGATTATGTTTAATATACTAATTAATATCCTATATATTCCGATTGTTATAAATATTATGGTTTAATTTTAAGTTGTTAATAACTGTTTATTATAATGTTCCTTATTCAATACACAGAATTAATACCTTCATATTTATCATATTTGTCTAAAGTTACTGCTAGAACCCATCACGGTTTGATAACCAAATTGCCCGCCAAGGCCAACCCAACCCTTTAATTGCTCAATTCACTAATGCGGTCCAAACAGCCGGGCCTGACAATTTTAAAATTCAGGCATTGATTTTGTCATATTTATAAAAGTTTTGATAAAAATGTGAGAAAAAAATAGTAAAACATATAAAAATTTTATTGTTATAATGCCCGCCCAGGCTTACTTGAAATCTCATATTACGACGTTGCCTGACCGAACCCTTGGTCGAATGAACCCAGCAGTGGACCCCACCTTTTGATTTAATTTTTATTTTTGATTACAAATAAAATGTGTAAAAAAATTTTTGGCAGCTTCCCCCTCCTTGAAAAAATCCTGGCTAAGCGCCTGGCAATGGGTGGAGATGTGGGGATTATTCATAAGCATCATTAAGTAGTACCGTGAAAAATTGTACCTTAATCCCTTTTGTGTTAGCTCATATGTAGCGGTGTTGTACGTTATGTACTTTAAAAGAAATAAATTTGTTTGTTTTATTTCTCTTTCTCTATATATTCTTGCTCATGGTTATGAAAGAAAATGCGTTAACCCTGAGTGTTCTAGTATTGTACTTATTTAAACTTGAGATATAAACATTTTAGAGCCAATTGCAATAGTTTTAACTATTAATAATCACAGTACCGAAGATATACGGTACCTTCAATATAGTAGGGATGAATACATAGTAGTTTACAGTTACGGTAATGCTACTTTAAGTGACTGGGATGGAAAAGTTTGGTTTAATGTGATTAATCTTTAAAATTGTATAGATATCAGAAGGAAGACTTGGCTTTTTTGACCCAAATCAAACTAAAATTCTCAAAACTTTGCATTTAGAAGAAAATTTATTAGAAATAGACAATGTAAATATATTTGTTATAAAAAGTTATATAACTTTAGTTTAAACTAACACGTGAACTTCCTGATTTTAATGTATCACATGTTTTAAATGAAGGAGATAAAGTTGTGCATTATTCTGATACAATTGATTTAACCTCTAAACAATCTAGTCAAGGTAAGTAAGTATATTTTAAATTAGATATTTGACCATTATTATTTTGTCGATTATAACATTTATTGGTTGAATTAATATATGGTTATTAATAACATTCCAATTAATTACATTTTTTATGAAATTGTTTTTAGACTCTTTTTTAGCATCGAGAAATACTGGACAGGAGAGTCGGCGTGGCCCTCCTCCAAAGGATAATCATAATATTGTTGATGAAAAACTTCACGGTATGTTTTTGATTTTTAGTTAATAATTTTTATAGACCTTAATTCTTTAATTGAATCAAAATATCTCAATACAACCCAAGACAAATTAGGCACAAAAATTTTAGGTGTAAATTTCAGCAAGAACTTAGATAATAACCAAGTTGATTCACCTAATTCCTCTGTTTCTAATCAGACTAATACAACTTTTGTCCGTGGAATTAAAAGTTTTAATCAAGATCATTCTCTAAAGGAAGATGAAAGTAGTTATGGAATGTCTTTAAATCCTATTGAGGAACAAAAAATTGGTTTTCAGGATACCAACTCTGAAGAAAGTCAGGAAATGGAAGATGGTGATGGAAATGCTGAGGGAGAAATCGATGAAACCATTGAGGAAGTTGATACTGAATTAAATAATGCAAATGACAGTTTGAGTGTAAATGAAACTGGAGATAATTTTACATCCCACTTCGATGATACACTATTAGAAGTAGAAGATAAAATAACAGCTGACAACTTATCAAGTGTTGCCAACTCTATAGAAGAGGAACTAAAACCTGATGAATCCAAAGATTTCAAAATTACGCAGAATTTGACTGAGAGTCAGGCAACTGAGTCATCAAAAGCACAGGTGCTTACTACAGAAAGTAACACACCTGAGAACTTAACAGCATCTATAAATACCACTTTTGATTTGTTAGAGGATAAAGAGAGAAATCTTAAAAATATAGAAAGCAACGCTGATTTAAATAGTAATTGGGATAAGGACTTAAATGGAACTGTTGACCTCGTAATTCCAATAGCCAACATTGATAATAATGAATATGATAATAACTATTCAACTACTAAATCATCAATTGCAAATCATATTGAAATTCTACCCCCACCACATCTGGAAGACAAAAATATAATCTCCAACTCTATAGAAAACCTTAATTCCACAACATCATTTTTAGAAACCCCTGAAGATACTTTGAATGTGGTTGGTACATCCCCAATTTCTCAATTTTTTGGGCAAGAGCAAGATGTTGTTAATATTACTATGCCAACTTATACACCAGATTTGGGTAAAGATTTTTGTATATATAAATTGTGGTGATAATAGTTTATGAGTTAAAGGAGATTTAAATAAAATTAGACAACATACTATTGGCTAAGAACCATTTTTGATTATAGAAAAAAAGGGGGGGGGGCGAGAAAATAGGAAACCTCTGAATTAAAATTCTTAATTAAAAATAAGATGTCATCAGAACTTAGCAAGGGTGTAATAGAAGGGAAAAGGCTTTTGTACAAATTTTTTCTATTTTTTATATTTTTTCACATTTTAATTCATTTTATGATAGATGAAACGACAAAGGGTGAGATTCATCATTCAACGCCTATTAAAGAGAATCCTTTGCATGCAGAATATTCTACAACAGAGCAACCATTTATACATCCTGACAAAGATGAAAGAATTGTTGAAATAACTACCCCAATTAATATACCATATTATACATTTGATAACAGCGTGGATCTAGGTAAACCACTTAAAATAATCTCTGATTTTAAACTATTTTATTATCTTTGTAGAATATCCTAAATTGGTGCCAAGTGATTCAGAGGTAGGTAATAATGAGTCGAAAGTTGAAAATTATGAAAGAGATCAAAATGTAATGGATGAAGACAACAAATTATCTGAAGTTCTTCTCAATGATACCCAGAGTATTATTTAATTTATTATGGGGCTATTTTATTTAAAAGTCCTCTATCTATAAACATTAGACTGATAATGCAGTCTTTAATCTAGATCGAGTTTAAATTTGCATTGAAAATGCTTAGAATATCATAAAAAAACCATATAACAGTTGAAATTTAATGACAAAGGTTTAAGATTTACTTTTTGTGCACAATTTTAAAACTTTAAAAAGACCATTTTTTTTAAAAACTATTTACTGCTGCACTAAATTGGTTGGGCACTCTAACTTGTCTTAGATCTTTTTATGTAATGATACACATGTTAATAGTAGTGTGATTAAAAACTATTTAGATACCCATCCAAATAAATCCCAAATGATGGGAGAAGAATTAACACGGCACGAGAATCATGGAGATCAATCTTACATGAGTTCGGGGGATGGAAAGTTTGTGCAAAAGTTTAACGTGTGCGAATCTAAGAAAGTATTATCATCAACTTTTAACATGATTCATTATTATGAGCTAAATTTTATGCCGTGGGCCAATCTATGACAAATCAAAATATTTTCGACCGACCATTTCAGATCAGAATAATTTTTGGTGACATTGTAGGCTTCATTTATCAGAGTAATTTCTGAAAATTTTAGCTATTTTGGGCCAATACTTGTTAAGTTTTGGACGTTTAAAGGTCCAAAATTACTTTCTCGAGAGTTTTATGGATTATACTATTTTTGTCACAGTTTTGAAAGTAATTGCGTTATTCACTCAAATTTTGGTGCATTTTGTTCCTAAAAATATCCTCTATCGAAATAATTTAAACAAAAACTCGGGCCTTCGGCCCTCGTGGGAAGGGGGAGAGGAGAAGGGAAGGGGGGACGACTCATCTTTACTTCGTATAAATGTATCATATTTGCTATGCAATTTATGGGCGAGAAAGGTGGGAAGGAGCGAGAATGCCTATAGGGGGGTATTAAATGCCTAATGATTAATTAATTATTTATACAAATTTTCCATTTATAGGCAAAATGTAATATAGGCAAGGGTTAGGGTTAGATTTAGTGTTTGCATCTAGTTGTGTATTACATTAGTTTTTACGGCCTTTAGTGATTATGGGTCTAACAAACATTATATTATAAAACATCACAATGTTAAGAATTTGCAGAATTGTTGGGAGAAATTTTTGTTGAATTTGAACAATTTTTAATAAAAATCAAAAATTTGGCGAATGGTCATTTTTTCTCCATTGGTCAGTACCAACAGATATTCTATAAGTCAATGTTAGCCAAAAAAACGGAAAAAAAAAATTTGATGCTCACTTTGGCCAATGGTCACTTTTTTCCATCGGTCAGCAGCCAGCACACGGTAAAAATGGATATAAATTCATAAGAGTAAAAAAAACGAAAAAAAAATTTTCGAATCACATTTTGGCCAATGGTCATTTTATTCCATTGGTCAGCAGCCAGGACACGGTAAAAGTGGATATAAATTCATAATAGTCAAAAAAAAAACGAAAAAAAAATTTTCGAATCACATTTTGGCCAATGGTCATTTTATTCCATTGGTCAGCAGCCAGCGGACGGCCAAAAAGTCATAATAGCAATGGTAGGAACAGGAACAATCATAATAGTCAAAAAAAAACCTAAAAAAATAATTTCGATTCACATTTTGGCCAATGGTCATTTTTTTCATTGGTCAGCAGCCAGCGGACGGCCTAAAATTCATAATAGCAATGGTAGGAACAGGAACAATCATAATAGTCAAAAAAAACGAAAAAAATAATTTCGATTCACATTTTGGCCAATGGTCATTTTTTCCATCGGTCAGGAGCCAGCGGACGGCCAAAAAGTCATAATAGCAATGGTAGTAACAGAAACAATCATAATAGTCAAAAAAAAACGAAAAAATAAACTCGGATTCACATTTTGGCCAATGGTCATTTTTTTCATTGGTCAGCAGCCAGCGGACGGCCAAAAAGTCTTATTATCAATGATAGTAACAAGAACAATCATAAGAGTCAAAAAAACTCCGGGATTCTAACCCTAAACCTAGTTAAATTGCATAGCAATTAAAAGTAAACAACTTTTATTTATGTTTATTATATAAAATTAATAAAATGAAACAATGATAGAACAAGCGGACGACCAGAAAGTCATATTATCAATGGGGCACCTCTTATGCATTAATTTAAAAAATAACACAGCGAGGGAGATAGAGATGAGGGGTGGGGCACCTCTTTCTTACGCATTAATTTAAAAAATCGATAACCTAATATACCCAATGCAAACTAATAACAAACAGCGTGACAAACAGCGTGACAAACAAAAGCAAAAGCGAGCCCATAAATTGCATAGCAATTAAAAACCTCAAACTTTTGCGGTTAATTTTTTGTGGTCAAATTAGTGAAAAATTAGAAACATATTTACCCTATATATGAAATCACCAATTTCACAATGTGCATTTCTTTATGACCATTATCATATTTCAATCATAAAAAGTTTGGAATCGGACGAGATGGTCAAGAGAAAAATTACAATTCCACCAAAAATATTTATAGATGGCGGTATATCACAACAACATATTATGATGTTTGTTTTTTGTCAAATTTCTAATTTATAAATAATATATGGTAAATAAATAATATTGGATCAAAAATCAACTTAAATTTTGAACTTTTATCTATGCGATGGGCAAGTAACCGAGTTTGAAAATAACTTTAATGTTAATTAAAATAAAAAATGGTCACAACTAGCAAGCAATATTTTTTAAAACACCTTTTATCCTGCATAAATTTTATATTTTTAGGATGAATTATCAGTACAAAAATAAAAATATTTGAGCAATTTTGCCATTATGTAAGTATTTATTTTTTTAACCTCACATTAATTTTAATCTACCTTTATATCATTTAAGTTAAAATTCAAGATCTAATTTTCAAACTCAGATAATTGCCCATTGTGCAAAAAAAAAGATCAAGATTCAAGTTTATTTTTATTCCAATATTAATTAATTACCATATATTCTTTATAAATTTGCAATTTGATAAGAAAAAACATTCTAATATGTTCTTGTAATAATTAATTATACCGCCATCTATAAATATTTTTAATGGAAATGTAATTTTTCGAATTCTTGACCATCTCGTAGCAGACCCCATATGATTGAAATATCATAATGGGTCATAAAGGAGTGCACATTGAAATTGGTGATTTCATATATAAGGGAAATATGTTTCTATGATTTTTCACTAATTTGACCACAAGAAATTAATCGCACAAGTTTGAGGATTTTGGTTAAATTATTTCGATAGAAAATTTTTTTAATAACAAAATGCACCAAAATTTGAGTGAATAACGCAATTACTTTCAAAAATATGACAAAATTAGTAAAATCCATAAAACGCTCCCGAACGTGATTTTGGCCCTTTAAACGTCCATAACTTAAAAAGTATTGGCCCAAAATGGCTAAAATTTTCTGAAATTACTCTAATAAATGAGGCCTACACCCTCACCAAAAATTATCCTAATATGAAATGGTCTGTCGAAAATCGTTTTTTTTTGACGATTCAACATGGAATGGCTCCCGTATATTTTAGCAACGTCTTCCATGAGATCAAACCATACTATTTGCTGTACCAAATATCATATAGTATTAGTAATGGCATTTAATATATAATTTATTGACGCGGTTAATGTGCAAAATCAAAAAGCCTTGCGACAATATGTACCAATGTTCAATGCTTTTTACAACCTTTTTTTCTATTTTGTATTAGACTAGCGTCTATCCAAATTATGAATAGATTGTGACATCACAAACTAATAGTTACCATTTTTAAATTCGCAGGCAGCTAACGGGGATATTATGCACGACCCAAATTGCAAAAAGTATATGAGCGATAGCTTGCTATTCCAAGACGATGCCCATAATATCGACGAAGAGAACGAAACAACCTCGTTTTTAAAGTACTAACGTTAAACTTGATTTAAATTTATGTTTGCTGGAAAAAAATACATTAATTTTGTAAGTGTTTAAAAGTAAACAAATACAATAAATTTCCTATTTATAACATCTTTGTCATTCGTTTAAATAATTTTAAAGGCCACTATAACTAAAATATACACTTGCTATGAAAAAATTGGATGCTAGAATTTTATTTAATAAGAATGACTAAAATATCGTTTTTTTTATAAATGAAAAGAGGCATATTGTATATTATTATTAAGTGCATTTACGAAATAAACCATGGCGTTAAATCAGAAACTATTGGTGCCGGTGTAGGGTGTCAGCAGCCAGCGTTGTAACTCCTAACACCCCTTTTGATTGGGTAAAAGGATGATTAATGGCTTTTTTACACTCTCTCCCTCCAATGGGATTGGGTAGAGGCGTGATTGATGAGATTTTTTGAGAGAATTTTAGCTCGTGTTAACACCCAGCGTTCATCGTGTTACTACTGAGACATTGTTATTAAGTAAGCAATCTTCCTCCCTTATACTAAACTTTAACTACCCAAAAAAGCACATTACTAATTTTTGCATACTAAATTTTGTATTGTTCTCTTTATAACTTACTAGCTATGCCCGGCCAAGCGTTGCTTTGGCTCAGTCCTTAAGTGGTTAAGTATAAGCTATTAATAAGACTTATCTAAAATGGGGTCATATATGAAATAATTTATAATGTGAAAGGTCCGAATGATTTTATGAACCCACTATTTTTAATATATTTATATAATAAGACAAACCAAATGCAAATTCTGTTTTAGTCATCAAATCCGACTAAAATTAAATGTTTTTGAAAAAATTTCTTATTAATGCTGTTACTTATTATACAATAATACCATTATTTTATTTTTCTAGTTAGCTGATTTATTTGAAATACAATTTTCTTTAATATAATAAAATAATTAATTGAAGGATGGATAATTATTAAAAATATGCTTCTATGATCGACCACGTGATAATAATGACAAAAACTGCATAATTTAAATTTTATTTATTTAATTTAAATAGTCTGATAAACCCCAATAATTTTGACCGTTTACTGTAACATTTTTATTATACTTTTAAATATCTAATTCGAGAAAACTTCAGCTTTGTATGTATGACGTCATTATTGTATATGCTGCTATAAATGAAACTGGACGGGAAATGTCAGATATTTTTAAAACAAAAAGGTATTTTAGGAATCTGAAAAAGCTATTTTACCCCTGGCCTATCTGGGCATCTACGGCTAAATCTTCGCTCGAATCGGATCTGAAGTTTCAGAATTTAGCCCTTTTTTAAAACCAAAAGGCCGATAAATGTCCGATATTTTTAAAACTAAAAGGAATTTTAGCAATCTGAAAAAGCTATTTTACACCTGGCCGCCCTGAGAACCTACGGGTAAAGTTTCGCGCAAATCGGGCCGGTAGTTTCAGAATTTATTCTCATTTAAATATCTCATTTAATAAAAATTAATGATAGATAAATAATGACATTTATATATAAATAGCATTTACTCAGAATAATCAACGTTGGACTATTTTATGTTACATTTAAATTATATATACCTTCATCTTTCTCATTTAAAATATCTCATTTAATGATAATGAGAAAAATTCATCTTCTTCACCTATATATTTTCTCAAATAATCTATAATTTTATTTATTTCAGGTTAATTCATAAATTTTATGTTGTCACCGTTAAGAAAAGATGACGTTTAAGAAATTTAATTCATAAATTTTATGTTGTCTTGTCACCGTTAAGAAAAGATGACGTTTAAGAAATTTAATTCATAAATTTTATATTGTCACCGTTAAGAAAAGATGACGTTTAAGAAATTTAATTCATAAATTTTATGTTGTCACCGTTAAGAAAAGATTACGTTTTACTACAAACTACTATAAGTGATACACTTTTACTACAGAATTGTCTGTATATTCAAATTTTCGACGAACGCGAGGAGGTGCGCTTGATTGACATTTTATTGAACGTCAAAACGCATAAAACCCAATATCTCGAAAATTAAAAGGAATTTTAGGAATCGGCAAAGGCTATTTTACCCCTGGCCGCCCTGGGAACCTAGGGGTAAATTTTCGCGCGAATCGGGCCGGTAGTTTCAGAGATTAGCCCTTACATACATACATACACTTTACTTTATATATATAGATAATAATTTGTCTGTTTTTACAAATATTTATTTATTTATTTTTAGGGGGGGGGGGGGAAGAAATCACCCTAAGTTAGATCCCAGCTTTATAAAAATTCATAAATATATATGTAATATTTTATTAAATATAACAACAATAAAATTAAATAAATAAATAATTTGTTTATATTTAAATTTATAAAAATTTATAAAACCCCACAATCTAGTCTAAACTTAATTTATTAAAAACAATAAACATACGACCTAAAATTAGCAAAAGTTGATCTTTGATTGATTGACAGCTCATATTTAACACGGCTGGCCTCTGTTATACTACACCGGCACTAATTATCCATATAACTAAACCTTAGTAATATGGCGAAAATTTTCCTCCACGTTACTTTTCTATTCTCGGGACCGAGGGATGTGGAAAAGGGGTATAGCTTTTGCGGCTTAATTTATCGGCGTGGGATCTCCTAAGAATGGGGATGGTCACTAGCGTTTGCTTGTTTGGAATTCAATTTTTCACATTTATTTATTCATCCCAATTACGATACAGAATTATCATTGATAATATTATAAAGTTTGAGACCGACATATATACAGCGTTGCGGGGAAGGGAATTGGGGAACGACAAATTATAACCCTGGTGAAGGCAATATTCTCCTTACCAGTCCCGACAACTATGAGGTGTGGGGGATATATCTTTAAACAGGGATAAGGTTTTGGGGATTTTATTTGGGTTATTAGGTATGGTATATTACGGGAATTAATTATTGGGCAAGTACTGAGAAAATCCAGGTTCTGGTTTATATCGATTTTCCCCGGGTTTTTATACCCTTTCCCTTTCTGGCTCGGTCATTATCCTTGAAATTTCTTTGCTTCTTTGACTTATTTTTCCGCGCCAACTTTTGATGGATGTCCCTTCGCTTCCATGAATTTTGGAATCTCCTGCTGACAGTTTTAGTTCTCCGCTATGTTTCTTGGGCCAATTCGTTATTTATGGCCTGTCAAATCCCAAAGATTCGCTGTATCCTTGCTTTATTTCCATACCCGCCCTTTATTTATTGCCTGGCAGGTTCCAGATTAGATTTTCGGTTCTTACGTCCTTAGCCCACTTTTCGGAGCCAATCATTGATCTAGGGCCCGCTGTTTCCTCGTATCCCGTGAGGTTTCTTTATATGGATCGTTCCATGATATACATGAGTATACATGACACCCCTGGTTTTTTACTTCATTTATCTATTGATTAGTTAAATTTTCATCAATTCTTCCACTGTTTCTTAATTCTTCTATGTCTTAAAACATTCAAAAATTATAAATTTATATATTTTTGCATCACAACAGATTTGGGTTGAACAAAGTGTTTGCCATTTACGACCAGCTCTTATTCAACTTACTGGAAGGTGTAACGAGCGTGAATTTATTGGCATCAGTTGAGGGTGTCCTCCATTCCAATGCATGTCAGGGGGGACCTGGTTGCGCAACAGGGGGATCTAACTTTGAAAGAAGAACTCTCCTGCAGAAAATTTTCCGATTCAGGACCATTCTAATCTTACTCTTCACGCTGTGTGGTACCCTTTCCTTCTTCATGGGCATACGCAAAAAACAAGAGGTAATATCTAATCAAACCCAGAATCTTGCGAAAATGAAATTTGAGATCTATTTAAGTTCTTAAACCTATATAATAAATTTTAATTTGGACTGCGGGATCAAATTAAATATTTTATGATATAATTTCTGCTTGTGCCTATAAGTCGCTTTGGGTGAATCGATTTTGGTTGCTCTTAGAATTAGTTTTGTTTGGTCGGTCGACGAGTTAAAAGCTTGCACCATCTATAGTTAACTAGGTAGAACTATGACTGTCCGGTGTAGTTTTTGATCATGGTCTAGTTTTTCTGGCGTGCCGTGGGAACGCTGCCGTAGTAAGCGAAGGATTAAAAAATATAACATATCTTAGCTAGGTTTACTACATGAGGCGATGGATAATTTCAACTAGCAATCAATAAAAAATATCTAATTACATTCTGGTATACTCTTTGTTTCATGACAACAAAATGCTACTCATTACTATTATATTGTCATTTTTGTTGTATCATTAAAGTTTAGAATCGGCATTAATTAAGCCTCGTTAAGTAGCAGACTTGAATTGAAATCATTTGCGTACTGAGTTTATTAGTGGCTAAAACGCGCACCTACACTTGAAAATATATTGCGACCACAAAAATGTCATTTGTAAAATATTTTATTTTTATTCAAACGTATTGGTCATTAACATTTTATTGATTTGTTATTCATAGGATGGTGGCAGCGAAACTCAAGGTAATTTATTGAATCTGATTTTAAAACCTTATGCGTTATTTAAAAAAGATTTTGTTATAGTTTTGGAAATGTCTTTTAAGTGTTATAACTTCTATATTTATTATATTTTTTATTAAACTTTCACTAAAGATATCGTGAGGCAGGCCTATGAGATGAATCAAAAGCTTGACGATATGACGATATTGCTGCACGCATACCAAACAAAGGTAACGAGCAATCATTTTATGGTCCCAGTTTTTATAACGATGCATAAATCGATCGAGTAGGCTTAAACAAGTTTGTTTTCCTAATTTAATTTACTTCATTCATGGATGAACCAATCATAGACTAAATAGACTGCTCATTGTAAGTACCGTAAAAGTGATGCCTGTTTTACCGCCATTTGCAAATACTACATACATATGTATTCCATCCATTTTTATATGTGTTCCTTCAAAAATGGAATAAAAGTTGTATTATTCCTTCCCAACAATTCAAATTCAGGCAATTTAGAGGGTATATAGGTTACCATTATAACGTTAGAATAGACTCTCTCGTTGTAGTACTTACAAATGGCTGCCAAAATAACCATCATTTTTTAAAGCGACTGAGCAGTCTGTTTAGTCTATGGAATTAACAATGATTATGATTGGGGTGAAATACAGTAATCTTATTTTTGAAGTCATCGATTTACTTTGTTAATTTCCAAAAAAGATTCGAGACTTAGATACGGCTTTGGCTACTAAAGAAGACGAAATAAACGAATTGACTGCCAATAATTCGGAATACAAAGATCTCAAAAAGCGATTGGAAACGGTTCAGACCGAAAATGAGCGATTAAACGATAAATGTTCCCGCATACCGGGGCTAGAAAGTGATAAAGCAACCCTAGAAACAGAAGCTGGACGATGCCAGACAAAAATAACATCTTTAGAAGGAGAGCTACTTGCGTTGCAAATGGGTAAAGAAAAGTTGGAGGAAACTCACGAAAAAATGCGAGTTAAATACGAAGAAAGTCGAAGCGTGATTCAGCAATTGGAGAAAGAGCTCGAAAAAACTAGTGCAGACCTGGAAAAAGCTTGTGAAAGTGCGAAAAGTTTGGAGGAAAGCCTAGCTGACAAGACACATGCCATGCAGTCGTACGAGATTTTGTTGAAAAAATTGAACGTCCTCAAAAATTCCGGCTTTCAAAACGTGCGAAAGAGGAGGATAAATTCGGTACGATGTTATTTAAAATGCTCTATATGCAATTGTTTTGGCCCTTATATTTTGTCAGTAATCCTTTATAAATGTTATTTTAACTATTTTAGACGCTTTATCTTCAAATAAAAGTAAATTTCAATTATGACAAAAGATTTCTACATATTTAATGGGTCTCTAGACTTCTCGCTTGAGTATATATTTCAAACTTAACTGAAGCATTGAAGTAGAAAATTGAACAAATGAATTAAATCCAGACCTTATAATTGTATTTTATTTTACTAAGCAATTGATTATTATATCTTAATCATCTAAAATCTTACTGAGCGAAAAATGAATAAATACTTGCCGCAGTTCTCATTATTAAATGTTTTGTCAGGTTAAGTTATTCAACCCACTATATTTTGAGTACGCTAGCAATGGCAACTATAAAAATTGTTGTTTTTTTGAATGAGAGTCTATTAATTATTTAGGATAACATAACGGATCCTCGAATAAATGTATATTTTTCAACTTATTTTCTCGCATTTGGTTATAGGGACTAACGTTTAAAAAAACTGAAGCCAAGCGTTAACCCGTTTGTTATATACAGGATTCGATTGAAAATGGGATCGGCAAATTGGATATGGAAGGGGAGTGGGGAGTTGATGAATCAGACACAACCTCGGACATTTTGTTGGAAACTGAGGAGCCTATAGCTCTGGATGAAACCACTATCAAGGAACTATTGGATTCTACTTACGTATTAATTTATATATATGTTGTTGCTATATGATTTTTGATTCTATGTTAAGAGGTTCTGTAGTTTTTGTAACAGAAAAAATTATTTTCATAACCGTTTATTCCATTTGAAAGCATTAGTCAAACTTGGGACAACTTTTTTAATTGCTATTTTTATAAAGTTAAGGAAGTTTTTAGATAATTTATCCGCTTTATGAAAAATGGAATTTGGTAGTAATATACGCCAAAACGATTTTTTTATTTATATGTTGTAGATCTTATTATAATTTTGTAAAAGTTTATATAATAATTTATAATCAGACGGAATTTTATTTAAATTTGGCTTTTTGTATTAACATTTAGCCACAAAAATTTAAATTTCATATTAATATTTTTACTTGTGTCACCTCAGCTTTTTAAAGAAATTGAAGATTTAAAAGTCCGAAACGCGGAGCTGCTAGATAAAATTGAGAAATTCGAAAAGGATCAATCCGACATAAAAAGTAAATCTCTTGTATAGTACAGTTTAAATTGCTTATCATCCTCACATTAAATAAGGCGATAAAATATTGGAAATTTATAATAACAACACTCAATTTATTGTATTTTTATGTTTGCATGAAGCACAAGCTGGTAAGAAAGACGTCGAAGTCAATCATTACAAGAGCCGTTGTGGTATTTTGGAGAATACAACTAAAGAATTGGAAGGCAAATTAGCTTTCATCTCCAAATACTTTGAGGATAAGGAGTGCAAATTACAAAGGTTATTATACATTTTTGACACTTTACTTAGTAGATTTTAAAATAAATTAGTAGTCATTAAAACTTTTACTCTAAATCTTTATTTTTTAAACTATTTGATTATTAATAAAGCTGTATAATCTATGGTTATTTTAGTTGTATCATTGGCAATAAGAAAATCACGCATACAAAGCTCTCTCATTTTTTTAATCTATATTATTTTATTGATGTTATATTTGTGTTAACAAAAATTCACCATTTTATAACATACAAACTTGATTTAGGAATATTAACGATTTGATGAACGAATGCGATAAGTACAAGAAGCTAAATGAGGAATTAGAAAAGAAACTGGAATTATTGAAGAGGCAGGCCGACCTTTATTTGTAAGTTTTGTTTAAATCATTATTCCTAATTTTAATGGTCATGCCCTATTCCTGCACGTATGTGATTCGAGCTCGACATCGGGCCTGAAAAAGAATAAAATTTAAGTCGTTTACAATATAATTTTTAACCGTTAAAAATCTACGTGTATAATTATTTGATCCCCATCATATTTAAAAACAGCACCTCCAATTTATAAAATCAATAAATTGGGTCATCTTTTTAGCGTATCGAACATAAATTTGCTTCTTATGGCGCGAGTATACCTCCTATTACCCCCCATTTTTCGACTCATTTAAATTTAATTTTAGCTCATTCGCTCACATTGTTCGGTATGGAATTTATTTTACCATATAATTTCCATTGATTTTTGCATTGGGTTTGGACTAAGAATAACCTTACTGTTTTGGGTTCGGTGAATTATTACATTGATGTTTTTACAGGGAAAATTTGGATGAATCGAAGAAAGAGTTTTACGAATGCCAAAAAGACATGAGACACAGGGTATGATTTATTTAAACTTGTCTTCATTGCAGGCGTTGGGTATACTGGTAATTTATTTTAATTTTAGATCAACGAACTGGAGGACGCGTCGAATAAGCTCAAGGTATGTTTCTTTTTTTATTGGGGGGAAATGTAAAATTGTAAAGCAATTCGTATCTCAATAAATTTTAAGTTGACTTTTAACCAAATTATAAATCTATAAGACATGAAGATTTAACTCAAAATATGTGGCAAATTGATTTTAAAAAAATAAATGAGCTTTGAAAAACAAGAAAGCAAAATTAATGATTTTATACTAACCTTATTACTGGTTTAATTAACCTATTCTCAATGAAATGTTTTTATATAACTTAGCATATATTCGATTTTATTAAGTTATTTCTAACAAATGTTATTAGATCACGGCTCACGGTTTCGAGAGGAAGGCAAATCATTTGCAATGCGAAAATCAGAATTTGCGTCAAACGTAAATAATTGACATTTTATTTTTCCCTTTGAACTCGTATCTAATCCACCATCATCCCTTAGGTTGAACGAGTTGGAACAAAACATGGACACAAATAGCAGGCTCAATAACCGGCCACTTCTCCACGCCCAAATGGATAACGATCATAGAAACAATGCTGGTAGTAATTAAGAAATAATCTCTATTATTATGTGGAGTTTAAATATCTGGAGACATTATATTAAAAAAGGAATTTTGTTTGATATTAATGATTTATGCGGTATTGATTTGCTGATGCACCTTATAAAAAGTCTACTGGAAAATTTGAATTACATCGATAATTTATAGATATCCTAAATTATTATGCATTTGATTTGTTAATGTTCGTGAACTAATTTATTGTTTCCTTTTTTATAGAGGTATAATCGAGATTCATTTCTTTATGCGGCTTTTTTAAGTCAGGCTGTAATATATTTTTGGAAGGGGCACTTGTTTGCGAGGCCTCAATGTTAGTTTTGGCCAATATCAAATATCAAAGATATTTCTATCTACCTATAGTTTTGCGGGTGTTTTTTTATTTGTGAAAATTATTGTTTTGGGGTTATGTTTGGGTTATTAATTAAATTTTTTATTTGTTGCGACGTCGAGATTCACACGCTACCCAAGCCTACGACAAGCAATTCAAATTACTATAACAATTTTGCAAAATTTCTTCTAATTTTTTTCATTTGCCTACCCCTCCAACTAATTATACTCAAAAAATTTCAACCACCCCCCCCCCCCCCATAATCCATGCAGGACCTTAAGCCCATGTCTTAACCAACTTTTTGCAATACATTTTGGCGATCGCTAGGTGAAAAAATCCATAAAACACTAAATGATTTTACCCTCGTAAACTATATTTTTATGGATTCATTTTAGCGAATACAATAGAAAGTGTTTTCGTAATTACAATTTATTTTAACACCCTCTAATATTCCCGAAAAATTTATAAAAAATATTATAAATGATTAAACTTAAATGGTATTTGGGGACAAGGATCAAATGTTATTACAAATGATTTTCCTGTGCATCCTAAGTAGGGTTGTAGCATATAAGCATTTTAACCAGAACTTCAAAACCAAAGCAAATATTCTAGTTACATAATGAGTGGGGTGAAATAAACCCTACACTTACCCCTTGCGTATTTAATATATATAAGTTGTACGTTTTTAACATTTTTTAATCATTAATTGTTCTCTATTTATGCATTACCGCTAAACTAAAAACTAATGTAAATATACATTTAATATGACGCCTTCCTAAATTTAACCGATCCAGCGGAACCTAACGACAAAGTGCCTCATAGCGATGATAACAGTTCCTCCTCGCACGCCTCTAAAAGGCATGTGAAAATTGGGGCGGCACCCAAAAAGGGCAAACCAAAATTGGGGGGTGGGGAAGCGATGGGGGGTATGATGCCCCCTTTTCCCTTCTTTCCCCCCTTACTACCACCCATGGTACCTCCTTCAGGCAGGCACCCAGATGGTCATACCTCCGATATGGGGGGCATGGGACCCCTCATGATGCCCCCCTTCTTCATGAACCCTCCTCCCGGAGCTCAATACGGCAAAGGTTTTTCGCCGATTTATATAGCATTTACTTTTCTGTTTTTTCATTATATTTACATGTTTACGTTTTATTATTCACTTTCAAAATCATATGTATAGCTTAACCGAGTTTGGAGAGTCCTTGTATTGATTTCGCATTAAATTTATTTTATGAAGGACGACTAAATATTAAGTGTTAATTATTATGAAATGTTGTGAAGATTTAGCGAAAATCTGAAATCTTCATAATTGTATCTCACGTTATTGGTAATCACTCCTTTATCGATATTCATATTTTTTAGTGAATTTAATTTAGATTGAAATTTTTAAAAATCAAATACTACTAAAGGATGTTTTTAAATGCACATTTTACAATTAGCAATGTTTATCTAGTTTTACATATAACTATGGTAATTTTGAGCCCAATTATTTAGTTTAGTTTTGAAAATTGACTTGAGGGCTAATAATTTTGATCGTTATATTTTTGGAATAATTATTACTCCAATGGACCAAATATTTTGGTCAAATATTACCTTAATTGACTAATTGGTAATCAAAATTTTTACTTAGACCTTAAAATAACTAAAACAATAGTCATGAAAACGTTTGTATTTATTTTAACTAAGTCACATTAATCATTTATCACTAGTAATAATATCATCAATCTTTATTGATTACAAATTTATTCTATTAAGCGCAATCCCCTCTAATCGATAACTATATCAATGTTCCTCATAAATAAATTATCGGGAATCGTCGAAGGTGTTAAAAACAAATTATAATTATTATTATCGTCGGATTAAAATAAAATTGAATTGATTAAAATAAAATAAAATAAAATAAAATAAGACGAAATATCATAATAATTATAATTTGACCCTCGACAATTCCAGATAATTTATCCTTGAAGAACATTGAATACGAGGGTAAAAATCTTCTAAAATATATAATTGTTATTTATGTTTAATCGGTTTAAACGTTGTAGGTGATCGGGAAGGAAACATGACTGATAGCGGACTAGCGAAGATTAAGGGAGTTAATCTCGACACCGGCAAGAAGAAAAGTAAGAAGCATGGTTCAAAGCCGAACGGTCACGAATCCGATTTCTCGGCCGCTTCTCTTTCGGGCTTATCTAGCGTATCGGCCCAACAGAAGCAACAACAATATGGGAATAATAACAGCGGTGCTCCTCCCCCTTTTTTGTTGCCACCACCATTCGCGCCTTTCATGATGGGCCCTTTGCCCGAAAATTCTAAGGGGGACGCTAGTTTTAGTGGTAGGTCGCTCAATGCTCTGTGTAAATTTAATGGACTATGCCCAAAAACGACTTTTGCGAAGGGAAGTCAAACTTTTGGTAGATTTTTAAGCCCAAATATAAAAAGTTCAAGACTTTAAAAAATTGAATTTTGCGCATTTCTACGCTAGATGGATTGCGTAGAGCAAAGCCTCGTAATTTTAAATGCTTTACACCACAACAAAATGTTTAAATCTTTTTAGCTGCTCGTATAAAGTATAGTTTATAAACTCTTCTTAGGGGCTTGTAAATCTGATAAAACTCGGCTAAATTTTGAATTTATATCACGATATAAATTGTATGCTTGACTCACTTTTTATTTGTACCATGAAAAATGGGAAGTCATTTGTCGATATTTGAACCTATCTTCTGTAAAGCCGTTTAATTAAGTTACTTTTGTTTTTAATTAGCTTAAGATATAACAAATTATTTTTATTTGTAGTTGTTATGAGTAACATGATTTTTGCATATCATTGTGTCTAGCATCTTTTTTAGGTAGAAAGATTTGGGATTTGGGAGAATTGCAATGTCATGTTTTAATATTAGTCTTTGACCTAAACAAATCTAGATTTAGGTTATTGGTTTAATTTTTGCACTACTCGGGATTGGTTTTGACTTAGGCTTGTGAGAGCTAAAGTTTAATAATATTTTACTAATAATTAAACGTTTTGCGATAAAAATAATCATATACAAAATTTTATCACACAAGATCACACCATAATTAAAAGACATTTTAATGCGACCTAGTTACGTTAATAAAGATTGGACTATTTAATTGATGCGTAATTAAATAACGACTCTTATATTTTTTAATAATTTGATTTTATTTGAAGTTATAAACACTATAAAAACAGATAAAACATATATTTTTAAAAAAATTTGAGATTTGACCAAAAATGTTTGTCGGACTTGTCCTGTTTAACTTGTTGTTTTTGATTGCCAATTTATAGGCCAGCTATCGGCAAAAGATATCCTGTCCCTACTTTTAATAAATTTAAAATTTTATTTTAGATTTTTCCCAGTTAGCCTCTCATAGTTCCCCGTTACAAGGCGATTCAGGGATGATAGATAATGGACAAGTCAAGAAAAAGAAGGGTGGTCAGCAGAATAATAAAGATAGACTCGTTTAAAACTATCAAGGCTTCACAGTCTTTGCCTTTGTCGGCTATGCCCTACAACTTATCAACGATTTACTCCGATCGATCGATATTCCTCATTTTTGTTATTGATAATTTAATTTTATTTATTTATAGATTACTCCATCTATATCGCGACGGGATTCTTTTATTTTTTCGTGTACATCGATTGCGCATTTATTTATACAATCTAATAAATCATAACTTAGAAAGGTAAGCTTCGGGTGGACTCTGCAACATCTGATGTTATTATTTGAGTTTAATAAATGGTTTTTACATTTTGGATAATATCTACCGCCCATGGGGATTATTAGAATCAATCATTAGTTTTAAAATGTTGAGAGTTACTGAGATCTTTAAAATAAAGTTGTTAGACCCTTGTTTACTTAACAGTTAATTGTAACTACTTATTGTGTTTTATGTATTTAATAAACAAATATTTAAAGGGTGTTTTTTAAAATAATTTTTGCTCAGACCTGTACTAATATATTATAAATAAATTTGCTCATGCTTTCTTCCGGTCTGTTATTTTAAATGTTCAGTGCTGTGCACTGTTTTGTTTCTGTTTATTAAAATTTCGCGTTTTTTAAGTTTGAAATGTTTAAAACTTTTATCTAATAATTTTCAGAATATTGTGCTAATTAATTACTTTTCTTGGTGATAATTGTTAAAATCGTTTATAGAGATTCTTTCAGCGAAACTGGTTGGATAGGGTGTCATAATGTTGCTACAAATATAAAATTAAATTTGTCAACCTAACTTGGTGACATTTGTTATAATTCTCGTTTTTAAAGCTTAATAAATTCTTTCAACGAAAATTGATGAATTTAGGTGTCAAAAAAGTTATTACAAATATAAAAATTAAATTTTTCAACTTATAAAGGTGACAATTGTCATTGAAATGAAAGTGTTAAACAGATTTTTTAACGAAAATGCATGTGCACGGGCGTCATAATTTTTTTACAAATATAAAAATTAAATTTATCAACCTAACTTGGTGACAATTGTTGTTTATAGAGCTATATAGATATTTTTAACGAGAATTGATGGGCTTGGGGTGTCATAAACTTGTTACAGATATAAAATTTGAATTTTCCAACTTATGTCATAATAGTCGTCTATAGAGCTATATTATTTCTTTTAATGAATAGCTGTATGTTAAGGTTTTATAAAGTTGGTTTAAAAAAATTAATTTTTCAACCAAACTTGGTGAAAATTGTTAGGGTATCATATACAAACAAATATTAAAGCTATATTTATCAACCTATCTTGGTGACAATAAATTTATTTTAACGGGGGGGGGATGTTTTAAAATATAACACAACTCAACTATTTCCAAATTTTGGAGCTGTTTGTGAAAAATTATTCTATAATAGAAATTGCTAAATATATTTGGAATTGAACATTTTAATTTATATCTAAATGTATTAAACTAACTCCCTTCTTTATTAACTAGATCAATTATTTATAAGTTTTTAAAACTTGTAATTATCTCATAATTTGATTTTGCTACTTCACATTAGTGCTCATAAATTTACCATAAATTGCATAGCAATTAATAGAAATATTAATTTAAATAAACAGCGGAAATGGTGCAATTTATATTTAGCGACAATTATGAATATTGTCACATATTGACGATTTTAATTTTTGTATTTAATCTTGTAATACCACATCGATTTTCGTTGGAAAAAATTTTCAGCTCTCTGAGCGATAATTATGACAGTTGTCACCAAGTTAGGTTGACAAAGTTATTTTTATGTTGAAATAATCATATGACACCTTAGCACATCGATTCGTTTAGAGAATTTATTTAGCTCTATAATAACGACAATTATTACAATTGTCACCAAATTTGTTTAGCAAATTGAATCGATTTTCATTACACGAATTTATTATAGACGCGAATTATGACAATTGTCTTCAAGTTAAATTGACAAATTTAAATTATTTTTAACAACTTTTTGATACCCTATCCCACCGATTTTCGTTTAAAGATTTTTTTAGCTCTATAAACGACAATTATGACATTTGTCACCAAATGACCTTAGGTCCTTATTTATTAGTAGAACAGTTGAGGTCGACTAAACAAAACCCACGTCTCTTAACCACACAGGTAACACTTCTTCTAAGACTGACATTATTGGTTCAAATCTCGCTTCAAAATTTATTTATTTTGAAATTAAATTTCGATTAGTGAGCTAAAAATTACTTGAAAACATTGGGATAAAAAACAGCGCAAATGAATAAAATACTGACCTAAAAATTAAAAAAAACTGAACATAAAATTATCTACTAAGCATCTGAATACTTCACTGGGCTTTTGATTATTGTATTGAGCATTTAATTATTTTACTGAGCAAAAATCTAATTGAATATTGAGCACAAAGACACTTTAACTCTATGCCAAAATCTCATTGTGCGCAAGAAACAAACAGGATAAATTTAACAAAACCAAATAGAATGGTTAATGACTTAAACCAGACTATCCATCTACAGAAAGTCTTCTTCGCAAAAATAATATCTAAAATACTGTGCAAACTCTAAAATCCTCCTGTCAAGCGCAGCCCCCATGAACTCGGTTTTGGCATTAAAGGCTGTCTAAGGCAGCAGCCATACTGCCTGAGTCACACTTGAACATATTCCCACCTACTTCTGCTTCCTAAAATTAGATTTTGCCCATTCATCTAACAGCTTCTTAGAGAAACTCTTATAAACTCTTTTTTGGCAGAATTCCCACAATAATAAAATTACATTCTATTATGCTATGGCTTTACATTCACGCTTCGATTCGGTTCTAACGTATCCAAAAAGAAGATTCATTGGGCCCTCCTATATTTTGTCTATTCAAAATATGGTTTAGGTAATACCCAGTGTAACCTCAATTTGAATGTTTAATGTCTCGACGACGCCACCCTATGTGGCCGCCTGGAGGAAATTAGTAAAGTCAGCAAAATCATTGAAAATTTTAAACTTAATCTAAATTACAGGGAAAAATGTAAAAATTTTCAAACCAACAACCCAATCGCCTATTCTATTATTAAAATTTTAATTAGAGAAAAAATTTATCATTGGGATCACCTATTACGGATAAAAGATTTCTTTTAAAATTTCTTTAGAAAAATCTTAACATTTTAAACCCTAAACATTTCAAAAATTAAGGTGTTTTCACCCAGATGTTTTAAAGTCGTATCCGTATGACCATTTAATTTTTTTGGAGAAAATTTTAATTTAACACTAACAATTGGATCTAAGCTTCCTTACCTGCAAAATTAGTAGGATTAGGCTGTGTCCTGGAGTCAGATCCCTAGCTTC
Source organism: Gordius sp. MW1 (assembly GCA_964036665.1). Lineage (NCBI taxonomy): Eukaryota > Metazoa > Nematomorpha > Gordioida > Gordea > Gordiidae > Gordius > Gordius sp. MW1. The sequence goes on along the minus strand of OZ038532.1, from coordinate 10,553,622 downwards.
TTTTATGTCCTCATTCGAATCTGTCGAAGGTTTGATTATTAAACTTACAACACAAAATTCCGACCCCCTGTTAACTCAAGACTTGGAGCTTTGGAACCTAAATGTCACACCCGAGACCATTCAACCTTTAAGTTCGAGACAGAATGATTGCAATTCTTTTCTAGTGTTGCGCTCCGTAGATTACCTCTTATAGAGAAGCGATTATAACCAGCATTACAACCTTAGGTCTCTCGCTTTTGATGTTTCCGGACACGAGTGGCTTGAACCTGTCCCGGCAAACTTTCGGAAATGTTGCTTGATACTTTAGGTTGGAAATTAATTATACTAATGAATTTATGTGGGAATTGTTTGTACTGAGGAATCCAGTATTTTTATCCCTTGTTGCCTCATTCTCTAGTACCTTCGATAAATAAAAAATTCGAAAACCTTCGCCGAAATGTATATATTCCACGTCCTTTTTAATCAGGCAAACTTGTGATTCGTATTGTATGATACAACTTTAAATCCTTTGCCGACTCTTGGCCCATTTTGAACGAGTATATAGATCTCTGTATTTATCCAATATGTCTTTCTTTTGAGTTTTAAGCTTATATATGTGACTTTGTTTTCGTACAAATAAACTTTTAAACTAAAAAATTCCCGTCCTAAAAAGCTTGAAATATATATGAATGTTGTTAATGAGGTTAAATCACTAAATGAAAGCTCTACTCTTATTTCAAAATATGGATGGACAACGTGTGCACTCACATACCCATTCCCCTCTGCCCACCCTTCTCGCAACTATTATTGTCAAGCGTCATTTATTATATACGCGGATTTATTTTTTAGATTTAATTGCGTGATTCCTTACAAGTTCCTTTAAATCGTTTGCAAATACATTCGGGGTAGAGAGCAAATTAAGTGGGGGGATCAGATTTATATTTTCATTACGGGATATAAAATTATCATTAAAAATAGTAAGGTGGTTTCTAAATGTTGAGTTCCTTCTATAATTAAGTACACTCAACAAATCTATTGTTTAGGGGTTAATCAACTTTTTAAGGTTTTGATAATAAGATATAAACTCGGGCCTTCGGCCCTCGTGGGATGGGGGAGGGGGGAAGGGAAGGGGGGACGACTCATCTCTACTTTGTATAAATGAAGCATATTTGCTATTCAATTTATGGGCATTATATGCAAAATGTTTATACAAATTTTACATCTAATTAAAAATTATGGGCGAGAAAGGTGGGAAGAAATTTTTTTATTTAATTAAAAGATTTGGCTTCTCCAGGTATTGAAGACGAACCTCCTCAGGAAGCTGGTGAAAATAACTTGATAGCATCAGACATTTTCGAACGGACAACAAAAATGAGCACATAAATTGCATAGTAATTAATTTATCTTTGTTTATTATCAAATTGCAATTTTTTAAAGAATAAATATATAATATTGGATTAAAAATATACTTACATTTTTAACTTTTTTTTATACACCGTTTCAAATAGTTCCCAAAATTTTAAAAAAAAAATGTTATAGCTATAATATATAAGTAATATTATCCCAAAAATATTTTCAGGTCTCATAGTTCAGTGGATTAAACGTCTGACTTAGGTTCAATAGTTACTAGGTTCGATTCCCGCACGTATCTCGTTTTAATTAAAAACAATTAAAATCGATAACGAGAAGTGGATTAAACGTCTGACTTAGGTTCAAGAGTTACTAGGTTCGATTCCCGCACGTATCTCGTTTTAATTAAAAACAATTAAAATCGATAACAAGAGAGAGAGATGATGTGGGGAGGAGACACGCGTGTGTATTACTATTCTAACACAGCGAGGGAAATAGAGATGAGGGGTGGGGCACCTCTTATGCATTAATCACGTAGAGCAATTCCCCTCCTTATCTAAAAAGTAAACAAAAGCGTGACAAGACATCGGTAAACAAAATCAAAAGCGAGCCCATAAATTGCATAGCAATTAAAAGTTCTGTTTTATGTTTAGAAAATCAATATATTTCATCGGTCAGTAGCCAGCGGACGGTCAAAAAGTCAAATTATAAATGGTATTAAAAAGAACATAATATTAATTTAATTTTAAAGAAAAAAATTAAAATAAAAATCCTTTTAGTTTTAAAAAGGGGCTAAATTCTGAAACTACCCGCCCAATTCGCTCGAAACTTTGCCCGTAGGTGCCCAGGGCGGCCAGGGGTAAAATAGCCTTTTCAGATTCCTAAAATACCTTTCCGTTTTAAAAATATCGGACATTTCCCGGCCACACGTGCGGTGTAATATCTATAACACGTAGAATTTTACTAATTATTTAAACTTACGCGCGCCATCTAATAAAGTACAATTCGTGTTTTAATAGTTTAATAGTAGATTGAATTTAATTAGAAAGAACGGGCTATGATTATACCTTTGAAGGAGGTTTCGAATTTTGTGTTAGTTTCTATCAATATATTGTATCGTAAATTAGAATCTAATACCTATATTTTTTTAACTATTACTTTTTAGGTTTTATATGAAATAACAATCTAATTAAATGAAATATATTAACCCAATAAAACAATATATATGCAGTTATAAGGTTAAAAATATATATTACATAGTTGGCTGTCTGTTAGACCATCTATAATAAATTTTTAGGTTATATATAAAATTTGGCCAATGGTCATTTTTTTTCATTGGTCAGTAGTACCAACAGATACTCTATAAGTCAATGATAGGCTCACTTTGGCCAATGGTCATTTTTTTCCATTGGTCAGCAGCCAGCGGACGGCCAAAAAGTCATATTATCAATGGTATTAACAGGAACAATCATAAGAGTCAAAAAAAAACGGAAAAAAATTTCATTCACAATTTGGCCAATGGTCATTTTTTCCATTGGTCAGCAGCCAGGACACGGTAAAAGTGGATACAAATACATAAGAGTCAAAAAAAACGAAAAAAAAATTTTCGAATCACATTTTGGCCATTGGTCATTTTTTTCGATTGGTGAGCAGCGAGGACACGGTAAAAGTGGATATAAATTCATAATAGTCAAAAAAAACTAAAAAAAATTTTCGAATCACGGCCAATCGTCATTTTTTCCATTGGTCAGCAGCCAGGACAAGGTAAAAGTGGATATAAATTCATAAAAGTCAAAAAAAAACGAATAAAAAATTTTCGAATCACATTTTGGCCAATGGTCATTTTTTTCCATTGGTCAGCAGCCAACGGACGGCCAAAAAGTCACAATAGCAATGGTAGTAACAGGAACAATCATAATAGTCAAAAAAAACGAAAAAAAAATTTTCGAATCACATTTTGGCCAATGGTAATTTTTTCCATTGGTCAGCAGCCAACGGACGGCCAAAAAGTCACAATAGCAATGGTAGTAACAGGAACAATCATAATAGCCAAAAAAAACGAAAAAAATATTTTCGATACACATTTTGGCCATTGGTCATTTTTTTCCATTGGTCAGCAGCCAGCGGACGGCCAAAAAGTCTTATTATCAATGGTAGTAACAAGAACAATCACAAGAGTCAAAAAAACTCCGGGATTCGAACCCACAAACTAGTTAAATTAATTAAAATTAAAAGTAAACAGCGTGAGAAGACATTCGATGCGTGACAAGACATTCGGTGCAAGACACCGAAGAGCGTGACAATATATAGATAATGAAATATGCCCTTCGGGCGTAACTGGGGGCTTCGCCCCCAGACCCCCAGCTGGGGGCTCCGTCCCCAAACCCCCATCTCCTAGGGGCTCCGCCCCCAGACCCCTGGGGAAGGGGGAGAAGGGAAGAGGGAGGGGGGAGGGGGGACGACTCATCTATTCTCCGGATAAATGTAGCATATTTGCTATGCAATTTATGGGCGAGAAACATGGAAAGGGGCTAGAATGCCTATACGGGGTAGGATAATTGCTAGGGTTTCCCCCTTGTCTACTCCCACGCTAGTTACACAACATAAAACTCCACTTTTTTGGCCAAAAAAAATAAATGAAAATTCATTTTAATTTAAAACCTCAATTTTACTCGCCGTTTTATAACGTATGTTTTGTATGTGATAAAAATTTGAAGAGAAAAAAGAATAGTATTTTTAAATTTGGCAAAAGCTGGCTATGTAACAAGGGATTGTTTTGTAAAATAAAATGTGAACATTAAAATATTATTAAGGCAATCAAAAATTAAACGTCGTTTAAGGATAAATTTCATAGCAATTAATATATAATGAATTATTTTTTTTTTACATAATTTTTTATTAATTTTTCTTATGCTTTTAGCTTGTAGATTTACAGTAATTAGAAGAAAATCGTCCTGATATACATACTTCTTAGGTTTAAGCAATAGATATGTACGTTTATTAGAACAAAATAATAATATAATAAAAGAAGAAATACTATATGTGACCATATGAATTGCATAGCAATACTAAATATTATTATCGTAGAAGTTCCATCGCGATTTCTTCGACTGACAAAGCAGGGGGTCCGTTTTTAGACTCTTGGGGTATTTGAGTCGAGATGGTAGATAGGGCAACTTTCGCCCCCCCCCTATCCAAAGAGTATAAACAGAAGCTTACACTTGAATGTTGTTTATGATTTATTTTCCTCGATAGATGACAATTTCAAAAGAAGAGGGGGAGGCTGCACGCACGTGTGCCAGAAGGGGTCGTAAAATGCTATAAAAAATTAAGTTGAAAGTAAGAGGCGCCAGCAAAATTATATCAAAGTGATTTGCTATCCCCCTCCTCCTTGTTTTAATAATTAAAGTTGTTGAAAGGCAATAATAGAAATAGGAAATGTAGATATTGTGATTTTAATCAAGTAGTTAAATCCTTTGAATACATAAAGGCTAGTTTTATTAGTATTGAAAACAAAACACGAAGACTAAATGTGAACATGTTTGGAAGTAATTTGTTATTGATAAGTTTTAATTTTTAAGTCTAGCAATGGATAAATGTCATGAAAAGATTGAATTTTTTACATTAAAAAAGTTATACCAAATAAATCACAAATTTAAAATATACCAAGTAAATCACAAATTTAAAATAAAAACTTACATGTACCATTCAATGAATATGACGCAAAATGTGGAAAACCGATCGTATAATAAGACAATTAATTGTTGGAATTGGATAATAGTTTTTAAAATAACATATGGATGTCTGTATGTACGTATTGTGTCTAGTCACGTGCTTAGTAAGACTTTTTTTAATACAATAAAATGTTTAAAATATTAGGCATAAAAAATTATAAATAGAGAGTAATGAAAAGAAAATTGAATTATAATGGACTTGCGAGATAACAAGTAGCGACATGCAATAGCTCCGCTATTGCCTGTTACGACCGCGCATCTAAAAGTGTCACAGATATCATAATGATATCTCAAATAATTTAAACATAAAAAGTTACAAATACACATAATGGAGAATAATGAAATTTAATTGAATAAAAATAATGGACGTGCGACGTAACAAGCAGCGACATGCAATAGCTCCGCTATTGCCTGTTACGACCGCACATCTAAAAATGTCACAGGTATCATAATGATAGTGCTAAATTAAAACTTTTTCAACCACATTTTGGCCAAAGGTCATTTTTTCCATTGGTCAGCAGCCAGGACACGGTAAAAGTGGATATAAATTCATGAGTCAAAAAAACGAAAGAAAAAATTTTCAATTCACATTTTGGCCAATGGTCATATTTTTTATTGGTCAGTACCAAGAGACGGTCTATAAATACATATGAGTCAAAAAATAACGAAAAAAAAATTTCAAATCATAATTTGGCCAATGGTCATTTTTTCATTGGTTAGCACCCAACGGACGGCCAAAAAGTCATAATAGCAATGGTAGTAACAAGAACAATCATAATAGGCGAAAAAAAACGGAAAAAAAACTTGGATTCACATTTTGGCCAATGGTCATTTTTTTCATTGGTCAGCACCCAACGGACGGCCAAAAAGTCATAATAGCAATGGTAGTAACAAGAACAATCATAATAGGCGAAAAAAAACGGAAAAAAAAACTTGGATTTACATTTTGGCCAATGGTCATTTTTTTCATTGCTCAGCACCCAACGGACGGCCAAAAAGTCATAATAGCAATGGTAGTAACAAGAACAATCATAATAAGCGAAAAAAAACGAAAAAATAAACTTGGATTCACATTTTGGCCAATGGTGATTTTTTTCATTGGTTAGCACCCAACGGACGGCCAAAAAGTCTTATTATCAATGGTAGTAACAAGAACAATCATATGAGTCAAAAAAAACCCCGGGATTCGACCCCAAAAACTAGTTAAATTATCAAAAATTAAAAGTAAACAAAACAAGACATTCAGTGCGTGACAAGACACTCGGTGCTAGACACCGAATAGCGGGACAAAACAAAATGGAAAGTGAGCCCATAAATTGCATAGCAATTAATATATACCCTTGTAGGGGAGGGCATAGGGTAATTATCAATGTTAACCAATTCAAAAACGTAAAAATACCATAAATTGCATATAGCAATTAAAAATTTCGCTTTATTTGGCCAATGGTCATTTTTTCATTGGTCAGTAGCCAGCGGATGGTCAAAAATTCATATTATCAGTGGTATTAACAAGAACAAAATATTAATTTAATTTAAAAAAATTAAAAAAAAAATCGTCCTCTCCCTGGCTTGAACCCGGGATATCCAGGTCACAAAGCTGGCGCCAATAACTTGGTGGACGACGGACGGACGACTGACGACGGACGACGGACAACCAAAAACGAGCCCATAAATTGCATAGCAATTAATAATTGCGATATTTTTATAATGATTGCATCCCTATATTTTTGATAATCCTCTGACTTTTTTGATTTATGCTACCGTCCATATAGATTTTTCTTTCTTTTGATGAAATCCCTAACCGATTGATCCCACCACCATAATTCCCTATTCATACCTTTGCCTTCTTTGGTCTGTCCTAGAACCCAAGTCGCTGTTTCCTTAGTTCTTAGTTATCTTCCAATCGTCCTCTAAGTGGCTTTGCAACTTCCTTGCATCCAAGAGCGAGGAAGATTTTTGATGATATTTATCGTTTGTTGAAGTATCCTTTAGCGTGTCGTATCTATTTCGAGATTCATAAACCCTTCTTTTTGGGAGATACTTTTCTTTCAAGATTCATAATAGGCAGACGATGTTGCCAGGCGATTTCTTCTCCCGGGATTACTTTGCCTTGATACTCCATAAGTCCGCTTTCCGTATGAGCAGATTTTCAATATGACTAAAATGCTTCCCACTTCTATAAGTCACAATCTGATCTTTGCGTTTTTAAAAATAGGTGTTAACCATCGCCATGTGGTATGCTGGGGATACTTGCAGAAGTTTTCTTTGTTCTTAAGACCATATCCAATATGATTTCGTTCATACCTGCGGCGACTTTCCCTACGTGGGCATTGGGCCCCAATAATTAGCTTTTTATTTTATACTCCTTGTATTTCCTTTTCCAATGACTCGCATAATGTCTTTTTCTGATTCCATACATCTAATTTAGAGAGCATGCGCACATAAAGCGTTAGGAGGCCCCCTTGATCTGCAATCTCCACCCATATTAACCTGTCTGAACAACGCTTGTCCACCACCTTGTCCTTGAACGATTCGCTTAGAACGATACCGACCTCGTTTCTACGATATGGTGGCCCACAGTAGAATAGTTTGTACCCTTCTTCTAACTCCGAGCTTTAGTTCCGTTCCACTTTGTTGTAGGCAGGCGATGGGTACCTTTCTTCTTTTTTGCATTTATACGGCCTCGGTGCTCCGTTACTTTCCCACATTCCAGTACATTATTCGCATTCTTTCCGCAACTAATTTCCTTAACCGCCTTCGTTGTGAGTCATATGATTACCATAATGTATTTTTCGTTTTGCACGGGCGGGATATGCAATGCGCGTCGTTCGTGGAGGACCTACTATCTTAATGTTGTAACACGGACCTGGGCCGTCGTAAGTAATGTTTAAGACATAGGGTATAAGTTAGAAAAACTTCAATCATCATTATTTAGAAAAAAAAATTTAAGGGAGGAGCGAGCACCTTAGGAAGACCAGGCCATTAAAACAAATATAGTTATTTGGCTAATTTTATTTGCTTTAGTATGAGTTAAGTTTTTTATATTTGACCGATAAAGGGAATTTGATACAAATAATTTGATAGAACTATAAAATTCAATAAGGTTTTTAATCTAACAATCAGTTAGTATATTTTATACATGGGCCATTCCATGACAAATCAAAACGTTTTCGACCGAACATCTCGGATATGGATAATTTTTGGTGAGGATGTAGGCCTCATGTATCATAGTAATTTGGGAAAATTTTAGCCATTTTGGGCCAAAATCAAGCTCGAGATCGTTTTATAGATTTTAATATTTTTGTCATATTTTTGAAATTAATGGCGGTATTTAATCAAATTTTGGTGCATTTTGTTCCTAAAAAAATTCTCTATCGAAATAATTTAACAAAACACCCGGTACTTTTGCGGTTAATTTTTTGTGGTCAAATTAGTGAAAAATCATAAAAACCTATTTGTCAATTATATGAAATCACCAATTTTACAATGTGCACTCCTTTATGACCCAATATCATATTTCAATGATAAAAAGTTTGGGACCGGCTACGGGATGGTCAAGACTTCAAAAAATTACATTTTCACCAAAAATAATTAAAGAGGGCTGTACAATCAATTATCACAAGAACATATTATGATTTGTCTTTCACCAATAAATTTATTAAATACATGGTAAATAAATAATATTGGAATAAAATAAAATCAAGCTAATGTTTTAACAGGGTTTAATGCATGTAAACAACTTCATCAACTATGAAATCATGACCAAGCATGGGTATATTTTCAACTATAGCCTCTTTGTAGCAAAGGCCCATAAGATAAGGAAATTTAGCATTTTCAATCCCGTGTTTCTTGATGTTGTTTAAATATGCATCATAAAATCCTTTACCCCTTCCAAGTCTACATCCAGTTTTGGTAAAAGCCACTCCCGGAACCAATATTAGGTCAAGATATTTATCTATTCATAGCTAAATTTTGTATTAACAAGCTTACTGTCATTGTAAACATCAGGAATCCCATCCCCAGCATCTTGGCTATGCTGTCTTATATTCCATTGTGTAAGTGCCAAATTTTCGAATTCATTCCAAGAGTACAAAGGTAGCATTTTCATAAAGCACAAAGGTGCTACCTTATAACATCACTAACTTAATGCTATACATTTACATTATAATAAGGAATATAGCAACATCCTTTTATTTGCAATATGGCTTTCAATAAATCAGTTGTTATTATTTCGTCCTGCATGTTTAAAAACAATGATATGTATTGACTGTCTTTAAATTTCGGATGTTCTAAAACCTTAGAGCATAAAACATTAGAGAATATTTATTACTTTTTTAGTAACCCACAGAGACTGTTCCATCTTCTCTTTAGGCTCTATCGCTATTAATTTTTGCAGCACTGCTTTTCTTAAAATCTTTTTTGAACTTTGCATCATACATGAATTAATAAGGGAAAAAAAAACAGCTGATTTTAGCAAAATAGGTCAAATAACCGAATTGGGAAAAATAGCCAGCGGTTGCAACACGATGGGGTCAAAATGAAAGGAATCGTAATTAAATAACTATGCTAGAATGCAATGAGAATTACTAGCTGAACCCGGCCAAGCGTTGCTTTTGCTCAGTATACAATTCTATTTTTAAATTTGATTAGTATTTGAAAATGATGAATATATGATCGAACTTGGATAATTGGACGGGATTATAAATATTTAAAAATTTATAATACACTTTTATGCAAACATATAAGATGATAACTAAGAGTATTCTTTAAATTTAAATCATGTAACTTGGGTATTATTTCTACTTCTATACTTTAATGGATAACAAAGATTTAAAAAAATAAGGCATTTTTATTTTCATACATCTAAAATAGTTATAAAATGTATTAGTAAATTTAAGTTTGAACATTGCGTATTCGTATAATATGTAAATACAAGATGTTAGGGGCTGAGAAAGGTTAAATTGTTTAAATTTTTTTGAGTCAATTCGGTCCGGATGAATAAATTACCTGACTGGACCCATCTAATATATTATAAATATCCGCCTTGCCATGCACGAACTGTCCTTCCCAAGTAATTTATTGTCTGTTAAGTCCGAAGCTGCTATTAAAAAACAGGCATCGCAATAAAGGCATATTAATTGAAACAAAACCAAGTATATGTGAGTAATTAAAAAGCTAAATAAATAGTTAACTCCTTTTCATGAGCGTAGAAGGTTTAAAAAAATGACATAAGAATTGGCAAAATAATCATTGTGAAAAAAATTTAGAACAAATTACGTTGTATTTTTAAATCGTGTAAACAACTGGATATACTATATAAATGTCATCGCGAGTAGTGATGATTAAAACCAAGGGTTTGTAACCCAATCCAGAGGGATGAGGTTTAGGTTGCAAAAAACCTATAAGGTCTTTTCAATTCCCAAACCTAAACCTAAGGTTGAGCCCAAAAAACCTAAAAACCCTTCAGGTCAATAATATACCAACCTGAAACCTGGGGTTAGGTTGACCTGAAAAATTTCTTTCATTCACAATTTTAAAAGAAGGAAAAAGAGTGTGCTATTATTATTATAAAAAATATTGAGGAATTAGTAATATCTAAATGATTTAAATATCTAAAATGTATATTTGGTTATAGAGCCATCTATATATTATTGCATAGGAGTGTGAGTGAAGGTTGTGTGATGTAATTGAGGGGCTCGGTAGGGTGTGGGTTATATGTGTATCTTTAAACCTAATACTCCTTAACTCCAAGTTATGTTATGGGTGGGAACGATACACACACCTCGTTCTCTCCTACACATTTTCCGTTCCAACCTCGATCTACTTGGTTTCAGCCTAGACGTACCCCATTCCACCATTATCCTGTTTTCCACTTCACTTTTATTAAGTATAAAAAAGATATTGCCTTAGGAATTATTTTTGTTAAGACGGTATCTTTACAAATTAATGAATTGCATTAAATCACCACAAAAACTGGGCATCAATTTTAATAATAATCACATAAATATTTAAAAGGATGATTCTCCGTCGGATATATCAAGAACTTAATTTAAAAATTAAATTAATGATAAAAATATTTTTAAAAATGCAATTTACATTTGTATTAAGCTTTTTACAATGATAGCGTTTAATATAACGAAATTCGCATAATAACGTGTTATATTAACGGGATAAAAATAGTCTGTATTCTTTAAAATTGCAATAGAAAAAAATTTAAACAAAATTTGAAAAGCAAACATTATCTATTTACAAGGTTTCTCTTACAAATTTTACGTTTTACACTTTTCCTGGATGGCAAATTAGTGGAAGAGAAAATGAACGACCCTTAATCTTTTTTCATCCCTTTCTTATTTTAAAGTCTATACCTGTTATCGTAACCGTCGCAATTTTCATCACATTATTTATATTTTAGGGATTTTTGATCTAATGGTTAATTTTTGCTTAGATAAACTTCAATAGGTATATAAAGTATAAATTTTATTTTTTGTTCACGTTTGCACAATTAAAATTAGCAAATTTTATAATAATAAAAAAAAACTCGGGCCTTCGGCCCTCGTGGGAAGGGGGAGAAGGGAAGGGAAGAGGGGAAGGGAAGGGGGGACGACTCATCTGTACTTCGTATAAATGTATCATATTTGCTATGCAATTTATGATCGAGAAAGGTGGGAAGGGGCGAGAATGCCTAATGATTAATTAATTATTTATACAAATTTTCCATTATAGGCAAAATGTAATATAGGCAAAATGTAATATAGGCAAGGGTTAGGGTTAGATTTAGTGTTTGCTTCTAGTTGCGTATTACATTAGTTTTTATGGCCTTTAGTGATTATGGGTCTAACAAACATTATATTATTAAACAACACAATGTTAAGAATTTGCAGAATTGTTGGGAGCAATTTTTTGTTGAATTTGAACGATTTTTAATTAAAAAAATCAAAAATTTGGCCAATGGTCACTTTTTCTCTATAGGTCAGTACCAACAGATACTCTATAAGTCAATGATAGCCAAAAAAAACGGAAAAAAAAATTTTGATGCTCACTTTGGCCAATGGTCATTTTTTTCCATTGGTCAGCAGCCAGCACACGGTAAAAGTGGATATAAATTTATAAGAGTAAAAAAAACGAAAAAAAAATTTCGAATCACATTTTGGCCAATGGTCATTTTTTTCCATTGGTCAGCAGCCAGGACACGGTAAAAGCGGATATAAATTCATAAAAGTCAAAAAAAAAACGAAAAAAAAGTTTTCGAATCACATTTTGGCCAATGGTCATTTTAATTGGTCAGCAGCCAGCGGACGGCCAAAAAGTCATAATAGCAATGGTAGTAACAGGAACAATCATAATAGTCAAAAAAAACGAAAAAAATAATTTCGATTCACATTTTGGCCAATGGTCATTTTTTCCATCGGTCAGGAGCCAGCGGAGGCCAAAAAGTCATAATAGCAATGGTAGTAACAGGAACAATCATAATAGTCAAAAAAAACGAAAAAAATAATTTCGAATCACATTTTGGCCAATGGTCATTTTTTTCATTGGTCAGCAGCCAACGGACGGCCAAAAAGTCTTATTATCAATGATAGTAACAAGAACAATCAGAAGAGTCAAAAAAACTCCGGGATTCTAACCCAAAAACTAGTTAAATTGCATAGCAATTAGAAGTAAACAACTTTTATTTATGTTTATTATATAACATTGGTCAGCAGCCAGCGGACGGCCAAAAAGTCATAATAGCAATGGTAGAAACAGGAACAATCATAATAATCAAAAAAAACGAAAAAAATAATTTCGATTCACATTTTGGCCAATGGTCATTTTTTTCATTGGTCAGCAGCCAGCGGACGGCCAAAAATTCTTATTATCAATGATAGTACCAAGAACAATCATAAGAGTCAATAAAAAACTCCGGGATTCTAACCCCAAAACTAGTTAAATTGCATAGCAATTAAAAGTAAACAATTTTATTTATGTTTATTATATAACTAGTTAAATTGCATAGCATTAAAAGTAAACAACTTTTATCTATGTTTATTATATAACAAAAACTAGTTAAATTGCATAGCGATTAAAAGTAAACAACTTTTATTTATGTTTATTATATAACTAGTTAAATTGCATAGCAATTAAAAGTAAACAACTTTTATTTATGTTTATTATATAATAGATAATTTAACAAATCTTATATATAACACACCGAGGGAGATAGAGATGAGGGGTGGGGCACCTCTTATGCATTAATTTAAAAAATAACACAGCGAGGGAGATAGAGATGAGGGGTGGGGCACCTCTTTCTCATGCATTAATTTAAAAAAGCGATAACCTAATATACCCAATGCAAATAGATAGGGAGGACAACGGACAACGGACAACGGACAACCAAAAACGAGCCCATAAATTGCATAGCAAGTAATTAACATAAAATATGATACATTCATTTCGCATCCTAAAGATACGATTTACGAAATGAGGGAATAGGGAATTTATTGGGCCGGCAGGGGAAACATTTACATTCAGGATGGTCACCAATTATAAGTCTTCCGAAGGCGGAATATTTATATTAAAGCTTTTCACCTTACTCGTTTATTTATTTAGGCTATTTCAAAGAGAAAAAGAATTAATGATCGAATATATATAAATTATCGATACAGTACGCGTTTTGTACGCGTATACAAAATTCAATAATGCGCGTGTTGATAAATATTACTATATGGGGGAAGAAATAACACACACGTAAGGGAAATTAAATGGGAAGGAAAGGAGATATACCACAGTATACCCATAGACTAATAGACTGCTCATTCCCTTTTAAAAAGGGTTCCAAATTTTGGCATCCATTTTGAAAAGTAAAACATAAAATTTGGCCAATTCATAAGGTTTGATGAATTTTTAAAATCGCTATAATGATTAAAATGGGTTGTTTCATGTTATAAGTTCAATGATTTGTCCAATACAATCCATCGCTATACAAACTATTGTATATTACATATACAACCAAAGAAAGATTGAAGAAACTAATATAAATTTAGTATATATATATAGTAAGGTTGCGCGATAGTGGGTGATGCGCATGATAGTGGGGTGATACGCGTGATAGTGCGGTGATACGCCTAAAGGTGGGATAATACAAATTAGGGTAGATGCAAAAGTAATAATTTGAATAACCTCTGATACGTAGTCTATAACACAAACTCTACTTCACTTATCAAAATGGCGGTCGTTTTTTTGCAACACTATTGATGCGTGAATATATAAGAGATGAGCAGTCTATTAGTCTATGAGTATACCACACCTCCCCCTTTATCGATAAGTCAAAGACTTAATGTACTTCCGATAAAGGTCTAGGAGTTCAGTGTTGTTGAATGCAACTTTTTTTATCTAAAGGTTGAGGCGACTTTTTTACAATCAAAGTCAGAACATTTTATAGGTACTATTAAAATTTTCATCAATTGTTCAGCCTACATAATTTTCAAACATCTGGCATCTAGTGCTAGCTTCTTGCCTTTGCCACGAATCGACTGATTTATGTGTAAATCAGTGATAAAAAGGGTACGTCATGGCTAGCGAATTAGTCGTCCCAGCTCTATGACGCACCGGGCAATAGCAACAAAAATTATAATTAATCTATACTGAATTATCACAAAGGCTGTATCAGTTTATTATACCTACATTGTAAATTGCTGTTTTAAAAATTATTATTTCTCTCGCAGTATACCACACCTCCCTTTTAATTTCCCTTCCCTGTGTGTTTCCCCCATATATTATTATTTCTTTAGCCGCCCCTGAGGGCGTGGGTTCAGATCCCACATCTGACACCCATTTCGCATTCTAAGGATACGATTTACGAAATGAGGGAATAGGGAAATAATTGGGCCGGCAGGGAAACATTACATTCAGGATGGTCACCAATTATAAGTCTTCCGAAGGCAAAATACTTATTTATTAAAGCTTTCCACCTTACATCGTTTGTTTATTTATTTAGGCTGTTTCAAAGAGAAAAAGAATTAATTAAATATATATAAATTATCGTACGCGTATACAAAATTCAGTGATGCGTGTTGATAAATAATAATATATGGGGAAAGAAATAACACACACGTAAGAAAAATTAAATGGGGAGGAAAGGAGTTATACCATAGTATATCATACCACAATTCAAATATTTAATTTAGTCAAAAATTTATTATTTTCAAAAGTGTTAAATACTTTATTTTACTTAATCGGCTAGATTTACTCATAAATAATTTTCATTATTTCTATTTTTGCAATATTTTATTCAAAATTTTGAGTATATTTTTATGATTATTTATATTACTTTTGACAAACAGATACATTAACAATTTCATTATTTTATTTTTTAGACTCAAATTCTTAAGTATACTATTATCGTTATTAAGGATTTGCATGGGCGGATCTAGGCTTTGGACTGGTCCCAAAGCATGGTCTCAGGGCGCGTATGGATGGGATCTAACACTAAAAAACAACGGGGTAGGGTCGTGGGCTGGACAAGATATTTGAAAAAAGGCTCGTTTCAAAAAATAGACATCATTTATTTTTATTTGTTTTATATGTTTATATGGATTACTAGTTTATTTACAAATACAAAATATTTTGAAGACAAAAATATAGAATTAGGCTTAAACTAAACAGATGGCATTGATCCGTGTATGAAATGGAAGTTTTATTGTTATTTATATATTTTATTCCATTATTACGAACATTTATATTTACTTAGCATTCATTCAATTTTATCAATGAAAAAAATCCTATTTGCAACCCTATTTCTTCACGCAAAAAATCAGGGTATAATATTAAAAATATTGTTGAAAAAATAACTCTTGAAGTTACTGAAGAAATTTACTTCAACTTTTTTTACGGATCAAGGTGCGAATATTGCAAAACCCTTAGAAAATCCAACGATTCAATTGCTCGGGTCAGGAATTTTATTTAAAAACATAAAAATGTAAATGTAAGACGGTTGTACTTTACCCATTATAAATATAAAATGGGCTAAGGTGATATCCTGACTTATAATCATAGAAAGTCTTTTAATAGTATTTAATTTATAATCACGGTCTAGTTAAAATTAAACGAAATTTTTGTTTTTTAAATTTTGTCATTTGTCTTTATGAGGTAAGAAAAATGAATAATGGGTAGCACTAGCCTCTCTCCGACTAGCCCCGACTCCTATTTTTTACACAGATAATAATTTAGCATGTTATACTGTAAATAAAATTTTAATTATTAGACATTTTTTACAGTAAAAACATGCCTTTATAAGATAAATTTTATATTGGTTAAAGTATATTCTCAAAATAATTTTACATGCAAAATACAAAATTTAGTTAAGGATACTACCAGCCCCAAGCCACTTTTTCTCGAAAAATTTTTTTCCAACCAATTAATTTTTTCCTTATACCTTATGACAATATACTCATGGTTAAAATAATAATGTTTTATGATTATAATTTTTAAAAATGATTACAAAAATATAAGTAGCCTCGGGCTATAACTAGCCCCAGTCTCACCAATTTGAAACTTAAGTACATTTTGTATTTGCTTTTTACTTAACTGATTTATAACCTATTTGATTAAAAATATATATTAAACATTTTTACTTCAAAATATACACTAACTGTAATTATGTATCTCTACTTTCATTTTTGCTTTTGATGCAGTTAAACTTTTGATACTTAAGACTATATCATATTATTTTTTGAAATGCACATGAAAAATAGCCATATTACAATTAATTTAAATTTTTAATGCTGATATGCATGGGCGTAGCCAGCATTGGGATAGGGGGGCAATAATGGATTAGGAGGAAGGGCAAAATGATCATTTTTTTAAATTTTAGCCATAATTTTAATAAATTTCAACAAATTTTTGGATTTAGAGGGGGCAGCCGCCCCTCTTTGCCCCCCTTGGCTACGCCCATGCAGATATGTCAGAAATTTTTTTTACATTAAGATATTAACATTGTATACTAAGTGACAAATATCAACCGACATAAGGATTATATTTATATCAACTTATAACCCTCAGGGCCTATAATTAAAATTATGTGTATAAGAAAGAAACGGTGTATATTTTGATATGCCGTGCAAAGACATAGCTAGGGGTGGCAGGGAGGGTCGGCTGCCCCCCTCTAAATCTAGAAATTTAGAGAAATTTCATTGTGGCTAAAATATCAAAAATTATCATTTTGCTTCTTCCTAAATCATTATTGCCCCCCTCTAAATCCAACCTAGCCTAGCCCATGATGCCGCCGTGAATTTGTCTATATTGAATAAGAACAAATACAAAATTAAATAATATCCAAACTTATTTTGTTTTATGTTACATTATTGTAGTGAATGTCCAACAAGTTTTTATTTTACTTCAATCAAACAAGCATGGCATCCTACTTAAAACATCGTGTCCTATCTGGCATAATGTCTTTTAAACTCATCAATTATTACTAAATCCAGTAGTCTTGATTAAAATAATAATTATCGAGAGATGTTATTTTATATAGATTTTTGCGAATTTTTCACTAGAAAAGTTGTTTTTATTCGAAGATTAAGATTTGAATATGTAATTAAAAGCAAATGATCGTGCCAAGTTAATATAATATTTTAATCAGTATTACCATGAAATTTATATATTTTAAGCATTAAAACATCTTGCTTTTTCAATTTACGAAAACCAACCATGTTTGGCAATCAGTTCGTAGCCAAATTTTGATGTTTCATCATAAAATGGAATGGGATAGGCAAAAAGACATTTAAAGCGTTAATGTTATAGCTATTCTTATTTGGAAATTCAGTTTAAAATTCTGCTTATAATATAATGATTTCTATATAAATATCATAACGTTGGCCCAATATAGTATTTTTGTCCAATGTCAGTCATACTAAAATTCCAGATTTTCAGGCGTGTCAGTCAAAATTATTTGGGTCCGATTGACCAATCAAATTATGAAACAATTTTAGCCCATCCTTCTGCCCACTAATTCCAAACAATCCAATTTTCTTATTTAAAAGCGTCTCCCATACATTTTTGCTACATTATTTGGCTTTAAGCTAGCATTTGTTAACTGATATTTGCAATTCGAAGTTTGTCTAGAGCCTCAAAAAACTTAGTTAGTTTATATATTATATTCTGTGAAAACGTTTAGAGTCAAAATTAATATTAATGTAGGTAGATACTTAGCGTTGTATATTTGGAAGATTTAGTATAATAAATCTTATTTATTAGCCTCAGGCTTGTAGTATTTCTGTTCGAAATGGCGACAATAAAAGTCAATTGTCGCTTTCAAATAATACTCAAAGCTTCATATTCCTATAACTAAATGGATTCATTAAAACGGTAACTTTTACCAATATTAGTTTTAAAAGTTGTATTATAATTTATATATTCTTTAGTAAATATCATTTTAATACAAACATATCTTTTTATAATAAGAAAGTGGTTTTTGGATACAATAATCTAGTTCTCAGATATGTTTAAATTTATTATGAAATATTGTAAGTCACCATTCATATGGAAATTAAAGCCATGGGCGTAGCCAGGGGCCCCCAAATGACAAAAAAAAATCAATGCAAAAACCCTTAAAAATTAAAAAAAAATTATGTTTAACCCCTCCCCCCCCTAATTGAACTTAAATCATTTTCGCCCTCCCCCCCCCCCCAAATCAAAACCTGGCTACGCCCATTATTAGAGTTATTAAATTAGGTTATTAAATTAAATGCTTGATTAATACGGAGTTTTTTATTTTTAAAAAATATTATCGTGACTTTAATATAACAGCAATATTAAAAAGCCCCTCACGACATCTTAAAATGTTATCGCATGTATATTATTGTTAATGTCACTCTTATTTAAGTTAATAACCTTTTACAAAAATAAATCGTTTAAAAATATTCAACATGATATGGCATAAATAAGTATTCAAAATTTTGCAATCAGCTTTATGTTTATGACTCGATTATTTTTAAATTTCACATTAAGTTATATGTGAATAATAAGAAGTTAACAAAAAACTAAAATAAAACTACAATGAAATTGCATTAATTTTGAAAATAATAAAAAAATAGCCCTTTCCACTTATTAATCTTAAATTATTGCTTTACTTATTTTTCGATATTAATGATTTATTAATAAATATATCAATTAATAAATTTTTTTTTTCGATAGAAGCTTATTTCCAAATAATTGTGTATGTTACATGCTAAAATATAAATTAATGAGCTGGCATCGAGCCATGGATTGAGATTGCATTGGACTTTACAATTTCCTTGGTGATTTTCTGCTTGATGTAAAAGTATTCTTTGGGATCGTGTTTAATGGAGGTTATATTAAAACGATTCATTCTAATTGAATCATTGATTCATGGGCGTAGCCAAGAGGGGTAGGGAGGGGCGGCCGCCCCCCTCTAAATAAAAAAAAATTGCTGAAAATTATAAAAATTATGACTAAGATTTCAACAAATTTCATTTTGCCCCTCCCTAAATCATGCCCCCCTCTAATTCTAATGTTGGCTACGCCCATGTTTGATTTATCTTAAAGTGCGATAATCATATTCAAATTTTCATTTATAAAATTTAATTTCGGACAGCATATCAAAATGTAATACATGGGCGTAGCCAGGATTTGGATAAGGAGGAGGGAGGGCAAACAATAATGGCTTTTCGATAATGCTCTGGCCCCAACTAGAGACCTGCGGGGTGGTCAGAGGCCCGGCCTTAACCAACATTTCCGGGCCGGGCCCGGGTCTTAAATCATAGACTTTGAAATCCAAGCGGGCCGAACTTAATATTTATAAAATAGGCCAGGAGTAGTCTTTAATTCTGTTAAAAACAATATATCATAATATAAAATATTAAAGTTATTCATTTTGTGTTAAATGAATTATAAATGAAACCTACTTCTTAAGGATTCTAAAGGAATTTAATACGGATTCGGTTGGTAAATATACTAAGCTAAGCCAGTCTCTTCATTTGTGTTTTGAATCAAGATGAAATAGCCATCAAAATGCTTGAACATTTATGAATGTTATAGAAATAGTGTACTTTTGAGGGTTCGACACTATTTTACAAGACTATAAGATCAACAAATTGTCGAGGCTTTAATCACCTTTTTAGTGGTTTCTAGCATTGTCATTGGTGGGTAAAAGCAAAACCGACTATCTGATGGTTTTATATTTTTATAAATTGGAATAACATTAATGATTTTTATCACTAAGAATAAGGGATTCAAAAGCCACGCTTCTAGATGTTTTAAATTTTTACTGTTTTATTTTAGACATTTATCATAAAATATCAAAATTCTTATGCCTCTATTTCAAAAGCATTAAAAAGATGCTAATACCGATTGAATTAGAAAAAATGTCGACATTTAAAATTTGTTCTTTCAGGATGAGGTTTATTGACAACGCTTGTTACGTTGAAGATAAATATGATAATACTTTTATAGTTCATTTATATTTTTTTTATTCTATGCGTTAAATTATTATTAAAAACTTTTATTCTGATTAATTTAAGATTTCTATAACCATTAAAATTCCGAACCGGACCCTATATGTAAATTTTTATATTATAAAAATATAATCAAATAAAATTTTCGGAGAAAGTGACTACAAGCTTTATATAGTCTATTTTTTCCTTCGCCAACTTTCTGTGAATACTCGTTAAACACAACCATAGCGATTTTATCGTAGTAGTCATAAATATTAAATAAAAGATTATTGGTCTAAAAACACAACTAACATGATTTGCGAAAAAAAATTCGAATGTCCATATTTGAAATTTGGTGGTAGGAATTAAATAGTAATCTCTGATATTCAATTTAGAAGAAAATTAAATTACCTTTCAAATTTGCCAATGTGTTTTTATATTAATCAATGTTAAGTTTATATAGGGGGGCATAAGACAAAAATTTAAAGCTATTTGTATTAAATCCCCCCCCCCCCCATTTAAGAAGAAAGGCGCGCCCTCTGGTGAGGCCCATGGGTAATATATCTAAAAAAGGCATAAATACTTACAATATATATTAATTATTCAATTTTTTCTTCAAATTTAAAAGGGTAGAAAGGATTTTTCCTCCTCTACACTACACAATTCCTGAGAGCAACATACATCTTTCAATCTCGCATCAGTGCCATTATAATTAATTTCCACCATTATCACCCCAGGCTTGTTCATCCGTCCTAAAGGGCTTGATATGTTATCTACTAAGGATGATTTAAAAATATAGAAAGTCTGGCATTTTTTGTTCCACCAAAATTTCTTTTCCTAGACCCGACCAAATTTAAAAAAGTAATCAATTTTACTTATTGTAATTGTTGTCTTCATAATATTTAAAGTTCTGCTTAATGTGAAAAATTCTAACAAACCCATTTCATAAAAACGCGTGTCTTGACGGTTTAATCGGATTTTTCCGTTCAAAGATATGTTAATGAGGCTTTATGCCACTTTAAAAATGAAGCTGGCATGGGCGTAGCCAGGGGGGGGGGGCAAAAAAAATTTTTTCAATGCAAAAAGCCTTAAAAATTAAAAAAATTATGTTTTGCCCCCCCCCCCTTAATTAAACTTTTGAACGTTTCGCCCCCATGCCCATAATCCAAAACCTGGCTACGCCCATGGAAGCTGGTACTTTATCATAAATAAGTTAGAGAATGGAATATGCAATTTTACATGGTTAAGTCATAGAATAACTTATATTAAAGTATAATGTGTGCTAAAAACTAACCAATTTATTAATTAAT
Source organism: Gordius sp. MW1 (assembly GCA_964036665.1). Lineage (NCBI taxonomy): Eukaryota > Metazoa > Nematomorpha > Gordioida > Gordea > Gordiidae > Gordius > Gordius sp. MW1. The sequence goes on along the minus strand of OZ038532.1, from coordinate 10,531,818 downwards.
CTGCTATTTTTGACAATTGGTCGCAAACATAGTTATATTAAAAATGTCCATCATCTTTAATATTTCATGATTAATACTATCAATTGTATCACCTTTTCGTCCAATTTTATTAATAGCATTTCGCCTAGTATCAAGTGGGGTTTCAATTCAAATCGAAAGTTTTGAAACTTAATACCATTACAACACCTATTAGAAGAAAATGTTACATCTGTGATTAATTATTTTGTTGTTTTTTTGGGGGGGGGGGGACATTTCTTATTTTTTATTCCTGGGTATGGTCGAAAACGGGTTAAAATTTACCTTATATGACTTCGATTGTATGTGACAATGGCGTCTAGGTACCCATTTATGCTTCTCTATCTACATACATGTATATTATTCCTTTAAAAGTCGGGCGACGCTACACAGTGAAATGGCATGTTATAATACATCATGCAAAACTTTTTGTCGCGAATGCTAGATAGATAGGACAATATTTAGGTGTCCTTTATACTGGGTTGTCTTCGTCAAAGAACAGTTTATAATTTATGTAAAGGATTTCGAACGAAATAAAGGCCATAAATTTGTCTGTAACCAACAATGGCTTTGCTTTGAAGGTTACCACATTAATTGTCTGTTTTTCTCTTTACGAATTAGGAAAACAACATACGTATAGATTTAAACCACCCAGAAGGAACAAATTAGGATTTTTTAAGGCGGAATTATGAATAACCCCGAAAAATTTATTTTAGCTAAAATATATTATTGGTTTATATTTTGAATTTACAAAGTCCTTTCACATATTGTTTAAGGGTATAATAAAATTAAAAGCAAGCAGAGGCATGGGCGTAGCCAGGGGGCGAGTGCCCCCCCCCCCTAAATGGCTAAAAAAAATTTCAATGCAAAAACCCTAAAAAATTAAAAAAAAATTACGTTTTGCCCCCCCCCCCTAATCCAAAACCTGGCTACGCCCATGAGCAGAGGTACAATTAAATTAAAACTATATAGGTAATTGGCGTTTAAATGTATGATCCACAGGCATAATCCTTTATAAGTTTTAATTACTAAATAAAATAATATTTTTTTCTTATTATCTTTTTTGTTTGTAGATGGTTCTCTATATTTACAATTTATAAAACCGCTTTACCGTGTTTATACAATGTTTATTTATATTAATTAAAAAATGAATTAATAAAAAAATGCAAATAAGTGTTTTTTATTAGTATACAAATGAAATACACCACAATACAATTTCATTAAGTCTAGCCGAATAGATTTATATTTAATTATTTTATTTTCGAAAACGTGCAAATATATAATTATTTCCCCCAACGAAATTGGTGCGGTTAAATGATAGTATACTGAACCTAGAACTTTCCTTTCCCTTTGTTACTAACCGCGCCCGTGAACCTTAGTCGTGAAAAGACTTTAGCAACTTTAAAAAAAAATTGCTCTTTTTAGAATGGTGGAAGGGAGTGTTTAATGGTTTTCTTTGCCTCTTGGCTTGGTTCAAGACCACCTTTTGATTCAACATTTTTTATGCGAGAACCTGGGGTTAAATCCGTTTTCTCTAATTCAACAAATAAATTTTAAACAATTCATTGGTTTATCAACAAAAGTAGAAGTTTAATGTTTAGGTATACTATACCTCATCGAATTTAGAAACAAAATATTTTAAGGGCAATGTATTATAAATTAAAAAATATTCAGGTTAACACAATAATGCATTATTCTATAAAATACACATTTATTAGAAGGAAGAGAAAAATTGTGAATAATTGCTGTGTGACAAATGTTCGAAAATTAAACATAAATATTTAATAGTTGAATCACCTGGTTGGCTTTGGTCTCATAGAGGTCACGCACCATTTGTAAATTGGTTCTAATGCTAAATTTTACCACTAGGAGTAGCCTTGATCAAACAAATTTATTTAAACTTAAGGTTGGAATAATTATATTTTATATCTATTTTATAATTTATAAATATGAACGGGTAATTGATTATAGAGGATCAAATTTTTAACATAATGAATTTAGATTGTTTGATAAATTAAAAAGTTGAGCTTAAAAGATCGTAATTTTATGCCTGCCTTACCCCCCCCCCCCCCCCCCCCCATGTCACGATTTTATAACAGGAAAGAATAGTTTTATCTTAAATTAAAACAAAATGGGAAATTTTTTGCTAACACTTCCGAACAAATTCTAAATTTTTGATTAATGAAAATGCTTTTTATGGTCACTGAACTCTTTAAATTGTCTTCATCTCATTTATTCACTGGTGCAAAAAATCGGTTATTTCATTCTATCGTTGCTAGACTCTCAGTGTTTGCCTAATCGTATTCTTATTTTTAAAAATAATATTTCAGTCACTTAATTAAACTATATTTCATTTACATAATATCACCGAATAACTTATATTTATAAATATGATGCTACAAGTTGTGGGTGAGGGTGGAGAGGATTTAATTGGCTTACCTTCTTGATAATGAATATGGTAACATGCATAGGGCCAATGCCCATCTATGGACAAGAGAATGGGGTTGGTGGCTTATTTTAAACCCATAGTCCATCCATAGATATTATTACAATTACTTGAAAAGACATCCTGAAGATCCCATGAGTTGCCCAGTGTGCCCATGCCCACTAACACACCACACTATCGAAAATCGATGAATACCCGTAACTAAAAACCCACCACCCAGCTTACTATAGTTTGTTATTTATCATAGCGGTAGGGGGGGGGGACGGGTCTGGTAAGACTGCTCTTTAAATCCTGTAGTTTTCCTGACCCCTCGTTACTTACCCCCCATATTTTTAATGAGCACCCCAGGGCGTTGTGATTGAATGAAACCTGTTACTTCATTTTGTGTGATTAATTGTGGAGAAATCAGGGACAAGAGGGGCAGGCAGGGATCGGTCTTAAGGTGACGTTGACATAGTGCCACCTTTGTCGATCGTTACCGGTGGTCGACTATTATAAATTTATTAACAAGGGTTAATACCCATTTGAAATTTTTAATAGGACTAGTTTAATGGTTAAAAATTAAAAAAATGATTTTAATGAATAGAATTGGCATTACTCACAAGCCAATTAAATCCAACCAAAATGTGCTCGATAAATTTTCTCCGAAAAGCGCTACTTTATCAATTAACGAAAAATATAAAATTTTGCATGTTTGAGTTTTCCTTAAGATTAATTATTGATTTGTGTAAATAAACGAAATAAATCAATACTATAATTCAATCAAACAGCTCATTGCCATGCCAAAATATAGATAAAATTAGAGCAAGTTATTTGACCCTTTCCGTTGTCCGCTTTATATACTACGTAAATAATTCTAAGAAGTTGTTCCTGTTAAACATTCAATGTAAAATACTTTTTCGGAAGGGTGTGTTTGGATTTTAAAAATGATCTGTAAAGGGAGATGATTTTCCATCGTTATTCGTAAACCATTTCCGCTTTCATCTGCTTCCACACGCTTAATTTTTAATGAAAAGTATCGATTACATATTATATAACGCAAACGGAATTTGCAGCTTTCAGTTACACATAATTTTTACTTTTACCCTAATATTTTAACCTAATAATAAATGTTCCATATTTATTAGCAAGAACATTTCTTCGTACAAGAGATTTGCAAGGACCAGTTAAAATACAATCTCTAAATGCAAAGGATCCAAGGATTTACCAGCCCTTCGCGTGCATGAAAATTCCTAGCAGAATTATCGTTTTTACACCCTCTCCCCATCATCTTCTACTCTTACTATATTTACTACGTTTATTTACGCTCTGCTCATACATTGCCACTGCCAGTACGATAAATATTACATATGGGTAGTATAGTAATAAGGATATTCATGGTGATAGTTGCAAATTTTCACGCTTGAGCGCTTCTACCTCAACTACTGTTCCTATTCCTAGTTCCTACAACCTATTCCGTTAATAACAATAAATAATGCTACTGTTCCTTATTTACTGGTTAGCCACTCAACTCTGCCTGCCTCTATAAATGCCAGTTGAACCTCTTTCTAGGGCATCCAGGAGTCAGAGGTTCAGATAATGCAAAAATGGAGGACATAAACATGCACACATTAAACGTGCACGCACACTAAGCAAATTACACGCTTAGCTGCCCGGCTAACTCAACTATGTATGCCTCTTCTTAAGAGCGAAGAACTCAGCACTTATACAAACGCTAAGGTCAGCGTATTCAAGAGAAATTTAATAGTGGTCATTTCATATAAAATTCCCAACATTTTTATGTTGACATCTGTCTCTCTGACTGATGAAGTTTACACAAACGATGCCATTGTCAAGCATTAACGCGATTCTTTTGTCCTGCAATCGTCACAATAAAAAGCGTTATTGATTCAATCCCCAGTTATTGATTGAATCTTCCCTGATACCTTAGCCGTGGGTTATGCAAGGATTTGGTGAAATAATATTTGCCTATTTTAATCATAACTCCTTCAATCACCTGTATCAATAGAGTGGTGCGATCGAAAATCAACTATATCGTTTCCTTCAACCTATCTCAAGGTATAACCTAGGAAGGTGCCAAATATTTAACCTTTACAACAACCAAAACACACGTTCATTCCCATCTCGTGCAATTTAATCGCGCATGCAAATGACGTCCCTGAACTTTATCAACTTGCCCACCCAAAATTTGAACGATACTAGCAACCGCCTTAATAATTGTCGCTTCTCGTGTTACGCGATGATGTGTAAACATAACGCAAATACTTGGCATCGCTTTCCCCTCTACCCATTCCCGTCCAATTCACCCAAACAAAAAGTGATGTCGAAGAGGGCTCACAGAATTTCTTGCGCGGTTTCTCTGTGCGATATAAATTCGCGATCTCAATCTCACAGCATTTCGCCCCAAAAATTGGAAATTCTTGAAGGCGGTAAGAATAACAAAACCCGTCGATCCAGAATAGCTGAAAAGTGCGAAAGCCTGGGTAGTACTAAAACGCCTAGCGATATAGACGAGAGCTCTAACGATAACGATTCTGGAATCGGAACCGATTCCAATTCACTTTTATCCTGTCCCAACTCACCCCCCTCCGAGCGCGGTTGCAAAAGAAACCTAACAGCAGAGCCTAGGGTTGGAGGTGGGTGTTTGCAAAGAAAATGCCTTTACTCCACCCTATTTGCAGGCCAGGCAAAGTTAATAAAAGCTAGTGAATGGTCCACCCCGTACCTCAGTTTGGAAGTTATATCGGCACTCAGAGTAAATATACCCTTTGGCAATTCAACAACCTTTTACAATGGTTCATCATCAGAGGGAGGAGGATCGATTCGTAAACGATCGCTGGATTGCTGCAAATGGCGAGATTGTTATTTTAGGGTTGAACCGAAAGCACTTCAAGAAATAGACTGTAAACGGCTTAAGCGAGGAGGGAGCAATCGCAAAATGATGGATTCCATCCAAATTCTCATCGAACACATCCACGGAAAGCATTTGGGGTTAAGGTAATTTATGCTAACTCAAACGGCTAACTGTGATAGGACATACATACATGGGCATAGCCAGGTTTTGTATTAGGGGGGGGGGGGCAAAACGTTTATAAGTTCAATCAGAGGGGGGCAAAACATAATTTTTTATCGTTTTTGCATTGAAAATATTTTTTTTCGTAATTTAACCCCCAGGCTACGCCCATGTATACATAAATAACCAAAGCATTCTATATATTGGTTAATTGCGTTTGCTATCAGTGAATTCGTGGCTAAATGTACCATAAGTTTTATTAAATATAATACATTGACCTTTCACTATTTATCAATTCACATGGGTAATTTATAATTGTCGCATGCATGGGCGTAGCCGGGGGGGGGCAGGGAGAAACGGCTGCCCCCCTTTAAACCCAAAAATTTGTTGACATTTATTACATTATGGCTAAAATTTTAAAAAATAATCATTTTGCCCCTCCCTAAATCATTATTGCCCCCCTCTAAACCCAATGCTGGGCTGGCTGAGCCCATGATCGCATGTGCAGCAATGTTAAATGTTTAAGATTACGTTGTCTTATAAACTTGATACTTCCTCATTTTCCCAAAGCTTTTATTACAAAGTCTATATCAATTTTTTTAACACGTCCCAATTAGCGAGGTCAAAGGGTGCGGCGAGAGCGAAAATAATAGTCATGTGGGCGGTAACGCCTGCCTCTGGACCGGATGCAAATATTACGGCCAATCCGCTAGGTCTCCATCTTGGATTAGGCGTCATGTGATTTACCACGTGACCCCGACCCCCTTTCGATGCATGCTAGGGAGCTGCCGAGCTTGCTTTTCTTCCGCCGTAACCCTAGAACGACACATAAATTCGCGCCATCTGAAGGTCCGGGCGCGACCTTCCGACTTCAACCAAAATAGCTCTGAGCGTTGCTCAGATTCACTGAATTCATCTACATCCGGTATTTAATTTATTATAATTTTTGTTTGTTTAATATATATACATTGTGTTCCCATCGCCCCCCCCCCTCCCCCTGCCTGGATTTCTCACTTTTATATTTGTAAAATATAGATTATAGATTATGGGCCCCCTCTCTTCCCCCTAAATGACAAAAAAAATTGTTCATACAAAAACCCTTAAAAATCAAAATAATTTATGATCCCCCCCCCCTTTAATCCAAAACTTGGCTACGCCCATGTTATAGAGTGAAATAAAAGTTATAGTTTTAATAAAAGTATTAAATGCTATGCAATTTATGGTTTTTATAACGGGAGCATTTGGAGGGGTATAATTGACATCACATCAAAATGCTTCTCACTCACAGGTGCCTAGAAACCATCGTCAACAGTGGGCGGGTTGTTATTGAGTTTATCAGAGTGTGGAATTTATTTATACTAATTTTTGTTAGATTAATATACATTATACAACCCTATTTGTCTATGATTGTCTATTTCATAATTTCAATAAAAATGTTTTAAAAATCAATTTGTTAACAGGCTCGGTTTGGGTGGGGGAAAACTAACTTTTGATCTTACTAAAGCGCGTTCCTGTCAACCTGACCCGTTTATTATTCAACTCGGGGTTTATGTTTAAGGGTGTTTGGGGGCAGGAAGTTCGTCAAACCATCATAATGTTTAATATTAATTTAAAATTTTTGTTCCGGTTCAGGGAAATTTTGTAAATATTTTTTAGGGGGGGGGGGGGGGATTTAACGCCATGCAGTTCAATCATACGTGTTTTTTTGTAAATCCGGGGGGGGGGGGGGGTTATTTTGAATAATCCAAGGGGTACTTCACCTTTAAGACTGTGTCTCAATAAGCGAATTAACTGCCTGCCATAATTTATTTAAGTTTAAATAGGCAATTCATGTTTCATTATTTGTAAAAACAAGCCTAATCAAATAAACAAATTAGTTTAGTTTAGTATATGTAAAAAAATCGTTTAAACTTTTGTAGCACGCATATCGCGGTTGAATTGGTACACTACATATACACATACACACCACACAGTAAGACTTCTTAAACCAAGTTACGCGAGCATTAAGATGCAGCTATGTTTTGACATGTATTTGTTTTTTTTTGCCTCTCTCCGAAATCGCCTATTTACAAACATCCATACTCCGAAAAAAATTAACGTCATTAATCCGTCCTGGCCATCCTCCAGTTATGTTGCTTTTAAATATTCCCCACCTCCATTCATTTGACAAGAAAGAGCAAAGTTGCGCGCGATCGCCATGCTTCCCCAAACAGCCGCGCCATTATAATTTTTATCCCAGTTTTTATTGTTCCAATCCTTTGATTTGATGGATTGATAAAGATGATTTAAATGCTTGAATGATATTTAAGACCAAAAAAGCGCGACTGCCAAACTTGCCCGGCCTACAGGCCGGATTGGGCAACTGTCGTAAATTTAAATTTTTGGGCGGGTCCGGGCGGGCACCATGACAAGATTCGGTCAATTCGGACTCAATGGTATTTTTAAATAATGTATTATTTTGTTTTCCATTATTTTGTCACTTATTTATTTAATTATATGATGTTTGTTATCCTAGTTCTTGTCCAAAAAAAATGGAAACTAAAATAAAATTTTTACAAAATATAACGATATTACAGCTAAAAATTCTAAAAACGTCATTTCGGGCAGTATGGGTCGATTTAATAATTCGGAGTATGGCCTGGCGGACACTTAGAAGGGTTCGGGCGGGCAGCTTAATTTTAAAATCGGACCTGGTCGGGTTCGGGCAGAAAATTTTCAACAATCTGACCTCTGATGATATATTAACGTTTACTTTAGTTTTTAGTTTAATAGCAAAATAGTTATTCCAAATTTATTTTAAATCTCTTCCCAAAATGACTTTACCCTAACAATTTTAAAACCAAAAATTGATGTAGTGAATTTCATATGGTACCTCCTGGGCGAAGGAAAAATTTAATACATCACGTATTTCTACATAACGGTCGCCCGAATGCCTCTAATAAAAAGCCATTGTAACCGCATGGCCATAGTCATTACTCATTAGTTGTCGAACAAAGCTGTCTGTAGAGAGTTATGGTTAGTTGAAGGAAAAATTTTTGAGGAAAAACTTGGGAGGTTAATACACCACCATAGACTAGTAGACTGCTCATTCCCTTTTAAAAAGTGTACTCCATTTTGGCAGCCATTTTTATAAGCGAAACATGAATTTTGGGCAATTTATATGGTTTGATAAATTTTTAAAATTGCTATAATGATTAAAATGGGTTGTTTCATGTTATAAGATCAATGATTATTGTTCAATGCAATCCATCGCTATACAAACTCTACTTCACTTATTAAAGTGGCGGTCTTTTTAGGCAACACTTTTGATGCGTGAATATATAAGAGATGAGCAGTCTATTAGTCTATGTACACCACTTACAGAGTGTCATAGTATTTCTCGCCTTTACTTCCAAACTCTTCCATCTCTTTCTCTATATGTTATTTGGTTATTTTTTTAGCGCTTAAATAAGTGAGTTGATAGTTTATGCTCTATAAAATTTTGGACAATTTAACGGTTCGCAATTTGGTTCACGATGAGCAATAATTTGAAGCGAAAACAAAGGCTCCCACAACAACCCCAGATTATATTCGTAGAATGTCAATAAATTACGATGATCTATTAAAAGCAAATAACATTGGGCCATTTTGAGGGGCAGGCATACTGAGTAACCTCCAGTTTTTATTAGTGTATCCTGCCTATTTGCTTCTCTCATTAATTTTTAATTATTACAATTGTAAAGGGATTTGGTGATGTGCTTAATGTCCCATTATAAGCGCGACACTTTAGACAGGGCTAATGTCATCGTCATAATATCACACATCTATATAAGAAGTGTTTGTGGGTATAATAAATTATTATCCTTGATTTAAATGGATGCGCGGGCATCTAAGATCTAAGCATTTATGATAATTGAAAATGGGAATTTTTTATATCGTCTGAAGCTTACTCCATAAATTGATTTTTAATCATTTTCCCTATATTGATTTTAGAGTTAGTCATTTCGATAGAATTATATGCCGAGTTTTACATTTTAATTTTGCGCTTCTTTGCAAATTTTTTTATAAACTCCTAACTCGGGAGGTTTATAAACTTGACTAAGGTTTTGAACTTTTGAATTAAGCTTGTTTTTTGCGTATTTTATTTAATTGTGGTGGTGGCGTGATTAAATTTCACGCTTTTTATCAAGGCAAAAGATATTTTCAAGAGCTCTAAACCTAAAAGTATGCTTTAAAGCAAGATAAGTGCGCGTTTGGTTAATTTAGAGAACTGCAAAATCACTTTTTTTAAACCCGAAGCCGACCCGACCCGAAATTTTTTAAAAATTTTTAACCCGAGCCCGACCTCAAAGCATTTTAAATTTTTCGACTCCACCCGACCCGAAAGCCTTTTAAAATTTTCAACCCGAACCCGACCCGAAAGCATTTTAAAATTTTCAACCCGGACCCGGCCCGACCCCAAAGCGTTTGAATTTTTTTACCGAATCCTTCCCGAACGTGTGTCAAATTTTGGTAACCAACGCGATGTAAAAAAATAACGGTGTGCGTGATAAGCGTAGCCAGGGGGTGGCAAGGACGGGCGGCTGCCCCCTCTCCAAAAAATCTTAGAAATTTTAGCAAATTATGGCTAAAATTAAAAAAATGATGGTTATTTTGCCCTTCCTTTAATCATTATTGGCCCCCTCCCCATGGCGGTGTGTAAAATTTAATCGACAAATTAAAGTGCGATTTACAAAACTAATTTTACCACAGATTTTGATTACTAAATTTATTTGAATGATTATAGAGAGGTAGAAATATGATAGCATCTACAATATCGGGTCACATTTAATTTAAAATATATTATTTTGAAAATGAACCATTTAATAAATTTAAACTTGCTTTCATTTGTTTTATGAATATCTATTTATGTATTTTAGAAGATTTTTACCCTCATATTCGATCTATTTATGTAATTTAAATTAATAATGAACTACCACTTTACATTATTTAAATACATTTAAAAATATTTTTTGTTGATATATCTTACCTTTCACTAGACAAATTTAAATTTGCGTCTAAATTAAAACAATCAGATTTAAATAACAAAAGTAATTTAATTAACTGAATGAATGATCTTCACTTCAATTATACATTTCGTTATTAATTAAAAAATATTATACATTATAGCATTAATTAAAAATAAATTTCCCGTATATTTTGCATTATAAGATTTATAACCTTTGACTCGACACTTTTAATCTAACCCGCCCGACCCGAAAGCATAGTGAAATTTTGAACCCAAACCCGACCCGACTCGAAAGCCTTTCAAAATTTTCAACCCGAACCCGACCCGAAGACATTTTAGTATTTTTAACCCGAACCCGACAATATCGGGTCGGGTTTCGGGTCACCAGTGCAGTTCTCTAGGTTAATTATACAATTTAGGTTTTACATAAAGTTATAATTCAAATTCCAATGTTGTTAATACATTTTAACCTATTTTAATACCATACAGTTACAGACTACAATAAACAGCATGCATGGAATTTAAAATTTAGGTTAATTTAAATAATCTTACTTTTTCTACCGACCATCTCAGATATGAATACTTTTTGGTGAGGGTGTAGACCTCTTATATTATAGTAATTTATGAAAATTTTATCCTATTTGGGCTAATAATTTTTAAGGTATGGACGTAAAGGGCCAAAATTACGCGCGGAGCGTTTTATAGAATTTCCTATTTTTGTCATATTTTTGAAAGTAAGGGTGCTATTCACTTAAATTTTGGTGCACTTTGTTCCGAAAAAATTCTCTATATAAATAATTTAACAAAAAACCTATTAAACTTTTGCGGTTAATTTTGTATGGTCAAATTAGTAAAATTCATAAATACCTATTTTGCCCCATATGAAATCACCAATTTTTCAATGAGCACTCCTTTATGACCCGTTATTAAATTTCAATTATCAAAGGGTTGGGATCGGTTAAGAGATGGTCAGGAATTCTAAAAATTACATTTTCACAAATAATATTTTAAGATATCAATTATATTAAAGGAGATATTATGATGTTTTTTTTTATCAAATTACGAGATAATAAAGAATACATAGTATTGGTAAATAAATAATATTGGAATAAAAATAAAATTTATGCGCGATGGTCATTTATATGATTTTGAAAATTAAATCGTTATAGGTTTAGTATAAGTACACAATTTTTATCCCCTCTTGATTTCTTCATTATTAAATTAATTAACGGTTTTCGATAAAAACAACATTATAAATATCTTTTAATCATGAAAAATCCGTCAGCCAGAGTGAAGATGAAAAAATAAATAAAGTTGATGTTTATGTCATTTATATCACTATATTCGGCCTAAAAAGTTCTGAGTCTCTTCCTGAAAATCTAAATTTACCATAGTTGCCTCCTCGGCCGTTAGGCCGATCAGCCGGCAGCGGGCCAGACTTTTTTTTTCATTATCTTTATTTATTTCAAATAGAAATGTTATAAACAAATTTTTAGCAGCTTCCCCCCCCCCTACCCTTGAAAAAATCCTGGCCCGAATTAAAAAATTTTAATAAAAGTGAACTAAAGTTGCAATTCTAAATTTATTTAAAAAGGGGATCGGAAGGTCCGGCTGTAAAATTGTAAGCCCCCTCGAAAGTTTTTTAAAGCAATTTCTTGCGGCTTTTCTAAAATAAAAGGCATGAGATGATTTTTGCTATACCATCATTTAAATTTTTAAGAAAACCCAATCTATCATAAAATACCTCCTTTAAATACCGTTATAATCACAGGACATAAATTGCTCAGGATTACACTTAATATTATTCAAGGCAAAGGCATAACTATTGTGCAACTCTAAATTGTATTTTAGCCATCCACAAACAAGATTACATTTCGTCGCATTTATACGATTTGATGGCATTTAAGCTGTATGCCAGCGATGGAATAGACCTGGAACAATCTTTGCAAGATCCTTCTAAACGTGAAACCGACTTGATGTCCGATAAAAAAATTTCACTTTCAAGTGGGTAAGTGTTTATAGGTTTTTTGACATTAAAGCAATCAATATATGCTAGTACTTATCAAAATTCTGATATTCTACCTCTGAAACATATATTTACAACTTAAATTGTATTGTAAAATAACCATGTCACTGCCTATGTCACTTGAGTGTTGAGTATTAACTAATATTTCAAAAATTTTGGGGATAAGACATTAAAATCAATGTTACAAGAGGTTTTAATAGTTAAGTATTTTGTTAGGCAGTACACAATTCATGTCTACCAAAATACCTAATCAATTTGATCTTTAATGCAGAGTCGAGAATTTGCAGAGTCGAGGAATATGGGATCACAGCTTTAATATGCAATACGGCCTAAACTCACTTGGTAATCCCTACAATCAATAATGCTCACACTACCCATAAGTTTTCTCATCGCCACATTATTGTTATCATCATTATTCCAATAACTTAAAACAAGGGTTAAATTTACCCTTTAATTTGCCAAAAATGCAACTACCTCAAGCCTAATAACCCCACTTCCTCCCCATGTTAAATCTTCATTTCTAACCGATCAATAAGTTCCCTGCTTTATAAAGCCCCTTCGTGCTACTCGCTCTACAAATGTGATAAAGCCTTTAGTTTTCCCGAAATCTAACCTTTCATTTTCAAAGAGTCCCACTTCCTCCCAAATTTAAACAACTTAGCCAATTCATGATTAAACTTGCATTTACCAGTTTGAACGTTTGAGAGACATTGATGTATTATGTTCATGCATTTATATGAGAAGTATTCGTATTGTGATATTCCTTTTACCTTACCCCTATTGGTCTCATACTGTATATGAATGAATGAGCCCCTGAGGCAGTGTACAGTTTTTTACATAAAACCAACCACCCAGCAAGCTACCTGTATAGACTTCGCGTTTACGTATTGTATTGTGTTTAGTGTACATATGTAAGATGCAAAATTATTTAGCTTTTATTATTTTTTATCTCGACGCATTTTTCCTGTCCCTTCGAAAACTAATGTACGTAAACTTTAGTTACAAAAAATTGACCCAATAGTTTAATCTTTGTGGTATATAATAAAAAATTTATATTTTGTTTTTAATTCAGTAATAAATAAGCCACGCGGGATTGGATCACAGGAAAAGCCCTGACTGAATTGTCTTTATGTTGGAAGGTAGGAAGGAAAAAGTGATTAATAGATGTATTAGGTCAGAGATGATCAAATAGGTTTTGATGTTTTATGCTGATTTTAATGATTTAACCAGTGGCTTAATTGAGGGGGGGGGGGTCCCCCCCCCCGCTTTTTTAATTGATAACTAAATTAAATGGGTTAAAGTATTATAGTTTAGTTACATCAAAGACTTTAAGACACTTATAAAAACCTAGAAACATAATATATGCATCTAATTTAATTTGATTTAAATTTTGACAAAATGCGTTGTAAAAATTTTTTTTGCCAGATTTCCCCCGCCCCCCCCCACGTAATCCTGGCTACGCGCCTGGATTTAACACATATGTTCACCGATTGGTATTCACACTAGAGGTGATCCGATCCGAGGGGTTTTTAAAAAATTTTATATCCATCCGATCCGAGTTTTTTAAAATCTAAATCCGATCCGATCCGAGTTTTTTAAAATCTAAATCCGATCCGATCCGAAATTTTTAAATTAAAATTTTACGAACAGAACTTTTTATTGATGATTAAATTCAAAATACATAATATAAGGTATAACAATTTTAATAGACCCGAAATAAATATAAAATTTTATTTGGCTAATTCCATATTATCATATAAAAATAATAAAGTATCTAAATTTTCTGGTTTAATTCGCGTTCTTATTTCTTCTTATGTTCTTCCAGCCACCGAGAAATTTCTTTCCGAAGTGGTAGAGGTAGCAGGTATAGCTAAAACTAGAGCTGTTAAAGGAACTAGTTCCTGGAACTAGTTCCTTTTTTTCTCAATTTATCGCAAAAGGAACTACTTACAAGTTCCATTTAAGTTCCTTTTGCCAATTTCAAGCATTAAAATTTTTTAATAAATTTATAATTTAAATATTATTTTATTTAGCATTTTATTCACAGTAGTATCTATTAAATAAATTTTTCGACTTTTGATAATTTATATAAAGTTCATTTATTTTAATTTTTATCATATTCCTAGTAATAGTAAGTTTATAAATATTAAATATATAATCTTTTGATTTTTGATATGAGTGAGAGTGAAATTACCATAATTAAACTTGAAAATACACCCTGGCCTTTATTTGAGGGTATTTTTCCGCTTATTCAAAAGGAGACAAAATCAATAACTCTAGGATGCAAATTATGCTCTCCAAAAATAAAACATATATCAACTTCTATATCTTCTACCGCAAATATTTGGCGTCACCTCAATGTCATTAACTTAAGCTTAATTTTAATATTTATTTTTTATAAACTACAACTCTGGTCAGAGTAACTAAGATTTTAATTGATCGTTAATTTAATTATAAATCCTATTATAAATTTATTATTTAAAATTTTTTATATTAGAGATTGCATAATCAACAATATATAAAGTTAAAGCAACAAAAAGTCAAATCTATGTTCAATGGTAGTGAGAAAGATAAATTAAAACAGCCAACAATTATTCAATCTTCATCATCATCACTGACTAAAGAGATGATTAATGATGCTATCGTAAATGGAAATTATCCATTTTCATTGGTAGATAATGAGGACTTTCTAAAACTTCTAGCAACTTTTAAACCCAACATTAAAATCCTATACAGACAAACATTAACATCCAGAATCAAAATATATGTAATGAAAATGAAAGAGTTAATCAAAGAGAAACTCCTTGTAGTTTCACATGTTTGTACAACTGCTGATTGTTGGACTGCATATTACCGTTAATTAGATTTAAAGAGTCTCTTTATAATTATTAGCTCATTCATAGGAGTTAGAGTTCATTGGATAGATGACAAAACTCTTAGTAGGGTTACTGCCATTTTGGCCTGTAGAAGATTAGAGGGCAGACATACTTTTGATGTTTTATGCAAGACTCTGATTTCAATATTCAGAGAATATGAAATACAGAATAAAAATGTATGCACGATAACAGACAATGCAACAAACTTTGTTAAGCATTTAGGTATTATAATTTACAATTCTAACTTAAACATCTTTAGGTTATTTGCCTTTAATGAGAATTCATCAGAAAATAGTGATGTGGAGCATATATCAATGAATGACATTTTAAGTGATGAAGGTCTGGTTGGTCGTAATCCCTTGGATTATGACTTTCTTCCTACACATAGAAGGTGTGCTTGCCACACGTTGAATTTGATTGCTACAACTGATGTGACGAAATACATAAATACCAATGAAAAGTATAAAAAAATATGCTCATTGGTAGTGCACAAATGCCAGCAGTTGTGGAACTTGCAAGGTAGATCAACTCATGCTGCTGAGGATTAAAAAACAACTTGGTTGTTATTTTATATGTTCTGTAATTACAAGATGGAATTCCTTATATAATTCTATGAGGCACATAACTTCCATTATAAAGGGGCAATTTGATGGGTTACAAAGTGTATGTGACAAGCTGAATCTTCTAAAGTCCACATCAGATGAATGTGATTTTATTGCAGAATATTGCGATGTAAAATTTTATTTCAAACATTAGCATTATTTTAAAATGGTTTTTAAAGGTCATGGAACCAATTGCAAAGGCAATTGAGTTTTTGGAAGGGCAAAACTATATGTATCTTGCATATTATACCCCGACAATCACTCAAATATTGATGAAAATTGAAGCTATGGGCTCTTTGAAATGGTGTAAGCCATTAAAAGATGCTATTACTCAAGGCATTAATAACAGGTTTAATATTATTTATAACGTCTAGCCTAGCTAATTAATAGATTTTTGGATCTTTTGAGCAAAGAAAATCTGTCGGCGGCTATTCTCCATCCTGCTTTTAAAAAAGATTGGAATTGGATTCGCAAAGAATGCGCTGTGAACATGAAAGCAAATTTTAGAGGATATCAATTTGTTTGTTCCTAAATCTCAACAGGCTGGACCTAGTTTATCAGAAATGGATTTTTTTGAATTAAAAAATGATGAAAAGAATGAATCAATTGAACGTATTTTGCTTTCTAATAACCGAAATTTAAGTCTTTTAGACAATTTTCCCCATTTAAAAAAATTGTTTAATAAATATAATACGCCATTACCTTCAAGTGCCCCTGTGAAAGATTATTTAGCTTGCGCAAAATTTTGGAGACAAGCGAACATGTCTTTTAGATGACAACTTTGAAAATAATATTTTGATAAAATCATATAAACATTTATTACTTGATGATTTTTATAAATTGTAATATATAATATATTGGTTTTATGAATTAATAAAAGATGTTTGTACATTTAAAAAAAAATTTAGGAACTGGAACTAGTTCCTTTTTAAAATGAGGAACTAGGAACTGGAACTAGTTCCATTTTAGGCAAAGGAACTGGAACTTGATAAATTCCTTTTTAAAAGGAACTTTTAACAGCTCTAGCTAAAACTTTATTTGCCAGTTTATAAAGCCTTGGCAGGCAGTGGCGTAGCTAGGGGGGGGGGCCCAGGGGGCCCGGGCCCCCCCAAGAGCAAAAACCGGCCCCCATGGGCCCCCCCAAGCGAAAAATCTTGGGCCCCTCCTGGGCCCCTTAAGCCATTTTCTTCATCTTAACTAAGAAACAATATAAAGATTATTATTATTGTTTCTGAATAAAAGTTTTAATTATAATATTACAAATAAAAATAAAGATGCTGCATAAGACGACAATAAAGGGTGCGAAATTTTATTATTTTAATTAAAATCATTTTAACCAACTTCATGTCATGCGAAAGATCGTTCTCATTGCTAAAACGGATTTGAACTTATCTTCGTTCCACAATTGGACAAGATAGGTTATCTTCCTTAGCTTTATTGAGCTTGGAACATGACTTTATAAATGTTATTCCCCCGGATGATATTATAAATTTGTTTGCAACATCGAGTAAAAGGCGTAATGAACTACTATTAAAAGACTAATTTTAATATTTAATGAAAAACTATCTGGGCTTTTAAACTTTTTAACACTTTTAAAATATATTAAGATATTATTAAATTTACGAAAATTCCATCCTGGATTCAATTTAATTGTCCATCTCAGATGCTTATTGTTTAACATATCTTGGATATTTTTATGTACCACATGCACATATAAAGCCAATAGTTTTCCAAAAAATAGTTTGTACACCATTTTTTCCCCTTATCATAAGTTTGATAAATTAATATTACTAACCAATTCCTGAATTTTCTACAATTGTTAACGCATCAAAACTTTCAAGGGATAAATATCCTAAAAAAATCATTCTGTTTGTCTTTAAACGCTAAGTTGTTCTGTGCATCTCACATCTCCAATTTCATCTAAAATTATTAAATAAAATTTTGATTCATTTAATTTTGACAGAATATTTTTAAGGTTCATTTAGCCGTGAAATTCATTAGTTCATTTTAATTTTCAAGTGGTGTAAGGGGGGGGGGGTTGTACAAATATATCTATAATATCAAGGGGCAATAACTTCTAAATACTAATTTTAATTTCATAATTAATTTTTTTTATATTTTATATATGTAATTCGCCTTTTGAGGATCTAACCTAAAAAAAGGCTTTTAAATGTTCTCATTGTTTTCCTGATATAAATGCTGCCAATATTGCATATATAAAATTATAAGGCAATAAAATATTTTTATAAAAACTTTGTTGTATAGATTTCTTTAATTATTTGCATTATTTTTTAAAATGTCAAAGATTTCTTGTCAATATCCCCGTTCCACTTTGTACCCTTACAATTCATTTATACAAAACTTATTATACCATGTGAAATTTTCTATATTGTTTCAACTAGTGCCCTATCAACTCGCCGAAAACAATCTTGCCGAATTTAATGTCCCCCAGCTTAAAATCGTCCCCCATAATGGAGGACTTTTTTTTAGCTGGGGGACATTAAATTCGGCGAGATTGTTTTCGGCAAGTTGACGGGCCACCGTTTCAACTACATTACCTTGTTTTATTTATGAATAAATTTTATTTATTTTATTTTTATGCCCTATAAACATGAGGGGACATATTAGTGTGATGTTAATAGAAAAAATACACAGAGTAATAGCGGAATTTTAAGTTTGTCCAACGTTTATGGGGGAAAAATTTTAAATTGCATTTGACCCATTGTCAAATTTGGGTTTTGAATTGGGGGGGGGGCAAAACATAAATTTTTTTTTCTTAAGGGTGTGGGTAACAAAAATTTTTTGTCCCCCCCCCCTATTTGACCAGCTCAGCCCCCCCAAGGCAAAAAGGCTAGCTACGCCACTGTTGGCAGGACTGT
Source organism: Gordius sp. MW1 (assembly GCA_964036665.1). NCBI lineage: Eukaryota > Metazoa > Nematomorpha > Gordioida > Gordea > Gordiidae > Gordius > Gordius sp. MW1. Next base: position 10,512,974 of record OZ038532.1, on the reverse strand, counting down.
TTGAGATGAAACCCACCATTTCAGCAAATCTTTTTTTGAATCATATTTGCAATCTTCATTTCAAAGATAATTATGAAAAGGTATACTAAAAATTATTTATTTAATTAATTAGAACTTATTATTGTTTATTTTAAATTTGAAAATCCGATCCGATCCGACTAAAATAAAATGTTGATCCGATCCGAGTTCGGACGGATCGGATGTCGGATCGAATTGATCCGTGCACACCTCTAATTCACACAAACTTTTTCTACCAAGGCTAACATGGCAGGGCAAATTTAATTTTTCAAAACAAGTCTATCTTATTTTACCAATTTTTGGGACACTATAACGAACATACCTTTGTTTTAATGTAATTTAATTGAACGGAACATCAGAATAAGTTTTTATAAAAAACTTCATGAGATCAACCCGAAAAAAAATAGGAATGATTTTTAAACACCTAGCAAATAACGTTTTATAATATTTATGCCTGCATTTCAGGAATATTTTTTTAAAATCACTTTTGTCATAAATATATAAAATGCATCATATTCTGTTAGAAATCAGTGTTTTTGTTAATTCAAAAGTGTTAGGTATTGTGATTGATTTTTTTCAATACCTTGGAGATGATATTTATGAAGCAGGGTTGGTTGAAGCAGTTAAATGAGATTGTGTAATACTTGAAACAATGACTAAAGATTTCATAATAACTTATGTAACGACAACGAGACAACTATCTACATATTAAAATATGTTTGAATAATGAATTTCGGCTATTATAAAATTTTCAAATATTAAAAAATACCTGGGAGGGACCACTGTACTGCGTTGTGATAAAATAGAAATAGAAGTCATTCCCTTAAATAAATAATTGACTTGAAATCGACAACAATTCACATTAAATGCTCAATTTGTGCAAAAATTCATCTGAAAATTATCATATAAATTATATTTAAAACTAGGTAAAATTTAAATTCAAGATTTTTATTTTATCTTTATGACTTTAATGATTTTTAAGCATATGATTGTAGATTCTAATTTTAATACATTTATTGATATTTATGCTTTACAATGAGCGATTGCTCGGGTCAGACAAATATTACTGAAATTATTAAGGCCTTACCCGTGCCCTGCCCGAAGCAAAGGCTAGCTAACCATTTAAAAAATAGTTTTTAATGATATTTTAAACCCTACCACAGTTGCTTTTATAAAATTTAAATAATATGTCTAAATGATAACCATGTAGAAAAGATATCAGTAGAGTTGTTAAATTGCTAAGTAGCTTCAACTACAAACGCGATCACGCACACTGAGATGTTATGCTAGTTTAACACAATGAGTGCTCGCTGTTCGATGCAATAGTTTTAACAGTAGCATGTAAAAATGCTCGAGAGGTTAGTCGAAGCAGCAAAATCTGTTAAAGCAATGAATAGCTCGAGCAGTAAACTCTAGCAGATAGGAGGTTTAATTGCTATTTGCATAATTTCGTAACTTACAATATTTGCTCATCTATATATATAAAGTAAAGTGTATATGTGTATGTATGTGTGTATGTATGTGGATAAGGGCTAAATTCTGAAACTACCGGCCCGATTCGCGCCAAAATTTAGCCATAGATGCCCAGGGCGGCCAGGGGTAAAATAGATTTTTCAGAATCCTAAATTCCTTTTAGTTTTAAGAATATCGGACATCACGTTTTAAAAAGGGCTAAACTCTGAAACTACCGGCCCGATTCGCGAGTAATTTAGCCATAGATGCCCAGGGCGTGCAGGGGTAAAATAGCTTTTTCAGAATCCTAAAATTCCTTTTAGTGTTTAAAATATCGGACATTTCCCGGCCAGTTTCATTTATAGCATCATATACAATAATGACGTCATACATACAAGGCTGAATTAGATATTTAAAAGTATAATAATAATGTTATGTATGTAAGGGCTAAATTCTGAAACTACCGGCCCGATTCGCGCGAAAATTTAGCCGTAGATGCCCAGGGCGGCCAGGGGTAAAATAGCTTTTTCAGAATCCTAAAATTTTTTTTTTAGTTTTAAAAATATCGGACATTACGTTATAAAAAAGGGCTAAACTCTGAAACTACCAGCCCCATTCGCGCGAAAATTTAGCCATAGATGCCCAGGGCGACCAGGGGTAAAATAGCTTATTCAGAATCCTAAAACTCCTTTGCTTAAAATATCGGACATTTCCCAGCCAGTTTCATTTATAGCATCATATACAATAATGACGTCATACATACAAGCATAGACTAAATAGACTGCTCATCAACGCACAAAATGTGTACCCTTTTTTCCACCATTTTGAAACGAGGATTGTAACGTTGTGAGCATATAGAAATTAATAATTTTCGCAAATTAAATAATTTTAAAAAGGTAAATAAAAAAATATTAAAGTGGGTAGATATCAAAAACAGCATTTTAAAATAAATTCATTTAAAAAATACATAAAAATTAAAAATGTAAAAACTGCGATTAAAGTTTGTTTAATAATATAGTGCCATCAATATTTTGTATAATATTAATTTATTGACTTTTTTTTAATTTATAAACTAGTGAGGAAGGTAAATTGACTGTTATAGGGCAAAATTACATGGTTAAAATACACCAAATACACTATTCAAAATGGAGAAAAATTAGACACACAATTACCCGGGACCGGGTCAAAACCGCTGAAAAAAAACAGCAGAATTGGTCAGAACTGATCAAGACTGGTCAGAACTGGTCAAGATTGAACATCTGTTTATTGATATGATGAATTAAAATGTAAGTTTTAACCTATCTTTTATTCATAATTTATATTATAGATGTTGTATACTAATACTTCCATGGATATCATATTATATTTACAATTTTGGAAATAAAGGAAATAGAATTAAAAGTTTTAACCTAAAATTCTATTCATAATTTATATTAAAGATGTTGAATACTAATACTTCCATGGATATGATATTATATTTATAATTTTGGAAATAAAGGAAATAGAATTTAAGTTTTACCTATCTTTTATTCATAATTTATATTATAGATGTTGAATACTAATACTTCCATGGATATGATATTATTTTTACAATTTTGGAAATATAGGAAATAGAATTTAAGTTTTTAGTTTATATTATAGATGTTGAATACTAATACTTCCATCTTAGATTGGTGAGGAAGGTTAGTGTTTTAGGTCGGGGTTAGTGTTTTAGGCCAGGGTTAGGGTTATATTGATTATCTAAAAGTCATATTATTCTGCTACTTTTTAATCCTGCTACTTTGACCCTTTAAAATGTTTTGCCTTTACACTCATTTAAGTTTTTTTTATAAATATTTACTAGATTATAACAGACCAATTTTATTAATATTTACTAAATTATAACAGACAAATAATCAAGTGGTAATAATATTTAACATTGCATCTCTTTCTTTATATTTTAGATAACATGATATTGTTTTTAGAAATTGAGATGGGTCTATTTCACTGGTAGTATAATGTTCCTTTAAGTTATTGATACAAGATTCTTTGTTGATTTCTTTCTTAGATTTTGGGTTTATTGTTTTTCCTTAGTTTATTTTATAGATATTTGAGTTAGTTTCTTTCTGTATCTTTTTGAGATAATCAATAAATTGATAAATATTGGGATGGGAAGCCTTTACAAGTTTCTTTAGCTTATTGTGGAATCCTTCTATGTGATTATTAGTTCTTGGAAGATTTGTCTCTTCATATCTTCCCCACATTTCATACTTAAATCGTGCTGCTTCACCAACCCATGTCTCATTTATATATTTCATATACTTTTCTAATACGGGATTATTAATTTGCTTTGATTCATGATCTAAAGACAAAAATTGTGATTTTACATCCTGCTCCTTTAAAAATGGCAAAGCCATTAAGCTTCCTACATCTCTAATAGGTCTGATGATTTTTACCCATATTAGCTTTGATGTAAGAATATTGACCAAGGGTCAGTACCTGCCCACTTCTTGAAGATTTTTTAAATTCTAACCAAATATGCATTAAAATCTATATTTTGTATACTTATTCTCTTCTTGCTCAAAAATGAGACAAATTCTTTAAAATAAGACATGAAAATAACAATTAAATATATGCTGTTTTGTCGTATAATTCTAAAATGTCTATGCGCTTCGCATTTTCCATCCCCCCGACTTTTTCTGCTATTTTTTCATAATTCTGCTATTTTGACCCCGATTCCAATTACCCATATGCAACATATGGCACGAGCAGTCTATATAGTCTAAGCATACAAGGCTGAATTAGATATTTAAAAGTATAATAATAATGTTATGTATGTGAGGGCTAAATTCTAAAACTACCGGCCTGATTCGCGCGAAAATTTAGCCTTAGATGCCCAGGGCGGCCAGGGGTAAAATAGCTTTTCAGAATCCGAAAATTCCTTTTAGTTTTAAAAATATCGGACATTACGTTTTAAAAAAAGGCTAAACTCTGAAACTATCAGCCCCATTCGCGCGAAAATTTAGCCATAGATGCCCAGGGCGACCAGGGGTAAAATAGCTTATTCAGAATCCTAAAACTCCTTTTAGGGCTTAAAATATCGGACATTTCCCGGCCAGTTTCATTCATAGCATCATATACAATAATGACGTCATACATACAAGGCTGAATTAGATATTTAAAAGTATAATAATAATGTTATGTATGTGAGGGCTAAATTCTAAAACTACCGGCCTGATTCGCGCGAAGCCTTAGATGCCCAGGGCGGCCAGGGGTAAAATAGCTTTTCAGAATCCGAAAATTCCTTTTAGTTTTAAAAATATCGGACATTACGTTTTAAATAAAGGCTAAACTCTGAAACTATCAGCCCCATTCGCGCGAAAATTTAGCCATAGATGATCAGGGCGGCCAGGGGTAAAATAGCTTTTTCAGATTCCTAAAACTTTTAGTGTTTAAAATATCGAACATTTCCCGGCCAGTTTCATTTATAGCATCATATACAATAATGACGTCATACATACAAGGCTGAATTAGATATTTAAAAGTATAATAATAATGTTATGTATGTAAGGGCTAAATTCTGAAACTACCGGCCCGATTCGCGCGAAAATTTAGCCGTAGATGCCCAGGGCGGCCTGGGGTAAAATAGCTTTTTCAGAATCCTAAAATTGCTTTTAGTTTTAAAAATATCGGACATTACGTTATAAAAAAGGGCTAAACTCTGAAACTACCAGCCCCATTCGCGCGAAAATTTAGCCATAGATGCCCAGGGCGACCAGGGGTAAAATAGCTTATTCAGAATCCTAAAACTCCTTTTAGTGCTTAAAATATCGGACATTTCCCGGCCAGTTTCATTTATAGCATCATATACAATAATGACGTCATACATACAAGGCTGAATTAGATATTTAAAAGTATAATAATAATGTTATGTATGTGAGGGCTAAATTCTAAAACTACCGGCCTGATTCGCGCGAAAATTTAGCCTTAGATGCCCAGGGCGGCCAGGGGTAAAATAGCTTTTCAGAATCCGAAAATTCCTTTTAGTTTTAAAAATATCGGACATTACGTTTTAAAAAAAGGCTAAACTCTGAAACTATCAGCCCCATTCGCGCGAAAATTTAGCCATAAATGCCCAGGGCGACCAGGGGTAAAATAGCTTATTCATAATCCTAAAACTCCTTTTAGTGCTTAAAATATCGGACATTTCCCGGCCAGTTTCATTTATAGCATCATATACAATAATGACGTCATACATACAAGGCTGAATTAGATATTTAAAAGTATAATAATAATGTTATGTATGTGAGGGCTAAATTCTAAAACTACCGGCCTGATTCGCGCGAAGCCTTAGATGCCCAGGGCGGCCAGGGGTAAAATAGCTTTTCAGAATCCGAAAATTCCTTTTAGTTTTAAAAATATCGGACATTACGTTTTAAAAAAAGGCTAAACTCTGAAACTATCAGCCCCATTCGCGCGAAAATTTAGCCATAGATGATCAGGGCGGCCAGGGGTAAAATAGCTTTTTCAGATTCCTAAAATTCCTTTTAGTGTTTAAAATATCGGACATTTCCCGGCCAGTTTCATTTATAGCATCATATACAATAATGACGTCATACATACAAGGCTGAATTAGATATTTAAAAGTATAATAATAATGTTATGTATGTAAGGGCTAAATTCTGAAACTACCAGCCCGATTCGCGCGAAAATTTAGCCGTAGATGCCCAGGGCGGCCAGGGGTAAAATAGCTTTTTCAGAATCCTAAAATTGCTTTTAGTTTTAGAAATATCGGACATTACGTTATAAAAAAGGGCTAAACTCTGAAACTACCAGCCCCATTCGCGCGAAAATTTAGCCATAGATGCCCAGGGCGACCAGGGGTAAAATAGCTTATTCAGAATCCTAAAACTCCTTTTAGTGCTTAAAATATCGGACATTTCCCGGCCAGTTTCATTTATAGCATCATATACAATAATGACGTCATACATACAAGGCTGAATTAGATATTTAAAAGTATAATAATAATGTTATGTATGTGAGGGCTAAATTCTAAAACTACCGGCCTGATTCGCGCGAAAATTTAGCCTTAGATGCCCAGGGCGGTCAGGGGTAAAATAGCTTTTCAGAATCCGAAAATTCCTTTTAGTTTTAAAAATATCGGACATTACGTTTTAAAAAAAGGCTAAACTCTGAAACTATCAGCCCCATTCGCGCGAAAATTTAGCCATAGATGATCAGGGCGGCCAGGGGTAAAATAGCTTTTTCAGATTCCTAAAATTCCTTTTAGTTTTAAAAATATCGGACATTTCCCGGCCAGTTTCATTTATAGCATCATATACAATAATGACGTCATACATACAAGGCTGAATTAGATATTTAAAAGTATAATAATAATGTTATGTATGTAAGGGCTAAATTCTGAAACTACCGGCCCGATTCGCGTGAAAATTTAGCCGTAGATGCCCAGGGCGGCCAGGGGTAAAATAGCTTTTTCAGAATCCTAAAATTGCTTTTAGTTTTAAAAAATCGGACATTACGTTATAAACAAACGCTAAACTCTGAAACTATCAGCCCCATTCGCGCGAAAATTTAGCCATAGATGATCAGGGCGGCCAGGGGTAAAATAGCTTTTTCAGATTCCTAAAATTCCTTTTAGTTTTAGAAAAATCGGACATTTCCCGGCCAGTTTCATTTATAGCATCATATACAATATTGACGTCATACATACAAGGCTGAAGTTTTCTCGAATTTTATTATATTAAAGAAAATTGTATTTTTAGCAAAACAACGTTTGCCGGGTCAGCTAGCATTATATATTGTAAATAAATTAAGAACTTTGCCCCCTTCCCTTTTTTTGTCCCGTTGGTTCCCCCCCCCCCCTTAATTTTACTCTTTTACACACCAGGGGAAAGGGGGGATGATTTGCCCCCCCCCCTTATTTTTTACTCTCTTTCTTAGCAGGAGGAGGGGGCTGATTTGCCCCCCTCCCCACCCCAATTTTTTTACCCTCGTTCTTACCGGGGAGGGGGGAGGGGTGATCTGACCTTCCCTATTTTTTGCTCTCTTTCTTACCAGGAGGGAGGGGGTGATTTGCTCCCCCCACCCTTTTTTTACCCCCCCCCCCCTTATTTTTAACTCTCTTTCTTACCAGGGGCGGAGGGGCCCCCCTCTCTTTCTTACGAGGGGGGATAGAAGCCCCCCTAGGGGGGGGGCAAAAAATCACCCCCCCCCCTTGGATAAAGAGGGTAAAAACTAAGGGGGCCTCCCCAGATGAGAAAGAAGGGTAAAAAAATAAGGGGGGGGGGGGGTGAAAAAGGGGAGGGGGCAAATCATTTCCCTCCTCCCTGGTGAGATAGAGAGTACAAAATAAGGGGGTGGCAAATCACCCCCCCCCCGCCCCCCGGGGTGAAAGAGGGTAAAAAAGAAGAAAAGGGGGGGGGGCACATCACCCCCTACCTCCTGGTGAGAAAGAAGGTAAAAAAAAGAAGGGGGGGGGGCTAATCACCCCCCCCCCCCCCGGGGTGAGAGAGAGGGTAAAAAGAAGGGGGGGGGGCAAATAACCCCCTTCCCCCTGGTGAGAAAGAGGGTAAAAAAGAAGGGGGGGGCAAATCATTCCCCTCCCCCCTGGTGAAAAAGAGAGTAAAAGGGGGTGGGAACCAACGGGACAAAATATCGGGGGGGGGGCAAAGTTCTTAATTTATTTATGATATACAATATGAGCAAATATTGTAAGTTACTAAATTATAGCAAATAGCAATTAAATCTCTGCTCGAGCTATGCTCAATGCTTTAACAGACTTAGCTGCTTCGACTAACTTCTCGAGCATTTTTACATGCCACATTGCATCGAACAGCGAACACTCTTTGTGCTAAACTAGCATATTAAACAAATCAATGTGCGAGCTCGAGCATAGAAATTTAACAACTCTAGATATCAGGCTCTTGTAGAGCTAAAAGCTCGGGGGCGGCCTCGGATTAAGATCGGACAAATTAAACTAAAATGGAGTGTGCCAATGAAAAGCAATTTTTCAAATCTTTATTTGGAATAGGGTCAAAGTAGCACAACAGTGGCATAAATAGTGGTTAGAGATGAAATACGAAACTAATCGTTAAATAACATAAAATAAATCCATTGTAATGGCTCATATGCACGATCGAATAGGTAAACATTATAAAGATTTTAAAGCATATTTATAAAATTTAAAAATTCTACAGGAAGTGGTTCTAAACTTTCGTTCATATTCATATATTAAAGCAAATGTAGGAAGAAACATACAAACCTATTATAGATGTAGAAAAACTAAATGTAATGGAAAAGAAGTCATTTACAAATGAAAAGCTTACAATATTTAAAGAACACATTTGTGTATACCAACATCCTTGCCTTCCACTAGTAACCTTGCAAATGAATAATTAATTTTTTAATTAGCTTGTCTGTATTTGTGATATTTAGGGTATTTTGTTTAAACCTAAATCGTTCAAATAGATTTTGAGCTAAGGGCAATAGCTGGATTAAAATGTATATTCCCGCAAATTAAAATAAAAGGTAAATATAGATGACAAAAAATATATAAACTATTATTAGGTTGTTATTTTCACTACTGTCAATTCTTATACAAAAAAGCTAAGTTAATTTGGTTAGCCATTGACTATAAAGTCAAAAGTCATTTATATAATCTTGAGAAGCCTTATGGCATTACCTTTTTTAATAGAAAATATAAAAATACAACATCTATGTTTGGTGGATGAGTCAAAAATATGAATGACCCTCTTTTAGACATATATCTCAATGTTAACACATGATAATACTTTTACTATTAAAAATAAATACTATATATGCATACTTAATAAACAATAAACTTCATAACTTAATGCCTTTTATTAGAATATTTAAAAACAACAATATAATGAAAATGTAATTTCATAGAAATAATGTTAGTATTGCTTAAAATTTATTCATAATTATAGATGTAAATTTTTATGAACTTACAATTATATATGAATATTATTATTTTCATAAATATTAAAACAATTAAATTCATATCTGAATGCCTTTTATTAAAATATTTTATCCATATCAAAAAACAGATGCATATTCTGATAAGTTCTGGTGAAATTTGATGATTTGCGACGAAGTTCGAGGCTATTTCTGTACTACTTTGACCCGTTCCCCATTTGTGAACTAGTCCAATAAAATTTTATATAAATATAACAATAATTGATTATTAACCAAAAGCTCATTAATATACAAATGGGGGAATAATGATAATGATTAGGAACTTTTTTATTTAAATTATTATATAAAGTTATAATTTGTAATTACTACAAACATTTGTACAAAACCAGGCCCTCCTCCCAGTCAACATTTTCACCCCCATTGTCGCCCCCTGCTCAAGAACTTTCGAACCAAGCGCGATTAAATTTTTTAAAGAATGGTAGGCATTGCTCAATTTCCAATTTAGTAAAACTAGACTTTAAAAACGCCTTTAACAGCGTCAATAGGGCGGCGTGTCTCGCACCCTTTCAAAAAGCTTATCCCCAATTTTACTCATACGCTTTCAATAGCTATGGAGCCCCATCCTTTCTACTGTTTGGGGACAAGATAATACACTCCTCTAGTGGGATACAGCAAGGCGATCCCCTAGGCCCAGCTCTATATTGCCTAGCTATACAGGGGATCATCCAGAAACTCTCTACCACAGGAAGTTTTTCTTGCAACCTATGGTACGGACGACAGATTTTTGGTGGGCCTCGCGAGTGAAATACGTAAAATACCGCCGATTATTGAATCCTTTTCAGATTCAATTGGCCTCGAACTCAACCACTTAAAATGTTAAGTATACAGCAATGATCCTTCAATAGATCCCTCAACACTCCCCTTTCCCGTCCTTACTCTCGACCAGTTCAGCCACCTAGGCGCACCGCTGGGTGGGCCCATATCTTCCCAACGCTTTCTGGACAAATTTTTAACTTTCATAGAGGCTGTCAAACCCACCTTGCAGAAACAAACCCCACATCATGCAATTTTTTTGGCTAAAAATTTTCTGCTAATCCCGAAAATAAATCACGCCTTGCGTGCTTCACCTATCTTTGGCTGCCCAGAGCAATTAAATTTAATCGAACGAAACATTCAGACTCTTTTTGAAAACTGCTTAAATATAAAGTTTACTCCAGTCCGATGGCTCCAAGCATCCCTCCCTTCAAAGAGTGGGGGAATTGGGATTCGATCTCCGCAACAGATAGCTTTAGCGGGTTTTATATCTTCGCGCATGAGTACCGATCCCCTTATCTCTGCCATGACATCCCTCCCAGACCCGCACCTCCAGGAGGCTCTACACAGGTGGGACGCGGACAAGCTCGAGTCAGCCGAACGACCACTTAATGTGACCCAAAAGGAATGGGATCTTCCCCTAATAGTACGTTCCGTAGTTTTTCTTTCTTCGAACGAACTATCTCAGGGAAAACTCCTTTTCAATTGGGCATCTTCCAAGAGCGGTTACGAATGGCTCGAAGCTATCCCAAGCAGGAATTTGGGACTCCATATGTCTGGGGACGAGTTACGCATAGCAATAGGCCACCGTCTCGGATGTGACATAGTTTCCCTTTCGTATGCGATCTCTGCAAACAGCAGGTCCAACCCAATGGCCATCATTCCCTCCATTGCAAATACAGCAAAGGCCGCAACCCCACACGGCTATCAATAAAATCATCGGCCAGTACCTTAGGAAGGCTGGCTACCCAAACACCTTGGAGCCCGTCGGCCTTAGCACCACCGATGGGAAAAGACCGGACGGGGTCACACTCATCCCATGGTCCCGTGGACTGAATCTCACTTGGGACTTCACCACGGTCGACATATTTGCCCCATCCAACTCCTCTCCCGACCTTATAGTCAGTGCAGAGAATAGAAGACAGCCAAATATTCTTCCCTCGCGGACACAATATTCATTCCCTTAGTGGCAACCACAATTGGAAATTTAGGGGCTGAAGCTCTCGCTCTCCTGAAACAAATTGGAAAAGCGATCTCCAGCGTCTCTTTAGATTTGAAAGGGTACTTTTATATCAGGCAAAAGATCACAATGGAAATTGTTAAATCCAACACGATTTCCATACACGGATCAATGCCATCCGTTTAGTTATAGCGCTTTTTATATTTTTTTAGCCCTGTATGTAATTTTTTGTATATCATCAGTATTAATTCCTATGCAATTTATGGGCTCGTTTTTTGGTGTCCGTTGTCCGTCCGTTGTCCACCAAGTTATTGGCGCCAGCTTTGTGACCTGGAGGCTCGTGTTCAATCCCAGGAGAGGACGATTTTTTTTTATTTTTTTTTAAATTAAATTAATATTTTGTTCTTGTTAATACCATTGATAATATAAATTTTTGACCGTCCCCTGGCTACTGACCATTGAAAAAAATGACCATTGGCCAAATAAATCGAATTTTTTAAAATTAAATTAATATATTGTTCTTGTTAATACCCTTGATAATACGACTTTTTAGCCGTGTCCTGGCTACTGACCAGGCCTCTTGGCCGTCCGCTAGCTGCTGACCAATGGAAATAAATCACCATTGGACAAAGTGTGAAACGAAAATTTTTTTTTCGTTTTTTTTGACTCCTATGTATTTATAAACCGTCTCTGGGTGCTGACCAATGGAAAAAAATGACCATTGGCCAAATTGTGAAACGAATTTTTTTTGTTTTTTTATAGACCGTCTCTTGGTACTGACCAATAAAAAATGACCATCAAATTGTTTTTAAGTATAGGCTAAAATTTCAAAATGCTCCTTCCAAAATCTTACTAATTAGTTATTTATTTGATGATCAAAAAACGCCTATTGATGAAGTCTTTTAAATCAGTAGTTATTAACCTTTTCATATACGCGGCACCCCAAATATTTTATAATTTTTTTGCGCCCCCCCCCCCATTTTTTTCATAATTATAAATTGGTATGAAAAATAAACTAGCTTGAAAATTTTTTCCCGTAAAAACAACAGACTGCCCCAGGAAGTAGATATCATTCTACATAATATTAATACTTTTATCATTAATCATATTTGTCCAAAATTTTCTGCTAGAACCCATCAGGGTTTTATAACTAAATTGCCTGCCAAAACCCTTTAATTGCCCAATTCACTAATTTTAGATAGTCGAGACCTTTTTTTTGCTCTCAGGAAATTTTTTTTTGAATCTGCCCCCCCCCCTAATTGAAAACCTAGCTACGCCCATGATGTTTTAATTATCTCTTATTAAAATACAATAAAATATATAAAACGCAATTAAATGTTACATTCCATTAGTATTTTATTATAAAATAAAAGCATTTTTAGCTTTTGATGGTCGCCCTCTTTGTCTTTTTTGACCTATACTAATATTTTTTGCTTTTAATTTAATTGTACCAAGTGGTAGCTATATATAAGTAATGGGTAAACATATTTTGAAGTCTAATGGCTCAGTTGATGATTCGAATCCCGGAGAGGGCAACATTTTTATTTTTATATATTGTTCTTGTTAATACCCTTTAACTTTCTTTTTAAATATTTGTATAAATTAATAATTAACTAATATTATTTTGCACTTAATACCCCCCTATAGGCACTCTCGCCCCTTCCCACCTTTCTCGCCCATAAATTGCATAGCAAATATGCTACTTCTAGACGGAGTATAGATATAGATGAGTTTCGTTCCCCCTTACCTTCCCCCTTTCCCTCCTCCCCCTCCCCCTTCCCTCGAGGGCCAAAGGCCCGAGTATATTATTCATTTTTATATACTGTGTCTATTTGAATAATGTTTATAACTTCTAATAAATCAAGCGACCAAAAAAGTATATATATTGTTATAACAATTTCTGATAAAATTACAGTTTATGAGTACATTTCGGTACCCTCGTTACGCCCAAGCGATTTATAATATAATATTTACACTCAATCCAAATTTTAAATTTCTTTATTAATAACGCATTTTAATGTGAGATTTTGATATCCAGTAAATTTTTTGCAATATATAATAATCGTAAAACAATAAAATTTTGGCCATATGTGCATTTTGTTATAAGGTATCATTAAGCAAAATTTTATTTGGAAAATTAAAATTTTAAGGAAAAAAGCGGGTTTTTGGGGCTGGTAGTTGCCTTGACAAAATTTTCTATATTACACACAGTTTTTTGATAGCATATTTCAAACTAATTTAAGTTTTTCTTAAAAATGAATATTTTTTCAAAGCGTCTTATAATTAAATTTCTATTTCCAAAATAACATGTTACAGGGGTTAGGGCTAGTCGGAGAGAAGCAAGTTCCAGAAATTCTTCAGTGTATATTACCTCACAAATGACAGGATCAAAAACAGAATTTCGTTTAGTATTTAAACTTATATAATTTTGAAGAGAAATTGACTAAGATTATAATAAAGACTACCCAGCCAGCGGACGGGGCTTGACCGAGTTTCTGCCTTGAAAAAACAACGCGCAGGCCAAGACGGGCCCTAATGTCACCCAGCGAGCTCAAGCCCGGTGTCAGGTTATATTGCTGATTCGTAAAAAAGTTAAACAGGTCAATCAGAATTTGATTGACGTATGTCTAAATTGACTGGTATTTTGAAATTTGTAAACAAACTATAAATGGCAAATCTTGTGATGTTAATCTTATAGTTATATTTTATGCTTGGTGACTTGTAAATACATATAATACCCTAAAATTGATTTGTTTACAAATATATATTTATAATTAAAACTAGATGTTTTGACTTGTATATATTTTTTATGTTTAGGTTTGTTGACTTATGTATTTCTTTTGTTTTATTACTAAATTTGTTGACTTTATGTTAACTAGATTTGTTTACATATAAATAATGAATCTTGTGATGTTATTCTTATATAGTTATATTTTATGCTTGGTGACTTGTAAATACATATAAAAATAATACCCTGAAATTAGATTTGTTTACAAATATATATTTTTAATTTCTAAAACTAGATTTTTTTACTAATATATATTTTTTATGTTTAGATTTGTTGACTTATGTATTTCTTTTGTTTTATTACTAAATTTGTTGACTTTATGTTAAATAGAAGATTTGTTTACCTATATTTATATATAAATATATATAATTTATGTTCTAAAACTAGATTTATAAAGATATACATACATATAATGAATAAAATAAACACACCCAAATTTTATTTTTTATTGGTATATAATTATAACACATATCAAAAGATTGTTGGAGTATAATTCATATAAAGACAAATTTTTGTTTGGGTAAATATAAAGACCAGTTGTTATATTGTGTATTTAGCTACATAAATGATTATACATAACAACACAAAATGTAGATGGAAATTGACCTATTTAGTAAGATGTTTAATTAAAGATAAATAAACTTAATAGAATGGAATAAATTCTGTATATATTCTGATATTAATACAAATATTCACCTATGTAAAGATTTTAGATAATTTATATATATTACGTATGGAGATTGGAATGTTGGAGAATGGAATAATATCCAAATCCTATGTTGAGATTTATAATGGCCTTATTGACACAGAAATATCACGCGTTTTTTTACGCTTTAAATTTGGCGTTAGAATACTTTTAACCAATGGCTATCTGGCGAAAATCACGTGATCTTGTTTACTTTTACGCTTGTTGCCAATTCGTGTGCTTTATTGCTATGTTGAATTTTATTATTGTTGAATTATATAACCTTACACCGGCCTATTAATAAGTGAGGCCCGCTAAAAGCCCATTACAAAACCATTTAAGTGTGTTTTTATAGGGTTTTTATAATGTTTTATTAATTTATAGTTGTTTTTAATGTTTATTAAATTATGAATAAAAATTGCATTTAATCCTTTCTTTATTCAATTCAATAAGTCATCAGTATCTCAGTGCGCCTTTCAAATTTCAAAGTGTTAATAAGAAGTTATATGTAATCATAGGAGTAGCCAGGATTGCCTCAAGGGGAAAGGGGGGTTTAAAAATTTTTTGTTAAATTGTACTATTAAACAAAAATGTGTTAAGCTTATGAACATTAGTGGCGGAGGCAGGACTATCTAATTAGGGGGGGGGGGTTTATGTGTCAAAAATTTCGATTAAACAAAAACTAATTAAAATTATATAAATTTAATATCTACGATGGGTTTTTGGTGAAAAATGCAATAATAATACCTTCAGGGACCCAAATTGCATAGAGCTCCTTCCAATTTTTCTGTTTGCGCTAATTAGGGCCTTTGTTTGAATGAACTAAACACTTGCATGGGCCTATTAGGCTTAATTTACCCACCAATACCAAAAATTGTCCCGCCCCAGGACCGTTAAAATGAAATTATAAGTCCAAGTTCGCCCCGCTTTTTGCAAAGCACAGGCTCAGCCTACACCTTCCCCAAAAAATTCTCATATATTCTGCGATTTTTGCATACATTTTTTTCAATACTAAAACAATATTTGAAAACGTTTAATATTAATTATGTTAAATATATCAATCTTAAACAGGCTTTTGTTTCTTCCAAAAAGTAACGCGCGGTTAAATTGTCACTAGTCGTACTCGAAGCTGCATAAACTATTGTTAAATAAAACTCTATGCAAGGGTAATTTTATATAACTAAATATACCCATTTTGTTAATTTATTTACGATCCCCTTATAAAAAATAAAAACTTTTGAAATCCACATATTTAAAAATCACATGCACTGGGTTATATTTCGGCCTGTCCATGCCGATTAAGCAAACCCGTACCGACTCTCCAGACCCGACCGTGGACCTGGCCAGGTCGTGTAGGCGGAAATACTCGCAATAAAATAAAATATTATTTATGAACATATAGTTAAATAATTACGAAACTATATAAGTGAAAAGACTATAATAAGGCTATATAAAATTATACGGTCAAAACCGTTTAATTGCAAAGCCTTGAACATGATTTTTTTCGCGATTAACCGATATTTCGCGATTAAAGGATGCAAATAAAAGTATATGTACATTATAAAATATTCATTTCTTACGCTTCGCAATAAAGATATTTTATATAATTATCTGGTTGATTTAAGGACTCGAAAATGTTTGTGAATATCCGATATTGTACTATTAAGCGATAGGTTAATAAACGATGTTTTTGTTAATATTATCGTTAAAAAAAAAATGGCGGTTAACTTCGCGATTAAAAGATTTCCGCGATAATCCAATTTGTGATTAAGAAGTTTCGATTGTATGACGTATAGTGAGTTTGTAGAAATCAACTGTAATTCAAAACAAAACTGATGTATTGACTAAAAATCTTTCAATTTAAAAGGATAGGGGAAACCAGGACTAGAATGGCCATACAAATATTTAATCAGATTTTAGAATACTAAAATTATTTTTCAAATCTATTTACAATGTATATTTTTACTATGAGAAAATAGTTTCAGAATTTTTTTATTTAGTTTTGTCACAAATTAAATTTAAAAATAAAAATTCTAGAAAAATAAAAGTGCCCGGGGCAAGTCATAGCCTTGTTCAAAGTAGAATTGCTTCAATGTTATAAATTTTTATTAAATTTATCCCAACACGAATAAATAAAACGACAATATGAACATCGAAATTCAAATTTAATTAGATTACATTACACCCTACAAATATAAAATCAGTCATGATGACACCTGACTTATGTAATTATAAAAGACTAACTTTACAATAAAAATGTCTCTTTATCTAATATATAATCAAATCATAGTCTATTCCTCTCCCAGAGTTAAAATATTAAACAAAAATTTTGTTTTCATAGTCTTCATGAGGTAAAATATAATGTGGAATGGCCACCACTAGTCCCTCTACAACTAGCCCAATCGCTATCTTTTTGCATAAATAACAATCTAATAAGCTATATTGTAAAAAAATTTAATTAACGGACGGTTTGAACAATTATCTATTAATAAGTTAAAGCTTAGTTATTTTAATATACACAACCAAAAAAACTTTATGCGCAAAATACGAAATTTTGTCAAGACAACTAATAGCCCCAAAAACTGTTTTTCCTCTATGGAATTTTTAATTAGGATTCTAACAAAATTTATTTAGAGCCTATGCCAAAATATTTGGTTAAAATTAATGTTTTATGGCTATAATTTTTTAAAATAATTACAAAGATACAAATAGCCCCGGGCTCCCCTTTGACTGTTAAAACTATATAACGACGGCCTTATTAATTTGGTATAGCCGCAATACCAAAGTATTTGACCTAAGTTATTGTATGAAGCTTAGGGCTTTAAAAATAAAATAAATTTTTATTACCCGCCTATTTTTATTGTTTGTAAATTACAAAGCGGATCATTTAGCTCAATTCGATATTTTTCTTATTTATAAACTGAATAATTGTAATTAGCTAAATTACGATTACTAAATAACTGCATAGGGAGCCAAAGGGGCAGGGACTTTTCCCTAAGGGGGGGGGGGAGCCGAACGCCGAAAGGCCCCTCCCAGCTACGCCACTACTTTTAATAAAATACTCATATTTAAATGGATTTGTTTGGTTTAATAATGAAATTTTTTTAGCTCCATTTTGGGTGCCATAAATTGGAATTGGAAAGACTTTAACCCTTAGGATAACAATCTAAATTTTGTTGAATAGCCAAAAATTCCAATGATTTACAAAAAGTGAGAGTCAAACCTTACCACAAAACTGAATAAAATTTTGGTTTATTTAGCCCATGGCTAACACAGAGGCAATTTGAGATAATTAAATGTGTTGCCAATCAATAGCTTATTATATCTTTTGGATTTAGAATTAAATATATTGGCCAACTCTTATCTTATTTTTAAGACTTTTTGCTTATAAAAGCAAATATTAAATTTCGTAACATATCTTTTCGCTTTTACAATGAAACTTATAAACAGTGTCGCGATATTTTTGGTAATAATATAATTACATATTTATTCGCTAACCTACATATATATAACATTAATTATCGTTTTAGCCTTAAAACTATTTTTTAATCTTTTAATCAATTTACTGTCTGATTTTTAAGTAAAACATCAAAATGTCTTAAACAATAAAGCTACAATAACTATTTGTACTTTAATACTTAACTATTTCGCAGCTAATCGGGCTCATAAATTACCGGTACTTGAGCTCTGGCGTCACGGGTAGCGCAATTAAAGCCTCGAATGCTGACAATCTAGCAATAGCCGATGATGAAGTAGCGTTTGGTAATCAAGCTCTCCGCGCTAAACGTGCGTTGGCAAAAGCAAACGGCAATAAGAGATCCCTGCTTGACGAAGATTTAGAAGAATCA
This sequence comes from Gordius sp. MW1, assembly GCA_964036665.1. Taxonomy (NCBI): domain Eukaryota; kingdom Metazoa; phylum Nematomorpha; class Gordioida; order Gordea; family Gordiidae; genus Gordius; species Gordius sp. MW1. Next base: position 10,494,252 of record OZ038532.1, on the reverse strand, counting down.
AGTCACTCTGGTAGAAGGAAAAGGAGTAGCCATTCTGGCAGAAGGAAAAGAAGCAGTGGATCCGGTAGAAGGAAGAGAAGTCACAGTTCTCATCATTCTCACTCCTACAGAAGATACAGATACGGAAAATAAACCATCCCAGAGTTAGCCCCTACACATATAAAATTATTTCGTTCTTTTAGCATGTACATACTTTAGTTTCCTAGATCAATCATTCTGCTTACTATGTAAATGCATATATCTTTAATAAATATGAAAATGTCAGATGTACTGTTTATAAACTGTCGGCTTATAAAATGTCCTGACTGCGAAGAGTGTGAATAAGTTACACATTTACAGGGCGTCAGTTACAGATTTGAGATGGTTTAGCCATCCTGCAGAATTAAATGTTAAATTAAATTAAAAAGTATTTATTAATAATAAAATAAATTTCATATTTCCGACCTTAGAGATCTAATTTTATTTTGTTATACCATCTATATATATAAAGTAAAGTGTATATATGTATGTAAGGGCTAATCTCTGAAACTACCGGCCCGATTCGCGCGAAAATTTACCCCTAGGTTCCCAGGGCGGCCAGGGGTAAAATAGCTTTTTCAGATTTCTAAAATTCCTTTTAATTTTCGAGATATTGGGTTTTATACGTTTTGACGTTCAATAAAATGTCAATCAAACGCACCTCCTCGCGTTCGTCGAAAATTTGAATATACAGACAGTTCTGTAGTAAAAGTGTATCACTTATAGTAGTTTGTAGTAAAACGTAATCTTTTCTTAACGGTGACAATATAAAATTTATGAATTAAATTTCTTAAACGTCATCTTTTCTTAACGGTGCCAATATAAAATTTATGAATTAAATTTCTTAAACGTCATCTTTTCTTAACGGTGACAAGACAACATAAAATTTATGAATTAAATTTCTTAAACGTCATCTTTTCTTAACGGTGACAACATAAAATTTATGAATTAACCTGAAATAAATAAAATTATAGATTATTTGAGAAAATATATAGGTGAAGAAGATGAATTTTTCTCATAATCATTAAATGAGATATTTTAAATGAGAAAGATGAAAGTATATATAATTTAAATGTAATATAAAATAGTCAAACGTTGATTATTCTGAGTAAATGCTATTTATATATAAATGTCATTATTTATCGATCATTAATTTTTATTAAATGAGATATTTAAATGAGAATAAATTCTGAAACTACCGGCCCGATTTGCGCGAAACTTTACCCGTAGGTTCTCAGGGCGGCCAGGTTTAAAATAGCTTTTTCAGATTGCTAAAATTCTTTTTAGTTTTAAAAATATCGGACATTTCTCGGCCTTTTGGTTTTAAAAAAGGGCTAAATTCTGAAACTTCAGATCCGATTCGAGCGAAAATTTAGCCGTAGATGCCCAGATAGGCCAAGGGTAAAATAGCTTTTTTAGATTCCTAAAATACCTTTTTGTTTTAAAAATTTCTGACATTTCCCGTCCTTCATTTATAGCAGCATATACAATAATGACGTCATACATACAAAGCTGAAGTTTTCTCGAATTAGATATTTAAAAGTATAATAAAAATGTTACAGTATACGGTTAAAATTATTGGGGTTTAACAGACTATTTAAATTAAATAAATAAAATTTAAATTATGCAGTTTTGTCATTATTATCACGTGGTCGATCATAGAAGCATATTTTTAATAATTATCCATCCTTCAATTAATTATTTTATTATATTAAAGAAAATTGTATTTCAAATAAATCAGCTAACTAGAAAAATAAAATAATGGTATTATTGTATAATAAGTAACAGCATTAATAAGCAATTTTTTCAAAAACATTTAATTTTAGTCGGATTTGATGACTAAAACAGAATTTGCATTTGGTTTGTCTTATTATATAAATATATACTAAAAATAGTGGGTTCATAAAATCATTCGGACCTTTCACATTATAAATTATTTCATATATGACCCCATTTTAGATAAGTCTTATTAATAGCTTATACTTAATTAACCACTTAAGGACTGAGCCAAAGCAACGCTTGGCCGGGCACAGCTAGTTTAATATAAAGCTAACTTTATAAGTACGATTGGTATCAAAGATAGTAAAAAAGTTGAATTTTATAGAGTTGAAGATAATTTTATAAAGATACTACGTCCTTTTTGCGAAATATAGTTATTAAAGTCAATTCTGACATAAAAATATAAACCATGAACTCTTATGATTAATTATTGTTTCAAAGTTTTCAAAAGATATCTTGATTATTAAAGGCTTTTTGCATCACAGCTATATCCATAAAAAGATTTCGGCCCCCATTATAAGTCGCTCCCTTCGTAAGTCATTTAGAAGTCGTAGGCATTGCTTACAAATTATCAAACTCTATGCAGGGGATCAGAAAACTATATACATTTTTGGCCTAAAAGTCAGCCGCCCACATTAACAAAAATGAACAAAAAAGGCACAAAAAAGTAAGAATCAAGTGAGGCTTGGAAAAAGGATAAAGTTTTTGATTTTTGGCACGGTTTATTTTCAGCCAAAAAATTGATTTTTAATATATTTGACGTTAAGATACCATAAATGCCAAAACCTGCAGGCACAAAAATATAAATGAATTTCGGCTTTTGGCCGTAGTCAGATAAAGTAGAAGTAAGCAAAGGTCATCATTAATTTGCAGAAATTTATTTAGCCAGTTTCGCAGTCATCCGTTATAAAGCAATAACCTCGACAAATTACCAAAAGAAATTTTTATATGAAAGTAAGTCAGGTCAATAAACAATAATGGATATTGAGCTCGGGTGAGGTCGAAAAAATTTAAGCCAATCAGGTCATTATTATTAATTTTCAGGCAAAAAAATTTGATTTTTGTATATTTGAAGTTAAGATACCATAAATGCCAAAACGTGCAGGTACAAAAATAAAAATTAATTTTAGCTTTTGGCCGTGGTCAGATAAAGTTGAAGTAAGCAACGGGCATCATTAATTTGCCGAGAATTATTTAGTCAGTTTCGCAATCATCCGTTATAAACAACGAAAAATTGGCAAAAGAAATTCACAAAGCAGCAAATATAAACAGCAGATACCCAGAATTTTGGCCTCCGACCGTGTCAGACAAACCAAATGTAAGCAACGATCAGCATTAATTTGCAGGGAATTATGTAGCCAGTTCCGCATTCATCCATTATAAAGCAACAATCTAGATAAATTGCCAAAAGAAATTCACAAAGCAGCAAATACAAATAGCAATTAACCAGAGATTTGGCCTCCGGCCGTGTCAGACAAATCAAATGTAAGCAACGATCAGCATTAATTTGCAGGGAATTATTTAGCCAGTTCCGCATTCATCCATTATAAAGCAACAATCTAGATAAATTGCCAAAAGAAATTCACAAAGCAGCAAATACAAATAGCAATTAACCAGAGATTTGGCCTCCGGCCGTGTCAGACAAATCAAATGTAAGCAACGATCAGCATTAATTTGCAGGGAATTATTTAGCCAGTTCCGCATTCATCCATTATAAAGCAACAATCTAGATAAATTGCCAAAAGAAATTCACAAAGCAGCAAACACAAATAGCAATTAACCAGAGATTTGGCCTCCGGCCGTGTCAGACAAATCAAATGTAAGCAACGATCAGCATTAATTTGCAGGGAATTATTTAGCCAGTTCCGCATTCATCCATTATAAAGCAACAATCTAGATAAATTGCCAAAAGAAATTCACAAAGCAGCAAATACAAATAGCAATTAACCAGAGATTTGGCCTCCGGCCGTGTCAGACAAATCAAATGTAAGCAACGATCAGCATTAATTTGCAGGGAATTATTTAGCCAGTTCCGCATTCATCCATTATAAAGCAACAATCTAGATAAATTGCCAAAAGAAATTCACAAAGCAGCAAACACAAATAGCAATTAACCAGAGATTTGGCCTCCGGCCGTGTCAGACAAATCAAATGTAAGCAACGATCAGCATTAATTTGCAGGGAATTATTTAGCCAGTTCCGCATTCATCCATTATAAAGCAACAATCTAGATAAATTGCCAAAAGAAATTCACAAAGCAGCAAATACAAATAGCAATTAACCAGAGATTTGGCCTCCGGCCGTGTCAGACAAATCAAATGTAAGCAACGATCAGCATTAATTTGCAGGGAATTATTTAGCCAGTTCCGCATTCATCCATTATAAAGCAACAATCTAGATAAATTGCCAAAAGAAATTCACAAAGCAGCAAACACAAATAGCAATTAACCAGAGATTTGGCCTCCGGCCGTGTCAGACAAATCAAATGTAAGCAACGATCAGCATTAATTTGCAGGGAATTATTTAGCCAGTTCCGCATTCATCCATTATAAAGCAACAATCTAGATAAATTGCCAAAAGAAATTCACAAAGCAGCAAATACAAATAGCAATTAACCAGAGATTTGGCCTCCGGCCGTGTCAGACAAATCAAATGTAAGCAACGATCAGCATTAATTTGCAGGGAATTATTTAGCCAGTTCCGCATTCATCCATTATAAAGCAACAATCTAGATAAATTGCCAAAAGAAATTCACAAAGCAGCAAACACAAATAGCAATTAACCAGAGATTTGGCCTCCGGCCGTGTCAGACAAATCAAATGTAAGCAACGATCAGCATTAATTTGCAGGGAATTATTTAGCCAGTTCCGCATTCATCCATTATAAAGCAACAATCTAGATAAATTGCCAAAAGAAATTCACAAAGCAGCAAATACAAATAGCAATTAACCAGAGATTTGGCCTCCGGCCGTGTCAGACAAATCAAATGTAAGCAACGATCAGCATTAATTTGCAGGGAATTATTTAGCCAGTTCCGCATTCATCCATTATAAAGCAACAATCTAGATAAATTGCCAAAAGAAATTCCCAAAGCAGCAAATACAAATAGCAGTTAACCAGAGATTTGGCCTCCGGCCGTGTTAGACAAATCAAATGTAAGCAACGATCAGCATCAATATGCAGGGAATTATTTAGCCAGTTCCGCATTCATCCTCTATAAAGCAACAATCTAGATAAATTGCCAAAAAAATTCACAAAGCAGCAAATACAAATAGCAATTAACCAGAGATTTGGCCTCCGGCCGTGTCAGACAAATCAAATGTAAGCAACGATCAGCATTAATTTGCAGGGAATTATTTAGCCAGTTCCGCATTCATCCTCTATAAAGCAACAATCTAGATAAATTGCCAAAAGAAATTCACAAAGCAGCAAATATAAATAGCAATTAACCAGAATTTTGGCCTCCGGCCGTGTCAGACAAATCAAATGTAAGCAACGATCAGCATTTATTTGCGGGGAATTATTTAGTCAGTTTCTCAATTATCCGATATTTAGCAACAACCTAAACAAGATGCCCAAAGAAATTCATTAATAAAGGTAATCAGTCGGGCAAAAAAACAATAATGGAATTTGAACTCGAGATTGAAAAAATTAAAGGCATAACAGCGATTAAGAACCCCTAAAATTTCCACGGTAATCGGTGAAAAATTGCAAGTTGAACAGGAGAGGACAGGAGGACGGACGGACAACCAAAAGCGAGCCCATAAATTGCTTAGCAATTAATAAATCACTAATAAATCTTTAAATAAAATTTAAAAAAATGTATAGGTAAAGGTTTTTGTTGTTGAAAATCATCTCTTAACATGTTGAATAACACTAATATCTAAACCAGCAATCCAACTAATGTGTTGGAAAACGATTTTAAATTAAAATTTAATTTATAATATGTTCTATTTTTCTAATTATAGTAGTTAAAAAATACGAATAGCTGTTAAAAAAATATATGGAAATTAAATTAATCGTGTTTTATGACCGATTTCCTTTTATATTTTTAGACTCTTTTTATATAATAATGAAAAAGTTTGAATAACTTTTCATAACTGTCCTAATTTTAACAGTAATATTAGGCCAAGTCTTAATATAATCCGAAAAGATCATGGCATCTACTTGTTATGTTTTTAGTTTTAAATCGAAATATTTTCCTTTATCTTTTAGCTATTGAACAAACATTTTTTTGTCTGTCTTCGGGGCATTTCGGAAGTCTGAGAAGGTGGGAGTGAAAGGGCAGGGAGGAATCTTTTATTCCGAAACGGTGTATTAGCTTATGGTGATTTTTGTTGATAAAATATATAAGTCCTCTTCTAATTTATAATTTATTTGTAAATTCCCTTTTTTCTAATTTCTACAATGCCTTTCGCCTCTAAACTACATTGATTATTTTATAGTCGAGGTAAAGTTGTAAAGTGAGAAATACCATATACTAGACAATTAAAATCTAACCTAAAACAAATGAATCAATAATAATAAACTTGCCTCATTTAAGACAAGGTAATAGATTTCAACTTGCTTATGTAGTTTTTTATTAGTCTGGTAAATCAGTTTGACTTGCGATCCCCTTAGATTAAGGTAAGATTTGCAACTTTTAATCAAATACTCATATTTAAATGGATTGGTTTGGTTTAATAATGAATAAAATATTGGTTCTATTTTAGGTGCTATCGCTTAGGATAACAATTTACATTTTTGAATAGCCAAAAATTACAATAATTTAAAAAAATGAAGGTCAAACTGAATAAAATATTGGTTTATTTAGCCCATGGCTAGCACAGAGGCAATGATAATTAAATGTGTTGCCAATCAATAGTTTATGATATCTTTTGGATTTAGAATCAAATATATTGGCCAACTCTTATCTTATTTTTAAGACTTTTTTGCTTATAAAAGCAAATATTAAATTTCTTAATTTACTATCTTTTCGCTTTTACAATGAAACTTATAAACAGTGTCGCGATATTTTTGGTAATAATATAATTACATAATTATTCGCTAACTTACATATATAACATTTTTAGTAATTGTTTTAATTATCGTTTGAGTCTTAAAACTATTTTTTTTTATCTTTTAATCAATTTTAAATCGTCTGATTTCAAAGTAAAACATAAAAATGTCTAAAACATTTAAGTAAAGTTACAAAAATTTGCACTTCAATATTTAACTATTTCACAGCTAATCGGGCTCATAAATTACCGATATTTGGGCTCTGGGGTCACTGGCAGCGCAATTAAAGCCTCGAATGCTGACAACTTAGCTATAGCCGATGATGAAGTAGCGTTTGGTAATCAAGCTCTTCGCGCTAAACGTGCGTTGGCAAAAGCAAACGGCAATAAGAGATCTCTGCTAGTCGAAGATTTAGAAGAATCAAGTCACTCTGGTAGAAGGAAAAGGAGCAGTCATTCTGGCAGAAGGAAAAGAAGCAGTGGATCCGGTAGAAGGAAGAGAAGTTCTCATCGTTCTCACTCCGGAAAATAAACCCACCCTCGTTAATTTGCCTAACACATATAAAATTATTAGGCTCTTGCACATACGTATGTATATATATGAATGTACTTTAGCTTCCTAGATCAATCATTCTGCTTACTATGTAAATGTGTAAATCGTTAATAAATATTAAAATGTCGGACGGATGTGTTGCTAGTTTTATAAACTCCGGCTTATAAAATGTCCTAACTGGGAAGAGTGTGAACTATTACACATAAGGCGTCAATTTCAGATTCAAGATAGTTTAGCCATCTTGCAGGATTAAATTCTAAATTAAATTAATGAGTATTTATTAATGGAAAAATAAACTACATAATGCAGACGTAAGAGATCTAAAATTAGCTGACCTTTTTTCATTTTAATTTACCATTTAATTTTAAGTTAACCTTCAACGTACGATTTATATCAAAGATAATATAAATGCGACTTTTATAGAGTTGCAGATAATTTAATCACGATACAACGTTCTTTTTGTAAAATAAAGTTATTAAAGTCAATTTTGACATAAAATTATAAACCATAAATCTTAATTATAACTATCATAATAAAGTTTTTAAAAAATTATCTTAAATTAATTTAGTAAAGGCTTTTGGCGTCGCAACTATAACTTTAATAATCAATTGGCTCCCATTATAAGTCGTTCCCTTCGTAAGTCATTTAGAAGGCATTGCCTACTAATTAAATTCAACACTGAACTTTTAAACAAATTCAATAGTATAGGATCTCTTATCTATTATTTTTAAAAACATCAAATGTCTAGTCAAATTTATTAGCTTCGTGTATTGTAAAAGTAAAGTAACTTTGTAAATTGTTTTTAAAAACCGCATTTACAGTAACTTCTTTAAATTCAGTGCAAAATGTAATTATTCTCCCTTATCAACAGTTCTTCGTGACTCTCAGCCTTTGAGTTTGAGGTAAGTCTATGAGAGGTAATTTTGCTAAACCGATGAATCTGCAAAAGCCAGAGTTTAATACAAGGGCCGAGCGAGATACTTAAATTGGGGCGAGCGAAAAAGGTTGAAAGTCTTAATTGAATAAATTAAAATAAGTTGGAAGAAATTAAAGATGATCCTCATATTCTCACCAAAAGTTTCATTTTAGAGAGATGAAGATTAGGCTATAAAAACCAACAGTTTAAGTCCATAAATTATAAAATATGTCCTTTTTCAACCTATTTGAGTTATATTTAATCTTCTATATGACAATACGTTTTTATATAGACTAATATGTGAAAACAATCTAAATAATACCATAACATCCTTTGCAATTGCAATATATAGATAGCGGTAACTATTTTTACTTAAATTATGTATTAAATACGCTGAGAAAAAGCGTTCAACATTAACTATTTTTTGAATAAGCATGATCTTTGACTTAGAAAAAACTATGATCATTGGTGGTGCATGTGGTGTTGGAAAGACAAAAAAGTGAGGTTAAAGCTTATCCCGAAAATTTAATTTATAAGCTTTTAAAGTATTTATATGTGTCTTAGTTTTTTGTTGGACTATAAATACTTTTAATTACTTTAATATTTCATTTAAATCATTTTTTCTAATTTTTGCATAAAGATGGGGGAATGTCCCGCTTCCTCCCTTAGCTGCGCCACTTATCTACACTCTCTACACTACATCACTTCGGGTCAAAATATATAGTGGCCAAAATATGTAAACTAATCATAACCTTTGAGTTTAATATAAGACAGTATATATAGGCAAAGATATGTTAATTTTAATATCTATCCATGATTTTACATTGCTAATTAATTTAAAATCTAGATTATTTAACGTTGAATTGATAGATATTTAAAAATATAGCCGGTTAACGTGTATTTATACACCGTTTCAAATAGTTCCCAAAATAACTAATATTTGTGGTCCAATTTTTTAAAAATATGATTATTAAATCCTTAAATTCGTATTTTTGCAATGTAATATAGGCAAAATGTAATATAGGCAAGGGTTAGGGTTAGATTTAGTGTTTGCATCTAGTTGCGTAATACATGTTATATTATGTCCATGATATATTATGGGTCCAAATCCACTACATCACTGTTTATAACTTTACGCCTCTGAATTCGAATCGAATATTTTTGGTATTCTATTCAAATTCTAAATTTTTAGGAATAAAATATTCGATTCGAGATCCGTCGAATATTAAATTAAAGATTCGAATTCGATTTAAATATTTTTGAAGCTTATTTAAATACGAAATATAGAATAAATATTCATACATTTCTAAAATTTTATTTATAAAAAAACAGAGATAGAATAATTAAAGGCGAACAAAAAAATAAAACATCGATAAATCTCAGATTTTGTTTGTCATATAAAAAAACGTTTACAATGATCATAGGTTATTCGATGATTTAGAATATGTGAATTTGTCTCATTAAATTTTTTCTTCTTCTTCAATTAAAATACATAGCAATTAATATTATTTTTAGGTTAATAATATATGTTGAAGCATAATGGAAAAGTACAAAAATAATATCCAACTTTAAATAACGATTAACCTAAATGTTAGCGAAAATATCGACATTTTTTGGAAGTTGAAGTCCATATTATATTTAAACATAAAATTTTCAATATATTTTGTATAAGCTTGTAATACTTAAAATTAATGAACGGGGAAAATAACTGATTTGGGGGAAGTTAAAAACAGCTTAATAATATTAGTCTCGTCTTTTCGAATCTCAGCAAGTAATATTCGATTCAAAATTTAGATAAGGATTCGAATCTGGCCCTTATTCCAAACTCGAACCAAATTGCTTCTCTACCACGAAATTCATCAAGATTCGCCATAACCTTTCGGAGGTAGAGTTTCATATTAACACAGTCGGGTAGCACAGCTAATCACTTTACCTATATCTTTCCTACTTAAATATTTATAGATCAAGCAAGGGCGGCCAAATTTATATCTATACAACAAAACTGCTGGCTTTCCTTAATCAAATGAATATTGGTTTTGTCACTATTCCACGATTAAATTTCTTTCGATTATAGTAATAATCGAATAAAATCCTTCAACAACATAAGATAATTAATATATTAGGCCTAAAAATAGTAAGGTGGTTTGTATCAAGTTTGGAAATGCATCATTGTCTAACAAAATTTCCCCTTTGTCTTTATCATTAATAATACCTTTACTGAAGGCTATTTCTGGAAGAATAGCTTTATTTGAAGCCAATCTTTCTAGCATAATAACACCACGTCGTCTGGTAGAGCTTGGAACTAGAGATCTGCAACGGGCTGGTTTCAGGAGGTCGGCCCGCCCGTATCCCATTTGAAAACCTTCAGGTCAGCCCGAGTCCGTCCTTAATTTATTTGTGCACTTCGCCCATCTTTACTCTTTGTTCAAACTCACTCTATCTAGAATTTAGTTTTTTAGAAAATGATAGTAGTACTAATTCTGTAAGGGGATAAGAAGAAGAGGAAAAGGATAATTAAACACTAACAATCACAAATAGTGATCAAGGCATTTCCTATTTGTTCAAACTCACTCTAGATTCTAGTATTAAGTTTTTTAGAAAATGATAGTGCTAATTCTGTAAGAGGACAAGAAGAAGAGGAAAGGGATAATCTAACACTAACAATTGGTTAGTATAGTTAATGAGAGTTTGTGAAGGAAAATACTTTATATAACTTGCTATAAATCTAATTATTTTTCTAGATACTGCCAGTGTGAAGTCTAAAATGGATATTAGTGAGGATAAGATTCAAAATATATTTAATATATATCCTTTTAGATGACCATGACATGGGCAATTATTTTTAATCAAATTTGATTGGGATGTAGAAATTTAGAGTTTTTAAATTAATCTGGCAACCTAATGAAAGCTTCGAGTTTCCTAAATGTGGAATTCGCAATTTAAAATTTCAATATCAGTGGTTTAAACAATGGCCATGGTTATGTTATTCCAAAAAGCAGGAGCTTTTTGTAAGTATTGTGTACTTGCAGGGAAAGTTAAGGGTGGAAAAGGCTCTCAAAATTTAAATAGTTTAATTGTTAATGCTTATAACAGGTTAGATAAATTGCTAGTTTTTAAAACAGTTTGTGCTTTTAACAGGTTGCAAAATGCAATACAAACATTCAACAACCATTCACAAAAATTATCATTTGCATGCAGTCGACATTATCAACGAAGATATTTATATTAACAAAAAACAGTCAATTGACCTGGTTATTTCAAATGAAAGAAAATTCTATCACAATAAAATAAGGGAAGCATTATATACTATAACGGAAGCTATAGTGTTCTGTGGCAGGCAAGGAATTGCATTGAGAGGCATTTTAATCTAAATGTTTAGTATGGGCTCTTTTTAATAGGTCACCGTGAATATGGCCTGTTACCAGTTAAAAATCCCAGGATAAAGGATAGTAATGAAGGGAATTACAAGGAGCTCTTGGTTTTACTTTTAAAGTTCAGCGAGAAAGTGAAAACTGATTTAAAAGAATGTCCGAAAAATGCTAACAACTGCTATACAAAAAGAATTAATTTATATTATTAAACAACATATTCAAACAAAAATAGTTGCAGATAATAATAAGTCACCCTTTTTTCACTCCTCTTGCATGAGACAACGGATATCTCACTCAACACAAGAACAAATGGCCGTTGTTATCCGTTTTGTTGATTTGAATACACAACCAACAGTAATCAGAGAGGTCTCTTTAGAACAGTGGTTCTTAACCTTTTTATACACGAGACCCCCCAAATATTTTATAATTTGTTTGCGGCCCCCCATTTTTTTCATAATAGTTTATATTTGTTATATTATCTATAATATATTGATTTTCTATTATTTTTTCATTTTATTATATAATAAACATAAAACACAACTTTATTATTTCATTATCTATTTAAAATTTAAATAGATAATGAAATAATAAAAAAATAAAAACTTCATAATTAAACATAAAAACAATGTTTAAAATAAAAAATATATGCATTCGGAAATATATTTAATGAGATTTCTGCTGCTGAACATCTTCAGCCAATTTGTTAATTCTTGGTTCAATTAATTGTAATGCTATCCTCATGCAGGAATCTAGTCGCAATCTATTGCGTTTTTTAGTTTTTATATCCACCATAGTTGAGAGCCTTTTTCACACAAATAGGTACTAGCGAAAGGCAGCAAATTTTGAATTGCTGCTGAAAATAATGGAGGATATTCTGCACGAATTTTTATCCAAAATTGCGGCAAACTTTTAGTTTTAAACAAAGATTTTAAATAACAATCATTTATTAATTCTAATAATGAATCTTAAGACAACGAGTTCGAATCCCCTGAGTATTTTTTCTAAAGCTTTTCTGAATATTTTTATTTTATTCTAAAAAAATTTGGCGACCCCCCGGCAAACTTCTCGCGATCCCCTAGGGGGTCGCGATCCCCAGGTTAAGAATCACTGCTTTAGAATATATCAAGATCAAGGATATGTTAGCAAAGGGGATGTTTGAAGTTGTGATGCAGAATCTTAAAAATCTTAAATTGACATTACAAAACTTAGAGGGCAGGGTTATGATGGAGCCTCAGTGATGAGTGGCTCTAAAAATGTGTTGCCGATTTTGTTTAAGAATGTGTGCCCTAAGGCTTTGAGTTGTTAAATTGCTAACTTTTTTCAAACTCCAGACGCGAGCACGCACACTGAGTTGCTTAATATGCGCGTTAGCACAATAAGTGCTCGCTGTTCGGTGCACTAGGCAGAACAGTAGCATATAAAAATGCTCGAGGGCGAGGAGAGCAGATGGTAGCTGGAGTTAAGAAAGTTAGCAATTTAACAACTCTACTAAGGCTATATATATTCATTGTGCATCGCACAATCTAAATTTAGCAATTAAGGATTCTTGCAAGTTTTCCAACAATAGGAATTGTATGGGTAAGATTATGATTGTTTTTATATTTAATTTGTTTTTTATAAAAGGTATTATCAAAAAGATTACTGATTTTATAACTTCGCCGAAAAAATTAAATCTTTTAAACTCTGTATTGCTCTTTTTGTCAACCAATCCAAAATCCTCTAAATTAACACACTTTGTGAAACAAGGTGGACCCAAAACATAATGCTGTCAAAAGATTTTATGAATTTAAAGAAGCCATTTTTACTATACTCGAAAAGATTTGTGAATGGGATGTTGTAGAATCATTATCGAATGCATTGATTCTACTTTCATCATTGAAACAAGGCCCATTTTGGTTGTCTCTTTATATGAAAATTTTAGAAAAAAAAACATTTTTCAAAAAAAAACATAAAAAAATTTACAAAAAAATTTTGCCTTGAAAATTTTCTAACACTACCCATGAGTAAATCCTAGTTACGCCTATGTTGGTACCTATTATGAGCGTTCCTTTTATAAGTCAATTAGAAGTCGTTAGATCACTTGCTAATTGAATGTTAAACAAATGCCAATAAAATTGTGACCTTGAATCAGTTATAACGCATAAGTTGTCTGAGATTTTTCAAGCCCTTTACTGACATCAAATGTCATACCCACAATTATGACTGATTATATTTGACAAATTTAATCGATTCATTCTACTAAAATTGGCATAAAAACCCTGCGCCAAAAGTATAAAAGGGTACTATTTATTTTATATAGCAACTGCTTTACATATTAGATGCATATCAACAACTTTACCATTGTCAGTTTTGTAAGTCTTAAATTATTATATACAATCATGTAGTTGTTATATTAACATGAATTTAATTGAACGTTTTTCAAACGACCCAATTACAATGATTGTACTTTCAATATATTGTGAAACCCCACCGATTTTATGCAAGGAATTATAACCCAATTACAATGTTTAAATAATTTTATCAATGACTTAGTTAATTAATAACAATCTAAAGTCATTATGTAACAAATTAAATAGCTAATCCCCTAAAAAACTTTTAGATTAAAATCCGTTATGTACAGTAACGATATTTTTTAAATTAATTTTAATATAATAAATGTAATCATACAAAGAATACTTAACGATTTTTAACAGCTCATAGCCACGTTCGTGACTTTCAGTCTGTTGGTGCAGGAGTCCAAAACATTGTCTATCTCTAAAAATGATTTTGCAGAAGAAGGACTAAATTTTTTGCTCGAGAATGAGAGACGTAAAAGACATGTTGCTCTGGCACGAGTAAAAAGAGCAGAAAATTCACTGAATTCGGAAAATCAAAATAACCCGACAAGAAACAAAAGAAGTCATCATTCTCATCATTCTCATCATTCACATCATCATCACCACGATGGGAATAATAATGACTGGTATGGAGTCTATGGTATTTGAAGGACGATAGGAAAACGAAATTGTTTAAAAAAAATATCAATCTTATTATTGTTATATCTTATGAACCTTGTATTAATAAAAAATGTCAAAAGGAATATAAATTAATCTATTTGTTATTTATAATTGGAGGGAAAATATATTTTAGACATACGCTTTCAGTTAAGTTTAAAAAAAAAGATTAAAAAAAGTTCAAGAATAGGGTATGTTTTTTGCGTACGACGCTATAGAATCGTAAAAAATTAAATATAAATAAGGCATCATCATCTGTGTCTAGCTTGACATTTAATCTATGTAAAATAAGTAGCACTTATAATATGTCATTTGATTAAGAGTTTTTTAAAGAACCAAAATACTAATTAACCAATATTCATTTTAATACAAAATATGGATTATAAAATTTAGATTTGATAAAATAAAATTGCATAGCAATTAATATTTTAAATGGAGAAATTATTTTTAATTTAAAATTTTTTAATAATGACGGCTTCTTGTACTTTTTGGGGCGCATTTGTTTTTGTGTAATTGAAAGGCTTTAAAAATCCTATTTTCATTTAACAACCTTATAGCATGTAAATATAATAAACATTATCCATAGCCTGCCTTTGTAATGTAAACGAATAATAATCATTTGTGTAGTTTATTATTTCAGATTGCAACATAATACGAATGTATTTATAGATTAAAATACGAACCCGGTTTTGGTTCACAGTATTAAAATAGTAAAATATACAGCAATTATACAAAAATAATATTGATATTGAAGTGAGATACTGATATGCATCGTGAATATTTTCATTTTTAAATCGTTCTTCGGGGCCGAAATTTTATCGTTTTCCATAATTATTTTCCATATTCGACATTTTAATAATGACTTAAATTTTTTAAAATTAAAATGGATATTTTAAGAATAATAATACTTGTCTAACTTTTTTAATTTAACGAAGAATATAAGAATTACTTAACAAACTAGGTCCTTCGGATATAGGCAGAAGGTCCGGCCCTGGACTCCGCTCAAGTGGCTTCGGCCTTTGAACACGCCTAGGTCTCCCCCGCCAGGGGTTTTGCTCCACGACCCCGCAAGGACACAGGGTTCGTTTTGTTTTTGTTCATCATTAGCCCTAGACTCTTCTACACTTTGTATAGATTCAGTTCATTTGCTATGTAATTTAGGCAGGGGTGAAAGAAACGCAGCGCAAATTAAGGGTAGGGTCTGGCTACGTCCATGCTGGTTCATGTAACCTTAAGCTACATTTGCAGAGACAGGAGCGTTGTCAGGATTTTCTCAAGGGGGGGGGGAAACTGCCGAATTTTTTTAAACAATTTTATTTGTAATCAAAAATAAAGTTTTAATAACAAAGTGGGGCCCGCATTCAAACCCCCTAGGGGCCTGACAGGCAACCGTCAATTTAGATTTTCAAGTAGGCCCAGGTGGACACCATAACAAGTTGGCAATGCGGCCTTAATGAGTTTATATATTTTCACTTTAAAAAAAGATCCAAGATTTAAAACAAAATTTTTCTAAAATATGACAAAATTATTGCTTAAAATTTAAAATCATCATTTTCGGCCCGGCAGGACCGCTCTAGTCATTTGAGCATGGCCGAAAGACCTCTTAGGGCTTGTCTTAATATCGGATTCAGATTCAAATCGCGCGAATTTATCTTTGTCTAGATATCCGATTCAATTTAAT
The DNA here is from genome assembly GCA_964036665.1 of Gordius sp. MW1. NCBI lineage: Eukaryota > Metazoa > Nematomorpha > Gordioida > Gordea > Gordiidae > Gordius > Gordius sp. MW1. Next base: position 10,477,944 of record OZ038532.1, on the reverse strand, counting down.
GGGTCAAACTCGGTTGTAATTATTAATATTTTGTTTTTTTTATAGTTAAAAAGGTTTTTTTGTTAATTTCAACTCTTGAGATTAAATCTAAACTTTGCTGATACCTAAAAATTTACAAACATAGAACATTTAAGCTTAGGAAAAATATTGCATCTTACAAAATCGCTGTTATGTTATGCTGCGTCTGAAATGTAAATATGCTGTGAATTTGAAGTTAAGACACGGCTATGTTATAACCCGTACGACGATTTTTGCTGCGCAGCGAAATTCGATATTAAGACAAGCCCTTAGAAGAGTTTAGGCGAGCCTTGGTAGGACGTCTAGTTTTCCGACCGTGACTGGGCGAAAAATTTCGACAAATATTATCAATAATAAAAGTAACATTTTCGTGTATTGTATGTAGAAATGAATAGTCATTTGAATTTTCTTCTGTCCAACTATTGTCTTTCTAAAATTTCACCTGAGGTGGAAGCATTTCCAATGATTCATAATCATAAATAATGCCAATTCATTCAATTGATGTCTTGACGTACTATTTTTTTGAATAAGTTTCTAATATCTCGCTTATGGAAAAACCTCGCTCATTGGGCATGTGGTGTTGGGAAGACATAAAAGTGTAATTAAAACTTGCCGAAAATTTAATTTAGAATATAAGTGTCGTATATGTAAATGAGAAGTTCCGGAACAGGAGGACGTTTAGAACTAGCCACCAGATGTGAAGTGTAATGACCAGATGGCTAGGCGATGACAGTCGATTGACAAAGGGAATCTAAATAAGAGGGCGTGAGTGAGGGATGACAACTGTGCTCAGAAGACAAAGAACAACAGAGAACAATATCAGATAAAAAGATTATTATTTTATTGAATTTATTTTTGTGTAAAGGACATACCTTTGAATAAATAAAGTTAGCTATGGTGGATTATAAAACATAACATTTATCTATGGTGGGTTAGCAAACTTAACAAAAAGGTTCATAAGCTTTTAAGGTGTTTATAAGTGTTTTAATCTTTTATCCGACATTAAATACTTTGAATTTTCCTAAAACAAATTTCAAAATATATAACCTCCATTACTCACGATCCCAAAGAATACTTTTTTATCAGGCAAAAGATCACAATGGAAATCGTTAAATCCAACACGATTTCCATACACGGATCAATGCCATCCGTTTAGTTATAGCGCGTTTTTATATTTTTTATTCGTGTATATCATAATTATAATTATTTGTTTCTGAATAAAACTTTTAGATCATCTCAAACATTATATTTTATTTCCTATATAGCCAATATATCTTTATTTAATATTTTATTTAAATCATTTTTTTCATTTTTTGCTATAACTATATGTAAGACGTTTTCATCTGCTTAGTAATTCATCATATCATCTCAGGCGCGTAGCCATGATTTTCTCAAGGGGGAGGGGAGGGGAAACTACCAAACTTTTTTTTAAATATATTGGTAATTAAAAATACTGGCAATCGTCGTAAATTTAGATTTTCAAGTAGGCCTGGGCGAGCACCATAGCAATGAGATTTTTTTATACATGGGCGTAGCCAGGGGGGGGGGCGGCCGCCCTTCCCCCTAAATGGCGAAAACAAAAATTTTTCAATTGAAAAAGCCTTAAAAATTAAAAAAATTATGTTAGGCCCCCCCCCCCCCAAAAAAACCACTGGCCAAAGTGTAAATCTTTTTTTCTATATTATAATTATAAGCTATTTGGTCGTCTGCTGGCTACTGACCAATGGAAAAAATGACCAATGGCCTAAGTCTACCTGGAAATTTTTTTCGTTTTTTTAATATTTGGCCCTTATGTATTTAGGCATTTTTTGACCTGCTGACCATTAGAAAAAATGCCCACTATCGAAATTTTTTATTCTATTTTTTGCCCTTATATATTTCTTTCCCACGTCTCACCGCACCCCACACCCCTAAGGTTCTTATATATATAGTTTTACAAATTGGTTTGCCCCGTCCCCTTTTGCTAATAAAACCGCTATCCACTCACCTAATTCTGAATATAATGCAAAATTTTCACCTTCATTTCACCGTCGCATCTAATATTCGTACCATAATCCATTCTTTTACTCGCTAGATTAGATAAAATGTTACCAATTCATTGTTGCTTTCTTGTTTATACTATACATATGGGTATGATTTGAAGAGAGTCTATAGTCATAATTCAAATTATGGGTCGTCTACGCCAAATTGTTTAAATTTATACAGTATCAAAAAAACTCTAAATTGAAAGTTGTACGTTTTGGAAGGATGACTAGCGTTCCCTACGCCATTATGATCAATTTAGAATTTGATAAGAATGAATGAAAGAAAACCTATTCCTCAAAATCAAATATAAAATGCGAAATGATAACTGCATGCAAATATTTAAAAAGCTAAATATTTGTAAAAACTGCTATAAAACATTTATTAATACTTTATAAAAATAGTATATTTAAAAAAACAATTATAAAATTGTACGAGTATTATCTGACTCCCTGCTTGACCATTGCCCCCCCCCCCTCATAGGCATTCTCACCCCTTCCCACCTTTATCGCCCATATGTTGCATAGCAAATATGCTACGTTTATACGGAGTATAGATGAGTTTCGTAAAAACAATACCCCAAAATAGGCAATGTACCAAAAAGAAAAAAAGAACTCCAGGTCGGACTCTCGCCCCTTCCCTCCTATCCCCTCCTTCCTAGAGGTGGGGAAACCTGAGGTTTTATAAACCTTAACCTCAGGTTAGGTTAACCTTAAGGTGAGGTTCGATGTTTATAAGGACCTCAAGGTTTTTCATATAAAAAAACCTTAAAACCTCAGGTCCACCTTGAGGTCACCTCGAGGTTTCAACAAGTATGCTTCATTTTTTATATCTTAATTTTACGACTAAATTATAGTCTCTAACAAAAAATTTTAATAAGTATATATATATATTAAAAATAGTTCAAACAAATTTATTTTAAAACAAATTACGTATACAATCTATAAATTTTTACTCTCTAATAAATTATCATTTTATTTGATAGATTAATGCATGTGTATTTAAAAATTGCTGCCATCTACATTGTGTTATATTTTTATAACAAAGTTTTAAAATTCCCTGCCAATCTATGGTATTCTGTGATATACACACCTTGTATTTTTTTAATAGTTCTTTTATGGACAAAAAGGGATAATTGTATGAATTTTATGTATTTTAGATTGTATAAATAGTAAGACGGCCGGGCGGCACCAAAAATAAATATAAATCTTAATTAAGAATTCCTCATTTAAACAGCATAAACTTCATATTTATGTCAATCGAGATAAAATTTTTAAGCAATTTGATTTTTTACTAAATCTATATAACGTGACGTGACCAAATATCGAAAAACATCATATAAAAAAGGATGGTATTTAAATGCACAGTAATAAATTAAAAAATGCTCAGTAAAAGGTGGCTCAGTATTTTATTAAAGTGCCCAGTTAAAAACTCAAAATTGATCAGTAAATAAACTTTAAAATGCTCAGTTTTAAATTAATAATGCTCAGTATTTTTGTTAAAATACTCAGTAATATAAAATCATAATTTGTGATATTAATTTATTTTGCGCTTACATTTTATAAATAATATTTTAATTGGTATACAATTTTTTTTTAAAAATAAAAACTTTGCCCTCTCCCTTTTTTTGTCCCGTTGGTTCCCCCCCCCCTTATTTTTTACCCTCTTTCTCACCTGAGGGGAGGGGGGTAATTTGACCCCCCCCCCTTTTTTTACCTTTTGGATCACAAGGGGGAGGTGATTTGCCCCCCCCCCCCCCTTCCCAATTTTTTTACCTTCTTTCTCACCCTAGGGGGGGGGGGGTGATTTAGGCCCCCTTATTAATTGCCCTATGCCCCAGGGGGCAAAGAGTAAAAAAAGGCAGGTTAAAAGGGGGGGGGGAGTAAATCACCCCCTTCCCCCCCCTCCTTCCCTCCTGGTGAGAAAGAGGGTAAAAAACAAGGGGGGGGGGGAGAAACCAACGGGACAAAAAAGGGAGGGGGGCAAAGTTCTTAATTTATTTCAAAAAAAATTGTATATACCAATTAAAATATTATTCATTGTGCAAAATAAATTAATATCACAAATTATGAATTTATACTACTGAGCATTTTGACAAAAATACTGAGCATTATTAATTTAAAGCTGAGCATTTTTAAGTTAATCTACTGATCAATTTTGAGTTTTTAACTGGGCACTTTAATAAAATACTGAGCCACATTTTACTGAGCATTTTTTAATTTATTACTGTGCATTTAAATACCATCCTTTTTTAATTATGATGTTTTTCGAGATTTGGTCACGTCACGTTATATAGATCTAGTAAAAAAATCAAATTGCTTAAAAATTTTATCTCGATTGACTTAAATATGAAGTTTATGCTGTTTAAATGAGGAATTCTTAATTTAAGATTTATATTTATTTTGGGTGCCGCCTGGCCGTCTTACTATTTATACAATCTAAAATACATAAAACTCATACAATTATCCCTTTTTGTCCATAAAAGAACTATTAATAAATTACAAGGTGTGTATATCACAGAATACCATAGATAGGCAAGGAATTTTAAAACTGTGTTATAAAAATATAACACAATGTAGATGGCAGCAATTTTTAAATATACATGCATTAATTCTATCAAATAAAATGATAATTTGTTAGAGAGTAAAAATTTATAGATTATATATACGTAATTTGCTATTAAAATAAATTTGTTTGAACTATTTTTAATATATATATATATATATACTTATTAAAAAATTTTCGTTAGAGACTATAATTTAGTCGTAAAATTAAGATATAAAAAATGAAGCATACTTGTTGAAACCTCGAGGTGACCTCAAGGTGGACCTGAGGTTTTAAGGTTTTTTTATATGAAAAACCTTGAGGTCCTTATAAACCTCGAACCTCACCTTAAGGTTAATTTGAGGTTGATTGACAACCTAACCTAAACCTCACCTCAGGTTGACCTGAGGTCCACCTGACCTAAGGTTTTCCCCACCACTACTCCTTCCCCCCTTTCCCTTCCCCCCCCCCATAGATAATCGTAAATGATATTTATTTTGCTAGTCATTGCTTAATTAGGTTTGGATATGCATATGTTTTGTCTGTACATCAAGTGATAACTAAAAAACGCCCCCAGAGGTCAGAAATGCCCGGCCCGGCCCGCTGCCCGGCCCGCCCGACCCGGCCCACGGGCCGGGCCGGGCCGGGCAACTGTCTTAAGTTTTACTTTTTGGACGGGCCCGGGCGGGCACGCTGATAAGATTCGGGCAATTCGGGCATGCCAGAAATTTTATCAAATTGATTTTCCTCGAAAAAAGAAAAATTCGCTATAGGCTGATGATGAAGATGATACAGCATTAGATGAGATCAATTCATACTTGAATGATGTTTTAGACAAGGACGTGGATGAAAAATTTTCCCTTTTAATATGGTGGAAAAATAAAGAAAACAAGTCACATTAAAGTTATCTAAAATTATAACTATTTTAGGTATCCTAAATTAGCAAGATTAACAAAAATACTCTTTGCCATCCCGGCGACGAGTGCTGCAAGTGAAAGAAGTTTCTCTATCGCAGGAAGATTAATAGAGGAAAGACGCACAAGATTATCCCCGGAAATTGTCGACGATTTGTTATTTTTACATAATAATTATGAATAATAAAATATTGTCATCTTTGTTCTGATCAATATGCCATTATTTAATGCTTATTTTGTAATAGTGGTTAAAAGATTTTGGGATTGGATAATTTCTAGTCTAACGGGCAAATTTTATTAATAGGGCCGGGCAGCTCTAATGGTTTGGGCATGGCTGAGCGGACACTTAGAAGGGTTAAGGCGGGGAATTTAGTTAAAAATTTAGACCGGGCCGGGTTGGGCAGAAAATTTTTAACAAATCCGACCTCTGTTTGCGACCTCACAAATTCGGGACTAACGGGCAAATTTAATATTTCGGGCCGGGCAATTCGGGCAGCTTTAACGATTCGGGCGGGCCCGGGCGGACACTTAGATGGGTTCGGGCGGGCTCGGGCGGGCAGATTAATTATAAAATCGGGCCGGGCCGGGTTCGGGCTGAAAAATTCTAACAAATCTGACCTCTGAGATAGTATTTTTTTAATTTGGCAGAAGCTGGCCATGTAACAAGGGATTGTTTTGTAAAATGAAATGTGAACATTAAAATAATCAAATATACTTTAAAAATTCTATTATTAATTCAAAAAGTGAGCCCATAATTGCATAGCAATTAAAATCCATATTGTCGTAAAGAATGTTTCCAGTTATAACAACAATTATCCTCGTCTAGGTTAGGCTTTCTTTAGTGTATTACTAATTTTATATTAATTTATTTGCTAAAACTCTTCCATATATAAATCTGCCAATATTGTGAAATAATCTTCATCTCCATCACTCCCGCCCGCCCCCTAGCGGTGGGCGGATAAGAGAGGAAGATAGGGGTAGGGGTTTAACCTTGGCATAGCGCCATTGAAAAAAAAATCAATATAAAATGACGAAGGAATAATTTCCCCCTTTCCCCTTTTAATTGCTATATAATAATAATTCTAATATATTGATTATCTAGTTGTAATTTTCAATTATGACAACTGCAATTTCAAACCTAAATATTAGGTTAATTTTAAGTGTTAGAAAATAGTTTCAATTAAAATAACAACAGGCGGAAATTAGAAATATTAAAATTAATTAATCAAATTTTTAATAATAATAGAGAATTGGATTGCCTGTTACGACCGCACATCTAAAAATGATAAAATTTAATAACTTACTTTTGGTTAATGTAAAATGTTATTAAATTGGGATAATTCCTATCGTGGCTTATAATAAAATTTTTTGAAAATAAAATTTAAATATATAAAAATGCGTTAGATATTAAAATAAAAAATATGACTTTTAAAAATAAGATGTAATAATAATTAGATTTATAAATAAGATATCTAAAAATAAAATAGTATAGATATTCAAAAATGGTATAAGGCATTTTTTTCATTGGTCAGCAGCCAGGACAGGGTAGAGGTGGTTATAAATTCATAACGGCCAAAAAGCAATGGTAGTAACAGGAACAATCATAATAGTCGAAAAAAAACGAAAAAATAAACTTGGATTCACATTTTGGCCAATGGTCATTATTTTCCATTGGTCAGCAGCCAACGGACGGCCAAAAAGTCAAAATAGCAATGGTTGTAACAGGAACAATCATAATAGGCGAAAAAAAACGGAAAAATAAACTTGGATTCACATTTTGGCCAATAGTCATTTTTTCCATTGGTCAGCACCCAACGGACGGCCAAAAAGTCAAAATAGCAATGGTTGTAACAGGAACAATCATAATAGGCGAAAAAAAACGGAAAAATAAACTTGGATTCACATTTTGGCCAATAGTCAGTTTTTCCATTGGTCAGCACCCAACGGACGGCCAAAAAGTCAAAATAGCAATGGTTGTAACAGGAACAATCATAATAGGCGAAAAAAACGGAAAAATAGACTTGGATTCACATTTTGGCCAATAGTCATTTTTTCCATTGGTCAGCACCCAACGGACGGCCAAAAAGTCAAAATAGCAATGGTTGTAACAGAAACAATCATAATAGGCGAAAAAAACGGAAAAATAAACTTGGCTTCACATTTTGGCCAATAGTCATTTTTTTCATTGGTTAGCACCCAACGGACGGCCAAAAAGTCAAAATAGCAATGGTTGTAACAGGAACAATCATAATAGGCGAAAAAAACGGAAAAATAAACTTGGCTTCACATTTTGGCCAATGGTCATTTTTTCCATCGGTCAGCAGCCAGCGGACGGCCAAAAAGTCAAAATAGCAATGGTTGTAACAGGAACAATCATAATAGGCAAAAAAAAAACGAAAAAATAAACTTGGATTCACATTTTGGCCAATGGTCATTTTTTTCATTGGTCAGCACCCAACGGACGGCCAAAAAGTCATAATAGCAATGGTAGTAACAGGAACAATCATAATAGTCAAAAAAAACCGGGATTCGAACCCAAAAACTGGTTAAATTAACAAAAATTAAAAGTAAACAAAACGGTGCGTGACATCCACGTTCGGTGCGTGACATCCACGTTCGGTGCGCACGCCGAATAGCGTGACAAACAAAATGGAAAGTGAGCCCATAAATTGCATAGCAATTAATTAACTATAATATATATAACAATTGAAATATATATAATCAATGACTGTATTAACATTATCGTTAGTTAGTTATTTATTAGCAAAACGAGGTTCTGATATATCTACGGGATAAAAATCAATCAAGTTTCTTTTCATAGCAATTTGCGCAATAAAATTCGGAAATATTTGTCAAAAATCTAATTAAAAAAATGAATTGTATATATTAACTTTATGGGTGTATAAGTGTCTTAAAATCTTGTATGCAACTAAACTATATTAATTTAACGCATTTTATTTATTTATTACATTTTATTTCAAGCTTTAGCCAAGGGGGGAGTCCTTTCCCCCTCTGGTTATGCGCCTGTGCTGTGCAGAGTGTAACGTCGATTTGCGGGTAATGATTTAATTATAGCTGTAGCCTAAAATGTATGCAGAACTGTAGTTTGCCTTATAAGCGACTAGTTGGACGAGCCTAAAAATAAGCTCAGGCGCAGCAAAAAAAAGGTTCGGTTCGAAGTCAGGCAAATATTTGAACAAAGGTCAGCATTTCGTTCAAGGAAAAAAATCAGGGGTTTGTCCCGAACCCGAACCCCTGAACCCGAACCGGGTAAAACCCGATGTTTTACAAAACCCGAACCCAAACCCGAACCCATTTTTAAAAATACCCTTAAAACCCGAACCCGATAAATATAAAAAGGGGTCGGGTTCGGGTTTTTAATTCAAAAATATATTGTGAATGGAATTGAATATCTCAGTTTTCTCTATCATGAGAATGTAACGAAACGAAGAAAACCATATGATTTTAATTTCAATATTTTTATGTTTTCGGCATTTTTTATTCATTAATCAATACAAATTATCTCAAGAATTATTTGTAAGTATTATATATATAATTGATATATATTAGACTATAATTTATATAATAATTGTAAAATACTTTAAATATATGTACTTTAACATTTAATATAAAGAAATATCATATGTTTTATTATAATTTTAAATTTGTTTCTCGCTTGTTTGTAAAATTTACTGAGGTCTAATTATTATACAATGTTTAAATAAGAATAGGACATATATTTTATTATTCTCTTTTAGAGTCTAAAAATGGTGAAGGAAAATAACCCCATTAAACAATTGCATGTGAATTTAATTAGGTGCTATTTAAAAATTAAGTTAACTATTCAATAATTTTTGAAGGTAAAAATGTATTATTAGTATAATAAAATTTCTTGAACCCGAACCTGTACCCGAACCGGGTTTCAAAATTTATGCCGAACACGAACCCGAACCCAATTTCAAAATTTATGCCAAACCCGAACACGAACCCGATTATATTTTGGGCGGGTTCAAACCCCTGAAAAAAATTATCCAAATTCGTAGTTCCCCATTATAAAGAAACGAGTTGGACAAGCTGCAAAAAGGATCAGTAGAGATTACAAAAATAATCCATTTTGGCCTCGACCAAGGTCAGACAAATTAAATGCAAACAGCGGTCATTATTTATTTTTAAGCAAAAATGTAGCCAGATTCGTAATTTTTTACAAAGCAATAAGAGGACAAGCTTGCAAAATGAAACAATAAGGAATTTGGTCGGGCAAGGGTCAGACTAGGTAGGACTCGGGCAAATAAATAATAGGAACATTGGGCTCGGATCGGCCTGGGTTGATTATATTGTTTTCTATTATTTTGTCATTTTTTTATTTGGTTGCATTATATTAACTAACCGTAATTTTCTTATCCAAAAAATCGAAATGTTAAATTTTTGTCAAAAACGAAATATAAAAATTTTAAAAATGATTTTTTCTACTCCCCCCCCCCCCCCCCCCTTAAGTCATTTTATTGTGCCCCCTCTCCTTTTCAAATCCCTGGCTACGTACATGAAAGGATTAAAATATTTTTGTAGCCTTTTAAATTGTGCTCATATATTTGGTTTAGTTGAAACGAGTTTGTCATTAATGTGATTATTTATTAATGTCTGAAATGGTTAGGAATCTCATAAATTTAGCCTAACGAGCAAATATAATTTTGGGTCCAGCATGTCGAGCAGCTCAAATAATTCTGCTACTGGGCGGGCATTTGGAAAAATTCGGGGGGAACAATTTGATTATAAAATCGGGTAGAGCATGGTGGGCTAAAACAAATCTTATATCTGTTTCATAGCCCTTAACATAATGGGCGTTGCCAAGGGGGGGGGACAGGGAGGGGCGAAAATAAGGCCAAAATTTCAATAATAGATCGTTTTGCCCCTCCCCAAATCATAATTGCCCCCCTCTAATTCCAATGCTGGCCACGCTCATGTCCTTGAATTTAGATATTATACGATAATTTAAAAACCAAATTTACCTATACTATATAATATACTAGCTGACCCGGCAAACGTTGTTTTGCCCTATTAAAAATATTAAAAAAATAAAAAATTTAAATAAGAAAAAAACTACCAATTAATATCTATATGTTCTACTTTTTACAGTTTTTAAAACTTACATAAACGATAATAAATCCTTTATGCGCCCGCCATCCCTCCTCTCCACCCCACATTCCTTCGATTGGAAGATCTGGAAAAACATAATTTAGAGGATTTAGATTATCATCATAGTTTATAAACAGGAGAAATTTTGTCTATTTTTACATTTTTTAAAACTTACATAAACGATGAAAATAAATCCTTTATGCGCCCGCCATCCCTCCTCTCCACCCCACCGTCCTTCGATTGGAAGATCTGGAAAAACATAATTTAGAGGATTTAAATTATCATAGTTTATAAACAGGAGAAATTTTGTCTATTTTTACATTTTTTAAAACTTACATAAACGATGAAAATAAATCCTTTATGCGCCCGCCATCCCTCCTCACCACCCCACCGTCCTTCGATTGGAAGATCTGGAAAAACATAATATTGACAATTTAGATTATCATAATTTATTTGTAGTATGAAATTTTGAGCCAAATCGGTCCAGTAGTTTTCGAGGGTAACCCAAATAAGTTTATCCAATAATATAATTTACACGGAAAAGCATCTTTTATCATATGGAATAAAAAGCATATATGTAATTATTTGGTAAAGAGCATATTAAAATTTATTAACCCCTCAAAAACTACTGGACCGATTTGGCTTGAACAAATTTTAAAACATGCTCCGGAGTATAGGGAATAAAGTATGCAATTTTGAGCCAAATCGGACCAGTAGTTTTTGAGGGACGTCTTTATTAAGTGTCAAAACGTATAAACCAACGTATAAAACAAAAAACGTGACCCCTCGAAAACTACTGGACCGATTTGGCTCGAACAAATCTTAAAACAGGCTCCGAAGTATGGGGAATAAAGTATGAAATTTTGAGCCAAATCGGTCGAGTAGTTTTTGAGGGACGTCTTTATTAAGTGTCAAAACGTATAAACCAACTTATAAAACAAAAAAACGTGACCCCTCGAAAACTACTGGACCGATTTGGCTCGAACAAATCTTAAAACATGCTCCGAAGTATAGAGAGGCCTAGCCCAAGCTGTCTCACCGGGATGATGCTGGAGGACTCGGAGCTTTCGTACTCCATAGCACTCCGGCTAGGGGTGAAATTTTCGAAGCCATTTACTTGCCGAAATTGCAGCATACTCGTAGACGAACAAGCCAGGCATCCCTTACACTGCCTGGCAAACAAATTCAAATATGCTAGACACAATAAGGCCAACGCCTTAATTCAAAGTGCCCTGAAGAGAGCAAAGATTCCATCCATCTTGGAGCCATCGGACCCCGCCTTGGAGGGACGTATGCGTCCTGATGGATCTTCTTTAGTCCCATGGAGCAATGGTCTTCACCTTAAATGGGACTTCACATGTATTGACCTATTTGCCCCCTCTAACTGCAACAATGATTCTTTAGCTGTTGCAGAGGGGCGGAAAACCAATAAATACAAAGCCCTATTATCCTCAAATATTTTTATTCCATTGGTTGCTTCGTGTTCAGGCACCTTTGGCAAACAAGCCTTAGCTTTTTTTAAAGAGGTTGGAAGACGTTCTCCCCCGTCTAAACATTCGGTACCCTTTTTACTAAAACAAAGACTTGGTATTCTTATAGCCAAGTACAACTTTAAATCGTTCGCGGATTCTTGGCCAATTTTGGAAGATCCCCTCGATGATGATATATCCGAATAGTGTATTATTTTATTCGGCGCATTTTGCCTTTTATATTTCTGTATTTATATTATATTACTGTCAGCGGATTTTTAACAAATAAACTTTTTAAAAAAAAAAAAAAAAAAAAAAATAAGTTTATCCAATAATATAATTTACACGGATAAGCATCTTTTATCATATGGAATAAAAAGCATATATGTAATTATTTGGTAAAGAGCATATTAAAATTTATTAACCCCTCAAAAACTACTGGACCGATTTGGCTTGAACAAATTTTAAAACATGCTCCGGAGTATAGGGAATAAAGTATGCAATTTTGAGCCAAATCGGACCAGTAGTTTTTGAGGGACGTCTTTATTAAGTGTCAAAACGTATAAACCAACGTATAAAACAAAAAAACGTGACCCCTCGAAAACTACTGGACCGATTTGGCTCGAACAAATCTTAAAACAGGCTCCGAAGTATGGGGAATAAAGTATGAAATTTTGAGCCAAATCGGTCGAGTAGTTTTTGAGGGACGTCTTTATTAAGTGTCAAAACGTATAAACCAACTTATAAAACAAAAAAACGTGACCCCTCGAAAACTACTGGACCGATTTGGCTCGAACAAATCTTAAAACATGCTCCGAAGTATAGAGAGGCCTAGCCCAAGCTGTCTCACCGGGATGATGCTGGAGGACTCGGAGCTTTCGTACTCCATAGCACTCCGGCTAGGGGTGAAATTTTCGAAGCCATTTACTTGCCGAAATTGCAGCATACTCGTAGACGAACAAGCCAGGCATCCCTTACACTGCCTGGCAAACAAATTCAAATATGCTAGACACAATAAGGCCAACGCCTTAATTCAAAGTGCCCTGAAGAGAGCAAAGATTCCATCCATCTTGGAGCCATCGGACCCCGCCTTGGAGGGACGTATGCGTCCTGATGGATCTTCTTTAGTCCCATGGAGCAATGGTCTTCACCTTAAATGGGACTTCACATGTATTGACCTATTTGCCCCCTCGAACTGCAACAATGATTCTTTAGCTGTTGCAGAGGGGCGGAAAACCAATAAATACAAAGCCCTATTATCCTCAAATATTTTTATTCCATTGGTTGCTTCGTGTTCAGGCACCTTTGGCAAACAAGCCTTAGCTTTTTTTAAAGAGGTTGGAAGACGTTCTCCCCCGTCTAAACATTCGGTACCCTTTTTACTAAAACAAAGACTTGGTATTCTTATAGCCAAGTACAACTTTAAATCGTTCGCGGATTCTTGGCCAATTTTGGAAGATCCCCTCGATGATGATATATCCGAATAGTGTATTATTTTATTCGGCGCATTTTGCCTTTTATATTTCTGTATTTATATTATATTACTGTCAGCGGATTTTTAACAAATAAACTTTTTAAAAAAAAAAAAAAAAAAAAAAAATAAGTTTATCCAATAATATAATTTACACGGATAAGCATCTTTTATCATATGGAATAAAAAGCATATATGTAATTATTTGGTAAAGAGCATATTAAAATTTATTAACCCCTCAAAAACTACTGGACCGATTTGGCTTGAACAAATTTTAAAACATGCTCCGGAGTATAGGGAATAAAGTGTGCAATTTTGAGCCAAATCGGACCAGTAGTTTTTGAGGGACGTCTTTATTAAGTGTCAAAACGTATAAACCAACGTATAAAACAAAAAACGTGACCCCTCGAAAACTACTGGACCGATTTGGCTCGAACAAATCTTAAAACAGGCTCCGAAGTATGGGGAATAAAGTATGAAATTTTGAGCCAAATCGGTCGAGTAGTTTTTGAGGGACGTCTTTATTAAGTGTCAAAACGTATAAACCAACTTATAAAACAAAAAAACGTGACCCCTCGAAAACTACTGGACCGATTTGGCTCGAACAAATCTTAAAACATGCTCCGAAGTATAGAGAGGCCTAGCCCAAGCTGTCTCACCGGGATGATGCTGGAGGACTCGGAGCTTTCGTACTCCATAGCACTCCGGCTAGGGGTGAAATTTTCGAAGCCATTTACTTGCCGAAATTGCAGCATACTCGTAGACGAACAAGCCAGGCATCCCTTACACTGCCTGGCAAACAAATTCAAATATGCTAGACACAATAAGGCCAACGCCTTAATTCAAAGTGCCCTGAAGAGAGCAAAGATTCCATCCATCTTGGAGCCATCGGACCCCGCCTTGGAGGGACATATGCGTCCTGATGGATCTTCTTTAGTCCCATGGAGCAATGGTCTTCACCTTAAATGGGACTTCACATGTATTGACCTATTTGCCCCCTCTAACTGCAACAATGATTCTTTAGCTGTTGCAGAGGGGCGGAAAACCAATAAATACAAAGCCCTATTATCCTCAAATATTTTTATTCCATTGGTTGCTTCGTGTTCAGGCACCTTTGGCAAACAAGCCTTAGCTTTTTTTAAAGAGGTTGGAAGACGTTCTCCCCCGTCTAAACATTCGGTACCCTTTTTACTAAAACAAAGACTTGGTATTCTTATAGCCAAGTACAACTTTAAATCGTTCGCGGATTCTTGGCCAATTTTGGAAGATCCCCTCGATGATGATATATCCGAATAGTGTATTATTTTATTCGGCGCATTTTGCCTTTTATATTTCTGTATTTATATTATATTACTGTCAGCGGATTTTTAACAAATAAACTTTTTAAAAAAAAAAAAAAAAAAAAAATAAGTTTATCCAATAATATAATTTACACGGATAAGCATCTTTTATCATATGGAATAAAAAGCATATATGTAATTATTTGGTAAAGAGCATATTAAAATTTATTAACCCCTCAAAAACTACTGGACCGATTTGGCTTGAACAAATTTTAAAACATGCTCCGGAGTATAGGGAATAAAGTATGCTGAGCCAAATCGGACCAGTAGTTTTTGAGGGACGTCTTTATTAAGTGTCAAAACGTATAAACCAACGTATAAAACAAAAAACGTGACCCCTCGAAAACTACTGGACCGATTTGGCTCGAACAAATCTTAAAACAGGCTCCGAAGTATGGGGAATAAAGTATGAAATTTTGAGCCAAATCGGTCGAGTAGTTTTTGAGGGACGTCTTTATTAAGTGTCAAAACGTATAAACCAACTTATAAAACAAAAAAACGTGACCCCTCGAAAACTACTGGACCGATTTGGCTCGAACAAATCTTAAAACATGCTCCGAAGTATAGAGAGGCCTAGCCCAAGCTGTCTCACCGGGATGATGCTGGAGGACTCGGAGCTTTCGTACTCCATAGCACTCCGGCTAGGGGTGAAATTTTCGAAGCCATTTACTTGCCGAAATTGCAGCATACTCGTAGACGAACAAGCCAGGCATCCCTTACACTGCCTGGCAAACAAATTCAAATATGCTAGACACAATAAGGCCAACGCCTTAATTCAAAGTGCCCTGAAGAGAGCAAAGATTCCATCCATCTTGGAGCCATCGGACCCCGCCTTGGAGGGACGTATGCGTCCTGATGGATCTTCTTTAGTCCCATGGAGCAATGGTCTTCACCTTAAATGGGACTTCACATGTATTGACCTATTTGCCCCCTCTAACTGCAACAATGATTCTTTAGCTGTTGCAGAGGGGCGGAAAACCAATAAATACAAAGCCCTATTATCCTCAAATATTTTTATTCCATTGGTTGCTTCGTGTTCAGGCACCTTTGGCAAACAAGCCTTAGCTTTTTTTAAAGAGGTTGGAAGACGTTCTCCCCCGTCTAAACATTCGGTACCCTTTTTACTAAAACAAAGACTTGGTATTCTTATAGCCAAGTACAACTTTAAATCGTTCGCGGATTCTTGGCCAATTTTGGAAGATCCCCTCGATGATGATATATCCGAATAGTGTATTATTTTATTCGGCGCATTTTGCCTTTTATATTTCTGTATTTATATTATATTACTGTCAGCGGATTTTTAACAAATAAACTTTTTAAAAAAAAAAAAAAAAAAAAAATAAGTTTATCCAATAATATAATTTACACGGATAAGCATCTTTTATCATATGGAATAAAAAGCATATATGTAATTATTTGGTAAAGAGCATATTAAAATTTATTAACCCCTCAAAAACTACTGGACCGATTTGGCTTGAACAAATTTTAAAACATGCTCCGGAGTATAGGGAATAAAGTATGCAATTTTGAGCCAAATCGGACCAGTAGTTTTTGAGGGACGTCTTTATTAAGTGTCAAAACGTATAAACCAACGTATAAAACAAAAAACGTGACCCCTCAAAAACTACTGGACCGATTTGGCTCGAACAAATCTTAAAACAGGCTCCGAAGTATGGGGAATAAAGTATGAAATTTTGAGCCAAATCGGTCGAGTAGTTTTTGAGGGACGTCTTTATTAAGTGTCAAAACGTATAAATAAACTTATAAAACAAAAAAACGTGACCCCTCGAAAACTACTGGACCGATTTGGCTCGAACAAATCTTAAAACATGCTCCGAAGTATAGAGAGGCCTAGCCCAAGCTGTCTCACCGGGATGATGCTGGAGGACTCGGAGCTTTCGTACTCCATAGCACTCCGGCTAGGGGTGAAATTTTCGAAGCCATTTACTTGCCGAAATTGCAGCATACTCGTAGACGAACAAGCCAGGCATCCCTTACACTGCCTGGCAAACAAATTCAAATATGCTAGACACAATAAGGCCAACGCCTTAATTCAAAGTGCCCTGAAGAGAGCAAAGATTCCATCCATCTTGGAGCCATCGGACCCCGCCTTGGAGGGACGTATGCGTCCTGATGGATCTTCTTTAGTCCCATGGAGCAATGGTCTTCACCTTAAATGGGACTTCACATGTATTGACCTATTTGCCCCCTCTAACTGCAACAATGATTCTTTAGCTGTTGCAGAGGGGCGGAAAACCAATAAATACAAAGCCCTATTATCCTCAAATATTTTTATTCCATTGGTTGCTTCGTGTTCAGGCACCTTTGGCAAACAAGCCTTAGCTTTTTTTAAAGAGGTTGGAAGACGTTCTCCCCCGTCTAAACATTCGGTACCCTTTTTACTAAAACAAAGACTTGGTATTCTTATAGCCAAGTACAACTTTAAATCGTTCGCGGATTCTTGGCCAATTTTGGAAGATCCCCTCGATGATGATATATCCGAATAGTGTATTATTTTATTCGGCGCATTTTGCCTTTTATATTTCTGTATTTATATTATATTACTGTCAGCGGATTTTTAACAAATAAACTTTTAAAAAAAAAAAAAAAAAAAAAAAATAAGTTTATCCAATAATATAATTTACACGGATAAGCATCTTTTATCATATGGAATAAAAAGCATATATGTAATTATTTGGTAAAGAGCATATTAAAATTTATTAACCCCTCAAAAACTACTGGACCGATTTGGCTTGAACAAATTTTAAAACATGCTCCGGAGTATAGGGAATAAAGTATGCAATTTTGAGCCAAATCGGACCAGTAGTTTTTGAGGGACGTCTTTATTAAGTGTCAAAACGTATAAACCAACGTATAAAACAAAAAACGTGACCCCTCGAAAACTACTGGACCGATTTGGCTCGAACAAATCTTAAAACATGCTCCGAAGTATGGGGAATAAAGTATGAAATTTTGAGCCAAATCGGTGGAGTAGTTTTTGAGGGACGTCTTTATTAAGTGTCAAAACGTATAAACCAACTTATAAAACAAAAAAACGTGACCCCTCGAAAACTACTGGACCGATTTGGCTCGAACAAATCTTAAAACATGCTCCGAAGTATAGAGAGGCCTAGCCCAAGCTGTCTCACCGGGATGATGCTGGAGGACTCGGAGCTTTCGTACTCCATAGCACTCCGGCTAGGGGTGAAATTTTCGAAGCCATTTACTTGCCGAAATTGCAGCATACTCGTAGACGAACAAGCCAGGCATCCCTTACACTGCCTGGCAAACAAATTCAAATATGCTAGACACAATAAGGCCAACGCCTTAATTCAAAGTGCCCTGAAGAGAGCAAAGATTCCATCCATCTTGGAGCCATCGGACCCCGCCTTGGAGGGACGTATGCGTCCTGATGGATCTTCTTTAGTCCCATGGAGCAATGGTCTTCACCTTAAATGGGACTTCACATGTATTGACCTATTTGCCCCCTCTAACTGCAACAATGATTCTTTAGCTGTTGCAGAGGGGCGGAAAACCAATAAATACAAAGCCCTATTATCCTCAAATATTTTTATTCCATTGGTTGCTTCGTGTTCAGGCACCTTTGGCAAACAAGCCTTAGCTTTTTTTAAAGAGGTTGGAAGACGTTCTCCCCCGTCTAAACATTCGGTACCCTTTTTACTAAAACAAAGACTTGGTATTCTTATAGCCAAGTACAACTTTAAATCGTTCGCGGATTCTTGGCCAATTTTGGAAGATCCCCTCGATGATGATATATCCGAATAGTGTATTATTTTATTCGGCGCATTTTGCCTTTTATATTTCTGTATTTATATTATATTACTGTCAGCGGATTTTTAACAAATAAACTTTTTAAAAAAAAAAAAAAAAAAAAAAATAAGTTTATCCAATAATATAATTTACACGGATAAGCATCTTTTATCATATGGAATAAAAAGCATATATGTAATTATTTGGTAAAGAGCATATTAAAATTTATTAACCCCTCAAAAACTACTGGACCGATTTGGCTTGAACAAATTTTAAAACATGCTCCGGAGTATAGGGAATAAAGTATGCAATTTTGAGCCAAATCGGACCAGTAGTTTTTGAGGGACGTCTTTATTAAGTGTCAAAACGTATAAACCAACGTATAAAACAAAAAACGTGACCCCTCGAAAACTACTGGACCGATTTGGCTCGAACAAATTTTAAAACAGGCTCCGAAGTATGGGGAATAAAGTATGAAATTTTGAGCCAAATCGGTCGAGTAGTTTTTGAGGGACGTCTTTATTAAGTGTCAAAACGTATAAACCAACTTATAAAACAAAAAAACGTGACCCCTCGAAAACTACTGGACCGATTTGGCTCGAACAAATCTTAAAACATGCTCCGAAGTATAGAGAGGCCTAGCCCAAGCTGTCTCACCGGGATGATGCTGGAGGACTCGGAGCTTTCTTACTCCATAGCACTCCGGCTAGGGGTGAAATTTTCGAAGCCATTTACTTGCCGAAATTGCAGCATACTCGTAGACGAACAAGCCAGGCATCCCTTACACTGCCTGGCAAACAAATTCAAATATGCTAGACACAATAAGGCCAACGCCTTAATTCAAAGTGCCCTGAAGAGAGCAAAGATTCCATCCATCTTGGAGCCATCGGACCCCGCCTTGGAGGGACGTATGCGTCCTGATGGATCTTCTTTAGTCCCATGGAGCAATGGTCTTCACCTTAAATGGGACTTCACATGTATTGACCTATTTGCCCCCTCTAACTGCAACAATGATTCTTTAGCTGTTGCAGAGGGGCGGAAAACCAATAAATACAAAGCCCTATTATCCTCAAATATTTTTATTCCATTGGTTGCTTCGTGTTCAGGCACCTTTGGCAAACAAGCCTTAGCTTTTTTTAAAGAGGTTGGAAGACGTTCTCCCCCGTCTAAACATTCGGTACCCTTTTTACTAAAACAAAGACTTGGTATTCTTATAGCCAAGTACAACTTTAAATCGTTCGCGGATTCTTGGCCAATTTTGGAAGATCCCCTCGATGATGATATATCCGAATAGTGTATTATTTTATTCGGCGCATTTTGCCTTTTATATTTCTGTATTTATATTATATTACTGTCAGCGGATTTTTAACAAATAAACTTTTTAAAAAAAAAAAAAAAAAAAAAATAAGTTTATCCAATAATATAATTTACACGGATAAGCATCTTTTATCATATGGAATAAAAAGCATATATGTAATTATTTGGTAAAGAGCATATTAAAATTTATTAACCCCTCAAAAACTACTGGACCGATTTGGCTTGAACAAATTTTAAAACATGCTCCGGAGTATAGGGAATAAAGTATGCAATTTTGAGCCAAATCGGACCAGTAGTTTTTGAGGGACGTCTTTATTAAGTGTCAAAACGTATAAACCAACGTATAAAACAAAAAACGTGACCCCTCGAAAACTACTGGACCGATTTGGCTCGAACAAATCTTAAAACAGGCTCCGAAGTATGGGGAATAAAGTATGAAATTTTGAGCCAAATCGGTCGAGTAGTTTTTGAGGGACGTCTTTATTAAGTGTCAAAACGTATAAACCAACTTATAAAACAAAAAAACGTGACCCCTCGAAAACTACTGGACCGATTTGGCTCGAACAAATCTTAAAACATGCTCCGAAGTATAGAGAGGCCTAGCCCAAGCTGTCTCACCGGGATGATGCTGGAGGACTCGGAGCTTTCGTACTCCATAGCACTCCGGCTAGGGGTGAAATTTTCGAAGCCATTTACTTGCCGAAATTGCAGCATACTCGTAGACGAACAAGCCAGGCATCCCTTACACTGCCTGGCAAACAAATTCAAATATGCTAGACACAATAAGGCCAACGCCTTAATTCAAAGTGCCCTGAAGAGAGCAAAGATTCCATCCATCTTGGAGCCATCGGACCCCGCCTTGGAGGGACGTATGCGTCCTGATGGATCTTCTTTAGTCCCATGGAGCAATGGTCTTCACCTTAAATGGGACTTCACATGTATTGACCTATTTGCCCCCTCTAACTGCAACAATGATTCTTTAGCTGTTGCAGAGGGGCGGAAAACCAATAAATACAAAGCCCTATTATCCTCAAATATTTTTATTCCATTGGTTGCTTCGTGTTCAGGCACCTTTGGCAAACAAGCCTTAGCTTTTTTTAAAGAGGTTGGAAGACGTTCTCCCCCGTCTAAACATTCGGTACCCTTTTTACTAAAACAAAGACTTGGTATTCTTATAGCCAAGTACAACTTTAAATCGTTCGCGGATTCTTGGCCAATTTTGGAAGATCCCCTCGATGATGATATATCCGAATAGTGTATTATTTTATTCGGCGCATTTTGCCTTTTATATTTCTGTATTTATATTATATTACTGTCAGCGGATTTTTAACAAATAAACTTTTTTAAAAAAAAAAAAAAAAAAAAAAAATAAGTTTATCCAATAATATAATTTACACGGATAAGCATCTTTTATCATATGGAATAAAAAGCATATATGTAATTATTTGGTAAAGAGCATATTAAAATTTATTAACCCCTCAAAAACTACTGGACCGATTTGGCTTGAACAAATTTTAAAACATGCTCCGGAGTATAGGGAATAAAGTATGCAATTTTGAGCCAAATCGGACCAGTAGTTTTTGAGGGACGTCTTTATTAAGTGTCAAAACGTATAAACCAACGTATAAAACAAAAAACGTGACCCCTCGAAAACTACTGGACCGATTTGGCTCAAACAAATCTTAAAACATGCTCCGAAGTATGGGGAATAAAGTATGAAATTTTGAGCCAAATCGGTCGAGTAGTTTTTGAGGGACGTCTTTATTAAGTGTCAAAACGTATAAACCAACTTATAAAACAAAAAAACGTGACCCCTCGAAAACTACTGGACCGATTTGGCTCGAACAAATCTTAAAACATGCTCCGAAGTATAGGGAATAAACTGTGAAATTTTGAGCCAAATCGGTCTAGTAGTTTTTGAGGGACGTCTTTATTAAGTGCCAAAATGTATAAAACAAAAGAACGTGACCCCTCAAAAACTACTGGACCGATTTGGCTCAAACAAATCTTAAAACATGCTCTAGAGTATGGGGAATAAACTGTGAAATTTTAAGCCAAATCGGTCTGTTAGTTTTCCAAATTTGGTGGTGGCATAGATACAAACAAACACAATCAAACAAACACACAAACATACATACATAGTTTCATTTTTATATATAAGATTACTATTGTTGATAGTTATTATATATGTTGCACGCACTAATGCCTTATTTATTTTCAACTATTCATAAGCCAAATTGATATTATTATCAAAGCTACAAAAACTTGCTAGTTGCAATGCAATTAATTTTAACCTAAAGACTCATTCTATTTCTTAACATAAAAGTAAAAGTGCATTATAAAATGTAAATATATATATTTCTATTCCTATAACCCAATTTTTATACACACCACAAATACTATTATTTATAGGAAAAAACTGAATCAAACAAACGCTTAGTCGGGCTCAGCTAGTTTAAAAACGGTGCCCTATAAACTCGCCGAAAACAATTTCGCCGAATTTAATGTCCCACGGTTAAAAAATGTCCTCTAATTTATAAATGCCCCCCCATTCAACCAATCACAAAATGTCCCAAGGTGATTCGGCGAGATGGTTTTCGGCAAGTTGAAGGGCCACCTTTAAAAACAAATGCAACCCTTCTCATATACGTCAAAATGAGAGAGTTGAACTTGTTTGAGGGTTTCAAGAGTTGCGATGAGATCGAATGAAACTATTTGCATCTTTCATCCAAATCGTATTTGTATTAGATTGGTTTGGTTTGAATATACGCAAAATAATGGCACCATTTTGCGGGCTATAAATTGGATTCACAAGACTCCATTCCCTAAAAAATTTATTTAAATTTGGTTATTTAGCCAAACCTTACAACAATTCACAAAAATGAAAGTCGAACATTTCCACAGAGATAGATCCAATTAGCCCATGGCCAAGACTGAGGCAATTCAGATGATTAAAAGTGTTGCCAATCAATGGTTTATTATATCTTTTGGATTAAGACTTAAATAAATTAGCCAACTTTCATCTTATTTTTCCGATTTTTTACCTATAAAAGCAATTTTGAATTTCATAATATAATAACTCTTCACCTTAACAATGAAACTTACCAACAGTGCTGCTATATTTTTGGTAATTATATAATTATAAATATATTCTATAACCACCATATTAATGTTTTAAGAGGAGCCTCAAAACAGTTTTTGTCTTTTCATCAATTTTAAACCCGTCTGATTTTAGTGTAAAACATATAATTGTCCTAAATAATTAAATAAAAACTATTTGCACCTTAATATTTTTCTATTTCGCAGCTAATCGGGCTCATAAATTACCGCTACTTGAGCTCTGGGGTCACGGGTAGCGCAATTAAAGCCTCGAATGCTGACAACCTAGCTATAGCCGATGATGAAGTAGCGTTTGGTAATCAAGGTCTCCGCGCTAAACGTGCTTTGGCAAAAGCAAACGGCAATAAGAGATCCCTGCTTGACGAAGATTTAGAAGAATCAAGTCACTCTGGTAGAAGGAAAAGGAGTAGCCATTCTGGCAGAAGGAAAAGAAGCAGTGGATCCGGTAGAAGGAAGAGAAGTTCTCATCATTCTCACTCCAACAGAAGATACAGATACGGAAAATAAGCTATCCCATTCTGGCTTGCACATATAAAATTATTAGACTCTTGCACATACGTATATATATGAATATACTTTAGCTTTTTAGATTAATCATTCTGCTTACTATATCTTTAATAAATATCAAAATGTCGGACGGATGCGTTGTTAGTTTTATAAACTTATGGTTATGGCTTATAAATGTCCAGATGGCGAAGAGTGTGAACTGTTTTACACCTACTCAAGGCGTCAGTTAAAGTTTTGAGATAGTTTAGCCATCTTGCAGGATTAATTGTTAAATCAAATTAAATAAAAATGACCTTTTTTCATTTTGTTATACTATTTAATTCTAAGCTAAACTTGTACGGTAGATTAACTTTTATAAAGTTGAAGATTGTTTTTGTTAAATAAAATTATTAAAGTCAATTTTGACAAAAAATAGAAACCATAAACTCTTATTTACAATCATGTAAATTTTTCAAAATTTTTTTATTAAATTTAAAATTTTGTAATTTTTTTTGGCGTCACATCTATAGCTATAACAAGATGTTGGCTCCCATTATAAGTTGCTCCCTTTGTAAGTCATTTAGAAGTCGTAATCGCTTACTAATTGAATTCTGTACAAATGCCAAATTAATTGATCAAAAAGTCCGACTTTAAAAATGCAACTGTATCTAGGATTTTTAATCGTGTTTACATTTTCAACAAATGCAATTGGATAGGTTTACTTAAAAGTAACATCACTGTATAAATTGATTTTAAAAACCGCAATTAGGACAAAAAATTTTAATTCATTGCAAAGCTTATTTATTCAAATATATTAAACATCTCATAAGGCGATTCTTAATCTAAGAGCTGCTAAAGCAGTGATGCAATAGCTAATAGAAGAGGCAACGGGCGCTTAACCGGGGGGGGGGGAGCGAAATTGCCCCCCCCCCCCCCTTAACCAAAATTTGAAAAAAGCTTGATTAATAAATAAACTAAATGGGTTAAATTATTATAGTAAGTTGCATAAAGATCTTAAGACACTTATAAATACCTGAAAATCAAATATATACATTTCATTTTATTACTTACATTTTTTTAAAAAAGCTACTACCCCACCATTATTATATTTCCGAATATGATTGTGCACCCATGAAAACACCAGACCCTTTCATTGCTAGTAAGAATCTAACTAAGCGATTATGTTTAATATAGTAATTAATTTCATTCATATTTCAAATGTTATGAATATTATGGTTTATATTTTAAGTTCTTACCTGAGCACATATGGACAAAACATATACGTATTCAAGCCTAATTAAGCATTTACTGTCAAAATATATATTATTTATGGATATCTATGGTATGGATGTAGTTGAAAACGTCTCACCTATAGTTATAAACAGTGATGTAGATCAGAGGTGTAGTTGGAAAATATTAAACACATTTGATTCAAATGAAATATTAAATTAATTAAATATTCATAGTCGGACAAAGGACTAAGATACTAATATACCTTAAAAGCATATACATACCTTTTATTTCTAAATTGAATTTTCGGCAAAAAGCTTTTTCTTAAACTTTTTCTTTTTTGGACTCAGGGAAGAGTACGCCCCGACATCATTTATAAATATCTCCTGATTAATTAAGCTTGTCCAGCTTATTAGTTTCGAATGAAAAACTACGATTCTGGGTAATTTTCCGGCTAAAATTAAATTATTCTGGTTATTTTGCTGTAATCTTTATGGCAGAATACTTAGCTATTATAATGTTTTCTGTGTTGATAGTAGTGTTGTGATTCAGAACGGGTATCTTCTTCGAAAGAGTAAGAACAACATTCTCACAACACCTCCTTGACCACTGTTTGAATTTAATCAATCTGAGCCTTGTCCATATCCATTTTATTTTTTATTTTTGGGTCTTAACTGATTATTTACGAAACTCGTCCAACTTGTTAATTTGGTTAGAGATAAATAATTCTCATTGTTTGAATTTAATTTGCCTGATCTTGGCCCGGGGCTTTAATCCTTTTTTATTTTGGGCCTTAACTTATTCTTTCTAAAATTCGTCCAATTTGTTGGTTTATAATGGCAAACTACATTTCTGGCTAATGTTGGCCTAAAAATAAATAAAGGCCATTGTTTAATTTGACATTTCTGACCCGACCCGGCTAAAATTTTTTTTTTAATTTTTAGCCGACTAGAGCTCGGTCCGACACCTTTTCAAAATGTAATCTGTTATTTTTTAAACATTTATTAAACGACTCCCCTCCTTCCTAGTCATTACCCCTCCCAAGCCCCATTACCCCCCCCCCCCCCCAATTCCCATTGCTCCCCCCTAGCCACTACACTAGGGTGCGCGACCTAAAATCCTTCGTGTCCCCTTACCTCATCTCTACCCTGACGTATGCAACTCGCTTCATCCTTTAACCCTCCCTAGGATCCCCCAGGAATAGTGGTAATAGACTATAAAAATATATTCAAATAAAATATTTAAAAAAACATTTTTAGTTAATTTAAAACGTTAATTTTTTATGGCTATTAAGTCCCCTTTGTTTCCCAAAAAAACCTATCTACTTTTCAAAATTTTTTCTCCAATTAAAAATAGACATTAAAAACATATTTAAACAAAAAAGGTGAAAAAATAATCTTTAGTTTTTCTTAAACGCGATTTAATTTTTTATGGCTATTCTAGCCCCAGTCCCCTATATAAAATAACAATCGTATGCCTTAATTTTATTTTTTAATGATATGCCAGTGAATTCATTATTTCTAATATTCAATTTTAATTCATGATATCTAATTGAATATTGCAAATTCACATTTGATTCACAAATATAAGACATATTTTAAACATTAAATTAAGCTAAAATTTCAGTAGAAAATCAACTCACGAGCTTATAGTGTTTCTTAAATGGGCCATTTCACACAACTTTTTTTATAGGCTTGAAAGCTTTTACTATAGATAAGATCCCATTCAAATTTAGATGATGATCTTATTAAAATTTTTATTAAAATTATCCTTATTAATTTAGCGAATTAGAATATAGAGTTTTAAGCAATTCAAATATGTTTACAAAATATTAAATTAAACTTTCCAATATTTATAAAATTGTAATCGATGCATACTTATTTAAAAACGTACTAAATGTTTTGCCCAGATTTGTCTATAAAGTAAGAATGATTTTTATAATATATATGATTTTATGGATGTTAGTTAAACATCGATAATTTTGGGTTGTATATATTAACTTCAGGGTTCCCAAAATTCTGAAAAATAAGCCTAAAATGTTTAATCGCAATCCCAAGTAACTTAAAAATGGGAAAGTCCGACATATATTACATGTGGTCTTAATTTAAACTTTTTTAATGTAATGTTAATTAAGCTGGCCATTTTGCAAATATCTAGCTAGATTTAATTAATAAATAAGTAATTTCAATTATCTAAATCAAAATCAATAAAATAAAAATATAAGTAGCTTTACTTGTAAAATACTTTTTTTTAGAAAAGTACTGATGAATAATTTTTTTCATTTTTGAACATTAAGCGTACACAACCCTTCATCAGAAGTTTAATTTGGATAAAAATATTCCAATTTCTAAATGTAGCTAATTATATTATTGCTAGTTTCACCACCTAATATGAATTTCTGGTGGCCCGTCAACTCGCCGAAAACAATCTCGCCGAATTTAATATCCCCAAGCTAAAAAAGGTCCCCTAATTTGTGATTGGTTGAATGGGGGACGATTTTAAGCTTGGGGACATTAAACAACCAATCAGAAAATGTCCCTTGGTGAGTTTCGGCGAGATTGTTTTCGGCGAGTTGAAAGGCCACCTGCATTTCTTTTTTATTTTATACCAAAGGCCCCCCGACCCGCCTGCTCTACATAGGCATAAACAATAACTCGAAATCAGAATTTGCTTTATGGCATGTGACATTATTTCAAAGTTAAGACATTTCTTTCAATTATAGCCATAGCCTAATATAGCGAATTTATAAATTAGCCTCTCTACACATAAACAAGTGCACGAATCAGTTAGTTTACAGTTCAAACCAGTTTTAAAGCTTTTATAAGCAGGGGTTTGAACGCGCCCAAAATAAAATCGGGTTCGTGTTCGGGTTTGGCAGAAATTTTGAGATCAATTGATTTTGGGTTCGGGTACAGGTTCAAGAAATTATATTATATCAATTATATATATAATACTTACAAATAATTCTTGAGATAATTAGTATCGATTAATGAATGAAAAATGCCGGAAACATAAAAATATTGAAATTACAATCGTATGGTTTTCGTTACATTGTCATGATAGAGAAAACTGAGATATTCAATTCACAATATATTTTTAAATTAAAAATCCGACCCGAACCCTTATTTGTATTCATCGGGTTCGGGTTTTAAGGGTATTTTTAAAAATGGGTTCGGTTTCTGTAAAACATCGGGTTTACCCGGTTTGGTTTCAGGGGTTCGGGTTCGGCACAAACCCCTGTTTATAAGAACTTGCATGTTCACATGGATTGGGAAAATTTAAAATAATTTGGGAACTAACTCAAAGGATTTTAAAGAGATACAATCGCTAGGCAAAGAACATTGATCTATGAACAATAAATATTGTGTTCTCATAATAATATTAAAAGAAGCGTTAAAATCATTTTTGAAAGATTTTCCACATCTCTCTTGAGCTTCCAGGAAAAAATCCGAAAGATTGTCAAGTGTATTTAGGGTTATTCCTATGAAAATAGGAATTGCAACAGTTTTAAAGCACTAAATTCTTATTATTAATCCTTATATTAACGTTTCAAAAGATTCCCTTTAAATCTTATCAGAATTTTGGCTAGTGACACAAATATTAGTAAAACAAAATTTTGGTTACCTGTTATAGGTGTTCACCTCTATATGTCAAGTAGAAGTCGTAAGATTATTAGTTAATTGAATTCTTCAAATGTGCCAATTTATTGTAACCTTGAATCAATTTCGACAGCATAACTTGTTTGAGATTGTTAAAGCCCTTTACTGACATCAAATGTCATAGGCCCAATCACGACTGATATTTTGACGAATTTAATCGATTTAATTAACTAGAATTGGCTTAAAAAGCTAGCGATAAAAGTATAAAAGAGACTCTTTTGGGGGAATTTAACAACTGATATTCTTATAAGATGCAGATCAACAATTCTACCCTTGTGAGTTTTGTAAGTCTAAATCAATTTTATATAGATTAACATGCATTTACTTGAATGTTTTTAATTACTCAATTACAATGATTTAAATGTTAAATATTTTTAATTTAAAAACCAGTTTCTAAACAACATATATTAAATAGCTTATTTACGAAAATAAACTATCGGATTAAAACTTATTTAGTATAAGTATATTTTTGTAAATTAAAATGTAAAAGCGCATTGCAATTCTATTTATTTGTGATTTTTAACAGCTCATAGCCACGTTCGTAATTTTCAGCGTATTGGTGCAAGAATCTAGAGCATTGTCAATCTCTAAAAATGATTTTGCCGAAGCAGGACAAAATTTTTTACTCGAGAATGAGAGACGTAAAAGACATGTTGCTCTAGCGCGAGTAAAGAGGGCAGAAAGTTTAGAGAATTCAGAAAATGAAAATAACAAGGTAAGAACTAAAAGAAGTCATCATCATCATTCCCATCATTCTCATCATCATCACCACTATAGCAATAATAATGGCTTGTACGGAATGTATGGTTTTTGAAGATCGATATGGAAACGAAATTATTTAAAATAAAATATTAATCTTATTATTGATATTGTTATATCTTATGAACCTTGGATTAATAATAAATCTTAAAAACGAATACAAATTTTTCTATTATTTGTCTATGTTTGGATGAACACCTCATTTAAGACGTTAGCTTTGAATTAAGTTTGAAAATAGAGTTAAAAATTTGTTTAGAGTTAGGGTCTGCGTTTTGCGTATGACGCTATGGATTGGAACTGCGAAATGTATTCCCTAGCTATATGAAAGCAGAGATTAATAAACTCACTGTTCAACCACTGTATATTCCGCTATCTTAATCATCTACGTGGCTTTTATATCGCGCTAAATTTAATTATTCGTTAATAATAAGTAGCAACCAATTTTAAACATTCAATCGATTCAATAAATTCTTGAAACTCTTAAATCTCGGGTTGGTCAGGAAGGGGATGGCCACTCTTAGGTTTAGGAGCGCTTGAGGGAGTTGATTTAGTATATTTAAAAATATTTCCGTTCTGGGAGTTATACTTTCAAAAACACATTTTATTGCTCCAACCAAATACGATATTATAAATTTATAAATGACGGACGGCTTTTTATGCATTTATCCAGGCAATCTTATTTGAAATTTATTTTTGAGCCCTTTTGGCATTTTTAGCGTCTCAAAAAAATTAGCATACATTTTCTTGCTCATTGTAATCTCTGTCATGCAAACACTGTAGAGACTATTTGAATTATCATGCCTATTATTTAAATATATTAGTTGAGGTCTAATTGGATATATTCGTTTGCGTCTAATTAAACATATATATTAGCTTGGATATATTTGAACCTATCAACCTGCTTCAAATTTGAAAAGACAAGCTCACATCTTATTTTAATTTCAAGACTCGCTAATTTAATTTATTAAGCTCATTTATTTTGAATACCTTTATCGTCGCGATCTATTAGATTTTTTAATTATCCTTTTTCCACCAAGTTTAAATAGCTCGCAAACTCTATGTTTACCAAAAACTTACTATCTTTTCCCCTCCTCTCTCTTATTTTAAGAAAATGTTCCTCTTTCTTTCACCTTGATTAAAGAAAGAGGAATATTTTTGAGTGCATATATTGCAATGTGCAAAAATCGCCTGACGGGTTAAATTCACATTAAGGGAGACCGGGGCTAGAACAGCTATAAAATTATAAATTGCCTTTTAAGTTGGAATATGTTTCTATGAGATTTTTCGCAAATAAAATTTAAATATAAATTTTTTTTTTAACATTTTAAAAGCGCCCAAGGCGAGTCATTATCTCATATAAATCTTATGATATTCAACACTATCTTAAAAGTGTTAATTTTAATATCCTTTAAAATATTATTTAGATATAAATAGGGAATGCCTTCTTGTAAGTAAGGTATATAACCATGGGTTTAGCCAGGGGGGGGGCATGGAGGGGCGGCTGCCCCCTCTCAAAATCCTAAAATTTGTGGAAATGACTGAAATTTCAAAAAATGATCATTTTGCCCCTCCCTAAATATTTATTGCCCATTCTAATTCCTATGCTGACTACGCCTGTGTATATAACGAGTCTATATGAAAATCTTGTTCAACATTATTGGGTGGTGTTTTTTAAAATACAAATGGAAATGCCTATTAAAATTCACTATCATACTCTTGCGCAGCAAAAATTATTTAAGTAATCTATGACATTGTAATAAGAAACTTTCATCAAAAACCAACGAATTAGGAGAATTACTATTATTCAATATAAAAGCCAGTAAGTTATTCGTATATATTATTATTAATCGTGAAAATGCTAAGCCTTAAATAATTATATTTTCATTCTTCTTCTTCCTCGTCATCTAATTCGACCTCCATCTCTTCCTCTTCCTCCTCCTCTTCAGCTTCAGGACTTTCGGCTTTCGCCTCGACCGCCGGTTTAGCCCCCGGTTTAGACAACGAGCCGGGTCTTAATTTAATCCCAGGTTTTGGGCTACCAGCACCACTTTTGCTTAGTCTAGATGCTTCTGTCTCTTCGTCGGGCATTGACGTTGTTACTGTGTCCAATGTCATGAGAGACGCAAAAATTGTCATGATCATTTTCGTTTTAAGCTTAACGTTTGATAGGTTGTAATAAAAAAATGGAAATTTAGATAAATAACTAGTCCCTGTAATAAGTTGCTTTCTTATTGAGGAAATACCATATTGAAAAGCTTAAACGATTTATTAAAGTTGATAAATCGATGAGACTGATGGTTATGCTTAGTATATAACAATTAATAATACCCATTTAAGCAAAAGCAACATGATTGAGACTTTTAATGTATATTTAGTGTTCAACCAAAGTTTTAAATAATTTAATTAGTATACTTACTTCAATAAGATCCTCAGGCAATGCTATAATGACGGCTCCCAATTTTCTAGCTAAGGAAAAGGCGTAACCGATGTTTGATAGTCGCTCTTCGTCGCTAATATCAGGATCCGGTAGGCCATTGTCTGTATTCCCTTTGACTAACCTGAGATTCAATCAGACATATTAATTATATTATTTCAATTGTTTTATTTACCCCCAACTAACTCTGCCTGGTTTGATGCATTCAAGTAATTCTAGCAGTATAATCCCATCAACCAAGACAGGGTCCTGAAAACTTTTGAAACTTCTTTTTTTGTCGGCACCTTTTAGTTTGGCGTTTGCCCAATTAATCACGTCTTTGTCCATTATTTTGCCGTCAGGCTTAAGTTTCGTTAATATTGATACAGTCTGTTTGTGCAACAACTGGTAAAGAAGCGACAAAATGGCGTTCTTTTTCATCTCATAAATGTCACCGCCTCCTATACCAACCTGCAGATGAACGAGATTTTTTAAAATATTAACTAATGTTATACTATATTTATGGGGATGTCTTTTTGCAGTTTTAATCAAATAACAATATAAGTTTCAATGTCAAATTATGGTTGCTAATAATACCAAAGAAACTCCCAGCCCTTTAGCTATTTCCACAACTTGACCACAATTATCGCGTTTTTCGATGGCTGCGGTGGCTTTTTTAAAACTTTTCTTCACCTTGGTCCAATCGACGGATTTCGGTTGCATTTTGTCTAGTAGCTGGCACAGGACAATCCCATCTTGAAGATCGTGATAAAGGTATTTAATACGTGGCTGGACACCTAGACTGTTTATCCAATTCCTGAAAGTTTTCTCTTCCCGGGTCTCCTCTATTCTCTCTTCCGGGGGTTCCAATATATCTACCGGCAGACTTGGGTGGTTATTAAATAAATTGGCTACGAAAGCCAAACACAATTTATAATTCCCCGAACTGACGTCTCGCGATGTTATAAAATCGCGACAATTTAATATGGCCGCTTGATTTAACATAAGGTCGGCTCTCTTGGTCAAATTTTGTTCGCTCAATGCTTCGGTATTGATGGTGACCCCTTGTGGTGCTATTTGTTTGAGCAAATGTGTAAAAATTTCGCAGTCTTGCAAATCTTTCGTAAAATTTTTCATGCGACGCTTAACCTTAGCCAGCGACAACTGGTAGTTGACCCAACGTATCAATATTTTTTCGGGCGACATTTTAATAAAGTCCGATAATTCTTCATTAGGTTTCAATAAAACCTATGAAAGAAAAAGCATTTAGATCAAAAACATTTAAATTTTGTTTCAGTGCCAAATTATTGTTTTAAAACTTTATTTAAAAGGTTTGCCACTAGACTTTAAAATTAAAAAATTCATATTAAGGATCATGACCATTTCGGTTAGGTCGCTAGACAAAATCGGGACTGGCATATGTCAAAAACATGTGGGGTGGGTTGGAACCTTGTCAGGCAATAAAATTGATAAGGGTCTAGATCTTTACTTTTGCAGATTCTCACTTATATAGTTACAATTTCTTGGACGCAAGCAAGATCTATGTAAAACTATTTTGGCTTAATATTGATACAAAATACAAATACAGTTTTACTATGAAACGTTCTACTTGCAGCGCACTATTTTTCAATAGCGATTTGAAAAATTAATTAGCACACTATCTTTTAAAGTGGCGACGTTGCAAAGGGATACATTTATAATAAATTTTTTAAATGCCTTTTAATTATTGACTCAAAAGCTATTTATTTTAAAATCGAAAATAGAATTTACTAATTTAAAAGTTAGATATTTGTAAATGATAAGTATTAGATTTTCAAAAAAAATCCATGGTTATTCCTGTATTTAGTAATGGATTGTTAACAATTAGTTTCATTATATTTAGGTAAAATAAATTCTAAATAGCAGAGAAATTACGACTAAAAAAAATGTTGGCCCAGAGCCTGAATATAGCTAATTAATTAGTAACATTGGGCTCGGGCCGGAATCTAGCTATAGGATTAACAAATTGCTTTCTTACCTGGAGGCCAGGGTGCGACTTTAAATCAAGCCGCGCAAATAACCCCATGATAATTATCTGTCTCATGAAGCTTAGTATAAGATGTGGTCTCTCCTTTAGAAAATCCTCTGCGTGTATGTTGGTAGTATTCACGCCTATGGACCTGGCTGAATTGACTGCTAAGTTTAAATTTTCATGTTTCTTGAATATGCTCAATTCTTTGCCTTCAAATTTATTCAAAGTCCTCTCATCTATGGTATTGGCTTGGACGCTGTTAACCAATTTACAAAGCAAAAGACCATCTTTTAACTTTGGAAAGAATTTTCCCACCTCCAACGGCATCATATACTTAAGGTCATGATCGTCTTTAATTAGCTTGTTGATCCAGTTAACATAAGCGGTTTCCTCTTCTAGCGATACAGAATGTTTCGACCTTTTCTAAAATAGGTTCGGTTCGGAGAAAATAGTATGTTTATGCCTTATGTGACATTATCTATATTATAATGCCAAATTAATTGAAAAAATGTACAAACAGAAACTTATAGTGTTGATGGTTTACCGAGTTAATTTATTTTGTGCCACACTTGTTTATAATTAATAAAATGTTAGTATAATCTACTAATTTAGATTAATTTTTTTCGTGATAAGAATAAGTTGTAACACATACAAAGAACATTTCTATGAATGCTTTTTATTTTTAAATTATCTCATAAACTAAATTATTGCAACTTACGTCCATGTCTAGAGGGAATAAGGGCTTTATACACCAAATTTATTAAAAGCTATTTTAAAAGATGAAAACATTATTGTGAAATAGGAAAAGGAGCATTTTGACAAAACTATTATAAAATTAATTGTTGTAGCAATAATATTTTTTATTTAACGTCAGCTTAATTATAGTGTGACGCAAGCAATATTAAATGATAACAAAATGGATCTTACAATATGTTGTTACAAAATTGCATTTCCTTTTAACAACTAATTTTTAAAACATCTTTCTAAAAGTATCATTTATATATATTTTCACAAATCAATATAATTTACTATTAATCTTTCATCCCGACTCGAATTATAAAATTAATTATATTAATAAATACAAATATTATTAAAGTGCGTTAATTTAGACTTAGTTAATTTTAAATTTAAAGAAAATTGAAAAAGTTAAATTTACAAAGCAGCTTTGACAAACTTTTAAATTGCTATTAAAGATAAAATTAGGATTTAAAATTCATTATTATTTATTAAACATAGAATTCAAATAGACAAAATAAATCAATAGTTTTTTTGCTATTTGTTTTCGTTACAATATTTTAAAACCTTGCAACTCATTTATTGTGTTTAATATGTAATGTTTTTTTCAGTTTTTTATTTAATTTTAACATATTTTGCCGAAATATGGCTATTTTTGCATTTTAAATTACTAGAAAATTCGACTAAATAATCCATTAGCTGAATTCAAAAAAGGTTTAAAATTGCATTTCATTGTTTGCCTATTGTACCAACAAATAACACCTTATAATTACCTAAATTAGATTGCAAATTAGATGTATGCATGCCTAGCCTAGCCATGTGTGTGGTAGTTTATTAAGGATTAGATGAAAAAATGTAACATAAAAATCTTAAAAGAGCTAGTTAATTTTGTATATAGTTTACTGGTCAATTAAGATTTGTGGGATGACTTAATTATTACAAATAAACAAGATTCAGCCACAGTTTGGCTGGGTGCCAAAAGTGAGGGAAATGGTGGGAAACTACAAGTGAGATCCGTTAGAATAAATGAAATTTTTTGATCAAATTAAAAAACATTCCACGTTGTCGAAAACTATTGCTCACTGTATCAAAAGGATGGTGTTCGGTAGTGTTTGAAATTTTATATTATCAACCAATCACAGGAAATGTGTTGGCTGGGTGAACTATCGTGTAAGCCTAAGCACCACTATCTTAATCCATGTCATAAAAATAAATAGGATATTCTTGTGTTAATTTTATGAGCCATTAATTTACATAATATATAACCACAAGAAGCCTTGCACGGGCCGCTCCAAACTCGACCGTGCCCATAAAGGGTTTCAACCGAGCCCGCACTTAAAACAATTAAATAATCAAGTCTA
This sequence comes from Gordius sp. MW1, assembly GCA_964036665.1. Lineage (NCBI taxonomy): Eukaryota > Metazoa > Nematomorpha > Gordioida > Gordea > Gordiidae > Gordius > Gordius sp. MW1. Next base: position 10,442,171 of record OZ038532.1, on the reverse strand, counting down.
GGGCTTAGGTTGGGCCTGTACCCTAAGTAATCTATGTCAACTGCACATTATTTTTTTTAATCTATCATAAAATAAATGACATCGCATAGCATTCATTCTATGACTTTGAAATTCCTCCCTATCTGTAAGCGTTTTTTGATCAAAATTGCACATTCTTTTGATATATACATAGTAGAAGATAAGAGAGAAGAAAAGTCGAGATGTCGCAGTCATTAAAATATCAAAAAATAAAAAGGGTTAAACCTTATTCACATCAAAGGAAGTGATGGATAGGTGAAAAAGTTTTTCAAAGATAAGGACAAAAATGAACAAAGTGCAAAAAGGAAAGGCTAATGGCCCAGATGGAATACGTATGGAAGCATCGCTCAGATGCCGTGAATAAGGAATGACGACCATGAAAACCTCTTTAACAAGATATTGGTTGAAGAGCGAATTTCTAATAAATGGAGAGCAAAGGAGACCTAATCTCAGGAGTGTGACAATTACAGAGTTGAAGCTTATGGAAAGGATCTTAGTAATAAGGCTGAAAAAGGAGGTGGAAATATCGGCTAACCTATTTGGATTTGTGGCCGGCAAATTCACAATCGACTTAATCTTCCTTCACACACAAATGATGATGGATAAATATGGTGAAAGGAGAAGATACCTACTACATATGGTTTTTATCGACTTGGCGAAAGCTTATGACACGGTCCCTCGCGATTGAATATGGTGGTGGTTGAGAAAGCAAAGTATCCCTGACGCATATATACGGCTTATGAAAAATATTTATGAAGCCTCAAATTCTTGCGTTAGGACGACAGTTGGAGACTCTAAATCTTTTCGGGTTGAAATTGGTTTACATCAAAGAATTGTGCTAAGTCCCTTTCTGTTTAACATAATTATGGACCCAATAACTAGAGACATTCAAACGCCATCGCCATAACGTATGCTACTGATTTAAAAACGGCTGGGTTTTGATTGGTCGACCTTTGGTTTTAGTCAACATAACATAAACTAACCAAAGATCTGACCTAAAAACCTTTGGTCTAGTAACAGGCAAAGAAATTTTTAGTTTGTTTATGTTTAGTCGACTAATATCAAAGGTTGACCCAACGCCGTTTTCATAACACTAGCGTATGCTTAGAGTTGTTAAATTGCTCGCGTGAGCAATGCTCACTATGTGCTTTGCTCGAGCACGCACACTGAGCTGTTTAATATGCTCGTTAGCACAATGACTGCTCGCTGTTCGGTGCACTAGGCAGAACAGTGGCATATAAAAAATAAAAATGCTCGAGAGACGAGTCGAAGCAGCAAAATCTGTTCAAGCATTAAACAGATTGCCCGAGCAGTAAACTCAAGCAGATAACAGTTTTGATAGAAGCATTTGCAACGAGTTAGTAACTTTAAATATTTGCTTGATACATAAAATATACAATAAACGAGCATTAGATAATATTATAACTAAAAATTTATTGATCAGATTCGTCAATAGCCACACGGGCCATGTGTCAGATAAAGATTTGTAATTAATTCTTATGCAATTTATGGGCTTGTTTTTTGTTGTCCGTCCGTCCGTCGTCCACCAAGTTATTGGCGCCAGCTTTGTGACCTGGGGTCTTGAGTTCAATCCCGGGAGAGGACGATTTTTTTTCAAATTAAATTAATAATTTGTTCTTGTTAATACTATTGATAATATAACTTTTTGACCTTCCGCTAGCTCCTGACCAATGAAAAAAATGACCATTGGCCAAATAAATCGAAATTTTTTTTTTCGTTTTTTTTTTGGGTATATTAGGTTAACATTGACAATTACCCTATGACCTCCCCTACAAGGACCCATGCCTATACTGATATGGGTCCCTGTGCCCCTACAAAAGCCTATGCCTCTACTGATGTGGGTTCGAATCCCAGAGAAGGCAAAATTTTTATTTTTTTTTAAATTAAATTAATATATTGTTCTTGTTAATACCATTGATAATGTGACTTTTTGGCCGTCCACTGGCTACTGACCAATGAAAAAAAGGACCATTGACCAAAGTATGAATCGAAATTTTTTTTTGTTTTTGAATTGGTTAACATTGATAATTACTCTGTGCCCTCCCTTAAAAGGGCCTATGCCTCTACTGATATGAGTCTCTGTGCCCTTACAAAAGCCTATGCCTCTACTAATGTGGGTTCAAATCCCGGAGAGGGCAAAAATTTTATTTTTTTTTAAATTAGATTAATATATTGTTCTTGTTAATACCATTGATAATGTGACTTTTTGGCCGTCCGCTGGCTACTGACCAATGAAAAAAATGACCATTAGCCAAAGTAGTGATTCGAAATTTTTTTTCTTGTCTTTTTTGACTCGTATGTATTTATAAACCGTCTCTGGGCACTGACCCTTGATAATATGAATATTTAAATTAAATTAATATATTGTTCTTGTTAATGCCATTTAACTTTTTAAATATTTGTATAAATTAATAATTAACTAATAATAATTTTGCATTTAATATCCCCTATAGGCATTCTCGCCCCTTCCCACCTTTCTCGCCCATAAATTGCATAGCAAATATGCTACGTTTATACGGAGTATAGATAAGTCGTCCCCCCTTCCCTTCCCCTCCTCCCCTTCCTCTACCCTTCTCCCCCTTTCTACGAGGGCCGAAGTCCCGAGTTTATATTTAGCTATCAAAATGCCGATTTTTATAAAGCTGGGTGAGTATTTAGCTTTGGGGATCTGTTTCCTATCGATTTAAAAAACGCTAATGCTTTCTTGCCAAAAGTAGCGGAACAGGAAACTACTATTGGAATAAAATTTTTTGATTGAGCAATGGATCGGTATTTGTGTGTTTTACGGTCTTCCGCACAAAAAAGTGGGTTAAAATTATTATTAGTTGGCGCGAAGATATCGATGCAGTTAAAGTCTCATGCTAGGAACTTGCCATCCTCCCAAGGGATAATAGAAGCTCCGTCGTGACGCATTCTACCTTCTAAAGAAGGATCGGATGGTTCAAGGATGGAAGGAGTGCCGGCCTTTTTTAAAGCCGATTGAATCAAAAGGTTTATTTTTTGATGACGGACATAGCGATATTTGTTTAACTTGCAATGGAGTGGGTGATGAGCCCAGATATCTATTTCCTTATTGCAGTTTTTGCAGGGATAACCTATGGTAACTTTAATACCTAGGCGGAGGGCTATTGGAGACGAAACTTCTGGATTTGAAAGCAGAAGTCCTGAGTGTTTACTTGGTATACATTCAAGCTCCCTCCCTTTTTTTGTCCAGCTGGTTTGCCCCCCCCCCTTTTACCATCTTTCTCTCCCGGTACCCGGGTGAGAAAGAAAGTAAAAAATAAACCCCCCCCCCCGTTGAGAGATAGGGTAAAAAAAGAAGGGGGGGGGGCAAACCAACGGGACAAAAAAGGGAGGTGAGCAAAGTTCTCAATTTATTTATGATATATAATATGAGCAAATATTGCAAGCTACTTAATTTAAACCTGCTATCTGCTCGGGTTTACTGCTCGAGCTATCTGCTCAATACTTGAACAAATTTCGCTGCTTCGACTCGCCTCTCGAGCATTTTAATATGCTACTGTTCTGCCTAGTGCACCGAACAGCAAGCACTCATTGTGCTAACGAGCATATTAAACAGCTCAGTGTGCGTGCTCGCGTTTGGAGTTGAAGCTAATAGCGATTTAACACCACTACGTATACTATATGCCGTTGATTTATTACTATGCGAAGGGACAAAGGATAAAATATTCAAAGAAGCCGAAAAATGGTTAAAGCGCGTAGCTGGATATGGTTTAAAGGTCAACGATTGGAAACGGTTTACATGGAGATAAACATTCCAGCCACCTCATTGTTAGATGACCATCTAAAGTACCCAAAAGTAGACAGATTTACGCCTCGGCTTGATGTTACATCAAGAGAGAGTGCACCACAGAAGGTAATGCCCGATTCAAAAAGGGTCTTAAATTGCGAAATATATCCGGTGTAATGTGCGACAATTCCATTATGGTTAAGGAGCAAATCTTACAAATCCATCGTGAGACCGGTTATACTCTATGAAAGTGAAACATGGACACCATGGAATAAAAGTTAATTACAAGCCACGGAGATGAGAATGATCCCGTGGTGCTTGGGGTATACTAATCGTCCATATGACGAATGACTTTCTCAAGACAAAAATGGGTATTCAACCTATGGCAAACATGATTAAACTAAGTCGGCTAAGGTGGTATGGGCATAAACTAAGTAGGGAGACAAATCATGTAAATCGAAAAGTACTGGACGGAATACCGGGGAGGAGACGAAGAGGACGACCTTGTGTCACATGGAAAGGGCATATCGACAATGTTGTAAAAATTAAGTTTTATCTTGATCAAGATGGAAGAAACTCCTTAGAACGACCCCCATGACTGTGGGACTAAATACTTGAAAAGAAATAGAAAAAATAGTAGTTATATTGATAGTAATAGAGTAGATAAACAACACGCACTTAACTCCTAGTGTTAAAGGGAAGGGAGGGAGACCCCAAGTCTGGGGAAATTATGTTAAAATTAGGGGTACGTTAATTTTGTACATAATTAAAAAATTAATCGGCTAGGAGAAAATTGATTTTTGTAATTGATTCCTCCCCCTTTTATCTATAAATTAAATCTATTAAACCAAATTTTTATTTATTAATTTGCTGTTATTGACACTTGGAAAACGCTAAAATCGCTGTTTTTGGCAACTTTGACAACGAACATTTAAATAACTTGACGTATAGGGGAAAAACAAAATATATTTGTGTTCACCGTGAAACCAGAATCTGCAAACAGTTTGCCGGTTAATTTTTCTTGTTGACCCGTGTAATTAGATAATTTTACAAAGCGTTTTGTACATTTCATTCATGCATGCTATATTTTTAATCATACTTTAAAATCTATTTTCTTTAGAAATTGAGCATGCTTGTTCTACAGTAGAAATTGATGTGGAAATTCAACTAAAAATTAATATTCCTCATGGTTTAGTAAATTCATTTTTTAAAGTCGACTTTTTGATGTTCATGATATAGCTAACTTTATTAAGGCAAATATAACTGGCTTCGCCAAAGCCGGGCACGGATAATCTTTTTGTTAAAAAATAAGCGGGATCGGCTTAGTCTAGCGTTATAGTAATAAAACAAGCTCGGGGCGGGACTAGCTGTAGGTAGGACCGGTTCCGGCCAGCAGAATTGTTTCAAAAAACATATTGTTTTTGCATTTAAATATATAAAAAATGGTGTTATTTATGATGTTTATCAGATTGTATTATTATTTAACTTCACAATAAAATAAATTTATATAAATTCTTGTTTGTTGTTTTTCATGGAATTTGTGATTTTTAAATAAGTGGATTCCGAGGGTTTTTTTAATCAGGGGATGACGAAAGATTAATAAAAATAGGTAATTTTTGTAAAAAAAAATTAACTTCGCATATAGTTTGAATTATCATAAATCGGTTTATTATATGAAGCTTTAAATGCCACTTGTGAAAATTTAACTGCGCCTTGCTTGAACAAAAGCCTGTTTGAGACTGATTTTTTTAACTTGATTAATATTGAGCATTTTTATCATATAAATAAATGATTGTTTTAGTATTGACAAAAAATGTTTAAAAAGACGCAGAATGTATAGGAATATTTTTCGGGAAGGGTATAGGCCCGGATCGTGCTTTGCAAAAAAATTAGCGAGGCGTAGGGCCTACAACTTCATTTTAACGGTCCGGGGCCGGAACATTTATGGTACTGGTAGGCAAATTAAGCCTAAAAAGCCAATGCATGTATTTAGTTGCAATAGCTCTAATTAACACAAACATAGAAAATGGAAGGAGCTCTCATTTGCATCCTTGAAGATATTTAATTAACACAAACATAGAAATTGGAAGGAGCTCTCATTTGCATCCTTGAAGATATTTAATTAACACAAACATAGAAATTGAAAGGAGCTCTCATTTGCATCCTTGAAGATATTATTAATGCATTTTTCACAATACCCATCGTAGAAATTGAATTTATATATAATTTGAATTAATTTTCATATAAATTGGGTAGTCAATATATAATCTTAATAAATTTTTGTTAAATAGTATTATTTATCAAAAATTTTGAATCCCCCTTTGGGCAATCCTGCCTACGCCCTTGTTGATCGCTAATATCTAAACCCATAAAATGCATAGCAATTAATAAATATTGAAGAGAATTGTCTATCCACATTATTATAACTTTTATAAATAATAGGACTTAAATTTCTATGTATTGAAACAAGATTTAATTTAAATTATGTTATATATTCTATGGATTCTTTCACTTATTTTAACTTAAATCAGATTTTTCAAAGGATAATTCAGATAATTTTTGTTTTAAAACAATAATTTAGCATCGCTTGCTGCCACATGATAACTGATTTTAGAAGCAAAAACTTCCAATTTAATCCAGATTTCACTGGTTTTTCCTTGCACTGTGCTATGTTTCAAATGCGCAGTCACATCATAATTACATTAATATAACGAACGGGTAACGAGGTCAATTTACAATTACAGAGCACAAAGCACTCTTTTCTCACCTATAAAAGATGGGGGAGAGGGATACCTAAGCTATATCTTAATTAATTTAACACCATGAATCTTCTCTCGACAACACAATAAACTTGCGGGTGTTTTAACTTGCTAAAAATTTGACTTTTAAATTGTGTCAACTAATGCCTGCCTGATCCCCAAACCTTCTTTGTCCTTTGTTAGATTCTGCCATTTACGTAATCAACGTGTGTAATTAACGGTTTCCCATCTAATTACACTTCTATGTGTATTTTAGTATTTGAATTAGGCGCCCAATAGGTGGAAAGGCATTTGATTTTATTTGGAAAATTATAAATGGTGTAAAAGGCTAAATAAAATTACAATAATTTAGTGAAATACCGAATTAAATAATTTGATTTTTTGGCTCTGGGCTCTAGTAGAAAATGATCCGGGTATAAATATTATCAAATATAATTAGTCATGCCCCGTTCTTCCAGAATGTTAGACAGATCCGATAAACTATATAGATTATAATGTCATATCCGTACGTTGCAGAGAATATACTTTTATTTCTTCAAGAAAATAGTTGGAATCAATAACGACCATAGATAAAGTTCTGCAAATGGGCTTTTTTTCGCCCCAAGACCGATTTATGTCTGCTTTTTTGTTTGACCGAGCCCGCTGAGTTCAATTTTTTCTAATTTTTGAAGCCGAATCCGGCCTTACAAATTCTTTAAATAACAAGTACCAAATTTTACATTTAGAAATTATTATACGATAAATATATAAAAAAATAAAAGCATGGACAAGTATCATTAATAAAAAAAGATCCAATCTTATTACTATTATATCAGCTAAATGTAATAAATGTCATAATACAACTATAAAATAGCTATTATTAATAGTTATAAATGTATATTTAAAATAGCAATTAAAAACGAACGTAAGATTATTTTTTTAGATGATGAGTGTATCTTAATATTTTGTAGGGAGATGCTGGTGTTTAAAAAAATAAATTTTTCTAATATCAAACCGTTCTATTTCTTACAAATAGGTAAAGTTATTTAGAAGATTTATTTCAAATGGTTTGTAGGCTAGGGCTTGCTTCGGGCCTGTCTTGGGCCTCCGGTCGAGACGGATGAGCAAATTCCACCCGATATCGGATTGTTTCATTTAATTTTCTCCAAGCCCGGCTAAATTATCGCGGTTCTGGTTGGGCTGCCCATGCAGGGCTCTAACTATGGGTTAGATCAAATGGAAAACTTTTTCTTAGTTTAATTAAACAATATATACATTAGAACTTAGGTCAAAAGCATAAGACTTTTCCAAGTAACCTAGGCATAATTTATATATATGGGTCAAATTTAACATAAAATTTTAATATCTAAATTTCAAATAAAATCTATAGGAAACCTTTTTGTTTTGTTTGGCTTGGACCCATCAAACTAAAACAAGGAGGATCCCCTCACCTAGATTTTTACATTTAAATATTCAAAGCTTCTTAATTCAATAACACTTGGTTCCATTGCCACAGCCAACGTTGCAACCTTTGACTCGCAAGCTTTAACCACATTTAAAAAAGGAGGGAAATTTCCAAAATAAACGCGAATAATTTTTCTTTAGATTAAAAAATCGAATAACTTTGTAAATAGAATCCACGTGCTTACTCACATAATGTTCTTTAATATTTAGAGCACCTAATTCTTGAATTTTAAAAATTTATTTTAAAAAATTTATAAATAAAAGTAATGATAATAAAAAATTATTTAATAAAATGCAGATGGCACTAAGTTGCGTGTAAAATGCTTTCATCATCACAGTATTTTCATTTTTTGTTTAACTAGTTCAATGTTTTTTCATAAGTTTTAAAAACACTTTAATTAACCAAAATCAATATAATCTATATATAAGCTTCCCTATTTCCTTATACAAGCACATTTAAAATGGCCGAAAAACGGTCATCTACTTTTTTTTTATTGAGAAAAGAAAACAAAGTTACTATTTAACTTTGATGAGTAGTCAATCTACTCCATAAAGCCCTTTCGCTAATAATTCAACTGTCTAAGCCCCTCCGCTGCATTCAAAATATTTATCAATATTTGAAGGAATAAGTTGTCGGTGTCATAAACATAAAATTATTTCAGATTTTTACCTAATTATTGGTTTAGAGCAGATCCTTTTGAAATTTAACCTTAATACTTCAACACCTTTAAAACATAGAAACTTGTTTATTTTATAAAATTAATCCAATTTGAGCTAGATAGAGGTAAATTAAAGATCCATCATAAAACTAAATGAAACTTAACCTTAATACTTCAACACCTAAAAAACATAGAAACTTGTTTATTTTATAAAATTAATCCAATTTGAGCTAGATAGAGGTAAATTAAAGAACCCTCATAAAACTGAAGGGGAAAGGAAATTAATTAATTCGGTAGCACATAATAAAGCTATACTATGGGAGCGGATTACTACTAGGCAACAAAATGAGGTGCAGCACCGCAAAGAAGTTCACGGCAATTGGGTTAGGTGGTGGAACTTATTTAACATAGGGGGCCACCTTTTGATTAGAAATTACCCATGCTTCCAACCCTCCTTTCCCGAAACCAGTTAGACCTGCGTTCTAACGTCATTCGGTTTGTCATATAATTATTGTAAAGGTGCGACGCGGGTAAAGGGGAAATATTAGGGAAAGTTTGCCCCTCTGTCTTCTGTTTTCAAACTGAACTTTAATTTCACTGATTACATTACTTTTTTCTCGCTGAGCAAAGGCCGCCAACCCGTTATCAAATTTGCTCTATTTCCCCTAATTTAGTATACTATACCATACAAATTTAATTATTGCAGCATCCGAGTGACGCAAAATTAAAACAACCCGCCGCGAAATGTGCTTTATTACACTTAATTTCAATGTCGTCGTATTAATCGAAATTGACAAAGATTTGGTTTTTTTGGCAACAACACAACACGTGTAATTTTTTAGGAAAAATGCTTGCTTTAAATATTTAATTGTGAGCCGAAATTTATCAAAGCAAACCATATTTGGAATATGTATAAGGAAACAGAATGAATGACATTTATTAAGTTCATATTTTTTTAAACGATACTAGACTACTATATATTGTAGGCCTCCAACTATTTCAGCCATCGGCCTCCTTGTGATAACACATTTTATTATTACCTCCTATTACCTCCCCGACCCCTTTTCACAAATATCAATAAAAATAAGAGTTTTAAAGCAACTAATGAACTTATTTTATATGATATTGCCCACATTAAAAAATGCCGCAGGATCAAAATGTCACAAAATAGGAAATTTTATAGTGCCGAAAGATCAGGATTTCGGATTCCCCTGCCTATGCACTTGTTTCACTAGGGGCTTTTATAAAGCGAAATATAGTGTTTGAGAACGGTATTGAGTATAGTTCCAGTGGTATCCATACTCGGGAGGGCCAATCGGCAAGGTTACGATATGTAGGCGTCCATTTTAAATTGGTTTTAAACGGACATTACCTTTCAACAATTTATTATATATAAAAGGTTTAGAAAAAACCCCAAACGTTTATATCGAGAAGGAATGAATAAACGGTTAAAGTTAAAAGTTTTGGTAGCGAACTATTGTAAATTTGTTATTTTATACGTCTCTTAATTTCATAATTTCCTCCTCAATCGAGGTACATAGAGGCGATTTCATAAATGAGGTAAATACACAATTAGTATGTTTTAAAATTGATTAAAAACCTCTATAATAAACTTTCTTTTAAAAGGCATTAATTAAAAAATAGATATGTTACAACTCAATTATCTTTAAATACATTTAATTAAATTCTTTAAATGTTAGAATTTTCAGAATTTGTTAAGCACAGGTTCTTAATAATCTTTCCCTAGATATGAACACATATCAAATTATTATAATTTCAAGGGTTTCATTCTAACATGTTTTTAAATTATACGTAAAATGTTAAGTTATCGGGAAAATCTACAAAGCTTAGTTGTCTTCAGCGTAAACGTTTTGTTGCTCCTTGGAGAACGATTTCACACATATTGGGAATCACAGTTTTAGGGCAATCCATGTATGCATGGAAATCTTTTACGGTAAATTATTAGAACCTACTAAAATAATTATATTTTATTGATAAATAATATATATTTGTGCCACCATGGGCGTAGCTAGGATTGGATTTAGAGGGGTGCAATAATGATTTAGAGAGGGGCAAAATGATAATTTTTAGTAATTTTAGCCAAATAATTATAAAACTTTGAATTTAGAGGGGGTATCTGCCACCCCCTGGCTACGCCCATGTGTGCAACCGTGTGATCATGCTATATTGTTTAAATTCAAGAAGCTTTAAAAAGTGCGCTTTTTTATAATTCGTTATTAATTTGAGCATTACTCAAGAAAGTTAAACAAGTCGGTTGCATTTATTAATACGCAAAAGGTTGCTGTACATAGTTTCGAAGATTCTAAAAATGTAACATAAAGATTAGGGATCAATTATGCTATTTGTATGGCCCCTTTGAACTCATTAAAAATTAGGTCTCTTTATGAATTAGTTTCTTTTATGGTGGAATTTTATTCCAGTATAATCCATCAAAGAAATTCTTGCTTTTGTAAGATGTTAAAAAAGATTTTCAAAAAGCAACACTCAATTAGAGTGCGACAATGTGTTTACCTTTACCGCCAATTACAGAACTATTCAAGTTTCTTTTAACTTATAAGCCCCAATTCCAAAATTTATAGGAACTCGAGATTTTCTTAATTTTTAAGGCTTCAAACAATTACAAAATCGTATATAGGTTGATGTGCCATGAAATGTCGGAGAGTTATATGTGAATTAATTAGATGATGGATCACTATTACCCCGTAGTAATAGTATCGGTGAAAATCTATTAAGGTGTCAAAGCAAACTCCGAGATTTCTATTGTCTCACGTCGGGAGAGAAATCAGGACAAGTATATGCAAGGATTACGATTATGCCAGTTTAAGATAAAACGGATTCCTTCCCTGCCCCAACCTTTAAAGCATCCTACATCTCTTTTGCACATTAAAAGTAAAATAATTTATTATTATTAAACGTGTAGCATCAATACACCGACGAAGTGGTACACAACGACACAAATTGCACTTTTAGGGCACTTTATGCTATGCTACTCCCCTCCAAAGCCTCCGTTACTCTTGTTAAATCTAGGTTTCACTTGTTGCAATTGTGACACTTTTTTAGCCTACTTTTCATTTTTTGCACCCCTCGCTTCCTTCAAAAGAGATGGGGGTAGGGTAGGGGGAAGGGGTTGTGTTGGGGCTGACTATTGTTCCATTAAGGCTGCAACAACACTAGTAAGCAGCGAGACCTTAACTGCCACCCATGGTAACTCGACGGGAGAAGATTCCTACAGCATATGCTTTTCATACTGATTTACCATGAATAATACGACATCTGAATAAATTACCTGGAGATTTAGCGCCTCTCATCAGCATTATCGTCATCGTTATAATAATCCCGGACAAATTGTGGGATAAATTGCGACATTCTATTTGAGACTCAGAGGTCAGTCAACACTTTGACCGCTCCAATAAATAAGGTATGTTTATATTACATAAATCGTGAAATATGATATTTACATATTGGGTCAAAAATTTGAGGATGCCAGGAACTGCTTCCCATAATATTGAATTTAGCAGTCAAAAAATTATTTTATCCCTGGCCAAAATTGTCTATCAGAATTTCTTAGTGCCAAATCCTCGCCCTCTTAATCCATTATGGTAGTGAAATCAAAATACCTCCTATGATGTTAAAATGTTTACAATCATTAAGTTTAAGGGGTTAGATTTACATGAAAATAATCTGAAGGTTGGATATAGAAAACAAGTGGCAAAATTTTTCTGTGTATGTTTGCCAAAATCATTCTTTTTTAAATGAAATTTAGCTAATATAAAAATAATTATTAAATTGTTATAAATTTTTTTTTAATAGTAAGATGACTAATTTTTGTCTCGCCATGCCTCCAGGTTACGCAATTTTAATCGCCTCTTTCACATAGATTATCCTGCGCTCCTTGTAAATATTTAGCTTAGGGTTTGGTGGCTTTTGGTCATAAAATTAATATCTAGATATTGATTAGAATGATTAGGTTAATAAAGCAAGTTTAAAACCCTTGAGTGTTTTTTATATAATTAACATAATTTAATTTATAAATCAATACGAATTACTTCGAAACATATAGTTGAATTGAAACAATGTTTGCTAGTATATGAAAATAATGTTGGACCCGCTATGATAAATTAACATTTTCTGGTTTCACTCATTGATTATTAAAATGGCCCCTCCCCCATATCCTAGATAATTCTAGCTACATATATAAATATATTACATCTTTTATTAATGTGAACACCATATCCAACATGTATTTAAAACTATCAAAAATAAAGCTCTTGCCATCATTCTTGTTAGATATGAAGAAAAATTCCACTATCTTGGGGTTTTACCTAAGTCTCTCCCTGGCAGCCGCCTTGCTGTTCCTAACTATGCCAAGCACAGGGTTAGCCGGTAAAACTACTACAGAATCATCATACGACCAGACGACCGAATCGGGTCGTAAAAAAGGACACAATGGTCATAAGAAAGACAAAAAGCATAAGAAGAGAAGGAGATATCGACCTTCTTACGATTCATATCCATCAGGGCCAGGCTTTGTGGCACAGGGCGGCCAAGAACAGCCATTTTACGGGTCTCAGGCGGTCGAAGATGAGTCTGCGGTTGAAAGTTCATTCTTGCCCCAAACAAGTGAAGAGATAGCCTATCAGCAGCAAATGTCAGAAGGGGGCGGTGAAGCAGAACACCCTCAGACTCCCATAAATCCTGACCCTTCAATCGGCATGTATGGAGAAGGTGAAAATGCTCCCCCTGGGCCCGCCTTACCAGAAGGTATGGTTATGATACCAGATGAAAGCGCCGCCGAGGAACAAAATATGATGATGATGCAGGCTCAAATGCAAGAATACGAACAAATGAAGAAAGATAGGAAAAGGAGGAGGCAAGGCAAAAAGAGAAGGAGTAATATTAAACTTTGAGTTCTTTTAAATAAATTTGTGACTTATTTAAATAGTCTGATAAATTGGAGTAGTTATCATTTATTAATTTTGAAGCGCGGCTATAAATTCATGGGTGCAAGTGGGATATTTTGAAATGCTTTCATCAATAAGGGAAAATTTTGATTTATTTCGATACTTCCAAATAGATAAGCTTCAAGTTATTTTCATTTTGTACAGATGAATTTTTCTAACCGAAGTCTAAATTCAAATAGTTAGTAAAAATATTGATAATGTTTATAAAATATCAAATGATAATCTTTATAAATATATCATATGAATTTGAGTCGGTCAAAGGCAATGTGAATTTTAAGGCAGCTTGATTGTCATAGGTACAGTTTTGCAAACTACAAGCAAAAAATAATAAATTAAAAATGGTTTTCCTTCCATCTTCAGCCATAGACGTCCTTTATAATATTATTAAAATGCAGGGCTTACTATTTACTTTTTTTGACCAAACAAAATAGCGTTCCGAGTAATAAACAGCTGCCCCCCCCCTAAATTTTTAAATATTCAAAGGAATTATGTTTAAAATTTCATAAAATAATTGATTTTTTTGCCTAATAATAACATTTTGTCCCCCCCCCCCACAGTTTAAATCATAGTATAGGCATATGCAATATTACCAACCAAAGGTTTATGACAAGGCAATTGCGCATCCACAATATTGTAAGGCTTAAAATTTGAATTGAAATTTGTTTCAAAACTGAGGGCTAGTTGTATCTTTACCAAATTAGCACATAATATGTTGGCCATAAATTTATAAATTACTACGAGTAAAGTAATCTTAGGTCGGTTAACAATAAAAAACAATATTTGGTTATTTAATCGATCAAAAAAACTTATTTGCAATACATCCAGTTTATAATAAGGCTGTCAATTTGAATTAAAATTCGGTAATTTAAAAAAAAATAGGTTTTTTTGTGAAGAGTATAATAAATAGCCACGCATTGTAGGAATGCCACCGCCTGGGCAATATCGAAGATGGGAAGAAAGTCCTGAAACCGTTCAACCCCCTCAATTAAATCAGCCGATCATAGACCAAGGACCCCAGGGTCAGGCCTATATAAACCAGCCTCCACCTCCTCAACCTACATTTTACATGGGGCAACAAATGCCCGTCATGCAACCAAATTTACCGAGTAGATTCGTGCAAGGAGTCAATCCCTTCCAACAACCCCAAGGCATGGCTGATATCCACGTTAGGAACGCTCAAAATGGTATTAGGGTAATATCTTTTAGACAAAATACAAAACATTCTTCTAAATTTAATATTCATATTTTAGGTAGTGATAATTCACATTAAACGAGTCTAACAAACGGCGTATTGCCAAATAATGAGTAAAGGTTTAAAACGGGTGGCACACATTCTTTATATCTAATAGAACCGATTAAACTTGAGAGATAGTAGTTGCAAAGTAGACAAAATTCAAAATTAAGTTTTATAGCTTTATTTACACTTTTTAAACCCTGTTTTAATTTAATTAATATTTAACTTTTAAGCCGATATCAGACTTTTAAAATGAGTTTCTTTATTATTTAAACTGTACTTTAAATGTTTTATTCGTAATTACGACTGACAAACATATAGGACACTCTCAATTTATATGTAGATTCTCTGTTTGTACGTCTGTTAAGTTAAACAGGCTAACTTTGGTAAATATTTATTAAGGCAAGGAGGGATATTAGTTAGATATTTTGGTAAAAAATTAAAATAAATACTCAATGATGAGTATTACAAATGGACTTAATTTTTGCAACTCTGCGTTTAATATGTTTTTTTCAAAATTGAAAGGGTGTCGGGCAAAATGAGGTTGGGCTCGCTAAAGTTGGAGGAATTTAATATAAAGTCATATATGATTAACATATTATTCTATCATTTCTTTATATAGAAGTTGCTATAAATATCTATAACCATTTCAAGGATTCAAGTGGTAACAAAATTGAATTTTTGTACAAGGTTTAAAAAAAGTAATGATATAAAACAATATTAGGTTTACCCTCATACAAATCCAAATCAGTTTAACAACCATCAGGGACAGCCATTAATGGGGGTAAGAGGGGAGATCTCCATGGCACAGCCTAGGATGATGGGACCCGGGCAAGACCCAAACAATAGCCAAATTCGCTACCAAAGTTTACCAAATCCATTACCGCCTAGTTTTAATCCAGCTCAGCAACACCACTTGCAAATGTCAAGGATGGCTGGCCGCCAAGTAGATTTTGGGCGGGCGCAAGTCGCTGGTCTCCAAGGTCCAAATCCACAATATTTAATCTCTAATGGTCCCGCTCCACTTACCTCCATGCCCAATCCTTCCCAACCTTACAATGGCATGCCCCCTCCCCAGTATCAAATGGGGCGAGCTCAAGCCGGCGCTGTTTACCCAATTAATAGCCAACCTCAACCATATAGTAAATAACAAGAATATTTAGTTTTTCTCTTAAGTCTCTAAAATTTATCTTTGATCTGTATTAAACTTAATTAATTTTTAACTAGACAAAATATGGTATAGATACTATACATAGTTATATCGGCTTTGCCAGGATTGGTACTAGATAGGGGCCATTTTGAAGAGGGGCAAAAAGGATAACATTTTGAAATTTTACGCAGAGCTATATAAAATTATTGAAGTTCTAAATTTAAGAGGGGCAGTTGCTCTTCCCTGCCTCCTTGGCTACGCCCATGCATAATGCGCGATTATATTATTATTAGAGATGCACCGATACCAAGTATCGGCATGGTATCGGCGCCGATACCTTGCCAAAAGAATCGGCCCGATACTTTGCTAGTATCGGCAATTACCAAGCCTATACCTTTTTCAATATGAAACTCAAAAAATAATATTTATAGTATCTCCTACCATTAAAAAATAGAGGACTTTTTAAATTTTTTGAAATTTGTTTCATTTGATTGGCTATAAATATTTCTTTAAAATTGTTTTATCGTCAAAATTCTGATCTACCAAAATTTGGATGTGACTTAATTTATAATATTTAATTTGCATATATTTTTTAGTATAAAAATTTTTTTTATTATAAGTATCGGCATGGTATCGGTATCGGCAAAAAAATCTTAAGTATCGGCTGGTATCGGTATCGGCATAAAATAGTGGTATCGGTGCATCTCTAATTATTATTAATATCATAAATGCATATCAAGTTCCACCACCGCCTATGATGCATCACACACAATTTCAGCCGCAACAGATGCAACAACAACAGCAGCAGCAGCAGCAACAACAACCACAACAACAACCACAACTAATAAATCAACATTACGACAACTACCAAACCTATGAACAACAGCAACCCATGATGGGTTATGAAGGAGCACAATCAGTGCGAGATGGAGACCAAGCATACAGGTCAGTGCCTCAAATATCCGATGATTCCAGGCAATACGAAGAAGAAGAGGAAGAAGAAAGTAGCGAAGATGATCAAGAAATGACCACGGCAGCTTATGGAGGTGATGAAGCAGCAACTACAGAAAAGAGCCGCAAGAAAAAGTCCAAAAAATCCAAAAAAATGAAGGGAAAGCCCAGAGTTAATTATATAGATTCTGAAACGGGTAAAGCTATTAAAGATCCCCAATTGCTACGTCAACTAGGGTATTCGGTCGACAACGAAGATTTTCCCGAACACGGGAGTTCAAAAAAACATAAAAATCGTAAAAATTCCAAAAATAAATCCAATAAAGGGCGTAAACGAATCCAACATATCCAGGATGATACGGAAGAAAGACCGCGGAATCAAGGATCTATCGCGAGGTCTGCAACGATTAAAACGCCTAACGGTAATGCCCCAACCATGAAGAACATAGATTTGATTAGAGACAAAGACGACGCAATATTGAAAAAAATATTAACACACAACGAATTCGTCAAATTTAAAGGGACTCCGGCCATCGGGAAGCCAAGAATATTCCGAAGACCAAGGGAGAAGCTATATCAAGTTGGCAGTGGCGCTTACTGGAGCAGTCACGATCCCTACCAGCGAAGTTACAGAGCGCCACAAACTAGGAGACAATTGACGTTGGCTCAACAAGTCCAACACTCATTAGTTCTATTACCCGTAAGGCCTAGGGTCTTCACATATGCCCCACCTTCGGCAGTAACTCAGAGCCCTACTTTTGCAAACACGCGACATGATGCGAACGCAGAAAAAGCTAAACTCGAAACGAAAAGAAATGTCGAATTAAAGACTAAAGGCGATGCTGGATTGTCCTATTTAGACAATGAAATCACAGCGGAGCCTGCTCATACCAACGATCCCGAATCGATAAAGGTTGAACTTAATTTTAACAAAATAAGTGGTCCCAACAGCGGAGATCCCAAGAGTTGGGTAGTCAGAACTGAGGTACTCAACGAAGAACCATCGATTGTACAGGCGCATGAAGTTAATAGCGCGCTTGAGGCTAGGAATCTACCAAAATCTATTGGTAGCGATCGATCAGTACCGAGACATGACGTCTTTAAAGGAGCTAAGTCAGTTGAAGGACCAGAAAGTGAAATGTTACAAAAGTTGTTGGAGGGTAAGAAGACTGGAGATCGAATAACATACAACGGCGAACTCTACGAAATTGTGACACAAATTGTGGACACCAGACCGCAAAGTCACACATCACCCGACATCATTGCTGGGCAAAGCAGAGGAGATATGACGCGACATAAAAGAATTCATAATAAGCATAAACGATCGACAAAACACAGGATATACAGGATTGGTGATATAAGCTCATCCGAGCAATTAACAGTTCAAGAACCGGTTATACAGTTGAATAAAAATTCCAGACCTGAAGTTCAAGGAGCTAGGAGCCGACGAAAACGATCACTTTCACCACACAAACATAACAAGTATCCCGAAACTGCTGCCCAAGAGGGTGTAGATGAAGGTAAAATTATTACATCATTATCTAATATTAAGAATATAAATATGAGAAACTTTATTATCTCCTATTTATTTTATTTTAATAGGTCAGCTCAAAATAATTTACGTTCCGATTAGATGCATATTTGCATCACTCAATTTTAAATAAGTTATAATCTTCGTTGTAGGATGACATCGATAGATTATTTTGATATATTTAACTCGTCACACCGAGGCTGGTTTAAAGGGTTTATGCACACTCCCCGGGTTTTTACTATGCATAAAGATTCTTATGTGCAGACATTTAAACCACCCAATCATTTTTTTTAAATAACTATTAAAGAAGCTGCCCCAAGTGCAGAGGAAGCAGCACCAGTGGAAGAGCAGATTGCTCCGGCTGCTGAAGAAGAGAGAGTTGAAGAGCCTGTTCCATATGAAGAACCTGCTTCTGTTGAAGAAGCTAGTCCGGTGGAAGAACTTGCCCCTGCTGAACCCGGTTCTCAGGAACCTCCATCTGAGTATCCAGCTCGTTTGCCTGAAGTGGAACCCGAGGCGGGTTCTGAATATGCGGGTTTTTGCTAAACCTATTTTTAATTATTTACATTAACTATTTATACCAACATTACGAAATTTATAATATATTTTATGTAAAAAGATTTTCTTAAAATAATTCATTAGATCTATATATTGAAAATTATCTAGCAAGTGAAATGAATTTCTAACGAGATAGCGCTAACAATGTTGATTTTAAACAATTTGGAATAAAATTAATTCAAAATAAAAGTTTGCACAAATTCAAAGCAGTTTTTAGGTTCCTTTAACTAATTTTTTTCAGAAGCACCACCGGCAGAACCTGTCCCTGCAGAAAGAACAGACTTTGCAGGTGTTGGGGCTGAGGCTCAAGGCAGAGCAGCTTTCGGAGAACAAGGTACAATATTGTAGTATATTTCCTTTTAAAAATTTATAAGTCTTTTACTTAACTTAAAAATCATTTTTTAAAGTTGTTATAAAAAGTCATATTAAAGAGCATCATCAGATTAAATATATAATAACAAAATAAATAAAGGCCCATGACCATCCCTTGTAAAATTTTTTTAAAATTATTCTTTAAGGAGGTCAAAATCCTTTAGCATACAAAATATTATTGTCAACTAAAAATACTTAAATAAGGTTTTATAAAATAATTTAAATTAACAGTTTTTTAAACCCTTCAATTGATAGCTGATTTAATAATCTTTTATTTATTAAAGATTAGCAATATATAACCAGTTTGTTAAATAAGTTTTTATTTTTATCCATGTATCAACAATAAATAGTTAAAATTGAATTGATTGGTATGTCCTGAAGCTAAAAATTTCGATTCGAATATAAACTATTTTATATTAATAACTGAATTTGTTCTGGAGTGCAAACAATATTTATTAACGTACGTCTTTAACCATAACGTTATTAATAAAGGTGGATTCGGTGAAGGTTCCGCAGGGGCTTATCCTGCTCCTCAACCAGCAATTGAAACACCCGGAATTTCAGGTAGTCCATCCGGTTCAGAGTATCCACCTTCTTACGGACTTGAGAGTCCCCCTGGATTTACAGGCAGTGCGGGTCCATACCCAGGAAGCATGGCAGCCCCATATCCCGGGGCATTTCCAGCTCCATATCCAGGAGGGTATTCGGGTACATTTGCATTGGATTCTCAATGGATGTATTGACCAATATTGGTTTTTTACTAGGAAAATCTCCTATATTTGATCGTATGGCTCCTTTTTTTAATTGCAAACTTTAATGATAGTTGTTCGTTACCACAAAAATGGAAATATACACAGATAAATTTGATAGTGAACCATCTTTATAATAATATATCCGTACTTAAGAGTTTTTTGTTACATTTTTTTGGAACATAACTAACTCTTTAACCCAATTTTATGGTTTAGATTTTAGAATACAATTAAATAATTTTACAATTACACAATACATTCCATTAAATAAAAGCGAAAATGCATTAATATTGTCGTTAAGGTTTTGCACCAATGGGATACCCGGGAGCACCTTTGCCTCCAGCTCCTCCGGCTTACCAACCTTTATCACCAGTTGCTGCACCTGCTCCTGATTACCCTTCCTATGCCCCTGATCCCAGTTATCCAAGGTTTCCTCCATTAGCAGCAGGAGCTATTTATCCACCAGCAGGCACATCCTATCAACCTGCACCCATTGATGACGTCAGTGATATGACTCAACAGCAGTTTCCACAAACAGTTCATGTCGGTGGGGGATTAGAGATATCGGGCCCTTTGTTATCACATTTAGGCATTGATTCGGCAGGAGCATTCGCAAGTGGAAGTGCAGGAGGGTATGCGGCTTCGAGCGGGGATATACCGCAATACTTAGTGGAAGAGCAAGAACAAGCAACTTTAAATCAGATACCACCGTCTCAATATAATAATTACAATGCAGGAGGAACTGTTTATGCCCAAAATCAGGATGAAGCTGAACACGCTATGTTAAGTAGTCTTGATCCATCCTCGGCTAATTTTTATTTAGGCCAAATGCGCCCCGTAGCTCACGTTGATGAAACGGGCCGTTTAATAAGAACTGCGGCTCAAGAAGATTATGAGGGTGAATCGTATGGTGGTTCTTCACATCAGCCGACAGGAGAAGGAAACTATGGTAGCCATTTCCAAAATCCTACCGATCATGACGATGATAATGATTACGACGGGGAAGAGGAGCCTGCCTACCACCAACATCAACCTCACAATTCCAATTTCGAAAATTATGGACAGGGTAGACCCACGGGTAGATCCGGTGAAATGACATATTCTTCACCAAACAGCCAATACACGGTTCGTCGTAGTCCAAACGGAGAAGTAACGGATTATAACTATCAATCGAACTCCAATAGCCAAAATCCAGGACAGCAGGGCAATGAAAACTACAACAGTGGCGATGGTGTCGAGACAGATGTGGATGATAACATTGATCAAGAAGCCAATCAAGATTATGATCAAATGTCTGGAACGGGTAGTATACACACGTTAGACACGGAACCAGCTAATGATTACGTCCCTCAAGTTGTGGCTGAAAACTTTAGAAACACGAGATCTTACGCATACAATCCCTATCCATATATGGTTTATGGGCAATATCCAAACCAATGGACAATGCCACCGCGCTATACCAACTTAAATTTGCAAGGAACACATATTAATCCATTGCCTTTGACACCCCCTTACCATTCACAGAGTGTTCAAATGCCTGCCTTGAATGCATATCATATAAACAATAGGCCAATTGAAACAAACCCAGCTTTTAAAAATATAAATACTCTTGCTCTACCTGTTTCAGATACAGCAGGACCAGAAGAAAAGCCAAAAAATTGGATTCCAATGTCACTAAAGCAAATAGAGATCAATCATGTGGACGACCTAAATCCTGAAAAATATGTCATTGACAATTCCAGAGGACATGATGGAAGGTCAAATGAACATGAAAAAATTTTGCCTTGGTATTACTATAACTCCAATGAAAAGAACACAGAAAACACGCAAATGAAAAATGCAGCCCCTGATCTTTTAATGCCTACGTCCGAAGCTCAGGAAAAACTTTTTAGACTCTACGTACAACAACTGCTTAAACAAAGGAAGAAAGAAAGCATGGGACAAATGGAAAATCGAGAAAGCGAGGAGCCAATTCTTACAACAAATACACCTCCTAAGCAAGTGGAGGAAATTTACATAAGACCTCCAAGACGTTATTCCACCCAAAGAAGGCTTAATTATGAACCTGGACCCAGACTTATGTTGTTATAATAATTTGTTGACTTAGCTCATGGGTTTCAACGAACAAGCGCTTACATGATTCACACCAAACATTGAATTATATAAAATCATCATTTTTAAAAAACTAAATATATGAATAATAAAAATGTTAAATTTTAAATATCGATAAGATTTCAAAGCAAATATTGTAAAGTGATCATTCATGCTGGAGATCGTTACTTCGGTTTACAATAGATTATGTAAATCGTTAAAATAAATTAATATCGCATTACATTTAATTTGATGATCACTAGATTGTAGGTATAACAGGAAAAATACATCTATGTTTGTATATAAGATTTGTATACTTGATTTATAGTTCTGAATTAAATGATTTAACTTTACTTTTCTAACAAAGCAATAATTTTATTTTGAGAATATTTTAGGGAATTTTTAAGCAAAGGATTTGTTTATTTATAAATTGCTGTTATGGTGAAGAATTTAATGATAGGTCAGTTTATATTACAATAATAATACAGGCTGTAATGGACAAAGGTAACTAAAAAATTAAACATAAATGAAATGAGATGCGCCAAACCTATATATTATATAAACTAATATTTTAAACGATCTTTAATTTGTTCCAAAAAATAATGCATCATAATCACGTGTTTAACAAGTTTTAACGATATGTTTTTATGGATGAAACCCGGGTTGGTAATAAACCGTGATAGCTTGTATTAATATATGTAAAAATGATAATGATAAGAAATTAAAATTTAAATTTTGTGTGAATTTTTGTCATAAGGCATAAATAGAAAACTTTCTGTATTAAAAAACCAGAATTCGAAAACGTCATAGAGAAAAAACGCTATTTTGGGGCGGGTAATAAGTAGCTTTTACAAAACTTTGTAATTTGGGCATGTTTTTGGGTGCATATATTAGACTTATTTAAGTTCTATGATATAAAGGGATATTTCTTCTAAAGATACCCTCTAATGATTACATTTTTATTGGAATCTAGTATGTTTAATTATTATTATTTATATAAAAAGATAGGGGGGGGGGGTGTACTAACCATTCCACATTTTATTTTACCATGTAACGACAAATGACAACATTTAAAAAGCAATTCCGTTTAATATTTTATCTTATTCTTATTTGGAAGAGAAATAGACTATGATTTTAAACTATTAAGAGTTTTTCATTGCAGAATCAGCCTTTTATGAGTACATATACCAGGTTGTCAGCTTGGCCCTTTTTTATTTGATTATATAAAATATAACCATATTACATTTGCATTTCGTTTTTTAAAATAAAATCATTTGAATTTTTAAGTTTTTTAAAATAAAATATATCTATTTGTTGATTTGGGCATAGACCACAAATTAGTAAAAACGAAAAGGCTATTTCACCCTACCGGACTGGGCTATGACTAGCCCCAGGCATTTAAAAATATTTATAGAATTTTTGTTTTCCGTTGAACTTACTTGGTGAGAAAACTATTAACTACTTTCTCCAAAATTTATTTCGTATTGTGAAAAAAGACTTTAAAAATATGTTTCAACAAAAAAATTGAAAAAAAATTTTAAGGCTATTCTAGCCCCGGTCGCGCCTAAGTACTAAAATTTAAAATGATAACATAACGAATTGCCATCACTAGGTCCGCTTGATACAAAGCCTAATTTACCTGCTATCCCCTCGAGCGTGATCGATTTAAACTTAATAGATGAATATATTTAAGGTCACGGTAGAAATACGAATTCTGGCATATAATATAAGCTTATCAAACCTTTTAGCCTATATTTTATTGTTTTATTTTCTTCTTCTTTCTATGACTGTTTGTCACCTAGGCTGGTTGTCAGTCCTTTCAGCATTCGTTTCCATTTGTCTCTATATTTACATAGACCTTTCTTTATCTTGTGGACTTTCATATCGTGCGGTATTTTATGGATCCAGGTAAGCTTCGGTCTTCTCCTTCATTTTCCTGCGAAATTTATCATCTCGATTTTCTTTCCGACGTAGCTATCGTCCCTTCTTTCGACAAGGCCATACCATCTTAGTCTGTTTGTTAGGAGCTTTGTCGTAATAGATGTACAGTCGAAACATCTTAATCGCAAATCGGATTATCACAAAAATCTTTAAATCGCGAAGTTAACCGCCATTTTGTTTTTTTAAACGATAATATTAACAAAAACATCGTTTATTGACAAATCGCTTAATAGTACAATATCGGATATTCACAAATATTTTCGAGTCCTTAAATCAACCAGATAAATCTAGAATATCGTTTTATTGCGAAGCGTAAGAAATAAATATTTAATATAATGTACATATACTTTCATTTCCATCGTTTAATCGCGAAATATCGGTTAATCGCGAATTTTTTTCAGGCCCAAGGCTTTGCAATTAAATGGTTTTGACTGAGTACCCAAAATTCTTCTTATTTTTTCATTTCGCTTATGTTCCGTTTTGCTTACTCCTAGCACCCATCTTAGCATTCTCATCTCCATGACCGCAAGACGCTACTCTTCCCTTTGACGTATAGCCCATGATTCCGAGCTATACAGGACTGTTGGCTCTATGATGGATATATACAGTGCACCTTTTAGTCTTCTTGGGATGTTTTTGTCACACATAACGCCTGTCAGGTCCCTCCATTTGAGCCATCCGGAATTTATCCTCGCTTGGATTTCTTTCTCCATTCCACCAGATTATTTTATAAAAGTTTAATGTGTTTTGACAAACTAATGACTGACGAACCGTAATTTAGGGACCAGCTATCTACCTTTTTTGCCTTTGCTTACTATTGATTAGGTTAACTGGCAAAATAGTCCGATGGTTTAATGGCAAACCACAGGCATTGCATGACTTTAAAAGCAAAATACTAATGATTAAAAATTATATAACTTATACACGTTTACTGGGCCTTAAATGACTTTATTATAATTTATACATTTTAAAAATAATTTTTAAACAAAAATTTATTTTAAAATTTCGATGGTAAAAGTTTTCAAACATGATGTATTGTATAATGATGGACCTTTAGGTATAAAAATGTTCACGAATATATATAATATATATAGCTAAAAGTTTGCCGATGTCTATACAAAAGGTGTGTGTATATATATAAGTGGATGTTGAGGAGCGAAGTAAAAAATTAAAATTGTAATAAATAAAATTCTTGTATATCATATATTTATGTAATTATATAATATCTATTTGTAGAAATTTAATTTCTAAAATATAGTGTACACCGTTTTGATTGATCGAAGACCTTGTATTGTATATAAGAAAATGTCGAAGGTAAAACGGATTATAAGGTAGTGAGAGACGGGGAAGGAGGCACAACTTACGGTGCGAAGCCAATAATTTTGCAAAATAAAAAAAGAATAGGCGGCAGGCACATACAAAGATACAAATATATAGGCGGGGAAAAATAAAGAAGGGAAAGCTTAAAATATGCAGGAATAGTGTATTAATTTGTATAAATATTACATTGGTTTCACAATGTGTCGATGTAGGGATTGCTATTTACAGTGGATTCGAGGAGGTAGTTTGTATCTAAAAAATGATATAAAAGGGGTTAAGGAGAGGAGGACTTTAGAATAATTCTATATAGCTGAAGACTTTCCAATCAATCGCTCCATCACATGGTTTACATAAAAGAGGGGGGGGGGTGGAATCACTATGCATTTGACTAGTTGACTGTGAGCGAAGTTGCAGAGATTACGTTAGCTTATTTGGTGAGGATCAAGCATTTTCCAAAAAGGCATTTGTTAAGAATAACTTTAAAAGGTGTAAAATTTTAACACTTGTTTAGGTTAATTTGATATTATACGTAGGCTGTCAGTGGGCTAGCATGGGTGGAGAGGTCTGGGCCGGTTTCGGGGGGTGACTTTAGAGGCAAACATTCAGTTGCCAAAAGTTCCTCCGTTTGTGTTTCATTCGTTCCAGAACAGTCTTTTATACGAGTGGAATTGTTGTTGCGGTGCCCGTTCAAGCCATTCATCGCGATTCCCCTAGAATATTGTAGTCAATTGATAATCTTACCTTATTTGACGACGGATCAAAAATATATAATAAATGCATGGGCGCAGCCAAAGAGGGGGCAGGGGGGCAAGGAGCGGCGGCTGCCTTTGTGGAAATTTAATAAAAGTATGGTTAAAATTTTAAGAAATGATCATTTTGCCCCTCCCTAAATTATTATTGCCCCCCTCTAATTCCAATGCTGGCTGCGCCCAATCAAGACAAAGACAAATTATACCATAAATCAGATTTAAAAGTAAGATTAAACCCGTTTTAACATAAACCTTTTACAAATCTTGCCCATTTATCAACACATGTAGTATTTTCTATAAAACTAAAAAAATTATTGAATCTTAAAGACCTTGTAAGTAGGCGGAATTTCTTTAAGGAACGTCTGGAGGGGGTAGTGATATTTTTTTAAAAACTTTAATTAACAGCTCAATCAAATGCCTTTTTTACAAATCCAAGAAAGGGGGCCATTCTGCTACTTATCACTGTGGGATGGTAAACAATCAAAGAGACTAATGCTCAATTTTATGATCTAATTTACTATGGTATAACTAAAGCTATTTTGGCTAAAATAAATAATAGTCTAAAACATCAAAACAAATCATAAACAAGGATCGAAACCTTGAACCAAAGAACTTACTAAGTTAATTTTTATAAGGTCCCCCAAAAAACTACACATGGAAGCAGCTTACGTGTAATAATGCTTATTCAGGGATATGGCTGGTCGATCCCTGGCCCTGCGCCGGCAAATGAAAATGGTAGCTAGAGCTACTAAAACTATTACGGTCGCGGCTATTAGTATGGTGGCCAAAAGCCAGGATTCTATCACTTTGGTGTACAGCCTAACTCGAGGTCTATTCGCATTATCTATCATTTTTTCAACGTGCATACCTGAATAATAGGTTAATTATGTTGAAAATTATATGGTGTAATAGAGAGAGCCGATGGTGCGGTAACGTTTACATATTTTTCAGAATTAACTCATACTCATCCTATATCAAACGGCCCCATAAAATCAGTATAAAATTTGTCAAAAAATAACGGCAAAGTTTTTAAGGTTGTTGAGAACAAGTATGTTTTTTGATAAAAACCCGACATTCAGAGTTTTTAAACCGAATCAATATGATAAATCAGGGTGGGGATGGTGAATCACAATGCATTCAAAGGCGAAGTAATTTGCTATATATACCAAGAAAAAGTAATATTAATTGCTATGCAATTTATGGGCTCGTTTTTGGTTGTCCGTCGTCCACCAAGTTATTGGCGCCAGCTTTGTGACCTGGATATCCCGGGTTCAAGCCAGGGAGAGGACGAATTTTTTTTTTAATTTTTTTAAATTAAATTAATATTTTGTTTTTGTTAATACCATTGATAATATGAATTTTTGACCATCCGCTGGCTACTGACCAATGAAAAAATGACCATTGGCCAAATAAAGCGAAATTTTTAATTGCTATATGCAATTTATGGTATTTTTTCGTCTTTGAATAGGTTAACATTGATAATTACCCTATGCCCTTTCCTACAAGGGCCTACGCCTCTACTGATATGGGTCCCTGTGCCCCTTATTAAACCCTATGCCTTTACTAATGTGGGTCCAAATCCCGGAGAGGGCAAAATTTTTATTTATTTTTTAAATTAAATTAATATATTGTTCTTGTTAATACCATTGATAATGTGACCTTTTGGCCGTCCGCTGGCTACTGACCAATGGAAAAAAATGACCATTGGCCAAAGTATAAATCGAAATTTTTTTTTCGTTTTTGAATTAGTTAACATTGATAATTACCCTATGCCCTCCCCTACAAGGGTCTATGTTTCATTATCTATATATTGTCACGCTCTTCGGTGTCTTGCACCGAATGTCTCGTCACGCATCGAATGTCTTCTCACGCTGTTTACTTTTAATTTTAATTAATTTAACTAGTTTGTGGGTTCAAATCCCGGAGTTTTTTTTGACTCTTATGATTGTTCTTGTTACTACCATACTTTTTGGCCGTCCGCTGGCTGCTGACCAATGGAAAAAAATGACCATTGGCCAAAATGTGTATCGAAATTATTTATTTCGTTTTTTTGACTATTATGATTGTTCCTGTTACTACCATTGCTATTGTGACTTTTTGGCCGTCCGTTGGCTGCTGACCAATGGAAAAAATGACCATTGGCCAAAATGTGATTCGAAAATTTTTTTTTCTTTTTTTTGACTATTATGAATTTATATCCACTTTTACCGTGTCCTGGCTGCTGACCAATGGAAAAAAATGACCATTGGCCAAAATGTGATTCGAAAATTTTTTTTTTAGTTTTTTTTTGACTATTATAAATTTATATCCACTTTTACCGTGTCCTGGCTGCTGACCAATGGAAAAAAATGACCATTGGCCAAAACGTGATTCGAAATTTTTTTTTCGTTTTTTTTTGACTCTTATGAATTTATATCCACTTTTACCGTGTCCTGGCTGCTGACCAATGGAAAAAAATGACCATTGGCCAAATTGTGAATCGAAATTTTTTTTCCGTTTTTTTTGACTCTTATGATTGTTCCTGTTAATACCATTGATAATATGTTTTTGGCCGTCCGCTGGCTGCTGACCAATGGAAAAAATGACCATTGGCCAAAGTGAGCATCAAAAATTTTTTTCCCGTTTTTTTGGCTATCATTGACTTATAGAGTATCTGTTGGTACTGACCAATGAAAAAAAATGACCATTGGCCAAATTTTATATATAACCTAAAAATTTATTAAAGATGGTCTAACAGACAGCCAACTATGTAATATATATTTTTAAGCTTATATATGCATATATATTTTTTTATTGGGTTAATATATTTCATTTAATTAGACTGTGATTTCATAGAAAACCTAAAAAGTAATAGTTAAAAAAATATAGGTATTAGATTCTAATTTACGATACAATATATTGATAGAAACTAACACAAAATTCGAAACCTCCTTCAAAGATATAATCATAGCCCGTTCTTTCTAATTAAATTCAATCTACTATTAAACTATTAAAACACGAATTGTACTTTATTAGATGGCGCGCGTAAGTTTATATAATTAGTAAAATTTTCTACGTGTTATAGATATTACACCACACGTGTGGCCGGGAAATGTCCGATATTTTTAAAACGAAAAGGTATTTTAGTAATCTGAAAAGGCTATTTTACCCCTGGCCGCCCTGGGCACCTACGGGTAGTTTCAGAATTTAGCCCTTTTTTAAAACTAAAAGAAATTTTTTTTTTAATTTTTTTTTCTTTAAAATTAAATTAATATTATGTTCTTGTTAATACCATTGATAATTTGACTTTTTGACCGTCCGCCGGCTACTGACCGATGAAATATATTGATTTTCTAAACATAAAACAGAACTTTATTATTTCATTATCTATATAAATAACATAATAACTTCTACTATTTTAATACCAGCATGGTGTGACGGGTTATAGCGCACGGCTTGTAAACAGGGTGACCTGGATATCCCGGGTTCAAGCTCGGGAGAGGGCAAAATTTTTATTTTTTTTTAAATTAAATTAATATTTTGTTATTGTTAATATCATTGATAATATGACTTTTTGATCGTCCGCATGCTACTGACCAATGGAAAAAATGACCATTGACCAAATAAATCGAAATTTTTTTTCGTTTTTGAATTGGTTAACATTGATAATTACCCTATGCCCTCCCCTACAAGGGTCTATAACTAATTATTTTGCATTTAATACCCCCCTATAGGCATTCTCGCCCCTTCCTACCTTTCTCGCCCATAAATTGCATAGCAAATATGCTACGTTTATACGGAGTATAGATGAGTCGCCCCCCCCCCCTTCTCTTCCCCTACTCCCCTTCCCACGAGGGCCGAAGGCCCGAGTTTCCTATTATTCTAAGTAGTAATTGCTATGCAATTTTTTATAGGTAAAATTTTTAGCTTTTGATAATCTAATTGTACATTGAGAAACAAAACTGTTTCCACAACCTCAAGCCCATCTATCTCAGTTGATCAAACATCGTTAACCCCTACAGCTTTATTAATTTAAATGCCATTATCAGGATTATGGACAAAATTTAATCCTGCAGAACAAAAATCCATTGTAGCTAAAATAGGACCTGTCCTTCAGGGTATTAAGTAAAAAATCATAAAAACGAGAGATAAAAAACGACTACAAGCTCTGTTTTTAAGGAACTATGATATATCGCAGTGATGCTATCGTAATTTAACAAAGAGTCTTGATATCAACGTTGTAAAAGTCTAATGTCTTGAAGCTGTTGATTTGAACTTGTAGATGAGTAGTCTAAGACACTAAAATAATTCAAAGGACAGCTGGTGACGAAGATCGGTAAAAATGTATGAGTTAAAGTTTGATATTATAATGGCAGATAACTATGAGAAAGCCTACCATGAAGTCAAAGGCGAGGAATAGATGATTAGCAAACTAAAGCAAGGGTACAAAGTAGTGTTGTAAAAAACCAAGGGTTTCTATTGGTCGCCTGCAAGCGTTGACGTTTATTTTCACCCAGCCTTATCAGTGTTAGGTGAATTTCCTTGGGAGAGCTTTGGCGTTTGGCGTTTTTGTAAAAAAGACCTAAAGCGTTCTGGGTGAATGTTTCGGGGTGACCTTTGGCGTTTAGGTTTGGGTGTATTAAACACCTAAAGGGTGTGGGTGGATAATATTATTAACCTTTTGGTTTGGTTTTGGTCGTTTGGGTGGGGCAAGCAAATATATCAATTTTAGGTAATAAACTTTTAATTTAAAAAAATAAAAATAGTTATATCATGACGTCACTGAGTTTAAACTTTTCCCATTGTGACGTCATAATGAAAAGTATTATAATTTATAATCTAATCTCTAGTAAATTACAGTTAATTATTATGCCTTGCTTA
The DNA here is from genome assembly GCA_964036665.1 of Gordius sp. MW1. Taxonomy (NCBI): domain Eukaryota; kingdom Metazoa; phylum Nematomorpha; class Gordioida; order Gordea; family Gordiidae; genus Gordius; species Gordius sp. MW1. The sequence continues at coordinate 10,411,032 of OZ038532.1, read as the reverse complement.
TGCTGCATTATAGAAGTAATGTTTTATTTATGAAAAAAAGATGGCTAAAATCCGTTTAATGATTTCAAAAATTATTTTTTAGACATGCCAAAAATTTTATAAAAATTTATAAAAGGTGGGAAATTCGCTTTGTAGAATCTTTTATATAGATGGCTAAAATCTGTTTTTCAAATTTATTTTTTAGACATGCCAAAAATTTTATGAAAATTTATTTAAATATTTTTGAATTTTCTGCCTCAGGTTTGCTCTAATTTTATAGGCATAAAATTTAAACCACTTGATCAAATAGGCAAATTAATATATTAATGAACGTATAAGAGTTGAAATATTATCCTTGCAAATTTTGACAAATTTATATTATAAAATATCTAAGTTATAGCTATTTAAAGTTTGGGGTAATTCTAATTATTACCCCAAATACCATCCGTGTTAGCATTTTTGACCCAACCTCTCAAGTGTTAAGAAAATAAATAAGGCATTTCCAAAAAGCATATCATGCTATTCTGTTGACTTAGACCTCGCGTTTACAATGCTTTTATAAGGATCATAAAAAATATATAGCTACCATATGTGCTCGGACGCATAAGCTCTGTCATAAAGAGGGGTAAAATGCTGAGATTAAGGAATATTAATTAGCTTGTTTACAACTTTACAACTAAGCTTAGCAATACGCTGGCGTTTTTACAACACTACTACAAATATACAATAAAAGGGACCTTATATAACTAATAAGTCTTTATCTTTTACAAGAGCCGAGGAATACAAAATATATTTGAAATTAAATTTTGTGATTAATCGCAATTAATCTGCTTAGCAAATGTGTAAATTATAAAGTTAAACCATGTTAAAATGTTCAGAAAAATTGTTACCACCTGGCTGAGGCAGAAAATTCAAAAATATATATTTAAATAAATTTTCATAAAATTTTTGGCATGTCTAAAAAATAAATTTTGAAATCATTAAACAGATTTTAGCCATCTATATAGAAGATTCTTCAAAGCGAAATTTCCCACCTTTTATAAATTTTTATAAATTTTTTGGCATGTCTAAAAAATAAATTTTGAATTCATTACAGATTTTAGCCATATTTAAAGAATATTCTAAAAAGCGAAATTTCCCTCCTTTTATAGATTTTTATAAAATTTTTGGCATGTCTAAAAAATAAATTTTGAAATCATTAAACAGATTTTAGCCATCTATATAGAAGATTCTACAAAGCGAATTTCCCACCTTTTATAAATTTTTATAAAATTTTTGGCATGTCTAAAAAATAATTTTTGAAATCATTAAACGGATTTTAGCCATCTTTTTTTCATAAATAAAACATTACTTCTATAATGCAGCATAAGCAAAGCATAATAATTAACTGTTACTAGAGATTAGATTATAAATTATAATACTTTTCATTATGACGTCACAATGGGAAAAGTTTTAACTCAATGACGTCATGATATAACTATTTTTATTTTGTTAAATTAAAAGTTTATTACCTAAAATTGATATATTTGCTTGCCCCACCCCAAACGACCAAAACCAAACCAAAAGGTTAATAATATTATCCACCCACACCCTTTAGGTGTTTAATACACCCAAACCTAAACGCCAAAGGTCACCCCGAAACATTCACCCAGAACGCTTTAGGTCTTTTTTACAAAAACGCCAAACGCCAAAGCTCTCCCAAGAAAATTCACCTAACACTGATAAGGCTGGGTGAAAATAAACGTCAACAACTAAGCTTAGCAATACGCTGGGAAAAACCAGCCAGCCGTTTTTACAACACTAGTACAAAGGCATCAATGAAAGACTAAATTCGGAAGACGAAATATCATTGATCTCGATATAATTGTGAATTTCAGTCAATCTTCAGATATTACTTAAAAAAGCTGGTTAATTTAGGAGAAGCGAGAAGGGGTATGAAATGAATATTTACCAGCGATTTTTTAATAATCACAAACCTGAGTTCTTGAAGACATCAACTTCAAAGCTTAAAATCTATTAACCCCTCATGGGGATTTAGGCGTATGAATTGTGCAAAATTATGGCGTTAAAGGTAAAGATCGGTACAAAGAACTACTTACCCTTTTCCAGCTCGAGCGTATCCCTAGCTTGGGGGAGTAGGTAAAAAGACCAGCCGCGCCTAATGCTTTCGGCGAAATTATTGAAATTGTTGGTCAAATTAGGTGGTCCCGAGACGTGATTATTATCCTTGTACCATTCGTTGTAAGTGTTAGGAGGGCTGCTGCTGCTAGTAATAGTCGTGGTGTCATTATTCCGAGGCGTGGGGGCGCGAAGAGCGGTTGAACTGAGGTAAGAATTAATGTGCGCCCGTATTTCCCTGAGCTCTGAGGCATTTTTGATGAGCCTAAAGGCGTACAACGTGCCCGGCAATAAACCTGCACCCAAAGCAAAGCATTATAATTTTTTATTGTAATATAATAAAAACCGATATGCCATAATGATAAACTAAAATCGATCCAGCCAGCGATAACACCATTCGAATGGTATAATTGAATTATTTTTTGATATGTAACAAAAAAACCTATTATGGGAATCATTTAAGATTCCTCGTTTATATTTTACACCTGAATACAATTTTCATAACATATTAGCTAGGCCTTAATATATGCGAACCATATATAAGATGGTAAAATGTTCTTTTGATGTTAAGAATAATATAATCAGGTTTTAGGTTTTACTTATATAGCGAATAAATTAAAAGTAAACTTGGTTGCAAAATAATACATAAAGAGTTAACGATTTTGTCAGGAGCAAAACCCGGCAGAGGCTCGAAGCCCGACCCCCGAAGATTTCGGTCAGGGCTTGGACAAAAACATTAGCATAATTGAGCCTCGGACTCGAGCTAAGCCTGATGAGCGAGTCCCACTCAAGGCTCAGGCAAACCCTAAACAATAACTATTACGAATTTTTACCAAATTAATCTAAGAAAATAAGCCCTCCGTCCGACTTAGCTCCTCCTATTGTAACTTATATTCTTTATTTAATATAAATATAAGGACCTACACAGTAGCTATTAGAACTAAAATAATAAGAATGAATAATTTAAATAGGTTTAAGTTTTAACCCGTAATATACTCTTATAATTTAAAACTAAATTATTACAGGTAAATAATAATTAATTGATTAAATCGTAGTAATAGTATATGAATGCTTAAAATTACAGATAATGCTATATTCTGAAAATAAGTGTCAAATGTTAAAAAAATAACAAAACACCGGGCTATGGCAGGGCTAATGAAAATATATTTTGCAGGGCTCTTAGTAATGTCTTGATTACCAACGACGCAACTCTTTAATGCTAATTCTCAAATCTGACTGATCTATGCAATTAATCAATCTCGACATAATCAAAATTGACATCAGTTTAAATAAGTTGCAAAGAGTGTGTAATGTATTTATCTAACATTTAATAAATCCATTAGAGTCTTCAGATTTATCGACAGAATTAATGAATCGATAAAAATGGTTAGATGAAATCGGAACTTTCAATCATTATAATTTCCACGCTAAAGCTATGCACAATAATCCTTAGAAGTTGTTAACGAACAAAAAATATAACAAACCTAGGGGACGAACAAAATTAATATAAATATACAAGACTAAGCCTTAGGATGTCAAGTAAAAGACTTGATTTGATTGAAATATGAATTTTGTAGGAGGTGCGAAACCAAGAAATACAAATTTTAATTAAGAAATCTAAGCTTTTGCAATAAAAATATATTTTAGATTTAAAGAATAATTGATTTAACTAAGGTTTAGACCTATAAACAATAGTAATCGAGTAAAAAAGAGATTCGCATTTAATTTTTCTTTATGTATTTCAACCTGTTAGTGTAACATAATCCTTGGTCCTATTAGGCGTTTTTGAAGAAACTCTCGGAGACCTTAATTCCAGCGATGACAAGAAGAGCGGCCTATCGGCGTAACCTATATCAATAATTGGGCAATAATAAAAGAATCACATGCCTTCCAAAATCCTTATAAATTTTAAATATATACCTAACTCCCTGATCTTATATCAACTCTTTTATTGAATCTTTTTTTTGGCAATACTTAACAAATTATTGGAAATATTAGGGTTGCTAAAACGCTTTAATTCCACAATAAAGCCTTTTTAAAGCTATAAAAAATCGCAACATAGAAAAATCCAAGTAAAGGGCTTAAAATATCTTTATCCACAAGAACTCGTTCAAGCTTTAGCCCACTCTCAGCCCGTTTTTAATGACAATGATTTAGATCTTTGCATTTAACATACTGTCATGATCTTTTGTTTCATGTTTTTATATACGTGACTTCGTCTTAGCACAAATAAACTAAATAAGCGACATTAAGATATATTACCAGGACTTTTAGAGACGGTGGTTGGATTGTTTTGGGCGAATATGGGGAAATAAACTAAGGTCCAATCGCCGGAAACGTACGAACTCCATGCATTGGAAAACTGACTTCCGTTGCCAGGCTCTACACGATTGTAAAAGATTGTAAGGGTTCGAGTCCCGTTACTGTATTCAAACGTCAAACTGGGGTCTCCTATCTTTTCGAACCAAGACATCTCGCCTTTGTAACTCATCCAAGTGCTAGCGTTGGGTCCCTTTCCCCCTTTTTGTAAAAAAGGTAAATTAATAGAATATTTATGTCTTTATATGCCTGGAAAAGAAATTATAAAATATCACAATTTTTCTCTCTATAAATGCAATACATTGGGGAAAGAATGGATTGAAGTATGCAAATATTTATAGGCGAACGTAACATTTATGAGAATATCCATAATAAAGTTAAAGCAGACATTTCTAAGTTTGATATAAGGGAACTCCATCTATATAACCGGTAAATAAATAAAGGTCCCCTGTGAACGCCCCAGAGCAGATTATGACAAAAATTGTCGTTATTATGTCTGGTTGAGGCAGCATTTCACTAAAATAGTCTGTTCGACTAATTAAAATTACCATGACTTGAGTTCAGATCGGCGAGAGTCAGATCGGTTCCTATCTTTATAAAAAGAAAATCTAGGGAACACGAAATCTAAAAGCGGATGAAAAAGTTCAATAAGGATTTCATGTATTTCTCACTAGATTCTCAAATTTTACTCATGTGTCCTACGCGTCCTTAACTCCATCATGTCCAAATCAAAAAATTGATGTATCAGACAATAGAAATCAAGGCTTTTAGCAGTACCAAAAAGTAATCACTTAACCATACCAACTTAAAACTTCGCCTGGGCATGATCGTTTTACCTAAAACAATGGGCATTTTTTGCAACGGTGATTTCGCATCTTCAATGCCCATATATGGCATATCATTGACCGGACGAGTGCCCGTCTCATTCGGTACAGCAACGCTTTTCACGGTAGAGTTCTTTCCACTTTTAAATATTAATAAAAATCAAATTTAATTTTACTAAATTAAAATGGCACATTACAACTCATATCTCTAGTGTTATATTTACTTCTATAATTTAAATCGCATATAACAACCTAAATTACCGAAAAAATAATCATAACGCTGATATTAAAGGCTTTGACGTGTTAATGTTTAGCATATAGGTTGTATATGTAATTTTTATTATGTAATTTTTATGAAATGTTTAATGTACATGCTATACCCAGAAATAAGTTCCGATTCGTTAACATCTGAACTAGGTAAAGGGGGTGGCATAACTAATTTTATTGGAATTGAATTGGGACTGGCAGAGAATGCGTTGTAGGCTACCAGGTATATTTCGTACAGGGTTCCTGGTTCGAGGCGTTTCAATACTATTCTCCTCTTCCCAGGGTCCACTATAACTTGGCTTTCAGACGTTTTAGACGGTTCTTCTCCGGGTGTTCCTGCGAGAGAGAAAAATTATGGAAAAATTTTATATGCATTTTTTTTGCACAGATTAATAAAAATTTGTTTCAAATTTTAAAGGGGTTGGGAAACGGTAGAAATGACATTTGGCCATTTGACAAACAAAAATCTTTTTAGTTTTTTTCTATTGATCCTTAGTCGAGGTCTTATTGTCACTACAATAAGATTTTATGATTAGGGGAATTTAAAAAGTTTTCCGAATCTAGCGTCATGACCCGATGTCTTAAAAGACGGATTTTTGCCCTTTGTGGCCTTAACTCGAAATGTAGCGGTTTAAATGAGCTATAAATTTCAGAATGTTGAGCCATAAATTTCAGAATTTCATATTTTTTACATTTTCCCCAAATTTGATAAAAATCTCAGGGGGTCGGCCAACTTGGCAATTTGACCTGTGTTTACAAATGAAACTGATATTTATAAATTTTGTAAGCATAAACCTTATTAAAAACTATGCCGTGTCAAATGTTCTCAAAAATTATTGGATTACTTTTGAAAATTACCCTTATTTAAAGGAATTTCCATGAGCAAATTAAAGAAGCCTAAAATGCGCGTCTATGCTAAAACTTTCGCATACACCACCTTTTTAAACTTATGCGTAGAATTAGGTTTAGGGTTAAAATTAAAAATATAATTTGTCTTTTTAAATAGTATTAGGCTTACATTAGGACTTAGCATTTAATGTGAGACCATTCCTCAAATGAGAAAATTGAGTCTTAAAAAGCCTAACTTATCAAGTCTATAAAAAATGTAAAGTACGAAAAGTATATTAAGTAATCACAACAAATTATTTGCTAAGTATTTTATTCAAATTGCTAAGTATTTTTAAGCGTCATTGCTAAGTATTTTATTCATTTGCTAAGTATTTAATTTGTTTGCTAAGTATTTAAATTAATGCTAAGTATTAAATTCAAATGCTAAGTATTTTATTCATTTGCTAAGTATTTAAATAAATTTTGCTAAGTATTTTACTGTTTTGCTAAGTATTTTATTTATTTGCTAAGTATTTTATTTGTTTGCTAAGTATTTTAATGTTTTGCTAAGTTAAATTATATGCTAAGTATTTAAATTATTGCTAAGTATTTAAATATATTATGCTAAGTATTTAAATTATTGCTAAGTATTTAAATAAATTGTGCTAAGTATTTAAATTATTTGCTAAGTATTTAAATAAATTATGCTAAGTATTTAATTATATGCTAAATGCTAGGTTTATAAAAAAGGGCTCTTAAAGCCGAAAATATATTGGGCTTTTAGTACCGAAATAAAACTGAGGAAAGCATAAAAGTGTATTACAGGTTGTTAGATATCTGAATATTGTAAGTTTACTTAGATGTAATCAAGTAAAGTTTCGTGGAGTGTAATGCGAAGCACGATGTTTTTTGCTTTATGAATCAACATCAGAAAGAGTTATTGTGTATAATGCTAATTCTTTGCACACCCATCAATCTACTCCCTCAAACTTGAGTAAAATTGATGATTCTGTTAAAACTGAAAATGCTTTTAAAGCTGTCTTTGGGGATAAAATGGTTGTGGTATGCTGGGCTCATGTCAGAAGATACATAGCAAAAAAGTACTTAACTCAAAATTTATAATTATATTATTCTGGAATAGGTTATGTTAGTTGACAAGCACTATCAAGATGAATTAATTGAAGACATTGACAAGCTACAACTTTGTCAGAATGAAAATGTTTTTATGAAAGCAACAAAATTGTTCATTCTAAAATGGGACTTCAAAATACCTACATTTATTGATTATTTTAAGAAGGAATGGATTAATAAGAATAATACATGGTACACTGGTTATCGCCTTTATACTCCAACCACAAACAACTGTTTGGAATCAACGAATAGAACAATAAAAGATTATTATACATTAAAGGAAAGAATCCCTCTTGCTCGATGTAAAATTGTTGCAATGGATATGGTTAAAAAGTGGTCTGTATATTACCAATTTAAACAAGTTACAATATCATCTTCTCCAACAATTTCAACAAAATTCCATAATGTACAACAAAAATAATGAAAAAGTTTATGTTGTACCAGCCAAAATAAGTCAATCAATAAATCAGGATACAAGAATCAGAATAGATGACTGGGCCTCCTATGAGGATTTTAAAAAGCAAAATTTTAGGCCTGGTCCATAACCTTCCTTGAAGAAAGTCATATGTGGCAAAAGGGTCAATGCAGTTGCCCCTCGTTTCGCAATAATTACATCTGCAAGCATGTAATAGGGTTAGCCCTAACACTAAAATTATGCAAACCGCCCATGGAAGCCAAAAATGTCGCAATAGGAGAAAAAGAAGACGTGGAAGACCTTCTAAAGCTAAAAAAGCTTTGATAGTCCATAAATATATATACAAGCCACCGTTATTATAATTATATATTGAAGTTGAATAAAATCACTATCAATTATCCTATTGGCAATTTAGATTATTTTATATGTGAAGTCATTATAGAACATGAAGGGTATTTCTTCACCTACAAATAAATAATCATAATTTTTTTATTCAAATCTAAAATAAATTATTTTTTATATTATAACAATATGATATTGAAATATTATATATTTCAACTATAAATTTTGGTAATTCATTAAAATAATTCCCATTAAAACTTAACTTCAAATTTCAACACTTCTTTGTGTCATAAATAAAACTTTGAATTAAAAAACTTAGTATTTTAAAGTAATAACTTATCACTTCAAAATAGAAAACCTAGCATTTTTAAAAATTAAACATTTTATTATTACCATTAAAACTTTGTCCTTTTTAGCTTTAAATCCTTATTATCTTATATTTTTTTAATACCCAGCATTTTGATTTAAATTTATAATTTAGATTTTTTTAGTAAAATACTTAGCATTTTAATAAAAAAACTTAGTATATCAAAATAAAAACTCTGCAATTTAATAATAAAAACTTAACATTTAAAAATAAAAAACTTAGCATTTAAAAATAAAATACTTAGCATTTCCTTTAAAATACTTAGCATTTAAAAATAAAATACTTAGCATTTTGATTAAAATACTTAGCATTTATTATTAAAATACTTAGCATTTAGATTAAAATACTTAGCATAAAATACTTAGCGTTTTTTAATAAAATACTTAGCACTTTAATTAAAATACTTAGCATAAATTACTTAGCAATTTGTAATTATTTACTTAGCAGTTAAATAACACCCTTAAGTAATTATGAAAATTCCTGGTGGGCTGAATAATGAGTCGAGATTTTTTCGACGTGTTAATGCTTAAGCCATTTTAAATGTCAAAAAATAAACAAATTTAAGAGCTTGAGTATCTCTCTATATAGTTAAATGCCCCTTTAACCAGTTTAAGGCAAATTTAAACACAGATTGTGATATAAAACATTGTAAATTGCTAGAAAGCCATTAGGTTGCCAAAAAGAATAATTAAAAATATAGTAGACTATAAAAATACGGTATAATCTCGTTGATCATTATCCCCTAATAGTGCCTAGCAATATTATCAAATTATTTCGATACTCACGATACAATATATATTTTTAACGAATCTGCTGGAAATAAATGTAGTTCTAGTCCTGGTATCAAAACATCTGTAACCAAGCGCCACCCATTAACATAGTTATAAAAAACTAAATTCCACCTATGTCATATGATAAAAAACAAAGTGCAGAGATCCCACTTAATTTGATAGATGCTATTTCAACAAAAAGGATAAGCATTAATAATCCCTTGGGCTCACCATTAATCTTAGAAATCGCGGTATAATGGACACTGTATGCCAGTAAATTTGGGGTTCCACTATCCGTGTTAACTGGATCATCCCACGAAATATAGGCGCTGGTTGGCTCTATTGCTACACCCCTCACTGCTATGGGTGCGGCCGGTTCGTGTTCTAAACAATACCAAAATCATAGATTGTAAATATTACGTAAAGGAACTTAATCAAAAATTTTGTTATAATGCGGTAGTGTTGTAAAAAGTGTCGCCTAATTCAAAACAAACCAAAATTTTTGGTTTGTATTTCTTAGTCGATCACTAAACCAAGTTGAAATTTTAAAAACAGATCAGAAATAATATACTATATGAGTTATTAAGAATCATTCTACGCAGGGGGACTTTTTATTTTACCCAAGCTCAACTTAAATATAAATGCAAACTATAACCCCACAACTCTTCCAAGTCCTGAAAAATAAAAATTTTGCAGATCCAAATAAAGTTGAAATTTTTTACCATAATTTTGATCAAAAAATCCATAATAGAGTGCAAAAACAATTACTAAAAACGGCTCTATAAATAGATATTCTGCCCATCAGAGGCAATTTTTTAGCCTCACAATTATATTCAAATTTCGGGCCAATATGATTTTTACAATTAACCCAATCCAAAACAACTTTCCCCCCTTAAAACGACACCCATTCGATTATTTTTTAAACATTTACTAAAATATAAAAGTCCTCATACTATTACATTAGAACACGCATCAGGACAGGACACAGGGTTTTCGTATTAATCTGCATGGCCCATAACCCGACATTTCATCAAATTAATATTTATTGGACACTGGGAAGTATTAAATGTCACATAACATCCTGAAAGTCTATAAAATTCACATCTATAATAAACTACGATCAAAAGAGTATTCATTTTTATCCTTACTTACCCAACACAACTAAGGACAAATGGGCTGGTGGGCTGAGAAGGGTGTAATTCCTCGCACCGTCAAACACACGGAGCGCGACCTGAGTGAGAAGGCATTGGTAGGCACCCGTGTCACCTTCTTGCACGTTGGATACCACAAGGTCAGCGATGTGACTACCCCCCTTACTAACTCCAACTTTAGAATTCATAACTGGAAGGGATAATTTGCGGTTTTTTGAAACTGTTTTGGGAGGAGGCAAGGTTAAAGAAGGCCTTCGGCTCCTGAGCGGGGGTGTTGGGGCGGCCCGAGGATGGCCCGCTTTAATGGACCACGGGGTTACGATAGAAACCTTGCCGGAGGAAGTCAGGGGAAGCCCGTCCTTGAGCCAAGTTATGCGGGGTGGTGGCAAACCTAGGCCCGAACACTGGCATATGCACACACACCGCGCCGAGAAATAATAAAATTATATTAAATACTAGGGGCAGGATAATGTATAAAAAATTGAAATATCGCAAACTTTTTTCTTTAGTATGTACGTTTGAATGAAGGAGATTGCCCTAAACCTCGCGATCTCAATTATCATTTTGTCCGAAGTGAAATTTATATTTAAATCTTAGAAAAATTCTAAAATTTCCTTTTTTAAAATTTTATGAGGTAAGGTCCAAGATTGCCAAAAGGCGGCAAAAGGGTAAATTAAATGGGACATAAGTATTTTCAACTTGACTTGTACCCGGTTAAACGCCCTAAAGATCTCAAAGGTCCGGTCGAATTCTAACAAGCATGGAGGCAATCAATATTCCAAGTTAATTTGTGGCTCTTTGAATGTTTTAATGTCAGAATTAAATTGAAAGCCAAATATCTAAAGTCAAAACAGGGAGATATTAAAAAATCAAGCATCTAATTTAAGCAATATATGCGTAAAACTATAAATGTGGTTTTCGACACTAACACCAAAAAAAAATATTTCTGACGAATTGTTAAAATTACGTTTCGCTTCTAAATAATAGCTACTTGAAAAGTAAAGAGTAAGCCATTGAATAAAGCCAGAGACTAGAAGGACGGGGCACTGCCCCCCCCCTAAATTAATATATCATTAACAAAAATATGGTTTATATATCGAAAAATTATCGCTTTGCCCATCCCTATCATTAGCACACCAATTTTTGATGATGCCCTTATACCAATCCTGGTTATGTGCATGAATCGGCATCAAAATATTATGTGATATTTTAAGAATATAGGCATTTTAATGTGGAAAACTTTCTATTAATAAAAATACCAATTTCGCTGTGACTGCTGTATTTGAGCTATCCTAAGAAATCCCTGCTTAACTTACAAACCTAAAAATTAATGCGAAAACGATCGATAAAAACTCATCGAAATATAAATAAGTTTAAAGGCTTACCCTTTCAACATATTCAAATTTTCAGTGTAAAACCAAAAACGAGCGGAAAAAACTAATACCTAATATTTCTGTAATTCTCGTCATTTAGGAAACTTATGAAATGTATCAAATTTTTTGTAAGAAGTGATAATAAATAAAACTTTTACCACGCTCGAGCTTTTTAAGCTTAACAGCCACATCTTAACGCGCAACTAATTTTTCCCAAACTACAAAATCATACCAATCGTCCATATAAAGTTTAAATGCAATGGAAACCACCTTAAATCTAACGGTGGATCCCCGTTTAACGGCCCGAGAATCGGGAAGGTTCGAAAAGCGAGCCCGCGATTGGAATTGAACCGCGTGCCGAAGGGCTCCAGCGAAGGCAATCTGGTTTTGGGAGGAATTCGTGGAAAATTGCAAGCACACAAATTGTCGTTCAGAAGGTGGTGAAATCGCACCTCCTCCTTCCCCACCAGTAATGATGGGGACGGTGTCGTAGTAGGACTCTGCAAAAATAATGGAATTTGTTAACCTTCCCTCCATCAGATTTTGGCTTGTTGAGGCATAAGACATTTAAAGTGCATACGCGAAAAATATATTGCCTCATACCTTGGGGATAAAATTAAAAAATTATCATAAGCAGGGCGTGGGTGGCAGGGAGGGGCGGCGGCCGACCCCCTCAAATTTCTTCAAAATTTAGTATAGTTATGGCTTAAAATAAACAAATTTCATTTTGCCCCTCCCTAAAACATATTACCACCCTCTAGTTTCAATCCTCGCTACGCCCATGATTATAAGCCAAAAACAACTTTCAGGGTGTTATATTAATTCTAAAAGACCATTTTATGTACGCTTAAAGTTTAGTGTCGTACTGCTTTAAATACTGTGACGTTTTTCGGGGTCAAGAGGCAAGTACATTGCTCGCTCATAATGTTTATCGAAAGGGTTAAGGCCACTAAAGCGACTGACTACGGGTGTGACTCATTTGCTAGCATTAAACACTCGACCCCTACGCTAATTTCGAATGCATAAAAATTGCACGTTCTATTTGTCTTCAAACAACGGAACTGAGGGGATTTTAATCACATTTCACCATTCGTGCTAGTCACAGCCGGCTGTTTTATCATAAATAACTACTTAACTCTTTAGTTACATACTAATAACGCCTATATTTATAAGATGGGCCACGGTATGTACCGTAAAATTTGAAAAAAATACGAAAGCGCGTTATAAAAATATTTACGTAAAAACTTGTAGTTATACCTTTGATAGCTGGATGAGTTCTATCGGACGAAAGTTCTTGGTCCGTTGCGAAGAGTAGGAAAGCGTTGAGGGGCAGGGTGCAAGGAGGTAGGCTAGAATGGTAAAAGTGGTCGGGGATCAGGGTAAACCCTTGTTCCGCGATCTCTCTCTCACCATCCCCACTATCGTTGTTAGAAGCTTCCCCCGAGCCCCCCTTGCCTTTAAACCCGTTATTTGGCCCCAACAAGGTATCGTAGTACAATTCTACCATAGACCTAGCGTCGAGCTGAGAAAACGATGGTTCCGCACTGCTTTGCGGGAGTGTGGTGGTGGTGGGGTTATTAAGGCGAAACCATAAGTTAAACGAACCGGTCTCGGTGTCTTGAGCTGACGGAAGGAGCGAATCCAACAGCAAAGTCGGGCCGGAACTCGTTTCCGACGATTGCTGATCGAATAATAGCATATTAACCAAAGGAAATTTCCCCAAAGGACTAGCCCGAAGAAACACTCGGGCAGAGATCGATTTTTCTGCCGCTTTCAATCCATTAGTCGAGGCGAAGAGGGGTGCAGAGTTTGGAAGGTAAAGCGGAGTCCTCATGATGATTTGGGCCTCGGGCTGGTCGGCTTTAGGTTGACAATGGTAAATCGAGTCAATTTGGTGGTTTCTATCGAAAGTTAAGGTGCGGGACAGGGCAACGGTAATGAGTGAGGATGAGGGGGAATAACTTGTAGCATTAGCGTTGGTATTGTTGGGTGACGACCGTGTCAAAATTGCACAACTAACGTGACCCCGTAACGGCTCCTCTAGGGATATGACGTAGGCGTCCCGTGATATAAAACTAGAACGTTGATGAAAAGTTTTTAATTGTAGGTCATCAATGTACGAGTATTAAAAATCTGCTAATGAAACCGCATCTCAATTAAAACAGTCGATATCTTATTAAGTTTTGTTTTTTACTGTGTACATATGTTACTTCTTTCAGAAATAATTTTTCGATAAATATTAATTCGAATGATTAAAGTTAACAAGTGTTGTGGAGAACAAAGCGTATAGGCCTCGACGAGGTTACCCTACAACACTAAATATTTACTAAATTGAAGCTAGACCAAAATTTTAATAGGTTCAAGATTTTTCTACCAAAAAATTGTCGTAAATCTTGAGGTGATTTTAAGCATTTTGGTCGATCGAAAACAATGAAGGAACAAAAAATCTAGCACTACTGCAAAATTTGTGCCTATTCCCAAAATGATCATATCCTTTTCAAACTTTTTAACCAGTCCATAACTGGTAAACATTATGGACTGGTTGGAAGACGTTCGTGGTAGTAAAAGGCATAAGTAAAGCCCAATAATCCCAACAAATGGTAGTAAATTGCTTTAAGCACACACGTGTAGTTTTATAAATCGCGATATTTATAAATATAGATCACTGTTCAACGTGGGCATGAGGTAGGGGTAGAGGTAAGGGTTGCTCCTGATTTAAAGATACCCAGGCTAGAATTGAATCAGGTTCAGGAGCCGTTCCTAGGCCAGGAGCTTCCTGGTCCTGGGTTAGGAGCCAAGCCAGGACTTGAGGAGAAGGGGTTTTTAAATCGCGATCGGCCGGTATTATTCGGTAGGCATTCGAACTTTTCCCCTTTTTGAGTACGTCTTGGGGGATCGTGCAACTTAATAGCCTTTAAATGGAAACAAATCGTTTTGTTCGTTATTAAAATTACGTTATCGCAAAAAGTGAATTGAAATGTCGCATTAATCCTAGGCATTTTAAGATCGGACCCCAATTGCATTATTAAACACCATTAACTCAGGTCAGGTTAAAAAGAGTGAGTTTCTTTATGAATAGCTGTATAAATTGAATCAAAGACGTACTTTCAAACTTTTTATGCACTAGTTTCTACCAGGAAAACCGTGTTTTTAACTTTTTATTACGAATTACGACACATAGCGAGAACAGATTATTGATAATTTTCTTATTATTAATGTAAGGAAGAGTTTGTGACAATCTTATTTTTAAATCAAAAACTATCATAGATTAAATCGGATTTGTAAATCATCATTGTTTTGTTATTTGATTAGGTGGTCATAAGTTAAAGAACAACGCCTAAACCCTCTATTTAATTCAGGCGCGTAGCAAGGATTTTTTCCCGGGGGGGGGGGGAATTTCCAAATTTTTTTTGTAACATTACTATTTCAACATCAAAAAAAAATATAAACATTAGATATTTTTTTCGGGGGGGGGGGGGGGGGGGGGAATTTCCCGTTTCCCCCCCCCCCGCTGGCTACGCCACTGATTTAATTTATATAAATGGATTTCAACCATGGGCGTTGCCAGGGGGTGGCGGAGGGGGGCTGCCCCCCCCCCCTTTAAATCACCAAATCCTTTAAATCATAAATTTGTGGCTAAAATTAATAATTATCATTTTGCCCCCCTCTAATTCCAAATCTGGCTACGCCCATGCTTACTGCTGACAAATGAACTGTTTGTTTGCAATCTTAGGTATTTAAAGTTTTTAAACAAGAACAATTGCAAAAAATTGATTGATGTCAAGCTAACAAAAGGGCAACTCTTAGTTTTGCTTTTAAGTGGATCCCCGCAAAAAAACAATACTTCAATTGTCCTAGCTTTTCATTTAGGTCAAAATTAAAAATCAGCTTTTTTTCGTAAATTGATCCATACAATTCAATCGCTGTTTTTAGGTTTTGATTTTATGGACCAGTCGATAATACATTTTAGCCGAAGATGTTAATGCGCGGCTTAACCAAATTGCAAAAGACAACCAAAACCTTGGGTCAGACGCTTAAAATATAAACCCGAAACAATAAAGCGCATGGGGGTAAAGGTTAATATAAAAAAATTCCAGTATTTGTCATAATCCCCATAGCCCTTTGCCAACCCTAGTTAACAAATAGTGACTGGCGTTGCTTTATATTATAAATATATCGAATTACGCGATCATATTCATTTAATTTTCTTAGCAAGATTTTGAAACTTAACTAAAACTTTAAACTGTCAATTTAAATAAAAAAAATTGTAAGCACATAGACTTGAGCAATTCTTAATTTTTATGTGTAAGGATGCAAAAGGGATTTATAACCTAGTTCCTGGTCGGACACATAAGCCGAGCGGCTTGGAATTATTCCTATCGCTCTCCGGAGCTACTATTAGGTATTCGGTTCGATTCGAAATCACTTTCGCAGGGATGGTAGGTTCAACCCCAGGGCTGTTTACGTAAACGGTGCTACAATGCAATTCAAACGAGATCGGCCACGGCGGGGATGAATCAAAAACCAAGGCTCTAACCCTTTGCTCTGCCGCCCCGAGGAGTTCTTCGGACCTTAAAGTAGAGTTCACCTGGCCTTTTAGGGCCCATTTCGAAAAATCGGCATGATCAGACTGCCATAAATCGACGGTTGAAGTAGCGTTAGCGGAGCCAAAATCTCTAGATGTGTAGTAGGTAAGAATGAAAGAGGTGGTGGTGGCAGTGGTGCTTATTTCGTGATTCAATTTCAAAAACCATTCCACTTTGCAATGAGAAAAGTTGAGTGAGGAAGGGGGAGAGATGGTGGAACAGGCGACTTCCCTCCTAGCTAAATGCCTTACGGGCAGCCATGAATGTTGATGGCCTTGGGTGGTAGGGATTAGCAGCAGGAGCCAGGAAGTGAGACCGGATCGGGCATTAGCAGCAGATCTATGCACTTCTGATTGGGATCGATGTGGTTGTTCCCGAGATCTGATATGCTCTTCCGCAGCAGCTCTAGCTCCTCTGACTCCAGTACCTAGTGATAGATAAAATGACGCAAACGAAGTTGAATTATTTCTTCGCATATACAGTATACACACACTAGTGTTGTAAAAACGCCTGAGTTTTGTTTGGGCGACATTTGATTTTACTAAAACTAATGGTAGATTCTGGTCTATTTTTCAAATTGCGACTAAGCTTAGAGGTCGACCAAGAAAATAGGACCAAAAAACTATTGGTCTGTTTACGTTTAGTCGACTAAAATCAAAGGTCGACCAAACGAAACCCAGCCATTTTTACAACTCTAATATACGCATACATACACACAAAAATAACGATACATATTTTGGAAAAAGTTTGAATGAAGATATTATTAGCGAAAAAAGTAATGACTAAATCATGAACTTATAGCTAACAATTTAATATTTAGCCCTACCTAGTGAGCAAAGATGGTACATTGCAAAGTTTATTCTTATAGCATTGAAAAAGGTGTAAATACAATGGTTCCGGTTAAACAGAAAATTTATTCCCTTTACGGTGAAAATATTACAAATGTTTATTGGTAAATTGAATAGCAAAAACAAAAATTTGGATAAACAAAATAGCGCGACGGCTTGTAAAATTTAGTTATGATCCAATGTGTTAATTCATAATCCACCTTCCAATCATTTTTTTTAGAAAATTCTAATATCAAAATAAAATAAAATTGTTTATTTTTTACGGAAAAAGGGAAGTTTTTTACCGCACAATTATTTCATCACGAATATACTAAACTGACCGCTATGTGTAGCTTAATGAATTTAACACATCCCCAAATGCAAATTCGGAAGTAACCTAGTAAAGATAAGCCAGCAGTTGTTATAAGAGTATGGTTATTTTTTAATTAATACAAAATTTAGGTATTTCACTAAATTTTCAAACTTATAATGCATCGCGAAAAAGACTGCATGTTAGTTGGTCAGCCACAGATATAAAGGTGCATGCATGGGCGTAGCCAGGATTGAATTTTGAGGGGGGGGGGGCACTAATGATATACGGAGGGGCACAAAATGATAATTTTTATTAATTTTAGACATAAACTTTTGAAGAATTTTTAGATTAAGAGGGGGGCAGCCGGCCCTTTCTGCCACCCCTTACTACGTTTATGGGTGCATGGCTTATAAATTTCGATTAATGAGTCTTATTAAGGCTTTAAAAAAATTAGATGCTCAAGTAGGTTTAGTGTTTGCCTGTTAAAAAAGAAATTTTACTCTTAATTTCGTAGCTTAAGATATAAGCTCCCGCAGGACTTATTAGAAGGTTTCAAGTCCTATTGATGAATGTTGACCAAACTAAACATATTTAGGCTGATAATGTGTATAAAAAATTTATCCAACTTTAAAACCGTTTAACGACTTAGCAAGAGTTTAATTTTAATTTACTACTATTAGAACTAATTTTTGCATAAACAACATCTATAAGCCAATTATCCATACTTTCATAACAAAGAGGAGGGGAAAGAAGGAAGGGGAGTGCATAGTAATGTACTTTTTTATATTGCTTATATATGTAGGTTAAGACCGGAGGTTATTGGCCACAACCACAATTTTATATCTTATAAGACGTCACTTTGTAGTATGAGAGCTAAGAATATATGATTCAAGTTAGGCATCTAATGGTAAACTTATAATGTTCATGCAAAAAGGTGAAAAGGGGGGGGGGGTGAAGTTTGTGGGACTTTAAATTTTTGGAAGACTTAAATATAGGTGTAAAACTAGTGAAAACTAAATAAACAGTAATATAAATGAAATATGCCTATTAACAAGATATACTTGAATTAAAAATACAAATGCCTCATAATTAAATGTTAATAATGCTTAAAAAAATTTTACCTAGTAACTTTGTAACAATTTTTAATTATGCAATAAAAATATTTGATATACAATTAACAAATTATAAAAATACAATATATGAATTTTTGAATAAATGGAATTATGTTATTTCCATTATATAGGTTTAAACATAACAAAACATTAATCAACATTATATATTTATAAAAGAAAAACATTAAGTTTTATAGCTTACATTTACTAGGTTAACAATATTCAAAAATCTTTAGCATTTTTACAAGCAGCAAAAAACATAAGTAGAAAATTAAAAACATGAATGTATATGCCATAACAATACCTAAAATATTTGCATTGGCTTTTGTTGTGATTATGGCATAAATTAGAATATATAAACACAAATTGACCATGAATTTAGAAAAAATTGATTATGCATGATATTATTAAATGTTTATGATTTCATATGTGTACTGTATGTATGTATGTATGATTGCCGCGAAGACGCCCAAGAGCTTAGTAAGTGCAATCTAAGGTTGGGCCCCTTCTCACGCCAAATGGCGCATAAGGCCACGTTGGTGACAACGTGTGTAATGTACCTGTAACAAATTTGATTAATATGCAGTGTAATTATGGCATGGTTATATGTAATACCCTAATCCATAAGAATTAAAGAGAACATTCTGGGAGAGCGATTATTACGAATGAGATGTACGCGCCCTTGTAGTTGAAAGACAAGATAGTTGGTTTTTTGAGAACTCTATCCATAATTTCCTATCTTGCATTATTGTCAACATTGAATCCCAGTCCTGACCCAATAGTTGGATTTCACGAAAAGTCTTATGAAGCCAACTGCCGTTGCACTTCAAGCCTCTTAGTGAAGGAGGACACCAGAACAGGGAAGACAGGCAATAGTTTGTTCCCTTCCTCCGGGCCTGATGCGCTAAAAAATTCCACTTCCTTGTTAACATAATATTTTTAACTGGAGGGATCTTGCAACGCATCCACAGATTTTCGTTTGTTATCGTTGCCGGATAAAAGATTCGACATACAATTCGTAGCATTTTGTTTATGTTAATTTGGAGTTTTTTTATGCCGGGAGCACGCAACGACCAAGATTCACACCCATAAAGAAGTGTTGGTAGAATCATAACTTTAAAAATCCTCAGGCGGGTGTTAAGGACCAGTTGGCGCGAGCGCCAGATTGCCGAACAAGAGTAAAATTTTACAAGAGTTCGTCGGAGCTTTAAATCTAAGTCTTCGTCAGCATAAGAATCCTCTGTTAGTTCTACTCCTAAATACTTTACTCTGTGGGATGCTTGTATTGGGTTATTTTCTATTATTAACTCCTCCTCTGATTGATTATTTATTACAAGCATAGAGCACTTACTAGCATTTATAAACAACCCTGCTTGTTTCGCCTGAGTAGCAAATCTATCAACCATCGATTGAGCCTGTGATACAGACGAAGCGATAAGGCATATATCATCCGCAAAAAGTAGTGATGATATGTTGGTACCGTTTACATTGATGCCATCGTAGCCAAGTATAGACCGCTTTACGATCAAGTCCATCGCTATTATGAAAAGAAGAGGGGACAGTGGGCAGCCCTGTCTAACTCCCACTGTCACTGGGATCGGGTCTGATTTGTGTTGTAGATGCGTTATTATTACTTTCATGTCTTTGTAGATCAGGAAGATCATAAGAATCAATTTTTTGGGAATTCCCAATAGACATAGCGACTCCCATATGTAAAGATGGGAAAGAGAGTCAAACGCTTTCGAAATGTCTAGGAAGACTAAAACCAAAGGATCCCCACTGAAACGCGACACATCTATCATATTTCTCAGGGTGATGATGTGTTCTGTTGTAGTCCGGCATTTCCTAAACCCTGCTTGATTTTGTTTGAGAATGCCCTCGACCTCATTATATATTCTGTTGTAGATTATTTTTATAAATATTTTGGACTCAAGATTTATAATTGTGATTCCCCTGTAATTATTAGGATCAGATGGATCTCCTTTCTTAAAAAGCTTGATAAGCCGCCCTTGTGACCAAGATTCTGGTGCCTCTTCTTTCGCCCAGACTTTATAAAAGAGTAGATGTAGCATAGTACCAGAGACGTAAGGATCCGCTCTCAGTGCCTCTGAGGTGAGTCCAATCAGGTCAGCCGCTTTGTGGGTTTTAAGCGATTTGATTGCTCTGTTGATCTCTGATACTGATGGTGGGTCAGTTAATATTGGGAGTGTCGGAGGTCCTTTAAATTTTATTATAAAATCTCTAAAGATGTCCAATACCGGCACTTTGAACTGGGGAGACAAAATAGATCTAAAGTAAAGCTCCCATGTTTTGGTTTGCACCAAGGAGTCGTTTGACTCACTTGCTGTTTTTATGTTGTAGTATGCCCTTTTTGAAAAGGAGCTACGATTTAGGCTTTTTATTATGTTGAATAGTTGGTGAGTATTATTTGAGCGGGCCGCCGCCTCTGCCTCGCTAGTTCGCGAATTAATATAAGCCATTTTATCCTGTCTTATGCTTGACTTAATGCGCTTGCTGAGGGCCAACAGGCAAGAGGATTTGTAGGGGAAATTTTTATCATCGAAAAAAAGTTGATTTCTTGTCCTCAGTAGCCCTATCGTTTGTTGTGAGAACCAAGTTTTTGTCTTCATTCGATTCTGGCACTTGGGGGCATTAGCAAATAGAGTTGATATTTTCAGACTCAACTCATTGATGGGTAAATCAGAAAAATTTGTATTTCTAAATTTGGAGCGTAGATATTCCCTGAATTCGGTTGTACCAGATAAACCTTGTGGCCTTATCGTTGGATTATTGCGTAATGATGGTATTCGTAAGGTGGCTGATTTCACTACCAGCTCAGCTGCTATGGCGCTGTGGTCCGCCTTTTCGATTATTGTGTCCTGTATAACACGAAAGTTTTTTACAATTTTATAATGCCGTGATCTGCACAGAAGGTGATCTATTTGGCTTGTTTGGGAACTGTTCCTTTTTCTAAATGTAGCCAGCTGATCCGTGGGGAGGTCGGAAAAAGTAGAGGCAATGCGCCACTTCAACCCTCTACACCATTTTTTCAGAAAAATCCCATTTCTATTATTTGTACCTAAAGAGTCAGGGCCAACCAAGCCAGGATCATCACGATCAGTGTACTTAACCGAAGAGTTGAAGTCGCCAATGATAATGGGCACTGATCTGCGATTTAGAGTTTTGATCTTTCCTGAAAGGAGAGTGAAAAAGTCTTTCAATATTTGAAGTTTATATGACGATGTGGGGACATAGACGTTTATCAATGAAAGAGTGCGTGACCCGAATGTGACATTGAGGATGAGGATTCTGTCATTAACCCAATCGATACTCGAGATTGAGAGACGTTTATTTAATATTGTGGACACTCCTGTGGTTGGGTTCTCACTGATGCCAGCATGATATATTGTGTAGTCTGAGTATGCGCTATCGACTCTGGAGAGGGGGATCCGAGTTTGTTGTAAACACAAAACGTCCAGTTTATATTTCCTAGCGAATGTTATCATACATTGTTGATTCCCTTCCACCATTAAGGTATTAACGTTTAGTGATGCGATCTTAATCCGCATGATAGTTTATATTTCGTCCAGTTATGAAAACCAATGATATTATTAGTTAAGATTTGGAGGGGGGGGGGGTTAGTGTTAGTTTACTATGGATAATGAAAGTTAAAGATCAGGTATCGAAGTCAAAAGCGAGCGCACTTTAGTTTTTAAATTTATCAAGCATTTCCCTTTCCTATTTATTGATTAATGTAATCTCAATTATGTTTTAATATCGTGTATAGAGATCAGTTAAAATTAAAATTTTCTCTACTTTTATACGTATTATATATATATATCAGATTTAGTTATTAGATATCCATTCAGTTCAAAACGAAAGGTAAGATTCTACTATCCAGTAGCAAATCTGTTACTATTAATCATATCATTTTAGCATGTCAATGACGAATATTCCAAAGTTTTTCTATTTCTTATTTGTCAAATATCAATGTGCCAGTTATTTTTATCCATGCCAATAGATGAGATAAAGTTAAAATTACAAGCCAATAGTTAACATTAATCGATATTTTAAAAAACCTTCTCCTATTCATCTAAGCCATCTTTTTTACATAATATATGTGATGTCAAATTCAAGGTCAGTCTATCATAGAGATCAAATTATTGGACAACCTCCGATTCTGGCTAATCATTTGATTTGGATGGCAGGTGCTGAGTATTAATAAGTTTATCAAAGGGTGCATGCATTATAGAAACTTTTATTAAGCAAAACAAGGCACCCTCATCCTAAAGGGATTTATGATGGCATGTGATTAGGTTGGGAAGGAAGGTTTATGTTATCATAGATGATGTAAAAAGGGTTGTATAAACTATAATAAAGAGATTCTCCTCAACTTATAAAATGAAAATTTGCATTGTAAGAGATGTAGTAAAGAATCAGTTAGATGGATAAATCCTAACCAAATACGGTTGCTGAAAAAAAAAACTTTACAAAAGTCTCCTCAAATTTTAAGTCCTTATTAAACAATAATTCATTTTTATTAGTAGAGTCCAGTCCACATTTAACATTTTAAAACCTATGATTCATACTGTTGAGTAGAATATTCCCAAATAAACATCAAACATTTTGTTCTTTATAAATGAGTTTAAATATTGTGATAGTTCCCCCAAATGATAAGAGTGCAAGAATTCAGAAATCATTCAGCTTTAATATATCTTATCTCAATTACAGGTGGTATAGTGTGTTAGTATGTAAAAGCAAAGATCAGTATTGTTAGTAGCAGGAGACATTAAAGTAAAAGCAAAACATGCAAGCAAATAGTATAAGCATATAAATATAGGATACGACACTTCCTTGGGACTTTGGAAAGAAGACCTGCAGTTTCTCATTGTTTTCTAGTTTGGGCATTGTACTCAGGATCGAGGTTTGGAGATGTGGAAAGAAAGTGTCTCATCATGGTTAGCTAGTTTGGGCGACACAATTGGTCTCAGTTATAAATAAAATCATTCATTTGGGAGGAGTGTGATGTTGATAAATAGTGAGTTGGGTTTTGTAGAGGTAGGATGATATATTTTTGCAAAATATCCCACATTATTTAGGAATATTATCTTTATCCTCCACTCGAAAATTTTGATTTTTTTCCCCTCTCTTTATGAATTCTATCAGCTCTATTGAGGACAGTTAGTTACGAATATCAATTTCGCTATGCAATTTATGGTTTTGTAATTAAAACTGAGTATCACACGGTTTGTGAATGAGTGTCCTCAAAGGTCTCATATGTGTACTCTATAAGACTTGCAAAAATAAATAGGCATTTAAATACATTAACATTTTATTACCTATGGCCGCTCCTGAAATTTTATAGATTACATATTAGAATATTTTCACAATATTTTTTAACATCATTTAATATAACTTAACAAGGCTAAGTAAGTTATAATTACAAAAATTAAAAAGATATATTGTTGAATTTTTATGCTTTAAGTGACAACTCTTTGGGAAAACTTACTACAGGTAGTTGTAATTTTAACCAAATTTTATTCATGGCATACAAAAAAAAGTGGAATAAACATTTAGAACAAATGGGACTTTAAGACTTCGCCGCCAAGATATGTGGGCTATATTGCACACTAACTGCCAAATGTTTTAAGGTGTTACTAATCTTTTATCCTCTTTATTTCAAAATTATAAAAACCTCATTATCTAACACCCTTCTTCTAAGTTCTTAAATACAATCTGCCTTGTTTATATACAACCAAAACTGGTCAAAATCTTCCACCATATTTGAAATAAATTGAAGTTTTAACAATAAAGTTCTTTCTAATGCACTCTACATTATTTTTTGTTTTCATAAAATGTTTAATAAAACTTAGTGAATAGGTTTTTAGTGAATCATACAGGAGCGTGAAGATCTAAGGAACGGCCTGTCAGTTTAATCCCGATTATGGCAAGAAAATTTTCCTCACATAGCTGTCATGTCTGCATAGCTGAGGGCCACCTTGCATCCAATATCTAAAGTTAATCACCAAAACAACTATAAGAATTTTTTTTTCTAATGATGCTGACAATCTGAAAATAATGAGCCCATGAGAAGGCAATTTTGGCGTCGAACAAGACGTTACGAAATGAGATTTTGCAGTGAAATCTCAGCTTAAATTTTTTTTAAACATCCTCCTAATTAAATATATTTGTCTGTGTACTTTATTTTGTTTTATGCATGGAAGAGTCAATGCTAACTAATAATCCTAAAATCTTTGTTTATTATTGCTCAAACACCCCTGTTATTAATTCAATGTAAAGCAAATCGAGAAAGCTTTCTGTCTGAAATCCAAGAATTGGGACGAGACTTAATTTGTATAGGTTGAGAGGAAACGGGATTGAATTTCTCATAAAAGCACCGGAGATAAAAGTTTTTGATATCGAGATTGAGACGAGACATATAACTTCTCTAATTTTTGTATTAATTGCTATGCAATTTATGGGCTCGCTTTTTGCTGTCCGTCCGTTGTACGTTGTCCGTCCTTCAACGTTCTGACTCCGTCTTCCAACGTTCTGACTTGCTGGTTCGATACCCGGAGAGGACAAATTTTTTTTTAAAATTAACTTAATATATTGGTCTTGTTAATACCATTGATAATATGACTTTTTGGCCATACGCTGGCTACTGACCAATGAAAAAAATGACCATTGGCCAAATTGTGATTCGAAATTTTTTTCTTCTCGTTTTATTGGTATATTAGGTTAATATTGATAATTACCCTATGCCCTCCCGTAGAAGGGCCTATACCTCTACTGATATGGGTCCCTGTGCCTCCCCCCTCTTACAAAAGCCTATGCCTCTACTGATGTAGGTTTCGAATCCCGGAAGGGCAAATTTTTTATTTTTTATTAAATTAATATATTGTTCTTGTTAATACCATTGATAGTATGACTTTTTGACCGTGTCCTGGCTAGTGACCATTGAAAAAAATGATTATTGGCCAAAGTGAGATTAAAATCGATTTTTTTTCTTGATTATAATTATAGGCTAGTTATTTGGCTGTCTGCTAACCAGTAGAAAAGATCACCACTGGCCAAAGTGATGGAACATTTGTATAAATAATTAACTAATCATTTTGCATTTAATACCCCCTATGGGCATTCTCGCCCCTTCCCACCTTTCTCGCCCATAAATTGCATAGCAAATATGCTACTTCTATACGGAGTATAGATGAGTTTCGTTCCCCCTTCCCTTCCCCTCCTCCCCTTCCCTGCTCCCCCTTCCCACGAGGGCCGAAGGCCCGAGTTATTTAATTATCATTTTATAAGTTCAAATTAAAAGTGGTTATTAGTGCATATGATGGTATAATAATATTTTTGAAATATATGTATATCGATGGCATCATTGTATAATAATAACTTTTCAGGGTCAAGCTTTCCTTCAAATCAGTCTTTAATTCTCTAAAATATTAGTTTTTAAACTTTTATTGCATGGAAAGTTTATTGGTACTGCTTAAAAAGTACTTTGCAACCCGAATATTAGAGTAATAAATTAAGTATTCGCCTTATAACTATTTAATTATTCTATATATATGTACCAATCACTACTATTTAATTGATTGCTCATGGCATATTACATTGAGTGTACTTCGAAACTTTAATTGACTCATTTATATTATCTTATATAACTCGCAGCATACTGTATTGCGACGTTAATTGACCTCATTGTATTATCACATATAGCTCGCGAATTCACCACTAAATGTGAACTGACTTCCTTTTGATAGACCTTAAATAAAGTATTTATTTCTTTATTAATTGCTATGCAATTTATGGGCTCGTTTTTTGTTGTCCGTCCGTCCGTCCGTCTGTCCGTCCGTCCGTCCATCCCTATCTATTTGCATTGGGTATATTAGGTTATCGCTTTTTTAACTTAATGCATGAGAAAGAGGTGCCCCACCCCTCATCTCTATCTCCCTCGGTGTGTTATATATAAGATTTGTTAAATTATCTATTATATAATAAACATAAATAAAAGTTGTTTACTTTTAATTGCTATGCAATTTAACTAGTTATATAATAAACATAAATAAAAGTTGTTTACTTTTAATTGCTATGCAATTTAACTAGTTTTTGTTATATAATAAACATAGATAAAAGTTGTTTACTTTTAATGCTATGCAATTTAACTAGTTATATAATAAACATAAATAGAAGTTGTTTACTTTTTAATTGCTATGCAATTTAACTAGTTTTGGGGTTAGAATCCCGGAGTTTTTTTGACTCTTATGATTGTTCTTGTTACTATCATTGATAATAAGAATTTTTGGCCGTCCGCTGGCTGCTGACCAATGAAAAAAATGACCATTGGCCAAAATGTGAATCGAAATTATTTTTTTTCATTTTTTTGACTATTATGATTGTTCCTGTTTCTACCATTGCTATTATGACTTTTTGGCCGTCCGCTGGCTGCTGACCAATGTTATATAATAAACACAAATAAAAGTTGTTTACTTTTAATTGCTATGCAATTTAACTAGTTTTTGGGTTAGAATCCCGGAGTTTTTTTGACTCTTATGATTGTTCTTGTTACTATCATTGATAATAAGACTTTTTGGCCGTCCGCTGGCTGCTGACCAATGAAAAAAATGACCATTGGCCAAAATGTGAATCCGAGTTTATTTTTTCGTTTTTTTTTTGACTATTATGATTGTTCCTGTTACTACCATTGCTATTATGACTTTTTGGCCGTCCGCTGGCTCCTGACCGATTGAAAAAATGACCATTGGCCAAAATGTGAATCGAAATTATTTTTTTCGTTTTTTTTGACTATTATGATTGTTCCTGTTCCTACCATTGCTATTATGACTTTTTGGCCGTCCGCTGGCTGCTGAACAATGGAATAAAATGACCATTGGCCAAAATGTGATTCGAAAACTTTTTTTTCGTTTTTTTTGACTATTATGAATTTATATCCACTTTTACCGTGTCCTGGCTGCTGACCAATGGAAAAAAATGACCATTGACCAAAATGTGATTCGAAAATTTTTTTTTCGTTTTTTTTTACTCTTATGAATTTATATCCACTTTTACCGTGTGCTGGCTGCTGACCAATGGAAAAAAATGACCATTGGCTGAAGTGAGCATCAAAATTTTTTTTCCCGTTTTTTTGGCTATCATTGACTTATAGAGAATCTGTTGGCACTGACCAATAGAGAAAAAGTGACCATTGGCCAAATTTTTGATTTTTTTAATTAAAAATTGTTCAAATTCAACAAAAAATTTCTCCCAACAATTCTGCAAATTCTTAACATTGTGTTGTTTTATAATATAATGTTTGTTAGACCCATAATCACTAAAGGCCATAAAAACTAATGTAATACGCAACTAGATGCAAACACTAAATCTAACCCTAAACCTTGCCTATATTACATTTTGCCTTTATTACATTTTGCCTATAATGGAAAATTTGTATAAATAATTAATTAATCATTAGGCATTTAATACCCCCCTATAGGCATTCTCGCCCCTTCCCACCTTTCTCGCCCATAAATTGCATAGCAAATATGATACATTTATACGAAGTACAGATGAGTCGTCCCCCCTTCCCTTCCCCTCTTCCCTTCCCTTCTCCCCCTTCCCACGAGGGCCCGAAGGCCCGAGTTATATACATAAATTTCGATTTATTTAAAACAAATTTATATGAATTAGGTGCAGAATGTTTTTCCTCAATTATTTAAAGGTTTACAAGTTTTTTTTGTTTTTTGAATTCAGTGATTTGATGTTTATCCTTATAGTGTTTACCTTAGCACTTATTCCCTTCCGACGATTGATATTTTTCAACGATTTACCTTTGAGATCTGGGATTTTTAATTCAAGTGATTCCTCCTAACAACTGCAAAAAATTAGCGTTCTGCGCATTTTTAAATTGTATATTCTTTTGGGAAATTCTTTACTCCGAATCACGATGGAGCTCCTAGCTGTTGAGGTGACACTTTGGGAAAACTTTACATTACAAGAAAAATATTGCCGAAGACCATAGTGCAACTTTCTTTAGCCTTGCAACTAAATTTAACGTACCGTACAAACCAATGATGAGACTAAAATTTAAAGAGACAGCAGATGTGTATTAGGAATAGGATCATGGGAAACAAATATTGGATCACGAATTTTAAACTTTGAACGAAATTTTATCAAGCTTTAAATTGTCTTGCTCAAACCTCCCGTTTCATGTGGAATAGGGGGCGTTAGCTGTTTTCAAAGGCAGTGCTGCAAAATAGGGTTTAGCAGGTTTCCCAAAGATATAAATAAACAAAACAAAATGAACATCGCATATGTTAACCTTTGATTAACAGATTTAAAAAAAGTGCTGCAGATGACGACTTTTTAACCGGACTCTTTCTTGCAAATCTTGTATAGTTCGATGAAATGATTTGAGCAATTATGTTCCCCTATGCATTCATCCCAAATAATTGAATTTTTGCAAGATATTTCCCATGCCGAATCAACACCCATTTTTAAAATAGGTATATACATGATCCGACTCACTTACTTTTTTATATTTGTAAAGTCAAAACCGGCTCTGCCTTCAGACCGAGTAAAAAGTTGGCATTGCTGGCAGTATGATATGACGTTGAGAAGTAAACAATTTATAAACATCCCTCGACGCTAATAAATCTAATCACGTGTGAATACCAATATTTTATAGAAGATTTTATACTTTTCAAATAGAACTTTTTACCCTCTAAGAAAATGATATTTACTTATATATTTATTCAAGTTAAAATACAGAATAATATCGATTATGATAATTAAAAGGCTGTGTGGGCCAAATGCGTCTAAGTGATAAAAAAACCCACGTTTATTGGATATGAGCATTCATTTTTATTTCAAATCATACAAATATAGTTAATTACCCAATGTATTATACTTGCAGATATTAATATCGTACGTACTCGTAATAGCTTAGTGTCTAAAATGACTTCTAGCTGGAAACTACAAGCGAATCTGCTTAATATCATGGGTTGTTTTAATTACTTACCAACGTAACCCTCAAGTTATGCATTTAATTGCGCATCAATCAAGGTTCTGAGCAGCGAATGCACCCAAGTTTGGTGGAAATAATGGGTAAATGCGCGAATTACCTTGGTAAAATGGCGAGCATAACCCTAGTGAGCGCATTATCATGAATAATGCTTGATAAAGAAGAGAGTTGTTAGAGGAGCTCAAGTATGTTGTTCATTAATTTTAATGAATATACTTTTGAAAATGAATAATGGCCAAAGCATCAGTTTTTTATTTGGAAACAAATTTGATTTTATAGAAGTAAAAATATATATTAATATTTGGCATATTTTACATTGGCCAAATACATATAAATTCGAATATTATGAATTTAGGTATAAACTAGAGGCCTGTAAAGTCACTTTTTTAAAACCCGACTCCACACAAAAGCGTTAAATTTTCAACCAGAACTCGATTCAAAAGCGTTTTAAATTTATTAATCCGTTACCGACCCCGCCCGGGGCGTTAATTCTTTAACCCGAACCAGAACCGACCTGGAAGTAAAAAAACATGTGTTCTTTACAATCTATAAGACAAATTTAAGTGCAATTTAGGAAACTAATTGATGACACGAATTTTGAGTACTAAATTTATTTAAACGATTTATCATAATTATATATAAATATTAATCCAATTCAGGGTGCGAATTAGCCCTTCTCTCTTCTAAAATTTGCCCAGCAGTCGCAAACGACCTACTCCCATAAGTAGCCGAGATGGCCATAAATTTACGAGCTTATAGAGATAGAGCTAAAGTGGAATATTTATAAGAATAGGGTCTCCGCCATTCAAATATATTATAAATTATAATACATTTTAATTAAAATGAATTATACCAGTCCCATACATTATACACTATTTATATAAAACTAGCCGTGCCCGGCCAAGCGTTGCTTTGGCTTAGTCCTTAATTAGCTAAATAATTAGTATGAATTAATAAAATGGAAAATCTTGGGGTCAATCGTTTATGATGCAAAGAAAAGGCATACTTATTCATAATTAAATAGATTTGTAATCGTTTAAAATACGTATAGGGTATTTGTTAATTTTATATGTTGAAAAGAGCGATGTTAACTATAATGTGCATAGCTGGGTAACAAAAATGTAAAACCACTGCACTGGTGTATAAAAGTTTGTCATAATGTTCGACAATGTATGATAAATATTTAGTACAGCGTTTATAGATGTGTATTGCATAGACTAAAATCTATAGTATCAAAATGAAGAGATTAAAAGACCTCCTTCAAATTTGGTTAAATGAAGGCTTTTATAATATTTGGTTGAAATGAGAAATAATTAAAAATTATACAAATTTAGCTAAATATTTATGCATGAGAAAAAAAATTAGAAAGATAGTTATATCGTTAAAACAATGATCAGGTGAAGGTGTTATAGGTGAGGTATGTTATAATATAAACCTTTGTAAAGATAATGACTTAAAAAGTATAAAGTAAAAAATTTGATATAATAAGTTTAAACCTGCAAGTGTAGTCAAAGTTTAAAAAGGGACTTATGGTATATTTATAAGGGTAGCCAGATTGGAATTAGAGGGGGGGGGCAATAATGATTTAGGCAGAAGAAAAATGATAATTTTTTGAAGTTTTAACCATAATTTCAATAAATTAAAAAAAATTGATTTGGATGGGGGGCAGCCACCCCTCCCTGCCTCCCTCTGGCTACGCCCATGGGTATATAAATATTTTGATTGTACATATACGGTTTTCACTTTACCTGAGAGATGTTAAGATATGCCCGACCCGTCGGACCTGGCTTCGGACTGCCGAAAGAAAGCTATGCTTAAATTTACCTAAAAATTAGTTTGAATAAGAATAAAACTGGGAGAAGACGCTAGAGCCACGGCTATTTTAATTTGGGAACGAAAAGTTGCCAAAGCAATGTCAGTAGGAAAGTTTTACCAGTTCCTCAAGCATCTAAGAAGAAGACTTCTCCTTAACCTTTATTAACAGCAAGCAAAATCTTATTGTAAATGTCTTTTTGTTGCGTCGCTATCTTTGGAACATTAGATCGCATGAAAAACAAAAGATCATCTTGGTTGTATTTTTTCACGATGTAAGTCTATATAAAATGACGCAGCAGCAGATCGACATAATGCAGGCATACCCAGTTGATTCAAGGCTTTGTTTCGAATTTGTAAGCATAAGTCTTATAATAATGTAGCATTTCATCCATGTTTATATTGTGCTATGTATACTTTTAGTAGCAAAAGACAGTCCAGGTTTTGAATAAGAGGGGGGGGGGCAAAAACGTTTTAAGTTCAATTGGGGGGGGGGGGGGCAAAATAAAAATTTTCTAAATTTTTAAGGGTTTTTGTATTGAAATATTTAGGGGGAAGGGGGCATTATGATTTTCTTCGTGCTCTTGAAGCATTCTGTATGTAATAGCTCATCTAACTGCATTTCAAGTTCTATCACTGCTCGTAATCTAATAATGTAGAGCAGACGTACCGATTTAGTTTTGGCCAACATATTACATTGATGGGATAATTGGCGGTATTTTAAATATGATTTTCTTCGTGCTTTTGAAGCATTATTCTGTATGAATAATGGCTCATATAACTGCATTTAAAGTTTGTCGGTTAACCATTGTCTGCATTTATCACTTACTGTTATAGTATACTTATGATATTAATAACCGGACTTTATAAAAATAGCAAAAAAGCACGAAACGTGAGAAAGTTTCAAAAAGTGCGCGTTATATTTAATTAATAAAATGGTGATGTTTTACGGTATCGAGAATATTTATTTGTTACAGCTTTATATATTGTAAAATAAACGGACGTAGTTGAATAAAAAATTGAGACACAAATGACAAAGCAATCGTGGAAAATATTTTAAGGCAAAAAGTAGCACCATAACGATAAATAAGTACAAACCCGTAGTATCTTTAGTCTAGATGGCGGTTTACACTACCAAAAACAGGGTTATAGCTGTCGCAGGTCGATAAAAAGTATATATAAACCATCTAGGATGATAAGGCAAATATTTGGCCAAATTTGGTGGCATTCGGTCAAGAACTTTAGGAATTATTAGAGAACAAAGAAAACGGAGTCACATTTATATATATATAGATTAGAAAACTTTGGAATCTTAAGAAAAGGATTCCTTTACGGAATTAACAAAAAAAAATTCATTTGTTTTAAACTATTTTATTTATTATTCGCGGAATATTTATTGTATTTAAAACGCGCGATTTAAAACGCGCGAAATAATATTAATTGAATTTCTATTTCTAGGATGGCTACATTTTGAATTTTTTTAAATTAATACTAATCCCCAAAAGAGATATATATAATAATAAAACGCGAACGCGAAGGCCATTAAAAGTGCTCGATCACGAAATAGCGCTCGATCAAAATGGGTAATAGAATCAATTTTAATCGTAGAGGGGTCTGGCACAATAGCGTATAATTAATTATATGCGTGTGGGGGGCGGAATAATCAAACCAACAAAAATAATTAGGCTAATAAACAATCGTGTGTTACGCGTAAAGTAATAAAAAGAAGTAATAATAATTCAGGGAGGGGGAAACACCACACCTCCCCCTTTATCAAGAAGTCAAAGACTTAAAGTCCTGCCGATCCGATAAAGGTACAGGGGTTTCAGTGTTGTTAAAAACCATTTTAAGACTGAGACGGACTAGGATCGAGGTGGCGATTTATCTTATCAATTTTAAACAAAGTCTAAACAAACCATAGGTATAAGTTTAACCAACATAATTTTTCAAACATTTTATGAAATCTAGGCCATTAATGTAATTTATCGTCTGACATCTAGTGCCAGTTTATGACCTTTGCCCTCGGATCGACTGATTCATTGACTGTGGATTTAATGAAAGAAATCCAGCACTGTAAATCAGCGATAAAAAGGGTACGTCATGGCTAGCGGACTTTCTGTCCCAGCTCTGTAACGCACCGAGCAACAGTCGCAACCAAAATTATAATTAATCAATACTAAATTATCACAAAGGTTGTACCGTTTTACTTTTATTTTATACATAAACTATAACTTGCCATCTTTAAATAATCAAAATAATCATCTCTCGCCACCCTTTTCTAATTTTATAGAAGCAAAATACGCAGACCGCCAAATGATAATCAAAGAAAACGCGAGGAAGGGTTGTTTTAATATTGGTTAACAATATAATCGTCATATAATTAATATATGTAAATAAATCAAGTGTATAATCCTGTCTTACAATAATATTTTAGCGGCACATTAAGAATTTAGGCCTTGAGAATTCGTTAGGGATGATTCTGCATAATTGATATTTTGCTTTAAATCAGTTTCAGGATTTTCATTCGTTCGAAGAATTCTGCCATCTGTTCTCAGACATATTGGAATTTCCACTGAATTATGTTTGCGGTTTAAATTTGGTAGCCAATTGTTAGAAGGAATTGTTTTCTTCCTCCGTCTCCCAATATTTCCGAATCATGGATTGGTTCGATTGTTTTAGTACGTGTTTCGATTGCTTTTTAATCCAAGCGAAGTGGTTCGATTTCAAACATTTACGGCGCCACTTTGGAATCTTAAGAAAAGGATTCCTTTACGGAATTAACAAAAAAGAATTCCTTTGTTTCAAAATTTTATTTATTATTCGCGGAATATTTATTGTATTTAAAACGCGCTAAATAATATTAATTGTATTTCTATTTCTAGGATGGCTACATTTTGAATTTTTTTAAATCAATACTAATCCCAAAAAAAAGATATATATAATAATAATCGAGTACGCGAACGCGGAGGCCATTAAGTGCTGATCACGAAACAGCCCTCGATCAAAATGGGTAATAAAATCTATTTTAATCGTAGAGGGATCTGGCACAATAGCGTATAATTAATTATATGCGTGTGTGTGGGGGGGGGGAATAAACAAACCAACAAAAATAAATAGGCTAATAAACAATCGTGTGTTACGCGTAAAGTAATAAAAATAAGTAATAATAATTCGGGGAGGGGAAACACCACAAAAACTTTAGTAGGCTAAAAATTATATTGTTCTGCGCATTTTGTAAAATATGCTGTGAAATTTATATCCTTTGATCCGACCCAAAAGCATTTCAATTTGCAACCAGTGACCCGACCCTAAGACGTGGTGAATCTTCTACGCCAACCCGACATTGGTGCAAAAATATTGTTTCCAATTTATTGGTCATTAAATTTTAACAATATGTTCGTACAATTTTATCATATTAGTGATTAAAGTTTGTGTTAAGTTTTCTTATTTTTTTTAGCCATTTATTTATATTTTTATGCTTCTTGCTAAATGAATAAGTCACATGGGTTAATTGCACAAATAATTATATTTTAGTTTATTGAATAAACATATTTTATGAATTTCGGTATATTTATTTTTATTCTTTATAAGACGCAAATTCTCCAACAATTTCTTTTCTTACCAGATAAAATGGTAACTTTGGAGGCCTATTATTATATTATTATTCTTAATATAGTAAACCTTGAGTTCAAATATTTATTATTTTAACATTTAGGTTATAGGTATAACAAATAATATAATGATTTTACCTCGGAATATGGCAAAATCCAAGAAATAACTTAATGAAATGATATAATTCTAGCCAAAAAATGTTATATTTCATTAATTAAATAATAAATACCAATTTGGTTTTTAATATTAAACATGGAGGTGCCCGGGAAGAGACGTAGAGGACGAGCTCGTGTCCCATAGAAAGGACAAGTGAACAAAGGTATGAAAACTAAGAAAATGAATTAGTACATGTTCTTTATCCGATCAAGAAGGAGGAAACTTATCAAAACAAACCCCACGATTGTGGGACCAAATACATTATAAAAAAGAGGAAGAAATGAGTTGGAACTTGAATTCGTTTTTTTTGAAAAAGTAGGAACATGGTTTCAAATACCGAGGTAAGGATGGATGGGATGGGTTTAATGGATTGAGTATTTGATTTAACCAGTCAGCGAATTTAATAGCATATTGGCGGATTAATAAATCGATAATTTTATATTATTAACCATAATAAGTTAAACGCTTATTCATTCAGCGAAATAAATTCTAATATTATAAATGCGATTAATAATATGAAAAAATTTATGTTTTGATGCGCACGCGCAGATGATGCGCATTGATCTTATAAAGATCTGCTTTTTTAGAATATTATACACATATAAAAAAGTAATTAGAACTATAGCTGTTAAATTGCTAACTTGCTTCAACTCCATACGCAAGCACTCACACTGAGCTGTTTAATATGCTCGTTAGCACAATGAGTGCTCGCTGTTCGGTGCACTATGCAGAACATTAGCATAGAAAAATGCTCGAGCAGTAGTGTTTCGATCCTCGGTTTCGAAAGCGAAATCTCGTCTCGGTTACGATTATTAAAATATCTCGTCTCGTCTCGGACTGGAAAAACTCGATCTCGTCTCGGCGAGAATTCTCGTCTCTTCTCGATTTTAAATTTTTTTTATACCAGATATGTTTTTTTATGGCTCTTATAAATTATTATATAAGATATAAATTTGTCAAACTCAAGCTAGATGAGTAACTTAAGGTAGGAAACATTAATATATACTTGACTCGAAGGTATAAAGTTGCTAATTAATAAATTTTATTTCCTGACTAAGGCTCAATAAAAGGATAAAGTTTAATAATATCATCGTATTTTACATAATTAATTTATTGAGATCTTATATAATAACGTTAAAATAATGACAAAAATGCGAGAGTAAACTTTTAAAAGTATTAGCATTATTTATAACAAATAATTTATCTGAACATTGCAAATACAATAAAATAGGCATTATTGTTGAAGAACATAAATGTTTTGAGATCTTACGGTAATTGCACATATAAAAATTAGTAAAAGTTGTTAAATATATAATTTAAACAATTCTATTTTTGTGTGACATCCCATTATACATAACAAAATATTTACAAAATCCATTTATTATAAATTTTCGCATAAAATAATTACGTACAAATAAAGCTTATATTAATATTTTAATTTATTGATAAATTGCAGCATTTGCAAATAATTCAGTGAATTTGAATGCATCTGCCAAGCCCACATTTTGATGTAAAATCTTATGAATGTGATGGGTTGAAGAGATATGCCATGAGTTTAGGCGTAGCAAGAATTTAGCAATATTAATTAATCTATTAAAATGTTTTGGAGTGAGAGATGTCTTCGAAACAATCTTTCGGCAGGCACCGAGGGCGCCGGGGTGCTCAGAAAATCTCTCGCCAATGCTGTTATATTGTGATAATTCTTTTTGTTAATCAACTATTTATATGATATATACAATTTTTTAGTTATTGTTAAAGATTATGTTTGATTAGTAACTGTTAAATGCTTACATTTTCTGAAGCATCTACATTAGCTAAAAAAGATTTTAAGCAGTTTTGATAGGGTAAAGTTTATAGTAAATCGTTTAAGGGCTTTTTTAATATCGGAGTCAGATTCAAATCGCACGAATTTATCTTTGTCCAAATACCCGATTCAATTTGATGCGTCAAACTCGGTTGTAATTATTAATATTTGTGTTTATTTCAACTCTTAAGATTAAATCCAAACTTTGCTGATACCTAAAAAATTAAAAACATACAACATTTAAGCTTACGAAAAATTTTGTATCATATAAAATCGCTGTTATGTTATGCGTCTGAAATGTAAATCTGTTATGAATTTAAAGTTAATACACGCCTATGTTATGAACCGTATGACGATTTTGGATGCGCAGCAAGATCCGATATTAAGACAAGCCATAAGATGTCGTTGAAGTCCTGAAGTATTGCTATCAGTCATTTTTACTGCTTTAAAGCCCAATTTACACTTCCCCAATTTATTTGATTAATCCTTAATTAGTGGGAAATGTTTGAGCTGCTTGCTCTTTTTTAAGTTGGATGATGAACTTGTTGCGCATAAACTCATATAGGTCTAAAACTTTTAGATTATATAATAATGCTATAAAAATAAGTAATAAATACATAATTAATTATTCATATACCCTAAGGGCCACTATTACTATGTTGTCTATTTAATAAAATTATATTACAAATTTGAAATTTGCGCGAAGCGGATAATGAGGTGCGTAAATAATTTAATACCAAAAGTTTCAAAATCATATTAATTTGCATTTAATATCCTAAATGTAAATCTCATAAAATAAAAATTCTTAATTAGCTAAATTAACTCAATAGTTAAAAATAAAAATTAAACCCGAGATCTCTCTATTAAAATATGGTCTCGTCTCGTCTCGTCTCGAGGTAAAATTTCTAGTCTCGATCTCGACTCATTTTTTCAAATTAGATCGAGATTTTTGGAGCACGAGTCGAAACAGCAAAACTGTTTAAGCATTGAGCAGATTGCCCGAGCAGATCTCGAGCAGATAGCAGATATAATTGTTACGTGTTGGTAACTTTAAACATTTGATCATATTATATATCATAAATAAATTAAGAACTTTGCCCCAACCCTTTTTTTGTCCCGTTGGTTTGCCCCCTCGCCCTCTTATTTACCCTCTTTTTCACCCCCTTCCCCCCAGTGTTCTTTATTCTATAAAAATTGATTTAATAATTAAAATCATTATTAAACTTTTAGAATATTATTTATCAAATCAAAGTTATAGTTTCAATTTTTATCGTTCGCCAGAAAATAAAAGTATGTGTACAAAAAGTTGATGGCGTTGGTGTCTCATATGTGGCCACAATATTATCTAAACATTAAAATAATAAAAATTTGCACATCTTTTAGGGTTTATTTCAGAGTACAGATTGCGTTGCACAATTTTTTGAAATCAATTAATTGGTCATTTTTTGAAAGGCTCAAAAAATGTAGTCTGGGTGAATGCACACAAATTGGAAAGTACAGACTGAATGATTTAATAGTTAATAATGCTTTAAAGCTTAAAATACAATATATAAAATATAAAGGTATAATTAATTTATAGGGCACTACTTATTATTTCCTTGTTTTCAGAAAATAGCTAGTTATAGCTGCCGCCATTGCAAAACTAGCTTTTTTATGCATGTTTCATAAATCTTCTACTATTTCTAAGAACCGATTTCAGCCATGGGCGTAGCCAGCATTGGGATTAGCGGGGAAGGCAATAGGGATTAAGGGAGGGGCAAAATGATCATATTTTGAAATTTTAGCCATAATTTATAATTTTTAATAAATTTTTTGGATTTAGAGGGGGCAACCGCCCCTCCCTGCCACCACTTGGCTGCGCCCATGACGTCTCGTCAGTTGTTAAAAAGTGTTTTTGTTGAGAAATATAACCAGAAAACAATTTTTGCTAAGACCAAATTGTAAACACTTATATTTGATATTATAGTATAGCTTATAACTCTTTAATCCATTATATTCCCTTAATAAGCCATCTGAATCAAAATTATGATATAGACTTGAAATAGCCGGCTAAAGGAGGTGTAAGAACAAAAACTTTACCAAGAAAAATAGGAATTACTTTATTAATGCGAATAAGAAATAATTACAACAATAAAGGAGATTTTACAATTAAAATGATTCGCCAAAAAAAAAATTACAATATTCGGGGAGATTACAATAAATGGGGGTAAACGTAGGGGGGGAATATTTACAAAGATCTGGGAACTTTACAAGGATTTTATAAAATTTACAAAGTTTGATAAAATTTGTGGTGGGCTTGATTGAACGAGCAATGTACTGGAAATCTTCAGACGGGGCTGCGAGATGAGTAACAGGTGTTGCTAAGTCAAAAACAAAATGAAAAAGTAATTAAAAAAGAGAGCGTCAAAGAAACTTAGCCACGTCCGCGTCTAGGTTAACCCGCGGTACAAGTGCCTTCCTTTGACCAATTCCTTTTTTTAATTACAAGGATTGCAGAACCGTTCTATTACCTTTTTACATTACAATTAATAAGACAAATCTAAGTAAGATCAAAGTATACCGCGGACGGACATCAAAACGTGGTATACTAAAACTTGGTAAATTGGTATACACGTATACCACAAGACTCTTTCAGGTTAACTTAGATATTATCAAAAATAAATACCGCCTAGGTTGTATAACATAAAGTGATTCTTTCACTAAAGATTAAATGACTAAATTCCGTCATCTCTAAGACAAACCTTCTTAGTTATTGTCGTGAGTTGAGTATGTATTACATTTACAATTAAAATACTATACTACAAACGTGCATAAATCTAATAAATTATAATAAACATAAAACCTAAACTATAAGCCTACAACGCATTAACGATTAGCTTGGGTTTTTCTGTGTTCAGATCCAATTTAAAATTAATTAAATGTTGTAAAGTCGATTTTAACATGTAACTTCGTATAGTAAATTCATTTTCACTCTGATTTGAACGAAATTGTAATAAACAAGAATCTGGTTAGTACAGGTGTTATTTAGTTTGAAGGCCTGAAGGTATTTGGTTTTATTTTAAATTTTTTTTGTTTATGAAACTTCCAGTAGTAACTTATAAATTGTAATTAAATCATTATTTATTAATCTTTTATTGTTTTTTATAAATGAAATGTGCTTATTTTTGAATAGGATGCTAAATATTACAGCTTAAATATTTATTAATTCTGTCATATTGTTATGTATTAAGATAATTTAGTCACAAAGAGTGGAACGAATTTAGCAAATGTAATTGCTATTTGGTGCAATAATTTACTTTTCTTACTCTACTATAAAATTTAATTAAATAATATGAATACTCAACAACCAAAAATCAGAGATGAAAAACTTCAAAAATGTTGTCGGTATGGATGGTGTAATTATCGGCCTCAGTTTCTCCAAGCCTTCAGACATCCATGGGTGGCCCTCACCATTCTTAGTACTTGTGCCTTCATCCAAGGTTTTCTCGTCTCAGGACTAGTGAATGTATGTATTAGCAGTGTAGAAAAGCAGTTTAAATTAACTAGTACCCAAACAGGGTCTGTAGTCAGTGCCTACGACATAGCATTTCTTATTTTTGCCACCCCAATAAGTTATTTGGGCGGGAAGCCGGGTGTCAGTAAAGTTCGATTTTTGACCTTGGGTATGATCTCACTTGGTCTAGGAAGCCTAGTATTTGCTTCTCCACAATTTATATCTCCACCATATGCTTATCGTTCTGTGTCAGAGACCTGTACTCTTAAAACCCCATCTCAAACTTTGTCAACAATTAATACTATCAAAGACACTTTACAAAGTCACAACAAAGCTTTTTCATATTTTATATCATTTTTCTCAGGAAGTTTTTTAAATGGGTTCGGAGGAGTTCCTCTTTATACTCTCGGTATTACGTACATCGATGAAAACTCCCCAGCGGAACTAGTTTCTCTTTACTTGGGTATATACTATGCCTT
This sequence comes from Gordius sp. MW1, assembly GCA_964036665.1. Classification (NCBI taxonomy): domain Eukaryota; kingdom Metazoa; phylum Nematomorpha; class Gordioida; order Gordea; family Gordiidae; genus Gordius; species Gordius sp. MW1. Next base: position 10,369,931 of record OZ038532.1, on the reverse strand, counting down.
TTCAATATTAGGTCCTGCCTTCGGCTTCTTCTTCGGTGCATATGTGCTCACTTATTACGTAGATTTTGTAAAATACACTTTCCTCCCTCACAGCAAAACCTATGAATGGATATCTAATAACTTACTTTCAGGCCTATCACCAGGGCCCAACTGGGTTGGTGCGTGGTGGCTTGGCTTTGTAACATGTACAGCCTTAGCCTGGACTGTGACTATACCCCTCTCAGGTTTACCCTCTAGATTTCCTGATATGCTCGAAAAATTTGTAGCCCGACGTAGTAAAATGGATACAAAAATTAACACCATTATTCCAGACAAAACAACTAACAAAACCCCTCATCAATTAATGAAGTCTCCATCAGACCAAGGTTATTTATATAATTAAAACATAATACTTGTAATTTGTTTATTAAATCATTTTTATTGTGAAATATTCCCAATTTTGAAATTTTTTATTTTATACTTCAATGGTTGAGTTTACCTTTTATATGAACATTTTATCCTAATTTATATTAACTTCATGTTTACCTGATAATGAGATTTTACTATATGAACCTTAAATATCCTTAAATCTAATTTATAAAAATTATATTTATTTAATTAAATATGTATATATATCAAATATGCTCAGGATCTTCTTCTACAATGAATGTCTCTCTGCTCTCTCGACTTAAACTGATATATGGTTCCTTGCGGTCTACCACAGCAACACTCTTCAATAATATAAGATCACTACCCCAAACCAAAATTATTACAAACAACATTAGTGTCAACAAAACAGGCAGAGAAATTAAAGATACTATTGTAACGGTTGATAATTGTGAACAAAACAATGCATTTTACAGATCTCTAAAATCTCTCCTAACAAATGGAACTTTCATGAGCATAACACTGGCAGGAGCCGCCGATGGATTTATTCTCAATGGGTTTGCAGCCTTTTTACCCAAATATTTAGAAATGCAATTTGGCTTATCCGCTAAACATGCCTCATTGTACGTTGGATGTGCTACTATACCTGCAGGTGTATTAGGCATGCTATTGGGTGGGTAAGTAATTTTTATTGCATTCATTCCTTATGGATTCATATTTTATTGAGCGATTCGTTTTTAACATATAAATTTGTTCTATTGTGTTTAACAAATATTTTTTAATTTGATGCATTTGCCACTTAATATATCTGTCAAATTAATTAAGTAATTATTTATAATTAGTAAATATTTTGTTTGTGTTTTTTTATTGGACATCTGCTACTACCAGTCTAAAGTATTTCACCAAGTTTTGCCGCTCATGATTTTTTATTGATGCTTTAACCTGAGTCGTCTTTAACTAGTGGCTAGTTTTAAAATCACTAGTTTTCTCTCCATAATTCGTAAGATATAAATGACTGATATTATAATAAAAAGTTTAAAAATTGAAAATATTAATATTTTTGTGTTTATCTCTTATTTATATCCCATTAAATATTGCATGATCAACGTCGTTCTCGCCCGATTTATTAACTCTATCTTATAATCGACATTAAGTTTTGATACAGCTGATAGTGTTATGAAAATGGCTGAGACTCGGCCTTTTTTACAACTTTAGTTGATATTTAATTTTCGATCATCTGAGTTTAAAAATGGTGGCAAATTTTCTAGTTTTAGCTAAGCGTGTTTATCGATTTTGTTTTTTATCGGAATTTTAAACAGGTAATGAATTGGAATAACTTTTAGTAACTCCATTTTTTGGTGGCAACAAATTAAATTTTACTTAATTACTGAGTTTAAATTTGAAGGTGGGGGGGGGGGGTTTAAAGATTTAATAATGATTTAGGCAGAGTAGACAAAATTTTGCCCATAATTAATTGCTATGCAATTTATGGGCTCGTTTTTTGTTGTCCGTCCGTCCGTTGTCCGTCCGTCCGTTACCCTCCTATCTATTTGCAATGGGTATATTAGGTTATCGATTTTTTAAATTAATGCATGAGAAAGAGGTGCCCCACCCCTCATCTCTATCTCCCTCGCTGTGTTATTTTTTAAATTAATGCATAAGAGGTGCCCCACCCCTCATTTATATCTCCCTCGCTTTCGGGCGGGGTCGGGTTTTAATTGCTACGTTAAATTAATGCATAAGTATATCTATTCGTTTTTGAATTGGGTAACATTGATATTAATTGCTATAATTACCCTATGCCCTCCACTACAAGGGCCTATGCCTCTACTGATATGGGTCCCTGTGCCCCTACAAAAGCCTATGCCTCTATTAATGTGGGTTCCAACCCCGGCGAACGTTCTGAATTGCTGGTTCGATTCCCGGAGGGGGCAAATTTATTTTTTATTTTTTAAATTAAATTAATATATTTTTCCTGTTACTACCATTGATAATATGACTTTTTGGCCGTCCGCTTGTTCTAATGTTTCATTTTATTATATAATAAACATAAATAAAAGTTGTTTACTTTTAATTGCTAAGCAATTTAACTAGTTTTTGGGTTAGAATCCCGGAGTTTTTTTGACTTGATTGTTCTTGTTACTATCATTGATAATAAGACTTTTTGGCCGTCCGCTGGCTGCTGACCAATGAAAAAAATGACCATTGGCCAAAATGTGAATCCGAGTTTATTTTTTCGTTTTTTTTGACTATTATGATTGTTCCTGTTACTACCATTGCTATTATAACTTTTTGGCCGTCCGCTGGCTCCTGACCGATGGAAAAAATGACCATTGGCCAAAATGTGAATCGAAATTATTTTTTTCGTTTTTTTTTGACTATTATGATTGTTCCTGTTCCTACCATTGCTATTATGACTTTTTGGCCGTCCGCTGGCTGGACCATTGGAATAAAATGACCATTGGCCAAAATGTGATTCGAAAACTTTTTTTTCGTTTTTTTTTTGACTATTATGAATTTATATCCACTTTTACCGTGTCCTGGCTGCTGACCAATGGAAAAAAATGACCATTGGCCAAAATGTGATTCGAAAATTTTTTTTTCGTTTTTTTTACTCTTATGAATTTATATCCACTTTTACCGTGTGCTGGCTGCTGACCAATGGAAAAAAATGACCATTGGCCAAAGTGAGCATCAAAATTTTTTTTCCCGTTTTTTTGGCTATCATTGACTTATAGAGTATCTGTTGGTACTGACCAATGGAGAAAAAATGACCATTTGCCAAATTTTTGATTTTTTTTAATTAAAAATTGTTCAAATTCAACAAAAATTTCTCCCAACAATTCTGCAAATTCTTAACATTGTGATGTTTTATAATATAATGTTTGTTAGACCCATAATCACTAAAGGCCATAAAAACTAATGTAATACGCAACTAGATGCAAATCTAACCCTAACCCTTGCCTATATTACATTTTGCCTATAAATGGAAAATTTGTATAAATGATTAATTAATCATTAGGCATTTAATACCCCCCTATAGGCATTCTCGCCCCTTCCCACCTTTCTCGCCCATAAATTGCATAGCAAATATGATACATTTATACGAAGTACAGATGAGTCGTCCCTCCTTCCCTTCCCCTCTTCCCTTCCCTTCTCCCCCTTCCCACGAGGGCCGAAGGCCCGAGTTTTTTATTTATATTAACGAATATTAAGTTACGTTGACTATATGACCGTTTTATTTTGATTTATAATTAAAATTTAGCCGTAATGTTGTAACATTAATAGAATGAGGCGTGTGTAAAAACTATATGGAATCGTGTCAGGGTCGGGTTTGTAGTCAAAAAATTTTAACTTAGCGGTCGGTAATTGATAGCAAAGTGTTGCAACTATATTTATTGATTGCTATGCAATTTATGGGCTCGCTTTTTTAATTTTATTGATTGAATTATAAAAGAAGTGTAATTACTCAGCTATATAATTTAAAATTTATTATACCCTTGTATTTAGTTTAGCAGAGTCCTGCAATTATATTAGTTATATATTTTAATGATTATATTATGAAAGAAGTGTAATTACTCAGCTAGTTTAAAATTTATTAAACCGTTGAAAAGTTTTAACGATATAAGCATTTGAGTTTGACTCCTTGTAGTAAATTACGCGCAAGCCAGTCCTTGGTTTATACAGAGGTCTTTGCTCCACTTGCGCGAGCTCATCAGTATGCTAGAAATATCCGATCTTATTGTCGATCGGTTAAATGGCTTAAATCGTCATGCGCAAGACAGAGAGGGGCAGGTAAGACAGAGAGGGGCATGTGCCCCCTCCCCCTTTTAAATCCAAATTATTTTTTTTTAATTTGCTCTTCCCTAAATCTTTATCAAGATTTTTGCCCCATTGCATTTCATGTCATGACTAAGCCCATAACCCATTATATGACAGCACTGAAGCATATTTTCTACTGAGAGAGGAAAGATGACGATTTTAGTAATATATTTTAGCATGGATTTTATAATGATTTGTAAAATGGGTTGCATAGCAATTAATTGAAAATTTTAGAAATTAATAAAGGATATTTTTATAAGCCAACTAGTACAAATATGGCCACAAATAACAAGAATAACGGCACAAGACGATAACTAATTTTTTGTTACGATTTTAGGCGTCTTTCTTATACCAATAATGATGAAAATGCTTATTTTCGAGCCGGTCAATTATTTGCTTATTAGCATAAAATTATGACCCCTTTTTGATATTAATATTAATATTTTATTTTAAATTATATTTATAAATAACGAGTAAAATAAGCCAATTTGTGATTTTTCTAATTTTTTACGGCTCACCTTAGTATATGCCTAACCAAAATATTCATCGATTATAAAAAGCTTCTGTCATATAGTACTACCAGGATTTTAATGTATTGACTGACACGACCTTGAACATTTGTTTTATGTAAATTTTCTATTGACATCCTGGTTTCATTTACCGATTACATGTGCAAAAATACTGTGCATCGGAGACCAGAAAAGCTCGTCACGGCCCGCTGCCCGATCTCGCCCCCCCCCCTCCCGGGCAACTGAAATTTAGATTTTCTGGAGGGTTCGGACGCGCATTCTAACTTGATTCGGGCAATTTGGGTTTACGGAGATTTTTTGTATACTGTGTTATTTTGTCACCTTTTTTTATTTGATCGTATAACATTTATTAAACGTGGTTCTTATCCAAAATAAAATCTAGAATTAAAAAATATTATTTTAAGAGAATATTATTATTAAAAATAAAAAATCATCATTTGGACATCAGGTCCGGGCAGGACTATTTATACAATTTTGACTTCTGTTGTCTACAACAATTCTCAAAAAAATTAATATGGATTTTTTTGGATGAATTTCTTGAAAATTATATCGGGAATTTATTTTCATTTTCTTTGCGTAAATAATCATAAAATTGCCGTGATCAAGCTACACTTTTTACGCATTTGGGTTCCATCATGATGAAAAGTTTTGTTACACAAAATATTAAGCAGGAAAGATAAAGATAATTATATAACTCTTTATTTCAGTCAGACCTCTTAAATTTACATCCATAACAGTGCGGAGCCAGGTTTTGAATTGGGGGGGGGGGCAAACGTTTAAAAGTTCAATAAGAGGGGGGCAAAACATAATTTTTTTTAATTTTTCAAAGTTTTTGCATTGAATTTTTTTTCTCGTAATTTAGGGGGGGGGGGCGCTGCCCCTCCTGGCTACGCCCATGTATCATTACATTATTTTTATGAATTTTGTAATTGATATTTATTTTAAAAGCTGTTTCTAATATTTAACTAGTTCAATATTTTTTTAATACGTTCTAAAAACACTTTAAATAACCAAACTTACTATAACCTATATATGTCTTTCGTGCTCATTTCAAAATGGCGGAAAAACGGTAACTTATATTGATAAACAGTCTATCTAGCCTATATTTACATCATATTTTTAGCTCCCCTTCCTACTCTCACTTATTATGTAAAATAATCACTTAACTAAATAAAAATTAAGTTTTTATATTATTTTTACATTTTTTGAGATAATAAAATTCTGACAATGGTAGAAAAGAGGGTAAAAATTGATTTTTTGGCCTTATCTCACTTACATTTGTAGCTATAGTTTTGAAAATAAATAGTGGTTTTAAATTCACCTATAAACGGTATACATGTTTTATTAGCAAAATTTTACATGCTTGAACATTTCCTCAACGCCCAGGTACGTGGTGAAGCGATTCAAGGTTTCTGTGCTGGGTATGATCAAGATAACTTTCATAGCCTCGCTCTGCAATTTCTCTTGCCTGTTAGTCCTGTTAATGACTTGCCCGGAAAATAGATTAGCCGGCGTTAATTACATGCCCGCTTACCTCAGGCCACCTAAAACTTTCAGCAACGCCACTACGAAAGGTAATCTATGGCTTGGCCATTCAGTGGAATTAAAAAAAATCCAGATGGGCCGCTTCGAATTTGAAAATGATTTAAAGCTAATTTCGCATTAAGCCCGACGCCATAGCTTCGTTATATAATATAGCTATGATTTTTTTGAAAATTTGACTTGTTGACGTAAAAACTGTACGAATTCAGGCTCCAATCTTAATTCTTCATTTTATAATGGGTTTAAAAAATGATTTCATAACTTTCACAAGTAAATTAATAAAATTAAGAGAGATCCCTTCAAATTTGGGATTTTTCAGCCCAATTTCACTTTATTAGATATTTAATTAAAGCTAGTGGCAAAATCTAGGTCCCAACTTTGTAAAAAAAGTATAAATATTATTTCTTTACGATTAGTATGCCCGTCCCATATTTTAATAATAATCGACCCAAACCCGACCAAAACTTCCCATGGAAAATGTAATTTTGTAATCCTTAATTTTATCAGCGCTAAGAAAGTTACCGAATAACGCGCTTAGTTACTTAAGGATTATCAGATTAAATTTATCCATTTTATACAGCCGGTCGGTCGCATTGGAGATTAATCTTTAGATAGTTTTAATTTCTACCATAATGTCGCACAGTAATTCCGTAATTTTGATTTAATTAAGAGATTTCGAATTAAAGTACTCACTCCAGACTTTATAGCATTTTTATTTGTTTATTTCAGATTACGACGCCTGGTTCACTGGGTAAGTTATAATTGAATGAAAATTCCGTTTTAGTATACCGTACATTAACGAATGTTTATACAAACCAAGCCGTAAGTTTGACGGTCTTATTTTAACCCTAAAGGAATAATCCTTTTAATATTTACACGTATGTGATTTTGGATTTATTTAGCATCAACCCCCACTCCGCCATCCGTCCCTATAATTAAATGTCTCGCTCTTGACCTAAAAAATTTCCAGTAGCTGATTGTCACACTAAGGTGGTCAGCTTCTTTAGATATTTGGATGAGGGGTGACGCTCGGCCATCCGGGCCTGACAGACGTGTTGACGATGTGATATATTTTACATCTTTTGAAAAAAAAGTGCCGAAGCGGGATTTGAACCAGCGAGCTCTTGTTCAAAGGCAAAGCCTATATCAACTACGCCCCTCGCTCTTGACCTAAAAAAATATGCGTTCATAAAAATTGATTTTTTCATAGCTATCGATTAATAAATGTATGGGTACCAAGGAATCCATATACAAATCTTCAAAATTTATGGTTCGACCATGGCCCGTGGAACTTTAATAGTTCAATAAATATCAATTGCTTTGTATGGTTTAATTACAGATGTATACAAAATTACGAATTAGGCATGCATCCTAAAACTCTCACATTTTTTTTTAACGAATTCAAACATTTCACGCTTACTAAACCCGGCCCATTAAGGCCACAGCCCAGTTAGTGATTCTAAGTTTAATGCAGATGAGCACTTTGAAAGTTGAAATATTTGAAATTTACAAGTAAGCAACTTTGGCGGGGGTTGATAGTGAAAATTATTTAGGGCAGAGCGGGATTTAGGGTATACATTTTTCTAAAATTTTTAAGTTTATCCCCTAGTCTAGATGTATGGCTTAAATGCAATTGAATAGTTTAGCCTTTAAACTCTGCAAATTAAGAATAAGTTTTTTTGAAAAATGATTAGGAAATAAATCCTTATAAATTTTAAATACGGTCTTCTTCTTCTTTATCAGTTATTTGGTCCCACAGTCGTGGGGTTTGTTTTAATGAGTTTCTTCCAACTTGCCCGGATGAGTGCCATGCAGGGGTTTGTCCCGAACCCGAACCCCTGAACCCGAACCGGGTAAAACCCGATGTTTTACAGAACCCGAACCCAAACCCGAACCCATTTTTAAAAATACCCTTAAAACCCGAACCCGAACCCGATAAATACAAAAAGGGGTCGGGTTCGGATTTTTAATTTAAAAATATATTGTGAATGGAATTGAATATCTCAGTTTTCTCTATCATGAGAATGTAACGAAACGAAGAAAACCATATGATTTTAATTTCAATATTTTTATGTTTTCGGCATTTTTCATTCATTAATCAATACATCTCAAGAATTATTTGTTAATATTATAAATTGATATATATTAGACTATAATTTATATAATAACTGTAAAATACTTTAAATATATGTACTTTAACATTTAATATAAAGAAATATCAGATGTTTTATTATAATTTTAAATTTGTTTCTCACTTGTTTGTAAAATTTACTGAGGTCTAATTATTATACAATGTTTAAATAAGAATAGGACATATATTTTATTATTCTCTTTTAGAGTCTAAAAATGGTGAAGGAAAATAACCCCATTAAACAATTGGCATGTGAATTTAATTAGGTGCTATTTAAATATTACATTAACTATTCAATAATTTTTTGAAGGTAAAAATGTATTATTAGTATAAAAAAAATTTCTTGAACCCGAACCTGTACCCGAACCGGGTTTCAAAATTTATACAAACCCGAACACGAACCCGAACCCGATTTCAAAATTTATGCCAAACCCGAACACGAACCCGATTTTATTTTGGACGGGTTCAAACCCCTGGTGCCATGTCTTGACTAATTTCTTTTGTTTCCATAACTTTATCGAACGGTATAAGTTTTAATCGAATTTACATTATCAAATTTTATACCGCAAAAAATTAGCAGCAATATGCCATTTAATTTTAGTCTGTTAATATCTTAGACGCCATGCGCTAAGCAACGAAGCTAAGATAGATTTCGATTGTAACCACGACTGCCATTGTCACGACACATACGACCCCGTGTGCGGTACTGACGTCATGTACTATTCGGCTTGTCACGCCGGTTGTCACACCAAATTGAGCTCGGACAAGCTTAAACACATCGTAATTTTCCGTGAAATGTTTACTGTCATGGGCGTAGCCAAAGGGGGGGGGCAAGGAGGGGCGGCTGCCACCCGCTAAAATCCAAATCGGTGAAATTTATTAGAATTATGGCTAAAATTTCAAAAAATGATCATTTTGCCCCTCCCTAAATCATTATTGCCCCCCCCCTTCTTCTAATTTTAATGCTGGCTACGCCCGTGTTTACTGTTACCGTGTTTTTAATAGTTTCGGAAGGTGGTGATATGAGATGGAAATTTGCCATTTTTAGGTAGACGAGGAAGGCTTAAAATCATAGATTGTATTGTTTAATCTGAACTTTGATAGATGATAAAACGGGATTTGTCAGGCAACACAAAATTAGCACTTAAAACTGTGTGAGTTTATTACAAAAAGAACGTATTGCACAGTATTTAATAACGAAATCTGTCATATAGTTATAATCCTTTGAATGATATTTTTTACGATCCCAAAAGTCATTAAATAATGATTAAAGCTGCTAATCTTTTTCCCCTCCTGCCTATGTCCATTACATATTTAACAAGTTTATATTTTATTTGTTATTCTTTTAGTTTTTTAATCTATTGATTCATGAATAGACATTAATTTTCGTAATTTTCATAAGCATACCAATAAAGGTGGGATTATTAAATTGTAAATTTAAACACGCTTTCGCGTCGCTGAGGATAAAAACTAGGGTAAATTTTAATTAATAAAAAATTGTTATATTTAAGTTGTTGAATTTTAATTTTTTGTTCCCATTTAGAGATGCCTAAATTTCTAAAAAAATTTGCAAAAAGTAAAACTCATATAGGCTCAATGTATCATTTTTAAAAATTGTACTCTACCTTTGAATATGCTCAATTCACGAAAATATAAGCTTAAATTATAAGTTTGCATTAATTAGCATTTACAACGCACCCTGAGTGTTAATTAAGGGACTGCCTACGTTTATATATTATTTTTCACATCTTCAACACAGTAGCCATGATGGGCAGTCTTGGTGAATATGCAATAAAATTTAACCAATTGCCATTTGCTCGTTTATTCATTAATAACGGCTTTATATCGATAACCGCGAGTAATATATACAAACGAAAAATTCAAATATTCAAAAGAGGTAATTTGAATACGGTGTATTTTCAAGTGTTACAAATAACTAAATAACTGTTACTACTCGTGTTTTATCTAGGTCTACCGCAATTGTACTTGCATTGGGGAAGGATCGAACGGCGAGCGAGGTGAGGCCAGGCCTGGTGCATGCCCCACCACTTGTGGCAATTTATTCCTCTTCCTTTCCTTCATCTTTTTTAGCCTTTTCCTCCTCCTTATGGTTGCAGTTATAGCCATCATGATAACGCTTAAGTAAGATGATTTTAGAACTGTGTAAATTTTTAATAGTAAAAAGATAGGAAGGGATAATTTTATTTTGTATATAATTAAAAAAGTAAATGTTAATGTGCTAACATTAAAGAAAATTGTAAAAACACTCCTCTCCCCTTTATCTACGAATTAAATCTATTTAATTAAATTTTTATTGATTAATTTGCAAGTTATTTAGGTTTAAAAAAAGATAAAATCGCTGTTTTTGGCAACTTGGATCTGCAAACAGTTTGCCGGTTGATTTTTCTTGTTGAACCGTGTAATTATTACTAAATATACGAACTCGACCTAACACTAATAATACTATAGTCTAACGGGCAGCTGATAATTTTTAAGTATGCGTGTAATCCGTTATGTTAGATTTCAATATATATTTTCAAAATTTTATATCAACCAAATATCCCCTAACAAAAGCCCTTAACAGAAAAAACTTAAGTTAGGTAAAACAAAATAAGATTACATGGGAAATTGATAAAAGTGTGTAGAACATCAAAATTTTTAAGCAGATAATATGTTATCGTTAATAATAACATTAGCGACCGCCATCTTTAATATATTTTCTATAAGCTGTGAATCTAAAAATATGGGTAATCAAATGTTAACAATAGGCATGGGAAGATAATTCTGCAGTGTTTTTTTATTATTACTCGATTATTTTTTCATTGCACGACTGCGCACATTGAATGCATCTCACTTAATATGTCGGCCTAAGATTGCTTAGATGTTCGCCATTCTATAGTATTACTAGTCTATGGGCTCGATACATATAACATGTAAAAATCGTTGAAATTAAAATAGACTATTGAATGAGCAAAGTAGTTTTGGTTGCATTAATTGTTAAACATGTCATAACATTTATATTTTACTTTTTTTCCAAGATGTCAAGTATACGAGTGCTAAAATTTTGCTAATAAAGGCTGTGGTATAATGAGCTAGATGATAATTTCCCTATTATTTGTAATGACAATTTTTAATAATGTGGAAAAATTAGGTACTAACCAGTATGAACTATGAAGCAATATTGAGTTAGGTCGGATGGCTAAAATATATTTGACACTGAATTTATTTTCTTATTAAGCATTTTAAGGATATATTTAAGCTTTAAAAATTTGTATCTCAATCAAGTTGGAAAATTATAGCAAAAATTGGGCAGGTTTGAGCATATATTATTTTCAAACTATTTAAAAAGTATAATGTTATAATAGTGCATAAATAATTCAACATTTTTAGGTGCGTAGGTAGCCATGAGAATTCTTTATCCATGGGCGTACAATGGGCATTCGTTCGTTTATTAGGTAATTTTTAATGTTCAGGGTTTTAAATCACCAATGTTTAGTAGCAGTTAATCTTAATTCTACTAAATCATTATTATCTATAAAATTTTGTTAAAGATTTATGTAATCGTTGTTTAATACAAAGGCTTATTATTTTAAGATGTCATGATTGACCTAAATTTTGTAAAGCAAGTTTACCCGTTGTTACAATCACAAAACGTCATAATATTTTTCAATTTGAAAAGGAGTTATTTTTAATTGCTATGCAATTAATATTATAATATTGTAGTGCGTATTATTTATATCTTTCCTCTAATTAATACTTAGGAACGATCCCCGGACCTATAATATTCGGCAGGATAATAGATCGCAATTGCTTGTTTTGGGAAGTCAAAAGCGTGCCCGAGTCATCAATGTCCCTCGTTGAACCGGGATCAATAATGTCTGTAGCTGAGAACGGATCCTGTAAGCTATACAACAACTACGCCATGGGCCGAAACCTGTTTTTCTTGATGGTAGTCAGCAAAATGACGTCCCAAATATTTTACGGGATCGCGTGTTTCATCTATTCTCGCACAGCCTTAAACGCACCCCAGTTCTTGGTTGAGAACGAAAAAGCGCCTAATGATGAAGCTCAACCTGCGAAAAGGCCTTTCGAATCTCTACGAGTTACTACTTACCCCGACTTGAGGGGGTTTCGATGGGATAGGGGCGCTTCTAGCGTTATAAAATCTATGTCTGACGACTCCTTAAGGCCTCCTTCATCGCGCCCATATAAATCGGAATCGACTTGGTCCCCTAAAGCCCGCCACACTACTTACTCTAAATAAATTATTTAACGCTACCGTATGACGACAATCCGATGCAACATCACTGCAAATAAGCGCGATGATATTGAATCGTAAATCAATGGTGCTTTGTTTATACACAATTATTTATGCCACTTTTCAATTACACGCTCGTTGTATCCACGAATCACTTATACCAATACCGGTTTTATAAAAATAGATTAATCGATATGTATTTAACGTTTAACACATTATTTTACAGATATTCGTTCGCTACTTAACAAATTTATTTACGATCGTTGAATTGTTACATTAACATGTGTATACATGTTTATCAACTATGTGTAGCTCTAATCAGTTTTTAATGGTTGTTACTAATAATGTTATAATTTGTTTTAAATGGTAACTGAACAAAGCGTGTGTAGTGATTGTATTAGAAGAAGACTATATTTTTTAGTGTTTATACAAACATTTTATAAAGTGGACGATTAATAAATAATATTTTTATTAATTTAAAACACAAGAAGGTTCAAATGGTTGTTTTATAATTTAAGGCTAGTCAAAATGGTAAATATTTTGAACTCCGATGTTTTATTTTTTTTTACTTCTTTTATCTCCTTTATTTTGAACTCCGATGTTTTATTTTTTTTTACTTCTTTTATCTCCTTTAACAATAATGTGGCCGGAGCAACGTTTATATTCCATAAAAAGATGCGATGAAACAAAGTTTTTTCATTTCAAAACTATGAATAATGCTATGTTAATTGTTCAGTTTTTACTCTATAATGGTGATATGAGTTTTAGCGATGCAAATTCCTATTTTGTAACATTACACAAACTATATTTTTATAATATAAATTACAATAATTCATATTTCTTGGTATCCTAATCGTTTTTATACTACAAAAGGACTATTAAACACAGGCTTGCTTCCTATTATGGTGCGTGGAAGCGAATATCAATGTTTCGGGGACAAACAGCTTAAAAAATTGATTTATCTTGTAGCTCTAGTTTGAGGGTTTGAATTTTGCTCAACTTATCGGATGGTAGGGTTGGTACAATTTTTATAAGCGTCGAAAAGACTTGGGTGTGTGTCCTCTGCAGCTCTCCATGTTAGCCTTGGTACGTATTATCCCTTGACAAACAAAAACCCGCTAACTTTTTTACTAGATGTGCCATTGTTTGAGAAACTGGGATGTTCCTGATGGTTAAATCTGTTTTCGCATTTTACAGATGTCAATTTTTACTTAGATGATTTTACAGCCTTGAGTCGGCCTTTTTTTATAAGTAGGAGATCAGATTGATTAGTAAGTTCTTGCTATTAGTTTCCATTAATTAAATTTAGAGATTGTGAGTATGCTGAGGAGCTTATTTGACTTTGCGTTTGTAACTATTTTGTTAATTTTTAAGATTATTCAAAAATAAGAAATTTCGGGATCCACATTTAAAAATCACAAGTTATATGAATAAAGGATGAGGAAAAATTGCCGAATTAAATCATTATATAAATATAAAATTAATGAACCTTCCCATTTTTATATTTTAAAACACAAAAATAAAAACAATATTTACAAATTTTGGTGACCAGAGCCTGTTCGAGCCCGTTGAATTACCTTATGCCCTTTCCAAGCCCGGCCCTAATTTAACAAAACCTCATTTATGTTAAGCACGTTTTTGGACCATCCACAGGTCGAAGTTTTGTAAATTTAACTTTGGCGACCTACTATAATTTCTTTAATAAAGTTAATAAGTCATGATTATCTAAAGGTAGATTTTAAAAATCTATTAACTACTAAACCATGAAGATTATTGATTTTTAGTTGAATTTATCAATAGCTTCTGTAGAATGAGCACACTCACCTTCTAAAGATCAGAAAGAATAAAAATGAGGCACGTATAAAAGGCGTGCAAAGCGCTTTGTAAAATTGTCATCCACTTTGAATATTGATTATTTGTATTTTATTATTACGCTCACTGGCAATTTCTTAAACCGAGGAACTAAAGTAAGTTTAAATAGGCATGGGTAAAGGCTAAAAAAACTGAAATATTAATTGCCTTAGCATCTTTCTCTTCTATTTTAAAAAGTTGAGATTCAGTGAAATAATTAGAATCAAATTTTTTTCGCTTTAAAACAGGGACAGGGATGGGACACTTTTTTATATACAGTCTTACAATTATTAGATATTCATTTAAAATAAATTTCAAATTAATTAACGTAATTAATTATTTCAATCAGCATAACACTAACATGAGTTATATTGATATCATTGTGTTTTATAAAATATATAAAAAAATTTGTCGATTGGCGGCTGGTGAGGGGGGGGGGGGGTTCTAACCCGAAAACCCCCCACGCCTTCCCTACGCCACTCTTCATAAAGATAGGTAGTTTGAATTCATAAAGATCAAAAATATATTTTCCATCATAATAGAAAATATTATTCCTTGTTGTCTCACTAATTACCAATTCTGAGTAACAAATACTGATTCTGAAAAGCTTTTTAATACTACTATAATATAATTAATCGTTTTATTATCAGCTATATATGCCAAAAAATGTTAAAGCATGATTTACAAAATAATCCGTTTAAATTTGAAAAGGAACAATTGAGTCTTAACTTACCAACACAATTTTACCATATAACTATAAATAACCTCTTATTTATTTAGATATAAATAAGCTCCACCACTCATAGTGCAATGTCGGACTTAATCAAAAACATGCCAGATACTTTTTTATAAGACAAGGCTCATTAAATTAAGCATAACCTTTCTTTACCCGCAAACCTCTATCGATTAACTTTTACTATTAAATGTAAAATATAACCTCTAATCATTGAGAAAAGCGCCATATAATATTATTGTTTAAAAGTTAAAACACTCAGCGATTAAATGATATAAAGAATTGCGATTTAATTAAAGATTTATGTTTTTAGATTAATAACTTGATTGTGAATAGTTAATATATACCTTTGTCTCATTCTGATTGTTTTCTGCAAAAAATAGAGATTAAACAGATAGCATAGTATTAAATTTTACATTATACATTAAATTATGACTTTAAACAATAATTTACATATACATAAAAGTAATAAGAAAAGACAGTTTTACTTTATATGTTCGTTGTAATAATCACCTACATATAATGTTTGTTTAAAAAATTTGTACCAAGTTGAAGTTTCGGCTTAGCAGCTGATATGTATTATAACCAATAGCAAAAGACGTGTGTAAATTTGAATTTTATAATTCTATAGATAGAGTATAAAATTGATATGTAACTATTTTTTCCTTGTGATTTTATAATCTTTCTTTATATATTTCAAATTTGTTTATAAATTTTTTAACCCTATTAATTTTGATTTCTCTCTTAATGGTTAATTTAAGTTAACATACACGTCATTAGTAACGTTTCAAGCTATTTTATGTTATAATATTTAATTTGATGTAATTAAAACTCTTAATTAAATATTTTTATTTTGCATCCACAGATTTTAAGATTGAAAGAAATGAACCCTGAAAAATTGTTATCCAACTCCGATGATACCACCGATATAAACCTTGAAACATCGTATGGTTGGTTTAAGTGGAGACCAGTCTCATTTCAAAAATATGCTTCACGTCCGGTCACCTTCTTAATAATTATTTGCTGTTGCGCGTTCGTGCAAGAATTTACAGTATCCGGCATCGTGAATCTATGCGTTAGTAGCGTCGAGAAGCAATTTAGGCTGAGTAGCACCCAAACCGGGGCCGTCATAAGTGCCTACGACATTGCATTTCTAGCCGCTTCGGGGCCCATCAGTTGGGCCGGGGGTAGGTCTGTGCACGAAGCCAGTAAAATTCGTTATTTAACCGTAGGACTATTATGCCTAGCGGGTGGTAGCATAATTTTTGCGTCACCCCACTTCTTTACTCCGCCCTACGAATTCAGTTCGATTTCCGAAACTTGTCAGAGAGCGGCATCGTTAGAGTCAGGCAACGGTAGTGTAAATTTCACCACTTCGACAAGGCGTTCTAACGCGGGCCCTTTGATAGCTCTGCTAACGGGTAACGTTTTGCATGGGATAGGATCTGCTCCCTTGTACACGTTGGGAGTCGCTTACATCGACGAAAATAGTGAATACGCGTCGGTGCCACTGTATTTGGGCATCTATTATGCGGTTTCTGTCCTGGGTCCGGCCTTCGGTTTTTTGTTCGGTGCCTTTTCGTTAACTTTTTACGTGGATCTATGGCGTCAAACAACCGCGACAAATTTGCATCTCGATACTTCAGACCCAAATTGGGTCGGCGCCTGGTGGTTGAGCTTCCTGGTTTGTGCCGGGCTCGCTTTACTTATAACCATACCCCTTTCGGGTAAGCATGGGATGCCGCAAATAACTTGATTGAGGGGGTATATTTTGTGTTATTTATTACGATCACTAGCTTTATCTAACCTTTGTTGGGCTTAGCAAAGTTATGATATTACATTTATTGCATCTTGTGGATCGCGGCTTATGTAATGGCTTGTCTTAGTTTTAAATGGCAGAATGATCCCCTGTGGACTGATTAGCTAGGTATTTCGATCTAAGATTAATAGCGAATTTGTCTCTTTGGCAAATGGCATAATTTTAAGTAGCATATTATTAAATATTTAATAATAAATTGACAAAATTGAATCATTTTTGATTGATTCTAATTGAAATGCCATAAAATATTTAGCATAAAGAATATAATAATTAAAGCCAAGTTTGTCCGTCCATTTGGCATTACAATAGTCTTAACTAAGGTTTATTAAACCCTGTTAATATTGCCATAACAGCAAATATGTAAAGCTGTGTTTTAAGGATGCGGCTGGATTTTTGGCTACGAAGCAAAAATAAGGTTAAGCCCTAAGGCAAATTATTTACGCTAGGCTTCAGTCAAAATCGATCAGCATTTGCTATAAGATTTTTTACTATATGGTCGTTAGAAGATGACGCTTAGTCGACTAAGGATTTTTTTAACGAATTAGAGATGCACCATTTAACCGCGTAAAGAATAAACTATCAATCTCACTTTAATAAAACCCCTTCCTGAGTTGTAAAGTAATTTGCCTCGACTTAGACTCTGCTATAGGCAAAACAAAATCAAAAAATGTTCTCCGTTTACTATTCTCCAAACCATCAGGTTTTCCTGCACATTTGCCGGGCATGTTGGAGAGATTTAAAGCCCGCTCCGATACCAGTTTTGCTGGTATTAAACGAAAACTTCGCACTCTCAATGGTAAAAATGATAGAAATACACATGGAAGCCGCCATACAACGAGATCTATCACAAGTACTGTGAAAGATTGCTTTGGAAAAATATGTCGCGCGATTGGCAAAAGGGAAGAAGTTGCGGGCCCAGACAGAGTTAATTCGGACTCCTTCGCCTCGGTATAAAATCTTATAAGTTTTGTGTCAAATTTGATATTAATTTTGCAAATGGGATAAGGCTTTGTGCAGAAATTTAAAAAGAAACGGTTATACCAAATACCATTAATTACTTGAAGGAATTTACAAGGTGCTGAACTAGCAGATTATAATGCATCTCTACGACATAAGAGCTATATTAGAGACCTGCACGTGCGACCAGACCCGGAACCGTTCGGCTGTAAATTTCGAAACGTCTTCGGGTAGGGTTCGGGTTATAATTTTAAAATGCTTTCGGGTTCGGGTTAAAAAATTTAAAGTCGGGCCTGATCGGGTTGGTTATATAGTGTCGGGCCAAAGGTTATGAATCTTACATTGCAAAATACAAGGGACATATCCCTTAAATTAAGCTAAGTAGTATAATATTTTTTAATTAATATATAAATGTATAATTGAAGATAATGCATTCAGTTAATTAAATTCCTTTTGTTTATGTAAATCTGATTGTTTTAATTTGAACGCATTTTTAAATTTGATTCGTGAAAGGTGAAATATATCAACAATATAATATTATTAAATTGTATTTAAATAGTATGAACTGGTAGTTTATTATTAATTTAAACTACATAAATATATATTTATAAACCAAAATAACAGTAAAATTAAATTTGAAAGGTTTTGTCCTTCGTAAAGAATATTTTTAAGATAAAGTAATACTAATTGGCTAAATTGCAAACTATATATATTTCAAATTAATTGCCACCCGATATTGTAGGTGTTATCATATTTATTAGTAATCAAAATCTGTGGAATCAATTAGTTTCATAAATCGCACTAAATTTGTCGATTAAATTTTACCTACCACAATTTTTCTTACTCTTGCGTCGTATACCAAAATTTGAAACGTGTCCGTGAGGGATTCGGTTAAAAAAATTCAAACGCTTTCGGGTCGGGTTCGGGTTGAAAAAAGTGACTATGCAGTTGTGTAAGCTATATCATTATATTTTAGCCTTAGTTTACTATAAAGACTTTTATTGCAAAATTTAAGTATTCTTAGAGCCCTGCAAAATTGAATTTTATCGGCCCGAGCCCGACCCGAGCCCGAAATTTTTTTTTATTTTTTGCCCGAGCCCGACCCGAGCCCGATTTGTTTTTTTCACTGAGGCCCGACCCGAGCCCGAGCCCGGCCCGACTTTTGTAAAAATGTAAATTTGTACCAATTTTATTTCAAAAATTTATTTATAAATATATTACGTATCGCGAATATTATGTGATTTAAAATATGAATAATTATGGTAAATAAATAAGTGGAGTTTAATTTATCGGGTTTTAACGAAGTCCTTCTCTCTTCCTAAGCTCGCTCCTGCTGTAGAAAAGGCTCGATCACTGCTAGCTGATGTAGCAGGTATTGCCAAATACTTTCTAGCCAAATTGCTCAAACAAGGAAATTCACTCTGATGCATCTTCCACCATTCCAAAACTTTCATACCATCAATATAATTCGTATTTAAATATTTATGTAATTCATCTTCCTCAGCTTCGTTGTTATCTATTCTGGGCTCTTCCCAACACTAAAATCTACAAATTCTTCCTCTATTATATTATCTAGAAAAATAATAAGTGCTTAATGCAAATTAAAAAATTACCATGCTCGACGTTTCGGGCTCGGGCCTCGGGTCGGGCTAGCCCATCAGGCCCGACCCGAGCCCAGGCCCGATCAATATTCTAAAATTTGCCCGAGCCCGGCCCGAAAGCCCGTCGGGCCGGGTCGGGCCGGGCCTCGGACGGCCCGTGCAGGGCTCTAATTCTCTTAAATAATGGTGATTCCCCTTAGAATTTTACAATTACCGCATAGTTAAGAAAACCATTAATATTTTTAAAGAAAGTGGAGGAAAGGAGAGTTTCACTGCCCCTGGGATGTTTAAACGTGAACTTTGGGAATTTTTTGAAGGAATTAGGATCCCTATTTACAAATATCCCATTTGTCTTCTTGACTTTAGCTGGGGCAGCCGATGGCTTTCTCCTCAACTCTTTCGCCGCCTTCATTCCCAAATACTTGGAGATGCAATTCGCCATTTCCGCTAAAGATGCTTCGCTCTATGTCGGAGCTCTAACCGTCCCTGCAGGAACTTTGGGAATGTTTTTGGGAGGGTATAATTTCAT
Source organism: Gordius sp. MW1 (assembly GCA_964036665.1). Classification (NCBI taxonomy): domain Eukaryota; kingdom Metazoa; phylum Nematomorpha; class Gordioida; order Gordea; family Gordiidae; genus Gordius; species Gordius sp. MW1. The sequence goes on along the minus strand of OZ038532.1, from coordinate 10,349,792 downwards.
TATTTGCGCAGGGCAGCATATGATTTTATTCGGGTTTTGTTTAATATGATTTTGCTATTATTTTTGTGTTCAATTTATTAAGGATTATTCCTCTGCTTGTAATAACACAAATTTCGGTAAATGATTGGATTGAGCATTTCTGTTTAAAATTTTTAGGTGGTTACTAGGGATTTGAAATGCAAATAAATAAATTACTACATTAGGTATATATAAACTTTTTTTACATAGAGGGAAAAAGTTGGAGTAATCATGTAAAATTTATTGTGCAAAACGTGATAACAAATAAAATAGTTTATCCATGTTAAAAGCCCTATAAATTTTCTAACCATGAAACGTGATGATTTGAATTTGACCATATCACAAAAATGACCATATATTATTTCCCAATTGAAAGGGTTTTAATCGCATTTGGGCAGCTTTTTCGATAATAGTGCTTACTTATATTTAAAACGTGTTGTACATCCATTTACAAAAGTACACACTACAGCTATAACTAGTTAAAAAAAATAGCCCTCTAAATATCTTGCTATTTTTTTTTAATGTGCCTTTTGAAATTACAATATAATTTTAATATTCCGAAATTCATTTTTCTCACGGATTTCATTTAATTAGTGACAATATAAGGTAAAGGATGTTCGTGCGAAAAATAAAAAATCTAGCGGATCAAATCGTGCACAGACTTTCTTTCAGGCTGGTCGGATGTACAGTTGCCCGTCGAGGAAACGCCAACATTCATTTTTTTCATTTTCGTTTTTAATATAAGACCACTGCAGCATAAACTTATTTTATCAGGTTAAAAAAATATAAGCACTTAAATTGGATTCACTTCGAAACTTACAGGGTAGTGCAATACGCTACGCACTGCTAAAATAAACTAGTGTGAAGCTCAAATGTGTAATGTAACATCGCTAGACGTTTCAGACTTTTGAAATTTTGTATCACGATGTTAAAAGACGTATTGGTTTGGAAAAATTTAAATTTTTATAATCTAATCATCACATTTGATTTAAAAAGCTTGTTTTTATTTGACTTTTGTAGGATTTCGAGCAATTCGTTAATTTGGACGGGGCGGGGCATTATGTATAAAATTGTGAATTGTTAACCTCATCGGGCGGGTGAAGATATACAGATCGGCTGGTTGGGCCGGTAAATTAAAACAATTTTCATCGGCTTATGTTCGGCTAAAGGATTTTTGTCAGCCAATCTCTAAAATACACATTATCAAAATTATTACTAATTTATAATATAACACTATTCGTCCCATCAATATATGTAGTACAAAGTGTAATTAAATGATGAGCTGCGGCGGTCACCCAGTATCTCATTGGAGCTGGCATATAAAAATTAATTTAATTTTATCACAGTAGATTTTTTAAATTGCGATCATTATTAGGAATCTCTAATGCATCATCCTTGTCTTTATCAAAAAAAAATTGGCAAAATCGTCATTTGTTGACTACTTTTTAGTGTCAAATGTTAATGTTAATGCTAGTAAAACAATTCAAAAAAGTAACTTTGTTTCATGTTTGTTAAAGGCAGGGCGCTACGGTCACTTCTCAAACAATCGCATTCTAGTGTTCTTTAGATACATTAAACACACCAAACATTTGCATTGCATTTTTATTTTGTGAGAATTTGAATATAATTCTTCACTAATATTCCAACGTATTTTACGCGTTTTTATAGGTATTTGATCAAAAAATTCAATGTTAGCGTGGTAGGTATGTTTAAAACCATATTTTGGTCCTCCCTCCTCAACATGCTATGTATGTTCGTCCTGTTGATAACGTGTCCAGAATCCAAATTTGCCGGCGTAAATTACCGATCACCATACCTAATTAATTGTAATTCATAGCTCATGTCAACTTTTTAAACGACTTTTTTCCAAGAGTGTCCGAGATATTCCTCAAGAACTGCTATTAAAAAAATTGATCTCTTATTATTGATTGACTCAACGAAAAAAAAACGAATAACATGAGCGTAGATCAAAGAGACTTAAAAAATTATAAACCGATTTTCATATAGTTTTTAAAAAAAAATGCCTACATAGTTTATTAAAGGCAAGAATAGTATAGCAACATAGTTAAAAGAATTTTTATAAAAACTTTAAAAAATGCTCTCGGTCAAGGTGTCCTTCGAATGGAATTAAGGTGTCCTCTCTTATTTAAAGCCCAAAAAGTATAAATAACTTAAGTGCATCCGCTAAATCTGCTAGAATTTGAAAAGTTTGGGTTTATAGCTTATAAAATTTCATATGACAATTTATAGCAAAATAAATGTAAACTTAAATTCGTTTGTTCAACTATTTCCTTTAGACTGACATTATTTTTTTTAAGTCAAAAGAACATTATGTTTTTATTGTTCATGGATATAAAACAAAGTTAGTTTTTCGAGAGTAATTATGCACCATGCCAAAAACGATAGCCTCGCACCTGAGAGCCCCAGCATAATTATTAAAGTTATGTTTAAAGATGATTAAATCTTTAAAACTATATATTTACACATAAAACATATGAAAAATTTAATTCTTTTTATTTTTAAATTTGTTAAATGTTGGAAGAACACGTCATATTTAAATAATTCACAAAATTCAAAAATTTAGTAGGGGCTACTTTAGCCCCGCAAATCTTTTTTTCTGCATAATTTTTTTGTAATAAAAGATAACCCAAATTTTTCTCTTACCAAGTATGTGCCTAGATTAAAATTTGGACAAAAATATTTGAGAAAGGACATATATGAACCCGCTAAACCTACAGATAGCCTCAATCTCACCTAAACCTTCAATTTTTATTAATGGTTTAAAGTATTTTTGAGGAATATCACAGACAATTGTAAAACGTTGTGAAATTTTAAATAATCCTTGGTTAAGGAATAAAATTTTATTTCGCCTATTTTTAGCTCGAACCGGTGACGTGAGCACGGGGTACATTTTATCTTTGTTGAATTTTGTTTATAATGGTATTAGGGTACAAGAAAATGCTGGAAAAATTGAGTTTGCATGCAACCTAGGATGCAACTGCGAATTTACTTACGATCCCGTTTGTGGTTCTAATGCTGTTATGTATTATTCAGCGTGTCACGCAGGTTGTGCTTCTAAAGGGAACGGCTCTGATGCTAGGGTATAGTTATCATATCATAACACAAACATACTACGTTTCAATATATACTTTACCTGGTAGATTTTATTAATCTGTCAGGCATACCCCTAAAACATTTTTAAGCAGGATTTGTTATAAGATGGTTGGGAGGTGGATGTGAAAAACCGAGAGAAATTAAAAGATTTGGCGTTTTAAAAAATCATACTAAATTTTGAAAGCAAAAGACTATGTCATTGAGAAATTAAAAAGTTAAAACTTAAAAGCCTTGAGTCAAATTGCCCTCTGCATATTTAATAAACGATACACTATTAAAAATTGATGGAATTAGGTTAATCCACATTAACACGACATGGAAAAACGTCATCGTTTCTTTGCGAACTTGAGTCGATTCGGGTTTTACAAAACGCTAAAATTTAAAAAAGATGCCTTATTAAAACAGCATTTTTAAATGGTTTTTCACCCATAAGTTAAATTGACTGCCTTGCTAAACAAATATTAATTGCTATGCAATTTATGGGCTCGTTTTTGGTTGTCCGTCCGTCGTCCACCAAGTTATTGGCGCCAGCTTTGTGACCTGGAGGTGTTGGGTTCAAGCCAGGGAGGGGACAATTTTTTTTTTAATTTTTTAAATTAAATTAATATTTTGTTCTTGTTAATACCATTGATAATATGAATTTTGACCGTCCGCTGGCTACTGACCAATGAAAAAAATGACCATTGGCCAAATAAATCGAAATTTTATTTTTTCGACTTTGAATTGGGTATATTAGGTTAACATTGATAAATACCCTATGCCCTTTCCTACAAGGGCCTACGCCTCTACTGATATGGGTCCCTATGCCCCTACAAAAGCATATGCCTTTACTATTGTGGGTCCCTGTGCCCCTACAAAAGCCTATGCCTTTACTAATGTGGGTTCGAATCCCGGAGAGGGCAAAATTTCTATTTTTTTTTAATTAAATTAATATATTGTTCTTGTAAATACCATTGATAATATGACTTTTAGTGTTCTGGCTACTGACAGAAAAAATGACCATTGGCCAAAGTATAAATCGAAATTTTTTTTTTCGTTTTTGAATTGGTTAACATTGCTAATTACCCTGTGCCCTCCCCTACAAATGCCTATGCCCCTACTAATATGGGTCCTTGTGCCCCTACAAAAGCCTATGCCTCTACTAATGTGTTTTTTAATTAATATCGAAATGTATAATTGAAAATCATTCATTATGTGGGTTCGAATCTCGGAGAGGGCAAAATTTTTTTTTTTTAAATTTAATTAATATATTGTTCTTGTTAATACCATTGATTATATGACTTTTTGACCGTCCGCTGGCTACTGACCAATGAAAAAAATCACCATTGGCCAAAGTGTGAATCAAAATTTTTTTTTCGTTTTTTTTTCAAATTAATATATTGTTTTTGTTAATACCATTGATATTGTGACTTTTTGGCCGTCCGTTGGCTGCTGACCAATGGAAAAAATCACCATTGGCCAAAGTGTGAATCAAAATATTTTTCGTTTTTTTTGACTCGTATGTATTTATAGACCGTCTATTGTTACTGACCAATGGAAAAAGGTGACCATTGGCCAAATTGTGATTTGAAGTTTTTTTTCCTTTTTTTAATCGTCTCTTATGTATTTATATCCTTTTTGACCGTGTCCTGCTACTGACCATTGAAAAAAATGACCATTGGCCAAATTGTGAATCGAAATTTTTTTTCCGTCTTTTTTGAGTCTTATGATTGTTCCTGTTAATACCATTGATAATATGACTTTTTGGCCGTCCGCTGGCTGCTGACCAATTGAAAAAAATGTCCATTGGCCAAAGTGAGCATCAAAAATTTTTTTTCGTTTTTTTTTGGCTATCATTGACTTATAGAGTATCTGTTGGTACTGACCAATGAAAAAAATGACCATTGGCCAAATTGTGAATCGAAATTTTTTTCGTTTTATTTTACTTTTATGATTGTTCCTGTTAATACCATTGATAATATGACTTTTTGGCCGTCCGCTGGCTGCTGACCAATGGAAAAAAATGACCATTGGCCAAAGTGAGCATCAAAAATTTTTTCCCCGTTTTTTTGGCTATCATTGACTTATAGAGTATCTGTTGGTACTGACCAATGGAAATAAATGACCATTGGCCAAATTTTATAAATAACCTAAAAAAATTTTATAGATGGTCTAACAGACAGCCAACTATGTAATATATTTTTAACCTTATAAATGCATATATATTTTTTTATTGGGTTAATATATTTCATTTAATTAGATTGTGATTTCATAGAAAACCTAAAAAGTAATAGTTAAAAAAATATAGGTATTAGATTCTAATTTACGATACAATATATTGATAGAAACTAACACAAAATTTGAAACTTCAAAGGTATAATCATAGCCCGTTCTTTCTAATTAAATTCATAGAAAAATTTCTTCCCACCTTTCTCGCCCATATTTTTTAATTAGATGTAAAATTTGTATAAACATTTTGCATATAATGCCCATAAATTGCATAGCAAATATGCTTCATTTATACAAAGTAGAGATGAGTCGTCCCCCTTCCCTTCCCCCCTCCCCCATCCCACGAGGGCCGAAGGCCCGAGTTTTTTATAAAATACCAATATTGTTTTTGCATTTTCATAATTATGTATTTAATTGATATTTAAACTTTATTAAAATCTTTAAAGTTTTTTAGAATTCTTCTAAATTTATACTTTTATATAATGTTATAATTATTTCTCTAATCTATTTTTTAACGGTATTTAAAATGTTTTACATTTTTAAAAGCAGTTTGGCCTTAATTTTAGTTTACATATTTTTGTGAAGAATTATTATCTATGTGATTGCGTTCCATCAAACCTTACGATCTATGATGAAACCACTGTAATACCTCCTTCCAAAACTAAATACGAAATGCAAGGGTCAGCCAAATTGGGTTCTTGCCCCACCGATTGTGCCCGTTGGAAAATGTTAACTTTCTTAGGCATCATGTTTTTCGGCCTTTTCCTAATGCTCATGATTGCCGTCATCGCCGTTAACTGCACTCTTAAGTACTTCCATCTTTGGTATCTTATGCTAAAATGATTCATTGAAGCAGAAACTATGTAGTTGCATTCTAAATCAATAAACGAATGAAAAAGCAATAAAAGTTTAAGTCTAATCAAAATCATATATATCACGCTCACACTATCGTACGAAGTATTTTGGATTAAGCAAATCCATGACTTTAAAAGGCATTTTAATAGAAATAAAAAAGTTTCGAATAAAAATGGTATTTTTTGGCTATATTAAATTAATTTGTTCAGTTATTGTCTTTAAATAAGGTAAAATTGGTTATATGACTAATATTTAAAAAATCCTACGTTTATTCAAAAAAAAGGTAAATTTTCGCCTTTAAATATAAGTAGCAAGTCATGTTGCTTCAAAAGTGTATTAAACGTTAATAAAAATGAAAATGGCGATAAATGTGGAATATTTTGTTAAGCACGATCCATCATTTCGATCGTAGCTTGCTTTCGCTGTAAATAGCCAATAATCTAGTATTAAAATGAAAAATGTTAAAATTTTAAAAATAAGTATAATATAAAAACTATTAATTATATAGTAAGTTTATTAATTTGCAAATGGTGCCAATGAATAAAATTTAAAAGGTATATTATCATGGGCGTAGCCAGGGAGAATGGGGGGCGGCTGCCCCCCCCCCTAAATGACGAGAAAAAAAACTTTTCACTGCAAAAAAAAACCCTTAAAAATTTAACAAAATTTACGTTTTGCCCCCCCCCTAATTGAACTTTTAAGCGTTTCCCCCCCCCCCTAATCCATAACCTGGCTACGCCCATGTATATTCTCGCTAAGAGCGCTTTAAAATTTTTTAAATTTAATAGGTGTGTGGAGGGTGCCGAAAATTCCCTAGCCATGGGTGTCCAATGGGTTTTTGTGCGCTTATTAGGTGAGATTTTCATTACGCAACCTTCATATTTATTAATTTAATATTAAATTATATATATATACCATAATTTAATGTCAAATATTTTGGATATAATTAACCTAGAGATTTTAATAGGTCTTTTATATTCGATATATAGGCACAAACCCATTTAATAATAATCTAGTAATTACCTGCAGGTGAAGAAAATTTAATAAGATTTTTACCAATGTTTCAATAATAAAGTTGATGAAAAGAACATCATTCATTCATTATTTTGCATTGAGGAATAAGGTTCTGAATTAAGTCATTTTAAAGCGGGTAATTGTATAATATATAATTCCTTTTTTAACCAAAGCACTCAATATTTTTATTTATATTATTTTGTAAAGCAATTTCGATACTGAGTATTAAAATGCTTTTTACCGTGATGAAGTACTTTTTTGCGATCCGTTATTCTTTCATCAAAACTTTAATACATTTTCTTTTTATCTTAAAACGCCTTGTTGTTAACTGTTCTCACTTATCTAACGGAAAGAATCTAGTTTTACCCCATTGCATTTTTATCATTAATCAATTTTTTAAACATATTTGTCCCAATAATTTTAAAGTGCTTGATGTCTCAGAGAGCGGGGGTGTTAATGATAACGACCATGATCTATTATGTTTATTCCTTGCCTTTTAAATTTTGATGGAACGAATAGGAAAAATCAAATTATCAAATATATTATTATATTAAATACGCCATAAATTATAAGGTACCATCCCGGGTCCGATCATATTCGGCAAAATAATCGATCGCAATTGTTTGTTTTGGGAGATGAGACCTATTCAAACTGCGTCTCTATCATTAGGAGAGTTCGAATACGGTTCTTGCAAACTTTACACAAATTTTTTGATGGGCGTAGACCTTTTCCTACTTACTCTAGGGTGCAAAATCGTAGCCCAGCTGTTTTACGGAGTCGCCTATTATTCCTATTGGTTTTACGACTAAAATCCTTCTTCTTCGCCTTCTCCCCACAACACTCAAACCCTGGAACTTCAGTCGCCCGCATCGCCCCTCACTAAATAATTTATCCGAGTTTTAAATTTTTGCACGATAAACATGTTTAAAATAAAAAGCTCGTTTATTATGCTTTTTGCATTGTGTCAATCGCTCGTTTCCTGTTGTTTAAATGATATAATTTAGAAGCATGTCAGGGATATGATTGCAGCTATATTTAATTTATTTATATTAGTTTTAATAAACTTAATAATGTGTGTTTTATTAATCTCTAAATGCGTTTTTAAAACCAGCTTAACCATCTTCTTACGAAGCTTTTTATCTGTATTACATACATTTGTGGGGTTTATTACCCTGAATACTTTAATATTTTAGGAATTGCTTAAAAATTTAAACGAACCCCGATATAAGATATGCATTAGTCTAACAATCCTGTCAATTTTAATATGAGACCTTGACTTTTAATGGATAAAAGTGGTTTTTGGCTGAAATCTTTCATGTCTGAGGGCACTTAATTTGTTAAGTGTGCAAATTGAAATATATTTTGCCAAATTCTTTATTAATTGTTGCTCGAACAAAAAGCTATGTCGAAGAAATCGATCTATGGTTGTCAAAGATAACATTTATTAATGCATGTTATTGCTTAATCAATGCTGACTGTTGTACCAGAAAAAAAGTAAGTAAACTTTTAATTAAAATTTAATGTTTTTAATATGTTTCAAATTTATAAATATATTTTGGAATTTTTGTTTTCTACCAAATTATTTATTAGTGAGTTTGGTCGTAGATACTCTCTATATAAAGGATAGATTAATATTCCATTTAGTTAAAAAAATGATACATTTGTATGCGCAAATTTTAAATAAAATATATGCCAAATTAAAAGGTTTCTGATTCATTTAGAAACAATGTCTTGTTTAAATTATATTTAAAGTGTGTTTTGCCGAAAACGAGCTATTAATTAATTTTAGGTCCAGGCTAATCTATTTATGTGGCTAGGCTATATTTCTCTAGCAGGTGCCAGCATATTTTTGGTTCCTCCTTTCGAAGTTATATAAAGCCTACTTCTAGTTATTTAAAGTAAAAATAATATCGAAATTGATATTAATTGTGTTTATCAGATGCATTTTTGATAACCCAAATTGTGATATAAAGACACGCATTTATATGAATAAAATAATTAAGAATCAAGTGTTTTATGAGCAACATTCCGATATAACGAATGATTTGCGAATCTAAACCATTTTTCTATTTAATAAGAAAAATAATTCCATTTATCATGGGAAAGCCAAGAAATAAGCTTTAAATTTATGCTTAAGGCTTGTGGGCCAAAATTTGAAAGGGTAGATGTCGCAATGGGACAAAAATTTATCGACTTAAGCAGTTCTGAATACTTTGACATTATAAGAGACTGGGCAGAAACCAGAGGATTGTTTGGGTGAGATGAGGCGAAAACATCTAAATAAGTTAAATCCTAAGCCATTCTGATTTTTCTTGTTATCTTCGCCTCTGTAGCTTGAAGAATAGAAGAAAAATCAGCTTTGTTAAAATAGTGATAAATTCGTTGATTTACCGCGACGAGTAGGTACCGGACTATTGCGGTTGCCAAGGCCTTGGTAATCATCAGTTGTGACATGATTATTTTATAAGGAAATGTGCTCAACAATTATATTACACTTTGTTTTAAGCTTAGAGAAATACGGATATCGCAATCGCAATTAGATAGAAATAGGCCGAAATTGCGTCTCAGATGAACTTTCTTTTTAAATACTGAAACTTTCTCTGCAGAGTTATTGATAAACGTTTTTGGGGAGCCTTCCAAGATCGAAATTTCGACACTTTTTAAGTGCTAGCTTTCGGAATATGAACATGAACGCTGATGAGTCCTTTTATTGTTGGACGGCGACATCTAAGAAGGTGGCAGACTTAAATATTAATTTTGGGATTATCCCATTATTAATAAGGCGGCTCGATAAAAAAGCTGAAAGTGAAACCGAAGCTATTGATCTAAAGCCTAATGCCCCGAGTTTTGTTGGGAAGCAAGCTTGTTGCCAATGTGTATCATCATTTAAGGTTTGCTATTTCTTCACCTAAAGCCTTTAGTTCTCCCAACTGAAATATAGCCTTGGGGTGTGAAAATACTGAAGAGGGCTTAAGCATGCATGACTCTGGGACTTGATTAACAATTTTTACAAAATAAATGCTTGACGCGTGGGAAGGTGCTTTCGTCTCTTTATATCAGGTAGGGGGGACCGGGGACTAAATTAAAATCACATTTTAAAAAAACTAAAGAGTTTTTTAGAGTTTTTTTATTGAAAAATATTTTTATAGTCTATTTCTACCATTCAAAAAAAATTGAAGAAAAAAGCTTATCGGTTTTCCATATGTTGAGTTTAATAAAATCCTAAAAATTGAAATTGCTCGGGGCTAGTCATAGCCCAGTTCGGGGGATAGAATAACCCTTACGTTTTCACTTCTTTTTAGTGTGTGCTAACTCAAATCAGTAAAAAGATTGTTTTATTATAAAAATTATAAAGAACGCAAATGTGATTTGGTTATATTTTACATATTAAAATTAAAAAGGGTTAAGATAACAATCTGACTTATGCACTCATAAAAGTTTGATTCTGCAATGAAAAAACTCTTTAAATAGTTTATTAACTATAATCATAGTCTATTTATCTTGTAAATTACAATAAATCTTTGTCTTTATGTGGTAAAATACAATGAGAAAAGGCTAGGGTTAAGATTTTGCTTTATGATTCATATTTTTGGAAATAACTGAAAAGATAAGAGTAACCCCGGTCTACTAATAGCCCCGGTCTCCCCTACTTTGAGTAGTATTGTTTAACATTTTATTGTGGGTTTGTGCCGCCGATTATGGATGCAAGTAGAGTTAATGAGGGAATAGGAATTACTATGTAAGGGAATCGAGGCTGTTGGTGAATGCGGTGTGGAGAGGGTAAACTTCTGTCTTAATCTAGTTTTAAAAAACCGTTATTTGTTAGTTTTTCTTCTAGATACCTTAGGGTCGAATGAACGTTTACAGGAACTCCTAGGATAAAGACATGATGCTACCATATGTTTTAAGTTAAATTATATTTCTTTGCCAAACAAGGGGTTTATTACCTAATCCAGGCTGGAGCGGCCCTAGTAAACCGCCTTGTTAAATTTTTTTTTTAAGTTTATTTGTTACAACTCCGTTGACATTAATACAATATAAATACATGAAATATAAACGACAAAATGCGTCAAATAAAATAATAAACTATTCTGATATAGCATCATCGAGAGGATCTTCTAAAATTGGCCAAAAATCCGCAAACGATTTAAAATTGTACGTAGCTATAAGAATACCAAGTCTTTGTTTCAGTAAAGAGGATACCGAATGTTTAGACGGGGAAGAACGTCCTCCTACCATTTTAAAAAAAGCTAAGGCCTGTTTGCCAAAGGTGCTTGAACACGAAGCGACCAATGGAATAAAAATAGTCAAAAACGAGCATGATCAAACCCTTTTTAATTTAAACGAAGTGATTGTAAGGAAGGTGGAAAGAATATTTTACGGATCTTATGTTTCAAATGACAAAGATTCTCCCGATATTAAACCAAACATAAGTATGGTACAACTCTTTCGGAAGTATAAGGTTAGGACACTGTAGTGGGTTCGTCCACAGCGCACAAATAAAAAAGATACGAAGATGAAAAGGTAAACACATGATTTATGGAAGCATGGGTTGGGTGCAATAAGGAAGGAATCTAGAGATTGACTAACCTCTTTAACAATTGAGAGAAGCGAATTCCTATTCAATAGGAACCAAGCACGTTCATACATTTATTGCACCAAGGCAAATGCTGGAGAAATATGGGGAAACGATAAAAACCTTACATATGAACTTTATTTGGATGGAAGTAAACAAAATACCCCTGATGATATACACCTTATAAAAATATATATGAAACCGCAAATTCATGCGTTGAATTACATAAGTCCTTTCAGTATTAATATGGACATGAAACGAGAGAGAAACCCATCTCCTTGATGTATGCTATGTGCCGATAATATAGACTATGCTTAGAGACAGAGGAGAAAGTTGTCAAAGAAGTCGAAAAGTGGTCAAAACGGTATTCGTGTAAAGGTGAACTTTGAATAAACATGTACCCAAAAGTCGACAGATTTGCATATCTCGGCTCAATGCTACATCAGGAGGGAGTATGCGCAAGAGAAGGATGCACGGATTTAAAAAGGATGGCATATCAAAGTATAATTGGTGTAATGTGTGAAAAAAACATGCCAATATAGTGGAGAGCAAAGCTTAGAGATTCATCATAAGACCCGTGTTACTTTACTAAAGTGAAATATGGACATTAGACGTTACGGAAGTAAAGTTATTACAAGCCACAGAGATGAGAATGAAAGACTGGAGCTTGGAATACTGACGAATAACTATCATAGGGAAAAATGAGTATGCAACCTAAAGCGATGAATATAATCGGCTAAGGTGGTTATATACTAAAGGGTGCGAATGATTTAGATCGAAAAGTATGGACAGAGGTGGCGAATTATGAAGACGACCTTGTGTTATGTGGAAAGGGAATCTATAACAGGGTATGCCCTTACTCAATCAAGATGGAAGAAACTAATGAAAACAAATCCCGCGGAAAAGTATAAGAGCAATGGAATATGAAAGTTCCAAATCGTCCAGCATCATCCTGGACAGACAACAAGCCTTCCTGACCTGAACCACAAACATAAACGACTTTAAATAGTAACTGATTAATATCGCTGCTCGAAATTTGATAGTCAATGGAACTCAACATAAGTACAGCATCCCAATCTCTTCGTCGTGAGGTTTGTGGCAAAAGTGTTTGGGGATTAGTATTGGAATCTCGAATAGGTAACGCTATGTGTAAAACCGGGCCCTCTCTATCTGAGGACAACTGAATAGCAATATCATGTACGGATTTGTAGGATGAGATAAAAAACACTAAAGATCTTGCGGGAGGCGAGAGAATCCCTTAAACACCCGATCTGATGTGTAAAGAAGTAGCATTTAATATATTGGGTGTAGGTGCTATGGATCTCGCCAAACCTAACCTCCTCTATACTTCGTAGAGAAGCAGGATTTTTGCTATGCAATTCTGGGTGTGGGGGGGGGGGGTTATGGCACGCACGACAGTTCTTATAGGTTGAAAATCCTCCTGTGTAAGTGTAGAATTCAAAATATGCCACTTAATTAGGTTAAGCGCTATTTAAACTTTAAATTTATTACTACCCTATTTTATCGTTAGATTGCAATATTTAAGATGAACTTATACCGATCCAGATAATCGCGGCACACCACGTTTTTCTTACGGGAGGGGTCGCGTATCGCGGCGCGGAACAGGACAAGATCGACACTTTTTCCAAGGGGAGGGGTTTAATTAAGATTTTAAAAATTTAGCGCCCTATTTTATCACTACATTGGATTAAAGTACCGAACCGTTAGTTAGAATTCAAAATATCGATGCAAATTTAAATTTTGGTTACGTCCTCGTTCTCCCAAATAGTAAGATAAAATGAGGAGGATTTAAAATATGATAATTACAAGCAAATTTAGGATTAAATCTTGTCAATCTATAAGCAAAATTGCTTTAAAAGTTTGAGTGATTGTCATATATTTTGCTAATATAAAATTACAATTGAAAATGTGTTGAGAACAGTACACAAATGTTGACAATGTCTATTGATTTTTTTAATAATTTATAATGACATTTAGACATTGCAGACAACTAGTAATAAAAATCTCATGTCGTAAAATTTGTCACCTTTTATGACACGAAACAAGATTTATAAATTGTAAGCTATTTTATGCTTTTATTCCCATATATCACGAAATGTCGCCGATTAAAATAATATTTAATTTGAATATTAATTGTTTTCTTATAATTTTAAATTTGATTTTTTATATCGATTGACTGAAAATATCTGCTAGTATATTGTAAAGTTTAATGATTTGGGTTAAGGTTTGTAGAGAATCAGTCAAATTGATCTACGATGAATAATCGAAATCCATATGTGCTAAAAAATCCATTTAGATAATTAATGGGGGCAGGGTGGATATGAGCTTAACAATTTCGGCAACACCCAATTAAACGATTAAATATCGATATACGATTTTATAGGTTAAACCAGTCCTGATATCTTGATCTTAGGAGTGGGCATGGTATTCTGTTGATAAGGTATTCATAAAAAATGATATTTATTAAACATGCTTGATAATATTTTCATACAAAAGAAAATAATGTATTTCATTATTATTCATTCATTTCTGACAATTAATCATTCTTTTTATTAATGATTTAAAAACAAAATCCCTAGATTAAACTTATAATTCCCAATATGGGCGATAGTCCTTTTTTGTGGGGTGGGGGTGGCGCTGGACGGGGCTCAAGGGGCGATTACGCCTAAAGAAGCGATGGCATGTTTAAAATTAAAATTGTAACATAATGTGTAATGTAAAAAAGTTTTAATAAGAAAATAAATGTCTAATCTCTCAGAACTTTATACAAAAGTTAAATTTAAATACATTAGTTATGGAAAAGCCGAGTAAATATTTTGTATATTAATTATTTATTTATGATTTTACTATTACAAGCAATGAAAAAATGTAAAGAAGTTTTATCCAGCCTGATGCAAATAATCATATTTTTATATGCTTCTTTTCTATCAAAATAGTTCATTAAAATAATGATTATTTCTGAATATAATAATTAAGTTTAATTCATTTTTTGAAAAGACTAACATTTTTATAAATTTTGCAGCATCTCATAGTCATTTAATCTTTATTAACTGTTTATTTAAAGAGTTTCTTACATGACAAAACTAATTTATTAATCTATTTTTTTTATTTGTATGACTACAAAGGAAATGTCTCATACCTCACTAGAGCATCAGCGCAGTTATAAATTTATTAATCAACATTAACTAATTAAACGAATTGCGTTGCGATTTAAGGCTAAAGCTAACTAATATCGAGTTTGATAATCAAAAGCTTCATCTTTATTCATTTTACTGAAATGATAATTTTTTATCAGTTTATAGGGAAAATAAATTAAATACATTGCAATGGCGTAAAAAAATCATTTTTTTTACGAATTATATGGAAACATTCAATGATAGATCCCACGCCCCCCCCCCCCCCCCTATTGACCCAAAAATACAAAAAAAATAGAATGAAACACTCAATGATATTAAAAAGAGTCTTGTTAGAGTTGCGCCGATAGAAATAATAATTACCATAATTAATTTGAGATTTAATTTTAGATTAAAATACTAATTTTATGAGTATTTATTTAAAAAAACTTTTCATAGTTCGTGTTATAAAATGAAAATTCCTTTATATTTTCCTAAAAACTACTTCTTTTAAAATAGAAGAGGAAATTGTTAATATTGCCGATTTTTAATAATAACAAACTATCTTAATTTCCTATAAAAGACGAAGATGCCAAGCCATATTTTAACATAACAAAAAAAAATTGATTTTTCTACGCGTTTAACATGCTTACCTACCTTAGATTCCTTGTTTCTAAAAATTGCAAGTACTAATACTACCAGGAAAATTAATATACAAATTAAATGATAATTTACAAAATGTGTTGCATGCTTCATTCATCAATGCTTCATTATTAAACCTACTGCTAATTCTACAGTAGATGTTTCAAATTCAACTAAGTTGATAATCCTCATGGTTTAGTAAAATGATTTAGTCTTATTTTAGAAGATCATGATCATGACATAGCCAACTCTATTAAAGCAAATGTAGTAGGCATCGGCTAAATTATAGAATTCCGGCCTGCGGATGGCTTATAAACAAGCCAGGCATGGGGCGTTAAAAAATTACGGGTCGGGCTTGGAAAGGTTTTAAGGTAATTAATAGCTCGGCCCGGGCCTAGCTTTAGCCTGACTTCGGCTAAAAAAATTATTTTAAATAATGTTTTTATTTTTGTGTTTTTATACACAAAAATGATATTAAAAATGATATTTATCAAATATTATAATCATGTATAATAATGATTTAATCAATGAAAATTTTACTCGTTACTTATTTACTTATGATTTTTAAATAATATTAAAAATTAACAAATGTATATTTTTTTAAATAAAATTAACCTTGCATGGAAATTCTATATATAACATATAGCTTTGTGCAGCTAAAAGTGCTACCAGTGAACGTTAAACGGCGTTGGAAGATAAAAACCTGCTATGACTGATGAATTTTTAACATGATTATTATTGAACATTTTCAATATTTAAATAAATGGTTGTTTAAAAATTGACAAAAAATTTGGATTTAAAAAGCAGCAAAATATAAAAAGACCTTTTGGGAAGCGTCTAGGCTGGCCTAAGCTTTGCAAAAAATTGACGGTCCGGGTCGGGCCTATAATTTATTTTAAAGGGATCCGAGCTGTCACCGGATTTTAAATTTTTCGTACTCTTGGCTAATTAAGCTAGTTCACACAATGGCTCTAAAATTACAAATTTTGTCATTGGAAGAAACAGACGCAATTGGGTCTCATAATTTAAATTATATAACTTTTAATGCCTTTTCTAGGTATAAACATAATATAGAAAATTTTATTAATGCTTTTTTTTTATCAAATACCCATCGTTGATATTGGATTTATATAATTTTAAGTAATGAATGAATTGAAATTTTCTTACATAAAATAACCCTTTCCCCCTCTTGGGCAATCCTGCCTACGCAACTGATGTATGAATATAATCTTAACAAATTTTTGTTTATTAATATTTTTCTAAAAATTTTACCCCCCCCCCCCCCCTCTTTAGGCAATCCTGCTTACGCCATTGAAACATTGTAAGCTCGTGCATGATTTAATATTATTTTATCGATTTTTTGGACGAAATTATAAATGATAAAAGGGCTAATTGAGCTTAGCGAAAAAGTTTTGGGTATTTTTATGTGATACAACTTATAATTTTAAACCATAGCACAAACCTAAGTATTTTTGCCCCTTAATAGTATTATAGGCATTTCGTTTTAAAATACGTGACAAAATTGTAAGTATAATTACATTTACAGACGTGGGTATGTTTATAATGGTGGCCCGTCAACTTGCCGAAAACCATCTTGCCGAATTAAATGTCCCAATGTTAAAAAATGTCCCCCAATTAGAAAATGTCCCCCAACAAAAAAGCATATTGATCATTCAATTTCGTATTAAAGTTATAATTTAGGTATTTTTTATAATAAAATTGATAATTATTATAAAAGGTACTAAATTTAGGGCCTTTTTTATGATAATGGGGAGAAAATCGTTATTGTCCCAGGGTGAATTCGGCAAGATTGTTTTCGGCGAGTTGATAGGGCACCGTTTATAATATGAAATGAAGTAATAGAGGGATTTGTCAAGAACTAATCACCCGTATATATTAGTAATTGCACTCACCATACGACGCACCATGCGAACCTTATTGATTGGTCAAATAGTCGCGTTTTGCTATGAGCCTTATGCACTATGTTGTAAGGTAATGTATATCAAAAATCAATGAGTTCATTACAAGGGGCTAGGGGCAAATTGATAATAAAAATTTGCCAATAATTTCATGAATCATAAATGAGTTTTTCAATTTAGGGATGGGGGGGGGGGGACAGCCACCTATTTTTGACTACACTCATGGTTTTTTAACAAAATAAAGGTATTTAAAGCCAGGCTAGTGAATTAAATTTTATAATTTTATATACAAATAAGGGATTATGCTCCTCTTGAAAGCATACATCGGTCAATTATAAAAAAAACTCGGGTTTTAATTTTTACATTCAAGTTAAAAACCTTTTTAAAACACCTTTCGATCAATATCTAATCTTTCTAAACTTGTTTATACAACAATATCTTGTCAAAAGTTTTATTGCAGAGAAATCGGTTTATGAAGATAATTTCAAGTATGATTAGGAGGTACTGAAGGCTCGAACAATAATTGATTTTTTTTATCTAGCTTATCTATCTATAACATATCTACATCAACCTCGGCTCAAATGACAAAAAGACGCTGGGATAAGTCAAACATTTGGTTTTCGACCTGAACAAATAAAGAAAACACCTGTTTAATTTACAAAAATACTACTACCCCCTAAATTAAATATACTAAATATCGGATTTTTAATTACACCTTTTTAAAGCCGAATTATTAGCACTTGTTGTAAAGCTTCTCATCCCACCGGCAAAATAAATTGTTTTTCTCTATTTGATTGTGAATAAATTCTCATCAACATTCAAGGTAAGATTTAAACAAAATTTATGCTGGTACTTTAAAACGATTAAGTTTAAAGTTATATATTACATGTAATAACCGATTACTTCTGTGCCCCACGCTTTGGTCAATTAATGGCCGGCCTTTATTAAACTTCATTTGAGAAGTGGCCTACAAATATAGGCTTAAGCCCGGCCTCGGCCCATAATGGTTTTTATTTAGCCAGATCCGACCCACCGCTTTGCTAGCTTTTGTAGGCTCGACTTGTTCATTTTAAGATATAATGCCGGACCGAACATCCCGAAATAAATAATTGCCCGAAATTTCTATAGGCCAAACATTAAATACACTAAATATATAATTTTTTCTTGACTGTATTAGAATATTTATTTAAGAAGTCATTTATAATTACATTATATTATACTAGTACGATTTTAATACATTTCGTCCAAAATCCTTCTTCAAAATAAAATTTCATTTTATTTTGGTATTTTCTCAGCTATTTTGTCATATAATTAATATTCAACCTGATATGACAAAATAGCGAAATTGGCTTAGTCCACTACTACATGAGAGGCGAAATTATTTGTTCAGCTTTCCTTTTTTAAGCTTGCTGTTAAATAATGTGTTTTTTGGCGCAGGTTAAATTTATTAAGTCTTGAACAAGAGCTTATAGCTTTTGCATTAGCAGTTTAGTAATTTGTTTTATATGTTAGGCAAAGAAGATCATAAAATAAACTAAGGTTGAAGAAAAATGAGGGGAAATTTGTTTTTTAAAGAAGTAGTTTATGCCCGGCTCGAAACAATAATTTTACTTATTTTGCCCGGCCCAATTCGGCTAAGCCGGATCAGCTGCGAGCTGGGCACGGATTGAGTTTGTCCCTGAACGACACATTCTAGCCAGACAATTGTCGCATTTATAAAGGATAACTTGCCCATTTTTAAAAAAATTTTATATAACTTGAACATTTTTCTGATGTATTGCCAAAAACTGAATAAAAAACTTTTTGAGCCTATATATTTGCTTTTATTCTAATATCATTTTTTTTATCAACTTTGAATTGTTGTTGCACCCTAAAATGCAGAAATTCTTGCAATCTTAACACTTAAGTAATTAAATATTGAAAGTCGATATTAAAGATAATATCTTGTACCCAGCCAGGATTTGGATTAGGGGGGGGGGGAGGCGAAAATGTTTTAAGATAGGGGGGGGGACAAAACATTATTTTTTTTAATTTTTAAGGGTTTTGTATTGATTTTTTTGTCATTAAGGGAAGGGGGCGGCCACCCCCCCCTGGCTACGCCCATGGATAATATACTATGTATGATATAAAAAACAATATAATTAGAATCTGATTGCCTTCGACTTCACGAATTCGAGTAATATTGACAGAGCGTTTTTTAAATTTGATCTGTGTATATGAATAAAATTAGCGTATTTTTATTATGTCTAGAGGTTAGTAAGAATTTTGGAGGCACTAGGCTTAATTAAATAATAATAAATCAGATTACGCGATAGCAAATTTAGACGATATAAAAAACGGATTGGAATGGATTCTAATCAAATGGCAGTTTGTAAGAAATTTAAACAATTTAACAACCTGAAATGAAAGAATATAGCTAATATTTCTTAAAGGCATTTTAACCATAAAATGCATATCAATATTAAGTGTTATATATTTTAGACGATTATTAGGGCAAAGTTCTCAATAAACACCTCATTAGTAATCTTATATATAAAAATGAAACTATGTGTGTGTGTGTAGTATATATGCCGCCACCAATTTTGGAAAACTACCAGACCTATTTGCTCAAAATTTCACAGTTTATTCCTGGCACTCCGGAGCATGTTTTAAGATTTGTTTGAGCCAAATCGGTCTAGTAGTTTTCGAGTATTCGTACGCGTTGCACTGAATACGTAAATAGAACAATAGAAGTAGAACATATAGACATCAAACTTTATTTTTACTTCAATAACCGCTTTATCATCATATATGCCCTAAAATTCCAACATAATTTAATACACCCGGGTAAATGGCAAAACAACGTTTGCCGGGTTCATCTAGTAATTAAATAATTTCATTAATTGGATTGTCCAGGGTCATTATATAATGATGTTGTTGACAGTTAAATTTGTTTACTCTTCATAACTTTCCAATAAAAATTATAGTTTATAAAAAATTTCTAGATAAAAAAATGTGTTACACATTTATATTTTACAATGGCGCCCTTCACCGATTTAAAAAACTCATGCCCTGTGCAATAGTTTTAATATTATTCTATATTTTGAAGTATTCGACTCGATTGCTCTATTCAAAGTTCAGAAATTATATTTGTCGATTTTAACAGATGACAAAACACGTTAATGGGGCCATCTAAGTATAGCAAAAGTAATCCTTACTCAAATCTCGCCAATTCCAACCAAGGATCGCGATCTCTGCAAAATTTAAATTTGCTGTCAGCACACGGCGATAAAAAAGCGGATAAAAGAAATAGCTTGAATGATAATAATCCCTCGAAAAGGGGTTTTATTAACGAGAAATATCCCAGGCACTTGTCCCTAACCGAATCAAACAGTGCTAAAATGTCCTCGCCTTCTGCGCATAAGGCATCTCATTATTTTGGGAAGTCTCCTAAAAGGATGCTCAACACCGACTTGAACCTAGATTTTAGGTATGTAAAGGATGTCAATGTTTAAAATGTGCTAATAATTTCTTAAAAACATTGAATATTGATTGACATGACCTAACTAAGTTTAGATTTAAGGGGGGGGGGGGGGGGGGGAGGGGGCGGGGTGCAAAACGTATTGGATGGGGAGAAGAAATAATTTTTATAAGCATTTTAGTTTCTAAATTTGATTTTCCTCTCATTAATGAATATTATAAACTTTATTTCATTAGAATAATACATCGGTGTATCTATAAAATATAATTTTTTTAGGTTTAGGTCCCAACCCATTACTGTAAACGAAATGAGTTCCATCGGTCTCGAGGTTTTGACTGAAGAGGAAGATGCGCTGGAGGAATCGTTTCAAGAATGCATGATAACTTCAGGAAAACCCCAAATCAAAACAATAAACAACCGTAATTAAAAAAACACAGAATAAAAAGAGTCTTGAAATTCTAAATTATTGTTCTCACTAAAGTTGGACTAAGTTTGTAAGGTAGCCGTTGACTTTCAAAAAAATTCGGGCTACATGTATTTAAATAAAATTTTCCCCCTATTTATTTTATTAAACGAGCGATGCGAGAGATTTACAAATGAGAAAATTATAACTCTCCGTCCAGCTCCGTTTTGGCTTTAGCGATCCGGCCCGCCCAATCTTTCTATATTATTTTCCCACTCGGTCCATTAAAACTTTTAAAATTTACCTCTTATTTTTACTAAAATTGTATTTATTTTTTATCAATAGCTTAATTCTGCTTAATCATGAATTCAAATTCAAAAAATTATAAATCTTTTTAAGTGTAGAAATATGTTGGGTCAATTGAAGTGACATAATATATGTGCCTTTAACAGATTTCTCATTTTGAAATCTATGAAAAAATAATTTTTGCAAATATAACCAACATTCGATATTATTTATGGATTCTTTAGTATACTTATTCTCTACTAAAAGTTTATATTCGCAACGGACATAAAACTATTTTATCATTTATTTAGACGATCTCGGAGTGCCATTTAAAACTGAAAAATTTCAAATAACCGTATCCCCACCC
This sequence comes from Gordius sp. MW1, assembly GCA_964036665.1. Classification (NCBI taxonomy): domain Eukaryota; kingdom Metazoa; phylum Nematomorpha; class Gordioida; order Gordea; family Gordiidae; genus Gordius; species Gordius sp. MW1. The sequence continues at coordinate 10,327,797 of OZ038532.1, read as the reverse complement.
TCGCCACCTTGTTCCATTGTGCCAAACTCTGTACAGGAACCATTCCAAGAGCCTGAACATCTTACTAAATATCGGAATAGGTTTTTTGAAGAATTTGAAATTATAAGAACCGACCCAACTTAATATATATAAAAGCTGTTGTGATGTTAAATGTTTTAGACTTCACCTCTTCCTCACTATAATGCACCTCCACCATTGTACGTTGCAATTTCATATGATGCTTATATAAATATATATCGCAAATACAAGTTTAAACACTTTTGCTAATAAATAATTTCTACTCAGCCTTTATATAATTCATTGTTTTAACTTTAAGGCGTGGACTTGGTTTAAAATAGATCAAGGAGACCGATCTATATATTTTAAAAGTGTTAATTAACAACTTTAGTTTTAATTATTTTTATTTTGCCGATAATTGTATTGGTTTTTAGGTTAGAAATAACAGTTTACTCCTTTATTTAGCTATCGGAGACAGGCATTTTGCCATTAATAAACTACATTAATTTAGAACATTTTGAGCACTAAAATTAATAATTTAATAAATTTTAGGTTAAACAAACAGTCTTTCTATTTTAATATAGTTGAAGGTTTTGTAAGACAAAAAATAATTATCTGTTCGAAATAGTTTAAGCCAGTGTAAGATGACCCATTGGTAGTATCAAGTGCTATCGATTTTTTGTGTCTATATAAATAATTCAAATAAAAATCAATAAAAAATGCATGTTTAATTGTTTATTAATTTCACTTTTTATTTTTTAATTTTCAGAATTAATTAAAATTTGTTTTACTTTCAATTGTTAGCAAAATGACATTGTTGTTTTATGTTTATTAATTGAGTACCATTTTGTCGTCGCTTTCAGTTAATTTAAATTTATGTCCTCCGAAGATGAGCCCCAGGATGAGAGTGACGAAAAAGCATCTAATGTTTTAAATGATTCACAATTACATATTTCAAATGTAATAAATGAAGAAGTCGCTACGACTAAAGAAAATGATAAGATAATTCAAATAATTATGAATGGGGAGGCACCAGAAACGCTGTCCAGACCATTAGAGGGTACCCTATTGCACTAAATTTAATTCTATTAAAATTTTAAAACAATTAATATTTAAAAAAGTTTTTTAAGTATTAATTAACATAAATTAAAGGACATATGGTATTCGCTACTGTTGTAAAAACGGCTGGGTTTTGTTTGGTCGACTTTTGGTTTTAGTCAACTAAACATAAATAGACCAAGACCAAAAATCCTTTTTACTAATTTTGCCACTAATAAAAACAAATAAGAAACATTTGGTTTGCTTATGTTTAGTCGGATAAAACCAAAGGTGGACCACAAAAAAAACCAGCCGTTTTTACAACACTATTAGAATTAGAGGGGGGGGGCAAAATGATTAAGGGAGGAGCAAAATGATCATTTTTCGAAATTTTAGCTATAATTTTAATAAATTTCACCAAATTTTGAAATTAGAGCGGGGCAGTCGTCCCTCCCTGCTCCCCCTTGGATACGCCCATGCTCCTCACCTATTCTCCTAAATAAGAATATGTTTAAAAAAATCTTAATTAAAGGAACTATACAAATCCTGGTAATTTTAAGCCTACGAGTTTTGATATAATCATCAAAGATTTACAGACTGACTTAATTTCGAACTTTTATCTTATCCACCCTGAGTTAATAATAAATCAAGTATTTTTCATTATCAAAAAATTAAAATGTCCCTTGTGATTTTTTGTGTCTCGTTTAAATTGATAACGATTTAAATTAATTGTTGTTAGAAAATGAGGTGCCCCGCGTTATTGAGAAAATCCAATTATTTCCTCGCAATTTTTATTAAATTACACACTTGCAATTACCATCCCACTGCTAGCAATTATTCCCTCACATTTGACCAAATAAAAATAATTATAAAAAAATTTATACTCAACAATTGCTAAAAATATCTGTACAAATTCACGAATTTGATGATATTTTGTGTAATAAAAATTAATTCCACATATTGGCAGAAATTATTGAAGAATGCATTGTTGAGGAATTTTTCGAAGATCCTCATAGCTTAGGCTCGATCAATGTTTCATCTACATCATTATTATTAGTAAGTGTGATAACAATTCTAGGGGGTTAAACAATATATCGCATTAAATTAAATTATTCCAAAAATATATCATCTTACCCGGAGTTTCCGTGGTTTATTTACTCTTGCCCCTTTAATAAGGCCTTTTTGTCGGAATGGCCGGAATTTTATATTTTAAAGGAGAATAAAAATAAAGGGTTATTTCCGTTAGTTAATAAATATGAAATATAATATATTTAATCATTAAAAATATTTTCTCATATTTATTAAGTATATCTTAAATTTTAGGAAGGCTCGTCTTCAGTTATTTCTCATTCAGTTCTAAGTTCGTGTCATAGTTTTGAAAGTTTAACCTACAAAAGCTCTCAAACATTGGCCAATCAACTAAGAGCCACTAAATCGGCAAACCAATCACCTTCGGATATCGAACCCGCGAAAAAGAGGTTTAAAAATTCAAATTCGGATACAGAATTAAACTCCAAAGAAAACAAAATTGTTGCGACAAGAAAAATAAGCCGATGTGATTTTTGTCGAGGGCGCGTGGGTCTTATGGGTTAGTATAAACCGAATTCTTTTCACTTATTTGTGTAAACATCTAAAATTTTAAAAGCTGTTTGATTTTTTAAACGAGTTATTTATCATCACTTTTTTAAAGATATTTATATTTGACATATACAAGTATATCCAATTATCATTAGATGTATTAAAAATATATTCCTGAGAGCCTCAGTTCTAATTCCATTCCCAGTTATTGCATTTAAAATAATTAGAACATTGGTTCATTGGTCAATAAAGCATAACTTATCTACGAATTAATAAGACCGCTCTAGCCATTGAAAGAAGCATTACACATTTTAGCTTTAATTTTTTTTTAAATTTTGTAATAATATTGAATACTTGCACCTATTGAATTTTACGTTTTAGGCACCATTATTATTGGGCAAATCGAAAGTCCTAATTTAAACTTAGTATCTAAAAAAATTTGTCCCTGCGTTAACGCGCCCAATTTTACGCTAGTTTAGTTTTGTGTTAATTTACATTTTTGGATTTGTATAGTGTCGAAAATCAATAGGATTTGCCTGCAAATTTATGGCACTGACAAAGCATGATTATGTTAGTTTATGAGATTAAATTTGAAAAATATATTTTGTAAGTTAAAGGACGGACCCGTGAAAAGTTCTGTCCAGCTTGTGACAACTTAAGATTACAAGAAACAAGTTATTATTTTCAATTTCATAAGTGTTTAACCTTTTAATAATTGGAATAGTAGACATGGTATCCCCTATTTCAAATTTAATTAGATAACAAATCTAGATTGTGGTAAGCTACGATAAAAAATAAATAGCATGCATTTGAATATGACAGCTATCATATATTCCCAAAAAAAGAAGATGGCTTATTTATGTATAATTAGTTCGACTAACGGGCAAATGTTAAAAAGTCAAAAATTCATTTAAAAGATCAGTAATTACATTATTTTAACTAATTTCACTCCCCTACCATGAATCCATCTTAAATATATTAAAGGCAGTGACATAATACTAATGTTGTGGACACTTAGCACCACTTAAAGTACTCACATCAAAAGGAACATATTACAATAAAAAAATAATTTCAAAAACATTATGTCACAAGTAGATGGTCATATAATTGTAGAGCTGTTAAAAGTTCCTTTTAAAAAGGAACTTGTCAAGCTCCAGTTCCTTTGCCTAAAATGGAACTAATTCCAGTTCCTAGTCCCTTACTTTAAAAAGGAACTAGTTCCAGTTCCAGTTCCTCATTTTAAAAAGGAACTTATTAGTTCCTTTTTTTTAAAAAAGGAAATTGTTCTAGGAACTAGTTCCAAGGAACTAATTCCTTTAACAGCTCTCTATAATTGTAATGCAATGTGTTTCATAAAGGGTATTCATGTCGATGCGGTGGTACATTTTGTAGTTGGCATAGATATTCGGATAAGCATGGTTGTCAATTCGATTACAAGACTCAAGGCAAAGAAAAACTTGCAAAAGACAATCCAGTGGTTACAGCATCTAAAATAACCAAAATATAATAATGATGTGTTTATATACAATATACATTCTAATTATAATAAACAATCTCTATATGATGTCAGCATGCGATGGGAACTTAGTCAGTGAATTTTTTTTTACACTCTTTAGAAGGGCAACTGGCATTTATAATTTTAATATAGCCCTGAATTAATTATTAACACGAACTGATTCTACTTAATGTTCTTTAAATTCCCTTTATACTTCTTGGCCTTGCATAAAACCATGGGCGTAGCCAAGGAGGGGGGGAGGGCGGCTGCCCACCTCTAAATCCAAAAAAAATGGAAATTTATTAAAATTATGGCTAAAATTTTAAAAGAGGTTTTTTTTCTCCTCCCTAAATCATCATTGCCCCCCTCTAATTCAATGTTGGCCACGCCCATGCATAAAACTCTAAATAATTATTAGGGGGTCAAAATTTGTGAGAAAAGCTAATAGTAATGCTTAAAATTTGTATATAGAATTACTAATATCTATCCACATATTATATCATTTATTTTTATCTGTCACCACAATAATATAAAAAAATAAGAGTCGCGAACAAGGAGTGATTAAATCACATTAAAATAATGCACTCAAAATTTACTCTTTTTGTTCTGGCCATGTCCATAATAGCCCCCATAATTGCATTCATACCCGAGACAATCTTTCCCTACGCCGCCCCAAAAATTTGCCTTACTTCTTGTCCTATTACTTGTATTTCCTTTCCCAATGAATCAAAGATTACGTCTTTCTCGGATTCTATATACACCTGATTTGGGAAGCATAAGCGCACATAACGGTTAGGTGGTCCCCTTGATCTGCATTCTTCACCCACATTAACCTGTCTGAACAACGCTTACTTCTACCACAATGTCCTTGAACGGTTCTAAAACGATACCGATCTAACTGTCTCCGATATGGCAGCCCACTGTAGAATAACTTGACCCCTCTCCTGACTCCCGAGCTTTGGTTCAGTCCACCTGGTCTCTAGTATGCAGGCCTGTGTACCTCTTTTATTTTTAGCATTTGTGCAACCTCGATGCTCTTGCCAGTCAACGTGTTCGCATTCAATCTACAAATAAATCCCTTAACCGCTTTCGCTGTGAGTCAAGCGATCACACTGGTGTATTTCTCACGTTGGACGCGGGTACATGCAGGGCGCGTTGTATGTGGAGGATGCCCTAGATTTCTTTCATAAAGTTTTATATTAAGCTATCATGATTTTAAAGAGGGTTATACACCCGATTTCTAACCTGGAGCCAACACTTTCTTTTTTACACGTGGGATCGGCGTATAGACACGATAACGAAGTCATTCAAAAGCCAGCTTCTTGGTGCATGCTATATGCCGATCATATAGTACTATGAATGGAGAAAGGAATCGAAAAAGCTTAAGATGAAAAGTGGTTAAAGCGCTTAGGTGGGTATAGAAGGTCAACAATCGAAAACGGTATACACGGAGAAGAACGTTAAAGGCACCCCTTCTCTGGATGGCCATCTAAACTAACTAAAAGTTGGGCTGTTTGCATACCTCGGCTCGATGATACATCAATAGGGAGGTTGCGCAAAAAAAGTCAAAACACGTATCCAAAAAGAATGGCTTAATTGGCGAAATATTTCCGGTGAAATGTGCAAAATATGGTTGAAGGGCAAAGCTTACAAATTCGGCGTAAGAGCGGCGTTACGACATGGAAGTAAAACATGGACATTAAGGCATGTAAAGATACGGTGAAACTTAGAGTATACTTAGTTTGATCATATGATAAATGACAGTCTCAGGCAAAAATGAGTATTCACCTTATGTCGGACTATATCAACACAAATCGGCCAAGTGGTATTCATATAATAAGAAAGGAGACGAATTGAAAAGTTTTGGACATGGAGGTGTTAAAGAAGAGAGGAAGAGGACGACCTGGTGTCACGTGAATGTGCAAGTTAATAACTAAGAAGTTTAAGACATGGCACTCACCACTTAAGACCTGCACGGGCGGCCCGAGGCCCGGCCCGGCTAACCCGAACGTGATAAGATTAAAGTTTATTAATCTGATATTATTAATTATATTTTAATTCATAGGTTAATATGGACAATCATATTATTAAATCGTCGTCATCTTCAGATTCTGAATATTAAAAACCAGCAGATGAATTGACATTGCCATGACCAAAATATGATAAATATTTTTCGCTCATTTCATATAAAGGACCGAATTCAATAATTACTAAATGAAAAAGAATAGTTTTAATGAAAAAAAGGGATTGAAACCCCTAGAATTGATAATGAAAGAACTGTCGATTCCGAAATATCGTTTATTTGACGAGGATGTGGAGGGCCGATTGGAGGATTGTATCTTATCGCAATTTTTTGAAGCGAGGGACAAAACAATAAATGTTTTTAATAATTTTCTGCTTTAAAAGATTCGTTTATTAAGTACAATACTCCATCCCCTCATCTGCCCCTGTGGAGCGGGTTTTAGTATAGCTAACGCTGTATTAACTGCCAAGCGTTCCTCCTTATCCGACGAAAATTTTGAAAAACAATTATTTTTATAAATAAGTAAAAAAAATTATAAATCAAAAATCTTTATATTCCCTCTACTATATTATATTTATAATATTATCGAAATAAAACGCGTTCATGAACGTGAACGCGTTCCTTTTTTTTGAAAAAGAACGTGAACGCGTTCGATTTTTTCAAAAATGTATACAGCACTACAATTAACCAATCGTAAAAACGCATGTCCTATTTCCTAACGCTACATAACAACAAATCGCATTCGTATGTTATTGTTTACTTATTGAAAAGGCCCTTTATCCTGATTTCAGTTCCGCCATTTTTAAATTTAGATTCCACTGAATATAATATCACTTATTACTTTCATTTAAGATCAAATTTTTATGCTTCAGTTTCTAATAAAATGGTCTGGAAAATATATTAAGTTAAATATTTTAGATTAAAACAGTTAAATTCAACAATAAGATGAAGAAAAAAAGGCGATATTAATTATTTACATAATCCACGGGCATTTAAAAAATTAAATGTTAGCAAAAATGATTTAACAAATACTTAAACTCTGGAATTGTCAATATATCCTAGATAGAAAATGAATTTGTCGAAATATTTTTCAAATCAGACAAGATCAAAATAAATTTACAATGTTTTCAAAAGTCATATTTGTAGATGAGACATATAAACTTATTGCTTTTTGTTCTCAGTTTTCCTCTATAGTAATCAATCCTCATGGAATTCTCTTAATAAAAATAAAAAAGGAGAGAATCCTTTTTTATTTTTATTATTTTTTCCCCTGACGATGGGCTTTTACAACCAGAAATATCGCGTTCCATTTCCCTCTACCTACGCTATCAATCCAAATACACCGACTTTAAACAATGACATTTATATAAACGGATTGAAAATTCTTGACTAGAATACATCTTTACACAAAATCAATTCAAAATATATATGGCTTAGCAGCTTCTTTGGGAAAGAATGAGTAAAATTCTAAGGGAAAAACGTTTATTGTAAGCAATAAAAAACAGATTAACGAACGCGATGTGTTGCTGTTTGCGCTTGGGGAGAGAACATTTGGAATGAGTTTTTACGATTAATTATTTATCACTTGAAATAGAGAATACACAGCTTAGGCCTGAAAAGTGCAACTCGTGAGTTGAGACGCATTCATTTTAGATTGGTACTTTATAAAATGAGTTATTTAACTAAAAGGCGCCCTAAAATTCTTTTGAAATAATTGCTATGCAATTTATAATTAGTGATCTATCTTAGCTCTAAAATATTCCTATTTAATAGAAGTGCGGATTATGTTGATTTGAGAAATACTTAAACATCATTTGATCTGAAAGGTAAGATATTATATCTCTGGATATATTTGTATAGGTATAATTTAAGACAATATACTTTATTACCCAACTATTTGATAGGAATTATTAAATATCTTTTGAAATACAAGTTGTCATTGATTCCTTATTTCACTAGTTTTAATGAAGCTTACTTTTTTAATTCAACATGTTTCTTTCCAACCTTTTATATCTAAAGACAGTCATGGGTTTAGTCGGAATTTTTATCATGGGCAGTAAATTATATTATATAGTTTAAAAATTATGCTTTTTTTGGAGAGGGAGACACTTGTCTTTCCCTGATTTTTTAGCTACACCCATAGGCGTAGCCAGGGGGTGTCAGGTATGGGCAGCTGCTCCCTTCTAAATCCAAAAACTCTTCAAAATTTAATATAATTATGATTAAAATTACTAAAAATTATCATTTTGCCCCTCCCTAAATCAATTGCCCCCATCTAAATCCAATTCTTCCCACACCCATGGCTACACCCATAAATGAGAAAGGAATACTTATAAGGTTAATTTTTAATTGGATTTTTGGAAAACTATGTATTGAACTTTATATATGCATTTCTAATTGAAATATATTTCTTTTAAATTTTTACATAGGGCCTTGTTTTGAAATTTGAACAAATAAAGTCACCATTATGGCAAAGAGGTTTCATTATATTGCTCTTAATCAAGCAAATATCAATTATATATTATTTAAATAAATTACAAAATAGATGTCAAAGTTTGCATTGTAAAATAATTATTAATTATATATATGAGAGACACCAATTGTGTTAATTCATTGGTACATTTCCTTAAACATTTTAAAAACATTACTGATCACCATGTTTAAGCTAATTTAAAATTAGAGATTTTTGCTGATGATTATATAAGAAGTGAGCCCATAAATTGCATAGCAATTAATATGATCATCTCTTAAGCTTTGTAAAAATGTTAACTATGTTCATTTGTTCTCTTTTTATTTTCTGTAAAATAACTCATCACATGGATGTTTTTATGCATTTTAAAATAAATTTAAACTTCCAACATTGTAGTTTAATAAGCAGTTTCAGGTCTAGGCCATTATAACATTATTATTTTTAATCATAAATATAGAATAATTGTACTAATATATACAAAACTTGTGTATTAAAATGTGTGATTATTATATTGTATTGTGGATTTGTTGAAAATTTTGAAATGTTTACAATCCAGAACTTGTTATGATATTAATTTTTACAATGTTATTTGTTTATTTATTTTGTTAAGAATTAATTTCATATAACTCATTAGAAATTTTGGCCTTAACAATATTACTTTCCCAGCTAATATTTAGAGACATTACTAAATTTGTGAATTGAATCAACATCTTGACTAACTGGTATGTCACACATGTTGTAATCAATCACCCAATCAATTACTGAGATTTATCTTTAGAGCTTAGGGCAAATAATTTTTTCCTTGATTAGTTTGGATCATTATTTATTAATAGGGTATTTAGTAAATAGGTTTTTAGGCAATTTTTAAATATATTTTAAATTATTACTACAGTGGTACTTGTTGCTTAACATTTGTCCTATATCCCGCCTATGTTTACACTTATTTTTGAGGTCATGTTACAACTTAGCCACCCGTTACACTGCAGACTTAATAAATTTAGACACTTGCTACACTCTAAAATCAATTCCAATATCCAGTCAGCCCTTTAAAAGGCCAAAATTCCATCCATACTTGAACCTTCAGATCCTTCTCTTGAAGGTCGAATGCGTTTTGACGGTTCCTCGCTAGTCCCATGGGAAAATGGTCTCCTTTTAAAATGGGATTTTACATCCATAGACTTATTTGCCCCCTATAATCTTAATTATGACCCCATGGCCCTCGCTGAAGAACCCAAGCTCCAAAAATACAAGGCCCGCTTGGACTCTAGTATTTTTATCCCAATAGTTTCCTCTTGGTCAGGATCCTATGGAAAAAATGGCGTTTGTTTTATTCAAAGAAATAGGCAGGCGATCCCCTCCCTCTAAACATTCCCCCGCATTTTTATTGAAACAATCATTAGCTATCTTAATTGCAAAATTTAATTTCAAATCTTTTTTGGATTCCTGGCCTCTTCTAAAAGAGGAAGATTAAGACACATTACTCATATAATGTTTTTTTATATATCATTGTTATATAATTGTACCATTTAATATTATTTTTAGATATATATCAATAAACTAACTTTATCTCAAAAAAACTTACAGGATTTATTGTGGTTTTTATTCAACTTTAATAAACGAGTGAAATTTCAAGTACATTATAAATGAATACGGGTTTTTAACACTTACGATTTAAAATATAATTACCTATGAATGTTTTTTTTAACTTTTTGAGTTTTCATATAATTTTTTATCATTATAGTTTGAGCAATAATCATTACCCCAGCGATTTAACCAAACGATTTTTATAGCGCAAGCACGTGATACAAGGGGGCATTTGGTCAGATTGCCCTGCAAATTTTGATAACTTTGAACTTTACCCGTTAAAAATTAAATGAAAATTAAAAAGAAGATATCACTCATAGGTAAAACTAATTTATGTATGTAATTTTTTGCTATGCAATTTATGGGCTCGTTTTTTGGTGTCCGTCGTCCGTTACCCTCCCTATCTATTTGCATTGGGTATATTAGATTATCGCTTTTTTAAATTAATGCATGAGAAAGAGGTGCCCCACCCCTCATCTCTATCTCCCTCGCTGTGTTATTTTTTAAATTAATGCATAAGAGGTGCCCCACCCCTCATCTCTATCTCCCTCGGTGTGTTATATATAAGATTTTTGTATAATCGACCATTTTTTCGTGTTTACTAATAATTTAGAGTTTATGGGATGCGTTTTTATTGAAAGCATTAAAAGGATTCAATGCGTTTTCTAATTGAGTGCAAAAAAATGCAGAGGTTTAATTCCCTAATTTGTGGACGGTATAATATTCGAAACTTAAATATACGAAAACAAAATATTGCTAGCCTTTTCAATTAATATTTCATAATGGTGACATCTGGTTTTAAAATATCTAGCAGAAATACTTTAAGACCCCATTCGGGTTGGGCCGGGCATGGCTGAAAGGGCATTTAAAAAGGGTGGAGCTGGCAATTTAATCATAAAATCGAGTCGCATCGGGTAAAAAAGTTACGGAAACATTTTTTATTTACTCATTCAAGTGACCGCCAAGCGAAGCGCCATCTGCGCTTAAGATGGCCAGGAGTTGGATGCTTGATTAAAATCTCTGTCATTGTGATAAATCAACATTTTCATGATTTTTTGGTATTAATTATCACCATTTTACACAGTATTATATGTCTAAGAATTGCATGGGCGTAGCCAGGTTTTGAATTAGGGGGGGGGGTGCCAAAATTTTTACAGTTCAATTAGGGGGGGGGGCAAAATATAGAATTTTTAATTTTTAAGGTTTTTTTTTGTAATTTAGGGCTGGCTATGATGAAGGATTGTCCTTTAAATTAACACCTGAGTTGACAAGATTCTAGTTGGTGGGTGTTTCATTATGCCCTAGAAAATTTAAAATTAACAAAATTATATGCTTATATCATTTTTTATAACGAATTAGCAGAGTTAATACAGCTTCACAGGCGTAGCCCTATTTTTAAAGGGGTGGGAGGTGGTAAAGAGGTTGGCTATTTTAACATTTAAATTACTATAGAAAGATTTTAAATTTGGTTAAAATTAGAATCTCATTTAGGAAATCTTAGTCTAAATCTTTGTTACCGATTTTAATATGATTTTTCCAAGCACATTTATATATCGTTGTAATTATCCCCGTCCCCCTAGACTGGCCACCCAAGTTTGAATCCCAAAAATGTCTGTCAGATCAATGCGTGCATTTAAAAAATTATTACAAATTCAATTTTTTAACAAAGAGTGTTCAACTAAACTTAGATAAAATTTGGAAAAACGATTTTAACCGATTTTAGATAGGTGCCTGCAACAACACTACTCCTACTGTTCTCCATATCTTTAATTAAATTTATAATTTGGCACACCTTCGTAATATAGTTGATCACATTGATCTCTATTACCCCGACTTTAAAGTGGGCTCAAAACAACTTCGTTACTTAAAATTAATATTAAAATAAAACTTAATTTTCCCTTTTACTAAATCGTGTTTCAAAACGAAGTTATGAATCTTGGTTGTTTAATGTTAAAAGTTGTGAATTGGATGATAAAGGGAGACTTGACGATCTCAATTTTAAATAGCAATAACCATTTTTTTTTAAATTAATTTTTTTTTAATTTAAAAGCATACTATTTTAACATTAGCAAGAAAATTGCTGAAACCAATTTTGCCAAACGATTAATTAGTAATAATTGTATGATAAATTAGAGCGACACCACAAAATTTTAGTTTTCGAACCCGACCATGGGAGTGTTAAGTAGAGACCCGCAGCGGGCCTGTTTAGGTCAGTCGGCCCACCCGTTGTATAAATTTAAAAGCCATGGCCCGGCCCGCTAATTTTATACAAAGCTCGGCCCAGGCCCGCAAACTTTTCTTATTTTTTTGTTTAATTTTTTAACAATATGTATGTTTTAAAAATGTTAATAAAAATATTATAAAAATGATAAAATAATAATTCACGGTCAAGCGAGTTTCCTATCTCACTTTTACTCGGGATATATAAAACCATATAAACCAAATGAATTAAAACCCCTATTTTAGGTTATAATGTTATTAAAAAGGTTACTTAGCTTCTTTGCTTTTACATCATTTTAAATATTTATGTTATTAATATAAAATGAAGAAGCGGTGATGTTTTACATAGGAAACTTGAATAAGAAATAAATTTAAAAATTTGTTTTTACATTTGTTAACGAGTAATATAAATAATTTACTTAATATAAAATTAATTGACTAAATATTACTATAAATGGGAAGGCAAAAATGGGCAGCTGCCTCCATCTCTTCAAATCCATAATTTCTTTATTTAAAAAACATTTTTGCCCTGCCTAAACTGCCCCCTTTTAATTTAAATAGGCGACCCCCATGGGATCACATGAAATTATCTTTAACATTGATGATGCGGGATGAGTTAATGAAGAATTCATAAGCCTAGCCAGGGGGGGGGGAGGTAGATTGAGGCGGCTGCCCACCTCTAAATTCAATTTTTTTTCGAAATTTTTTAAAATTATGGGTAAAATTTTTAAAAAATGTTTTTGCCTTAAATCATTATTGTCTCCCTCTAACTCCAATGCTAATGGATGAATTAATGAAGGAAGGGGAAATTAAATGTAACTTTTCTTCTTAATTTAATATATTTACATAAAATAATTACAAATTAAAACATTATAAAAACATATTTTTTTATACTAAATCAAATTAATTATGTAACGGGCTTTAACGGGCCTTATATCTAGGCCCGGCCCGAGCCCGTTAAGTTATATAACGGCCCGTCCAGGCCCGGCCCGTTGTTTTATTTTAAAGGAAGATTTAATTTTTTCCTAATATGCTTCATTTTTGCGCCATATAACTTAGTGATGGAGGGGGTGTGGGCCGTAATTGACCTTAACGGCATTTTTACTATTTCATAATTGTTGTTATACGTGTTAAAATTTTATCCCATTCAACTGGTCAGCCCCTTTGTAAAGACTCAACGCTCTTGGCGATGTCAGGAGCGCTGGGCTCTCGCAAAACCAGTCGCTCCTCCCATTCTCACCACCACCGCCTAGATGGGGAGGATTCAATTAAGCGTTTCATAGCCGACACCTTCCCAGACCTATTAACGACGGGCGCACGTGGTACTCCCGGCGAGCCGGCAAGGTTTTATCCGGTCTCTCGCATCGGGTCCGCCACCAACCACGACGACCCACTAGCCATCACGGGTCGGTTGGGCATCGTTGCGGACTCCTTAATTTTCGTGCCTTGGCCGGCCCAACCCGCGAGCCGGCCGGAACAGTTTCGGAGCCGATTTGTAAGGAGCGTTGGCGGGTTTATAAAGAGGAACGGTTCAGAATGTCATCCTGCTTCGACCGCCGACCGAACATCGGAGCGAGAAACGATTCCGCTCCGATTTCCCCTGAACCACATCAAGGAGTACGGGGTAACCGGGGCGGTGTTTAGCTTGTCGTGCGGTAGGCATTTTCAAACCGGGCCGACCGTCGTCAATTTTAAGTATGCTTGCTGCTGGCTATTATATGATGCTTTCGTACAGATAAGTGATTTTTTGATGCAACTTTCTCAACTGTACTGGTTTGTTGAGGTGTGCTTAATTCTATAAAACTTCTAACATCCTTAGGATTAGGGTTTTTAAGGTTACTTTCTAAACGAACTAGTTAGTTCAGGTTACAGTTACTTTTAGAGGCGAAAAAGTACTTTAGTAAATCATTACATTTTTTGACAAGTAAATTTTATTAGGTCAGTCACTGACCTAAAGGAACTCTAGGTACAGTTAATGTTCCTCGCCTAAATGTTTTCGCGATTTAAAAGAACACTCAGTGTAAATTTGTGGAAAAATTTAATTTTATGGTGTTTTAAATTATTATCGTATGCGTTTTTAATACCCAATAATATCCCCGAACCAAATAGGCGCTCTCGAGGGGCGCTTGATATTACGGGTGTATTATATTGAACGAGACGACTAGTTAGGAATTTTATATTTTGTTGACGAGGTGGTAATTGGATTGATTAATTGAGTAGGGGAGAAGAAATGGAATTTGTTATTTTGGGCTGCATAAGCCCGTATTTAGTATAAAAGTAAACTTTTGATTTTAGTTTAAGCCGACCCGAACAAAAATTGTTTTTAAGCTTCGCACAACATTTGGATGGATGCTACCATTACATTTTAGGTTCTTAATATCTCTACCTTTCATAAAACTTTTTTTCTCTCTTCCAACCTCCCGATACAGAAGCGACCACGCTATGCAATTGTTCGACGCCATCCAGCATAGCTTTCAAAACATGAGCAACGAACTCCGACTAAAAAATCAGGCGGCTCTCGCGGCCTCTACATCCCTTCGCTCCTCTTCCTCCACTCCCCTCCATCATCGTTCAGATAGCCCGGGCCTCAAGAAAGGTGGCGGTGGAACACCTAAAGCTGTTTTGCGTTCCTTACGCGGCGTGGCCAATAGATACGCCCGAAGGCGTTATTCTCTTCAAACTCAAGCGCAGCAACAAATAACGACAGGTTCCGACTATCACAAATGTCCCCGTCGCCGATTCGTAACTTTCCGCAAACCTCATTACCCAAACACCGATGACGGCGACAACAACAACAAGATTTTCTTGAATAACAACTCGTCTCATCCGTCTTCCAACAGTGGTAGCTCAAATTCTTCGGCCGGTAGTGGTTATGATTACCATCGATCTGTCGTGGAAATTCCGGCATCCTCCTTTCGTGCCTTGACTCTATCCCCCAATGATCGGCGGGATGGAGTGGATGATATATTTGCCGAAATAAAGTTACCGGATGCCCCAGCCACGGTTTCCCTTGGTGGATCCATTCGGGTTCCGCCGGGCAATGTTGTTCACTTGTTTAAGCCTCGCCTACCCACACCTCCTGTAGCCCGGCGGGCTTCAGATGATACCGATAATCGAAATTGTTATCAAAACACCTCGAATATTTTAAGTGACGATATGAACTCTTTAAGTACTGCCCTTTCTCTCACTCCCCTAAATCAATTGAAACCCCCCTTCGGTCTCGCTACAGAGGTGGGGTGTAGGACGGGCATATGCCTGCCCCCTGATTTTGACGACTCAATATATCACGAATTGCCTAAACGGGTGGAAGTTGTTAATGGATGTCAAACAGCATCAAACGTCGACGATATCTACGTTGATCAAACGTTAGATTACACGACCGTGCAGGTGATAGGCAATCACATCACTGCCCAGGCGCTGCAGAACAAGGAAAAATGTGAAGAGGAACTCACATTTGAAGTTGAAACGACGGTGATGGCACCTCCAGCTGCCCCACCCGAAATTAAGAGTTGCGATCAGGTTGATAAACCTCAACGACCCCCCATTCGAAAACTTAGTTTAGGTCGTGTTATAGTGGCGACCAACGCAATTTCCAAATTTCTGGCCCGTAAAACGCCTAAGACACCAACCCCTGACGTACCAGTGTCATCATCGACCCCTACCTCCCTCAACTCCGAAAGCGCAAACTTGACCAATGGAGCTCTTAATTACGTTACGGTAGACGCGAGGAAGATGCGAGCCTTCGAATTATTGGGATTGGATAATTCGTAATTGAATTGGGATTACCAACTTTTGACTACTATTCATTCAATACAGCTCAAAACTTAGTTTATTACAATGGTTTGTGCCAGAGAATGACCTATTTTAATCGGGATTAGAATGATTCATATCGAGATTCTAATTTGTAATCGCCAATCGCCGAATGAGTGTACTTCTGTTTGCAACGATCAAAATCACCTATCGTAAAACGGGAAATTGTGATGGTCTTATGCACTACAAATCCATCGCGTACCGAAAGGGCTTATGTCTTTATCCGTCCAACGCCTTGTCTCGTTTTTATTCTTTTGGGCGTTTGTTAGCCCCGTCTTCCACACCAAAATGAAATGCCAATTGCTCACGTCTCAACCAAAATGAACAATCTTGCTACTTAATTTATGTGAGAAGGTTTCAAACTGTCCACCCTAAAGTTTGGCCTTTTATCCCAAACAATCTTTAAATTTAACCGATCTTCCTGTCGATTTTCACCCCCCGACGTTACCTGATTATTTAGGATGAAACTATATTCAATTATGCACACACCCACAACCTCATTAATTTATTATATAGCATGATATCGATTCTATAATTAGTAACTAGATGTTTATATTCTTACTTAAATTTCATATAAAACATGATATTTTTGCCATGTTTTTTGGGAAGAAATTAAATTAAAAAAAAATATTATGTTCAATATTTCATTACATAAGTCAAATTTGTTTAAAAAATCTATAAAAGACTTATGGGGGAAAACGAATTAAGAATTATTAATCTTGAATGTACTGGCACAGCATATGATTTATATTTTAAAATAAGTGGCCACAAGATTAACGTGATTTTATTGAATTTTTAGAGAAAATGGTAAAGCTAAAGCGCAGTTTCGCCACGATAAATACAATAAATCATATATATTAATTTATAATATGCATGAAAAAGATAAAATACCTTTATAATAAAATACAAGGATAAATCGGTGAAAAAAAAATATAATTTTGGACCACGATCCAATTTAGTAAGACTAGGGCTGGCAAAACGGCTAAAAGGGTATTTGATAGTTATGTTCAATTGCTAAATTTCTGAATAAAAATAGTTACTTTATAGTTTTTTTCGATAGATATGCTGACCCGTTATTTTTTTAAAACTCCAAAATCTCGGTCTTCTAAAGCTAATTTCAGTTAAAAAGCATAGACAAGTAAGCTATTCGAGGTAAAAATTAATTAAATACTTTACGGGATTATTAAGATAAAATATTTAACTAATATTGAACTTAATTAATGGCAAATACAGTAAAAGTGTTTTAGCCGTTTGCCATCGCTAGGTAAAAGCTAGACACGAAATATTACATAAGGTGATGGGGCAGGAAAGCAAATGCATTTTCGTATTTGGGTGGGCGGTGTATTTGTTTATGAATAAAAGTGTGAGGGGTGCGAACGAAGATCTCAAGCAAGCGGGTGACACCTGTCATTCATGGATATGAGTGTTTTGATTGACGGGTCGTCTATGCCTTGTCGGGGGTCAAATTGTCCGACGTACAACAGATGTCCCAATCAGTCCAAAATCGTTTTTTCATCCGGGCACAATAGGCCACTAGGTTTTGCATGTCATCTGAGGGATGAAGAAAATTGTTGTTGACAAATAAACAAACAGATTTTGTTGAAGAAAAGATAAATAATGGCTCCCTGCCCCCCCCCCCCATGAATCTAAAAAAAAAAAGAACGAATGATTTAAATTTGTGTTGCAAATTTTAATAAATGTAACATTTCTCTTAAAATTTTGAAATAAGGTCCCTCTCGGGAGAAATAAATGAAAAATAATCCTACCTCCTCCAGAATTATCCTTAATATTACCTCGTCCCCCAAATTTGATAATGATGACATGTGTGTGGCGCAATTAAAAAATTTAACCACTAACGGCCCGAAATTCCTTTGCAAAACCGCGCCTAAACATAAAATTAATTACAGAGGTCTGTAAATATTCACTTTGTGATTTCATCCAGCAATCCGACCTATAATTCTGATAGAGAATTTGATAATATACTTTTAATTTTTTACCAAAACCTCCGGTTTTTAGAAACAAATGAAAAGTGAGCCCATAAATTGCATAGCAATTAATAAACGAGATTGAATGTGCAAAAAGTGGCCATTTTAACCTTTTTTGAGGCTATATTACCACGGCATTATTTTAATTTTTTGTTTACCACTATATTTAAAATTATTTGCGTTTACGTGAATCCCTTTCTCATATAATAATTCGTCCCACTATGTGTGGAAAACAGAGTACATTAGACTACATATAAATATTACATGTTTACTAACACATCACTGTCTGCCTTCTCCGTCCCTTCCACTCCCGCCCTCATATCTAGCCAAAGGGGAGGCGCAAAAAATATAAAATAATGGACCTATAGATGAAACTTTAATCTGAAATAAATATATATTTTTCAGTATAAATTAAAAATACCGTGGCAATACAGTCTCAAAAAGGTTAAAATGGCCATGTTTTGCACCTTTAACCTCGTTTTTCAAAAAAACAGGAAATTTATAAAAAAAAACTAAAAACATATTATTATTTAGCGCAAATTCTCTATCAAAAATATAATTCCGATTGTGGTTGTAGAAAGGGGTTATTAGAAAGAATTGCGAAGCGCAAACCAAAATCCTTATGGTTAGTTACTAAGCTGCGCGTATCTGGAGTCTGGACCCACAATGAGGTCGAGGTAAATATTTGCTTATATGAATTTCTAAAACTTATTTAAAAATGAAAGTTCCGGATTTAAATTTGAGGTCAAACCAATTTTGTGATCCTGGAGTGATGTGACAAAGATGGGGCAAGCTGGATTACAACAAATTGATAATTTTTCAATACCAACCATAATTTCATTATAAAAAAGAATTTTTGGCTGTAGGGGGGGGGTGTTATCTGTCCCTCACAGGCGACGATCATGTTGACATAAGTATGAAATCATTATATAAAAAAATCAGGGATCAATATGTAATAAATAACGCAAAAGACATCAACACCAACTAAGCGGTATATGGGAAAATTCCTAACTTTCGAGCATGAGACTGTAGGGATTTTTGTCATCGGAGTAAAGGATTTGAGCTAAGATAGGGAAGGTGCAGCAATCCAATTCGGTCGGTTGTTCTCCCATCATGAAACTTTTACCGCCTAACATGCAAAGGCATTAAATGGATGGGTGAGCGAATGTTGATAACTGTAATATTGTTATAGCAATAAATATCCTTTTTTTAATTGCCATTTGAAGTCAATTAATAATATTTAGTAAAAAGGGCCCAGATTTTATCCAAACTAAATAAAGACGAGATATGAACACAATTGCCACAACAAGTATATATACTCCGATTATTTAAAGAACCATGGACAAACTCATTTCTCTTTAAATTCAAAACTATTCGTCAAAACCTCCTTACTCAATTTCTGATGGCTGTGAAAACCTTTTAATATTTAACACTATCGTAAATATCATTCACGATTGACTAGGTTTAAAACAAAATTTGTCATAGACCCACGAACCTCAAATTACTTAGAAACGATTAAAATATGGCAAATTTTTATTAACGTCGACTTTAATCAATCTTATAGCATAGACTCAAAATCACTTTTATATAACCCGAATATCGACACTACGGAAAAATCTAAAATTTGATACTCATTACTTTTTATTAAATCGTTAACAATTAAAAATTTCTTTGCAAAATACTTCAAAAAAACAAATTCCGACGCTAAAATTAAACTTTGTAAAATTGACCCTTTAACAAGCCAATCCCGGGTTTGGGTGAAAGAATTGGTAACCTAGGAAGGAAGACAAGGCTCTAAGGTCGTTTTCGCCGAACGAAAGTATTTGGGCCCCGTTGAATTTAGCGATACCGTGTACGCGAGATTCGCGCGCGAATCGCGGTTTAAGCGCTAACTTGGAATAAATCCATATGAATACCCGCTTACAAGACTGACCCGGATAGTCCATTAGGTCCAACAAGGGATTGATTCCCGTTATATTCCACCTAAATTCCCTCAAAACCCTGAACAGAATGTGTAGAATAAAATATAATATAAGGGGTTGCCCATCGGCTCGGATTATAAAAATATTAATAATTGTACAGTGTAATTTGCCACTCCCTCCCTCTTGTTTAAAATTGACAAACGACTTCGTTTGGTCTCAGAAAATTTGTTCTAAGAAGGCATTTAAAATTTGTAAGTGATAGCGAATTTTCATAGCAGAGTCCTGCAGTGGCGGACCCCAAATTTCCCGACATTTCCATTAATTTTCAAAAGCAACCCAATTCAGGCAAGCCCGATAAAACCCTAATATAATTACCTATTTTGTCGTAACCGGGCCCGTTTCCATTTTATTATTTAATTGCCCGCCCAGGCCGACCCTAACCCTTCTAAGTATCAGCCCGGCCATGCCCGAATCATTAAGGCTGTCTGAACTTCCCGGTCCGGAATAAAGATTGTTTATATTTTTTGCAATAATTTAATTATATTTTCTAACATCAATTTAGTGCTCGTTTTTTTTGGATAAGAACTACGATTGATAAATATTATACAATAAAAAAAGTGACAAACTAATACGCGAAATGAAAATGATAGACTAGAAAAAAATTTCATCCAAATCTTGTTTTGGTGCCCGCCCGACCCCAACCCGTGGGGAGGGGAGACGGGCCGGGATTTTTTGATTCCTATGTATTCATCATCATAACTTTGAATTAGGGCCAGATAAAATCCGCATTGTTTATCTGGGGGCTAACCCCCGGCCCATGCAGACCCCCAGTTAATTTTGATTAAACCTGCAGGACTCTGCTCTATAGTGTATGGTATGTCAGTGTTGTAAAAAGGGCTTGGTTCTGTTTGGTCGATCTTTGGTTTTAGTCGACTAAATATAAACAGACCAGGAAAATACACGGGTAACGTTTTTTTCTAAGGGTGTAGTTTTAAGTCTCAGTGATTCGAAAATGATTTATGGATTTGAATTGGAGTTATGGAGCATTACTTACAATTTGTTTTGTTAACTGTATGCACATTAATCTAAAACGCGCACTTTAGACTTACGGACATATAATAAAATACTTAAGAGATGGGCTATTAAGATAGTGTTTTCTAAAAGGTAATTTTCAATTAAGCCTATTGCAACAGAACTTAAAACGATGTGACATACTATAAATTTGACTACCAAAACAAGATAAGGACAAAAGTGTTTTAATTTTGAAAAAAAAAGTATCGAGCTTAGAGGCAAACATTGAAAAAAAAGTATCTAGCTTAGAGGCAAACATGTTATCGATGTTTTCCCTAAACATAGTGGGGTTGCTTTGCAAATTGGTTATTATTGATTTAAAGCCCTTGAGATTAAACAACATAAAATTTTGTTTACCATATTATTCTATGCAAACTTGATGTTAAATATTTCCATGAAAAACAAAATTAAAATAACAACCTCTCTAAGATGAACATTTTTGCCAATTACCTTAAAAATAAAAGAAAGAAAGCATTTTAATTCACTATTTATGGCTTGACCATTACTTAGTGGACACAACAGCCCCCCCCCCTCAAAAACGATTAAACTTTATAAAGCTTTGATTCACTTTTGCTTAATAAAATACTTGTACATTTTAAAAACCATTAAATAGCGTTAAACTTACCAATACAAATGATTTTCAGTTAAAATTCTAAAGGCTAATGCTATAGCTTTATCTCTATCACTAAATTGGGGATTAAGGATAATTGATTTAAGCAGGCTAAAATGTTCAATTGCCG
This sequence comes from Gordius sp. MW1, assembly GCA_964036665.1. NCBI lineage: Eukaryota > Metazoa > Nematomorpha > Gordioida > Gordea > Gordiidae > Gordius > Gordius sp. MW1. The sequence goes on along the minus strand of OZ038532.1, from coordinate 10,305,864 downwards.
TCTGAGCATCACCAATAATTTGGCCCTTGTATTCCAGCCATGGTAAGTTGCCCCTTGGAGATCTAACAAATCCAAATTCATTCTGTCAATTAAATGTTAATATTTTAAATTCTCTAACAAAAACTTACTATATATGGTATGTTTGCCATTCTCAAAAATGTTTCAATCTTTAAAGAATGGTATGATATGCTTGGTATGAATTTTGCTCTAGGTATTTGATGCAAAATTACAGAATCATTTGGATGCTTGAGTTTTTTTCTGAAAAATAGAAAACAAAATATTAATTTCAAAGTTTAGAATACCAGAAAATTGATAAAAAAATAAATTAAAAAACTTCCATAATAAAGATGTTTACTCACTCATGCAATCTTGTTCTTAAATACCATATACCATGACCTAAAATTACGGCTCCTCCAATGAATAATACTGTCTGTTTAATTCCTATCTCTTGATTATGAATAGTAATGGATGGGTAATTTGGAGTGGCCATGTTCAATGAGCGATTATAAGAAAAAAAATTTGGATATCAGCTGATTTTGTACTAATGGGTCTTGGGTTCAAAATGTCACAGTCCAAAATGTCACACGAATATCACGAAAAATTAAATCTCAAATGGGGAGGGAATTTGATGTGCATCTAAACCTAACCCTAACCCTAAAACGCTGACCTAAAACACTACCCAATGGAAATTATGCGCTTGCGCAATGAGTAATTGCGAATCTCACGATGTGGCTTAGTTGCATTTTGGACTGTGACATTTTGAAATGATACCCTAAAATGGGTCTTACGATGCCCTATTAACTCGCCAAAAACAATCTTACCGAATTTGCCCTGGGACATTAACGATTATTTCCCCATTATCATAAAGAAGGCCCTAAATTGAGTACCTTTCATAATAATTTTCAATTTTATTATAAAAAATACCTAAAGTATAACTTTAATTCGAAATTGAAGAATTAATATCCTTTTTTGTTGTGAGACATTTTCTAATTGGGGGACATTTTTTAACATTGGGACATCCAATTCGGCAAGATGGTTTTTGGCAAGTTGACGGACCACCCGGTCTTACAGATCTGTTTAGGTTCCGTATGGTATCACTATAGACTAAAAAAACCATAGACTGCCGAACAGCTGATAATTTTTCAGCAAGTTTAGAAACCGCTATTGTGGGAAATTGTATCCAAACAATAAAAGTCAACATAATTTATTGTTTTTCCTTATTTTTTTTAAATTCATAAATTAAGCTTATAGTCTTATTGATTTTCTAAATATTATATGGTGGACAACTATAAATATACCTGTGGTTGAGTTTTTCCTTCAAGATGGTAGCTATAATGGTGTCTGAATGATTTTAATAGTAAAAATAAGCTGTTCGGCAGTCTATTATTTCATTTGTCTATGGTTATCACATCTGATGGGACTATAAATCTAATTATTGCCTCCTACATGGGCGTCGTAACCAAGGGAGGGGGCAGGGACCGGCGTCTGACTCCCCTCTAAATCAAAAAAAATTGTTGAAATTAATTAAAGTTATGGCTAAAATTTTGAAAAATGATCATTTTGCACATCCCTAATTTAGGCCCCCTCCTCTATCCCAATGCTGGCTACGTCCATGCCTTTTAAACTTGTTTTTAGGTTTTATTTATTTAAGTAGTATGTATATAGTTTGGATTGATCGTCATTAGCGCGTTATGTATTGAATGTTAAATGAGACAAAATTCAAATTTTCTCTCATTTTTAAACTATTATTTAAGCAAAATTTTGTATTCAAAACACTTATTAGGGTGCTAAATAGTACAATAATTTTCATGGGCGTAGATAGGGAGCAGGGGGGGGGGGGGGGCGGATTCCCCCCCCCCCCTAATTTACGAGAAAAAAAAATTTCCAATGCAAAAACTATGAAAATTTAAAAAAATTTATGTTTTGCCCCCCTCTAATTGAACTTTTAAACGTTTTGCCCCCCCCCCCCTCTAATCCAAAACCTGGCTACGCCCATGATCATTTTAATGCCTTAAGGGTTCGCTGCTCATATCATAAAGATTCTTTAACTAAAAGCTGTACTCCCTCTTAGGGATGATGCTGAATGACTTAAGATTTTCGTCATAGATCTCAGACTAGGGGTAAAATTTTCGAAGCCATTTACTTGTAGAAATTGCAATACACTCGTAGACGAACAAGCAAGACATCCCCTTCACTGCCTGGCAAACAAATTTAAGTATGGTAGACGCAATAAGGCCGGGCCTTAGTTCAAAGTCTTAAAGTAAGCAAAGATCCGATCCATCTTTAGAGCCATTGGACTTTAATTGGAGAGACGCATGCGCCTATAGGTCTTCGTTAGTCCCATGGAGCAATGAACTCACCACATGTAGGACTTCTTTTGTCAAACCTATTTTCCCTTTTTAACAACAACAACAATGCTTTAGTTTTTGCCGTGAGGTGAAAAATGAATAAAAACCCTTTTAAACTCGCAAATTTGCCATTGAAAGCTTCGTGTTTGGGCACTTTTGATAAATGAATTTTAGCATTTTTTAATCTGTTGGGAGACTTTCACCGCCGTCTTAACATTCCGTACCCTAAATAAAGACTTGGTATTTTTAAGCCATAAAATTTTAAATCGTTTGCTGATTCTTGGCCAATTTTGGGAGATCCTTTCAAAGATTTTATATTAGAATAGTTTATATTTACTATTTGATGCATTTTGTTTATTGCTATGCAATTGTCATGTCTTGTCGTGTCCAACTTTTTTGCTTTATTGCCGTGGAAATTTATACGGGTTTTTATGGCTGTGTACTTATGCATTTTGCTTTCGCAAATAGCCTAACTAATGACCGCTGGTTTTAATTTATTGACCTCGCCCGAGCCCAATATACATATTGTTTATGGGCCCGGCTTATTATTCTTATACATAACTTTCTTTTGGCAACTTGTCTAGGTTATTGCTTTATAACGGATGATTGCGAAACTGGCTAAATAATTTCCCGTAAATTAATGCTGACCGTTGCTTACTTCTACTTTATCTGACCCCGGTCAAAGGCCAAAATCTATTTTTATTTTTGTGCCTGCACGTTTTGCCATTTATTTTTAATATGAAAATTGTGTATGTAAAAAAACAATTTTAACGTTGTACGAGTATTATCTGACTTCCTGCTTGACCATTACCTTCTCCGACCTCATAGGCAAGCTCGACCCTTCCCCTCTATCTTACTTATAAATTGCATAGCAAATGTGCTATGTTTATACGGAGTGTATTTTGTAAAAACAATACCCCAAAACTAGGCCGATGTACCAAAACAAAAAAACGAACCCCGAGTCAGACCCTATAGGGGGGAGTGTTGGGAGCATAGCCCCTAACACCCCGCCCCCCCCCCCCTCACAGGGACGAAGCCCCTTGTTTTAAATATTTTATGTATTTATTGTATATTATTATCTTTACAAACAAACTTAAGAATGATTTAAACATTCACCTTTTTTAAGGTTTCAGATATTACTCCATGAGAGCCATTTGATACTAATTTTGTAATAAAGGAATATGTATGCATTTATAAGCTTTTGAGTCCATTTGAGCTGTGGTCCATAATGTGTCGTACAGCTTTTAGCCCTGGGGACTCAACTTTATTTTTACTTAAACAAGAGAGGGTAAACGGTGGTTGAAATTTTTTTGTATAGGTGTTTGTCAATATTAATGATCATTATATTCCAAAGTTCTTAATACCTTTTCACCACATCATTATTACGCTTATCAGTTTCAATTATCCTCCTTTCTTTACCTTTGACCTAGAGCTTGTGCAAGCCAAACTTTCATGATCTAAATGGAAATAAAAATTTTATTGATACATATTGTAAAATATCAACGACAATATTTAAAAACGGCTATATTATAGCTATATATTATTTATTAAAATATAGCCAAAAATATAAATTAAAAAATGCAAAAGTGGGGTTTTGGCAAAATCTTCTTTTTCTTTATCATGTATTTGATCGCTCAGTCAAGGGATTTGCTTTGTCTCGTGTAACTTGATCGAGTAAGGGCCATTTCCTAAGTTATCTTCTAAGTTTTCATAACTTACTCTACTTGCCCTTCCCACCTAACACGAGGTTGAGCTATTCTTGTATTCCGCAACCCGTTCATGTCCACTACTTTTCGGTTTAAATTATTCGTCTCCCTTCTTGGTACATGACTATCATTTTAACCGATTTTCATTAATCAAGTTTGCCACGGGGTTCCCATTTTGCTCTTAGACAATCATTCAACATATAGTCAAGCTTATTATAACCCAAGGTCCACCGTTTCATTCTCATCGCCCATCTCAATGGCTTGTAATAATTTTTCTCCCCGAACTTTTAATGCCTATGTTTCACTTCCATAGAGGAAAGTTGGTCTAACTATGGATTTGTCCTTGTTCTTCAATTATAGGCATTTTATTTTCGCACATTACATAGGCATACTTTGACATTAAAGCCATCCTTTTGAGGTCCGTGTATTAACTTCTTTTGCGCAGCCTCCCTCTTGATGTAGCCTAGAGCCGAGATATGTAAAACGGTTTAATTTTGGGTACTTATGGCTATTCAGCAATGGGGTGTTTTTAACGTTCAGATGAACGTTAAAACATTTTTTGATTGTTGACTTTTGAGCCACTTGTGGCAACTTTGATTACATCCGCGTTGTCTCTACGCATAGTACTATGTAATTGGTACAGAATATACAACAACGAAATGACTTGGCTTTTGGATGTCTCTCATTATCGTTAATTAGTAAATAAGAAACGGCTTAGAGCAAATCCAAGGTATAAATCAATTTCAAGTCAGAAGGGCTTAGACTCCCACATTGTTGTTCTAACGCACGAATTTGAGGCTTTACAATTATTTTTTATAAGCCCTACATGTTTCGAATATTTTGTCATCTCATTTATCACTAAATCAAATTTCGAGGCAATGTTTAATATGCTATAACAAAATTTTTATTAAATTTTGTCAATTCCAATTATTTAAGACAGGTTTTCGTAGAATATAGAAAGACCCTTTCTTGGTGATAAATTAGCATGTATGTTCGATAATTAATTTGAATATATTATATATCAGGGTAAAATATTCAATTGTATATGATACATTTTTAAAATTTTGACAATACATAACTTAGCTCTTGAAGGAACTTAAACGCCTTTCTTTGAAAAAAGTAGAAACTCATCTATATCCTTTAAAGGTATGGAGCGATGGACTTTATCTATGTTCATTTATGTAAAACTATAAAACCAACAGCCCCTAACATTTAATAAAGTTACCCCATTTTATTAGAAATCAAGCAATTTTTGAAATTAGTAGGTTGATTGACCAAAAGTTAAAAACAAATTTAAAATTAAAAGCTCGCCTTTCATATATTGCCAACTTAAAGCCGAAAAGTCAAACAAATAAAATGTTGTCGGGTGAAGAGCATAATGACCTTTAAAGGATTTTAACCTTTATTTGAAAATATTATGAAAATAAAAGAAAAAGAGTATTGAGAAATCAAAGCTATATAATGAGTGTGGTGTTAAATGTATGTATTTATGTATCTAGTATTTTCGGAAAAAATGCTCGTTATCTTTTTAGAAATTTAATACGCTATAAGGTTAGGATCGGTTTGAACAAAAGTGACTTTGCGGGCCTCTATGTAAAGGTAGAGCAAACTAATCTAAACTCTCTTCACATCCCTTTACACTGTCAGAACATAGAATGAAAGGCGCACAGATTGATTATACAAACTTGTGCCCTTCATTAGTACTGAGTGCGCAAACTGTAGAGAGGTAATTGGAGTGCGAAGCGCCTCAGGGGATATGTTATTTACCGATGTGTTGTCAATCAAATTATCGTTAATTGGTTGTAACTTATATATGCTTTGATATACACGTTTTACTGACTTTTCTATTTATTGTATCGATTCGAAATCTGTAGTAAATAAAGGTTCCCAGACATAATAGTGGCGACGTGAAACCTACGCGGGGATGCAGAAATACAAAACAACGGCTAACATCGACGCTTTTATAACACATTTTGAGCTATTCCTTAGGAGCAATAGGACTGAGACAGAAGAGCAAAAAGCAGCTCTATTATTAACCAGCCTTGATGGGGAGGCATTCCAATTAAGACCAGAGGATTATAGACCGCATTGACAGGAATTACATATGATAAAGCTAAAACTCGGTTAAGAAAATATTCCAGAAAAATTCATGATCGAGAGCAAAGAGGTACGGATTATCAAAGGTTAGACAAGGCCATGGAGAGACGATAGACGCGTACGCTAATAGAATCAAGGCCGGAGCTAACAGCTGCAACTTCGGAAACGAAGAATTGCAGAACAGAATAGTCGACCAATTCATAATAGGATTGCGCGATAGAAGCTTACAGGCGAGACTGTTGGCAGAAAATGACATCAAATGGGACCGCCTACGAGAGCTAGCGTTAACGGCCGAGACGATAAATGGGGAACTAAGCACCTTGCAAGACGGGCTAAAGAGGCGTGGAGCGTAGTGGCGAGACGAGAAGCGTGGCCTTGGCCGGTCCAAAATCACAGGTTAAACCATGCTTTAGATGTGTTAACAGTACATATATATATTAATAACGAATTATTCCAATGCATCTTCGATACCGGCGCCACGGTATCGATAATACCGGCGCGAAGATGGGCGAAGGAGATCCCACGCAACAAAGAGCACGTCCCGACGGGACGGTGTACGCGTACAGCCACGAAGAAATAAAGATCGTAGCCAAGGTGCAAGCCGATGTCCGAATGGGGGGCACGAGAAAACAGCTGTCGTTATTGGTAGCAGACGTAGCGGGGCCGCCTGTGGGATCGATTGGATCCAAGAATTCGAGCCCGTAATATGGCGATGAATTAGTTGGAACTCCAGAGCTGCGGCGGAACGGTTCGCGGTCAATTACGGGGAAAGACCGAAGGATACCAAGTCCGCGATTTGGCACGTGATGAAGCAATGGGATGGCCAGCTAAACGAATTCCCAAAAGCAGTCTAGGGAATAACGGTGGAAGTACCGTTAAAAGAGGGCATAGATCCCGTATTTATCCCCGCACGAAGGGTGCCGAGGGCGTGGAAGAAAGAAGTAGAAGAAGAGCTGGATAAATGGGTCAGAGACGGGGTAATAAAGCCGATCGATTTCTCAAGATGGGCCAGTCCAGCCCGTGAAAAAAAGCGATGGGACTCTGCGATTATGTATTGATTACCGATTTACTATAAACAAATACGCGCAAGGTTTGTTGTACCCCTTACCCAAAATCGACGATTTGTTAAATAAACTCAATAACGCGTGTTGTTTTACTAAGCTGGACCTAACGAAAGCGTACCTACAGCTAGAATTAGGTCCAGAGACGAGCCAACGATTGACTATCTCCACGCACAAGGGCCTATTTAAAGTTAACAGAATGCCTTTTGGCTTAAATTGCGCCGCGGCGATTTTCCAAAAAACAATGGATCAGATTTTAGGAGGCATGGAGGGGGGGGGGCGGTATACATCGATGATATACTAATCGCAGGGGAAACGAAAGAAATACACAACGAGCGGTTACTCAAAGTACTAGAAACGTTACAAATGTGGGGTTTCGTGCCAAACATTTCCAAGAGCATCTTGTGGGCCAAGGAAGTAACATTTTTGGGATACGTAATAAGTAACAAGGGGATTAAAATCAACGACAATAAAGCCGAACTGGTCAAGCAGTGGAAAGATTTAACTAACAAAAATGAAATAAAATCGTTCCTTGGGTTAACAGCATATTTTTCAAAGTTTATTAACGACTACGCCAAAATCGTGCACCCGATTCAGAAACTCATGAAAAAAAACGTGTTGTACCATTGGGGTGGGGAACAACATGGCGCATTTGAAGCCATCAAGTCCGCGCTGACTAAAGCCCCCGTACTGGCATACTTTAATGAAGATTGGGAGACTGGCCTGGTTGTAGACGCCTCTGGTACAGGGTTAGGGGCCATCTTACAGCGACGAGCACTAGGGGAGAATTGGAGAGCGGTGGCCTATGCTTCAAGAGCATTAAACGATAGTGAAAGCCGGTATTCGACGATCGAACGAGAGGCCCTTGCAGTGGTTTATGGACTAAAAAAGTTCAATGAATATATACAAGGACGAAGCGTTACTATCATGACGGATCATAGACCCCTAGTATATATTTTTGATCAGAGCAAAAGGGGCAAGGAACAATGGTCACCACGTCTAACTAGGTGGGCGCTCATGGTATCAGGCTCCACGACCAAATTTGTGTACAACAAGGGATTCGAAAACGCGGCAGATTTCTTGTCCAGAAAACCGAACGAAAACGTGTATCAGGTTAGCGAGGAAATGCTAGAAGACTCGAAAAATCCATTTATATCAGTGAACGTAGTAAGACAACACACCTTGGATGATCCCGGCTTACGTCAGGTAAAAGAGTGGATGAGAGGTAAACAAAACACAATGGTCACTGATGGTCTAAAACGCTCCTACCAAAAACACCTGCCAAAGATACACGAAGCCAAAAACATAATATTTTACAAAGGACGACGAATATTAATTCCGGCTATGTTACGAGGAGCGGCACTCCAAAAACTACATAGGGGCCACGTGGGTATCAAGAGAATGCAAGAAGTGGCGGGGCAGTATATATGGTGGCCTACTCTCGACGATGACTTATAGAGCGTAGCGAAAGGGGGCCGGAATTGCAATTACACTGCAGCGGCGGCGAAGAAGGCACTGTTGATAGATTGTCAACCGAGTCATAAACCGTGGGTTCAAGTACATATCGATATCATGGGTCCTCTCAAGGGTAAGTCATAACTGGTGATGGTAGACAATAGCTCGAAATGGGTAGAGGTGTTTAAATTAGAAGACACCACAGCGACCACCATTATAAAAAAACTTGCCGAAACGTTTGCTAGATTTGGAAATCCGCCATGGTTAATATCAGATAACGGCCCGCAATTCAAAGGGCAGGAATTACAGAATTTTTGCAAGATGAGAGGGATTAATCAGCGATGGACAGCTCCTTACCATCCTGCGTCTAACGGTCTGGCAGAAAGATATGTACGATTAATTAAAGAAGCCATTATTAGAAACGAGTCGGAAGAGGGCTAAGTACCTTTTTGGAAAACTACAGATCGATAAAACACCCCACAACCAATAAAAGCCCAGCAGAGGTGATGCTAAAAAGGCGTATGCGAACCAAATGGGAGGTATTGAGGGAAACCGTACCACAACAATGCTTAGAGACCGGGAACCCACGGAGGTTCAACGTAGGAGACTTGGTTTGGGTACGTATGTTTTTAGGACCAAGCAAATGGGTAGAAGGCACGATAAAAGCCAAGCACGGTAGTCGGTCCTACGATGTATGGGCACAGGGAAGAAAACACCACCGACACGTGGATCAAGTAAGGAAACGGAAAATCCTGGATTGGACCACACTGGGACAAGAGAACGGGTGGCCGCAAAGAATATCATCAGAAAGGGAAGCGGGAACAAGTGCTTCAAGGGAACAAATGCAAAACCGGGGAACAAGTGCTACAAGGGAACTAATTCAAAACCAGTCAGGAACGCCCAGAGAACCTAGAAGGGAACAAATTCAAAACCAGTCAGGAACGCCCAGAGAAGAACCTAGATACCCGCAGCTTAGTCGGAAACCGCCAGCATTCCTTAAGGATTTTGTCTGTGAAAAGGGGGGGGGGAACTGTAGAGTAATTGGAGTGCTAAGCGCCTCAGGGGATATGTTATTTACCGATGTGTTGTCAATCAAATTATCGTTAATTGGTTGTAACTTATATATGCTTTTGATATACACGTTTTACTGACTCTTCTATTTATTGTATCGCTTCGAAATCTGTAGTAAATAAAGGTTCCCAGACATAATACAAACCTTAACTCATCCTTCATGCAAGTATGGAGCTTGCATCAAAAAGAGTTTCCCTTAAAATGAGGAATTTCTTTGTCTTTACATGAGTCAACTTACGAATGAACATCAATAGTCGCATTTTCATTAATCTAAGTCTAAATAAATATCATTAAATATACATATTGACTAATAAAATTTTTGATGATGTGGGCAGTAGATTTCCACAATAGTTGGAAATTTTTAACCATATTTATTTTCTAGATTTATACTAAGCAGCTGCCACTCTTCATTTAAGCCATGCTTGAGGCCACTAAAATTTTGTCACGCGTAGAGTTTCAAAAAAATTAGGCCTGTTTTGAGAAAAATAAAATAAATATTCTGTGCTCATATAAAGTATGAGGAGCAACATATGTTCGGATTTACTATATAATATTCTGTTATAAAAATTTCAGTCAATAATAGAAGGCACAAAAACAAAATATGGGACAGAATAATATAACAATTATGGCTTTTTTTTAATTGTTTATTTGAACGTAAGAACATTATAAAAATGAAGTGTTAAAATTCGAAAAATATAAAAGCGGGTATAAAACAAAATAAAAAAATTATAATTAAAAAAATGTCGCATGTGTCATCTTGTAAAAGTGGCCAACTGTCGGCCAGGGATTTAAAATTGTACTTTGCTATAAAAATACCAATTTTTTGTTTAAGTAAAAAATTTGTGGAATATTTAGAGAGCGGGCAGCGACAGCTGATTTCTTTAAAAAGTTTGATGGCGGCCAAGCCAAAAGTCCCAGAACACGAGGCAACAATAGGGGTAAAGATATTAGAGGGTAGGAGGGCCTGGTATTTTACCGTTTTGCGGTGTTCGGCGAGGGTCAGAGCGTTGTAGTTCTGGTTGAAGGGGGCGAAAATGTCTATGCAGATGAAATCCCATTTAAGGGGTAGACCCTTTTGCCAAGGGATAAGGGTAGAGCCGTCTGGTCGCATCATTCCCTCAAACGAAGGGTCTGACGACTCTAAAACAGAGGGAATGTTGGCTTTTTTAAAAGCGGCTTGGATAAGGCTATTTACTTTTTTGTGTCTTATGTATTTAAATTTATAGTAAAGGCAGTGTAGGGGATGCCTTGCATAAATGTCTATGTTCTGGGAGCAGCTGCGGCAGGAATATTCCTTTGAATAGGGAATTCCTAGTCTGAGGGCGATGGAGTATAAAGCTCTGGGTCCTCCAACATCAATCCAGAAAGCGAGCTAGGGTAAGCTTCTAGCCACTCTCCCGATCCGTCAAAAACCAAAGATTAGGTTGAAATGTTGGCGGGCATCGCAACTCGATAGGAGGTAATCAATGGAGCGCGATACGAGGCCAGCATCCCAATCCTTATGTCTTGAGGTTATGAGGAAGGGGGTCTTTGGGTTGACGTTGGCAGACCAAACATCTAGAGCTTGTACAAACGATGGATCCTCACTTGTTGTAATTAATCGGTCGATCAAACCTTGGGCGGATTTGTACGAAGAGATAAAGACTGCTAATAGATGGCTTCTAATCATTCTGAGAATGTTTCGAAATATTAATTACAAAAGTAAAAATCTAAGCTAGGTTTTATAATAAGCAATGCAAAAAAAATTGTAACTTATATTAATTATTACAAATGTTACGTGTGCTTAATTATAGACTTAAAACCTTATGATCTAAATTTCTATTATTATTATTATATTTTTGTTGCAATTTATAATCACTTGTACTTTATTTATAAAAGCATATGTTTATGACTTTGAAATTTTTAATACAGGTCTATTTATCGATGGATCGATAAATTATGATAAATATACGTATAAGGCCATTGCCTACCAAAATGTTGCTATATATCGTTGTGCTACTATCTTTGTGTATAGTTGAAGTAAGTATTATTACAATAACCTCTAGTTTTTGTAGTACCAAAAGTCCTTATATTTATTTCATTTTACATTTGTGGGGGCTCATTTTTGACATTAATTTTGCAAATTGAATAAAAAATTATTAAAATATATTGAATAAATTGAAATTTTTGTTTCTAAGCTATCTTTCTCTGCGAAGTATAAGTTTGATTTATACTATTTGCTTTGCAGACAAAAGCAAAATTTTGTTATCAAACATTATTTTGAACATACATTGTAATTTTGATAGTAGTCAATTAAATTTTTATTTGGTACCTTTATTGAGTTTAATTTTTGGCAACTATTGTTTAAATAATTTTAAATGGATTTTTTGTATTGTTACACCCTTGTTAATATATATTTATATTAATTGCTATGCAATTATAATTTGGTTTACATTAATAAATTTGATAAATTTATATATTTTTATTAGAGGTGAATAACAATTTTTAATGCTTTTGGTCTGTTATTGATAAAAATCACCAAATCACTCATTATATTTTTTAGCTAGGTTAATGTTTTATCTGTACAAGAAACATCACTTAGAATTTAGATATTAAAATATATATCTATAGTTTTAAGGTTAATGTCATATCAATTTTTATTAAATACTCTACATAAAACTAAAAATTCTTTAAATAGTGATTTTAAGCTAAAAAAAGTATTACTTTTGCCAATCCATCTCATCCTTCAAAAATAATTCACAAAATTTGTATAGAAGTAAAACAAGAATTTTGGAAATACTCAAACACTTCTGCTTTACAAAAATCGAGATTGCTTCATTACTCAGATGCTCTTGCAGTGCATACCATGCTAGCAAATGCGATTAAAGCATTTACAATAATGGTTAACTAGCAATCAGATCATTCAGTGGCCTAGCAGAGGGCTATTAGCAAATCCTCTAGCCTAGAGCCCAGGCAATTTTAATCCCCCTTATCTGTTTTTGATGTTATCTCATCTTTCCAACCTAATTTTATAATCGATTTGAAAAATAGATTATTTATTTTTTGCTGCCTACACCATTATTATATATTTGACTTTTCATTCCTGAATCGGGTACTACAAGCATGGGCCTTAAACCGGTGATTTTACCTTATTTCATATATCTCGATTCGATTTGTATAGTGTGGTTAGAAAGTTTCGTTTTAAAAAATGTTTATAGTAATTTTTACGATTAAATACATTTTATGATAAAAATTTTGCGTTGTAATACTCACTTTATCTGTCTTTTTTTATTAAATCATTCCCAGCGGGGTCTCGATCTTTTTAAACTTTTATGTGGGAAGGGGGGGGGGGTGCGAGTGAATTTGATCTCTATAACAAAATCTAATCATAACAATTTTTAATGAGTCAATGTTGTTTAATTATCGATTAGCATCAAAATAATACCCTTCCAGTTTTATAAATGCCATGGATTTTATCACAAATTTTATGATTTACGAATTGAGGCATGCGTCTCTTATTGTTGTAAAACTGGCTGGGTTTTGTTTGGTCGACCTTTGGTTGTAGTCGATTAAACATGAACAGACCACAGATTTTTTAGTCTATTTTTATTAGTCGCATGAACAACCCACAGGTCGACCAAACAAAACCCACCCGTTTTTACAATACTAGCGTCAATTGGGTAGTTGTTTCAATTTAATTTTGCAATATTTCCTATTAAAAGAGAAAATATTTAATAATTTATTAATATTATAGCAATTAATAAACATTCAAAAAACATTTATTTTGTTTTTCCTGCCTTCCCTTGACTACCCCCGGGATTTCGTATTATTTACCCTCTCTATATATACGATAATTAATTTTTTGTTCTCCTTTTAAGACGTAAAAATCAATTTTTAATGTTAAGCTGTATATTGTTTTTTTTTAACTTTTACGATGTTTGTTTACTATATAAATAATTTGGGAGTCAATAGGAAGAAATTGAATTTTTGCCCCTAATCTTAGTCAGTTTTCATCGTGATGTAAGATTCTTTGTAAAATAATAGCTCTAGGCTTTATTTAATATGGGCTACGCCTTGGAATTAGCAATTTTTATGTAATGCGGGCCAGGTTATAAATGAATCATTAAGTCATGATCATAGGTTAAAACAATACGGTTTTTTGCCATATCTTACAATTTGTTATATGCAAAGCAAATTTGTTTGCTTTTTATTTACTTTGATTTTATTAATTGCAAGTTTCCCTTAGCCTTAATCTATCATTTTATGGCTTCGTTTGTACTAACTCATTTTAATTTAAAATAACAATAATATAACGTTATGCTATCACAAGGCTGCAATTTGCTTTCCCCTCAAATGTATAAAAAAATAATAGGTCAAGGTTACCATTTTAAAGCCAAATTTCCGTGCTTATAGGTTTTTTTGCAAATTATTAAGCACTTTTAAGTTATAAAAATATAAAATTACTTGTTAAATTAACAAGTGTATTTGTTGACTATTTTGTTTGCTAATATTATTTAATATGAATACAACCTTTTTAAAAATAATATACATTTTAGGTCAAGTCCAAGTTGTGCCGCAATTATTTCACCGGTGACATATTTTAGTAAGGCCTCATATATATTGTAATTTAGTGTTGTAAAAACGGCTGGGTTTTGTTTGGTCTACCTTTTTGGTCTGTTTATGTTTAGTCGACCGCTATGCTTAGTCGTTCTTTGTAAAACGGACCAGCGGATTTAAGTCTGTTTTTGCTAAGTCGTTCGTTAATCTCATTTGTGAATCGACTAAACAGAAATTTTTGGACTATTTTTCTTACTCGACCTCTAGGCTCAGTCGAAATTTGAAAAACAGACCAGAATCGAGGGTTAGCCTTAGTTGAATCAAAGGTCGGCCGAACAAAACCGAGCCGTTTTTACAACGCTACTCTATTCCTTTTTCCACTAGTATTCATAAATTTGTGCTTCGACACTTGCTTTTTATAATTTAATGGGTTTATAAACAATATTTATCACTCTTTGCTATACAGTTGTCCGCACTATCAATCCTGTTGTCGAGATCATTGCTGCACGGCCCCACTCTCGTTTTACAACCTATGGTACTTTTGGTAAATCGCTCAGTATTTTTGTGATATTTTTTGAATTTAATCATAAAATTTAACCAAAAAATGTCTTAGGATAATTTTTTTGTTTAACAAAATTGACTTCCTCTTGGTTTTTAATCACTATCTGCTCAGAAAATCTTATAAATTTCTCCTAAGATCTAGTCTCAAGCACTCGACCAGTTTTTTTTAAAGAAACTAGTATTTCTTTAATTTGAACAGAATTTTTGTTAAATATACAAGAGGTTTGGAATTTCAGGGAGGGGCAGTTGTCCATCCCTGTCCCTACGCGTAAAAATGGGACTTAGACTATATATTTTGTGTTATAGCAGCAATTGCACAGATATGGGCGGGGGGGCTGGAAGGGGCGGCTGCTCCTCTCAGAATTCAAAAAATTTGTTGAAATTTATTAGAATTATGGCTAAAATTTCAAAAAATATTTATTTGCCCCTCCTTAAATCATTATTGCCCCCCCCTCTAATTCCAATGCTGGCTACGCCCATGTGCACAGACCATAATAGATTGGGTAACACCTGATAATTTTTGAGTACCGGTGTAGTCCACCATGTTAGGGACCTTAAATTTAATGAATTTTAGTATTTATTGCAATAAATTTATATTAAACAAATATCACCTAGCTAAAGCCTTGAACAAAGGAAAAAACTTGGGTTAGGTGAAAAAAATTTAAAACTACATTGAAATAGTTATAATTGTGTAGGAAATCAACGTATTTAAGCATATTATACGTTTTCGTTATGAATAGAAATATGTATTATGTACAATTAAATGTTAACTATGCCGCACAATTATGTAGAAAAAAGGGCTGGTTTTTATTTGGTCGACCTTTGATTTTAGTCGACTAAACATAAACAGACCAATCGGGTCGGGTTCGGGTAGAAAATTTGAAAATGATTTCGGGTCGGGTCGGGTCCGGGTAGAAAATTTGAAAATTATTTCGGGTCGGGTCGGGTCCGGGTAAAAAATTTGAAAATGCTTTCGGGTCGGGTCAAATTTATAGAGTCGGGTCCAAGGTTTATACATTGTAAAAAACACGCGAGACCTATTTTTTTAATTAATGTTAATTGCTAAGCAAAGAGTGTTTTTAAATATCGAAATGCACAATTAATTTGGATCATTCATTTATTTAATTCTCTTCCTCTTTTTTTAAATTTTAAAACTCCAAACTCTGAAGTGCTAGCTAATTCTCATCACTAATTCAACTCCTGTTTTTAATTTGACTATTAAAAGGTAAAGTATTTCAATAAAGTTATATTTCAAATTTTTTTAGTGTTAACAGTGAAGTTTTAGCTAATCCTCATCTTTAATTTAAATTACATTTAATACATAGCCAACTTAAAAGTAAGTTATAATTTTATAAATTTTTCATGTGCAATTTTTTTTATAATACCTTATAATTATTTTAAAGTTTCATATCAAATGAATTTATCTTAAATTGTACTTCAAACTTAAAACATTTGGACAGTCACTATAAATTTCATCTTATTTACTATATTGATTATAATCAGCTATATATTAATGGTTTCATAATAACAATAAATGGATGTTAAATAGTTGTCTCAAATCTATAACATATGAGCAGTTTACTTGATATTAGGAAACTAAATATAGATAAATAATTATGAGTTTTTTTTCACCATCCCCTTTAAAGAATACAAATCATCATGGCTTTTATTAGTCGATTTAATTTTACACACGGCAATTATCGCGCTCGAAAGTAATTTTTTTATAATTTATCGGGTCGGGTCGGGTTCGGGTTGAAGTTTTTAAAATGCTTTCGTGCCGGATCGGGTTCGGGTAGAAAATTTGAAAATGATTTCGGGTCGGGTCGGGTCCGGGTAGAAAATTTGAAAATGATTTCGGGTCGGGTCGGGTCCGGGTAGAAAATTTGAAAATGATTTCGGGTCGGGTCGGGTTCGGGTTGAAAAAAAGTGACTTTGCAGTTCTCTATCTAACCTCTTAAATTCGTTATTTATTTTATCACCACTTTTCTCTATTTACAGGCTATTTCTCCTAATGCTACTCCTGATGTGCTCGGGCGGAGGTTATTGGTACAAGAGGAAGTATCAGCCCATCATGAGGGGCCCCTACATGGCAAGTACGGGGGGAACGGGAATATTGTTTGGGGGCAGGAATCAGCCCCCTTCCAACAACCCTCACCAACCTTATGCGGGTATGTAACATTGAGAGTCTGCCACCGCAACCTAAAGCCTCTATAAAAATTTCTTTTTTCTTTGTAGCACAAAATGGATGTTAATGCAGTTTATACAATAAATAATAGTGGAATGCTTATATCGCGACAAAACATAATGATACATAAAAGTTTTTTAATTTAATTTTTTTGTAATAAGCTGTAAAGCTTTTTGTTAAATTTTACATGCGTTTTTGAGAACTATTTGATTTTTGAATGGTCACAACAGGTACTTCTATTTTTAAAACAATTTGATGATGTCTTTCTAGTCTAGGCTATAACTTAGGTAGATATGATTCAATTCTACAGAATTTATACCTTGCTTTTGGATTTTGATTTTTTAATCAAGTTTGAGGGTTAATTTTCTTTATTTTCTATATGAGATCCTGGAAAACGGCCTTAAAACGACGAAGAAGAAAAGAATTGCGCATTTCAATTAAAACCACTCTTACCTCTAATTACTCCTTTAAGTTTTATATGATTGCCTTTGCTATTGCGCACCTCAAATAAATGTTCCTCGATCGCGCTGTTTCCTCGCCAATCCTTTGCATTCCTTATCTAAGCTGAATTTTTTCGTGAAAGAGTGTTTATTCATCGCGAGTTGATAATACGTGTTGACGTTACAATATTGTTAATGTTCAATCAAATATATTAGGTCGTCCGTTCGGACAGGGTAATACCACCTATTATGCACCCGGTCCTCAAGGTCCCCCCTACCAGATGGGTGCTCCTAACAACTTGAACAAGCCTCCCTATTACTACTATCCCCAAGATACCTCCTTCTTCCCCGGTAAATATACCTTTTACAAAACACTAGTTTCGATTCCGCAAACATTTTTCTGTTCTTGTACTAATCTATAATCTAGAAAGTTTGTTATTTTTTTCCTAGACACGTGAAGTAATGACATTTTATTGTGCGTGCTCTCAGTTTCGTCTGAAATACAAAAGTTTTATTTTTTAGTTCTTTGCTTTGTTTTTATATTTTTTTGTGATTTATCTAGTAGTTTTTTTTCTAAAGAGTTTATAAACCCTATTTTCTAATATTTTAATTTGTTGCGGATATGATGTTTATCATTATCTATTTGTCAAAGTCTAATTCGAGCTTATAAGCCGTTGCAAGTATCATTATTCACTCATATCATACCATATTTAATTAATAACGATGTGTAAATCATGAATTTTGATAAAAATTTGTTTACATCATATTAACACCCAAACTCCTATAAACTGTTATACTCCTCAGTCATAATTTACACATATCTTAATGTGTACAGTGTGAGTGACTTAGATAGACTTATATAGAATCTTTCAATTTATTTGGATATTATAGGATTTAATAAAAAAAACTTTATGGCATTTCTAGTTTGAAATAACACCCTACCTCCTGGAATCTGACGTGACATTGTTGAGCTTGAGGCTATTTTTATGTTTTATGTTACCACATCTTAGGCCAACCTCACATGGCACCCCCGCCCAGTTATCAAGACCTCTATCAGCCACCCGGCAACACGTTTCCTAATCCTAGCATACCCATCCCAATGCCAGGACCAACACCTTCCGGCCCGATAAATTCCGGCCCAATTTCTAATACCGCAACCAATACCGTATTCGCTCAACGTTAAACTTCCCCCCTTCCTTCTACAATTACCTTGACATGCATTATGATGAACTAAACACATTTTGTTGCTTATCACTTCGAGGCTAATACAAAAAATTATAATTTGCCTACATTCAAAATTTCGCCTATGTGTATTTCCTCTTTAACCATGCACCGCCATATTTATTGTCCAACACGCGTGCTCTTATACTTAATTACGTTTTGTGTAAACACGGTTTAACCATACCCCTCGACGTTTACTAATTTATTTTACACATTTTCCAACTAATTTCAAAATTCAAGCTATCGAACGCAGCATTGACTTCATAGTTTTTGGCGGTTTATTACAAGAGTATCAATGATGTTAATTTGGATATCGTGGGAATTATTGTAAAAATCGTGTATAAAACTTATAACTTTCCAATCTATATCAACAGCGAGATATTTCAGAACCGAAATTTGATTTATGTAATCATATTTAACATCGCTACAAAGTTTTTTAGTATAATTATGGATTTAATATTATGTTGTGTATCTTGTGTTTATCATGGAATTAATTATAAATTAGTTCTGTTATGATCGTCTTGGATATAATTCTCTATTTCTAGGGCAATGTGACCTTTATAAGTAACATATCTTTCACTATAAAAAGCAGTATTAAAATAAATTAACTTATGTCAGAAAGCGATCATTTTTATCAATATTGTTAAGTATAGTTAGCGTCGCTTAGCTTACGAATTAAACTTTCAATTGTTATTTTTATCTTTAACTAAAGAAATTAATTGTGAAAAGTTTTAAATTAAAAAATGCAGATAAAGCATTAGGGAATTAAATTTTAATACATTTGCTAAAAAAATTTCGTGATTGTTGGGAAAAGGATACGTTTGCAAGAAGCTTAAAAAATATTTTCTTAAATTAAACAAAAAACTAATTAAAAGACAAAATTCGATAAAGCACAGTCCTAATTTTTGCTCGTCCGAGTTCATCTTGTTAAACTGCAAGGATCTGATCTTATCCATTCGAGCCGAACAGGTTCGGATTACCTATAAATTATATAATAGGGTCGTTATTTAGACTGTTTGAGCCTCAGGTCCTAGTAATGCCGAAAATCCATGGATATATTTGGCTAAACAATTCTAAATCTAGACAAGAATTTTGTGTTTGAGATGTTCGGCAAAAAGATTTCTGCTATTTTATTATTAACCAACTAAGATAAATTTAATGACTAAGTTTGCTAGAAGTTTTTTATGCTTTGAGTCATGTTTTATCTTATTTTTCCCATTATAGACGTGGTTGGGCAAGTGCATTTAGAAATAACTCAAAAAATTTTGTTGCAAAATGTAAATTTTGTAATAAATTGAAACAAATAACCATATGATTTATTTTTGATCTGGTAAAAATATTAAAAAATGGAGTTAATAATTTGTAATATCAAATGGCATTTATTATTTATTATAAAAATTTGCTTTAATTTATTTTAAGAATCCTTTCATTTGCCTTAAAAAATTGTGCCATAGATAATGATGGACTTACCAAAAGTGTTACACTAGCACCTTTGGAGTTTTGCAAAGATGTCGATGAATGTACTAAATGAAATATTCAGACTGAATAAACTAATAAATTAAAAGGTAAGAAACAATAGTAATATAATGTTATTTTAAGTGTAAAAGTAAATATATAATATTAATGTAAGTGGGTTTCGTTCTTTTTTGTTAAATATCTTTTTCAAAAGGTTAAAAGGAATTTTGCAATAAATTGATTATATTATAAGTATTGTTATCTAACTCTTTATTTACAACTCGTTACATAGCTTACAAGCTTACACCCCACCTACGTTCCGCGTAGACAGAATCTTAGGGTTAAGTTAAAAGTTAGGTCGACGTTAGGAATAGGCTTGGAGTCATTCTAATTTGGTGCTAAGACGCATGACGTCATAGATTCGTATCCATTATTACCTGAAGTTAAATTTCGAACTTTTGATACATACATAGTTATGACCTAGTTTATCAGCTGAAAGTTTACGCACCTGAACAAATTTGACCCTTAATGGCTAGCCATTTTAATGAGAAAACAATAGAGAGTAATATAAAGAACATAAGAAACTATTTTATTAGCGTCCAGAGAGTGCTTTTTCTTGTATGCTAAAAAAGGTTATATTGAAACACGAGAGCAACTTAGTAATATAATGTTCTCGTTGGGATATAATCCCACTCAAAAGGAAATTAATCAGTATTACCTCATGCATAGTATGTATAATAGTGTTTTTATTCATGATTTATTAGTGGGAAAGGAAATAACATTTGCCAATTTTTTGGATATAATATATAAACATAAACAAGTTGAAAATTGTAGAATTGAAATTCTCAATGCATTTAAGTCATATGAAGCTCTTAACAAGTTGATTACAATGTTTTGCACCTTTTTATTTCTTATAGAGGTCACAAAAACCAAAAGATAGGAAATTTATGTTTAAAAGATTTAAAATCAATCTTATTAAACTTTGGCCTTGATAAATTGGAATCTGAAGAGGGTACTATTAATTGTCTACCCTTATGATTTTATTAGTCAAAGTCTTATTTGAGGAAATGGGAATTTTAAAACAAGATCAACAAAATGTCCTGAATAAATCTATAGATTATCAGAAATTTGTTTCCAACTTATTGCTGTGATATTAAGTTTAATTGAGTCTATATTTATTGTTAAGTTATTTTGTAGTTTTTTGGTTATTTTCTTTACCATTTTTTTGTTAATATTTTGTGAACTAAAAATGGATTTTATTAAATAAACTTTATATGCCTTTTCAAGTTTTTGTAAAAATAAATGCAAACAATTATTTGGCATTACTAGGACCTGAGGCTCAAACAGTCTAAATAACAACCTTATTATATAATTTATAGGTAATCCGAACCTGTTCGGCTCGAATGGATAAGATCAGTTCCTTGCAGTTTAACAAGATGAACTCGGACGAGCAAAAATTAGGACGGTGCTTTATCGAATTTTGTCTTTTAATTAGTTTTTTGTTTAATTTAAGAAAATATTTTTTAAGCTTCTTGCAAACGTATCCTTTTCCCAACAATCACGAAATTTTTTTAGCAAATGTATTAAAATTTAATTCCCTAATGCTTTATCTGCATTTTTTAATTTAAAACTTTTCACAATTAATTTCTTTAGTTAAAGATAAAAATAAAATTTCAGAAAAAATTTAAATTTTATCAATTGAAAGTTTAATCTTCAGCACTAATTAGGTCTACATCACGAAAAATCAGATTTTCTCAATTACAAATTATGACTTATTTTGTTTATCTGTATATAAATAGAGAGATTAATTTCTATTATTAAATTTGGTTTAACACTTACAATAGATTAAATTTTATGTTTTATTTTCATCTATCCATTATAACAAATGATTTATTGTAGGTTTAAACATTTATACTTCAAATCAAAACACTATAATAAATAACATCAAAATAAAATTATAATGGTATATAAGTTCTCATTGAAATTTTGTTTATACAATAACATATTTTTCATAATTTGCGCGAAATTGACATATATTTGATGCAATTGACGTTTAACGATTAAAGAATATTGGGAAATTTAATATAAATAAGATGTTATATGCTTCCAATTTGTGGCGTTTATGACTACTATACATGTTTCTTGTAAACTATATTTTCATTCAATTGTAGTGTATATTTATTTTTTCCCCAGCTCTATGCTCATACTCCTGAACCCATTAACAAATGAATGATATGCATATGATCACTAGGGCCACTGCAATGGCATGTTGAAATCTTATGTAATTAAAAATTTTTGCTTTAAAGTCAAGATTTAATAATTCAAAAACATATGTACGCCGTCACAAAGTATATTTGCAAGGTTCAATTATGTAATTTAAATTACTACAGGGAAATTTAGGGTCACCATTGACTAATCAGGGCATTGCACATATAACAAAAAGCATTTCTTTCATATAAAGAAAAAAATTCTAATACATTGTCTGATGTGTTTGATAATGAAATCGCGATAAGGTTTGTTACATAGCAAGCTGATGTAAAACGAACAACCAATATATACATATTCTAACAATAGAAAACTTGTATAGATGTTAGCAAGTATTAGTCCATCAAATTTCTGAACAAGTTGGTTAAGGAACATATCCATAATTGTGATGGGTAACAATAAAATGATAAATTCGGCAGTCAAGAATTTCAACGTTTGTTTGTGCTCACACAATTCGGAATCGCGTCGGCTTTGAAAATTGTAGAGAAGAGTTTCACTTTGTAAAGGTTGCTCATTGCCACAATTTTGAGGGACGTGATGGATCGCCTGGTTGGACATTACAGTCTTTGGCTTGATAAAGGTTGGAGATGACGTAGTGGTGGTTACAGTTAAGGGTTTAACCGTCATCCGCCATTTTATAACTAAAAGGCGCAACACTAATATGGTAAGGAAAGGACCTAAATTAACAGCAAGACCTCGAGATAGCTCGTATATTGCCCAACGTTTATGCAAAATGGCATCGGGTATTATACGAAATCTGTAATTGTATACGTATTCAATGTCGCTATCTATATGATTTACGGGGCATGAGGGATACTTTACCAAGTAGTGGTGTTGGAAAGTAGGCATGTACCAAATGGTGCTGTACACAAAGGACCCAACTATCGCTACTCTGATTCTGAACAGCGTCACGCATTTTTTATAGTTGTAGGGAAATTTGATGGCTATCATTTGATTCAACATGTATATCATGGAGATTAGAAAAGTCGTGGATGTTAATGATTTAGATAGAGGGGAATGAACATGGGCAAGATAGGTGATCCATGATTTCTCGAACCAAGAGAGTTCGTAACTTTGGCTCCCATAGATACTTAGCACGGGATCAATGAGAAGTGTTAATACGGATAACAAACTCACAATGTAGAACCATTTTAATGTATATTGATTTAAATTATTGCATTTTATATTTGCTATTTTTTTTCTCTGGGTTAAGCTTGTACGCCGAACCAAAAATATGGCTGAAACATTTCCAATCAATCCTAGGATGAGGATTATTATAGAAGCTATAAAGTTGAAACGCATCATTTTATCGTCTTGATTCTTTCTCGGATCGGACAAATTAACACACGTCGTTTGTTTATAAGAGTATAATTTGAAGATATCATTGTATTTGGATTCATTTAAAGTGTCTAAAATAATAGATAAAAATTGATACATATATATCCCTCTATACAGAGGCTATTAAACTGAATACCCGTCAAAGTAGCAGAATTATGAAAAAGTAGCAGAAAAATATTTTTTTAGATAATCAAGATATTAGAATTAAATCTCAAATGTGGAGGGAATTTCTGATGTATTCCTAACCCTAACCAGAACCCTACCTAACAATCTTGATGAATCCTGACGATATCTGACCAATTTGGCTGCTATTTTTCTGCTACTTTGACCGGGTGCCATTAAACTATTGGGCTTAGGTGAATAAAGCATTGACTTGCTATAATTAAAATAATGTCTTCGCTTGGCTTAACCTGCTACAATTCTTATAATTAAAGGGATGGCACCCGGTCATGTTTTTGGTAATTTCGCCAGTAATTTTGAGTAAGTGAATAAAAAATTTAAATCTTAGTCTATGATTTATCTTAATATTTCAGCTAAAAGTAATTTTTTAAATGTGGGGCAAACTTCACAATGACAACCACATCATATACTAAAATCTTATTTAAAGTAGCCGCCTTAGCTGCATGATCATCTGCAAGCGATAGGATTTAATAAGGCCTTAATAATGTGGCGCGAGTGACGCAAATGATGATAGCACCTTATAAATATTTAAAAGGTAATATGCACCTAAACGATGACAATTAACAAAACAAAGTCAGTTTATGTATATAATTTTTAGTAAAAATTCTCACGTTAAATTTAGCCTGATTATGTGAGAGGTTTAAAAGGCAGATTTTTAACATAATAAAGTCTTGTCCTTCCACAAGTTATTTAGCTGTAAGGTTTAATATATTAACATCGTCTTTTTTATTTATATCAATTAGATTATTTCCTTAGGTTATATAGACTATCAGTATTTTCGCTAAAATATGAATAATATATATGACAAATGAAAATCAATAAATCCAGTAGTTAATTGTGCGCTATGTTCTAGATTTTTTGAATTTTATTAGCCATATTTACAAAAAATTAAATTTAAAAGCTCGTTGACGAGAAATTTTATTTCATTCTATAAGTTACTTTCCTTATAAATAATACAACAAAGAACTTAATCATAAGAAGGAACCCGCTTTTCTACGAGGGGTAACCTGAATCAAATAATAATAAATCTAGTTTATATACCATCTTGTACAATTTTGAAGTAAGAGACTAATTTGGCCAAATTTATCCCTATTTTAGATATGTGACTCGAAAATAATAACAGACATTTAACGTTTTCGCTCAGCGGGTACCTTCTTAATACTTGAGCCAGAATCCTATTAAATCCTTATTTCAATATTACATTATTTTTTAGTGTCGTTAGTTTGATTTAATCTTAGTTATTTATTATAGGCTCATGATTAAATAATTGCAAGATTCGTTGAAATTTGTTGTCGACAAATTGCTATAACAGATGAAGGTTGAGGTTATTATAATTAATTTTTCCGATAAGGACTACTTTCAAACAATTATATAATCATAAAATTTCTACAGTATTGCATTTATTCAAATAACAAATAATAGTGAAGTTTATTTTTAATTTAAAGCTTAAATCTCTTCAACAAATTGTAATACAATTACGTTTTCAATTTAAAATAGGTGAGACCGGGGCTAAGATAGCTATAAAATATTAAATCGCGTTTAAAACAAACTAGCTATTTTTTTTTATTTGTTGCCCGAAATTTTTTAGATGTATTTCTAATATAGGAATAAAATTTGTTAAATTTTTTGTAGCTTTTTAACAAATTAAGTTAAAAAAAATTTGAAATTGCCCGGGGCAAGTCATAGCCTTGTTCAGGTGATAGAATAGTTTTAATGTTTTGGGTATTATAAAAAACGTAGAAAGCAAAGGATCGCTATATTTTGTCTATTACGTATATAAAATGTGTCAATGACAACCTGACGTACCCATAAATCAGGATTATAAAATGGAAGAAGTTTTTTAATAGTATATTTTGATGTATAAACGTAGTCTAATTCTCTTCGAATTTACAGTAAGTTTGAACAAAATTTTGTTTTTAAAACTATTTTTGCGAGGTAAGTAAAATATAATGAGGATGGGCTAGCACAGGCCTCTCTTCGACTAGCCCCGACCGTTATTTTTTTGTAGAAATTATATTTAACAAGTTAAATTGCAAATATAAATCTAATTATCTGACGGTTTTAATATAAAAGAAATCCCTTTATGGGAAAAAACTCTACAACAAAAAAGTTTATGTGGAAAATACAAAATTTTCTCAGGACTACTCCAGCCTCCAAAAATCATTTTTTATATATAAAACTTTTTATTTTTTACAAATAATTTTTTTACTTGTAAATTATGACAAAATTCACATATTATTAAAATTTCCATGTGTTATAATTCTTATTTTAAATTATAAAATTTGGACTCGGTCTCACCTACATACATTTAATAACGTATTAATATTATACATAAAGAGCACATTTATAATATGATATTATTACTTTTCATATTTGAGAATTTTATGGCTAGAAATTCATAAATACAATTTAAAATTATTAAAAAATATGGAAATAGTGTGAAAATCAATAATCATTAGTTTCAGTGAAATATTAATAACATCTATCGAACATAATTTGTGCATTTTTAAAAGGGGTAACAATAAATATTTATAACAGTTCCTAAAATATCCCTTGTGCTTGTCACCGTTAAAAAAATCCATTTTCTAAGAAACTATATTTATAAAAAAATTAGTTATTCTTCATCGTACTTAAAATAAAAGGACATATCGTATAATTTAAAAGTCAAACTAAGTCAATTTCCTAAATTATTAACATCTTTCAGAATAAGTCAGGGGTAACCTAATGGGTATATTCATTGTCAGTTAAAAAGCGCCAAAAAATGTTAATTAATATAATGCAAATTAATGATTTTTTCGCGAATCAAGCATATAAATTCTATTTTTAAAATTATAATCCTGCATAATACTTATTGTCAAAATATATGCTACAAATGTTTATAGAATTAAAAGCATATAATGTTAAAGGCGATTTCTAAAATCGCGAAATTGGTTTTTGAAGTGATTTCTTTTATATAAATGCTCCTGTTTAGAGGTTTTCGAGTAAAAAAATTAATTTGTTGATTCATCCTAATTTACACTTTTATACACATATAATTTGGTTAAATTATGATTTCAAATTTAATATTTTTACCATTATAGGCCTTTCACCATTTCGATTCCCTGTAATCATAAGAGCAATTGGGAAGCTCAAAAAATGAAAGTCATTAGAGAAAATTAACACGCCCTTATGTCACGATTTAACATTTACCTTACTCCTTTATTATTAGATGTTTCTAAAAATTAGGCATATAAATCTTTTCATCACGGGACACTTATTAGGAATGTAATTAGCCGTATCTAAGGGAATTTAAAAAATACTCGAAGTCTAATCCATACATTAATTTAGCTTATTTGAACCTATCCAGCACTAATTACGAATGCCATTAAAATCGACATATTATCAGGGCAAATATTTTGACATCATCTGCAAAATTTAAAAATATGCTTGCAAGAATGTACAAAATTAATAAGACCATGATAATTAACAAAATATTACCTGTTTCCTATTATGCTTGTCGTTTAGGTATTATGGGGTTGTAATTATTGATAAACAAAAAAAATGAAAAACAAATTTAATTGAAAACGTCAAACCTCAGTAATTATATATATATATATATATAGCAAAATAGTCGAATATAGCAGTTTTTGCATATTTTTCATATATACATGTGGAAAACTATTTGAAGGAGCTAATCACCAAGTGTGAGAAACAGCTATAGTAAAAAAATGGTGGCCCATCAACTTGCCGAAAACCATCTTACCGAATTGAATGTCTGAAATGTCCCCCAATTAAAAAATGTTCCCCAACAAATAAACATATTAATCATTAAATTTAGGATTAAAGTTATTATTTAGGTATTTTTTACGATAAAATTGATAATCGATATAAAAGGTAATCAATTTAGGGTCTTCTTTATGATAATGGGGATATAATCGTTAATGTCCCAGGGAGAATTCGGCAAGATCATTTTCGGTGAGTTGATAGGGCACCGAAAAAAATATATTTTGAAATCCGTGATACATTAACTTATCTATTATGTAGTAAAACCATTAGAGTCCCCATATTCATATGATAAATGTGTTTCGTTATTTTTTTACTTTTTTTTAGCTAAAAATGCATTATAACTCAAAAAGTATATATGTGTAATAATTCTATACATATTTTCAATTGGCAATAAAAATCTTTAGATACAAATCCACAATGACGTCAAGCATGATTCGCTTCTCGGACTACCATTGGAAGGCGAAATATAACACGAGTTTTTATGGTGTGACCTCTAAATATTTGAAATTTCATTAAATTATTAATAAGTTGATATTGAATTACATAATCAAGGTCATTTCTAATATTAGCGATTGATTCATTCTTTTTAATTATTAAAGATTATTAACTAACTTTCTATAAAAGTAGCTAAATTAATAAATTTAAAATGTGTATTTTTTGTTTTTTTGTTTTTATTATATATTTTTGTACTTATAGCCTATTTCTTAAAATTTTCGAGAAGATTACCAAAGTTAAAATATAAGGCCAAATCATTTAAAATTTATTAAAAATATTGTTAACATTAGCAAATTTAGGCAATTATGTTTTATTATAGGTCAATATTGAGATACAATGAAACGGGTCCTATGTATGAGCACTTTATAATGAGAATAAATGAGGTGTACATTTTTTATACGCTTAGTTATATATTTTAAATAAGAACGCATAAAATCGGAAAAAATTAATATTTTTTATGTTTTATCAATGATTTGGCCAATCTTAGAGTTCAAAATTAAAAGTTCTTGTAACTGCAAAATTTTATATAATGGACACAAAATTGTAGATTATCAAGAAACTCTGGACACCTATAACGAGCGCACCTTCTTCAGTTTTATGTACAAAGTCGGGCATGTTACCTCTAAGTTATGTAAGCAACAAATATAATTTATAGTAAAAATTTGTGTGAAGGCTATTTGTTTAGAATTGCACAACGCGGATAATAATATTTTTGATTATATTTATTTAGGGAGATAAATCGGAGAGATCGGTATAATATTGGGAATATAAATAACATATTATTAAACGGTAAGGGCAAATTTCTATATTAGTGAAAGGAAATATATATTATTTGTGAATGTGTGTTCTATTAGAGCTGTATATGACGCGCTAAGAGGCACGCCGATGGGTGTCCTAGAGCTAGAGTGTTAAATTGCTAACTTTCTTCAACTCCAGCTACCATCTGCTCGAGTTTATGCTCGGCCCTCGAGCATTTTTATATGCTACTGTTCTGCCTAGTGCACCGAACAGCGAGCACATATTGTGCTAACGCGCATTTTAAGCAACTCAGTGTGCGTGCTCGCGTCTTGAGTTCGAAGAAAGTTAGCAATTTAACAACTCTACCTAGAGCGATATGATGGTGTGCTTAAAATAGCCATACCATAGTGCAACTGTCTTTTTACTTTGAAGACTTTCTGTGTGTTTTAGAGGGGATTTGTTAAAATTTTTCAGCCCGAACCCGACCGGCGCCGATTTATAACTAAATTGCTTTCTCGGTCCAGCCCAAAATCTTCTAAGTGTCAGCACGGTCAAGCTCGATGAGTTGCCCGGACTACCCGTCTTGAAATGGTGATTTTTTAATAATAATTTTGTCATATTTCCAAGATAGATCATTTGATTCTGGATTTTATTGCAAAGGTAATACGATTAATAAATATTGTACAAATAAAAAGTGACAAGATAATACGCGAAAAAAAAACTGCACTCTATAAAGAAACTCACAAGCCTGAATATTCGAAGAAGCCCAAAAAAGGTTAGGGTTCTTAGCTGGATAAGGTTAACAATCGAAAATGGTATATATAGAGATGAATATTATAGACACCCCATCGCCAGGCCATCTAAAGTGCCCAAAAGTAGACAGGTTCACATACCCGGCTCGATGCTACATCAAGGCGGAGGTTGCGCATAAAAAGTCAATGTATGGATTTATAAAGGATGGCTTAAATGGGGAAGTATATATGGTGAAATGTGCGACAACAAGATGCCATTATGGTTAAGGAGTAAGGCTTACAAATCCATCTTAAGACTAATGTTACTCTATGGAAGTGAAACATAGGCAATAAACAGCATGGAAAAAAAGCTATTACAAGCCACGGAGATGAAAATGATATTATTGTATTTTAGGCATATAACAAAAAAACCAAATGATTATAATATAAATTTAGTATATATATGGTAAGGTTGCGTGATAATGGGGTGATATGCCTGATGGTGGAATGATACAAAATTAGGGTAGATAGGATGATATGCAAAACTAATAATTAAGTCTTTGAATAGTGAGTGGCCGTGCTATAACATCTCCTACCCCCTTAATTTATTCCATATCATTCTACAGGTTTTCAGATTCGTGTTGATTTCCGGACAGTCAGATCGGGTGAGAGTATAGGTGATTCCAGGGAGTCCGTAAGCTGGGGTAGGGGTGAGAGTGGGGGTGTGATGGAAACTGGTATATTATCGCTGGCTTCATCATGTTGAAGATTAAACTGTTGCAGAATGGTGGAGTCAAGTAAATCACTGGTTTCATTATGTGGCAGATTACCCGGTTTTGGGTTCGAAATGTCAGCCAATAGTTCTTCGTTGTTCTGTTTGTCTGCGTTATCTGAAGACTTCTTAATATAATCACCATGTCTTTTCCATAACGGATTATTATCCATTCCGACCATGTACGATATTGGGCCTAAGATTTTTGCTATTTTTCCCGTTACCCATATGTTTTCATTCGTTGTAAAAGTTCTATCCCACACTTTATCTCCAATTATAAAATTCCGTTTGATGGGTGCCAACTCATCATTGTCAAGCCCAGAAACATGTGGTTTGAGTAAATTTAACGGACCTATTGGTTGTATCTTGATAAAGAAGATTAGCAGGAGTTAATCCAGTCGTTGAGTAAATGGTACCTATAAGAAAACAGAAAGTTATTTAATTTATCGTTTTTAAAATTTGTAGTTTTGTTCAAAAAATCTATAAATGTTCGGACAAAACGTTTAACTTCTCCGTTGGATCGAGGATGATAAGGGCTGGAAAATGCGTCACAAATATTATTTGTGTTGCAGTATTTTTTAAACTCTGAGCTTGTGAATTGAGGTCCAGTATCTGTAGCCAGGGTATTAGGTATTCCGAACCTTGAGAAAATAGATTCGATAGCTTTATGGTACTTGAAGTTTATGGGTACACTAACCTTTCTTATTTGAATAAACTTACTTGGAATTATATCTTTACATAGGAAAGATATTAACCTTCTAGGTAATTTAAATAAAGCAACTTGATCGTCCGAAGAACTTAACCTTTCACAACCCTCACTATTCATATATCTTAACCTTATTATTTGACCACTAATAATAATTTAAATAACCCCGATAGGTGTATATAAACAAGACGTTATAAATAAATATATTCATTCATTTTGAATCATTTTTATTTTGGGTTATAATAAAAGCTAATGTAGAGAAAATATTTCCCTACAAAATGGTGACCCCGTGTTTTCGGGGGAGCCAAATTTTTTTCTCCCTCCCCCTTAAAAATTTATAACCCAGGTCCACATTGACCCCGACTTACGGGGAGACATATTTTTCTCCCCATACCAGTCCCTTTAGTAATGGTATTGGTTTCTTAGTAAAAATCAAACAATTTAGATATAGGATTTTATCTACTAAATACGGCATCTATATGGTACTACTGCCGTGCAAGATACTAACTACCTAACTATCTAATTGTTAAAACGAAGAATACCATGTTACCCTACTACAACACTACACAAACAACAACATAGTCAACTGAACGTCAAAATTGTCCACTGCCCTGCCAATGGCCGAACTGCAAAACAAATCACAAAATAAGCAACCACATATGGCCTCTAGCAACGAGCAAGGACAGCGTTCGAATGATCCTTACTACTAACTCTAACAAAGTTCTTACCAATACTGACCGATTAAACTGAGGGATGAAAGCGATTCCAAAATAGATATGTCTTCTCCGACAAATCTTACTAATATAAAGGATAGCACATTAACTTAAATCATCACTTACCTCTCGGTCACAACACTAGCCAACACTATTGCTAAACAACATTGACAGCCAACACAATTGCAAACACTAAATAAAATTGGCCAACTAAGTTAACAGCTAGTCTATCTCATTTGGACGAAAAGAACAAACTTTCACTTTAACTTTGCAGTATTAACAAACATTAAACGGTGATATACTACCACTTGCTTTCTATTCAAATAAATTTTCACAACGCAAACACGCTACAACACCTTCAGTTGAGAACTACTGGCCATTTACCTTATGCAAAACATTACAAACATGTTCTCGAAGGCCACATTTTCACCGCATACACCTACCAAAAAAACCTTAAATTGGCAGATTACTTCACTCCGTGAAACTGGTGAGGGAATCATATGGGTACACTAACCTTTCTTATTTGAATAAACTTACTTGGAATTATATCTTTACATAGGAAAGATATTAACCTTCTAGGTAATTTGAATAAAGCAACTTGATCGTCCGAAGAACTTAACCTTTCACAACCCTCACTATTCATATATCTTAACCTTATTATTTGACCACTAATAATAATTTAAATAACCCCGATAGGTGTATATAAATAAGACGTTATAAATAAATATATTCATTCATTTTGAATCATTTTTATTTTGGGTTATAATAAAAGCTAATGTAGAGAAAATATTTCCCTACAAGTTGATATCGTTGTCATAGGAATTACCGCGGGCCATTTGCTGTAGGCGTCAATCAAAATTAGATAATAATACCCATTGGTCCACAAAAACCTGCATGTAACCTAGACCATGGTTTTCCCATTTTTGAGTTGCTAATTCTGTTGTACCAGTGAACCATTGTTGACAATCCGTACGATTTGAACATAATTTTCTATGTCTTTATCAATACCCGGGTACCAGAGATGTGGACGAGCCAAAATTTTGGATCGACTCATGCTTGGGTGTTTTAGGAGTTTCAGAATGTTTTGCCTTAAGCCTTGAGGAATAATAATTCGGTATCCCCAAAATATGCAGCCCTTTAAGGTAGAGCCCTGCAAAGTGACTTTTTTTCAACCCGAACCCGACCCGACCTGAAAGCCTTTTAATTTTTTCAACCGAACCCGACCCGTTTCGAAAGCGTTTTGAATTTTTCAACCCGAACCCGACCCGACCCGAAAGCGTTTCAAAAATTTTCAACTCGAACCCGACCCGAAAGTGTTTTAAACCAAACCCGACCCGAAAGTAAAAAAAAGTAATTGGTGTAAAATTGATTTTGATGGATTTAAATGGCAACAAAATGTTATCCCAAAAAAACAACAACAGATTTAAAAACATTTTAAAACATGTTTTCCAGAAGTGAAAGCCTTAGAAAAAAAGTATATTCTAATTCAGAAAAGTTTTTTAGTATATTTCACCCAAAGTATCCCACTTAACAAGCCATTCATTATCTTCAGTAGGCACCATTGCCGACATGGGCGTACCCAGTTTTGAATTAGGGGGGGGGGGCGGCAAAACTTTAAAAGTTCATTTAGAGGGGGGCAAAACATAATTTTTTTTAATTTTTCAATGTTTTTGCATTGAAATTTTTTTTCTCTCGTAAATTAGGGGGTTAGGGGCAGCCGCCCCCTTCCCCTGCCCCTCCCCCCCCCCCCTTGCGTACGCTCACGATTGCCGATATTTGTAAACTTTTGCTAAATTAAAATGAGCCTTTCTTTATTATCAAGCAATTTTGATTTTAAGGCTAATAGTGGTTCTGGCAATTGTGCGGAAATAATAGGAGATAATTTGATCATTTTTGTAAAAAGTCTAATTTTCTAAACCATGTTTTTCAAATAACGTTTTTTATACATTTTAATCATTCGTTTAATAAATAATCAATAATTTTAGTAGTGTATATGTTAGACGGTAAAGCAAGTTGAGACATCAATAATTAAAAAAGAAAAATGAGAGTTCACAAAATCGTTAATAAATTTTGTGTTAATTATGTGTTTATTATAATTTATAACATCAATAAAGATATTCTACCTTTCTGAGTTTTAAATTGCACAAATTCAGATATAGCTTAAAATAAATTGAATTGTACTCAACTCAATTAAAACTCAGCCCACCTAAAACACCAATCTTAGATATTTAAAGTATGAATGAATGTTTAACATTCAGTAACTGCTAATATTATGTCATTATATATATCTTTATATAACATATACACATATATTATATTATATAACATATGTAGATATTAAATATATCCTAACCCTAACCCTAACCCAATTATAATACGATTAGTTGAGCTGCGTTTTAATCTTAGTTGAGCTGCGTTTTAGTCGAGATGAGCAGGAGCGAATAAATTAATTCAAATGAATGTATGAGATAAATTAATCATATATTTCGATGTTAATTATAAAATATTATATAAAATGGCATTAATTTAAAAGATAGGTCTACTATAAGATTCATAACCTTCAACCCGACCCGGACCCGAGTTTAAAAATTTTCAACCTGAACCCGACCCGAAAGCATTTTAAAATTTTTAACCCGAACCCGACCCGAAGGCATTTAAAATTTTCCTATGGTATTATTAGTCTATGAATCAAACATTTACATAAGGGGGAGGAAAGGCCAATGTATTTATTTGCTTCAACCATATGTTTGTTATTCAGACGCTAAACCTTTAAATTTTTTCTGCCAATAATGTAATATAGGAATCATGACTTTATCAAAACATAATCTATTTCAAGGACAAAACTATAAAAAAATCAAGAGGAAATACAGAAAAAGAAAATTATTATTTGAAGATCCAGAATTTCAAGCCAATGATAGTTCCATTTATTATTCCTCTCAAGGAAAACTTACTGGTATCTCATGGATGCGTCCTGGTGTAAGTTAATTAAAGGAACCAATTTTAACATCTGATAACCAGTTTACATATAATTTTTGGCATTTGTAAGAATAACTTTAAATCACCCCTATATAATAATCCTCAAAAATCGATTTGTAACTAGTCATTTTTAACAAATTATATTTTTTTACACTTTAAAACCTTAAGCACATGTTAAAATTGAAATATTTTACAAAAAGGAGTTAGTAGAAGATCCAAAATTATTTGTTGATGGGGCTAGTAGCAGTGATGTAACTCAAGGAAAAGTAGGCAATTGTTGGTTTGTTGCAGCTTGTTCGAGCTTAGCTCAAGAGAAATCACTTTGGAGGCAGGTAATGTTATGTTTAAGAAAATGACATTACACTAATATTTGTACCTTTACCGTCAAATCTGATTTTTTTGGCAATAAATAAAACACCATTCACTTAGCATTTTATTTTTTGTTATATTGATATCCAAATTTATAATCTTTATGAAAGATGTTGGTTCTATATAATAACTCATCTAAGCCAAATTTTTTGACAAAATAATTACTCATGGTACAATTCCTAATTTACATTTTGAGTCATTTTAAACTATTATATTGCCTAAGGCTAGGAAGGCTGATTTAGCAGTCAATAATATAATTTTACTCTCACCCCAAATAAATTGTCCTTGAATGTGTGTTTATTCAACTATTACAAGCTCACTTTTCTTTATCTTAAATCCAATTTTAATTGCCAAGTTTAATATTACTTGTTATCATTAAGGATGTTGTTTTTTGTTCATAGAAAGAGAAACTTTTTTTAAATTCAGCTAAAAGAAATAAAAAACGAGGGAAACATAACCTATAACACAAGGCAAAAATTATTTTTTAAATGTCAAAACAATATTAGTGAAAAGGTTTAATAAAAATGAATTTAGGCGATTTTATTAAATTAATAAATAGACAGTTATGAAACAAACTTATTTAAATAACGCATTAAGTACCCAAAAATGTCTTTTATAACATAGGAATTCGTTGCTGCTCCTATGTTTTTGGTGTGCGCATTAAACAAAATTTTGTAAATTACTGCAATTTTCTACACACTTCGAGCATGAATGGCATATCAACAGTTTTTAGCTTTAAAGAATTCCGTTCCGATGTCAGATCTGTTTACAATTGTCTGCCCGAACCCGCCCCGGTCGAATTTTTTAACCAAGCTTCGCGCCCAGGGCTCTAACTAGCTGCCCGGCGTTTTTTTTATAATTGTTAGCAATAATACCGTTATATTTTGTAAAAAAAATTTATGTTAATTTCCAATTTTTTGGTATAAGAACGTAAACAATATTAAACATTATTTAAAAATATCATTGAGTTCGAATGGCCCGAATCTTGCTATAATACTCGCCCGGCCCCCCCCCCCCCGAAAATCTATTTACGGGACAGGCAGGCAGGTTCGGATAGCAGGCCGAGCTTTTCTCTGAGACCACTGTCCCCATTTTCTGATTTTTTACATAATAAATATATATATTTGAAAATCAAAATTCGGGATTTTTTTATGTTTTTCATAGTTTTCTATTGTTTTTATGGGTAGATTATTCCGGACCACAGGGAACAGGATTGGGATGCGCGACACCCTGAAAAATATGCCGGAATTTTTCACTTTCGATTTTGGCGATTTGGAGATTGGGTTGATGTAGTTATAGACGATCGTTTACCGGTCATGGATGGCACTCTAATATTTACGCACTCGCGCGTCAAAAACGAATTTTGGAGCGCGCTCCTAGAAAAGGCTTATGCCAAGTGAGTTTTTGTTTTTCTCCAATTCTGAACACTGAAAACCGACATTTTGTTGAGTGAAATTAGGCTATGAGTCAACATTATTTTAGCAATTTATTTTGAAAATTTTGGCTAGTAGGGATTTTTCATACCTTTTTTTGGTGTTCGCTCTAGTTGTTTATCGATATTTATTTTGGTACGAAATCACCTCTTGTTACATAATTTCCAGGATACAATAAATTTCAAATTTATTTTCGTCCATTTGGTTAACGCTACTGGTGTGAATACGGCTGGGTTTTGTGTGGTCTACCTTTCGTTCAACTAAGCTAACGGTAGACCCTGGTCTGTTTTTCAGATTTCGACTAAGCTTAGAGGTCGACGGAGAAAACAGACCAAAAAACTTTGGCCTGTTTATGTTTAGTCGACCAAACACTCGAGCATATACCCAGATTTCCCAAGAGCGCACCATGGCAATGGCTTAGCAATGATTGAATTATGGGCAAATGATGAGAATTTTTTCTTAATTTCACCATAATTTTGTAACTTATTATTAAGAATTTTTGGATTAATAAAGGGAATTACCCGTCCCGAGTTGGCATACACTACGTACATCTCTAAACTAGCTGCGCGCTCCGCTAACGATTGCATGAAATATTGGGGTCATACAATGTGTTGTGTGTATCTCGTTCTTACTTGTAGATTAATTAAGCTGGGGCGCGAGGAGGGCGAAGGCAAGTGTGGCCTAAAAATGTGTTAGTAAGTCATCATCATAGTGATTGAAAGATAGAAATATATGAGTTTCGAAGCATATGAGGGATTTTAAGCCTCTCCATGGGCGTAGCCAGCATTGGAATTAAAAAGGGGGGGGGGCAATAATGGTTTAGATAGTGGCAAAATTATCATTTTTTAAAATTTAAGCCATAATTTTAATTTTAATAAATTCTAACAAATTTTTGGATTTTGAGAGGGGCAGCCGCCCCTCCCTGCTCCCCTTCTTGGCTACGCCCACGAGCCTCTCCTAGGCTCACACCTTTTTCATTTTTTGTCGCGTTCAACCCTTTAAATAAAATTTTCAAAACACCCCAAAATCTTAAAGCTTGCTCTAATGTTTTTGGATAATTAATTGCTTTGGAGTAGTTTTTATAAAGACGTAGTCTTTTTAGAAATTTGGTTGCAAAAAACTTGAGGCATTAATATTTAATGAACACTAATTGATTGCCGTTTGTTTGTTACTTAAACAGATTATGTTTTTATCGATTAAATTAAATACTAATTACTTTAAAAATTTTAGCTCCTAAAGGTTTTAAAAAGATTGTTTTTTAAACGCAGTTTTATGTTCGTTATGGTACATTTTAGTATTCTCAACTAATCGGATTTAATCCAAATTAAATTCCAAAATCTCACCCATGTTCGGCACCCAATATTGCTTGGACGTTATTAGGGTCTCTAACAGACGGGGGGGGGGATTGGCTAAATTAAGAAGAAATCCTTAATTTGTTTATAAATTATTCGTAAACAATCCTTTACTTCTCTTTTAGAAACCTGCAGTTATTTAAGGGGGAGAAAGTTTATTTTTCAGTTTTGAACATAATTTGGTTAACCATAATCAGGCGCGTAGCCAGGATTTTCACGAGGGGAGGGGGAAATTTGGCAAAATTTTTTACAATGCATTTTGTATAAAATTAAAACAAATTAAATTAGATGTATATATTATGTTTCTAGGTTTTTATAGGTGTCTTAAAGTCTTTGATGTAACTAAACTATAATATTTTAACCCATTTAATTTAGTTATTAATCAAAAAACAGGGTATTCCCCCCCCCCCTTATTTACGCCACTGACCATAATGATAATTGAATTGAAGGGGGGCGGTTAGCTCCCGCTCCCCTTGTATTACACCCATGCAATGTGAAATTTCGGTTTTGGGTCATGCATTCGGTAATCCTGCAAGTATTTAAACGAATTTTTTGTTTGCATTTTACCCAAGACTAAATGGGTGTTACGAAGCGTTGGACGGGGGCAACCTATCCGACGCCTTGGTAGATTTTACCGGTGGTATTTGTGAAAGTGTTGAGATTCGCGGGCCCGACACTAACTACTGGAAGGATCCTGACAAGCAAAAGGAGCTCTTCAAAACGTTAGTACGAGAAGTGGGTCGCCATTCTCTTATGTCCGCAGCCATTGATGTAACAATATGCTATAACCTCATCATTAGATTCCATATAAGGGCTTGTCTTAATATCGTATTTTGCTGCGCAGAAAAAATCGTTGTACGGGTTATAACATAGCCATGTCTTAACTTCGAATTTACAGCAGATTTACATTTCAGACGCATAACACAACAGCGAGTAATCTCAAGAGTTGAAATAAACAAAAAAACGTGTTTAACTATCAAAAAACAGAATATTAATAATTACAACCGAGTTTGACACATGATGAATCGGATATTTGATAAAAATAAATTTGCGCCATTTGAATCTGAATCCGATATTAAGACAAGCCCTAATACGAATAAATACTTTTTTTGAGATAAGAGATATTTTATTGATATATATCTGCTCATAGTAGAATTAGTTATACTACGATTATAATAGAATAATATAGATGGGGCGTTATATAAGCATTATGTCTTCAGCTTGCTCATTTAAAATAGGCCAGGAATCCCCCCACAAAAGTTGAAAATAAATTTTGCAGTTATATATGCGATTGATTGTTTTAATAATTCGCGAAAAATGAAATACTGTTTATAAAATTAGATATGTAATAGACTTTCTCTCTCGCTTATACATTTGCTGGAAAACTGGCAGAGTTTTTGAGGCTGTTTGGGGTTTCTTTTTAAAAAGTAGAAACGAGAATTGTTTAGAAATATACATTTATAGGGTCTTTCTTTACTGAACTTTTTAAGTATTGTGATGAGGGTTTAAAGCTGAGTGGAAAAATAAAGGTATCGACCTTTTGTTCTATGCTATAAAACTTAAAAACTGCTCGTTAAAACGTTTCTACTCCTATCAAATCTTGGATTTCAAATCGAAACCAAGTAACCTTTTCCCCCGCTCTCAATTTCACTTAATAAATTTTGGTATCTAATCTAACGCGACCCGATTTTGTACAGAAGGGTTAAGCCAAATATTATGCCCGAAGGCAGAAATTGTTTATCACTACAGCTGAAAACGTTTGCTTGGGATGGTTTTTAAATTGTAAAAAGCCCTAAATTTTGCGAAATAAGTGCAATATTTGAAATTATATAAAACTCTTATTATTTAAAAATTATATAGTTAAACAGTCAAAAAAAAATTTATAACAAATTGAGTACTTTTTTGCATACAAGATTAGATATGAGTTAATTTATTACGTCATTTCCTATAAATTTTGAGTGCTTTGAAATTATATAACGAATGCGATGGTTTTTAGAGGAGAAATGCCAAAAAGATAGCTCTAAAGCCTGTACGACTGCCACGGAAAACATAAAATCATTATACAATGCCAAGGAATAGGAATTAAATTTTATTATATCCGGTCGGGTAAACATAATGTTCACCTTGAATTGAGATTTTTGTTTTCAATCCACAGGATGCCTACTTTCCGAGTGTTTCGGTCCATTGCACAATTTTGCTGAGTAAAACTCAAGTTAAACTCAACATTGCTAAAACACGTTGTATATAAGGTCACCATTTGCATTTGCCATGTTCTTGTATGTGTTTCTTAGATAACCTTGAAAATCAACAGAGGCTTGATTGGCGTATTTTTTTTTTTAAAATGCAAAAAATTGTTGATATACCTAATGACGTTAACGTGTGGGGGTTATATTAGTGAACCATTTCTAATTTATGACTACAGTTAGCAATTCATTATTGTATATTTGAGTGATTGCAATGCTTTATATAGTTAGTTAAAGAGGAAACGGTCAACTTTTTATCAGTTCAAATTGGGCTTTTTTACAAGCATTAAAGTGGTTAAAAAATTTGTATTCGCATGACGCTGGACTAAAACTGTCTAACTGCAATTAAAGAGTAAAATTTGTCATGGGACGATATGCACTGGAAAGTTTTTAAAAAAATCTCATGCCTCCCAATCCTAAAAAATTAGAAATGTAATTAAGGCAGAAGCTATTTTAGAAGAATGAGCGATATTTGACAATTAGCCTATTAAAATATCATAATTATCCCTTAGTAATTTGGGGCAAGTAGTTGGTCGTGGAATCATGACAAGCGTCGGGCCTGCCAAATTTCAATTTTATATATTTCACTCGTTTTAAAGAGGTGCATACATATTTGGTTATTAGTGGATTTATGGGCTTAGTCAAGGGGTGGCTGGGAGGGGCTGCTGCCCCCTCTTTATCCAAAAATTCTTCAAATTTTAATTTAATTTTATAAAAATTTCAAAAAATTATCATTTTGCCTCTATTTCCCCTCTCTAAATGCAATCCTGGCTACGCCCATGAGTGGACTCAACTAAAATGGGCCATACCATTTCAATGAGATTTACTAATCCACATTATTTAGATGTATGACTGATTGAATTTCTGCGGGTCCTAAGAAAATCAATTGTTTCAAGTAATTAATCTTAGCTTTGTATGTAAGCCTTAGAATTTTAATAAGAATCGCCCAATGCCATAATTGAATTTCCTTTGCCCAACCAATCTCGCGATTTCAAGGCTGTTTTTTTAAATTAATTTTTGTATCCACGTTGTCCTATATTAGGATCAAATAAGGTATTAAATTTTGATATTTTCCTCACCTTATCTAATATATCCCTTACATTTCTAATAAAAGGAAAGGATACCAGCGATCTCTAAAGTTTCATTAGATTTGAAAGAGTACTTTTTTATCAGGCAGAAGATCACAATGGAAATCGTTAAATCCAACACGATTTCCATACACGGATCAATGCCATCCGTTTAGTTATAGCGCGTTTTGATAGTTTTTTGTCGTGAATGTAATTTTTTTATACCATCCTAATAAAAAAAATTTATTAAAAAAAAATAATAAAACAAAAGATCTATTCTTGTAAAATTATCTGCTAGTTTAAAATGTTGTAGTTGTAATACTTACGAAATGTTATTCCTCATATTAACAACTTTTAAATGTTGAAGGTGTCGGCAGAGAGTGAACGCGAAACTAGGACGCCCGAAGGCTTGATTAAGGGCCACGCCTACGCCATAACCGCGGTTCGCAAGGTTTACACCAAAGATACCGACTTGCTGCAGCTCATGAAATTTCGTGCTAGCGAAAAATTTTACATGATTCGCCTCAAAAATCCATGGGGCCGTAGCGAATGGAGAGGCCCCTTTTCAGACAGGTCATTTTCACCTACCTTCTTTATTTAGTTTATTCGGTAAATGAAACTTGGATATATCCAAAAAAAATTGGACATTTGAAACACACTGAAATAGCCACTTAAAACAAAAATAGTTTAAACGCCCGAAAATTATTGTTATAAAAAATAGCAGAGATTGCTGCGAATGATTTTTACAGCGAGGTTGGGCTATTTGGTATTATACAGAAAGTAGTAGTGTACTAATGGTATGCATGATATTATTTAGGATTTAGAAGAACCTGTGACCGCTCTTTCATTATGTGATGGAATTTAAATCAAAAACTTAGAATTTTACCGAATTTTGGTTATCGATAGAAAAAATTCTTTAAGCATTAGTTAAACTAAGATCCCATTAAGTAAAAATTAGCGATTTTGGTATAAGTTATAATAAGTTGATGTTGTATATTGAGAAATACTTTATTTTCTAAGATTGTTCTATATCTTTTAATAAAATCATGTATATACTAATAGTGAACCACAGATTTATAATGAAATTTAGGACAATGAAATATATATTAAACTGTAATCGCAATTTAATAATTCATAAAAGCTAATGTTTAATTAACACGAAACGTTACCATAACAGCTCGCCAGAATGGGAAAAAGTGACGGCTAGTCAGCGAGAGAAACTCGGGCTAACTTACGAAGACGACGGAGAATTTTGGTAATAAAATAGACAATCTATATCCGATATATAAGTTTGGCAAGTTTCTATCATATTTTTTTCAATTTAATTTTCCACATAAAGTTTTCACTTAATAACGTTTTATTTTTAAAAATGAGATTAAATAATTTTGAACGCTATGCCAGGATGACTTTTGATGATTTTTGCGAAAATTTTACGCACCTCGCGATTTGTTACATCATGAACACCGCTTACTTTACCTTGCAAAAAACTTGGATCGAAACCAAGGTTTGGTCTAAATGGATCAAAGGACCCGTAGGATCTAAAACCGACCGCGCTGGTGGCTGCGTAAATTTTCCAACATTTCTACAAAATCCTCAAGTAAAATATCCTAAATTTATAAAAAAAAAAACATATTATTTACATTTTTTTTAATAAATATGATTTGCATTGTTTTTAGTGTTTTCTTGCGATTATTGAGGGCGCGTTCGAGAAGGAAGAAATTCTCTTTTACTTAACTCAGAAAGACAAGCGGGAAATGAAAGTGTATCAAAATTCGAAAAATTTAACCATCGGATTCTCAATTTACAAAGTAATTTTAAATTACTGGATTTGTGATTAGTTAGTTTGAAATAGATTTACTCGTTAAGATGGAAGACTTAAACTTATTCTCTGTCCATATATTGTCATGGTCCCCCTTTAAATCCAAATATTGTACAAAATTTAACATAATACTGGCTTAAATTTCAAAAATTATTTGCCCCTCCCTAAAGCATTATTGCCTTCCTCAAGTTTCCAATCCTTGCTGATGTAACATATTGGACATCAGTTATTTCTAAGACTTAAGGATTTGATAATTTAAACTTTGAGCATAGAATACGCAATATGTTTTTTAATCAAATTTTTCATAATATTTTATTTATAAACGGTATATTTTGTGTTTATATATTATTTTAGATAGTTTTTATTTAGTAAGGTTTTGACATTATGTATATATGTAGACCTAGCTTTTTAAATGATAAATACTTCATTGCCAAGGTTGAAGAGAATAGGATGTACAGAGTACACGATGTTAGGTATACTACTAAGTACGGCCAATCGGATTACATAAAATCGCGAAGCATATTTCTCAGACAATTGATGGTCCCGGGCAAATACATGATACTTCCAACAACTTTTGAACCTGGGGAAGAGGGAGAATTTTTGCTTAGGCTTTACTCCCCCAACAAAATAAGTTTCAAGTTAGCCTATATTACGTGCGGGATAGTTACTTAATACTATCTTTTTTTGCACATGCAGTTTTTATGATGTATGCCCAAAATTTTAAAAATGTATATA
Source organism: Gordius sp. MW1 (assembly GCA_964036665.1). Classification (NCBI taxonomy): domain Eukaryota; kingdom Metazoa; phylum Nematomorpha; class Gordioida; order Gordea; family Gordiidae; genus Gordius; species Gordius sp. MW1. Next base: position 10,262,031 of record OZ038532.1, on the reverse strand, counting down.
AAAGGTTTATGTGATGTTATAAGTGAATGGCCATTTAACATTTTGTTTTTATGATCGAAGTTGCTGAGAGTAAGTATTTTTCAAAATATGCCATAGTTTTTTTTAATGTATACGAAGGCACAATGTCATCCATCTATTGCATTGGCGTAGGGAGGGGGTGCCCATGATTTTCAATTTATATAATTTTTATATTGTATATTTAAGAAAAATAAATATTTGTTGGAATTTTGCTTTTAGTATTTTATTATTTTTACGCTATTTTTACTTTAAACTTTTGGGGAAAAAACATTTTTATCTAAAAAAATAGTTACAAAAAAATTGTTACCTTAAAAATTTTATAACCCCCCCCCCCCCCCCTAAGGAAATCCTAGTTACGCTTATGATCTATTGTATATTAGCACGTGCAAAGAGTAGGCATTTTGTACAAAAATTAACTTTGTTTTATCGACGTCTATAGCATGGCCCGTTTGGATTACCCAAAACGGACCATATTTTCGGGTTGCGTCGGTTATCCCACTTGCGTTTACAGGATAGCCGTTAATCATGCTACCACTTTGGAAAAACAGGATCGAATGGGAGGTGGTGTGCTCCTAATTTATATTTCATTTTTTGAAAAAAATAGTGATCACCAATAATACTGTTTGGTTTTTAATTATAACTTAGGTAACGCAGACCCTTACGTTATCGTTAGTTGCGAGAAGAAAAAATATAGGAGCAAGGTGGTTAAAGATAGCACGGACCCGATATGGGATCAAAGTTTTCTGTTTTATTGCAAAAAACGTGATAGTCCCATCAAACTCGAGGTCAGTAAAGCTATTTTTTGGTTTTTGGATCAAAATATTGATCTACAATATTACTTCATTCGCTTTTCCTAAGTCTTTTTCATGATGAAACTCATAGTATTGTCATAATCATAGCATTTTTAAGTTAAAATATTTTTTTAGCTAAATATCATACATAAGATGTACAACAATTAATAAACTAGTATAAAATAACTCCTTTTGCTAGTGAATTTGAGCCTTTTGCTCTTAAAAGTAGTTAGCTCATCGATTTAAGTTATAATAGTACAAACATAGAAGTAACGGCTTAGTAAATAAAACCATAACTTTTTGCTTTTTAATTACATGACTATGATTAATTTAATCAAAATCATTAATTACTATATCGCCAATTTTGATTTTTTTGTTATTTATTGTAAAGCCGAAAAATTTACGTATAGATTTGGAATCATAACTTAGTCAAAGATTCTTTTATGGGCCAAGCTACGATTAGTCCTAGGATTGACGATTCAACGCAAAATCTCGAAATTAGTTTGATGGGAAAAGGGCGGAGACCTAGCGTAGCCAAACCGGGAACTCTGACAATACAAATTACGGCCTCTGACAATATTAAAACATTTTTTTAAATTATACTACAAACATAATTGCTTTAAAAGTATGAGTCCGTTAAAATTTTGCAATCAAAACTAGTGTTATTTAAATTGATTTTTAAAATTATATTATTTATCGCTTGTTAATCTCTCCACCTCTCAGGTTTTGATCATGCTATGCACAATTTACAAGCATTTTAACTATCCACTATTTGCGGCTGTTTTATATATGCAAAACGTCCATATAACAAATTATAAACACTAAAATCCTGCCACCTTGTTATAAATTGTTTCCTTTTTTAATACCTATATTTTTACAAAATACGCATCATCATCAAAATCTTTTAACGAATACACCCGTTATAAAACGGATTTTAAAATTTAATTATGTAATATTTATCATGCTCCCACATTATTTAAGCATTGTTTACTTTGGTTATAGCTTTTAATTTGTATAAAATAAATAAAAAAAAATTCTGAAACTTTTAATATGCAAGCATTTTATAGTTATCTTCTATTATGCTGAAATTTCTGAAGTTAGTATAAATAAATGCATGAAATTTAACTTCTCATCTCGGATGTTTTAATGGAGTAGATTACTATCTATTCAATTTCTATGTTGCACATCATGTTTAAATGTTGTAAATAGAGTGCAGATTATTTTATTACAGATGTAACAGGAAAAAGCAATTAAATCGCATTAATATCTATGGTTTTGACTAAAAACAGCAACAAAATGGGGGTTTTTAGTGTATGGGAGACCGGGGCTGGTTGTAGCTCAGGGTTGTAATTTTCTTTGTAATTATTTTTCTAAATAATGATATATAATTAAAATCTATACCATGTGTATATTTTGTCATAAGGTATAGGTGAAATTTTTTTGTTTGGAATTAAGTAAAAAAATTTTATAAGAAAAAATCTTTGGGGCTATTAATAGCCTTGACAAAATTTTGTTCGAACTTAATATTTTTGGTTGCATACTTTAAACTAAGAGGTTTTGTTTTATAAAGGGATTTGCTCTATAAATATTGCCTACTTCTATAGTATTTAATCATTACCACCAAGTTACTGGAGGACGTAGTATTTTTGTTTGGAGTAAATAATAATATTAAAAGGTAAAAAAAAAAATATTAAAAGGTTATGATCTGTTATCATTGTAAATGGTATATATATTCCTTAAATTTGTAAAAAGCAAAAATTATGGCAAATGCTTATTTTTCATTTGATTATAATTTTTTTCGACTCGGTTGCGGGTGCGAGAAACAAAAGCAATCGGGTGTTGATAACCTTTAATTTCATTTGCCAATGCTGTTCCAAATCCTTCTGAGGAAGCATCCGTCGAAAGTACTAATGGTAATTCAGGATTGGACAATAACATTTTTTTCCAAGTTATTGACTTATTTAATAGTTTATTCGTGCCAAATTGGTAAATTTTCTTAATAAATTTCGCATAGTAAATAGTCATTCCAAAAAAAGATTCTAATTTCTTGACTTGGTGGGGGGAGTTACTCTTATTATTGCCTTTGTATTTTTGTCAGTAGTAAAAATTCTATCTTGACTAATAGTATGACCTAAGTATTCCACTTTCTTTTGCTAAAATTTACAATTTCTAATTTTAATTTAATACCCTATTTTTTCAAAATATTAAAAACTTTCTCTAATTTTTGATTATGAGCGTCAAAAGATTTTTCAGCTACAATAGTACCGTCAAGGTAAAATACTGTTTCACTATTGCTAGTGCTGAAGCGATGCCAAAGAGTAATTTTGAATATTTGAATAACCCGCGATCGGTATTCATAATTAAAAGATTTTTGGAATTTTCAAACACATTTAAAAAATATGCCTCTTTTAAGTCTAAAACAAAAAATATTTAAAACCGCTTAATTTTCGAATACGTCTTGTATGCGTTGTAATAGATATTTGTCAACAATTATTTATTAAGGTCTCTAAAGTCCCCGCAGATGCAGAAATTTCCATCTTTCTCTATAACTGTTACTATAAGCGCAGCGTGATCGGCATATTTAAGCGATTGTAAAACTATCACCCTAACCAAAAGATCTAACCTCTTAATTTTTTTTCAATATATAGGTATCGATCTAGGACGAAAAGAACGAGGCCATGATTTATTTTTTAATTTAAGATTAGCTTCGTATCCAACTACCCCTACCAATTTATTTTCAAATAACATCGAATATTTTTTAATAATGTTGTTTGGTAATAATTCCTTAACAAGATGATAAGCTTGAGACGTTGTCGTCCCAGTTAGCGGCTAATTGACGTTATATGTCCGCAACCAGTCATGCCCAAAATGTTTTGCCCTACCACGTTTATAGGTAGCTGATAGGGTGCCCTTCTCGGTAACCGAATCGCTAGTCCTTTGATTGATATAGTGCCCCCATTCTATTCTCTCAATGAAGTGCTGCAAGGTTGCGTAGCTAGGTGAGCACCATTGATTGAGTTGGTCAATATGACCGCGGAGCCTGTATCCATTCTTAAATTATAAACATGGTCATTTACCTTTAATTTGTAATTTGGGCGTGAATTATCTCCTTCCATTTAAAAATGGTCTAATATTAAACAATATTTATCCCGGTCTAGGGTGTCGGCAGCCGGCGTGCTATCTCCAAATATCCCTTTTGATTAGGTAAAAGCATAATTTTGCTTTTTCGCACTCTCTTCCTTCATTGTGATTGGGCAGAGGCGTGGTAGAGGAGATCTTTTGAGAGAATTTTAGCTCGTGTGAACGTTTAGCTTTCATCGTGTTACTACTAAGATAATGTTCTTAATTAAGCAATAAATTATTCCTCCCTTATACTAAACTTTAACTAACCCAAAAAGCACATTATTAATTTTTTGCATAATAAAATTCTTTGTATTGTTCCCTTTATAACTTATAATAATTAGTCTGTTTTTACAAATATTTATTTATTTATATGAGGGGGGGGAACCACTCTAAATTAGATCCCAGCTTTATCGAAATTTATAAATATATATATATAATTCTATTATATAAAACGATAATAAAACCAAATAAGTAAATAATTTGTCTATATTTAATTAAAATTTATAAAACCCCATTAAAAAAATATATACAAAAAGTGATTTAAACTTAAAATGTTATGACCAAAAGACTAGACTCAACATAATTTATTAATAACAAGAAATATAACGCCCCAAAATAGCAACAATTCACCTTTAATTGGTTGACAGCTCATATTTAACACGGCTGGCCTCTGTCATACTACACAGGCAGATCTTCCGATGTGCCCTTTTCCATTGCATTCGTAGCACGTAGCGAATCAAAGTTTAAAAGTGGACCTAAGATGATGCCTCCGCCAGCGAAACAAGGATATTGGAAAGGGATTGTTTAATGACCACCGAATGAATTGATCCCAAATGTCGTGACATTAGGAAAGGTTGGTTACTTGCTCTCTCCATATTTTTAGTTATATTCAACGCTCCTTGTCAAGTGAAATTCTCCACGATGAGCAGTCGTTACAAAATTTTCCCATTTTGCAACTCAGCTATAAAAAGATCTCTTAGGTTATCTTACAGGCTTGTACAGAAATCACAACGTATTAAAAGGCCTTTTAGTCTAGCCGAGAAAGAATCGATGCTTTCAGAATCCAGCTGTATGCATATATAAAAATTCTATAGCTGAACGATGGAATTAAGTTTTAGGGAGAAAAAGTTTTATAGTGTTAAAGCGATCTCATCAAAAAATTTTAAAAGAGATTTGCTGGTGATACCAAGTTATTAAAAAGCTCGTAATTTTGAGGCCCTACTCACTTTAAGAACAACAATTTTTCCTCCAGTAACTAGGTGGTAATGATTAAATAGGGAAGAGTATAATTCAAAGTTTTAGGAGGGGAGAATTCATAAAAGAGTCGCGCCATTGTAGACGAGTGGAGTTTAATAGGATCACGATATTATATCAAAAAAGAATCGCCTCTTATACATTAAAAATCCACATATATTCCTTACGGTAACATGCAATTAAGGGTTGTTGTGCAAATTTCATGTCTCACTTCCTAATATTATATCAGCGATAATTTTTTACTTGAAAACTTAAGATGCACACATGTTCATGTATTTTGTTTTGTGTTTTGTCCATATATTAATATAAAATGCGGATACACATATTACCAAACGTGTACAAATAAGGTCCATCAATAGAATGTTGATATCGGCTCTTTCGTGATCATGATTCCATAAATAGATGCCTTAAAGGTGGGGTGAGTGATCTCAGCTCTAATTTTTTACCTACAAGATGTGCTTCATTAGCCCAAAATATCGAGTGGCATTTTCCTCTTATCATTTTATCAATCTAACCTTACCACTTTTAAAAAGCGAATATAATTACAAAGGACAGAAACTAATTACATAAATGCCTTAAAATATCAATAATTAATTGAATCCCAATAATATTTTGACCTTTATTAATATATTCTTGGTAAGAAGAATTATGATTTTTTATTTCTAAGAAATTAAAATATAATTTGATGGAGGCATGCAATATTAATAACTCTTTGCAAACATTAATTAACTTCAGTACGAATAACTTGGCAGATATAATTAGTTTTTCGCTCCATTGTATTAGCAATTGGGGTCTAATTGAGTTATGTAGAGAAATATTGATAATTAAAGTTCTTTACATTAGGCACTCAGGAGTACGAAGTTGTTGTATATATTGGCTTAGACTTAAAAACTTTTATATAAAATTTATTTGAGAAGTAAAAAGCTTAAAAAAATTGTCTAATTTAATTTTGTTGCTCATTTCAACACAGCACCGACACAAGGGCTCCTTTTGAGTTTTCCACAAACTATAGCTGCTAGGGAAAAGGGACTTTTGATGGTTTGGGATTATACTTTTAGAGTGTTTTTGCCCCATCTAACCAAAATAAAGATTTTTTAAAACACTCGAAACTCCTTCTATAGTTTTATTGGTCTAACCGCGACAACTACACTATAAACATTTAGCATCCAAGCTTTAAGGTTTACTTAAAAAAGGCCAATTTTTTTGCTATTCTAGGATAATTGTAAATCTTTTTTTATAGGGCAGAAAATCAGCATTGCAATTTGTAACTTTAATTCACTTGCAATATCTGAATATTTTTTTATATACTTACAACACTTGACTTTTTTTATTTCATTCACCTAAGGATATATATTTTATAATTTATAATAAACTTAATTCTCCACAAAAAAAATAATAAAAAATTTGGTACTAATAGGAAGGAAATTCTGACCTGAAGCTCCCTCACCCTGACTAAACCACATGTACTTTTTGGCGCGCTTGTAATGTTTTTTGTAATGCAATCAACCGCACCTGATATAAATTACACTACATATGATTGGAAATTGCAATAAAATATCACAGGATAGATTTGAAATAGATATTGGGTACAATCATAAACTTATCGAAATATTTAAGAGTGTACCTAATTACAAATATGGTATGATACAAATTCAAAAAATTTTATTTTCAAGATCCTGTCAAAAAAAGATGGAATTTTCAGTTATCAGATTATAACAAACTATGTAAATATATTGATTATATAAGTTATTTCTATCATAGCCACTATGTGGAAAAAACTTGAGCCTGATATAAAAATTAATGGACTCCCTCTTCCAATCTCTTGTAAGTTGGTTAGTTTGTGAATTTTTATAGAATCTAATTTATTATAAAATCTTACATTTATAAAGTTATATTCTAACTTGCTTTTGTTGTAAATTTTCTAGCCTCATCAATTTATAACCAGGATACATCCTCTCCTCAAAAGCAGCCAAGCAATCTTATTCTTGCTCGTATCATAAAAGGTGTTTGCGTTTTAAAGTCACAAGATAGATTTGAAGTTGAAGTACCTTTCAATGCAAAACTTATTGAAATATTTAAATCAATTAATTCCAGAAATTATGGTAAGCACTTGTTCAAATTTATCTAATACTTTTTTTGATATAATTTACTTAGAATATCTTAAATATTTTAATATTATTTAATCAAATTTCTAGACATTATTACTAAACGATGGAATTTTGCTTTAAAAGATTATTCAGAATTAAGTAAGATTAAAAATGGTATTAATTGATATTTTTAAAGTTAGGTCTGTTGAGGCATTAAGACCCCATGTTATCATAGATGGATTACCATCTTCAGTTTTTAACACTTTCTGTGGATCTCAAGAAACACAAAAGCCTGCAACAAGTTCTTTGAAATCCATTAATTCTGAGGAAAAGCTCTTGGAATTATTGCAACAAACCACTTCAAATCCTGAATTTGAAGATATCTTTGCAAAAATTGATCCCTATCTTGTATCAAATCTTTTTCCTTTTCAAAGAGAGGGAATAGAGTAATTATATAATTTTTTGTTATAATTACATATCTATAATTAGCCTTTTTTAGGAGGCCTGCCACTTGTTTGAGGTTTTTGTTAAATTATTTTGATAGGAAACTTTTTAGGCACAAAAAGCACACCAAAATTTCATAAATATTACAAAAATAGTAAGTTCTATAAAACACACTTGAGCGTGATTTTGGCTCTTTGAAGGTCCATAACTTAAAAAATATAGGTCCAAATTTGCTATATTTTTCTGAAATTACTATGATATATGAGGCCTACACCCTTACAAACCCCCCCCCCCCCCTTTGGTAAGAAAGAGGGTAAAAAATAGGAGGCCTCCCATCTGGAAAGAAAGAGGGTAAAAAATAAGGGGGGGGGGCAAAGTTCTTAATATATTTATGATATATAATAGGATTAAAATTGTAATTTTAACAAATAGCGATTCAATCTACTATCTGCTCAAATTTACTGCTCGAGCTCCTCCTAAATTTTTTAACAAATTTGGCTGCTTCGACTAACCTCTCGAGCATTTTTACGTGCTACTGTTAAAACTATTGCTCCGAGCAGCTAGCACTCATTGTGTTAAACTAGCATATTACACAGCTAGTGTCCGTGCTCGAGCATAGCACATAGTTAGCATTGCTGTTAGCAATTTAACAACTCTAGCTATATCTGAGGAGATGGTCGGTTAAAAACTATTCGACATGGAATCGCCCTTAAATGTCTGTATTTTTATTAATGCACATCAGGCCTGGCCCCCTATCAGGCTCGACACACCCTAAAAAATACAAAATTTACGCACCATTTGTTGCCATTGTACTGATATTTTTTTTTATTAAGATATCCCTAATAAATCAATGGATTTTTTAAAGGTTTAATGTTTCACATCTTGATTGGTAATATTAGGGCAATATCTTGATTAATTCCTTTATATGTTGTGATTTATTTAGCATCACATTTTATATTATACTTAGATTTTTTTGTACATATGGGGTTGTAAACAAGGCTTTTTTAAAGGTTATCATTTAAAAGATCAAATGAACTTCAGCTTTAAAGATCTTTGAGTAATCAACACTTGTTATAGTTGCACCTCCAGCCCATAAATATAATTTTTCCTGGAAATTGGCAAAAGTTAAATAAGATGCAATAAAGCCCTAAAATACAAATTTTTATTTGTTAGCATTTAAATTTTGAATTGCATTATAACTTATCTTAAAATGTTATTAATTAGTTTTAAATGGAGAAGCTACTTTAGTAAGTTTTGTAAAAGTAACGTTATATACTAGAAAATTAAATTAAATATGAGCATATTTTTAAAATTAATATAGCTCAAAATGCAAAATAAACGAATATGACAGTTAAGAATATTCCTAAATAACTTTGATTTAATAAATATAAACATCATTTTCATATATTGATTAAGGCCATTTACTTAGTTTGTCATTTTATAAAAATAAGAATCCATTAAAAAAATTATAGATAAAATTGTCTAAAAGTCCGTCTGTGATCTGTTTAAAATTAATATATAAATTACGGGAACGTTTACAAAATTTTGTGCCCGTTCGAGCGTTATCAAACTTGTTTGCGCCCAAGCCTGACCCTTTAGAAGCTTTTATTTTTAGCCTATATGTACTTGCTTATGCAGCTAGTTTGAATATTATATAATTCCTATAGTCAAAAATAGCAATTAGATAAAAAATTTAAAAGTTTGAGGAATGTGATATTGTATGTTTAATTTATATATGATTTGCATACATCTTACGTATTGTAATCATTTAAAGAAAAGGAATACGCAAACACAAGGGTAAACTATTATTAGCAGATGATATGGGACTAGGGAAAACCATACAATCACTGGGAATCATGCATTATTATAAAGATGACTGGCCCCTCTTAATCGTTTGCCCTTCATCCGTGCGTTACCAATGGTTTGAGGTTATCATCACTTTATAAAATTTTAAATTTAAAAAAAGATAGTGACCCTGATGGTAAAGGTGTCCTAAGATCTTATATTTTAGAGAGATATAACTTGGTAAGAGATTAAATTATAAAACTTTATATGCCTAATAGATTTTTTTTAATACATTAATGTTGTGTTAATTAAGTTATCTGATTTAGTGGTTAAAATATCATGTCATCAATTTGAACAAGCCCCCAAATTTCTTTATTTATTTAGTAACTGCTCGGGGTCCATAGTCTTTAATTATATCTATACGGACACCCCTCATATTTAAAAACATAATATTTCCAAATTTATTACCTTTTAATTCGTGGTAAAAAATTTAAAATAATCATTTTTTAAAATTATCTATATTTTTATAAGGGAATTTTTTTTAATTTTGTATATTAACTTGCTTAATCAATAGAAATATTTTATTTGATTAATGGCAGCTATCTGAGTGCGACATCCACCTTCTTTTAGATTAAGCATACTTTTATTGAATGAATGTTAAGATAGCATAAGGTGCATGGGTGGGTACAACCTATTTTTCATGAATTTCATGTGGCGTTAAACATTTATTGGTTAATTTCAATCAGTAATTCGTATATGGGCCCTTCTGCCCTCATGGACGTAGCCAGCATTAAAATTAGAGGGAGGCAACATGGGCGTAGCCAACATTGGGATTAGAAGGGGGCAATAATGACTTAGGGAGGGGCAAAATGATCATTTTTCCAAATTTTATCCATAATCATAATATATTGTAACTAATTTTTGGATCTAGAGGGGGGCGGTCGCCCTTCCCTGCCCCCCCCCCCTTGGCTACGCCCATGGGAGGCAACAATGATTTAGGGAGGGGCAAAACCCCTCTGAATTTAGAATTAATAAAGAATTCCATACTGACTGCTCTGCACATTTACCAGCATTTGAGTTTGCAACTAAATGTAATTACCCACTCTTGTTACCATGATTAAAGGTGTTTAAGCTCCGATCATTATTTAGTATGAAGCTCTCCTAGTACCAGATTATTTATTAAAATGATCTTTCTATTGATAAAGCCGTATTCTTTCCTAATAAGAGTCCGTCTTTTACTGCGGACTTTATTTGTTACTAGCACCTTTTGACAAGCCTATTAATCACGTAGAAATGCAAAAATACTAAAATACCAGTTTAATTAAAAGGCCCAAATATTGAGATAAAAACCTGCCATGCCATTCTAAAATAGCACACTGCTATAAATAAAAGGATACTTTCTAGGAAAAAAAATATAACTTAGAAAGAACACTATGTTTTAGGAAATAACACTCATTCCGAAAAAGATACTTTGAAAATTAGCCAAGAACATCTGTAAAAGGCCATTTTGATAATATTATTACAAATATAAAGACAAATTTGTTAAAATTTTAGTTACTTAGGAAGGACAATATAAGATTTGTTGATATCGTTATCCTATCCTACAGAAAATTAATATATCGCTATAAACGATTTTTCCTTGAAAACATTATAATGAGCATTGCCAGAGGGAGTTGATATTGTTTAGTAATGATTTAAGGAATAGCAGCCGATGTTTTTTTTGAAAACTTAATAGCTTGTCTCCATAAATTCATAATTTATCGATGAAGGGAGGGGGACCTCTTACATATACGACCTAAGCCTGCATATATTTCTTTAAAGTGCATAAAGAGGTGGCTTCCATCGATAGACGCCCAAACAAATGTCCACATAGTTACGGAAAAGGGAGTGAGTAACGCTCTTACGTCTACCAAGGACACCATCGTTATTACAAGTTACGATTGGCTAGCCCGTCGACGTTCTAACATGCCTGCCGACCATAGCAAAGCTCAGCCTTCTTGGCTACCCTCAATTAATAGCATCATCTTGGACGAATCGCATTTCATCAAAAATTTTAAAGCCGTCCGCTCCAAAGCTGTCCTAGCGGTCACTAAGGTTTCGAAATTTATGATTAGAATTTTGTGGATTAGTTCGTTAGCTTCATAGTTTATGTATGTTTGCTCTATTAAATAATTGTTGCTTTTCATCGTGTATTGATTTATATATTTTATTTAATATAATAATTTCTTAGAATTAAGTTATAGCAGTATTTTATGTGCCTTTGGATTGGTTGAAATTTATTTAATCTATCTCGTTTCCCGCTGTTGCTTTATAATTATTGGGAGGTGAACATACCTAATGGTAAAAATCTCGCTTAATATCTATTTTATAAGAATTAGCACGTTTAATAAAATCATATGTAATTTTGTTTGTAAAACATTAATAAATATTGAATTTTAGAAATGTTACGTATCATTAGTTGTGTAAACGTATAATCTTGTGCACGGGGACCCCTGCTCTATCTCGCCCCGAAGAATTGTACACCCAAATATCGTGTATCGATAAGAAATTGTTTCCCTCATTTCACGAGTTCGGTCAACGCTATTGCAACGCTCGGAATACTCAATGGGGTTGGGATTATTCGGGATCCAGTAATATGCAAGAACTTCAACTCATTCTCGAACATAAAATCATGATTCGAAGGTTATTAATTTCATATTATTTTAAATGTTCATTGCAAATGTCTTTTGTGGATCTTGTATAGTTTTACAAATCCTGTTTTTTTATAATTAGTAAGATTCGTAAAAGATGTCTATTTTAGTCTGATAAGTTTAAGCACATATAGCGATCGTTGGATTTATAAACAAATTTTGTCGATACCCAAGGACGTAGCCAGGGCGTGGCAGGTAGGGCGGCTGCCCCCCTCTATATTATTAAAAATATAATATAATTATGCCTAAAATTTCCAATAATTATCATATTGCACCTCCTTAAAAATAATTATCGCCCCCCCCCCCCATTTCCCATCCTGGCTGCGCCGATGTTGATACCACATATAATAATGTAAGAATAATTATTATAAATTAGATTTTTTGGAACGACTACAAATTTTTTGGGAACATAGATGCAAATCCTCAGAACATAAGGTCGAGAGTTTGTGCAAACTTTATATGGCGGGGCCGGCCACCCACATGAATTCGATATAACTTTGAGTTTTATTCATATTTAAGCAAGCTTTGACCTTTGATTTCGTCCTCTAGGATTGACCCTTATTTTAAAATATGCATCAGCTTTGCTCTAATAAAAATATTGCCCTCATTCTTTTAGAGGTCATCTAAGTGTCCTAAATATTTTGTAGGATGAAAGAGGATGTTTTAGATCAAATTCCGGCCAAAACGCGAACCATGATTATACTTAACCAAACCCTTCTCGATACCAAATCTAAGTCCTTGATGTTTGCCGCTGAATCAATGCAAAATACCAAACTTAAGGTTATTTCGGGGAAATTTTATGTTTGTAAATACAAAATTTCTGTCTTTAAAAATCGAGTTAATATTACTGGGAGCATAGGTTCTTATCGGCCCCTGCTGATATATATATATCGCTCATAAATTGTTTTATAATATCAAACTTTCCGCTTTTAATTAACAATGTCCGCGACTAACTTTTGTTAATTTTATGTTTTTTCCTTAATAAAATATATCATCATTTTTTTGTTATTTGACGAAAGGGAATGGAGAGGAGGGGGGCGCTATTGCTGTACTTCAGGGAAAGTTCCAAAGCTAAATTAGAAGCCGTAAAAATGCATTTAACGACGCTACTGGAGAAGGATCAAAAAATCGTCCTATTTGCACACCATCAAATCATGATCCAAGGGCTTTACAGCTTTTTGTTGGATAAAGTGCGAACTATAAGATGTTTTTTTAAAACTAATTTAAACGGTCTTTAATCTATTAGATTTACCCTTTTTACAGTTTAGCAACGAGTTGTTTGTGAAAACATTTTTATGGTGTATGTTGTTTTATCCAAATTCTAATTGTGTAACTTTTGGTTGTAAACTTTTAACAGCTAGCATTGTTATTGGAATGACGCACTTGACATAGGCGTAGCCAGGGGCTGGCAGGGAGGGGCTGCTGCCCCTCTATAACTCCTAAAATTTTTCAAAATTTAAATAATTATGGCTAAAATTAATGGAAATTATCATTTTGCCCCTCCCCAAATCATTATTGCCCCCCCCCCTAAATCCAATCCTAGCTATGCCCATGTCACTTGATAATCATATTTTTTTACCGTTGCAGGGCGTTAAGCATATAATCATCGACGGTAAAACGAGTAGCGCTGATAGGAATCAAAATTGCGAAACTTTTCAGGGCAAACCCAATTGCAAAGTGGCTCTTCTCTCCATAACAGCCGCCAACGCCGGCATAAATTTAACGTCTGCCAACCTGGTCGTGTTCGCGGAGTTGTTTTGGAACCCTGGAGTATATTTTAAATTTTTGAACAAATATTTTAATCATTTGTTATAACGAATCAATTGAGATTCTCTGTTTTTCTAGAACATTTGATGAATATATAAATAGATCCTTATCGTGAGGAGCTCGTTTTTTTGTTTTTTATTATCAAATATGTCGTTTTTGGATTAAATAATAAACCATTCCAAATGTTTTAGACATCTCTCATGATTTGTTGTAAATTGTATTGCAAAACAATCTCAGATTTTGGTCCAGGCCGAGGATAGAGCATACCGTATAGGGCAGGAAAGGGATGTCGTCATACAGTATTTGGTGGCTCCAAACACCGCAGATGATTTCATTTGGTAAGACGGAAGAGTCGAACACTGAAGTTGCTTTAAAGCACTTACACCCATAGGCGTAGGCAGGGGGTGGCAGGGAAGGGCGGCTGTCCCCCTATTCTTAAAAATGTTTTATAATTATGGCTTAAATTTTAATAATTACTTTTTTGCCCATCCCTAAAGCATTATTGCCCCCCCCCCCTTTAGTTCCAATCCTCGCTACGCCCATGCCTACATCGAAATAATTTTCGTAAAATCAACATTTATTGTGTAAATAGGCTTAAATTATAAATATCATTGATAAATATTATTACTTTTAGGCCAGCCCCAACTAACCTATATAATTTTGTACAGATTTAAATTGGTTTATGATTGAATCTTTGCTTTTAGGCCATTGGTTCAATCGAAGTTGAAAGTGTTGAAGGGAGCTGGTCTTACGAAAGAAGATTTCTCAAAGGCGTTTACAGAAGAATCTCACAGCTCTTTCGCAGTAATTTCCATTTATTTAATGTATTGTTATTTATGTGCTTGCGTAAAGAGTACTCCAAAACAAACCACTATAACAGATCTTTGGACGAAATACATCGAAGATGAGTTGTTGATTTTAGATGAAGATATCTCTTTAGGTAAGAATCAATCTTTTATAGCAAAATTTTTTTATTCGTGTATTTTGGTAGGTAGTTATAAAACTCATTTACATAATTTAGATGCTGAACTTGTTGATCAAGATAGTGGAAAAATTGGTAAAATGCAACACGGAGCTTCAAATAAGAAAATAAAGTTTAGCTAATTTAAAATGTCATTCAATTTGATCGCTATCGCATATAGGCTATAGAATGTATAGTAATAAAATTATGTTTATAACGTTTATCTAAATATCTTTAGGATTATAATTTGTCACCATTTGTATTTTGTTATATTTGAATCGTTCAAATAAAATTAAAATTTATTTATTAAATTGTTATAATTTCCAATTATCAAAAAAAAAACTAGTTTTAGCATGAAATCTTCTGATTAAGAGTTAATTTTTCGCATAAAAACTATTAAGTAACTTTAAAACTTGAAATAATTGAGTTCTAGTCTAGAATTAAATTTAAAATCTCTCAAAAGATTTAAAGAATCATTTAGTAATAAGTTTTTGTGTGACAAAGTGTTGAATGATTTGACAGCAGTGAAAGTCTTCCAAACTCCTTAAAAAATAAAAATTGCTTGACAGTTTACAACACATGCCCTAACATTGACAAATTTCGGGAAAAAACAATTAAATTTTAAAAAGTAGGGGTCTAATTCAAGAGTGGCGTAAACACTTAATTTAGAAAGGAAATGCTTAAGCTGTATGCGAACTGCGAAGTAAGGAGAGGGAAAAAGCTTTCTATGAAGCTATGATTGATCACCCTTTTTCTCTTCCACTTGTGTATGGGGCAGAGTGTAGAAGTGCAAACTTAAAGAAAAAACCTGTAACCTTTTAGAATTTATTAAGCTAATTATTTTATTACATCACTCGGTGCCCCCAAGTTTAGTTGTTGACCATTGTGGAGAGATCAAGGTATAAATTTATCATGTTTCTTTAAAAAGAATCAATGAATTATTACCTGTTGATACTTCTGCTAAGGACGGTTAGCCCTTCTCTCCAAACGCGTAGTTTGTAATAGTAATTTCAATATTATTTCTAGCTCCCCCTTTACCGATACCGGACAATTAAGAAACGATCGAACAACAAATCAGAAAACGATCGTGGACCACTTGACTTGTTAATCCGTTACGTGTGAGCCCAATTAGGTCTACAGTGGAAACGTGTGAACGCGCCATCAAAACCCTGGCTGTCTATCGAAGATTCATAGATCGAAGATCTTTTCGATGGACACGTTACTTGCTAGATGTCCACACCCATGTCGAAAGGAGTGTTCTTGAAGAGGATCCCTATCTTCCCATCTTCTCTTTAATATTATAGTTGCTCATATTTGTTGTCTATGCGTTAGTCATTGTTAGCGCGTGATTTCTTATAAGTTCTTTTCTTTTCGTTCTCTCGCTTGGAAATGCCAATCTAGATAGCGAGCAAAAAAGGGGGATGAGATAAATATTCTCATGACTCGATATATAAGATTTCGTGACTATGAAATAAAGTGCATATATTTTCATGCTTAAAATGATAAAACAATATGCATTTTAGAACTAAACATTAGAGACCGGCCCGCGGGCTGGGCCGGGCTTTAGGCTTAAAAAAATAAACGGGCCGGACCTGGACGGGCCGTTCAATTCCCTAACGGGCTCTGGCCGGGCCTAGAATAAACTGAGGCCCGCTTAAAGCCCGTTGCAAAATAGTTTAATTTTTTATTATACTAGAAATATAAAATTAAAACAAAGATGTGTTAAACTTTTTTTTATTATTTTTTAATTGATTTTTGTCTAATTGACAATGAAAATACATTTGAATTTCTTTCTTTATTCATTCATTTACAAAAATACCGATCAATTCAAATTTCAAATAGATAAGTGTTCATTAGCTACTATATACAGGAATAAACGAATCGGGGTCAAAATAGCAGAAAAAAACAGCAGAATTGGTCAGAATTGGTCAGAACAAGATTTTAGATAATCAATATATTAGAATTAAATCTCAAATGGGGAGGGAATTTGATGTGCATCTAATCCTAACCCTGACCCTAACCTAAAACGCTGACCTAAAACACTAACCCAAACCTTAACCCTCCTGACCAATCTTGATCTGACCAGTTCTGACCAATTCTGCTGTTTTTTTTCTGCTATTTTGACCCGGTCCCGAATAAACTACATTATTCTTCTAGTTACAAACTAAAGAGTAAGTTAATAAAATTTCAAGATTAATATTTTGAATATTCTCATTATAAAACTTTGTTATATAAATATTTGAGATTTTCACTCTATAACAAAATTTTATATTGTAATTAAATAATTGTTTTAGAAATAGTACATAACATATTCGCATGTCTGAAGAATTAATATTGGCTGACAAAAGAACTTATAATAATTTCAAAATATAATTAAACCATTACTTGAAGAGTAAAGTGTGGAAAAAGTTTGATATACTACTGGATGAAAATGACAACCAAGCTACTATTTGCATCTGCAAAACTTGCAAAAAGTATTTATCCTACAAACCATCTGATGGAACATCCCATCTTAAAAGACATAAATGTGCTAGCAATGAATCAATGTCTGGAACGATGGATCAATTTGTTACTGTGATGGATACAAAAAAAGCAAAACTCCTAATAACCAAAATAATAGATGAGACAATTAAATTTTGTGCCAAAGATTTAAGACCCTTTAAAGCTTTAGCCAAGGAAGGATTTAAATTCTTTTGCCAATTTCTGATGGATAGTGTTTCAATAGTTGGACAAGTGAAGATAGAGGACATAATGCCTCATCCAACTACTGTAGTCAAGCAGTCTGCCATTGCTGTAAGAAAGCTAATTTTACAGAAGTAATATCATATGTGGAAAGGGGATTGTGTTCGGCAACCACAGACATGTGGACAGATGACTATACCAAGAATTCTTATATAACATTAAGTAAACACTACATTAATGATAAACTTGTAAAAGGATATTGTTGACAGCACAATTCCCACATGAAAAAAATGGTGAAAATATTAAAAGTGAAATCCTAAATAAATTAATATCATTCGGATTATCTATAAATGATATTTTTAAAATTACATTTGTTTCAGATCAAGGGGCCACAGTGGCGTAGCCAGAGGGGGGGGGGAAATTCCCCCCCCCCCGAAAAAAAATATCTAATGTATATTTTGTTTTTTTATGTTGAAATAATAATGTTACAAAAAAAAATTAAAATCCCCCCCCAGAGAAAATCCTGGCTACACGCCTGAGGGGCCAATATCATCAACGCTCTACAGAATTATAGACGATTGGATTGTAAGGCTCACCAGATAAATAATATCATTAAAGGGGCTTTTAATAAATTATATTTGGGGGAAAATGCTCCAGATGTATTGAACATGATAAATGACACTAAAACTCTCGTACGGTACTTTAAACAAAGTGGTTAAATAGAAATCTAAGCCATTGTTTATATCAAGATGTAGCTGTTAGGTAGAATTCTAAATGAATCTTTTGGAAAGTGTTATTAATATGTTAGATGAAACTGAAGAGATTTTAACAAAAAGGAATGAAACCTTTATGTTTGTTAATATAAACAAACCTTTGTTAACATCCACTATTGAGTTATTGAGGCCATTTAAAGAAGCAAGCACTCAATTAGAGTCGGACTCAAAATCCACTATGCCTTATGTATTTTTATAGAAATTGAAATTAATTAGCATGATGGAAAATGATGGATATTCGGACAATCAAATTAGAAATATCAAAAATAAAATTAAAGAATTGACTAATCAAAAATATACCATCCATTCCTTGCATAGAATGGCTACGGCGCTTCACCCCAAATTTAAACACATGAAAATGGCTATTGGTCAAGAGAAAAGGGAGACTTATGAAGAAATAAAAAGTCTTATAGATTGCAATGATTATACTCAATCAGTTAATTCTTCCGAGAATTTAGAAAATGACAAAAGTATGTCTCTAGGTAAGATTGTAAATTTTAAGACAAAATTTTAGTAATATTTTAGCTAAAAAATCTAAATGAATATTTTCGGAATGGGAGGATAATGAAAGCGTACCTTCATCAACAAATGAATTTAATCGATATCTTGAGGAATATGTAGATCCTGAATGTTTTGATATTATATAATGGTGGAAAGCCAAAGAAGCGAAGTAAATGTTATTAATATCAATTAAACCTTAAATTAGGTATCCAAAATTATCTCATTTGGCACATAAAGTTTTATGTATTCCTGCCACAAGTGCCACTAGTGAAAGAAATTTTCAACTGCAGGTCGATTGATTCAAGAAAGAAGAACTCGCTTGAGACCGGAAATAATTGTTGATTTATTATTTTTACATGATTATTATTAATATTTGTAATATATAGATATATTGATTAAATATTTTGATAAAAAAAAATTAAATCGAACAGAAATTAGCAAACTAAAAATTTTTGTATACGGGCCCGGGCCGGGCTCGGGTTTTGCAATTAATTAGAGGGCCGGGCCCGGGCCTATCACCTTTTGATTTTAAGGGCCCGGGAGTCAAGACTTCCAACAATTTCAGTTAATATAATTTACGGTGCGGCAATGATCGCATAAAAAGCAAGAAAGAGGCGAGGATGAACGCGCATTTACTAAACTTCTTCCTGCATAAATCACTTATACTACACTAGTCAAGAGTATCTTAACTCAAATATATTGTTATACCCTAGAGCTCTGCAAAGTCACTTTTTTCCAACCCGACCCGACCCGAAAGTATTTAAATTTTTTCAACCCGAACCCGACCCGAATGCGTTTTAAATTTTTCAACCCAAACCCGACCCCAAAGTTTTATAAATTTTTCAACCCGAACCCGACTCGAAAGCTTCTTAAGCCGAACCCGACCCGACCCGAAAGTAAAAAAAGTTAATATTGTAAAATTGATTTTAATGGTTTAAAATGGCAACAAAATATTATCTCCAAAAAAGAGCAAAACGTTATATGTCTATAATTTTCGGGTCACATTAGAGAACTGCACGGGTGACCCGAGATTCGACCCGGACCCGACCCAATATCGGGTAGGGTTCAGGTTAAAAATTTTGAAATATCTTCGGATCGGACTCGGGTTGAAACTTTTAAAATGCTTTCGGGTCGGGTTGAATTTAAAGTGTCGGGTCAAGAGTTATAAATCTTACATTGCATAGGACATATCTTTAAAAATAATGCTATTATGTATAATATTTTTATCTAAATTTATAATTGAAGATCATTCATTAAGTTAATTAAAATTCCTTGAGTTTTTTTAAATCTGATTGTCTTAATTTAGACGTATATTAAAATTTGACTCGTGAAAGTAAAATATATCTACAAAATAATATTTTAAATTGTATTTATAGTGTGAAGTGGTTGTTCATTATTAATTTAAACTACATAAATATATATTCATAGAACAAATAAGATTATGTTTAAATTTATTAAATGTTTTATTTGCAAAACTCTATATTTCAAATTGAATGTGACCCGATACTGTATGCTATCATATATATACAAATCTATAATAAATCATGAAAATAAATTTAGTAATCAAAATCTGTGGAATTATAGTTTCATAAATCACACTTTAATTTGTCGATTAAATTTTAAACACCCTCATGGGAGTAGCCAGTAAATTGAAATTAGAGGGGGGCAATAATGATTAAGGGAGGGGCAAAATGAACATTTTTTTTAATTTAGCCATAATTTGATAAAATATTTAAGACTTTTTAAATTTACAGGGGGCAGCCGCCCCTCCCTGCCACTCTGGGTATGCTCATGCACGCCGCAATTTTTCTTACTCTCGCTTTGGATTCCCAAAATTTGAATCACGTTCAGAAGGGATTCGGTTAAAAATTTTTTTAACACTTTCGGGGCGGGTTCGGGTTAAAAATTTTAAAAGGGTTTCGGGTCGGGTTCAGGAAATTTTAAAATGCTTTCGGGTCGGGGTTGAAAAATTTGAAATGCTTTCGGGTCGGGTCGGGTTCGGGTTAAAAATTTAAAAAAAAATTCGGGTCAGGTTCGGGCTGAAAAAAATGACTTTGCAGTTCTCTAGGTCACATGCTAAAAAGATAGGTATATAATATATAAAGTCAAATTATTCTCTAAGTAATTGCCTATAAATGACCCTTATTAAAGTTAATTTTAATTTAATTACGGCACTCCTAAATGTGGTTATTGTTATCTTCTTTAACAAACCCGCAATTATTTCACATATATAATGCTGATATTCTAATTAAAATGAGTTTGTCTGTATTATCAAGCAATTTTGATATTAAGGCCATTAACGGTTGTGGCAATATTGTGCGAAGAAAGGAGAAAAGTTGATTATTTTATTCAAAAACTTAAATTTTTTTAATCATGTTTATAAAATTATGTTTTTTATACCTTTTGATCATTTGTTTAATAAATAATCATGATAAATTAATATTATACTAGTGTACATGTTAGGCGATAAAACAAATTGAGACATTAATATTTAAAAAAGAAAAATAGGAGTTCAGAAAATCATAAGTTTTGTTATATCCATTACATGTTTATCATAATTTATAGCATCCATTAAGATATTATACCTTTCTGAGTTCAAAATTGCTCAATTTCCAAAATTCAGATATAATGTAAAAGAAATTAATTTAAATGAATTTATGAGATAAATTAATCATACATTTTGATATTAATTATAAAATTTTATATATAATGGCATTATTTTAAAAGATATGTCTATTATGCAATATAAAATTCATAACCTTCAATTCGACCCGGACCCGAGTTTAAAATTTTTCAACCCGAACCCGACCCGATCCAAAAGTTTTTTAAAATTTTCAACCCGACCCGAACCGAAGGCATTTTAAAATTTTCAAGGTCGGGTCAGGTTTCGGGTCACTCGAATTGTACTCACTTTTACATTACTAGAAAAATTGAAACAAACCTCCGTAACAAATCTTTAAATTCAATAAGATTAATTAATATTAAACCTATAATTTAAACTACCAGCATCAAAAATCTTAAGTGCCTAATTTCTCGAAACTAGTTATATATATCTTGAGATTTATTAGATTATCGACGAATAAAATATGATCATTCAAATAAGGGTTACAGTAAACCAAACTATAAGGATATTTTTTCATAAAAGAAAGTTCTTAGCCTTTTCTGTAGAACGTTTATATTAAAAATTAAAATAGCCTCCACGTAAAATTATTTTTAAGACAAGACATTATATATATCAATTTTATCTAAATAGGCGCTTCTAAGAATCTTTTAGTTATAAGCTAAATATATAATTAACATACAATAGTATTTTCATAATCTAGCCTGTCATCTTTCTAAGATATAAATATTAATGACCTCTATAAAAGTATCTACAAAAATATTTCTTGAAAGAATTTGAATCAAATATTCAGTTTTTCATGCACTAATGATAAAAGAAATTTGTAATATGATTTTCTTGAGCGTGTCTGTTTTATGTGTCAGACCTTTGTAAATCTACAGATGTATCACTGTTTGCTTATATAATAATTATTTCAGCATAGATGCTTTTAAATATCTAAGCTTACGTAGTTTAATTAAAGTATGCAAAAATTAGTAAAGACAATTGCTTAGAAGTTATGTGTAAAGCAAATTAAAGCACAAGAATTAATATAACAGGATTGATTATTGTTGAACAATATTAACATTTGTATATAAAAATATTTAGCCTTTATAACATTATTGATATCCTATAAAATTGAAATGAGTTTAAATTATAACAATTCAAATCGTGTGTTTTAAAGCATTCATACATATCATTTCAGTCACCGGAAAACATGAGCGAAAGTAAAGGCAAAACTCT
Source organism: Gordius sp. MW1 (assembly GCA_964036665.1). NCBI lineage: Eukaryota > Metazoa > Nematomorpha > Gordioida > Gordea > Gordiidae > Gordius > Gordius sp. MW1. The sequence goes on along the minus strand of OZ038532.1, from coordinate 10,239,314 downwards.
TTCTAAGCGAAAGGTTGGAAGGTACTGTAGGCATATTAGATATTTATATTTTCAAAGACTTTACGCAAAAGCAGTTTTTACTGGTTACAAGAGGAGCCTAAGGAATCAACGAGAACACACCTCGTTACTTAGAATTGAGGGTGTTTTCAAAAGAAGTGATACACAATATTATCTAGGAAAAAAATGTGCATATGTTTATAAAATAAAAAAGTAAATTACAAAAAAATGTATATATATAGATTAACTAGGAAGAGCACAAGTCCAAAATCCAAATCTTATAGAGTAATTTGGGGTAAAGTAACAAGGCCTCATGGAGTTAGTGGTGCTGTTAGGGCAAAGTTTAAAAAAAATTTGCCTTCTCAAGCCATGGGAAAGAGAATTAGAATAGTAAATTTACATTATATTCAATTTGCTAATTGTTTTTTAGATGTTATATCCCTCAAATATTTAATTTTATTGACATTTGTATGTTTGTTAAAGTATATGATGAATTCATATTATTTGTCAAATAAATATAGAAAACAATTTGTGTGTTATAGTTTCACTTCTTTTACATGCTAATCGTCATATTAATGTTGTGTTTATCTTTTTTATTTAAGGATTTAAATAAAGAAGATTTTAGTTAAAAGGAAATATAAAAGCAATATCTTAGTCATTTATCTCATAAAAGGCTTAAATTTTTTGAATACTTATCAAATTATTACAATCTAAATGTTTTCATTCATAAAATATAAGTCAGCCTGAAAAAAATACATATATAAACATAAACTTTTTTATTTCAATTTACACATGTATTTGATTAGTAGAGTTATGAGCCTTGATTATAAAGAATAATTTATTATTAAAAATCTTTTTTAGGAGTTTAAGATAGAGCTAAGTGTTTAAAATGCTATTAATATACTTAATAAGAAACGAGTTAGAAAACATTTTATTATTAAAAAAATTATAAACCTCTAATATAAAAGTTTTAAATTTTCAACAATTTTTATGAATTTTAATAAGCTATAAATAAGAAAATCTAAGTTTATGTAAATCAAGACCAGGTGGAGGCATATTTATTAATCCTATCGTGCGAATGTGTAATCACGTGATTTTTACCATCCAATCATCTGCATAATAAACTTTACGTAGGTTGTTACTATAATGCGGACCGAATTATCATTTGACAAAGATTTATCCGCACTTTATTTGACAATATTTTATTATGAATATTGAAGCCATCTTTAACAATTATGTCAAATCAAAGTGCTACCCTATTATCAAAAACTCTCATAATATGCTTTTATTTTTTGTTGATCTTCGATTCTCAATATTTAAAGCTTCCAGATCAAAAGGATTTTAAGAATTGTGTGGATCTTTAAATACATTCCTTTATTTGGATTCCTATTTCTATGCAATCTTTACCATATTCAAATGATATTCCCTACACAAGTATTATATTAAGTTAAATACGTATATAAGATTTAGTTAAAAACTCGTTATTGCCGAATGGCGTTCAAAGATCAAAAAACTTGATAATTTTAAATCAGTTTTTAAATGAGAATTCTTCCCTTTCCACAACTCAATCTTTAATGGATACAGATTGTTCATTCTCTGAAACTAAAACAAATAATTCAATAGTGCATCTTTCAAAAAGTAATGAAAATGAACTACATAACCTTAATCAACAGTCTCAAAATGTATCTTTCAATTTGACAGAATTTATTGCGGATCGCATTGAGAAATCTTTGCATGAAGATCCTAAAAATATCAGTAAGCTTAATAGCTATATATTTCACCTTAGCAATAAAATGTATATTATAACTATTGTCTCAATTTAACATACAATGTAAATGTAAGGCTTGAACCTGTTATAACATTTAAAATTTTGTTTGTATAACAAATAATAAAGGTCTTACTTGAAAGTTTAGATAAATTTTTAAAGATAATTTTTTAACTACATAAGGATGGAGTTCAAATACATTCTAAGATAAATAACTATAAATTATTCATTTTTATGCTTTAAAATTTATAAAAGTTGAATGTTTTTGAGGTATAGGTATGAAAATGTTAACAACCTATTTTAAATAATATGCATTCAGAAAACAACAAGTTAACCAAAGTTGTTGCCAAAACAGTATATCCGATCAATCCTATATCATCGTTTAAGTGTCAAATAACCTCTCCAATTCATATTACCCCAAAAAATTCAATATTTCCTTTATTCAAAAATAATGTTCACAAGCCCCAGTTGTTGTATGCCTCTTCACTCAAGAATGAAACTCAAAAATCATTGAAGTATATATTTGGATCTATTAATTAATGATATAGAGCAATAATTATAATTAAATTGCTTAAAAACTTTCTTTAATAAAAAACATGAATTAATATATTGTTAATACACTTTTTAAAGTTTGCATTGCTTGGAGCGGATGGATGATGGAAATATTTTGCCTCATAATGAAGAATGTCTCAAATCTACTGAACAAAAGATGTCTATAGAGCATTTGAACAAGGATACTTCCATAATGCCACCTCAGATGAAGCAACCTTCTAATTCTGATCTTGTTTATGATTTAATACATTTCAAAAAGGTTGACAAACCTAGCCCATACAAATGTAATAGCAACATTTTGCCTGTCTCACCGCAAAAAGGTAGGGATAGTAATAGTAAAGAAAGTAATAACTTTACTTCCATTTCCCTTACAAGTGTGCAAAATTTTACTAAACTCGGGGTACTATCCCTGCCATCCAAAACTTTGAATATAAATGCTGCCCTCACCAACAGCATACTCCCCAACAACGATGACTCCAAGAAGATGAACCACTCCAAAACCTTTGTATCACCACAAAGCTTACGCTCGCCTGGTAATATAGTGGGAATTAACGCAAAGGAATTTCAGCATCTCATATTCATGAATCACAAAAGTCACGATAAGATGACTCCACACTTAACTTCCAGCTGTGCTGCCACTACCCTGGCCCCTAAGCCTGTGCCAAGTGGTGGACACGAAGTGATCTCATTTCCCAACAAAAGTCATTTAGTTAAACTAAGTGCAATTACTCAGCAGCAGCCCAACCATGTGTTTGCCCCTTCCTTCCTGGACTTTAATAAACCTCCTCCCCCTCCTCCTGCCTCCACAACTATGAGGGAATACTACAATCAACATCATCAAACCTCCAAGTTTATGGTTAACAACAGTGGTGGTGGTGTTACCAAGTATGCCAATAGCTATAACTACCTCACCTCGCCTCCCCACAGCATCTTATCTTTCAATAATTACAACAATATTGGTAGTCATAATATTGTTACTTGTCCGGGTATGAGCGTTAGGAGTACCCCTTTGATAATGTCTACTCACGCAACCGAACCTAGGGTACCACCCCCATTTTCCATCTACGGAGCCCCTGCAATTATCAAGCCACCCCCCGTGGTTACTCAAGAAACACCTTCTCACAACCTACTATCCTATAACCACCAATGCAACCCACTCATGACCAAAAGCTCTTTCTACACCTTAGAAAAAAGTAAGTGTAATTATTGTTATCTTAAAATAATCCTTTTATTTCCAATGGGCACTATCAAGTTTGTAATGTATACTTTTGCATTTTGGTACTAAAAGGGGAGGATTTTTCAACCCCTAAGGATCACTTTAGAATTGTGTAGTCTTGGGATTTTTGACATCGCTTTGGGCTTTTATTGTTTTAATACTCGCAAATAAAGATAAATAGTAAATTTGTACCCAAGTGTTTTTGGTGTGCAGACTCAATGGGGTGACTATAATTTTAATCTTAAAGGATTATTAACTCGTTCTACTTTTTGCATTACTCCTAACCTAATTTCATCTTTAATAAACAACTTATAATTCTTTTGATTCACGTGCAACATTCCCCCATTCCTAATAGGTAGTATGGACCAGGGCGGCCTCCTGAAATCTCCTCTGTCCGCCTCCCATCAAGTTTCTAATCCCTCCTCATCGTTTTCAGCTTCCACGCAGCTCCACACCATGCACCTATCTTCGCCCCTGGGATCGCCTAGGAAGAAGCAACCCCGAAAACAAAACTTGACACTCAACAAACGCGGACCAGAACTACCCGACATAGATCATTACGCGCGTTGCCTGGAAATTGACTCAACCTCACCAGCCCAGCAGCAGCCTGCCTTCACTTTCGACTCATACACCGGTAGAAGTGCGCAGAAGTACAAAAAGTCCAGCTTGGCCCCTCCTCCCCTGAACGCCACTGTCAAAAAGTATAGGGAAAAAGGGCCCAAACCTAATGACCTAACCTTCTGCAAAAAGTCGTGGAAAGGTGGTAATATGCCTTTGGCCGGGTTAAAAGACCAACCGACTGACCATAGGTACCGTCGCCCCAAGGCCCCGACCCATCACAACTACGACAAAGGTGAGGATTATGAGAATAACGAAGAAGTGGTTAGAGACATTAACCAGCATCCGCCCTTGCAAACGCTGTTACAGTGCGCTTCGGTGGTGTCTGGCGATAAGTATAACGCCAAAACAGTGTCCGAAAGCCTTTCGTTTAGCGGGCCAGAGTCTAAATGTCAAGACCGGCCAGCATTAGCCAGAGGCAAGTATAAGCGGGAAAAGAGAGCGTATGCGGCCATGTTGCTCGGTAAGAAAAGGAAGCTTGATGGTAGCAAGAAAGCTGGCAATGTAGCCGCTCTTGTCCTACCAGATGAAGAAGATCTCAAATCCGACCCCCTCCCAGGTTTGTATGCCAAAAATATCGTTACCTTTGCAAGTTTTATTAAGTTCTCGTGCTAAGGTAGTCTATGGCATTTTAGAACTAGTCTAGTAGCGGTTTCCACGTTCCTCGAGCTGCATTTTTATGTAGGTTTTTGAGGTTTCAGGGTATCGAATAATACCTATAGTTCACCCCTCATATCTATAACTATCTTGAGGGAATATTTGTGTAAAATTTTATTAACAGTCGACTCAAAGAATAAATGTGGGATATGAGGTAAATAGTTAGATAAGCTTAAATTTACGACGGTTTGACGTAATTGAAACTTTAGTACGATAAAATGTGACATTAATCAAAATCCAATGTAGGAGTTGACGAGGACGCTCTCGACCGCGAAGAGCGGGAGGAGGCAGAAGAGCCGAGGTACATCGTGGACGAGGAGGGAGTTAGGTGGAAAGTGCTTTCGGCCGAACGGGGCCCTTCTCCCCCCACCCTGCCCAGGATTACGGACAACAATTCTTTCTACCAAAATTACAAACCTAACGCCGCCTCGTCGGCCCCCTTGCACCATTTCGTTAGGCGGGAAGACGTTAAACCACCCAAAGACTTTCACCAACACAATACAGCTTCCGGCAGCTATGCTGCTTTGGAACTCTTTCTTACCACCTCCTTAGCTACGCCCAGCCTCCATACTCCTCCCCACACTACACCAAACCGTAATAATGCATAAATTTTTTTTTAAAACTATTTTCCACCTTAAAAGTACATATAACAAAAGTATGGTTAAAAATGGTGTAAGTTTTAGAGATTTGAAAAGCCCGGCTTTTGACCGGGGCGGGGCTCATGAGATTTTTATTTGGTTGTATAATATTTATTGATCGTAGATCTTATTCAAAAACCAAGAGGTTAATTAAGAAATTTTTGGTAGATATAACGAAGTTACTGCTAAACAAATTAAAAAATTATCATTTCAGGCCGGGTAGCTTTAACGATTAGGGTATGACAAAACGGGCAATATGTGCCGGATTCTGACAAAAAAATTTTAAACAAATATTTTTTTATGCTAAGTATTAAACAAAATTTAAAATGTGGTGCGCGCGTTTCCTAATTTTTCCATTTACTTCCTAGCTTACCAATCGCCAAGCACTCTCAGCAACCCCTCGGCCGAAACAATTAAAGACTCATGCCTGAAGCCTGCCACCTGGAGGCTCCTTTCTCTAACGAGCCAATTGGATTACATAGTAATACGCTTAATTTTAACCAACTAAATCACACCCTTGACCCGACAAATCGTTCATTTGCTTGTTCGAATTACGATTTGAAATCTCTAAATCTAGCATAATGAAATTATGGATTTTATACATTTGTGATATCTTTCCATGGCTATTTAATCAAAAAAACTGCGATATTTAAACCTAGAGGTGGAAATAATATTTAATATAAAAGCGTTAAATAATAAGTTAATAAGTTTTTTGAATTTAATTTATACAAAAGTTAATATAATTTTGGAGTGTAGTAAACCTTTACATACATTGGATAACATGTTGGCAAAAATGGTTGTAAAATGTTTACCTTGTTCGATTCTCATTATTCACATATTTATCGATTGATTTGTTGTACGTAATTTTGGTAAATGACCAAATTGTCTTAGTGGCATAATATATCAATTCATAATTTTATAAAATCTCCATCGTCTGCCCGAGTTGATCTTTTGCTTTTCCTTGCTGCTTTAGTCAATAATCTTTTACCAATATAATTAACCAGTTGTTTATAGGACAAATGTATGTAGTAACTAAATTTCAATCCACAACTCTAGCAAATTTCGACATTTAATCCTCATGACTAGAGACCTGCAACGGGCCTGTTTAAGTCAGTCGGCCCGCCCGTAATAAAAATTTAAAAGCCCGGGCCGGGCCCGTCAAAATTTTAAATTATAAGTCCGGGCCCGGCCCGATAATTTTAAACAAAGCCCGTCCCGGGTCCTAAAATTTTTTTATTCTTATTTTTTTTTTGTTTAATTTTTTTTACCCATATGGTAAACAATATGTATGTGTTAAAAATATTGTAAATAGAATAAATTAATAATTCCCGATCAGACGAGATCGTCTATTTTAGAGGCGACCTACAGGGGAAAAATTTATTTTACAAGTGGCACTTCGGCATACATATAGCCATATAAGCCAAATAGACCTTTAAAACCCTTATTTAGGGTTATGATGTTTTAATAAGTTACTTGGCTTCTTTGCTTTTCCACCATTTTTAATTTTTAGATTATTGATAAAAATTGGAAAAACAGTGATATTATACAAAGTACCTTGAAGAAATTTTAAAATTTGTTTTTAAATTTGTTAAGGAGTTTATATTTAAATAATCTTACATAATATTCAATTAATTAGCCCAAAATTGCTAGAGGGTATAAATGGGAAGGCAAGGGTAGGCCGGCTGCCCTCCCTCCAAATCCAAAGATTCTTAAACTAAAAAACATTTTTTGCCCTACCTAAACTGCCCCCATTAATTTAAATTGGCTACGCCCATGGGATCATTGCATTGTGTATAAAAATGAATATCTAACATTTATAATGCGGGTTGAGATACTGATTAATTAATGAACTAAAATGAAAAAAAACTTTCCTTGTTAATTTATATACATAAAATAAATATAATTAGAACGTTAAAAACATTTTATACTAAATCAACTTGATTCTATAACGGGCTTTTAAGGGGCCTTAAGTATATCTAGGCCCGAGCCCGTTAAGTTATATTACGGCCCGTCCAGGCCCCGCCCGTTGTTTTATTTTAAAGCAGAAGCCCGGCCCTGCAGGTCTCTAAGCTAAACATATTTTTCGATATCTAGATACATCGGGAAAATCAGCACATTAAGTACTTGCGAAGTTACAAAGATGCAGTCTTCGAACAAAAACTTGTCGGCAAATTGGATGGCACTTCTAAATCCAAGCTACAATCACAATATCTCAGAAATTACGTCGACCACCGGACTGACCCTGACGTCAAACTATACGAACTCATCATGGTATGTCCTTGCAAAATATTCCCAACTTTAGTTCTTAATTCTACTCCGCAGGATTATATATAAATGCCAAAGAAATTTATTCTGCCTAAAATATGCCGAAAGTTTCATTATTTTTAGTTGATTTTTTAAATAATTTTTTGTTTTTATAATACCTCAGGCAAGCTTACAGCGGTCGATGTTCGTGAAAAATGAATTGTTAGAATCGCGAAGAATGTTACTAACTTCTCTCACCACCGAATACCAATCTATCCTCATGCACGGGATTCAAAATATCGCGCAATTAAACAACGGCTCCTACCCGAATCGCCTTTGTTCGAGTTCGGGTCCCGTGTACAATTTGTTTTGTTCAATCGCCAAAAAAGTCAAGAGATGAGGGATGACTTGATCTGTTATGCTGAAAATATTACATTACAAGCTCAGTTCTTATATTTATAATTCTCTCACTCTTCATTTCTCAACATAAATATTGTAATTTGGAAAGTCATATAAATCGTTTTTATCATTATATATATATCATATCATTATCTACCATCTTTTCATACCGTGCCCCTCCAAGACCCATTAGATATCATGAAAATTATATAGATATTATCTATTAATATGTATCTTAAAACAGCTTTAATTCAATTATGTACATTTATGTATATTTATAAATTATTTATATAAAGAAAATACAATAAGCAATTTAAGAGTTTTTTAAGGTTATTTTATACATGCCTAAAATGCCGTAGCAACCATTCTCTCTTATGGGACCTTTTTTGGCTTGAATATTGTTAATGTTAGTATCGGTTCACTTCAATTATGCACATATATGTAGAGGCTCTTTCGCACTCTACTTTCCCTTGACCCCGTCTAGGCGAATTCTATCACGTGATTTTTATTTTAATAGCCCCTCGCTTGTACTTAACCATCACGTGATTTTTATTTTAATAGCCCTCTCGCTTGTATTCAATCATCGCCTGATTATTCAAATTATAATGGGCTCGCGCAGCTAGATAAGCACAACTTAAAAAACTAACATTGATTATTCGTTTTTTCGCTAAATAATGAAATAAACAACTTCATTTGGTGACCCAAAAATGTCCACGCAACCATCTGATATGGAGGTTAATAGCGAAAATGCCACATATTTTAAACTGCCACAGTTTAACAATATAAACCCCCGCTCATGGTTCATCCAAATAGAGGCTCTTTTCTTGGTAAGAAAGATAAAAAGCGAAGCTACCAAAGTTGGGTACTTAATAGAAGCCTTGCCACTGGAAATAACCATCGAAATTCAAGATATCCTACAAAATATGCCCGACATTTTACCCTATACAACCATGAAATCAGCCATCATAGACCGCACTAGCCAATCCGATTCTGCTAGACTTCGTGCTCTTCTCACAACTGTCGAATTAGGAGATCGCACCCCATCCCAGCTTCTGCGTTTCATGAAAAATCTTCTGGGAACGAATTCCATGGATGAACGAGTTCTTAAAGAACTTTGGTTAGAAAAACTTCCAAGAAACATGACCGGCATTTTGGCAATTGTTTCTGACGAGCAGTCCCTCTCCAAATTGGCCGAAACTGCGGACAAAATTGTAGAGACCTACCACAACTCCACATGTCCAATTGTAAATGTAGTCACGGAAGATGAATCGACTCGGCTTAGGGAGATGATTGCAAAACTCACACAGGAGGTACAAAATTTAAAAATCTCAATCAATAGGCCACGTGATCATTCCAACTCGAGACGCCGCAATCCCTCTACCGTTCGCCACCCTAGCGCGCATATTCAACCAAATATACTTTGTTGGTACCATTACCGCTTTAAAGACAAGGCGCTCAAATGCGTGCAACCTTGCGCATTTAACCCCTCCTCGACAAACTAGTAGACCACCCAGGGATGGCGACGCCTGGACTTGGTCTAAAACTTAGTCGCCTATTTTACATATTCGACAAATCCACGGGTCAGCGATTTCTCATTGACACAGGCGCAGAAATTTCCGTTATTCCGCCTTCTCGAGACCATTCCTTGACCCCTTCATATGTGCAACTTCAGGCCGCCAATTCTACCCCTATCAAAACATATGGCCAAAAGCTTTTCACTTTGGACCTCGGCCTACGCAAAGAATTTAGATGGATTTTTACAATAGCAGACGTTAAACAGCCAATCATCGGAGCCGATTTTCTTAATCACTACCATCTAGTAGTTGATATAAAAAAGAAGCAGCTTTTCGACACTCAAACGACATTAACATCTGCACGCAAGGCTACATTCGCTACGTCAATCAACATACAAGTTGGGATAATTGGCACCTCCCCCATCAAATCACTACTTCAGAAGTATGCCTCCATAGTGTCCCCTTCTGATTATAAGGCTCAAGTAACTCATAGCACTCAACACCATATCCACACCAACGGCCCCCCGGTTCGCTCAAAACCAAGGAGACTCTTCCCGGACAAGCTTAAGATTGCCCGAGACGAATTTACTCACATGCTCGAACTTGGTATAATCCGTCCCTCTAACAGTGACTGGTCCTCACCCCTGCACATGGTACCCAAGAAGGCCGCGGGAGATTGGAGACCTTGTGGCGACTATCGCATGCTCAACAGTCGTACAATTCCCGACTGTTATCCCCTTCCCCACCTCCATGATTTTGCGCTGACCCTTTGCAATAAAACGGTATTCTCAAAGATCGACTTAGTCAGGGCATACCACCAAATTCCAATGGCCCCCGAGGATATTTCTAAAACCGCCATCACAACCCCGTTCGGTCTTTTTGAATTTCTTCGCATGCCATTTGGCCTTCGCAACGCTGCCCAGACGTTTCAACGCTTTATGGACCAAGTTTTTAGAGAACTTGATTTTGTTTTTGTTTACCTTGACGACGTACTCATCGCGAGTTCTTCCATTGATGAACACCACAATCATATTAGACTGGTTTTTGAAAGACTCAAGTCTTTCGGTATTAAAATCAGTCAGGATAAATGCGTATGGTGTCAAAACGAAATTAATTTTCTGGGACACAAAATCACCCCTCAAGGTTTGTCACCCCTTCAGGATAAGGTGGAAGCAATCCTCAATTTCCCACAGCCTACTTCGATGACTCAGTTGAGACGCTTCTTAGGGATGATTAATTTTTATAGACGGTTTATTCCGATGTGTGCCGATTTACTCAAACCTCTCACCGATTTGCTCGACGGTTCAAAGAAGACAATTTCCTGCACCCCGGAAGCTTCGACTGCTTTTAACAACGCCAAACTCGCTTTAAGCAATGTCGTGCCTCTCTCCCATCTTCAAAAAGACGCTCAACTCTCAATCACCACCGACGCCTCCAACTCAGCTGTAGGAGCCGTATTACATCAAACATCTAACGGTAATACGCTGCCTTTGGCCTTTTTTTCCCAAAAGCTAACAAAAACTCAACAACGACACAGTGCATTCGGTCGCGAATTATTAGCAATATATTTAACAATCCGCCATTACCGCCATCTTTTAGAAGGTCATGAATTCACTATTTATACAGACCACAAGCCACTAACTTATGCTTTCAGTACACCTATCGACAAATACTCCCCGCGGGAGATTAGACAGTTAGACTATATTTCGCAATATACTACCGATCTCCAATATATAGCTGGCAAATCAAATGTAGTCGCTGACACCCTCTCAAGGTCTGATATTGATTCCGTTGATTTTAAAGACAGGCCCCTAGTAGAAAGGTTAGCTTTGGCTCAGATGGAAGAAAAGTAGGCATTTCAGGACCTAAAGTCCCTAAAATTAACGCAACTTCCTATACCTGGCTCTGATTTGACCGTGCAATGCGACATGTCCACAACCTCACCTCGACCACTCGTTCCAACTTCACTCAGACGCGTAATTTTTGATAACTTTCACAACTTATCACACCCTGGTACGCGTGCAACACTTAAGCTGATTTCACGTCGATATATTTGGCCCTCCATCAATATGGATGTAAGGAAATGGGCCAAATCATGCGTTGCTTGTCAAAAATCGAAGATTCATCTTCACATAAAAGCCCCTTTAGGGACATTTGCTGAACCTGACGCTCGATTTAGCCACATCCACGTCGATCTCGTTGGTCCACTACCACCGTCGAATGGATATACCCACTTACTCACCATTATTGACCGTTTCACACGATGGCCTGTCGCCATGCCGATCCGTGACACCTCAGCCCAAACGGTTGCAAAAGCTCTGATCAAGTATTGGATGGCTGACCTCGGAGCAAGCCTCACAACAGATAGAGGTCCCCAGTTTGAGTCCCAATTATTTCGGAATCTCACGCAACTCCTTGGTGTAAATCACATCACAACCACTGCCTATCATCCACAAGCCAACGGCATGATTGAGAGATTTCATCGACAGTTGAAAAATTCCTTGATGGCACAAGGTGACACAAACAAATGGGATGAGCTCTTACCATTAATTTTGCTTGGCATTCGAACTACAATCAAGGAAGACTTAGGTTGCACTCCAGCCGAATTAGTTTATGGCACTACACTTAGACTTCCCGGCGAATTTCTCACGAACTCAAGAACACCTTACGCCTCCGAATTTATTAAATGCCTAAAACAACATTTTTACCATTTACCTTTTAAAAAAGTCAGGACACAATTGACAAATGCGAGTACAACTTCACTTCTTAGGGACTGTAAATACGTTTTTATCCTTAATGATTTCGTTCGAAAAAGTTTGGTGCCACCATATGACGGCCCGTTCAGAGTAAAGTCCAAACATGCTAAATATTTCATTATTGAAAAAACGGAAAAGCTGACTCAGTTTCGATCGAGCGATTGAAACCTGCATATTTAGATACTTCAACTCAGCCGCTTACGGATACCGAAAATGTAAATCCACCCAAAGTTTGTCCCTCCGACGACATCGCCGGACCAGCTAACTCCGACCCAGACCTAACAAAATCAAAAGAAAACCCATACATCACATCGAGAGGAAGGCACGTGCATTGGCGCTATAAACTACTACACTAGCCACAACTCTCCGAGTGGAGCCCCGAGGATAGTTGTAGAGGCTCTTTCGCACTCTACTTTCCCTTGACCCCGTCTAGGCGAATTCTATCACGTGATTTTTATTTTAATAGCCCCTCGCTTGTACTTAACCATCACGTGATTTTTATTTTAATAGCCCTCTCGCTTGTATTCAATCATCGCCTGATTATTCAAATTATAATGGGCTCGCGCAGCTAGATAAGCACAACTTAAAAAACTAACATTGATTATTCGTTTTTTCGCTAAATAATGAAATAAACAACTTCATATAATAAGTTTTTATATATTCAATTTTAATTCCTATGTAATTTATGTTGGTTGTCCGTCCGTCCTGTCTAACTGGTACTTTTTGAATATAGAGTTTAAGTTTTTATATTTATACCATGTACAATGTGTCATTCGCCGGAAAGATCTACTAATTATAAAATTTTTATATGATTTTAGATCGGGTTTCTAATATAGTTTCTGTTATTTTTATGAGTTCTATGGTGTGCTTCTTTTTCCCCTCTGCCGATGCTCTTATTGCTTAAGTTTTTAGTTTTCATTAGGAATAACACCGATATAGGAACGCTTAAAATTTATGGTATTGATGCGCTTAGGCTTACCTAAAATGATAATCTATATATGTTTTTTATAAATAATCCTCGTGAATATGCAAAAATCCTGAGCAGACTTATTGGGTATAGCGAACCTCATTCTAACGATTATAACTCTAACTAGAGGTCTGCATGGGCCGGGCCTAAAATAGAGCGATTAAAAAAGAGCGGGCCGGGCTTGGGCTTTGATAAGTGAAAAAATTTGAATTTATTTAACTTTATACTATTTATAATATAATAGAAACAAAAAAGCACTTATTAGCTTGATAATATAAAAATTTATTTTTCCGAACAAAAATCTGGTGGTAGCTAGAGACCTGCACGGGCGGCCCGAAGCCCGGCCCGGAAAAGCCCGGGCCCGTCCTCGGGCCTTAAATTTTTAGGCTTTAAAATTCCGGGCCCGGCCTAATTTATAAATTATAGGCCCGGCCCGGAATAATTTAGAAGAGTCTAAGTAATCTTTTATTCTGTTTAAAACAATCTATAATATTTCAAAAAAATTAATTACAAGTTATTGAATCTGTTAAACACTCATTTATTCATTTCGCGCTTATTCTAATATACAAACAATTAAGTATGGAACAAAAAAAATCTACTGCTAATAGCTGAAAATATTCAGAAAGAATTTTATAAAGTAAAAGAAAATAGAGAAAAGAGTGAAGTATGGAAAAGATTATAAGAAAATAAATTTTGTTTTTCGTAAGATTTGCAGGAATGTGTTATGCTATAATTCCTGCTCATCAGGCAATATTTATGTTAGTTTAACACCCATCTCCAAAAACATAAATGCTGTAAAGAAGTCCAGGAAAATAAAAATTGGACAATTACCTATGCTAGTTGTTTTAACAAAACTTACAAATCCTACAAAAATCAAAAAAGATCTTATATCCTCAATAGCCCAATTTTGTTGAATGGATATGGCATGATGCATGAAACATCCTATGAAGAAAGAGGTAGAGGAAAATGAAGTTGACACCAACACAAAGTTAAAGATCAATGAGAAAAAAAATAATTATCGGATTGGTCGAAAGACCACAGTGGTCATTTCCAGCGCTTAGCCCTCTTGTTTGTAAGATTTTTTCGACACCTGATTTGGCCTCGAGTGAGAGGTGTTTTTTGTCAGCTGGCCGCATTTATGAAGAGCGGAGAACAAATCTAAAACACGGAAATTTTTGATGCCTGTGTTTTTTGCATCAAAATAGTTGTTATCCATTTATAATTTTTTCATGTGCGCTTTATTATTTAATAAAAAATTTTACCAAAATTAAGTTTGATTAAGTTTTTGCAATTACCGAAATTTTGGGCCGGGCCGGGCTCGGGCCTTGTTTTTAAAAATGCTAAAATACTGGGCCGGGCCTATTTCCCCATTTTAATTATGGGCCCGGGCCGGGCCGGTCCTTAAAAAAATCGATTTACATTATGTTAGAAATTTGCATGAGATGTATGATGAAATAATTAGTTTTTTACCTGGCAAAGATTTAATGGAAAAACTTGAAGGCATTTAGAAGCGGAATGACACCACACTATAAAGTTTTACCCTTTTATACATTATTAAAAAGCATCCCAAATTCGTTTCCATCTTCGACGCGTAATGATTATCCATATTTATCATAAAATATCAACCTTTCTTGTTCCTAATTTCGCACGTTAAAATTGCTACCCGAAGATGAAAGACTCTTCGTAAAAACTACTGTAACAGAATTTTTTAAAAAATTCATGCAAGAAGATCCTAGCTATTCTTGCATAAGTCGTCCACCTATGAGCATTCAGGTGTGCAACACTAAGCAATTCTCTTGGTGAGGCAGATATGAATATCTCCATTTGGGAGGATGATGAAACGGAAAGATTGATGATTTCAACGAAGTTGATACTTATCTTAGATTAAATCTAAAACCTGAAGATGCTCAGCTGGGTGTAATTTTAAGTTGAAAAGAACACCAGCTTATCTTACCAAACTTTAAAAAATTAGCTATTCAGTTTATGTCAATTCCAGTCACTAGTGCTAAAGGCAAGTCGCCTTATAGAGCAGAGAAGAACGATATTATTGATTAAATTTTTAAATGGCAATATTAAATTATAATTTTTGATAATTACGATTTATTTTTTGAACAATACAAAATGTTTTTATACAAATACATATTTTTTGAAACAACATAGACTTGTTTTTACCCGTGCGGGCCTGATGCGGCGCAATTCTTGGCTTTTGGGGCGGGCTAAAATAATTATATTTGTGCGGGTATGGGCCGGGCCCGAACCTAAAATTTCGGCCCATGCAAAGCTCTAAAAGGAACGCATACCAAATTTAAATATAGGTTCATTAAAGCCTTTTATAGGTTTGTATGAAAAATCATTTTCAATTAAAGAATATTTATAGATATCGGAATGTTATGTTTTATTTATAAAATGTTTTTTTTATTAAAGAAGGTTTAAAAATTAAAAACATGCATTCAAAAGTAAAAATTAGTTTCTGCTATAGCAATTGTGAGAAAACTACTAGAATTTTTCAAGGACGGTCAGCGTTTATAGTTCTTTATAAAATGTTAAAGCACTCTTCCCGAACGTCCCTGAACTACTAACAAGGGTTTGCGGTACTGGTATGTTATAAATTTGGTAAAATGATTATGCCTCGGGTCGGGCCGACCAATTAAGCTTGAGGGACAAAATAGTTAAATAAAGAAGAAGAAAGATTTTAAATAATTCTCGCACGATGTTTAAGGATATACCAAACGTGATATTTATATTTTATTGTTCTTATCAAAAAACAATCTTTAAAAAGATTTATTTGTAAACTCCTCTCTCAAAGACTCTAAACAGGTAAACGAGGTCGCATTAAAAAATATGATAAACCCCTTTTTACATAGCCTATTTTTTAATTAGCATGATAATTGAAAATTAATAAAAGCTTTGAATTAAAAATCTTCTTTCTTTCATAAGAAGAATTTGTTTAGAAAGGAACGTTTAGTTATATCGGTTTGCATCCCTTAAAATTAGATTTAATTAATATTCTTCATTCAAAGTGTACTATTAAGTTCCTTTCCTTAATAATCTATTGACATAAATTAGATGGTAACTAACAAGAACTTTGTGTTTATTACACAGGTACATAAATATTGACTATGTGATTATCCCGTTATTTTACAATTCTAATAAAAAATATTATGCTGAAATGTGTCTAGCTTTTTCCCAAAACTCCAGAGATAGTGCAAAAAATGGTCTTTATAACGTTTTTTGATGCTATATTCCCAAGCATTTTTGAAATTAATAAATATATGATTAATAGACCATTGATTAATCTAAAGGGATACAATTTGTTAATTTTTTTTGTATTACCTCTATATCTAATTTTGTACGCTTTTATCTGAACCCCTCATTTGAATTCCTCCCATTATGTCTGGGAAAACGGAGTACATTAGACACATTAGGTTTGCGATGTTTATTATCTTTTCAATCTCATCCTCCACCTACTCTCCATCTCTACCGCTCCCGCCCCCTTCTTCTGTGCTTGACTATATATAGGGGCGGGATTGGATGAGAAAAAGAGAGGGAGAGGAGAATAAGAGGAGTGTGTTAGTAAACCGGAAGATTTTGGGGGAGGGAGTTCGGATGAACGCGGATAAAATTAAGTATTGAGGTGAAACAAACAAATAAATTATAGTCCTGTTAATCAATTAATGGTGTATAGGATTTAAAAAAAATGAATAAAAATGACGTTAAAATATAGCCTTAAGAAAGGTTAAAGGGACATTTTTGACATTTGTAGGCTCATACATCTCAAAATCTGCACGACTTGTAAAAAAATAAAAACACTATTGTTTACTGTAAAATTCTCCAACAGAATCATTTGGGATGTTTTTTGTAGAGGTGCGTTTTATGAACGTCACCCCATCGACAAGGTTTCTGGTAAAGGGTCAAAATTTGTGGACCTTTTTTAATGCTGTACAAGTGCAATAGCTAAATTTAACAATACGTGTTTGGTTTCCTCAGAGGCTAATTTGAATACACCAAGAATTTGTCAAAGGTTATGTTCTGAGACTTGGATCGCTAGTTTTTAACTGTTTCATTGTAAATATAATTATGTATCAAAAAACGTACAGTATGTCAATCAAACTGGAGCATAGTCCTCAAACAACGCACGCTTTCTTCGCCTCAAATAGGCAAGGCTACCGCTGTCACACCAAACGAAAGCCAGGGCCAGAAATTTGCGCAGAATAAATTTGGGGATATTAATTCTATGACAAACAAGAGTAGTCAATTGGCAGACGTTTAAGGTGGATTGAATTCGATTCGAAATCCAGAGGAGTACTCGTAATAGGTCATGGGGAAGAACAATTGGTGTCGATAGAAACGAGACCGAAAGATGATTGGGGTAAAGAGAGGAACCCAAAGAAAGTGAATAAGGTTGAATTAGTACCTAAAAGCTATAAAAAAAGCTCGTGATATACAATAAGATGGGTATAGTCAAATAAATAGAAAAAATGTTAAAAAAACACAAGGAAGTAAATTTAGAGGATAAGGGTGGCGGGAAAAAGAAAAAGAGGTAAATAACAAAGCAAGAATTAACACACACTAACACTTCAATGATTAGCAATTTTTATACATTGAAAATTGTAAGTGATAAACGAATAAGGGTAATAAGCGTTACATAACGAACATTACAAAAACACATAAAAGGGGGAGCAAGTTGCAAAACGTAAATGATTAAAGAAGCTATCTAGAGTTCATCTTTAATTGATTATTCTTTGACGGATTCTTCCGTAGGTGCCGCGTGCTTGGTTTCCTCTTTGTTGGTATCCTTCTTAGTTCCACTCACAATATCATCGATGCGAAGAAGTAGTATAGCCGACTGTTAAAACCAAATACAATACTATAAACGTAATCGGTTTATGAGGAAAATACTTTTACTTAAAAATAGACACTATTATTAGCAAACTGAGATACATATTAATTCTCAATTATAAATATATTTATAAAATTTACAAATGGTTTCGGCGGATTGCAGAAATCAAATTTTTTAACTTTTAATCACGATCGCATACGGCAGGTATCTACAAAAACAGCACACACGCATTTAAAAAATAATATTATCATCAAGACCATTGATAAAACCAATTTTTTTTCTATATAATGGATTTAAAGTCTGCAAGTATATGTTATAATTCATAACTGCTAACGCACCTCGATGGCTGTTTTGTAAACTTGGAGTTTAACCGACAAAGGTTCAAAAATGCCCAATGTTGAGATATCGCAAATTTCACCCTTCAATCCATCTATCCCATATGAAAGGTGGCCTGGAGTTGCGTGTTTGGCCTGGAAAACACAAAATATAAATACAACGCATTCGGGTTTAAACACAATTTTGAGAGAGTAATATAATTTACCCTCAATTTAGTAAGAGTTCTTATCACATCCCCTCCACAATTTTGTACGAGCGTTCTCGGGATAATCTCGAGCGATTTAGCCAAAGCAAGGTATGGCCATTGCTGAACTCCTTCAATGGCTTTACTCTTATCTGTCAAAATCTATACAAAGCATTTCAATTATAGACGGAGGTGCTTTTAAGCTAATAAATGATAATTGAATGAGTAAAGTATTGCTAGATCACTCTTAGAAAGTTTAAATCATTTTAAACAAGTAATTAATGTCAATGTTTTGACCTTGGACAAAGCCATTTCAACCGAGCCTCCGCCGTAAACGAGTTTGGATTCGACCAAGATATTTCTTAAAACGCACATCGCATCTTGCAAGTTCCTCTCCAACTCGTTCAAAATATCCTTACTAGGTCCCCTCAAAACTATGGTGCAGGCTTTGGGATCTTTGCATTCGGTAATAAAGCAAAAATATCTAAAAAGAATTAGAGAACAAATTATTTTTAAGTTCTTAAAGTGCAAGGTTTTGTTCGTAAATTTTTTATCTTTTCACCATTGTGACATAATACGATACAAAATAAGGATGTAAAATGACTGTAAATAGGGGCACTTACTCGTCGCCTATTTGTTTAACCTCAAAGAGGCCTGCTTCAGTACCAATATCCTCCTCACGAATTTCGTCGATTTGATTAACAATTGTTGCCCCACACACTCTACAACATCATTGTAATAACATTATTAAAAATGGTTAATATTGCCCAATTAATTATTAAAATGAAACAAATTTTACCAAAATAAACTATTCACTAAATCAATGGTAATGGGGCATCCCATGTCAAATCGCCACGTTTTCGACAAACCCCCTCAGATTTTTGTGTCAATATAGAAACTATTGATATTATTAAATTGTAAAAGTTTCAAATTTGCACCACAACTTTTTGAATTGTGGGGAAGCCTCTTTTGCATAGCCCTGAAATTTTTTGCTATTATAAATAATTTTATGGCAATTTTACAAGATATTTTTACTAAATCATCGAAATATAACTAAATACGCATTTTGTACCTTAATCGCGATAAAGAAGTCACTCGCTTTTTGTTTTGATTACAAATTGATAGAGAATGTGAAAAAAGGATTGTAATAGTAGTGCTAATGTAAGGATGGCATAATTATTTTTAATATAGACATTATATAGGATTGCTTAAATAGCAAAGATATATTTTTTGCAGTCATTTTGGCATCAAAAGTAATAAAGGCCATGTTTTGCCTTTATAAGACTCCCATTTATATTAAATTGTTATATAAGTGGTAAAAAACATTTCTTTTAAATTTTAAAAGATATAGGACTAGAGAAATGAAATTTTGGCCATTACCAGATGACCAATCAAGGAGAAAAATATTTCACCTTTTTTCTATGGACACTTAACTGTCACTACAACAAGATTTTATAATTAGGTGGTAAATAGTTTAGAAAATTTATCAAAATTAGCATCATAACCAGAGGTAAAAGACCGATTTTGACCGTTCAGCCCTCAAAACTGGAAAAGTCACGGTTCAAATGAGCTAGAACTTTCAGAATTTCATACTATCAATAGTTTCTACATTACACCGAAATTCAGAAAACATGGAATGCCCCGTTATATATCTGTGTAAGAATCAAACATCTCATCACTCCCTAAAGACGCAATAAAAGTGATGATACTTAGCAATTCGGTTATTATCGGTTTTGCGCAATCGTCTAAGCACCGTTATGCCAGCTTTCATGAGATAATGTTGTGCCAAATCAGAAACCCCCTTCTCTGTGCAAATTAAATCAGGTTTGAAGCGAATGATTTGATCACATTCATGCTTGATTGTGTTTTCCTCAATTTCCAACATTCGATTGAAATCTTCTTGTTTACTGAACTCCAAATTTGTCTACACATAAAAGAAGGAGTATTTATTAAACAAATAACAAAAAATGAGCTTGAAAAGGTAAACTCACCATGCTTTCCCCCTTTTTATACTCCAAATTGCAATCCAAGAGCAATATTCTGGGATTAACAATTTTTGACTTCATCTCACGGTGCGTTAAATCTTTGTTGACCATAACACCATTTAAAACATAGGAGTCTTCAACAATGCCACCAGGTATCTAAAAATAACCTTTGTTAACCATAGCTCTCATCAAACAAATTTAGGTTCGTTGATTTATATAAAGATAGGTTGATTTGAGCAATTGGATTTTGAATTTTTTAACTGACATAAGCATAATCAATGTTAAAATCTTTAATAAGCACAATTAATTTTCCTCTTTTAGATATGAATAAAGTTAAAAAATAGATTAAAATAGCCTTTTAAAAATAATTTTTAAATAAGTGAATAATTATAAATTTGTTTGAATCATAAATGTGCAACATCTTATTATAAGTAAAACCTTTTCCACTTTAGCATAACGTTTAATGTCAATTTCCTTGGTCCCATTGGTTTCCACACATACTGTTTTAACAGCCTTCATTGCAATATCACAGAGTAAATCACTCCATTTCCCTGCAAATTTTGTATTAATACTACTCTTGACAATCTTTATAAGTTGTTCTTGATCATTTGTGTCACAGGGAAAGCTTAAATTATAAACAAACAAATTATAGAGATAATATTAAATTGCCTAAAAAACATACCTTAATACATTGTGCAAAGCATTTTGAATATCTTCTAAGGCCTTACGATATGCAGATATTAAAACAGTTGGATGTATATTTTGCTTAAGGAAAACTTCACTGGAACTTAAGAACTCACCAGCTATAATAAATGATTTTGTAATTATTAAATATAAATATACCTAAAATTATAACAGATGTTGTTCCATCACCAACTTCTTCATCCTGAGTTCGGCTTATTTCAATCATACTTTTTGCTGCAGGATGCTTCACAGCTATCTAATTATTATTATTCAAAAATATTAGATTATTGATAACCTCTCTCAAAATTGCATTTCCATCACTAGTAACAACAATTCCACCTTGTGGGTCCATTAACATCTATTAAATTTATGGTTATATTAACTAGTAGATACTTTAAGCATAGCTCTTGGTCCCAGACATGTTCTAATTACATCTGCAACTATCTAATCAACGATATAATCTTTACAAAATTTAAAAACCTTGGCGGCCGCAATATTATCAAGCTGAACTTTACGCCCACTTTCCCTCTTAGTATTTTGACCTAGAAATTTAATACTGTTATATTAAATATGTAATACTTATGATGATTAACGGTGTGTGAGGAACCATGTGAGATTTCAAATAATTTTTACCAAACACAAATCAACCACAATTTAATTCACAAATATTAAATACTGAGCGTTCAAGAAAATTGTCTAATAGTAATTTAGCATTTATATCTGCTTGTTTTGATTATAATAAAATAGAAGAAGTAAATATTATCAATTGTTTAATTTACTTGAAATAATTGCCAATAATATATTCCGAAACAAATATGATTTTATTCATGCGACAAGTAAAAATACCGTGGCATGCCTCATAGAAAGCGCCTAGAAAAATAAGTAAAAATACAACTAAACTATATGAGAAAATTATATAGATATTAAAGGGATTGATTGCTGGATAATTCTGATACGCGTTTGTCGCCATCTGATTTTTTTGTGATTATCAAACTCACTATGCGATGGTAATTAGTTTATACAATAACAGTTGTGCGAGGGGAGCGAAGTATAATATATCTTTTAGAGAGGGACAAAACACCTAAATTTAGTGAGGGAAATAGAATAATTATGTTTAGGAGGGCGATTTATTATATAGTGAGAGGGAATGGAAGAGTGTAAACCTGATGTGGACCCTGACCGATGCTAAGTTCAGGTTTTTCATATATTTTTAGAGTTGTCTTAAGAGTCTGTACAGCATTTTGCATGGCTTCTAGGACGGCTACATAATTGATGTAATCCTTTAGTTATTGATATAGCCGGCGAAAGGGGGGGGGGTGTAGCAATGTAATTAAAAAAGCTTTTACCAAGAAAAACAGGATCTACTTTATTTCTGCGAATACGAATAAATATTTGCAACAAAAAAGGGGGTTTTGCAATCAAAATGATTTGCAAAGAGAGCAAGAATAATATTCGGGAAAATTATAATAATTGGGAAAACGTAGGGATTGGGGACAATTAAAAATGGTTCGAGGAAAAAGTGTAAAGATTGGGGAAAATTTGCAAAGATTAAAATCTTGATGTGAGATTTCGTATTCAAAGGTGTTGAATCTCCGCTGGGTGTTGGGCTTGATTGTACGGTCATTTTGAAAATCTTCAGACGGGGCTGCGCAATGAATAGCTGATGTTGCATAGTTAAAAAATTCAAAAGTAATTAAAAAAAAAGCGTCAAAGAAACTTAGCCACTTCCGCGTATAGGTTGACCCGCGCTAAAGTGCCTTTCTTTGACCAATTCCTTTTTTTAATTACAAGGATTGCAGAACCATTCTTCAACCCTTTTACGTTACAAATAATAAAAAAGATCTAAGTAAGATCAAAGTATACCGCGATCATTAAAACGTGATATACACGTATACCACAGTTTTAATAACTTCACAGCCTTATTATACTTTTCCCTACCACATCATGTCCGCAAAAAAATTACTTAAACAATTAATATTTTTTGTTTATAAGTTTGAATTTAGGGAATTTGATAAATTTGTTGGATGCATTAAAATTTCATCTGCAAAACCTTAATAATATGTAAAAAAGCATGTCTATTTTTATTTATGTTAATAATAGTACTGACAAGTTGGAGTTCAAAAATAGATGTATACAATATTTGAAGCTCAACACTACCTACGACGGTCCCAAGTCCGTGTGCAAAAAGTGGAGGGTTGGCGTCAGGTCTGGCTATAAAAACCAAATTCAAAACTATGATAGTTTCAAGCAAGATTTTACAAGAAAAGGCTAGTCCTCCACAAATGACGTGCACTGCATACCCCGCCCGTGCAATGTGAAAAATACACAGGGTTACTGCCCAACTCACAACGAAGGCGGCTAAGGAAATTAGTTTTAAAAGAATGCGAATAACGTGCTGGAATGTGGGAACGTTGACGGGGAAGAGCATCGAAGTCGCACAAATGCTGAAAGAAGAAAGGTACACATCGCTTGCCTACAAGAGACGAGGTGGAACGGAACGAAAGCCAGGGAATTAGGAGAAGGATACAAGCTTTTTTACAGTGGGTCACCAAATCTTAGAAACGGGGTCGCTATCGTTCTAAGCGAATCGTTCAAGGACAAGGTGGTGGAAGTCAAGCGTTGTTCCAACAGGCTAATGTGGGTGAAGATTGCAGATCAAGGGGGCCTCGTAGCCGTTATGTGCGTGTATTCTCCCCAAATTGGGTGTATGGAATCAGAGAAAGACATATTCTTTGATTCATTGGAAAAGGAAATACAAGAAATCCGACAGGGAGAAAGGCTAATTATTGGGGCCGATTTCAACGCTCAAGGAGGAAAAGATCGCCTCGGGTATGAAAGCAATTATGGAGGCTAGGCATGGTCTGAAGAACAAAGAAGGGGAAAAACTTCTCCAAGTATCCCAAGCATATGACATGGCGATCGTTAACACACATTTTCAAAAACGCGAAGATCATATTGTGATCTATAGAAGTGGGAAGCATTTTAGTCAAATTGACTATTTGCTTATGCGGCGAAAGGACTTATGGAGTATCAAGGATTTCAAAGTAATACCGGGAGAAGAAATCGCCAGACAACATCGTCCCCTTGTTATGGATCTTGACAGAAGAGTATTTCCTGAAAGAAGAAAGGTCTATGAGCCTCGAATTCCGATACGAAAGGCTAAAGGATACGTCGACAAACGAAATATACCATCAAAAAGCATCCTCACTTTTAAGTGCAAGGAAGTTGCAAAGGGACTTAGACGACGATTGGGAGACGCTTTTTAAGGACAAAAAGGAAACAGCGATTCGTGTCTAGGACATACCTAAGGAGGCAAAGCTATGAATAGGGAACTATGGTGGTGGGATCAATCGGTTAGGGATTTCATCGAAAGAAAGAAAAATCTATATAGACGGTGGCATAAATCAAACAAGTCGTAGGATTATCAAGAGTATAGGGACGCAAAGACGGCCGCAAAAAGGCCGTTGCAATAGCGAAGAATGCCGCCTACACCGAGATGGCTGATCATAAAGAAGGCGATAGGCTTATGTACAAATTGGCCAAGATAAGGGAGAAGAAAAGCCGCGATGTCGGAGTTTTTAAAATAGTCAAAGACGAGAAGGGTCAAACCTTATTCATGCCAAAGGAAGTAATGGAAAGGTGGTAAGGATATTTTAAGAACTTTATGAATATTGCAAATGACAAGGATTCCCTTCCCGAAATTGAGCCAAATATAAGTATGGTCGAACTCTTTCAGGAGGATGAAGTTAGGACACAAATGAACAGGATGCAAAAAGGAAAAGCAAATGGCCCAGATGGAATACCTATGGAAGCATTGCTCGGATGCCGTGAAGAAGGAGTCACCACCATGACAAACCTCCTAAACAAGATATTGGTAGAAGAGATGGAGAGCAAGCACGATTATACCTTTATTTAAAGGCAAAGGAGACCCTCAAGACTGTGGCAATTACAGAGGTATCAATCTAACTTGCCACTCCTTGAAGCTTATGGAAAGGATTTTAATAACAAGGCTGAAAAACGAGGTGGAAATATCGGCTAACCAATTCGGATTTGTGGCCGGCAAATCCACAATCGACCCAATCTTCGCACTAAACAAATGATGGATAAGTATGGTGAAAAGAGGAAAGACCTACATATGGTCTTTATCGACTTGGAGAAAGCCTATGACACGGTCCCCCGCGATTTAATATGGTGGTGCCTGAGAAAACAAAATATCCCTGACACATATATACGGCTTATGAAAAATATTTATTAAGCCTCAAACTCTTGCGTTAGGACGACAGTTGGAGACTCTAAATCTTTTCGGGTTAAAATTGGATTACATCAAGGATCTGCTTTAAGTCCCTTTTTATTTAATATAATTATAGACACGATAACGAGGGACATTCAGAAGCCATCGCCATGGTGCATGCTATATGCCGATGATATAGTTCTATGCGATCAAACAAGGGAGAAATTATTCGAAGAAACCGAAAAGTGGTCAAAGCGCTTAGCTAGATATGGGTTAGTCAACGATCGAAAAACGGTATACATGGAAATGAACGGTACAAGCAGCCTATCGCTGGATGACCCTTTAAAGTACCCAACAGTAGAGAGGTTTACATACCTCGGCTCGATGCTACATTAAGAGGGAGGTTGCGCAACGGAAGTCAATGCCCGCATCCAAAAAGGATGGCTTAAATGGCAAAGTATATCCAGTGTAATGTGCGACAAGAAAATTCGAGTCCTGCATAGGCCGGTTTTTGCCGGCCCAACCCAACCCATGTCGACCCGTCCCAACCCAGCCCATGCTCACAAACTTTTTTTTAAGCCCAGCCCAACCCAGCCCATGCCTAACAAAACCCAGCCCAGCCCAGCCCATCTTAAATATTTTTTCTTACTAAATTTAATTCACACTTTACAATGTATAAATAAATTTGTTTTCATATTAGATATATATTAAAATACAATAAAATGATATAAATTAATCATCTGTGTCAATTCCATCTTTTAATAATTCAATTTCCATTGGTTCACCTGAATAAATAATTAAAAGTATATAGCTTATAAAATTTTTAAATACCCCCAGGTAGAGTCCTGCATGGGCCAGTAAACCCCTCAACCCGCCCAGCCCAGCCCATGATGGGTTGGGCTGGGCTGGGTCGAGGAAAATAAATATTTTAATGGGCTGGGCTGGGTTAAGTAAATAATATATTTTAATGGGCTGGGTTGGGCCTAAATAAATTTGATGGGCGGGGCTGAGAATTGTTGAATAAAAAAAATTCATTTTTAAAATTAAAACATTAATTCAAATTATAATTAAGTTTTGC
Source organism: Gordius sp. MW1 (assembly GCA_964036665.1). NCBI lineage: Eukaryota > Metazoa > Nematomorpha > Gordioida > Gordea > Gordiidae > Gordius > Gordius sp. MW1. The sequence goes on along the minus strand of OZ038532.1, from coordinate 10,212,653 downwards.
AATTCTAAATTTTAATTAACATCCGTCGCTCGCATTTTACTAATTTATTTTATTCTATTAACATGTTAAAACCGCCAACTTTTAAATATATTGATAACGACAATGCTAAAAGCACATCAAATATATGGAAAGTATTTATGTTGGAAGTAGGAGATAACAACAAACCAACAGGAAAAGTTAAATGCAGGCTTTGTAATGCTATCTATAGTCATAACGTCAAAATAGGTAAAACAAGATTGACTATTATCATAATCTAAAACCTGAGGGTACTTAAAATTTTTATAAGCTATATACTTTTAATTATTTTAAAGGTGAACCAATGGAAATTGAACTATTAAAAGATGGAATTGACACAGATAATTAATTTATATCATTTTATTGTATTTTAATATATATCTAATATGAAAATAAATTTATTTATACATTGTAAAGTGTGAATTAAATTTAGGGAAAAAAATATTTAAGATGGATTGGGTTTTGTTAGGCATGGGCTGGGTTGGGCTGGGCTTAAGAAAAAGTTTGTGAGCATGGGCTGAATCGACCTGAACATGGGTTGGGCATGCAGGACTCTAATTGATGGTACAAGATCGTATATATGGGCTTAACATGCCATCTCAAACCTCGCGACTAAAAAGGCGTTCCCCAACCAATTTGTTAAAAAAAGATGAGTGTTTTTATCTATATATATAAAGTAAAGTGTATATATGTATGTTATATGTATATATGTATGTAAGGGCTAATCTCTGAAACTACCGGTTCGATTCGCGCGAAAATTTACCCCTAGGTTCCCAGGGCGACCAGGGGTAAAATAGCTTTTTGAGAATCCTAAAATTTCTTTTAATTTTCGAGATATTGGGTTTTATGCGTTTTGACGTTCAATAAAATGTCAATCCACCTCCTCGCGTTTGTCGAAAATTTGAATATACAGACGGTTCTGTTATAAAAGTGTATCACTTATAGTAGTTTGTAAAACGTAATCTTTTCTTAACGGTGACAACATCAAATTTATGAATTAAATTTCTTAAACGTCATCTTTTCTTAACGGTGACAATATAAAATTTATGAATTAAATTTCTTAAACGTCATCTTTTCTTAACGGTGACAAGACAACATAAAATTTATGAATTAAATTTCTTAAACGTCATCTTTTCTTAACGGTGACAACATAAAATTTATGAATTAACCTGAAATAAATAAAATTATAGATTATTTGAGAAAATATATAGGTGAAGAAGATGAATTTTTCTCATAATCATTAAATGAGATATTTTAAATGAGAAAGATGAAAGTATATATAATTTAAATGTAATATAAAATAGTCCGACGTTGATTATTCTGAGTAAATGCTATTTATATATAAATGTCATTATTTATCTATCATTAATTGATATTAAATGAGATATTTAAATGAGAATAAATTCTGAAACTACGGGCCCGATTCGCGCGAAACTTTACCCGTAGGTTCTCAGGGCGGCCAGGTGTAAAATAGCCTTTTCAGATTGCTAAAATTCCTTTTAGTTTTAAAAATATCGGACATTTCTCGGCCTTTTGGTTTTAAAAAAGGGCTAAATTCTGAAACTTCAGATCCGATTCGAGCGAAAATTTAGCCGTAGATGCCCAGATAGGCCAGGGGTAAAATAGCTTTTTTAGATTCCTAAAATACCTTTTTGTTTTAAAAATATCTGACATTTCCCGTCCAGTTTCATTTATAGCAGCCTATACAATAATGACGTCATACATACGAAGCTGAAGTTTTCTCGAATTAGATATTTAAAAGTATAATAAAAATGTTACAGTATACGGTTAAAATTATTGGGGTTTAACAGACTATTTAAATTAAATAAATAAAATTTAAATTATGCAGTTTTGTCATTATTATCACGTGGTCGATCATAGAAGCATATTTTTAATAATTATCCATCCTTCAATTAATTATTTTATTATATTAAAGAAAATTGTATTTCAAAAATCAGCTAACTAGAAAAATAAAATAATGGTATTATTGTATAATAAGTAACAGCATTAATAAGCAATTTTTTCAAAAACATTTAATTTTAGTCGGATTTGATGACTAAAACAGAATTTGCATTTGGTTTGTCTTATTATATAAATATATACTAAAAATAGTGGGTTCATAAAATCATTCGGACCTTTCACATTATAAATTATTTCATATATGACCCCATTTTAGATAAGTCTTATTAGTAGCTTATACTTTAACCACTTAAGGACTGAGCCAAAGCAACGCTTGGCCGGGCACAGCTAGTAATATTATAAATACATAGTCCAAGATAATCCATAATCGAATTATTAAGTTCTCTCTTCTTTACAGTTATTTGGTTCCACAATCATGGGGTTTGTTCAAATTATTAAGTTGATAATTGTAATTAACTCATATAAAACAACAATATAGCCTCATTTATGACATTGGTTGAAATTTATTTAAAGGTAGCAAAATTTTACCTCATGTTGCGAGCTAGAGCCTTGCAAAATAGAGTTTTTTTGGCCCCACACTTTTTATTTTCTTTTGCCCGTTCCCGACCCAAGCCCAAAGTTTTTTTTTTACTTTTTTGAAAAAATTTATAGAAAAAAATTTATTCAGAATACTCACCCGCACCTTTCATCTAATGGTAAAATATATTGTCTCCCCTATTTAGCTTACCACAAATAAATTAGTTTTTTTATAAACCAATATAAACCCTTTGGTAGATCAGCTTTAGGAAAAAGATGCTTAAATGACCTGGGACTTTAATAATTAAGAGGGGACTTCAAATAGATAAAAAAAAATTAAAATTTAATCTACAGAGTCCTTTGAACATTACAGTTGGCATTAATTTATATTAGCTCCAATTTTTGGCTTTATTCTTTTTTAAAACTAAAAAAATAAAATTTAAAGGTTAATTTAATTAAAATATTATGAAAATGATAATTCTAAATAATACAAAAGGATATAATTTACCACGTAAATAATAATCTACGTTTAGAATATTAAAATATAAAAAAAAAATTACTTAGCTTTTAAATATTTGAATATTTTTGCAATACAATTTGTGAATGGCAGGGGAACCATGTCTGATGCAATCTTTTCATCGTCAAGTCTTGTCTGTATGTATGCCTATATTGTTTCCTCCTACTCAATCATACAAATACATTGCTATTTAACGTCGTGCCCACTCACCTTTGCTACTCACACCAGAGACCAGATTTGTCGGGCCCGGCCCGTTGCCCGGCCCGGCCCACGGCCGGGCAACTATCTTAAATTTTAATCTTCGGGCGAGCCCGGGCGGGCACGCTGATAAGATTCGGGCAATTCCGGCATAGTTAAATTAAAATCATAGTATATTATCTTGTTACTTTTTTATTAGATTGTAGCGAATGCTGCCCCCCCCTTCCAAGTTAAATCTTTGCCCGACTCCATTTCCTAGCTACGTTTATGGAAAGGATTGAAATATTCATATTTATGTAGCCATTTCATTGTTCGCAATACACATGTGTGCGGTCTAGACTTAAAACAAAGGCTTCATGCCAAAAAATTTTTAACAAATAAAATTTGGTTCAATTCGCCTTTTTTATTCCCTAATCTACGCTATTACTTCTTCTTCTTCTTCTTTATCAGTTATTGGGTCCCAGATTCATGGGGTTTGTTTTGATAAGCTTCTTCCATCTTAGCCGGGTGAGTGCCATGTCTTGAATAATCTCTTTAGTTTTCATAACTTTATCGACTTGCCCTTTCCACGTGACACGGGGTCGTCCTCTTCCTCTATTCCCCGGTACCTCCATGTCCAGTACTTTTCGATTTACGTCATCCGTGTCCCTTCTTAGTATATGCCCATACCACCTTAGCCGATTTTCGTTAATCATGTCCGCCATAGGTTGAATACCCATTTTTGTCATGAGAAAGTCATTCGTCATATGGTCGAGCTTAGTATACCCCAAACTCCACCGTTTCATTCTCATCTCTGTGGCTTGTAATAGCTTGCCTTCCGTGGTGTTTAGTGCCCATGTTTCACTTCCATATAGTAACACCGGTCTTACGATGGATTTGTAAGCTTTGCTCTTCAACCATATTGGCATTTTCTTGTCGCACATTACACCGGATATACTTCGCCATTTAAGCCATCCTTTTTGGATCCGGGCATTGACTTCTGTTGTGCAACCTCCCTCTTGATGTAGCATCGAGCCGAGGTATGTAAACCTGTCTACTTTGGGGTACTTTAGATGGTCATCCAGCGATGGGGTGCTTGTACCGTTCATTTCCATGTATACCGTTTTTCGATCGTTGACCTTTAAACCATATCCAGCTAAGCGCTTCGACCACTTTTCGGCTTCTTCGAATACTTTGTCCCTTGTTTCCTCGCATAGTACTATATCATCGGCATATAGCATACACCATGGCGATGGCTTTTGAATGTCCCTCGTTATCGTGTCTATAATTATATTAAATAAAAAGGGACTTAAAGCAGATCCTTGATGTAATCCAATTTTAACCCGAAAAGATTTAGAGTCTCCAACTGTCGTCCTAACGCTTGAGTTTGAGGCTTCATAAATATTTTTCATAAGCCGTATATATGCGTCAGGAATATTTTGTTTTCTCAGGCACCACCATATTAAATCGCGGGGGACCGTGTCATAAGCTTTCTCCAAGTCGATAAAGACCATATGTAGGTCTTTCCTCTTTTCACCATACTTATCCATTATTTGCTTAGTGCGAAGATTGGGTCGATTGTGGATTTGCCAGCCACAAATCCGAATTGATTCGCCGATATTTCCACCTCGTTTTTCAGCCTTGTTACTAAGATCCTTTCCATAAGCTTCAAGAAGTGGCAAGTTAGCTTGATACCTCTGTAATTGCCACAGTCTTGAGGGTCTCCTTTGCCTTTAAATAAGGGTATAATCGTGCTTGCTCTCCATTGATTAGGAATTCGCTCTTCTACCAATATCTTGTTAAGGAGGTTCGTCATGGTGGTGACTCCTTCTTCACGACATCCGAGCAATGCTTCTATAGGGATTCCATCTGGGCCATTTGCTTTCCCTTTTTGCATCTTGTTCATTTGTGTCCTAACTTCATCCTCCTGAAAGAGTTCGACCATACTTATATTCGGCTCAATTTTGGGAAGGGAATCTTTGTCATTTGCAATATTCATAAGTTTCTTAAAATATCCTTTCCATCTTTCCATTAGTTCTTTTGGCTTGAATAAGGTTTGACCCTTCTCGTTGCTGACTATTTTAAGAACTCCGACATCGCGACTTTTCTTCTCCCTTATCTTGGCCAATTTGTACATAAGCCTATCGCCCCCTTTATGATCCAGTTTGTTTGCCATCTCGGTGTAGGCGGCATTCTTCGCTATTGCAACGGCCTTTTTTGCGGCCCTCTTTGCGTCCCTATACTCTTGATAATCCTCCGACTTTTTTGATTTATGCCACCGTCTATATAGATTTTTCTTTCTTTCGATGAAATCCCTAACCGATTTATCCCACCACCATAGTTCCCTATTCATAGCTTTGCCTCCTTTGGTCTGTCCTAGAACATGAATCGCTGTTTCCTTAAGGTCCTTAGATAGCGTCTCCTAATCGTCGTCTACGTCTCTTTGCAACTTCCTTGCACCCAAGAGTGAGGAGGCTTTTTGATGATATTGTTCGCTTGTCGACGTATCGTTCAGCCTTTCATATCGAATTCGAGGTTCATAGATCTTTCTTCTTTCGGGAAATACTCTTCTATCAAGATCCATAACAAGGGGACGATGTTGCCTGGCGATTTCTTCTCCCGGTATTACTTTGCAATCCTTGATACTCCATAAGTCCTTTCGCCGTATAAGCAAATAGTCAATTTGACGCTTCCCACTTCTATAGGTCACAATATGATCTTCTCGTTTTGAAAATAGGTGTTAACGATCGCCATGTCATATGCTTGGGATAATTGGAGAAGTTTTACCCCTTCTTTGTTCTTCAGACCATGCCCATAGCCTCCATGATTGCGTTCATACCCGAGACGATCTTTCCCTACGTGAGCGTTGAAATCGGCCCCAATAATTAGCTTTTCTTCGGGTCGGATTCCTTGTATTTCTTTTTCCAATGAATCGAAGAATATGTCTTTCTCTGATTCCATACATCCAATTTGGGGAGCATACGCGCACATAACGGTTAGAAGGCCCCCTTGATCTGCAATCTTCACCCACATTAGCCTGTCGGAACAACGCTTGACTTCCACCACCTTGTCCTTGAACGATTCGCTAAGAACGATACCGTCCCCGTTTCTACGATTTGGTGACCCACTGTAGAAAAGCTTGTATCCTTCTCCTAATTCCCGAGCTTTCGTTCCGTTCCACCTCGTCTCTTGTAGGCAGGCGATGTTTACCTTTCTTCTTTCTAGCATTTGTGCAACCTCGATGCTCTTCCCCGTCAACGTTCCCACATTCCAACACGTTATTCGCATTCTTTCAACAACTAATTTCCTTAACCGCCTTCGTTGTGAGTTGGGCAGTGACCCTAGTGTATTTTTCACATTGCACGGGCGGGGTATGCAGTGCGCGTCGTTTGTGGAGGACGCCCTAGCCTTTTCTTGTAAAATCTTGCTTGAAACTATCATAATTTTGGAGTTGGTTTTTATAGCCGGTTTCCGACCTGACGCCAACCCTCCACTTTTTGCACACGGACTTGGGACCGTCGTAGGTAGTGTTAATCTACGCTATTACTAATTTATATAATAATTAATTTCCATGTCATTCTTTTTTTGCCCCATTTTTTTTGTCCTTTATAATCTCTTATCTACGGTATTACTTATTTTTATAATGCATAATTAATTTACAACCATTCCTTTTTTGCTTTAAATAAAAATTTTCTCCATTATATTATGCACAAAGTAAGTATTACTAATTGAAATAATTTTTTATTAACCTTAATGCATTAGCAATTAATATCTATTAAAATTGTGTGACAATTTTTTAATAGTGGTTGAAAGATTTTGGGATTGCATAAATTTGGGTCTAACGGGTAAATTTAATTAATTGGGCCGGGCAGCTTTAATGGTTCGGGCATGGCCGAGGACACTTAGAGAGGTTCAGGCGGGCAATTTGGTTAAAAATTTGAACCCAGCCGGGTTAGGGCAGAAAATTTAAACAAATCTGACCTCTGTTTGGGATCATTCGGGATTAACGGGCAAATTTAAACTTTCGGGCCGGGCGATTCGGGCAGCTTTTACGATTAGGGCGGGCCCGGACGGACACTTAGTTGGGTCGGGCGGGCCCAGGCGGGCAATAAAGTAAAAAAATTTAATCGGGCCGGGTTCGGGCAGAAAATTCCAAACAAATCTGACCTCTGACTCACACACACACAGTCTATTGTTATGAACGTAATTCAGCATTATCAAACCCTTTATAAAATTTCATTTCTATTAAAGCTACTAGCCTATATTTAGAACAAGAGGGATATAATATAATATAAAGCTAGATTTATATCAATCCTGAGCAGAGGTGTGGTTATGGGGTATAGCGAACTCCATTCTTAATATGATCCTAATTTTTAACCCAATAAAGCGCATATTAAATTTTAAACATAGTTTTAAGCCTCTTATAGGTTTTGTAAGAAATCATTTAATTATAGATTGAAAACTAAAGCAATTTCAAAAATACACGCAATTTAGGAATTCTATGGGATATTTATAAAAATCGAAATCCTGTTAATTATGAAACATTTTTGTATTAAAGATGGTTTAAAAAATATAAAAAACCTGCATTGATAATAAAATAAAAATGTATTAAAATTTTGTTCATTCTATGTAGAATAGAAACAAAATGGGAAATATATAAAATATAAAAGTGGGTAAGAAATAAAAAGAAATAAATCATAATTTGAAAGCGTCGCATGTATCATCCGTTAAAAGTGGCCAGCTGTCGGCCAAGGATTTAAAATTATACTTTGCTATTAAATTACCTATTTTTTGTTTAAGCAAAAATTTAATGGAATATTTAGAGACCGGGCAGGCCGGGGCTGATTTATTTATTTTTGCAATAACAATTGTCTGAAAGCGCTATTAAATTGCGACACTTTAATAGGTTTACACAAATAACCTCTTTATTATTAATAAGTAAATAGATATAAAATCCAAATTATAATAAAATTAGAGATATTTTTATGAAAAAACACTAGAAGAGTTTCATTAGTAAATCAGTTTGCGATTATATTTTTAAGGAAAAAAAAGTATATTATTTATTTTAAAGTAATATTTCAACACAGGTATCATCACCGGAAGACATTTTACCCATCATCTCTACAATAAAATATTTTTGCTAATATATATTGTCAAAAGTTGTATTTTGTTGCAGTTCTATAAAATGAATATAACAGCTATTAAGTTCTTTATAAAAAATTAGCACTCTTCACAAAGTCCAAGTATATGTGTTTGCTGTATATTAAAAATTAGGTAAACTCTTTAAGCTAAATTTTGCCTAGGGTTGGGCTCGGGTCAGGCCAACCTATCAGTCCCGACCCTAGCCCGATTAAATTTTAATTTTTGGCCCGAGCTCGGCCCGACGTCGAGTAGGGTCGGGCTTCGGACGGCCCGTGCAGGACTCTATTTGTATCACATGAAAATGCGCGAAGTGCGAAGTGAAAGCAGAAAAACATACGCAAACATTAAGCAGTGCGTTGAACAGCAATCTAAGTTCGTTAGCAGTTTTTATATAAAACTTTAAATCTGCTCGGGGCATATTATAGGTACCTATTATTTTCAAGTTTCCTTATTACTTCATGCTACGGCTATTATATGCGAGCACATGCTTATTCGGTGTCCATACTTAAAGACTTTTAAATTAAATACTAAATTATAACTTAGTTACAGCGACTATTATGGCGCATTAAAGTTTCAATAACGATAGCATTGTAAATTAATATTGGTTAATTCAAAATACTTTATGAGAAGGAGACTTTGAACATAACATATAACAACCCCTAGCAGATTTACTTTTTCTTGGCATTTTCTCACAATTTTGCCAACTCAATTCGTGTGCTTTTACTGCTTCTATTAATCGAACATATTACATCTGCTACCTTATGCATTGTTTAGCATAGATAACGCGTGTTGAGGGCAAAACACGTAGTCAGAAGTGCTCATTGAACCATTTTAATATCTCTCTCTCTGCAACTACCCATATCCCACCGTTGCTTGCGAAGAAATTTGATTGAGTAAAAGAAGTGGATTTATCATGCACCTTTTGACATTAAAGTTAAATGGATTGAATTCAAATCCAAATTAAAAAATTTTTATGTAAATATGGATGTTTTATATAAAGTTTATCGGTATACACATTTACAATGAGTAATTGAGATCCTTGGGTGAAATATGTGGATGACTTGACCCAAGATATGTACGATACCGATTTATAAAAATATATACAGCAATTTGAGGAACTTAGTTTTAATTTTATGTTTAAATCATTATATGTTAGTTAAAGAATTTCACACGTCACATTTTTAAGAATGTGAGCAATGATGACAAAGCTCAAGCCTTGCGATATTTTTTAAAAGTCATTAAAGTTATTTATTAAATTAAACAAAAGTCCATATTACAAATTTTGATAAAGGAATATGATGCCTATAACTCTGCACACACCTTAATGACAGCATTTAGGTTCACAAATTTTGAAAATATTCTAACTCAAAATATATTTTAAATTGTGTTAAAAGGTGACTAGGAAGATTTAGAACGGTTCTCTCGCTTCAATTACACACTGAAAGTCTTATTAAAGGAGCAACGAACGAAATCTCCGGATTCTATTCCGCATATTCATAAGATATAAATAATAAATATAAGAGATTATTTAACTATAACAATTGAGGATTTAACCAACTTGCATTTAAAAAGATGTAGAAGAATAGAAAGATCCCCTTGAAAAGAGAATCCTTAGAATTGTGAGAGATTTTATGTGCGATTGATATCAGGATAGGGAGTAGCTAGAATATATGTAAAATAATTGCGGCTTATATAGTTAACTTTACTTCAATTTTTGTTCTCTTCTTTTCACTTACTTTTTATTCATTTATTGAGTCAATTTCAATCTTTGACCTCTCTCTTTACTTTATTCAATTTTGCTAAAAAAGCTATCTCAAATTATTATGTTAAATAACTATAGATTCAAAAGTAAAAATACCGTTATTGATAAACTAATAAATACCTTATTACAAAATAAAAGTTAAAGTAGTATCCGTTTTACTAAACTAGAAATATTGATAATTATAAAATTTTACCAAAAATAAAAGAAGCAACATTAACAAGTGAGCTCCATCTAATCTTTAAATATATTCTAGCTACTTCCTGTCGTGTAACAGACCGCACTCACATCTGTCACTGTTCTAAGAATCCTTATATCAAAGAATTTCAAACATTCCTCTACATTGTTAAAAAACAAGTTTGTAAGATCCGCTTCTATAGGAGATCAAATAATCTCTTACTCACTCCATTTATTTATATCCCAGGTATATATTTGTAATAGAATTCAAAATTCTTTTTTAAGCGTAGCCTTAACAATTTAACCGATCACGTTCTTTATTCTAACCGCATTATTCAACGTTTAAAACACTGATCATTATACCTGACCAATACCCTCATCTTTGCTTAATTTCTCAAAAATGATGCGTGAACTGTTTAAATTACAATATTATGAAGTTAGAAAAAATTAAAACATACATTCTTTAAATGCTGCAAATACTTATACAATAAATCTCGTAAATATCTTGTCTTTGTAAATTTAAACCTTCCACGAATCCTTTTATTCAGTATAACTTTGAATTTTCACAAAAGAGAAAAATCTAATAGTTAATTGATATATTTACCGCTAAATCCTTTGGATCAATAACATATAAATATTAATGTCAAATGGTGCTGGATAATAGTCCTTTTGATAAATTTTCTTATTTAAGTAATTGTAGGGTAATGGATGGCGGCTATATATAGTTTTTCTAAAAAGCTAAAGATCCATAAGATAACCATTTGAATGTTTCTATTCTATAATATACTAGCTGACCCGGCAAACGTTGTTTTGCCCTATTAAAAATATTAAAAAAATAAAAAATTTAAATAAGAAAAAAACTACCAATTAATATCTATATGTTCTACTTTTTTACATTTTTTAAAACTTACATAAACGATGAAAATAAATCCTTTATGCGCCCGCCATCCCTCCTCTCCACCCCACCGTCCTTCGATTAGAAGATCTAGAAAAACATAATTTAGAGGATTTAGATTATCATAGTTTATAAACAGGAGAAATTTTGTCTATTTTTACATTTTTTAAAACTTACATAAACGATAAAAATAAATCCTTTATGCGCCCGCCATCCCTCCTCTCCACCCCACCGTCCTTCGATTGGAAGATCTGGAAAAACATAATTTAGAGGATTTAAATTATCATAGTTTATAAACAGGAGAAATTTTGTCTATTTTTACATTTTTTAAAACTTACATAAACAATGAAAATAAATCCTTTATGCGCCCGCCATCCCTCCTCTCCACCCCACCGTCCTTCGATTGGAAGATCTGGAAAAACATAATTTAGAGGATTTAGATTATCATAGTTTATAAACAGGAGAAATTTTGTCTATTTTTACATTTTTTAAAACTTACATAAACGATGAAAATAAACCCTTTATGCGCCCGCCATCCCTCCTCTCCACCCCACCGTCCATCGATTGGAAGATCTGGAAAAACATAATTTAGAGGATTTAAATTATCATAGTTTATAAACAGGAGAAATTTTGTCTATTTTTACATTTTTTAAAACTTACATAAACGATGAAAATAACCGATTTGGCTTGAACAAATTTTAAAACATGCTCCGGAGTATAGGGAATAAAGTATGCAATTTTGAGCCAAATCGGACCAGTAGTTTTTAAGGGACGTCTTTATTAAGTGTCAAAACGTATAAACCAACGTATAAAACAAAAAATCGTGACCCCTCGAAAACTACTGGACCGATTTGGCTCAAACAAATCTTAAAACATGCTCCGAAGTATGGGAAATAAAGTATGAAATTTTGAGCCAAATCGGTCGAGTAGTTTTTGAGGGACGTCTTTATTAAGTGTCAAAGCGTATAAACCAACGTATAAAACAAAAAAACGTAACCCCTCGAAAACTACTGGACCGATTTGGCTCGAACAAATTTTAAAACATGCTCCGAAGTATAGGGAATAAACTGTGAAATTTTGAGCCAAATCGGTCTAGTAGTTTTTGAGGGACGTCTTTATTAAGTGCCAAAATGTATAAAACAAAAGAACGTGACCCCTCAAAAACTCCTGGACCGATTTGGCTCAAACAAATCTTAAAACATGCTCCGGAGTATGGGGAATAAACTGTGAAATTTTGAGCCAAATCGGTCTGTTAGTTTTCCAAATTTGGTGGTGGCATAGATACAAACAAACACAATCAAACAAACACACAAACATACATACATAGTTTCATTTTTATATATAAGATTGTATGTTTTTAAATAATTGCAATGAAAGTAGATTTTATAAATAAATAAAGGAACGTTCTAATAAATTAATAATATTAATTGTGAGACTAAGTAACCAGTATATAGTCAATAATTTTAAATCCGTTTATATAAATTTTTATACAATGAAATTTATAAGTAACGAGTGTTTCATATTAATTATGGGCTTATTCTTGAAAACTTGCATTTGTCAATTTATTCATAGCTATAAATAGAAATGCTCAAAAGATGTAAATTGATTTTTTAGATAATTTAACCTTCTCAATTATACAAAAAAACAAAAGTAAAAGTAATTTTTTATTTGGGTCAAAAAATAATAAAATAATAGATACTGTAAATAATTTTAACTGTATTTTGAATAACTTATTTTGATAACTAAATTCAATAAAGATTATAAAAAGTGCGGGCCGGGCCTGAGCCTAGATATTTTAAATAATTTAAATTTATTTAGCTTTATTCAAAAATTATAAGTATAGGAACAAAATAAGCACTTATTTCAACATAACAAAGGAATAATTCGAGGAAAATATAATTTTGGATATTTTTCGCATAGTTAAATAAATAATACATTAAAAGGGGAAGTCTTTGTTTTTAACTTTATTTCTGGAACATTTTCCTTGCTTTTCAAAAACTTACATATTAACAATATATTTTTTTAAGTAATTTAGTCATCACATGATTTAATACAATTTAGCATTAGCTGTTACATTTTTGTCACTATTCAAAAACTTACATATTGGCAAAATTGTTTTTTAAAGTAATTTAGTGATCATCATGTTTCAAATGCTATGCAATTTATGGGCTCGTTTTTGGTTGCCCGTCCGTCCTGTCCAATTTATAATTTTTCAATAAGTTACGGGGTTTTAATGGCTGTGGACTTATGCTTCTGTAAAAGACTTTTATTTTGCTTTCGCAAATAGACAAGCTAATGACGGCTGATTGACTTTAAATTTTTTGACCTCGCCAGAGCCAAATATTGTTGGCCCGACTGATTACCTTTATGAATTTTTGGCAAATGATTTATGACGGATAATTGCGAAAATGGCCAAATAAATCCCTGCAAATTAATGACGAGCGTTGCTTACTTCTACTTTATCTAACCCCGGCCAAAGGCTAAAATAGTTTTTTATTTTTGTGCCTGCAGGTTTTGGCATTCTTAGCTTCAAATATACAAAAAAATAAATCATTTAGGCTAAAAATAAATAATAATGACCGCTGTTGGCTTTAATTTTTTCAACCTGCCCGATCCCAATATCCATTAATATTTTGTGCCCGACTGATTACCTTTATATATAATTTTTTTGTGCAATTTGTCTAGGTTGTTGCTTTATAACGGCTAACTGCGGAACTGGCTAAACAATTCTCCGCAATGACCGTTGCTTACATCAATTTGTCTGACCCCGGCCAAAGGCCAAAATCCATTTTTATTTTTGTGCCTGATGGTTTTGGCATTTTTAGATAAAGTATAAATGTTGTTCCCTACAAAAAAATTAATTTTTTTTGGCTGAAATTAATTATGACCGTTACTCGGCCAAAGATCAACTAATTTGTATCTTTTTGGGCCTAATTTCATTCTTAACTTTTTGTGACTTTTGTGTTTTATTTTTATCATTATCTAGATTATAATATTCTATTAAAGAAGTGCTGTGGGTTTTTTTAAAAAGTGAATCCACAATATATCCAAACATTTTCGTTCCTGCTCCATTCACCCTGTCTTAAAGATCAAAAAACCTGAATAACTTGTTAAATTTCTTCTTGACTTTTCCCAACTCGCTTTTTATTGAGATTTAGTTTAACCCAGAAGTTTAACTCGCCTTGCTCAATTATAAAGTGTTAATGTAAGACTTTACATATGGATTCATATATATCTGCCTTAAATCTGAGCCCTTAAGTCTATAATTATTTTAATCATATTTTTGTTTTTTAAGCCATAGATAGGTTAAATAGGCTATTAAGTATATCATTAGAAGCAATATAACTTCTATTAATAATATTTTTTTAAAACCATAGACTAAGGCTATGATAAAAATTAAGGTCTGAAACTTTTATTAAAAAACATAAATAGGTCATAAGGCAAAATATCAGAGGCCTCAAAAATCCACATTTTTTTAATCATTAATTTTTAAGCTGTTTACAATTAAACTTCATTTATCTAATATTTAATTAAATGCTTCTTACTTAAAACATTTTTAGACATTTGGTTAAATTTATCGCCTAATTTTTAACAATTTTGATCTAACCCATGTAATAGCGCGGTAAAAGTAAAAGTGTCCATGTCATTCATTTTTTTATCTATAAAAAAGTATAAAATTGTAAAATTAAACTTTATTCCAAATAATTTTATAACTCGCATGACAAAAGGCCTAAACACAAGTTTGCATTTCCCCGCTAATTATTGAAAATAGTATAATTAAAAAATAAATTTAACTCCCTCGAAATTTATAGAATACTTTAAGTATTTCGTAAACCTAGAAGTCGAAAGCGAAAAAAAGAGAAGTGAATTTTTGGGCTAGTTTATCAAACTCTTTATTCTTTTAATTGCTATGCAATTTATGGGCTCGCTTTTTGTTGTCCGTCCGTCCGTTGTCCGTCCAACATGTATTAATTTCTTAATTGCTGGCTCGATACCCGGAGAGGGCAAATTTTTTTTAAATGAAATTAATATATTGTTCTTGTTAATACCATTGATTATATGACTTTCAGTGTCCTGGCTACTGACCAATGAATAAAATGACCATTGGCCAAAGAATAAATCGAATTTTTTTTTGAATTGCTATATTAGGTTAATTATTAATTATCTATGCCCCCCCCCTACAAGGGCCTATGCCTCTACTGAAATGGGTCCCTGTGCCCCCCCCCCCCACAAAGGCTTATGCCTCTACTGATGTGGGTTCGAATCCCGGAAAGGGCAAATTTTTTTACTTTTTAAAATTAATATATTGTTCTTGTTGATAACATTGATAATATGACTTTTTGACCGTGTCCTGGCTACTGACCAATAAAAAAATGACCATTGGCCAAAGTGTATTCATTTTTTCCCCCTATATTTTAAATATAGGCTATTTGGCCGTTTGCTGGCGACTGACCAATAAAAAAATAACCACTGGCCAAAGTGAGATTAAGATCAAATTTTTTTTCTAGCTTATAATTATTGGCCAGTATTTGGCAGTCTGCTGGTTACTGACCAATGAAAAAAATGACCACTGGCCAAAGTGAGATTAAAATCAATTTTTTTTCTAGATTATAATTATCTAGATCTGCTAACCATTAGAAAAAATGACCACTGGCCAAAGTGAAGGAAAAAATGACCAATGGCCTAAGATGTTTTTATTTAACGTCCTAAGGATACGATTTTAGATTTGAAGGAGATCAAGAATATATCGGGATAATTGTGGAGGATAGGGGGATATATTGGGGCGATCATAAGGCATTTAAATTAAGATGAATTTACAGCTTTACAGGATGCGATTTCTTGCCCTCCCCAAAGGGGAGTCTTTTTAATTTCTATACGCTACATCTTTATTATACTAAAAAAACTACGTAAAAATCACAGAATCAAATTATTATCTAAAACGCGTTACAAAAATTCAATGATGCGTGTTGATGGAAATAACAAACACGTACAAGCGCGTGGGGGGAGTAACATACACGAAATGTAAATTAAATAAAAAGGAATAGACGTGTATACGACAGTCTGATTAAAATTTTGTTTTGCGCATGATTCAAATAGAGTCTATAGTCATAATTCAAATAATGGGTCGCCTTTTAAATTTATACAGTATCTAAAAAACTCTAAATTGAAAGTTATTTCGTTTTGGATGGATGACTATTGGCTTTTCCAAGGTCATACCCTCTATTTGCGTTCCTTTCGTTTGATTAATTTAGAAGTTGATATATAAGGATGAATGAAAGAAAACCTATCCCTCAATAAATAAAGTATTAATAAGTATTTTATAGCAGGTTTTTCAAAAATTTAACTTTTTAAATATTTGTATAAATAATTAACTAATCATTTTGCATTTTATACCCCCCTGCCCCTTCCCATTTTTCTCGCCCATAAATGATGAGTTTCGTTCCCCCTTCCTTCCTGTACCTCCCTCCACCTTCCCACCAGGGCCGAAAGCCCTGATTTTTATATAATTATTTGTTTATAGAATACGATCTTATTAATGAAATTTGTGCAATACCATTGATATATGATAAATACGAGGAATATAAAGATATTAAGAAAAAGAATGAAGTGTTTGATAAATGAACCCAAAAATTCACTTCGCTTTTTTTTGCTTCGCGCGTCATCACAAAGGCCCCCTTACACTCACATTTAGGAGGAGACATGAGATTTAAAACGCAGGTATTTAAGTAATTTAGTAAAGAGAAAACAAATGTAATTATCTATTTTTAATCCTCTCCCAAAACGTAAAATTTTCCTCCCCTACACCTTACCCCATGTTAACAAACCATTTCAATTAATCGAAACAAGTAAATAAAACTCGGTTCGGCCCTCGTGGGAAGGGGGAGAAGGGAAGGGAAGAGGGGAAGGGAAGGGGGGACGACTCATCTGTACTTCGTATAAATGTATCATATTTGCTATGCAATTTATGGGCGAGAAAGGTGGGAAGGGGCGAGAATGCCTATAGGGGGGTATTAAATGCCTAATGATTAATTAATTATTTATACAAATTTTCCATTTATAGGCAAAATGTAATATAGGCAAAATGTAATATAGGCAAGGGTTAGGGTTAGATTTAGTGTTTGCATCTAGTTGCGTATTACATTAGTTTTTATGGCCTTTAGTGATTATGGGTCTAACAAACATTATATTATAAAACATCACAATGTTAAGAATTTGCAGAATTGTTGGGAGAAATTTTTTGTTGAATTTGAACAATTTTTAATTAAAAAAATCAAAAATTTGGCCAATGGTCATTTTTTCTCTATTGGTCAGTACCAACAGATACTCTATAAGTCAATGATAGCCAAAAAACGGGAAAAAAAATTTTGATGCTCACTTTGGCCAATGGTCATTTTTTTCCATTGGTCAGCAGCCAGCACACGGTAAAAGTGGATATAAATTCATAAGAGTAAAATAAAAACGAAAAAAAAATTTTCGAATCACATTTTGGCCAATGGTCATTTTTTTCCATTTCAGCAGCCAGGACACGGTAAAAGTGGATATAAATTAATAATAGTCAAAAAAACGAAAAAAAGTTTTCGAATCACATTTTGGCCAATGGTCATTTTATTCCATTGGTCAGCAGCCAGCGGACCGCCAAAAAGTCATAATAGCAATGGTAGGAACAGGAACAATCATGATAGTCAAAAAAAACGAAAAAAATTATTTCGATTAACATTTTGGCCAATGGTCATTTTTTCCATCGGTCAGGAGCCAGCGGACGGCCAAAAAGTCATAATAGCAACGGTAGTAACAGGAACAATCATAATAGTCAAAAAAAAACGAAAAAATAAACTCGGATTCACATTTTGGCCAATGGTCATTTTTTTCATTGGTCAGCAGCCAGCGGACGGCCAAAAAGTCTTATTATCAATGATAGTAACAAGAACATTCATAAGAGTCAAAAAAACTCCGGGATTCTAACCCAAAAACTAGTTAAATTGCATAGCAATTAAAAGTAAACAACTTTTATTTATGTTTATTATATAATAAAATGAAACAATAATAGAACAAGCGGACGGCCAAAAATCATATTATCAATGGTAGTAACAGGAAAAATATATTAATTTAATTTAAAAAATAAAAAAAAAATTTGCCCTCTCCGGGAATCGAACCAGCAATTCAGAACGTTCGCCGGGGTTCAAACCCACATTAATAGAAGCATAGGCTTTTGTAGGGGCACAGGGACCCATATCAGTAGAGGCATAAGCCCTTGTAGTGGAGGGCATAGGGTTATTATAGCAATTAATATCAATGTTACCCAATTCAAAAACGAATAGATATACTTATGCATTAATTTAACGTAGCAATTAAAACCCGACCCCGCCCGAAAGCGAGGGAGATAGAGATGAGGGGTGGGGCACCTTTTATGCATTAATTTAAAAAATAACACAGCGAGGGAGATAGAGATGAGGGGTGGGGCACCTCTTTCTCATGCATTAATTTAAAAAATCGATAACCTAATATACCCAATGCAAATAGATAGGGAGGGTAGACAACGGACCACGGACTGACAACGGACAACCAAAAAACGAGTTCATAAATTGCATAGCTATTAAAAGTCTTTAAATCGATGTAAAAAGTTTTAAGGACGCAGAAATTATAAAACAATGATTTTTTATATAAAATTCAGTTCTTTATTGATTTAGTTGCCAAAATTGTTATTTTAAAATACAGTTATTACCTTAGCCAAATGTATATTATTTATTATTTAATTATTTTTGGACTTAAATACAAAATTACTTTTACTTTCATTTTTTTTGTATAATTGAAGTGGTTAAAAAATAAAAAATAAATTAATTTACGTTTTTGAGCCTTTTAATTATTTATGACAATAAATAAATTGACAAATGCAAGTTTTCAAGAGTAAGCGCATTGTTAATATGGAACACTCGTTATTTAGTCTCACAACTAATATTATTAATTTATTAGAACATTCCTTTCTTTATTTATTAAATCTACTTTCATTGCCATATTTATTTAAAAACATATAATATACTATAGAAATATTCAAATGTTTATCTTATGAATCTTTAGCTTTTCAGAGAAACTATATACATCAACTACCCATTACCCCCACAATTACTTACAACAAGGAAATTTATCAAAAGGACCATTATCCATCACCATTTATTAAATGTTATTGATCCAAAGGATTTAGCGGTAAATACTTTTTCAAATTACTATTTGATTTTGCTGTCTTGTACATATAAACTTCAGAGTTATAAGAGATTAAAGGATTGGTGGAAGGTTTTAATGAACAGAGTCAAGATATGTAGGAGATTGATTGTATATGTATTTACAGCATTTAAAGAATGTAGGCTTTATTTTTTTAACTTCATAGCGTCATTTTTGAGAAAGTAAGCAATGAAGGCGGCAGTGGTCAGGTATAACGATGAGTGTTTTAAATGTTGAATAATGCGATTAGAAAAAATAAAGAGATAATTGTTACACTACGCGTAGTAAATGTTAAAAGTAAACGATCAAAGAAAATTTTGAATTCTATTACAAATATACCTAAAATATAAATAAATTGAGTGAGTAAGAGATTATTTGCTCTCTTATAGAAGCTGATCAGACAGACTTGTTTTTTCAAAGACGGTGAAGAATGTTTTATATTCTTGGATTTAAGGATTTTTAGAATAGTAAGAGATTGGAGTGCGGTCTGTGCCAGGTTAGGTAGGAGGTATAATAGATGTAAATATTAGGTGGGGCTCAATATTGTTGATTTTGCTTTTTTAATTTTTGGAAAAAATTTATAATAATCAATATTTCTAGTTTTAAAAACGGATACTATACTTTATCTCCTATTTTGTAATAAGGTATTTATTGGATTATCAAAATATTATTTTAACTAATTTATAGAGTTATTTAGGATAATATTTTGAGATAGTTTTTCTAATAAAATTTAAAACAGTAAAGGGAGAGGTCAAAGGTGGAAATTGACAATAATAAAAAGTAAATGAAAAGAAATTATTTAACGAATAAAAAAGAACAAAAATTAGAGCAAAGTTAACATATATAAGCCGCAATTATTTTACATATGTTATAACTCCTCTATATCCTGAGACCAATCGCACATAAAATCTCTAACAATTTGTAAAGATTCTATTTTCAAGAGAATTATTCAACACTCTTCTGCATCTTTCCATATGCAAGTTGGTCAAATCCTCAATTATAGCTAAAGTTAAATAATATCTGTTATTTATTTATGCGGAATAGAATACGGAGATTTCTTTCGTTATTTCTTTATTAACACTTCCAGTGTGTAATTCAAGCGATTGAACCGTTCTCAATCTTTCTTCCTACACCCCTTTTAACTCATTTTCAAATACTTTTTTAAGTTAAAATGCCTTAAAAATATTTTGTTTGTGAACCTCAAGTGTTATAGGCATCATGTTCTTTTATCAAAATCTGTAACATGAACTTTTGTTTAATTTGCAGTATTTTTCTTTACTTTTGCACTCATTGACTCTCCTCTCGCACACTAGTGCGATAGAATAAGGTGATCAATCATGGCTTTTGAAAGAGAAGGCTCTTATTCTCTACTTACTAAGAAGGGAGAAAGAGCGTTCTTTTTCAAAAGCTATGATTGATCATGATCACCCTTTTTCACCCCTACTAATGTGTAAAAAAGAGTTAAGACATGCAAAAGTAAAGAAAAACGCTGTAATTTATAACTTTAATGACTTTTAATAAATATCGCAATGCTAGAGCTTTGTCATCAGTGCTCACAATCTCAAAAATGTGACGTGTGAAATGCTTTAATTAACATATAATGATGTAAACCTAAAATTTTCTCAAATTGCTGTAAATATTTGTATAAATCGGTATCATACATATCTTGTTGAAGTCATTTAAATCACCCATTTTTTAAGAGAGGATCTCAATCAATTATTGTAATTGTGTATACTCTTGGGCGTATTAATTAAAATCCCCCCATCCTTTCTAACTAGTCGCATCCTCGAGATATTAGAATGAGGCGGAACATCTGGCCTCAAGAAATACTAAGAAAAAGATTTTAAAAAACGATATGCATACTACACAAATTCAATATATAATATTATACGTTGTCTGCATTTTGTGCAAGAACAATATATAAAAAACTTTGGTTCAAGCCAAACCTGAACTTGTGTCAAACGCCAAATCAAAAGTATGTTCTATTTTTTGACAAATAAAAGGTTTAATTTAAAGGTATTCACTAATATGATAATTGTTATTGTGAAAATAAGATTCATATAAAAATAAAATTCATTTAAAACTTTATATTGAATATAAATTATATCAAATTTGTTATTTGCAGCATTTAAAAGAAAAACCAAGGATTTTGAGGGTGATGAGTCTTATATAACAACAGAATCTAATTGCACTCACTTAATCCAAATCCCGGCTAGGCCCATATCCTTATTAATCAATTTAGGTTTTTTACGGGATAAGGGCAAATTTCTGAATCGTTAGGCAAAAAAATACCATAAATTTTTTTAAAAACTTTTGCTCAACTTTTTTTTTGCCCTACCCCCTAGTGATCATCAAAACCTAGGTTTTGCACCCCAACCTTGAGGGTTCAGGGTTTGAAAACCTGATAAGGTTTTTTCAACACACAAACCTTAGCCTGGTTGATCCCAAAAATCAACCTGAAAAACCTTCAGGTCAATTTTACACCCAACCTGAAACCCTAAGTTGACCTCAGGTTAACCTAAAAAAAATTTTTATGTGATAAATTTTATATTATATTTTAAATCCTTTTTTAAGATGCATAAATTTTTTTAGTATTCACGATTTAAATGAAGAAAAAATAGTTTGTTGTTATTATAAAAAAAAAATTTAGAAATTTTTAATATACAAATGATTTAAAATTTAATATGTTATTTGATGAAAGCGCAATCTATATATTAACAAATTTTCATAAAGCGTTGGGATGCGTATAGTTTATACTGTTTTATCCAAAGTTGCACATATATATTGCATGCGCGGCGCGCCCTCTCTTAATTTTATCTCGCACATGCTAAGCTAAGCATATTGCATGCAACAACAAGCAAATAATTGGGGGGAGGGGGGGGGGGGGGAGGTGAATTAAAGCACGAATGAGATGTATTTATAGGTGGGTGGGGTATGTTAAAGTTGGAACAAGGTGGGGTTCAGGTGGGAACCGGGTGTGTTCAGGTTGGAACTGGGTGGGTCAAGGTTGGAAGGGAGAATGTGCAGGAGAGAACGGGGTGTGTTTATAGTTCCCACCACGAAGATAACATAACTATAAGGTTGTGTAAGGTTCAACACACACCCCCCCCCCCCATAATTTTATCACACAACAAGAGAAAAACTGCTATGCTACAGTAGAGACCTGCCCGGCCCGCGGGCCGGGCTTGGACGGGCTTCTGCTTAAAAATAAAACAAGGGGCCGGGCCGTAATATAACTGAACGGGCCGGGCCTAGATAAACTTAAGGCCCGTTAAAAGCCCGTAATAAAAACAATTCGATTTTGCATAACAAAAGATGTTTTTATAATGTTTTAATTTATATTTATTTCATGTATATTAAATTAATAAGGAAATTTACATTTTATTTCCACCTTGATTCATTAATTCATCAATATCTCAACCCGCATTGTAAATGTTATAGATATTTATACGTGAAAACTCATGGGTGCCGCCTATTTAAATTAGAAGAGGGGGGCAGTTTAGGTAGGGCAAAAAATGTTTTTTACATCAAGAATTTTTGGATTTGGAGGGGGGGGGGCAGCTGAACATTCTTGCCTCCCCATTTTTACCTTCTAGCAATATTTAGTGAATTAATTTAATATTATATAAGATTCTTTATATATAATCATTAGCAAATTTTAAAACAAACTTTAAAATTTATTTCTTCAAGTTACTTTTGTGAAATATCAATGTTTTTTCATTTTTATCAATAACCTTAAAATTTGAAATGGTGGAACAGCGAAGAGCCAAGTATATTAAAAACATCATAACCTTAAATAAGGATTTTATAAGTCTATCTTATAGAGTTTTAAGTATCCGAAGTGCCACCTGTAAAAGAAATTTTTTCCCTGTGAGTCGCTTCTTAAAGGATAGAAGATCTCATCTGATCGGGAATTAATTTTTATTCTTACAATAGATTTATTAACATTTTTAACACATACATATTGTGTTCACCATATCGATAAAAAAAATTAAACAAAAAAAGATAAAAAAAAAATTTATGGGCCCGGGGGCTCGGGCTTTGTATACAATTAGCGGGCCGGGCCCGGGCTTATAATTTAATATTTTGACGGGCCCGGGCCGAGCCGGGCTTTTAAATTTTCATTACGGGCGGGTCGACTGACCTAAACAGGCCCGTTGAAGGTCTTTACTACATAGTATATCCATACTATGCAATGCATCTCAACGCCTTATGAAAATTTCTTATTGATAGAAATCATTTGTATATTAAAAATTTCTAATTTTTTTTAAATAATAACAACAAACTTTTTTCCCTTCGTTTAAAATTGTGAATATTTAAAAATATCTTGAAAAGCGAAAATATTTAAAATAAAATATGAAATTTATACTTAAAATCACATAAAAAAACGTGGGGTTTCAGGTTGGGTGTAAAATTGACCTGAAGGTTTTTCAGGTTGATTTTCGGAATCAACATCAGGTTAAGGTTTGGGTGTTTAAAAAACCTTATCAGTTTTTCAAAACCTGAACCTAAAACCGACCTCAGGTTGGACCTTGGGAAAACATGACCTGGGTTTTGGTCATCTACTCGCCCCTAATCCAAAATCTAGCTATGCTCATGTGTTATATTAATAAACTTTATATAAAATAGCCAAATCTACATAAAAATGTTTAATTCAAATTTGAATTCCTTCCATTTAACTTTAATGTTAAAAGGTGCTTGATAAATTCTATTAACCCAATTAAATTTTTTTGCATGCAATGATGGGATATGTGTAGTTGTCATATGGACTTTTGTTTAATTTAATAAATAACTTTAATGACTTCTAATAAAAATCGCAATGCTTGAGCTTTGTCATCATTCACATTCTTAAAAATGTGACGTGTGCAATGCTTTAACAAACATATAATATAATGATTCAAACATAAAATTAAACTTACTTTCTCAAACTGCTGTATATATTTTTATAAATCTATATCATACATATCTTGGGCCTCACTCACATATTTCATCCAAGGATCACCGATAAACTTTATATAAAACATCCATATTTACATAAAAAATTTTAATTAGGATTTGAATTCAATCCATTTAACTTTAATGTCAAAAGGTGCATGATAAATTCACTTCTTTTATTCAATCAAATTTCTTCGAAAGCAACGGTGGGATATGGGTAGTTGCAGTTAAAGATGTTAATATGCTTCATTGAGCACTTCTGACTGCGTGTTTTGCCCTTCATATGCGCTTTTTATGCTAAAAACTGCATGAGGTAGCAGTTGTAAGTAAAAGCACACAAAGTGAGTTAGGAGATTTATGAGAAAATGCCAAGAAAAAGTTACTATTTAGATCCTTCTCTATTATGTTCAAAGTCTCCTTCCCATAAAGGATTCTGAATTAATCAATATTAATATACAGCCCTAATACCTTGTACTGGTGACTCGTGATCCAAGAAGCTATATCTTTGGTAGTTAAATACAATTTTGTGTTTGTTAGTGGTAGGGTCACCCTATTGGCACGGTTTTTGGTAAAGGGTCAGACTAAAATTTCTATGCTTTTGAGGGAGTGCTAGTGAAATGGAAGTGCTAGTTTAAGACTATCAATACGAGTGGGTCTAAACAAAAGTTAAATTCATCAAGATGCCGGCAGCATAAAAAAAGTAGGAAGTCACATAGTTCCGTCAGGCATGGAAAGCCGGAATATAAAAATTCTCTCATTCCATATAAATCAAAATGTAGAACGGTAAGATGGTGCTAGGAGAGGCAAATAGGATCATAAAAGAAATGTAATAAGAAATTTGGGTACAACATCTATTAAAACGAAGGTCCTAATAAACAGACTAGGAAGAGAAGGCCATGTCGAGAGATGGGACGATAGCTACGTCGGAAAAAATTTGAGAGATAAATTTCGCAAGAAACGAAAGGGAGAAAGAAGCTTACGTGGAACCATAATATAAAGCACAATATGAAAAAATCTATATAATTAGAAACAAATGGAAATTAATGTTGAAAGGACTGACCACCGGCCGAGGTGATAATGATAAACAGTTATAGAAAGAAGAATGTCATCTTTTATTAAAACTACATTAAAGCCTACCGTCGTATATATCATAAGCAAAGTCTACCATTTTTAAATAGTAAATTTGCACTCTTAAAGACCTTTTGTTATTAACAAATATAGTTTTTAATATAGTTTAAGATGTTATTAATCTTACTAATGAATCATATTTTTTCTTATTAAATGAGTTCCATATCTCTTTAGAGAAGTAGTACTTTTGAAAATCGGGAATAACTGAACCCTCTGTAAGTATTTGTTTTAATTTTTCTCCATCGTTAACAATTACAAATTATATTGAATATTATCTTAATCTAATGAAATTTATCTATAAAATGATATATAATTTATATAACACTAGCTAATCCGGCAAACGTTGTTTTGCTAAAAATACAATTTTCTTTAATATAATAAAATTCGAGAAAACTTCAGCCTTGTATGTATGACTCATTATTGTATATGATGCTATAAATGAAACTGGCCGGAAAATGTCCAATATTTTTAAAACTAAAAGGAATTTTAGGTGAAAAAGCTATTTTACCCCTGGCCGCCCTGGGCATCTATGGCTAAATTTTCGCGCGAATCGGGCCGGTAGTTTCAGAGTTTAGTCCTTATCCACATACATACATACATACATACATACATACATACATACATACATACATACATACATACATACATACATACATACATACATACATACATACATACATACATACATACATACATACATACATACATACATACATACA